>JAPPVO010000014.1:34183515-35667569 GCA_030407325.1 Camellia japonica
TTGACTACCCTTAAGACTTGGGCACTACTGATTGCTTATTTGATGGTGTAGGCTATGCTATGCAAAGGTTCGATTTCTTCGGCAAGGAGAGAGTCAAATCCCAACCTCACACCCATTTTTGGACTAAAACTATTTTGAACAAACAAATTTTTAGACCTTAAAACCTCTCTTTCAAAATAGTTTTTGAAAATGATTCTACGATGTTCCGAGGCTCACATTTTGTTAAATGTTGCACTTTTCGGTAAACCGAGCAAGGACAAAGTAGAAATGCATGAAAGAGAGGTGAACTCTTTGAAAAATCTTTCGAAACATCTTGTTTAGAGGTTTGGAGTTGAAGAAAAGAAGAGGAGAGGGAAGAAACCAAGTTGGAGAAGAAGTTGGGCATGAACCGTTGAGAGAGAGTTGAGCAGCCCTCGCTAAATCGGGCCTATCCATTTGTACACTTGGATTTCAGCTATGAGGTGTAACAAGCCCGCGGGGGACCTCGCTACAGTTCGGACTCGATTTTTGTCACGGTTCTTAATCTGAACCAAAGAGTCCAAATCCGGCAAATCGTTTTGAGAAAACAGATTTTTGAAAAGAAGTGCCAAACATGGACTGCTTTGCCAGATATAGAGTCGCCACCTAAATATTTTTTAATGGGGAAATTTAGGAAACCCTGACTCGGTGCCAAAGGCCACGTGTCCGTCATCACCAAAGTTGCCTCGGCTCGGGAGCTTGGGTACGATTGGGGAAGGTCAGCTATGAGCACCCCCTCTCGCCCGGTCCGAAGACCGGCCTCTACTAACCATGATATCCGATTTTGAAAACGTTATGTGTTCTTATTCCGGTTATTAGCCTAGAATTACTATGTTATGCACACGACAAACAAGTATAGACTAGATTGCCTAATTTGGAAATAAGCATTGCATATCCGTTTGTCTTGAAAAAAAAAACACTTTGGAATTTGCTACTCGCAAGTAGGCTAAAATACGGATTTCAACGAGTTTTTCCAACTCAGACAATCCAACCTTCACCCACATGCAATCAAACAGTTTATCACATAAGCGTCTAGCCACATGGTAAGCATGCTGTCATGATAGCATTCACACACATGCGATATGCTAAAGCATGAAAATACTTACATCGCACTCCGTGCCAAAACAATAAACTAGTTAGCAAACATGCATGGTTCTAGTTCATGTTAAATTGACTAATGCAACACATACAGGATGCAATTAGGATAGGCTCGGCTAACCTAAACATGACATGTGAAATGCAATCAATTGATGCACGTATTCAACTTGGAATCGAAGTGCAAATGCAGTTAGCATGATGTACCGAGCCCGGTGCATGCAAGACAAATGTATGGATGTACGCATGCATAGCATAAGGTATGCTAATTTAAACATGCCCTAATCTACCATCATAAGCGGGTAAATAAAAGGGAAGAAAGAAGCGGGGATTGGAAGACATACACACTCACGCACCCACACTTATTACAGATTCGCCCTCGCCCGGAGGGACCAAAAGAATAATACAAATTAATTAACTATGAGCTAATTAATTATTACAAATTGCCTAAGTAGTTAACAAAGTAACTAAGCTAGGAAAAACAGTAAACCGCCTCGGGAGGAGTGCCCAATGCAATGCATGCTCGGGTCCTGCTCGGAAGCGCACTGCCATGCATAGACTGCCTCTGTTTTCCCTGCTCTGCCCCTCTGAAGACTGCCAAAGTCTCTGAATTGCTTCCCTGGACATTCGGAGACACCACCGGCTGAGTAGAATTGCCACCGGCAGTGGGATGTGGTCATCGGCTGTTGATGAATCCATCAGCCACCAATTGATTGCCGGTCGGCACTCTGTGCAGTCGATCGGCAAGAAGTTCCTGCAGAACCTGTTTGACAGCAGCAGAGGACCGAGCCTTGTATGGCAATGCAATTCAAGCCATATATGCACCAACCAAGCCCCTTATCATGTATGTGACTCAAAGGGACATAGTTCTTGGTTCTCGGACCATCAATCGCGCATTTCCATGCGTGATGGCCCAAGAGACCAAGTTGTGCACATTTTGATGTCAAATGCAATGCATGCAATGCAAACCAACAAACCAAAGCCCAATTCCTATCATTAGCTCAAGGAACAAGGCATGCATGCTAGAGGGAATGCAACCTAGGCATGCAAACTAGCATGCAATACGATCATGAGAGCAAGCATGCAAGCATGGACATGGACAATGCACAAACATGCAACAACATGTTAAGTGGCTAAAGGAGAGAATACATGCCAAATGTATTACAACCTAAACATGCAACAACGTATCATGCAACTCAATCAATGCAACAAAATGCAATTACACATGGTATGCAACACAAGGTGAAATGGAGCAAACATGTGATGATATGCAAGGCATATGTGCAATAACATGAGAGGATGGTCTTACACTAATTTGGGAGCCCTATGTTAGGTCCAAAACAGTGGCCAAGCTTGAGAAAATGGGACCAAACACATATACACACATGCACATGTTAAGGCCTAAACACTTAAGCATCAAAGGGGATCTTTTAAGCACACTTAAAAGGGAATAATCATGGACATATGGCATGCATTAAGCTCTGAAAATCATGCAAGAACATGGTGCCAAACGAAGCAAACAAGATAGGCTAACATGCAACAAATGACCCAAGCATTCAAGGCAAGCCAATGAAGTATTGAACTACACTTGATACGACCACACATGGAAAGACTTGAATGACCCAAAACAGAGTTTTAGCACATAAAACAAAGCCGAAAAGACCACTTAGATGGCATCTAAATGACTTGAATTCAAAAGCATGCACAATGACCAAACATGGAGCACAAGGCACAACCTTTCAAAGCAACAAAGAGACATCCAAGGCAAGCATACAAACATGTCTTAGGGACTGAGATTATGCTATAAATGATGCCAAGCTACTAAGATAACTCAAGCAACGCATGCTCAACACTTCTCATTTTCAAAGCCTACAAGCTAACAATGCAAAGAGGCTATGCAATACATGGCAAGTATGACTAAAGCAACTTAAAACAGGGCTAAAGCATACAAAAACATGCATTAAAGCTTCACAAAGCTAAGCCTAAAACATGCTAAAACAAGGGCTTACAACCTAAGGCATGTTAAGGCAACAACAAGGCATTACATGGTAGGCATGCTAAGCATGCATGATGTACCAAAACCAACATACAACAATGCTATTTCATGTCAAAATAAGCATAAATAACAGCCAAGGCATGGTCAACATGAGGCTTAGCTAGGTGCTCATTAAAGAGGCAAAAAAGGCCATTTTCAAGGACAAAAAGGAGAGGGGGTGGGCCTCTCCTTCTTGGGACTTCAAGGCACCCACCTTACCACTGAAATCCCTCAAGATTTCAGTGGTGAGGAGGCCCAAACACCAAAGTCCCGGAGCTCACTCAAAATAGCACAAAATGGAGCCTCCCAAGGCTTAGGAGGGGACAAACACCTCCAAACCACAAAACACTCTAAACAAACTATTTAGAGGGCCCAAAAACAAAACTTTTTTGTGTTATACACTAAGCTCAAAAACAGTTCTAAGATAGCCAAAAATAGTATGCAAGAATGAGGTAAAAAGGGGTAAGATTGTTACCCTTGAAGAACCTCTTCACAAATGGTGGACCAGCCCCTTCCTTGAGCTCAAAACAGCTCCAAAGCTTCAAGAACAGACCTCTGGTCCTTCACAAACTAAGAAAAGGTGTAACACTATGTGTTTGTGTGCAATAGTGAGCCTAAAAACACACAAGGACACACAAGAGGTAGATATAGAGATAGGAAATATGCATAACCCTAACCCTAATCCAGAGCTTCTCTCACAACTTCTCTAGCCAAAATCTCTAACCCTAAAGCCAAGAGAGAAGGGTTCCTCTTATAGAGAAACCAATCTTGTAAAGCTTACTCAAGAAGCTAACAAGGAGGCCATCCCTCCATACACGTGTATGGAGGGGAAGAAAATGCAAGATAGCTGTCTTAAAATATCTGCAAAAGTAGATGAACAGTAGTCAGCTAGCCAAAATTGCCATTTTGACAAAATTAACTGCCGACCGGCAACAAATAATGCCGACCGGCAATATACATTGCCGATGGCAACAAAACACCAGCCGGCGGCCTCTAGCCACGGCCGGTGATGTGTAGGGATGCCTCACAAGGCATTCCCTGCCCCTCCAAGGCAACAAACAAGTGTTTGGTGCAAAACCAGACACTAAACAGTCGGGTTCGGAGATCCTGAGGCAAGGCGCGTAGCCGAGACCTCCGAGAACTCCAAACGAACACAAACATGGATGATCACTGGGTGTTCAAACGGTGACGTCCAAGTCTTGAGGACGGTCAAAAATGGGGTGTCTACATGAGGCCACCATCGTCGAAAAGAAGACTTCTGGGGCTTCATTTTGCACTCAAGAATTTCCTCAAGCCGAGGCCAGATGAGGGAGATATGGCTGGTTGAAGTTAGGCATCAATCGGGTTGGACCAAAACTGAGCAGTCTTCACTAAAAGAGGGATATCTCTTAGCACACATGGAATTTTGATGTGTGGCTACACCATTGGAAAGCTTACTTCTGGGGCTTCAATTTAGACTCAAGAATGACCTGAAAAGGAGTCCAGATGAAGGAGTTATGCCTGGTTGAAGTCGGGGCCAGGGACTAGTTTTTGCTGTCGGCCACTGTGGGAGGGTGCCGGCCACAAATGGAGCTTGCCGGCCATAGGTCGGCCAAAAGGGGTTCTTGTCAACCAGAAAAGTAGTTGGTCGGCTACTACAAGTCGCCGGTCGGCCACCCATGTCCAGAAAGCTTAGAATTTGCAGATCTTTTGCTCCAGCTATCTTCCAAATGCTCCAGCAGTCCTGTTTTGCAGATATTTTGAATTGAGGCTCTTGTATTGCTATATATGGAGGCTATATCTCATATTTTGGAAGAAGTGAGAATTTCCTACACTCTTGCAAAGAGACCCTAGAGCAAACACCTTTACCTTATTGCTGAGGTTCGTGGAGGTCTTATTTGAGCTCTCAAAGCTGGTTTTAGCTCAGAGTTGAGGCTATTTTGCTGTTGTTCTTCAAGGGTAAGGCCTTATGCCCTTTCAAGCTTTGTTTCATTTACATGTTTGGCCACCTTTGCATGCTATTTTTGGCCAAGCTTTCAATTGCAAAAACCTCTATTTTTAAGATTTAAAAATAGTGGTTTAAGGCCTTTTTGGAGTTAGGGGTGGTCCACCCTCCTTTGTTGCTTATTTGCTAAGTGTTGTGCCATCTTTCAAAGTTTTTCAAATAACCTCTTTTTTTCCCTTTTAACCACTGAAATCCATGGAATTTTCAGTGATAAAAACTTGGTTTTAAGGTCTTAAATAGGAGGGGGTGGTCCCCCCTTCCCCATGTCTTGTTTGCATGTGTAGATGGCCTAGTATTTGAGCATGCTTTTCTACCTTTTTGTAGTCTAGTTCAAGCATATTTTTGGCCTTATTTTAACATGTTATAACTCTATTTTTGGCTGGTTGGAGCACCTCTTGTTTGCTTCTTACACTTGTAGTGTAATCTTGCTCACTAGCCTTGTGTGCTTAATGATTTAGCCTATTGTTCTAGCATGTGTTGGCTCCACTCCAGCATGTTTTTGGCCTTTCTTTGGCATGCTTAAACTCTGTTTTGAATGGCCTTGGTCCTTTGAGACTTGCTTTGTATAGCTATAGTGTAGTTGGCCTATACTAGCTTTGTGTTTAAGGCTCTTAGCATGCTTTATTTGAGTTGATTGCATGATATGGAATCATTTAGTATGTGATTTCAGAGCATATACCTCTGTCATACTCTCACATATATCGCTCTTTAATTGCTTTTGAGAGTTGTGCCTTATGCCTTGCTTACGAGCCAACATGTGCACATGATCTTCTACTCTTTTGTGCCTTAATTTCAGTATGTTTAGGCCACTGATTTAGCATGTTTTAGGTCTGTCCATAGCTGGTTTGATCACTTGAGCATTGTATTGCATGCCTCTAGTGTAGTGCTCTTCACTAGCTTTAATGCTTTTGGCCCTTAGCATATTATGCATGTGTTGCTTGCATGTTGTAGCATTATTTGTCATGCCATCTTAGCACTAAAAAGTCTGCCACCTCCCTCATTTCTTCATTTTTCCATTTGTTTTGAGGATTGGCTAAGCTTAAGGTTGTGTCCAAGCTTGAGATTGAGACTTATGCTCAATGGTTTTAGCCTTCTTTTGAGGGTTTCTACTAACCAAAGGCATGATCTCTCTCATGTCTTGAACCTTCCTTTGGTTGACCCTTCCCGTATTAGAGGACTTTCACATTGGACTTAACCGGTTAAAGAATGACTTGGTAATTTAAAATGTGTAAACAAGAATTGAATCAACTAAAACATGTCCAAGATAAACATGTGTGTTGCATTGCATGTGTTTGGATCAGATGTTAATCCAAACATAAGAAATGCGGGACATTTCACACTCAAAGTGATGGAACGTGTCACGTTTCTCGGTCGCCGACACCCTTGATCATGCATGATAGGGTGGAAGCTCTTTGAGTCTTATGTGTGCATTCATGAAGCTTGTACAAGCTTGGTCCTTTGGCCATCATGCATCAAGATGCTTAATTGGTGGCTCAAGAGCCAAGCGCCACACTCCTTTGAGCTTGAGAAATGATAAGGAGGGTGGTAGTACACACATTTCCAACAAAATACCTTGCTTTGCCTCTGTTGCTCTCTGTTGCAGCAAAAGCAGAATTCTGGAAGGAGAGGTGGTCGGCTGGCCACTTGCAGTAGCCGACCGACCACTTGCACCGGCCGGCCGGCCAGTTGAGGTAGCCTACCGACCAGGTGAGGTGGCCGGCTGGCCACCTGCAGGAAATTGTCCAAAGTGTTCCTGTGTTGGGGCAGATGTAATCTGGAAGTTTGTATGATGTTCTGAGATCACCGCGGGTGCAAACAGAGGCAACTCATGGCAAGGCAATGCATTTTCGGGCGAAGCAAACCGAGCATGCATGTCTCCCTCGCCCTCGAGGCCATTATACTGCTTTGCTTAGCTAGTTAATTTACCGGTTTTGTAATTAATTAGTTAATGTGCTTAGCTAACTTAATTCGTCTTGTAATATTTTATCTAACTTAGAATAGTTAGTTAATTTACTTCCATTGAGTTGTAATAATTAATTAGCTAAGTTAGTTAATTAATCGTTTTGTAATAATTAGCTTAGCTTAGTCTACCTTAGCTTATTCATTCGAACCCTCCTTCGAAAGGGCGAAATGTTGTAATAAGTGTGTGTGTGTGTGTGTGCATGTCTTCCAACCCCACGTCTTTCTCCCTTTTATTTAACCGCTTTCGATGGTTAGATTAGGGCACGTTTTGATTAGCATACCTTATGCTTGCATGTTTGCATCATTCACTTGTCTTGCACGCACCAGACTCGGCGCATCATTCAAACTGCATTGTATTTCAATACTTACTTGAATACGTGTTTCAAAGCGTGTTAGCAAGTGTTGCATTCATATGCCATCTTAGATAGCCGAGCCTATTTAGTTGCATTATTGCATGTGTTGCATTAGGCATTTTACATAGTTAGGATCATGCATGATTTCTAACTAGTTTTCTATTTTGGCTCGGAGTACACTATAAGTGTTTACGCTTTAGAATACTTGCATGAGTGTGAGTGTTGCCATGATAGCATGCTTGCCATGAGGCTATTTGCTTAACTGATAAACTATATGAATGCCTGTTGATAAAGGCTTTGTTGCTTGAATTGGGAAAATTCGACAAATGTATGTTTTAAGCCCACTTTGCGAAGTGGCAAATCATCATGTTTTAAAGGGTGGCAAATCCGCGCTTTAACCCACTTTGAGGGTGGCATTTTCAAACCATTTTCAAAAACAAACATGAGTTGTTTTGTTCCAATTCTTGTGATTGAGTCTATACTTGTATGCTGTGCGCATCACGTAGTAAAGTTAGATTAATAATCAGAATAAGAACACATATGTTTATCAAACAATATATCATGTTTAGTAGAGGCCGATCTTTGATCGGGTGAGTGGGGGTGCTCATTACAGGACCTTCCCCTCTCGTACCCAAGTTCCCGAGCCGAGGTAACTTTGGTGATGACGGACATGTGGCCTTAGGCACGAGTCAGGGTTTCCTAAATTTCCCAAAAATAAAATATTTAGGTGGCGACTCTATAATCTGGCAAAGCAGTCCATGTTTGGTGCTTTTTTATTCAAAATTGTTTTTTCAAAACTAATTGCCAGATTTGGACTCTTTGGTGATTTATGAGTCTTACATTGCACTTTGTGAGATTAGATTCAGAACCAATTCGCGCCCTCTTCGAAGGGGGGGTGCACGGAGAAAGTCGGGTCCACAAACGAGAGAAGGCTGAAAGCACTGTACCACATCCAAAGTTATCAACGCAGAATTGCCAGGGCTTTCAACAAGAAAGTTAAGTCTAGGAATCCGAAAGAAGGGGATTTTGTGCTCAAAGACAACCGAGCTCCCATCCATGACCCTAGGGACAAGTTCAGACCTAATTGGACTGGTTCTTACATCATCAAATCAATCTGGTCGGGTGGAGCTGTTGTTCTTATAGACTTAGATAGCCTCGAATTCTCCCAACCAATCAACATGGACAAGTTGAAGAAATACTACCCCTGAGAGGCTCGCTAGGCCAAAAACCCGAAAGGGCGACCTAGGCAAAAGTTAGAGCACAAAAAATTTGTAATGAGAAAAACTGAGCTCGCAAGGTTGAAAACCCAGAAAGGGCAGCCTTGGAAAAAGTTAGAGCGCAAAAGGAGAGTGTTAATACTCAAGTGAACCCGAACCGAACTACGTAAGGCTTGATTTCCATCTTTGGGATACGTAGGCAACTTCATTATGAAGTCCAGCCATAAACACTTCCATATCAATTGTGTCCATGTGATTGTTTTGGTCATCTTTGTCTTTTCTGCATCCAAGAGTTTGGTTGTGATCTTTGCGATCATAGCTAGTTACAGTGCAGTGCTATTCAGACAAGGGGCAACTTTCCAGTTATTGGATTTGGGGTTGTACATCTCAAGGATACATTCCGGGTGTATCCGGTTGTAATCCATATCGAAAATGGTTTTGAAAAGTTTTGATAAAAGTTGATTTTGTTCAAATTAATCTTTTTATAACTTAGACCATTTTTGGACCAAAAGGAAAATTTTCAGTACCCACAACCTTCAATTTCATTGATTTCAACACAAAGTTCTCCAACTCTTAATACAAATTAAAGTTGCTTTTTTATTACACTCAAAAGGAAAACTTGAAAGTACAGATCAAAGCAATAAACTTGGGGCATAGTTGAGTTAGGTGTTCCTGCGTCCCCTCCCAGAACTTGTGGAAGCTTCAGGTGCCAAAGTAGGCCTGGTTTGTGCCTCATCTTCAAGCCAAGCTATGCATTCACCAGAAAGGGCACAACTGAAATTGGGAGCAGGAGCCAGAAGTTCTCTTGTCGTCCATGTAGTGGGGTATCGAGCTAGGTGTGAGCGTCGGATCGGAAATGAAGCTGGGTACTCTATCCCCTCTGCTGGGCAAGTTTGGTCATGTCCGAACTAGCGTTTGAACCAGAAGGGAAAGTAGAAGACACAGTGTGTCAAACCAATTAGCTGAATGCCAGGCTGGCGGGACATGCTATAGCTTATCTCAGGCAGATTAAACTAGGGGCAACGCCAAGCAATGACAACAACAGATCTGTTGCACATCCAGTGGCACCACCATCCCTCGTTCGGGAAATCGACTAGCCGTTGGCGAAAGAAGTAGCCGCGTACTGAATATGCAGGGCAAGAGTCCACTACCTTCAACCTGTCCATGAGCCATATCTGGGGAGGGATGAAAAATAAGAGAGATTAAATAATAGAGAGGTGTATGTGGAGAGAAAAAGTGAGAAAAGGGTTTTGAGAGAAAAACAGAGCTTGAGGGCCGAGTGATGTGAGAAACACATATGAGAAGGGTGGGAAACATTACCTGCAAGAGTAGTGGACTTCTTGTAAACTTGGTTCTCTCTCGGTGATGAAAGGCACCCAAGCTCATCAAAGTCTCGGCTAGTGTCAAGCCAACGGCTCTTGCCTTGTTTCAAGCCTTGGGCAATTTTAATCAAGCGAATGCTAGACCCTTCGAAACCAGGGGCAAGAAGAAATTGAGCCAACATGCACAAGCAGAGGGCATGTCGCCGAAAACCTTGCTAGAGACGCCGCGGTCGCCGGTGTCAGAAAACCGATGAATGAGATTGGGAATATCCAACTCCCCGTTGTGAACCAAGGATCGGGCATCATGTAAAGTAAGCCCACACATCCCTCCTAAAGCTTAGATATAGCCAAAACGAGACTGAGGCAAGATTTCTTCGTCACGCCGGGATTCCATCAAAGCTTGGAATTCTTTGATTGTGGGGCATATCTCTTGTCTGCCAAAGCTGAAAACATGCGTAACTGGATTCCAACATCTAGCCGCGACGTGGAGAAACGGAAAACACAGCGGAATACGACTTAGCGGGAATAGTGCATTTATCCCGAAACCTCGAAAATTCACTTTTTCCTAGCCATCTAAAGTTGCAATCCAAGTCGAGAGTTTTTCGACAAAGAATGGCTCCATTTATGGCAAAAATAGAGCTGAATTGAAGAAACCACAAAGCTGGTGCTTTTATAGAAGATAAGGTGCTGAGTGGAAGACAGGTGGCAGCAATCTGGAGGTTCCCTGCACTGGTGGCCGACCGGCTAGTGTTGGTGGCCGACCGGCCACTTTTGTAGCCGACCAACCAGTACTAGTGGCCGACAACCACTTTTGATGGCCGGCAGCATTTGTTTATGGCCGGTGGCCTCCTATTTTGCCCTCTAGGCCATCCATGTGTTGAAAGTGCTAAAACCTATGTTTTGTTCCATTCTTAGTGCATTTCTTCCGTCTCTCTTTAAGAATTTTGTCGAATTGCTTATCGAGTTATTGATTTGATTGTCGAGTTGTTGTTTTGTTCTTTGAGTTGTTTTACTCTGTTTGTTACGTGTTGGTTGGTTCATTACCTGATTAAGCAGTTGCCAATAGAATATTCAATTTCCGTCAATCATGTTTTCGTGAAAAATGGTGCAATGCGATGAATGCTCAAAATGCAAAATATAACACTTTCTAATCAAAAGCTGTTTTCATTCCGATCATGGTTTCTTTTTTTTTACAAAAAGAGTACAAGTTTTTAAGAAAATAAAACTGCCTAAGGCTATACAATGTGCTAACACAACTAGCAAAAAGAAAACTAAGCAAAAACATTTTAATCAGAGTCAGCCACCTCAGGAATGAGAGGCCCTCTTCATTCTCTTCCTCAGCAGAGCGGACTCAGAGCTATCGTCATCGATGCCACTGTCTGAATCTGAGCCGAAACCTGATCCAGAGCTGCCTCTGCTCCCCTTCTCGGAGCCCTTCTCAGCATCGCCACCGCCCTCAGAACTCGAGCCGGTGCTGTCGCCTCCACCCTTAGATGACTCTGACTGTAGGCTCGTTGGCTCCTCATCCTCATCTGTCTCATCATCATTCGAGATAGGCTCTGGTGGGCCGCACTCATCATGAGTACGTCTAGCTCGGCCTCGGCTGTGCGTCGGAGTCCCTTGTTTCTCTCTCTTTGCTGTCAGGGAAGGCACTGAAGGTCCTGCTGCGGCTCCCACTGGGGTGTCTGGTGGGGCTGGCATCTAAAAAGGGACCTGAAAAGGATAGTTTGTCAAATGCATCAGTTATGGTATATATTGGATGCAAAGATGATTGTAGTGTTGTATGCAGTGTGTGGGAGCAGTGTATCAATGCAGTGTTGTTAATGTAATAGATTCAGATCAGTATGAAGCAGATTGCAGTTGAAATGCTAATGTATTAGCAGAAGATTTCATGACATGAAGTGCAAGTTGAAGGAACTTACCGAAATCCTGTAGAGACTGAGTAGGTTCATGCTCATCTGAACCATCCCCATCAGAGAAGCCGCTAGCTCGAGGGCCTGCTCGGTGTACTCTATGGATGTCTATGAATGTGTCAAGATGATCAGCGGTCTACAAAGCATAAGCTGAAGTGAATTGAATGTGCAAAACGTAAAGTATAGTACATACTGGAGTCGGGCCTCGAACTCTGACAAGCTCATGACCGGCTGGTGTAGGCTCGATAGAAATCTGGTAAGCCTCCCCTATGGGTCGCCAGCAAGTCAATGTAGTAGGCAGCTCCGCGGGCCCCAGTCAGGGGCGGCATGAGGTATGTCAGGATGAAAGCAGTGTAATCGCCTTCAAGCCTGAAGAAGTCAGCATCCCAACCTCTGGTGAAATCGATCATCTCCTGCTTGGTGTACCTCTCTGTAATCCTTCTATATGTGGGAGGTGGCATTGGAACTAACTCGGGCAAGCCGAGGCTTTGGTATAGGAATCGCTCCCCTAAGGACCACGCCCGACAAACCGGGCCCTCGAGCAAGATCCAGAATTGAGAAGCCTCTCGAGCGCCGGCAAACTGATCTCTGACCCCGTCAAGCATCACTGCCCACGGCTGTGAGGTGATCTGCAAATAGTGAATATACAGATTGTTAGCTGCCATTAAAGGTGCAATATGAAGTAGAGCTAAAATGACTGTAAGGTTTGAGTTACCTCTGCTACGGTCATGATGTCGAAGAATCGACGGAAAAATAAGAATGACTCTCGAGGCCTTCACTGGCATCGCCCGTCGTACCTGTGCGAGTACGGTGCCATAGGTGGTATCTCCACCTCTGGCTCTGGGGTGAGCCTTGGAAAATCGGCGTACACCCATAGCTGCAGAAGGTGGAAGGATAACAGTGAGTATATATCAGATGAACACAGAGAATGTAAAACAGAAAGCAGACAGTGTGTGCAGTGTATAGAGAATGTAATGTAGAAAGCAAATAGTGTGTGCAATGTATAGAGAATGTAATGTAGAAAGCAGATAGTGTGTGCAGTGTACAGATAATGTAAAGTAGAAAGCAGATTGTGTGCAGTGCAGTGCACGGTGTGTGTAGTATACGGGAAATGCGAAGCAGAAATATAAAGTAGAAGGGTAGGGCGTACTTCCCAGGCCCTCCCGTAGCCTCCTAGCAGATGCCCGCTCCGGCAGGAGGTGGAGCTCATGTACCTGTATAGTGTGGCCAAGCCTACGCCGCCCTAGTCGTAGAATCGGACGCGAGACAGGTCCACCAGGGCGCTCATGAGGTAGAGCCCGACGATGTTCACCCGGTCATCAAATAGAGTAGTGCCAAAACAGAAACATGAGGAAACCCCGGGCATAGTATTTGGCCTCCTCGCGGGTCGTTGGCGTCGTCCCTCTGAAATGATCAGCGAACCACGTATATCGCACCATTCCTGATCGGGAGATGGGTGGGCGAATCCCCATAAGGTAGATCTGAGCGGCCTCCCACTCGCCCATGTCTATGTCATAAGAAATCGGATGACCCCCGACTGCTATGCCGGTGAGCATAGAGAAGTCAAAAGGAGTCATCGTCATCTCCCCTGCTGTAGAGAAGTGGAGGGAATTGGTGGTATCCCACCACCTCTCTACTAAAGCGCCCAGTAGAGGTCGGTTCACAATGAGACGTGAAAGCCCCATGCAAAATGCGCTGAAGCCGGCCTCGTCGATGATGTGACAGACGGCGTCAGGAAGCTCCATATACCACTCCCTCACGGAGGTGGTCCCGTATCCACGAATGGCATGTGAATCCCCCTGTAAGCAGGACAAACAGATGTAAGGTAGTGTAAGAAATACAGTGCAAGAATGTGTTTGGGATGAACAGATGAAAGGCAGTGTGAGCTATACAAGAAATGCAGCCTACATTGCGGAAAATAAAGAGAAAATGTATACGTCGGAGGTGCCATGGGATAAATGTTAATCTGTCTCGCATAGCAGGAGGTCCTCCGGTGCACCTCGCGCAAACCCCCTGAACTGGCAGATGCTATCGGGAGGTAGCATGTGTACCTCAGGATGGTACGTCGCCAGGCCAAACGGTTGAATACTGAGTGGCAATGGCTCAAACTCTGGATCCACCTCCATCCCCGGAGGAGCTCCGTCGTGTGGGATGTTGTCCGCCATCTCGAAGAAAGATGAGAGAACGGTCAAAAATGTGGAGAACAGGCGGGGAATGCCAAAAGTCAACAAAAAGTCAACTCTGAGAGAGAAAAAATGGAAGAAAAGGTCAAAGCTTGGAAAAGGGCACCAAAATCAAGGGTAACTCGAGGGAAACAAACCCTGAGTAATGGAAGTCAAGAAGGAAACACCGAAATCACTTTTTAATTGGTTCAAAACGAAGTGTGCAAAGAGGTTTTAACGAATAAGACGTTCGTGGGATGTTTGAAAATGCGTATAAAGTGTGGATCGAAAGGAGAAAATGGTCTGGAGCAAGAGGAGAAGGATTTTTGGGTTTGAGGTAGTGAGGAAATAGGGTTTGGAACCCTATATTTAAAGACCCATGGTGAAATGCCAAAATTGCCCCGAAACTGTCATCGATGGCCGACCGGCCACTAGTGGTGGTCGACGACCACCATTTGTGGCCAATGACAGTATTTGGTGGCCGATGGGTGGCCGGTGGCTTCCTAGAGTGGCCAGCAGGCCTCTGGTGCTCTCCTTGGATGTTTTTCTGTTGTTTTGTGCCTTGATCCCTCAAGAAAGTGCAAGGGAAGTGCATTTTTAAGCTCAAGTGGCCTCTGCAGAAGCTCCGAACTGTGTTTTCAGTGTGTGATGCTTAGCATGAACGAGATGTATCCTTTTAAATTCTTGCAACTCCTCCGAGAGGTAGGTTGGAGGTTGCGGTCGAGTCGTTTTTACTGTGCACCATTTTTGTCATTGCACAAAGCGCATGCCTCTTTGTCATTGCATGGAACATGCCTTTCACTTGAGGTTTTGCATTGTTTCTTGTTCGCATAGAGCATGCATCTCATACTTTAACATGAGGCGTGCTTCTACTTGGGCGTTAAACACGTGTTTTGAGCTTTAGTGTGTAACATGCTTGGCATAAGATATGTATTGTCATCATCTCTCATAGGAAATGCTCACATGGCGTTACATTGTATATGCTCTCACATTTGCATGAAAATGTTTGTGTCTATTATATAGAGCATGAGTTTGCTAGTATGGCATAAAATATGCATATTGATGTTGCACGGAGCATGCCACAATTCTCGTTGCATAGAATATGCAGTTCTCACATTCGCATAGAACATGCATTTGGTATTAAGCATAGAACATGCTGTTAATCTTGCAACTATTAATCTTGCATAGAACATGCATTCTTATTATATCATCTCTGTCAAGTTTCTTTCTTATGCAGGCACAATATTGTATGTACGGTTCATTCAAAGCTGGTGCAACCAGGCGATATTGTATGTACGGTTCATTTAGAGAAATTCCAGGTAAGATCATTCTTGTCCTTTGACTCCCTTGTTTTGGTTAGAAACACTTGGGTCGTGCGCCCGATGTTTATACCACTCCTTTGTTTTCGGTTAGAAACGTTGGGTCGTGTGCCCGGTGTTTATACCTTGCTTTGGTTAGAAACACTTGGATCATGTGCCTGATGTTTATACCATTCCTTTGTTTTCAGTTAAAAACACTTGGGTTGTGTGCCCGATGTTTATACCTTACTTTGGTTAGAAGCGTTTGGAACGTGTCCCGATGCTTATACCTCCCCTGTTGGTTAGAAGCATTTGGATCGTGTTCCGATGTTTATACCCCTCTTCAATTAGAAGCGTTTGGACCGTATTTCGATGTTTATACCCCTCTCCGGTTAGAAGCGTTTGGACTGTCTCCCGACGCTTATACCGCCTCTTTGGTTAGAAACATTGGAACGTGCTCTAATGTTTATACCACTGTCTGGTGTTTACACTGCTCTCTTTTCCCTTCCGCGCGCGGCGTGTTAGGACGCTTTGCTCAAATGCATCTGGATGGATTCGAATGCTTATACCGCTCTTTGTTTTGGCTACACAATGGTTGGATGTGTTTCACTTGTTATTTTTGCTGTTCTCTGTGGCTCGGAACCTTAGGTTATGTCCCTAGGTTCGCACCATCTCACTCCTCACGTGTGCCACGCGTTGGGATCTTGTTTCGTGCCTCAGGTGTGCCTGAGGGTCGTGTTGTTCTTTACCTTTCCTGCGTGATGCGTAGTTAAGCTTGCATAATTTTATTACATCCTTTCTGCATGAAATGTGGTTTGGTTCATGTTAACTTGCTTATGTACGAGTTTGCTATAGCGTTTCTTTGCATAACATTTGCATCTAGATGTTTCGTTATAGTCTCATTGCATGATCATAAGTTATTTTCTTACATCATGCATATCATTTGCATCTTGCCCCAGAACTACGCTGGTTTGATTCCTTGCAAAGGGATACGTAGGCAGACTGTAGGCGCAACCATTCTTTGTTTTGCTTACTTGTTTGTCTAAGTCTTCGGCCTTGTCAAAAATGGGTCGTCTCTGGGCTTTGACATTCACTCCCGTCATTTCATGACTTCCGAGTTCTGTCAAAGAGGGGCAACTGTAGACACCCCATTTTTGACCGTCCTCAAGACTTGGATGTCATCGTTTGAACACCCGATGATTGTGCTCATTCGTGTTCGTTTTGAGTCCCTGAAGGTCTCGGCTGAGCGCCTTGCCTTAGAGCCTCTAATCTTGTCTGTTTTGTGATTGGTTGTGGGCCAAGAGCTTGTTGCTTCACTTCTGGAGGAGAGGGTGACCTGTTGGCTATCCCACTAGCCTGCGGCCATGACTTGTGCCTGTCGGCCACCAATGGTGGACGGTCGGCTATGTTGATGGCTGGCGACCATTTTTCTCCTTTTTCAGATATTTCTTTGCCAGCTGTGCCAGCTGTTGTTCACTGATGCTCATCTCCATACACGTGTATGGAGGGATGAATACCAGCCTTTAGCTTGATTTTCTATATAAGGGGGGGTCTCTCCCCCATTTTGAGGGGTTAGACAATTTAGAGCAAAATTTCCTCTCTCTCTCTCTCTCTTCTTGTTTTATGCTTGAAACTGAGAATTCTCTACACTTTTGCACTAAGACCCTTAACCAAACATCTTCATCTTGGAGCTGAGGTTCTTTGAGGCTTGGTTTGAGCTCTTAAGGCTGGTTTAACTCAGAATTGTGGCTGTTTAGTGCGGTGCTTCAAAGGTATAAGGCTTACCTCATTTAAGCTTTGTTTTAATCAATTGCTTGGATATCATTTTACACTGTTTCGACCTAGTTTTTCAACTATAAAAAACTCTGTTTTTAAGGTTTCAAAATGGTGGTTTGAGTCTTGGTGAGTTAGGGGGTTGTCATATCTTTTTGCTCTTTTACTTGTGAAGTCTTTTGTGCCATTTCTTTCCACCTTTTTGGGCCTTTAAACCACTAAAATTTAGAGTTATTTCAGTGGTAAAAAGTATGTTTTGAAGTCCAAAAATGGAGGGGTTCGCCTCCCTTCCTTGTGTCTCTCTTGGATGCCTAGTTAGCATTACATGGTAGCTTGATTTTGTAGCTTGTGTTAGCTTAGTTCAAGCATGCTTTAGGCTTTGTTTTTGCATGTTTGACATCTGTTTTGGGTTGGTTAGAGCATTTGTTGCTTGCTTTTTGTACTTGTAGTGCAATTGTGCTTACTAGCCTAGCATGCCAAATGGTTTAGCCTATTTTTGTAGCTTGTGTTAGCTTAACTTCAGCTTGTTTCAACTACTATTTTGGCCTACTTTAACTCTGTTTTGGGTCGGTTAAGCCCTTCAAGGGTTGTTTTGCAAGGCTATAGTGTAATGGTCTTCACTAGCTCATTGTTTTGAGGCTTTAAGCATGAAGTGTTTGAGTGGCTTGCATGTTGTAGCATCATTTTACACGTGATTTCAGTGTATATAGCTCTGTCACATGCTCATTCATTTCACTCTTTCATTGCTTTTGAGAGTTGTGCCATGAGTCTTATTTGTAAGCTAACATGAGAGCATGTTTTTCTAGCCTTTTATGCTTCAATCTTAGCATGTTTTAGCCATTGTTTTGGCATGTTTTAACTCTGTCCAGAGCTAGTTTGGTCAATTGAGCTTTGTGTTGCATGCTTATAGTGTTGTGATCTTCACTAGCTTAATATTTTAGGCTCTTAGCATGTCTTGCATGAGTTCCTTGCATGATTTAGTGTCTTTTTGCATGCCATATCAGCACTGAAATGTCTGCAACCTCCCTCTATTCTTTACTTTTTACTTTGTTTTGAAAGTGGTCTTGAGCCCCTTGTTGGCTTGAGTGTGAAATTGAGGTTCTCATGCCTAATGGTTTTAATCCTCTCTTGAGGGTTTCTACCAACCAATAGCATGAGGCCTCTTTCATGCTCAAGGTACTTGTGGCTTAAGCCCTCTTTCCAATTAGAGGACTCTCATTTTGGACTTAATCGGTTAAAGGACTAATCGGTAATGTAAAATGTATAAACAAAATGAACCAAGTAAAACTTGACCAAATTAAGCATGTTGTGTTGCATTGCATGTGTTTGGATCGGACGTTAATCCAAACACAAGTGTGGGAGCCGAATAAGTAGAAGAGTCGGAAGACGCGTACCCCAGAAATTAGATACTATTCGGCTTCATATTACGTAACTAGGACGCCGAATGCATTAGTAAAGCCGAATAGACGGAGGTCAGTAGCTCCGAATGGATAAAAGGTGAATGAGATAAAAGTAGGCTCAGGCCCCGAGGCCCAAAAAGCAAGTATAAATACAAGAACCACAAATTTAGAAAGGTATGTAAGAATCACTTCACTTAACTTAGAAAACAAGCTATCCTGAGGGCCTGAACTAACTTGTCCGTCGAAGTGCTAATTCTGGCATCCCCGACCGGAGTGTTTGTATCTTTTCAGGTGACTAGCTGAGGATCACTAGTGTCTCCCAAGATCTGAAGAGTATTTCCAAACCACTTCTCCACAATTGGCGCTGTCTGTGGTAATACTCAAATACATCCATGGCAGGCGTGACTGAAGATCCTCCGATAGCCACTGACAAGACCACACAGAGAGGTGACCTCATTCCAGCAAACTCGCTTGGACCAAAAACCATCGCAGCAAGACTTGCCTCGGACCTCCGCTCATCTTCAAACCCAACGCAAAAGACAATACAAGCGACCATGGCACAAGCTAGGCAAACCAAACAGAGGTTAGACAACATCATCGCTGAGAACGAACGCCTTCGTCGCGATCTGGCCTCGGAAATAGCAAAATCCAAACAAACGGTGCGCCAGCCTTTTGTGCAACCCCCGAGGGCAGATGATCGACGATCTTGGGCCCGACAGAAAGAAACTGACGGCCGCTATGCCTCAACAGATCATCTTGAGGAGTTGGCAAAGGACGAACGTCTCCACCAATGCGTCCGGAAGAGTGTGGTCGAAACACCTGCCCCTTCGCAGGATGCATTTCCGCTTGACACCATCCACATGATATGCAGCCTACCAGCAGCCCCGGCCGTGCATGCGATCCAATCACATCCAGGCCCCCAACAGCAACTCATGCCAGCAAAGCGGCCCCGAGAAACGCCAAGTATCACCTTTGACGATTCTGATTTGATCGGTGTAACACTCCCTCACATCGATCCGTTGGTTGTTGAGCTGCGCGTAAACCGGTTCACCGTCGAACACGTTCTTATCGACCAGGGCAGTACCTCGGAGGTTATGTATTATAAAACCTTCACCAAACTCGGATTCAACGAGTCAGACCCGACTCCGGCCTCTTATCCACTATTCGGCTTCAATGCCACTCCAGAGTACCCCTTGGGAAAGATCAGCTTACCCGTTTGAGCAGGCTCAAGAACGGTGGATGTGGAATTCTTGGTCGTCAGGCTGCCTTCACCGTACAATCTCATCATGGGGCGATCGTGGTTGCATACATTGCAAGCCGTCCCAAGCACCTATCATCAACTGCTACGTTTCCCAACAGAACACGGCATTAAGCAAATCTGCAGATCCCAGAAATCGGCACAAGCATGTTATCTCCTTACCGCCAGAGCGCCAAAGGAACTACAAGTAAACTCCATTGAGGTGCCGAATCGGGAGATCCTGGATGACGTTGGGCGGTATCCAAATGAGAAGGCCACGGAAGATTTAGACCGAGTTGACATTGATGGAAGCCCAGAAAAGTTCTTCATGATTGGCGCCTCTCTGAATCAGGCCGACAGGCAGCAGCTGATCTCTTTCTTACTCAACAACCTTGACATCTTTGCGTGGACTCCGTACAAAATGCCGGGAATAGACCCGTCAGTTTCACAGCACCATCTGAATGTCGATCCGAAATGTAAGCCGATCATTCAGAAAGGCCGACGGTCAGCCGCGGAGCACACTGCCGCCATTGTCGAGGAGATAGACAGACTGCTTGACGCCGGGGCAATTAGAGAAGTCACTTACCCTACGTGGCTCTCCAATACAGTGGTAGTGAAGAAGAAAAATGGGACTTGGCGAGTGTGCGTCGACTTCACGGATCTGAACAAAGCTTGCCCCAAAGACTGTTTTCCTCTACCTAGAATCGACCAGCTCGTCGATGCGACAGCACGTCATCAACGCATGAGTTTCCTCGATGCTTACAGAGGGTACCATCAAATCGCCATGCATCCAGATGACCAGGACAAAACTGCCTTCCTCACCCCAAGAGGAACCTATTGCTACAAGGTTATGCCCTTTGGGCTGAAGAATGCAGGGGCAACCTACCAAAGATTGGTCACCGCCATGTTCAAAGAGCAACTCAGCCACACTATGGAAGTATACATCGACGATATGGTGGTCAAGTTCAAAGAAGAACAGAATCATATAGCCGATCTAGAAAAGACATTCAGCATCTTACGCAAATACAGAATGAAACTGAACGCTTCCAAGTGTGCGTTCGGAATCGACTCTGGCAAATTCCTGGGTTACATCGTCAATCACCGAGGAATCGAAGCCAACCCGAGGCAAGTCACAACAATCTTGGAACTCGGCTCTCCCCGTTCAGTAAAAGAAGTCCAAAAGTTGATGGGGATGGCCGCTGCACTTAACAGGTTCATCAGTCGGTCTACAGATCGCTACCGACAATTCTTTCAGACACTACGGCAGGGTAAGGCTTTTGAATGGTCCGCCGAATGCGAATCAGCCTTCAACGGACTCAAGACCTACCTCCGTTCAGTGCCTCTCTTGACAACACCCGTCGCTGGTGACCCGCTCATCCTATATCTGGCAGTTTCTGATAGGGCCGTCAGCGTCGTACTGTTAAAAGAGGAGGAGGGGGAGCAACGGCTAGTGTATTATGTGAGCAAGGCAATGGTTGACGCCGAAACACGCTACCTTCCGCTGGAAAAACTCATCTTAGCCCTAGTCATGGCGGCAAGAAAACTAATGCATTACTTCCAGGGACATAGCATTGGGGTGCTAACAGATTATCCCCTCCGATCAGTACTACGGAGTGCAGAAGCATCGGGACGTGTTTCAAAATGGGCTCTTGAACTCGGCCAATACGACATTCAGTTTTTACCTAAAACTGCAATCAAGGGGCAGGTGTTGGCCGACTTCGTTGCCGAATTCACCGGCGAGCTTGCCAACCTCAAACCTGATGAAGTTCGACCAAAGGCTGAAGTTCTACCAAAGCTGAACTGGAGAATTTATGTCGGGGATATTTGGCAATTATACTGTGATGGATCATCTAACCAAAGGGGCAGTGGCGCCGGAGTTGTAATCATGTCTCCAGACGGCGTAGTAATTGAGCAGGCCGTCAAGCTTGGCTTCGAAGCATCAAATAACGAAGTCGAATACGAAGCCCTTTTAGCCGGTCTGCGGAATGCGCACCTTCTCGGCGCGCGGCGTCTGCTTGTGTTTTGTGATTCAAAGTTAGTAATCAATCAGCTAAAGGTGGAGTACGTGGCAAGAAACGACCATATGGCGGCCTACATGAAAACGGCCAATTCCTTGCTGGCAAAATTTCACCATCACGAACTGAACCAAATAACACGCGACCAGAACACACACGCGGATGCCTTGGCGTGCCTAGCCTCCGCCATCAATTCTGAGATCAAACGGACCATCGAAGTAGGCTTCATCCCGGAGCCGAGTATTGGCCCTTCGGAGGAAATCCATGTCAATGTTATAGAATCCGCACCAAGCTGGATGGACCCCATTGCTGCATTCCTCTCTTCTGAACAACTCCCAGAGGACAAAAAAGAAGCACACAAGCTGCGAAATAAAGCCCTGCGATACTATCTAGATCCGCAAGGAGGGCTTTACAAAAAGTCCCTCTCTGGTTCATATTTGGAATGCGTGCACCCCGACAAAGTGGAGGAGCTTCTGACAGAGATACATGAGGTCAGTTGCGGTGCCCATTCTGGCGGACGCTCCCTGGCCCATCGAGCTATAACGCAGGGATATTATTGGCCGACAATGAGAGCTGACACGGAGAGTTATGTAAAAAAAAGTGAACAATGCCAAAAGTTCTCCCCATTAACCCATCTGCCTGCCGAAGAGTTGAACTCTATCACCAGCCCCTGGCCGTTTGCTCAATGGGGACTTGATATCGTAGGACCATTGCCCAGGGCCCCAGGGAACAAGCGATTCTTAATCGTCGCGACAGACTAGATGCTGACATTAAACGCTTTGTATGGAGAAACATCATAACACGATTTGGCATTCCGAGAGCTCTCATCTCAGACAATGGCACCCAGTTCGATTGTGGCGTATACCGAGAGTTATGCAGCAAGTATGGCATTCGGCCTTACTTCTCGACACCGGCCTACCCCCAAAGCAATGGTCAAGCCGAAGCCTCTAACAAATCCATCTTGGACAGCATCAAAAAGAGGCTGGAAAAAGCTAAAGGCAAATGGGTCGAAGAATTGCTGAGTGTATTGTGGGCTCATGTACTACGCCGAGGAGATCCACTGGAGAAATGCCGTTTGCTCTATGCTTTGGAACCCAGGCAATCTTACCACTGGAAATCAGCCTCCCAACTCTGAAATCGCAAGTTTTTGACATGGGCCGAAACGACATGATGCTTGCCCTAGATCTGATTCTAATCGAAGAACGAAGAGACCGCGCCTTGGCATCCATGGCACGGTATCAACAGTAGCTCGCCAAGTCGTATAATCAACGAGTTCAATTGTGCCGATACACGCCAGGAGAGCTTGTCCTAAAGAAGGTACTTCCAGCCGACCGGAGACCGGCCGATGGAAAATTGGGTCCAACCTGGGACGGCCCCTATCAAATTGAATCCATCGCAGGGACAGGGGCATATCGGCTCTCAGACATGTCAGGAAGAAGCCTACCACGGCCTTGGAATTCAACACATTTACGTAAATTTTATCATTGACCCGACTTGTGGGTTTGATACTTGTACATGTTCCACCTTTGCAATACAAAGTTTCTCGTTTTCTCAAGCTCGCTCCCAAGCCTTTATTAATAAGGGCCGATTAAGCCTTCCAATTCCAAAACAAAGACTCCGGATTCAGAGCGCCCTTTGTGGATATCACGATTGGCCAAAATAAAGCCTCCAGATTCGGAGCCCCTTTTGGTGCATGACACCTTAAGGCTGATTAAGACTCCGGATTCGGAGCGCCCTTCATGGATATCACGATTGGCCAAAATAAAGCCTCCGGATTCGAAGCCCCTTTTGGTGCATGACACCTTAAGGCTGATTAAGACTTCAGATTAGGAGCCCCTTTTGGTGCATGACACCTTAAGGCCGATTAAGACTCCGGATTCGGAGCGCCCTTCGTGGTTATCACGATTGGACAAAATAAAGCCTCCGGATTCGGAGCCCCTTTGGTACACGACACCTTAAGCCTGATTAAGACTCCGGATTCGAAGCGCCCTTCGTGGATATCACGATTGGCCAAAATAAAGACTCCGGATTCAAAGCCCCTTTTCGTGCACGACACCTTTAGGCCGATTAAGACTTCGGATTCGGAGCGCCCTTCGTGGATATCACGATTGGCCAAAATAAAGACTCCGGATTCAGAGCCCCTTTTGGTGCATGACACCTTAAGGCCGATTAAGACTCCGGATTCGGAGCGCCCTTCGTGGATATCACGATTGGCCAAAATAAAGCCTCCGGATTTGGAGCCCCTTTTGGTGCACGACACCTTAGGGCTGATTAAGACTCCGGATTCGGAGCGCCCTTTGTGGATATCACGATTGGCCAAAATAAAGCCTCTGGATTCGGAGCCCCCTTTTGGTGCATGACACCTTAAGGCCGATTAAGACTCCGGATTCGGAGCGCCCTTCGTGGATATCACGATTGGCCAAATAAAGACTCCGGATTCGGAGCCCCTTTTGGTGCATGACACCTTAAGGCCGATTAAGACTCCGGATTCGGAGCACCCTTCGTGGTTATCACGATTGGCCAAAATAAAGCCTCCGGATTCGGAGCCCCTTTTGGTGCATGACACCTTAGGGCTGATTAAGACTCCGGATTCGGAGCGCCCTTCGTGGATATCACGATTGGCCAAAATAAAGCCTCCGAATTCGGAGCCCCCTTTTGGTGCATGACACCTTAGGACCGATTAAGCCTATTAAGGCCGATTAAGACTCCGGATTCGGAGCGTCCTTCGTGGATATCACGATTGACCAAAATAAAGCCTCTAGATTCGGAGCCCCTTTTGGTGCATGACACCTTAAGGCCTATTAAGACTCCGGATTCGGAGCGCCCTTCGTGGATATCACGATTGGCCAAAATAAAGTCTCCGGATTCCGAGCCCCTTTTGGTGCACGACACCTTAAGCCTGATTAAGACTCCGGATTTGGGGCGCCCTTCGTGGATATGACGATTGGCCAAAATAAAGCCTCCGGATTCGGAGCCCCCTTTTGGTGCATGATACCTTAGGGCCGATTAAGCCTGTTAAGGCCGATTAAGACTCCGGATTCGGAGCGCCCTTCGTGGATATCACGATTGGCCTTTCTGAGAGATGTATTTGGACCACATGATTGGCCGAATAAATATTCATTGAGAATCATTCTTAATTCAGGCCGGTCAATGCATGTCTAAACATTTACGCCACACAACACAAAACTTGCCAGTAAGTTGAAATAATACGATTAATTAAGCACATAACATTTCAAGACCAAAAACAAACGTTGAAAATGAAAGAAATTCTATTTATTCGGCGCAAAGTCTATTCATTCGGCACCCTCATCGTCGCTCTTCTCAATTTCGAAATCGGGATAAGGAAAGTAGTGGCGATGATACAGGGGCGAGGCCAAATCAATGCCCACAGCTTCGAGAGATTCCTCGGCTTGAAGGGCCTTGATCCAGCCGTGCTTGAATCCACGATTTTCACATCGACAGACCTTTTCGGCAAGGTCCTGTTTGGTCTTCTCTATCCCGACCTTCAGGCCGTCCTGAAACCCCTTTTCATAGCCCGAGGTCCGTTGGGTTACTCTCTCCGCAACAAGCAATTTAGATTGATTGGCCGCAACCGACGCGCTTGCTCGAACATTCTTCAGCTCCCGAAGCTCACGCTCAGCCTTTTTTGCGTGAATCTCCAGACTGCGATTCCTTTCGTTCTTTTTCTCGCTCTCACGTCACGCTTCCCGCAGACGCATGCCGACTTCGTAAGCAGTATATAGTCCTTTCACGGCCCCATGAATGCCGTCTCGAAATACTTCAAAATCTCGACGTCCGACCATCGATTGTTGGACTTCCGGCGGGAATATCTGTCGAGCGAACTCGACTGCCACATCTGGGTCTTTAATGATAGAATCCGCCTCCGTCATTGGTCTATTCCTCACAGAAACCGCAAAACTCAACGGTCGTGGCATCGCATTAGGCTCGATTCTCAGTCGCGAGCGCAGAGAATTTCCCCGTGTTGCCTGTCCTTTCGGGGCGATCTGCTTCGATGACTAAGGGGCTGCTGTGTTTCCCGATCCTTGGATGTTCTTCTTCCCGTACGCATAGGCTCGCTACTACGACTCATTGCGGCGTCTGATTCAGTCAATCTTCGTCGCTCCCAAGTTGCCTGAATGGAAATAAGTAGGGCCTCTTGTGTGCACCCGCTCCATTTATCCTTCAATGTTTGCAGCTCTCCCGAGGTAACGTCAGTAATCCCAAACGTCAACAGTCGGATGACAATTGTCCAGCCCCCGAGTTAGGCCCACTCGGCTTCCAAAGCTCGCGCCCTGGCTAAGGCAAGGGCAGATTTATTAATCTGGTCGGCCATGTTTTCAAGCACAAGCGCCGATCAAGCTGTGCCTTAGCCAGCCCGCGAGTTAGGCCCACTCGGCTTCCAAAGCTCGTGCCCTGGCTAAGGCAAGGGTAGATTTATTAATCTGGTCGGCCATGTTTTCAAGCGCAAGCGCCGATCAATCTGTGCCTCAGCCAGCCCACGAGTTAGGCCCATTCGGCTTCCAAAGCTCGCGCCCTGGCCAAGGCAAGGGCAGATTTATTAATCTGGTCGGCCATGTTTTC
Organism: Camellia japonica; assembly: GCA_030407325.1. Classification (NCBI taxonomy): domain Eukaryota; kingdom Viridiplantae; phylum Streptophyta; class Magnoliopsida; order Ericales; family Theaceae; genus Camellia; species Camellia japonica. Next base: position 34,209,881 of record JAPPVO010000014.1, read on the forward strand.
AAGCGCAAACGCCGATCAAGCTGTGCCTCAGCTAGCCCGCGAGTTAGGCCCACTCGGCTTCCAAAGCTCGCGCCCTGGCTAAGGCAAGGGCAGATTTATTAATCTGGTCGGCCATGTTTTCAAGCGCAAGCGCCGATCAAGCTGTGCCTCAGCCAGCCCGCGAGTTAGGCCCACTCGGCTTCCAAAGCTCGCGCCCTGGTTAAGGCAAGGGCAGATTTATTAATCTGGTCGGCCATGTTTTCAAGCGCAAGGGCCGATCAATCTGTGCCTCAGCCAGCCCACGAGTTAGGCCTATTCGGCTTCCCAAGCTCACGCCCTGGCTAAGGCAAGGGTAGATTTACTTTATTAATCCGGTCAGCCAAATACCTAAGCTAAGCAGCCAATCTAACCATAACCGAAAGCAATATCATTCATCAACATTTTCCTTAGCCAGTTGAGCACAACTCACGAATTTTTTTTATATATACTCAAGTTACGAAACAAAAAGCTACAAGCCCGATTTCATATATACTCATGAAACGTTACTCATGAAATTTTTCATATATACTCAAGTTACTAAACAAAAAGATTTACTAATGACTGTAGCAACAGATGAAAAATACTAAATGAAAAACTGTAAAAATACATTCGATATCCTAAAAACTGTCAGTCGGCCGGATCAACCATCGGAATCAGACTCCAATGGCTCAACATCCACTTGCTCATATGGTATTGGCGTAATCAACGAAGCATTGGCAGCAGCAAGGGCTTTGTGCCAGCCATGTTTGAATCCCCGATTTTCAAACTTGGGGACTTGGTCAACGTACTCGGCGAGTCCAGCATTTTTCCCGGCCTTGAATACTTTGGAAGACTCCGAGTCAGCTGCTTCCTTCGCCGCCTTCATTTCAGCCAACTCAGCCTCCAGTTTGGAGATCACCTTCTGGGCCAATTTGAGCGCATCTTCGCTCGCGTCCGCCTTCTTCTCGGCATCCGATCTCAATTGATCCGCGCTACGAGCCCTCTCCATCTCGGCGTCGGCCCTTGAGGCTTTCTTGTTCGCCCTCAAAGCCTCGACCTCGGCCCTTCTCCTCTAGCCTTCAACTTCCTCACGTAAATGACCAATCTCTTTGACGGCGTCACGATGGCGACGACCCATATCGGCTATCCATCCGACGGTCTGCAAAACAAGAATTTAAAACCATAACTTTAATAGTATTTGGATTAAGTGAAGCTAAGTTCGAATGTACCAAAAGTGTCGATTGGGCAGCTAGTGCTGTCGCATTCAGATCCGTTTCCACCCGGAAAGCCTCCTTGTCAGACAGCAACGACACGGAAGTAGCCAAGCTGAATGCGACTTCTGGATCTTTAAGCGCCGAAGCATCAGAAGAAACCGACATGTTTCTTATCATCGGCTGAATAACAAAAGGAACGATCACATCCGATCCCTCTAATCGAGGACGTTTGCCGCCATGTTCTTCTGAGCCGGCCTCAAACTCGGCAGGGCGTTTCTTTGCCTCAACTTCTTGGTCGGCCTGCACGATCAAAGCAGATTCGGCATTCCAATTTTCTGTCATTTTCGCCTCAACAACGCGCACGGACTCTGATTCGCTAACAGGCAGGGAGAATTGAGATTCGGTGGCAGGTGGTACTTCAGACGGAAGGGCCTCCGCTCTTCACCGCTCGGCCAACCTTTCCACATTCGCCTTCCTGGCAAGTTTTGTCAGGCTTAACCCGGCCATGTCTTCGGGGTCTGCGGCGGGAATACCCTCCAAGCCGTGAACAACGCCGTCAAGTGAAAGATCCCCTCAGCCCGAAGTGGATGGGGGATCGGCCGAATTCAATACCTCGTCAGGCTCGGTTTCAGACTGATCTGATTCGATAACATTAGCTACATCCCGCTCCAAATCGGACCCTTCAAAACCAACCTGCCTCAAGTTTTTGAAGTTGGACAAAATAAGAGCGATAAGAGAATCTTCACTCTCTGGAACAGGGATATTTTCTGCCGCCGAGAAGGTCGTATATGTCGGCTCGTAACAAAGCAGAATATGCGCCGACCTCCCTTGTTTCTGAAGACTTCGACGGCCGAAATATTTGAGCGCGACTTCGATATCCGAAAGAACGGCGCCGTCAGTTGAAGACAGAACTTTCTTCAAATTGCTCCCTGCACAAGCCAAGCCGTCACATTTCAAAGAAGAGGCTTTACAACAAAAACGAACAAATAATAAAAGCGAGAAGGCAATCAGCCACCTGGCTCGCCCCTCCATCTAGGAATAGGGTCGACGTGATCCTCCCCTTCGCCAAATTCCCAGTTACCCTGTACAACGACCATAACATCATCAACTCGTTTTCCAGAACTAGAAAGTATAGTAATCGGCTGATGGTCGATATCCTTGGCCCTAAGGAAGAAACGTCCGTGCCGACCAGAAGACTTAGCCAAGGCATAACAATGCTGGATGGCTGGAATGCCAAGGTTAATTCTTAGGCGACGGTTGAGCGCTATAACCCCCATTATGATTCTAAAGAAATTCACATTAGGTTGGGAAGGGATTAAACCCCAGTAGCGAAGCACAGCCCTAAGAAACGGGTGAAGGGGGAAATGGACTCCACCCTCTGCAATTGACAAAAGAGGAAAGACAATTGTGGTTTTGTCCTCCCTCTCCATATCAAGAGTGTCGTCTGCCACAAGCGACAGACGGACATCATCAGGAATGCAGAAATGGCGTTTAAAGCCAGTGATTCGATCTGACGAGAGGAGGTCTTTTAAATGTTTCGCCATACCCTACAGCTTATGAGAATATGCCAAGGAAGGAATAAACCAGAAAGAGTCTTCAAAGCAAGGGAGGAGAGAACTTACAAAGGACGATGGGGATATCGGAAAACAGAGTTGCAGGGACTATCCAAAAGGCAATCCAGCGATGAGCATCATGAAATACATACTTGAAAGGACGTCAAAATTTTAAATCGCAATAAATAGACACGTGCGTGAAGGGGGAAAGTCGATACGGCAACCGAAAGGGGTGCACTTAGATATCCGCTTGACGATGAGGCCAACCACCGAATTTTGGCTCAGACTTTTCGAAATTCAAAACCAAGCACTCCAGCCAACTGTCGTCAGTGAAGTGCTTGGAGGGCAATTGTGGGAGCCGAATAAGTAGAAGAGTCGGAAGATGCGTACCCCAGAAATTAGATACTATTCGGCTTCATATTGCGTAACTAGGACACCGAATGCATTAGTAAAGCCGAATAGACGGAGGTCAGTAGCTCCGAATGGATAAAAGGTGAATGGGATAAAAGTAGGCTCAGGCCCCGAGGCCCAAAAAGCAAGTATAAATACAAGAACCACAAATTTAGAAAGGTATGTAAGAATCACTTCACTTAACTTAGAAAACAAGCTATCCTGAGGGCCTGAACTAACTTGTCCGTCGGAGTGCTAATTCCGGCATCCCCAACCGGAGTGTTTGTATCTTTTCAGGTGACTAGCTGAGGATCACTAGCGTCTCCCAGGATCTGAAGAGTATTTCCAAACCACTTCTCCACAACAAGAAAAATGGAACGTTTCATACTTAAAGTGATGAACCGTGCCACCTTTCTTAGTCACTATCACCCTTGATCATGCATGATAGGGGGGTGGTCGTTTTGGTCTTGTTTGTGCATTCATTGACCTTGTACAAGCTTGGTTCTCTAGCCATCATGCATTGAGAATGCTTGGTTGATGGCTTAGGAGCCAAGAATTACACTCTTTTGAGTTTGTTCAGTGATAAGGAGGGTAATAGTATATATATTGTTTGAGAATACACTACTTTGCCTCTATTTGCTCTCTGTTGCAGCGTAAATGAGAATTCCAAAGAAGGGGTGGCCGACCGGCCACCAGCAGTGGCTGACTGGCCATTAGTGAAAAGTTTGCTCAGTATGTTCTAGAGGTGGAGTAGAGGCATTCTAGGAGTTGGCACAATTTTCAGAGATCAAACGAGTGCAAACAGAGACATCTGATGGCAAGGCGATGGATTTTCGGGAGGAAGCCAATCGAGCATGCATGTCTCCCTCGCCCTCGAATCCATTTAATCGCTTTTGTTAGCTTAGAATTAGTTAGCTAATTCATTCATTCAAGTGTTGTAATTATTTAACTAGCTTAGCTAGTTAATTAGTTTAATTGCTTTAATTAGCTAAGCAGAGCTAGTTATTCAATTGGTTTGTAATAATTAGTTAACTAGAATAGTTAATTAGTTTTGGTTTGTAATAATTAGCTTAGATTAGCTTAGCTTATTCATTCGGACCCTCCTTCGCGAGGGCGCAATATTGTAATGAGTGTGCGTGCGTGTGTGCATGTCCTCCAACCCCGCGTCTTTCTCCCTTTTATTTACCCGCTTTCGATGGTTAGATTAGGGATCATTTTCAATTAGCATACCTTATGCTTGCATCCATTCATTTGTCTTGCATGCATCGAGGCTCGGCGTATCATTCAAACTGCATCGTCAATTTAACACTTATTTGAATACGTGGTTAACTGCATGTTATCAAATTGTATCATATGCCATATTAGTATCTGAGCCTATTAATTTCATATTGTATGTATTGCATTAGACATATTAACATAGTTAGGATCATGCATTGTTTCTAACTAGCTTTTGTTTTGGCTTGGAGTACTCGATAAGTTTTACGCTTTAGCATACTTGCATGAGTGTGATTGCCATGTTGCCATATTTTCGCATGCTTTCCATGAGGCTATGTGCTTAAATGATTAACTGCATGAATGCCTGTGGATGAAGGCTTTGTTGCTTGAATTGGAACGATTCAACAAATGAGTGTTTTAAGCCCACTTGAGGTGGCAAATCATGTTTTAAGCCCACTTGAGGTGACAAATCCGCGTTGTAGCCCACTTGAGGATGGCAAATTCAAACCATTTTTTAAAACAAACATAGGTTGAGTTGTTCCAATTCTTGCGATTTTAGTCTATACTTGCTTGTGTGCGTCACATAGTAAAGTTAGCTAATAACCGGAATAAGAACACATGAGGTTTATAAAACAACATATCATGCTTAGTAGAGGCCGATCTTTTGATTGGGCGAGCGGAGGTGCTCATTTCAGGACCTTCCCCTCTCGTACCTAAGTTCCCAAGCCAAGGTAACTTTGGTGATGACGGACACGTGGCCTATGGCACGAGTCAGGGTTTTCTAAAATCCCCGAAATAAAATATTTTGGTGGCAACTCTATAATCTGGCAAAGCAATCCAATTTTGGCATTATTTGATTTAAAATCTGATTTTCCAAAATGATTTGTCGGATTAGACTCTTTGGTGTTTATCAGTTTCATATTGTACTTTGTGAGATTAGATTCAGAACTGTGACAGGAGTCCAAGCTGTAGGACCAATTTGAGCTCTCTGAAAGGGGGCGCGAAGAAGTTGAGCTACAGCATGCTTGCTCAGCAATCTAAGAATAGAGTAGAGAAGACCATCTATTACCTGAGCAAGAAAGTGCTGGACTATGAGACCCATTACACTCCACTCGAGAAGGCTTGGTTAGCCTTGGTATCGGCTACCAGGAAGTTGAGGCACTACCTGTTAGCTCACTCTATAATTCTGGTTTTGAGATTAGATCCCATCAAATATCTCTTTGAGCAACTAGTGCTTACTTGTAGGCTAGCCCGTTGGTTGCTTCTCCTCTCCGAATTTGATTTGAAGTATGTCACTCACAAGTCTGTCAAGGGGAGAGCGGTAGCAGAGTTCTTGGAAGATCACCTAGTCGAAGGGAATGAAGTGGTAGAATACCTGTTCCTAGATGAACCTATTTTGCAGGTCGAGGAAGAGAATTTGACAATGTACTTTGACAGAGTGTCTAACCAGTACGGTTATGGGATATGGGTGTTGCTGATAGCACCCGACAATTCCCATATACCCTTATCCTTCAAACTTCGGTTCAAGGTATCCAACAATGAAGCAGAATACGAGGCGTGTATCGCTGGTTTAGAAGCTGCCCAGGAACTAGGGGCAAAAAGGTTCGACGTCATTGGGGACTCGAACCTGGTTGTGTCACAAGCAAATGGAGATTGGAAGGTCAAAGAAGAAAAGATGAAGATCTATCACCAGACCCTGGATGTTCTAATTCCTGGCTTTGAGAAACTGACCTTTACGCATCTACTAAGAGAAAACAACAGGTTTGCTAACGCCTTATCAACGCTATCTTCTATGATAGACATTCCTTTTGGAGTCCGGATGCGTCCTATTATTATTTAGCAGAGATATACGCCGGCCTACGAGTTGATCGCCGCAATAGATGAAGGATGAAGTACAAGATCAAAACCACTGGTATTATGATATCTGGAACTTCTGGGAAAATGAGGTTTATCCACTAGGGGCAAATGCCAAAGATAAAAGGGCAATACGGTGGATGGCCGTTCAATTTATTGTCTGCGAGGGTAAGTTGTATAAAAGAGGACATCTGGGAATGCACAAGCTGTGTGTTGACGTCGGAGAGTCGAAGTGCCTAATGGAGGCCATCCATGGGGTAGAGTGTAGAGCACATATGAGCAGAGTAATGTTAGCCCGGAAGATCCTCAGGCAAAGTTATTACTGGTCTACCATAGAGAAGGATTGTAATGGTTTTGTTCGGCGATGCCACAAATACCAAATCTATGCAAATCGCATGAATATCCCGCCATCGAAGTTGTACAACATGACTTCACCATGGCCTTTTTCAGTATGGGGAATTGACGTCATTAGGGCAGTTACACTGAAATGGTCAAATGGGCATGAGTACATTCTGTTGCAATTGACTATTTTACGAAGTGGGTGGAAGCTCAGTCTTATGCAGTGTTGAAAGCAGTGCATGTGGCTAAATTCATCCGAAACAATATCATTTGCCGTTATGGTGTCCCAAATGAGATAATTTTAGAAAATGGCTCCCATTTCAAGAAAGAAGTGATCGACTTGTTGGAGAAATACAACATGGCTTTTCATAAGTCAAGTACATATTGGCCGCAAACCAACGGAGCTGTTGAGGCCACCAACAAGAGCATCAAGCACATTTTGCAGAAAATGGTTAAGACCTATAGGGACTGGCTAGACAAATTGCCATTTGCTCTCTGGGGCTACAGAACTTCAATTCGAACATCTACTGCGGAAACTCTGTACTCTCTGGTTTATGGGATGGCAGCTGTTCTGTTGATTGAAATAGAAGTTTCGTCACTGCAGGTTATAGCTAAGTGCCAGATTGTAGAAGCGGATTGGCAGTAAAGCAGGTTCGAAGAACTAATGTTGTTCGATGCAAGAAGGCTAAAAGCACTGTACCATGTTCAAGGATATCAACGTAGGATTGCCAGGGCTTTTAACAGGAAAATTAAGTCTCGAAATCTTAAGGAAGGGGATTTGGTGTTGAAAGACAACCGAGCTCCCATCTATGACCCTAGGGGCAAGTTCAGACCCAATTGGATTAGTCCTTACATTATCAAGACTATCTGGTCAGGTGGAGCTGTTATTCTCATGGACCTGGACGGCCTAGAATTTTCCCAACCGATCAACGTGGACAAGTTGAAGAAATATTACCCTTGAGAGGCTCGCTAGGCCGAAAACCTGGAAGGGCGACTTAGGCAAAAGTTAGAGCACAAAAAATTAGAAAAAAGAAAAATTGAGCTCGCAAGGTTGAAAACCCAGAAATGGCGGCCTTGGCAAAAGTTAAAGCGCAAAAAAAGAGCGTTAATACCCGAGTGAACCCGAGCCAAACTACGTAAGGCCTGATTCCCATCTTCGGGATACGTAGGCTACTTCATTCTGAAGTCCGGCTGTAAACACCTCTGAATCAACTGTGTCCATGTGTTTGATCAAGGCATCCTTGTCTTTTCGGTATCTGAAAATTTGGTTGTGATCCTTACCTTAAAAGAAGAGCTAACTACAGTGCTGAGCAGTGCTATTTAGTCAAAGGGCAATTTTTCGTTTCTGGATTCGGGGTTTGTACATCTCGAGGATAGATTCCATGCGTCAGGTGGTGATCCTTATCGAAAATGGTTTTGAAAAGTTTTGATAAAAGTTAATTTTGTTCAAATTAATCTTTTTACAACTTAGACCATTTTTGGACCATAAGGAAAATTTTCAGTGTCCACAACTTCAATTTCATTGATTCCAATACAAAGTTCTCTAACTCTTTATACAAATCAAAGTTGCTTTTATTACATCTTAAAAGCTTTAAAAGTTAGATCAAAGTAATAAACTTGGGGCATAGATGGGTCAGGTGTTCCTGCGTCCCCTCCCTGTGCTTGCAGAAGCTTCCGATGCTAAAGTAGGCTCGGTCTGTGCTTCTTCTTCAAGCCAAGCCAGGCATTCGCCAGAAAGGGCATAGCTAAAATTGGGAGCAGGAACCAGAAGTTCTCTCATCCTCCAAGCATTGGGGTATCTAGCCAATTGTGAACCTCGGATTGGGAATGAAGCCGGGTACTCTACCCCCTCTTCTGGGCAAGTCTGGTCATGTCCGAACTGACGTCTGAAGCAGAACGAAAAATAGAATACACAATGCGTAAGGCTAATCAGATGAATGCCAGGTTGCCGAGTCATGCTGTAGCTCATCCCGGGCAGATCAAACCAAGGGCAACGCCAAGCAATGTCAACAACAGACCTGTTGCACATCCAATGGCATCATCACCCTTCGTTGGGGAACTCAACTAGCCGTTGGCGAAAGAAATAGCCCCAGACTGAGTATGCAGGGCAAGAGTCCACTACTTTCAACCTGTCCATGAGCCATATCTGGGGAGGGATGAAAGAAAAGAGAGATTAAAGAATAGAGAGATGTGCGCTGAGAGAAAAAGTGAGAAAAGGGCTTTGAGAGAAAAATAGAGCATGAGTGCCAAGTGATGTGAGAAACACATATTAGAAAGGGTGGGAAACATTACCTAAAGAAGTAGTGGACTCCTTGCGAACTTGTTTGTCTCTCGCCGATGGAAGGCATCCAAGCCCATCAAAGTCTCACCTGGTACCAAGCCTATGCAACTCTTGCCCTCCTTCAAACCTTGGGCTACTTCAACTAGTCAAATGCTAGACTCGACGAAACTAGGGGCAAGAAGGAAATGTGCCAACATGCACAAACAAAAGGCGTGTTGTAAAAAACCCCGCCAAAGAAGATCACCTCAGTCATCGGCGTCAGAAAATCGATGAATCAAACTGGGAATATCCAGCTCTCCGTTGTGAACCAAGGATCGGGCCTCGTGTAGAGTAAGCCCGCACATCCGTCCCAAAGCTTGGATGTGACCAAAACAGGGCTGAGGCAAGATTTCCTCTTCGCGCCAAGTCTCCAGTAGCACTTGAAATTCTTCAATTGTCGGGCATGGCTCTTGTCCCCCGAAGCTAAACACGTGCGTAATTGGGTTCCAACATCTAGCTGCGACATGTAGGAACGGAAAACAAAGTGGAGAACAACTTAGGAGAATAGTGCATTTATGCCGAAACCCTGGAAATTCAGTTTTTTCGAGCCATCCAAAGTTGCAATTCAATTCGAGAGTTTTTCGGTGAAAAATGGCTCCATTTGTAAAGAATTTGCAGCTGAAATGAAGAAAATACGAAGTCTGAACCTTTTGTAAAAGATAAGGCAGTGAATGGAAGCCAGGTGTCAACATTTTGGAGGTTGCTCACATTGGTGGCCGACCGGCCACTGGTGATGGCCGACAAACCACCTTGGTAGCCGACCAGCCACCGCTGGTGACCGACAGAATCCATTCATGGCCGACAGCCCTTTTTGCAGACCTGCTATCGACCTTTGTGTTGAGAGTGCTGAGAACCCTGTTTTGTTCTGCTCTTCGTATATGTTAAGGTCCTGTTTTGAGTCCTTTTAGTTTTAGCAAGTTTGCTGTGTTGTATTTAAATATTTATCGAGTTGTTTTGTTCATTGAGTTGTTTTTCAAGTCGTTTCGTTGTATGTTGAATTGTTCTATTGTTTATTGAGTTGTCATTGTTTTGTTTATCGAGTTGTAATGCTTTGTTTGTTTTGTTGGTCGGTTCGTTACCTGATTCAGACTGTTGTGCCAATACAAGTGTACAATTTTCATTATCAAATTCAATCTCATTTCCATGCAATGGGGTGCTCATGATGCAAAATACAACACATTTTCCAAAGAGACAACTCGGTTTTCATTCTAATCATGGTTGTTTTTGCAAAAGGTGCAGTACAAGTTTTTATAGAAAATTAAACTCGTCTGAGGCTGTATAATGTGCTAACACTATAAACCAAAAGAAACTAAGCAAAACTATAAAAATCAATGCCAGCTATCTCAGGATCTAGAGGCCCTATTCGTCCTCTTCCTCGATGGACTGGACTCAGAGCTTTCTTCATCTACGCCACTATTTAAACCAGATGCTGAATCAGAACCGGAATCAGAATCATCACTGCTCTCTGCCTCAGAATCTGACTCAGCAACATCGCCATTGGTAGAACCCGAGCCGGCGTCATCGTCTCCACTCTCGAATAACTCAGCAGGCTGACTCGCTGCATCCTCAGCCTTGCTAGTCTTAGCGTCGTCGTCGCTCATAATAGGCTCCGAAGGACCACTCTCAGCTCGGGCACCCCTAGCTTGGCCTTGACTGCGTGCCAAAACCTGTCTCTCTCTCCTCTCTGCTGCTGGAGAAGGTACTGATGGTCTTGGGGCTGTTGCCGCTGGTGCTGTCGGTATAAGTGGGACCTGAAAAGACAGTTGTCATATGTTGGCCACAGTATGTGTATCAGATGCAAGTATGGTGTGCAGAATGAGTATATGTAGAAGTCAAGTGCAATGTATGAATCCAGATGCAGTGTATCAGTGTAGCGCCGGGAAATTTTCAGTTCTCATGTCAGTTTCAGTGTGTCAGTGGAAATTTGATGACTGGAATTTAAGAAAACTGAAGAAATTACCTGAATGTCGTGGAAGCCGAGCAGTGCCTCCCTCCTCAATATCAGGCCCTCGAATGAGGCTAATAGCCCTAGCAGATCCTTAGTGTATCTAGGAGGTGCCTACAAATGCATTGGAAATGATCAATGTCCAGAAGAAACAAATATCAAAAAGAAACAAGAAAACGAAAGAAGGGGATACATACCGGGGGCATATTGGGAGCTCTAACGTATCTGTGTCCCGCTGCAGCAGGCTCGATCGGGATCTGGTATGCCTCCCCAGTGTACTGCCAATATGTGAGTATAGGAGGCAACTCTGGCCAACCGGTCCTCTGGCTAGTTTGGGTTGGCCCTCTACCACGCGCCCTGGCCGCCCTAGGTACCCTGGCTCTCTTGCTCGCAGTAGGAGCTCTCACCCTCTCACCTCCACAAATACCGGTCAAAGGAGGCATGAGATGTGTCTCGGTGAATGTCGCATAATCACCCTCCCCCAAGAAGTAATCGGCGTCTAAGCCCTTGGTAAATTGGATCATCTCCTGGAAGGTGAGCCGCTCTGTAGCCCTCATAGATAGTGGGGATGCCATAGGATCTATCGACTGCGGCAAACCAAGGTCTGGCGTATGAAACGCTTGCCTAGAAACTAGGCTCGACAAACCGAACCCTCAAATAGAAGCCCGAAACGGGTGGCCCCCCGGGCTCCAGCAAACTGATCCTCGACTCCCTCAGGGATCATCGCCCAAGGCTGCCACGTGATCTGTATACAGAGAATGCACAACTTGTTGCCATTAGAATGTTACAATATGAATTAGAGCTCAAGCAGAATGAAAATAACTGTGAGTTTTGAGTTACCTCTGCTGCAGTCACAGTGTCGAAATGCTGGCGGAAGAATGGAAAAGTCTCTCGCATCCTCCACAAGCATCTCCCGTCATACCGGTGAGAGTACGGTACGACAGGAGGCATCTCCACCTCTGGCTCTGGGGTGGGGTCGGGATGTAGGCATATACCCAAAGCTACAAAAAAGAAAAGGGCCATATTTGAGTATACAACAAAACACAGTGCAAATGCAAAAAGCAGAATGTGTACAGAAGATGTATGCGGTGTACAAAAAGTAGAAGTGTGAATACAGAAAGCAGAATGTGTGCAGAATGTGTATGCATTGTACAGAAAGTACAAGTGTGAGTGTAGAAAGCAGAATATGTGTAGTACAAAAAGTACAAGTGTAAAGCAAAGAGTAAGTTGTGTATGTGTGTAGTGTACAGAAAGTGCAAAGCAGAAAGCACAGCAGAAAATGCAAAGCACATAAGGTAGAGCATACCTCCCAGGCTCTCCGGTAGCCACCGACCCTGTTCCCGCTCCTGTGGGATGTCGAGCTCATATATCCATATAATGTGGCAAGGCCAACACCGCCCCAATCATAAATACGGACCTGAGACAAGTCCACCAGTGCACTCATGAGATATAACCCGACGGTGTTCGCTCTATCTGCAAACAAAGTGGTGCCGAAGAGGAATATCAAGAAGCCTCGAGCGTAAAGCTCGGTCTCCTTTTGGGACTCTAGCTCTCTCCCTCGAAACTGCTCTACAAACCAGCTGTACCGTACCATCCCTGATCGGAAGAGAGGTGGGTGTACTCCTAACAGGTAGATCCATGCGGCCTCCCACTCACCCATGTCTGTATCATAAGGGATCGGACGACCCCCTACCTCTATGCCAGTGAGCATAGAGAAATCATATGGAGTCATCGTCATCTCTCCCGCGGTAGAGAAGTGGAAAGAGTTGGTGGTATCCCACCACCTCTCTACCAATGCTCCAAGTAAAGGTCGACTCGCTATAAGGTGTGATTACCCTATACAGAACAAGCCAAAGCCGGCATCATCAACAATGTGGCAGATACTGTCGGGGAGCTCCATATACCACTCCTTCGCAGATGTGGCTCCATAGCCTCTGATAGAGCGAGAGTCCTCCTATGATCAGAACAAGCAGGTGAAAGGCAGTGTAAGAAATACAGTGCAAGAATATGTTTGAAACGAGCAGGTGAAAGACAGTGTAAGAAATACAGTGCAAGAGTGTGGTTTAAGTAAGAAATGCAAGGCACATTGAAGAAAATGTAAGAATACAATGTATACCATGGTGGCGCCGTAAGATAAATGGGAGCCCACTCTCGCTGTAAAAGGTCCTCTGGTGCGCCTCGCTCAAACCTTCTGAAATGCCAGATACTCTCAGGTGGTAGCACATACGTCTGAGGATCATATGTCGTCAGGTCAAAGGGTCGAACCCTGGGTGGTAGTAGCACAAGCTCGGGCTCTGCCTGCATCTCTGGGGAAAACTAGGGTGGAATCTCTGGGGAAGCTCCGTCATGAGGAACGTCATCCACCATCTGGAAAGAAGATGAGAATAGTGGCCGAAAATGAGGAAACTAGGTGGAAAATGTCAAAAGTCAACTCAAGTAAACCCTAGGAGAGAGAAAAAGGGAAGAAAAAGTCAAAGCCTGGGAAAAGGCACAGAACCCAAGAAGAACTCGAGGGAAACAAGCCTCAAGTGGTGAAACTCCAAGAAAAAGCACCGAAATCAAATTTCAATCAGTTCAAAACGAAGTAAACTAAGAGGGTTTAGCGAAGAAAATGTGCGTGGGGCGTTGGAAAACGCATATAAGGCTCTGATCTAGAGAAGGAAAGTGTCTAGAGAGGGAGAGGGTGGATTTTCGAGCATGGAGAAGTGTGGAAATGAAGTATGGGTGTGTATACTTAAAGACCCAAGGTGAAAAGACAAAAATGGCCCCGATTTGCCATCGATGGCCGACCGGCCACCAGTGGTGGCCGACAGTGCTTAGGGGTGGCCGATAGGTGGCCGACACCCTCCCCTGGTGGCCGTCCAGTGCCCAGTACTCCTATGTTGAGTTATGATGTTGTTTTGTGTCCTTGTTTCTCAAGAAATGCATGAAAGGTTCGCTTTTAAGTTCAAATTACCTCTGCGGAAGCTTTAACCCGTGCCTTCAGTGTGTAATGTTCATTGTCAATCAACATGAACGAGGTGTATCCTTTGAAAACATGTCGCAACTTTTCTGAGAGGTAAATTGGAAGTTGCCATTTAATTCATTTTGTTATGAATACTCTTTCATCCTCGTATAGAATATACATCATGTGCATGTATAAAAGGTACATTTCATATGTGATCTTGCATAGAATGTGCACTTCTCACATTTACATAGAACATGCATTCGGTATTTATGCATAGAACATGTTGTTAATCGTGCATAGAATGTGCTTCTGCTCTTGCATTATGCATAGAACATGTTGTTAATCGCGCATGGAATGTGCTTCCGCCCTTGCATTATGCGTAGAACATGCTTATTGTTTTCATTCTTGAATTATGCCTAGAATATGCTCTCGAACTGTTCGGTTTGCATAGAACATGCCGCTATATCGCAGTTGTTGTCTTGCATAGAATATGCATTTCCTATTCGTTACATTTGTATAGAATATGCACTTCATTGTTGCACGAAATGTGCTTTCACTCTTGTTTCATGAATAGAAAATGCATTGTCGTTACATAGCACGCTTTTGTACAGAGACACGATATTGTATGTACGGTTCATTCAATGGAGCCAGCACAGACAAACATTGTTGTATGTATGGTTCATTCAGAAGAGTTCCAGGTAAAATCACTCCTGCCCTTCGAATCATATCCTTTTGTTCTCCTTTCCCTCATGTGCGACGTATTAGGATAACTCCTTTTGGTTAAAAGCATTCGGGTGTGCCCCAGTGTTTACACCACTCCTTTTAGTTAAAAGCATTCGGGTGCACCCCAGTGTTTACACCACTCCTTTTGGTTAAAAGCATTCGGGTGTGCCCCGCTGTTTACACCACTCCCTTTGGTTAAAAGCATTGGGGTGTGACCCAGTGTTTACACCACTCCTTTTGGTTAAAAGCATTCGGGTGTGCCCCGGTGTTTACACCACTCCTTTTGGTTAAAAGCATTCGGGTGCACCCCAGCGTTTACACCACTCCCTTTGTTAAAAGCATTCGGGTGCACCCCATTGTTTACACCACTCCTTTTGGTTAAAAGCATTCGAGTGTGCCACATTGTTTACACCACTCCTTTTGGTTAAAAGCATTCGGTTGCGCCCTAGTGTTTACACCACTCCCTTTGGTTAAAAGCATTAGGGTGCGCCCCGGTGTTTACACCACTCATTTTGGTTAAAAGTATTCGGGTGTGCCCCGGTGTTTACACTACTCTGTTTGGTTAAAAGCATTCGAGTGCGCCCCGGTGTTTACACCACTCCCTTTGGTTAAAAGCATTCGGGTGCGCCCCAGTGTTTACACCACTCCCTTTGGTTAAAAGCATTCGGGTGCGCCCCAGTGTTTACACCACTCATTTTGGTTAAAAGCATTCGGGTGTGCCCCGGTGTTTACACCACTCCTTTTGGTTTAAAGAATTTGGGTGCGCCCCAGTGTTTACACCACTCCTTTTGGTTAAGCACACTCGGCCCATCCTTGTTTTCTTCCGCGTGCAGCGCGTTAAGATCTTGTTTGACATCTCGAGTACGCCCGATGATTTTCTGTGCGTCGCATAGTTAACTTTGCATAATTTTCTTACATCCTTTCTACATGAAATGTAATTAGCTTGTGTTTCCCACGCGTGGCGTGTTTACTTACTTATTTTCATGTTTGAGATTGTTGTGCCTTGTTTTGGTTTGTTTGAATGTAGCATTTTCCTTGCATAGCATTTGCACTTAAATGTTTCATTACAGCCTCATTTGCATGATCGTAAGTTATGCTCCTACATCGTGCATATCGCTTGCATCTTGCCCCAGAACTACGTCGGTTTGATTCCTTGCAAAGAGATACGTAGGCAGCCTACGAGCGTAACCATTTTTGTCTTGCTTGTTTGTTTGTCCAAGTCTTCAGCCTTGTCAAAAATGGGTCGTCTCTGGGCTTTGACATTCACTCCCGTCATTTCATAACTTTCGAGTTCTGTCAAAGAGGGACAACTGTAAACACCCCATTTTTGACCGTCCTCAAGACTTGGACGTCATCGTTCGTGCACTCGATGATTATGATTGCATGTGTTCGTTTTGAGTGCTCGAAGTCCTCGGCGGAGTGCCCTGCCTTTAAGCCTTGAAACCTTATCTGTTTTGTGCCTTATTTTGAACCAAAACCTTGTTTTTTCCTTGCCTGGAACTTTTGGTGACCTATCGGCCACCACCATAGGCTGTCGGCCATGGATAATGGTTGTCGGCCAAAGGTGTGGCTGGTTGGCCACCAGTTGTGGCCGGTCTGCCACCAGTGCCTTTTTCCAGATATTTGTTGACAGTTGTGCCAGCTGCTAGCACAATGAGCTGCATCTCCCTACACGTGTATGGTAGGATGTTCCTAAGCTCATGGCTTGTTTTTCTATATATAGGGGGGTTCCTCCCCCGTTTTGGGAGGTTAGTAATTTTGGAACAAAATTCTCTCTCTCTAGATTTCTCTCTTTCTCTTACAATTTTGTGCTTTGTAGCTGGTTTTCTCTACACTTTTACATACACTACCTTGATCAAAGTTACTTCTCTTTGAGCTGAGGTTCCTTGAGACTTGTTTTGAGCTCTAGCAAGTGGTTCTAGCCTGGATTGGTGCCTAGAGTTGCTCTTTGCTTCAAGAGGTAGTTTACTTGCTTTGTTTACTTGTTTAGTATACTTATTTTCTCATCTTTTTAAACTGTTTTGAGGCTGGTTTTGAATAAAAAAAACCTCTATTTTTATGACCTAAAAATGTTGGATTGAGGTCATTTTCAAGTGGAGGGTGGTTCACCCTTCTTGCTTACTAGTTTTCTAAGCTTTTGTGCCTTTATTCATCACTTTCAAATCAACTTTTTTGGCTCTTTTAATCACTAAATTTCAGAGGTTTTTCAATGGTAAAAATCTCATTTTGAAGTCCAAAATTGGAGGGGTTAGCCTCCCCTCCTTGTGTCTTGTTTGCATGCCTAGTTAGCTTCACATGTTAGCATGATTTTCTAGCTTAACTAAGCTCAAGCCCAACATGTTTTGGCCTTTGAAATAACTTGTTTTAGCTCTGTTTTGAGCTGGTTAGTTTGTTTGAGTCTTGTTTTGCATAGTTGTAATACAACCCCATGTATTAGCTTGATGTTTTAGCTTTTTGTGGCTTAAGTCAAGCATGTTTTAGACTATAATTAGGGTTGTTTTGCCTCTGTTTTTGGTCATTTGTTTCATTTGAGCCTTGTATGGCATGGTTATAGTGTTAATTCCTTCACTAGCTTAGTGTTTTAAGGCTTTAACTAGCATTGGTGTGAGTTGGTTGCATGTTTTGGTGCTTTTATCATTCATTTCCAGCACCTAATCACCTCTACAATCCCCCTCAATTCTTCACTTTTGATTTGCTTTGAAAGTAGTTTCAAAACACTTGTTTGCCTAAGTGTGAAATGGAGGTGCTACACCTAATGGTTTAATCCCTTAGAGGGTTCATTACTAACAGTGAAATGCCTCTTTCATGCCCAAAGCAAGTTGTGGTTTAGGCCCTCTTTTCATTAGAGGACAATCACCAATGGACTTAATTGGTTAAGGAATGTTTTGGTAATTAAAATGAATAAATAAAATTGGCAAGTAAAAGTGTGCAAGATAAGCATTCTTTATATTGCATTGCATGTGTTCAAATCGAACGTTAATTTGAACACAAGGAATATGGGACATTTCATACTCAAAGTGATGAAATGTGTCATTTTCCTAGGTCACCATTGCCCTTGATCATGCATGATAGGGTGGTGGTCATTTTGGTCTTGTTTGTGCATTTATTGAACTTGTACAAACTTGGTTCCTTAGCCATCATGCATGGAAATTGCTTGATTGATGGTTTGAGGGCCAAGAGTTTCTCTCATTTGAGCTTATCTGATGATAAGGAGGGTAAACAGTACAAACAACCTGTGAGAATATACTGTTTTGCTCTGTTTTGCTCTCTGTTGCAGCAAGGAAGTTCAGTTTATCAGTGGCCGACCGGCCCCTTGTCCCTCTTGTCGGCCATCAGTGATTTTTGCACAATGTGATGGTAAGATGAAACAGAGGTGTTTTGGAAGTTGGCAGAATTTTCAATGATCAAATGTGCAAACAAAGGCTCGTAGCAGCAAGGCAGTGGCTTTTTGGGTGTAGAATCGAGCATGCGCATGCATAACCATCACTTCTCAGGGCTAAGTAGTTGACTACTTAGTTTACTTGCAATTGACTTTTAATCCATTAATTAGCTAAGTAGTTAATTAGATGTGATATACTTATTTAATTAATTAGCTAGAATAGTTAATTAGTTTTCGATTTGTAATAATTAGTGAGCTTAATTAGCGTAGCTAGTTGGTTAGCTTATTCATTCGGACCCTCCTTCGTGAGGGCGTAATATTGTAATAAGTGTGCGTGCGTGTGTGTATGTTTTCCAACCCAACGTATTTCTCTCTTTTATTTAATTGCTTTTGATGGTTAGATTAGGGGCATGTTTCAATTAGCATACCTTATGCTTGCATCCATTCATTCGTATTGCATGCACCGAGGCTCGGCGCATCATTCAAACTGCATTGCAATTTCAATATCTTATTTGAATATATATTTAATCGCATGTTGTTCAAATCAATTCATATGCCATATTAGTAGATGAGCCTATTGAATTGCATATTGCATGCATTGCATTAGACAGTTAACATAGTTAGGAATCATGTATATTTTTATAACTCATGTTTTCCTAGCTTGGAGTACTAGGTGAGTTTTTATGCTTTAGCATACTTGCATAAGTGTGAATGTTGTCATGTCTAGCATGCTTGCCATGAGACTATGTGCTTAAATACTAAACTTCTTGAATGCCTGTGGATGAAGGTTTGTTGTTTGAATTGGAACAATTCAACGAATGTGTGTTTTAAGCCCACTTTGTTGAGTGGCAAATCATGTTTTAAGCCCACTATGTTTCATGGCAAAACTGCATTTTTAAGCCCACTTAAGGTGGAAAATTCAAACCATTTTCGCAAACAAACATGAGTTGAATTTTTTCAAATTGAGCAAACTAGTCTATACTTGATTGTACGCATCACATAGTAAAGCTAGCTTAATAATCGGAATAAGAACACATAATATTTATAAAAACTCATATCATTATTAGTAGAGGCCGATCTTTGATCCGGCGAGCGGGGGTGCTCAATTCATGACCTTCCCTCTTCGTACCTAAGTTCCCGAGCAGAGGCAACTTTGGTGATGACGGACACGTGGCCTTTTGCATGAGTCAAGGTTTCCTAAATTTCCCCAAAATAAAAATATTTAGGTGGCGACTCTGTATTTGGCAAAGCAGTCCAATTTTGGCATTATTTGATTTAAAATCGATTTTCCAAAAAGATTTGCCGGATTTGGACTCTTTGGTGTTTATTAGTTTCACATTGCACTTGTGAGATTAGATTCAAAACCACGGGAGTCCGAACTGTGAGGCCTTTCATTTCAAACCTTTCTGAAAGGGGGGCGCGAAAAAGGCGAGTCCACACCTATAAGGACCATTACACTACAAGCATGCAATACAAAGCATAAATGAAACTAACACATAAAAACAATCCTAAATTAGCTCAAAACAATGCTAGAATTAAAGTAAAAACAACTAAAAAAGTAAGCTAAAAACATGAAGCAATTAAGCTAATAAACAAGCATAAGGAGTGGAAGCTACCCCCTCCATTTTTGGGATTTCAAAACATGATTTTTAGCCTTTGGAAAAATCTGAAAACCAGTGGTAAAAAGTTCAAAAAAAGTCGATAAAAAGGTGGGAAACACAAGGGTAAAAGAAGGGTGATCCACCCCTCTACCTTTAATGGCTTTAAACCACAAGTTTCAGCCTAAACATACAGGTGATAAACAACTCAAAAATAGCAAGGAAAGAAGAGAAAGAGATGGTACAAAAGAGCTAAAATGTATACCTCTTCAAGAGGAATGATCCCTTGAATTCCTAAACCACTAATTTCACACTCTCAAGTGCTAAAATACAAGCTTAAGCACCTCAGCAAGGATCCCTCAAGGTTTGGTTTAGAGTGTCTAGGCAAAGGTTATGTAAGTTGCAAGGGAGAGAGAGAAATATTTTCCAAAACTTTTGCTCTCCAAAATTTTCTAACCCTAAATTATGAGAGAGGGTCAAGTATACATTGAAAATTAGGTTTGGCTCTCAGAAATATCAGTATACATACAGCTGGTATCATGCATGCACCTGTAGAGACAGCTAGCACAGTTGACAAAAATATCTAAAAATTTACACAAGTGGGCGGCAGGCCACTAATAGTGGGCGGTAGGCCAGATTAGTGGGTTTGCAGGTCCCTGGATGCCCAGGCCTGAAAAACTACTGTTTTGGTCCAAAACAAGACACAAGTTTTGTAGGTTCAAAACTGAGGTTTCCTGCTGAGGAAATCAAGCATTTGACAAGCGTACATATTTATCATTGAGTGATCAATCAATGGCGCCCAAGTCTTAAGGGCCACCAAAAATGGGGTGTCTGTAGTTGCCCCTCTTTAACAGAGCTCGGAGTCATGAAATGACATGAGTGAATGTCAAAGCCCAAAGACGACCCCTTTTGACAAGGCCGTAAGACTTGGGCAAACAATCAAAACATAAATTAAATTGATTGAGCTCACAAGTTGCCTACATATCCCATTGCAGGGAAACAAACCAACATAGTTCAGGGACAGAATGCAAATGATATGCACGAAAAATATACTTTAAGAGCTAGACTCACACGCTTCGCGGCTATTTTGAAAAGTCACAATCATGCAAGATGATGCAATAAGCAATAACAGCTGCAATAAGTAATAACAAGATAACAACATATGAATGAGCTCTAAGCTTAAATCAAAATGGGTTTCACGCGGATAGAACTAAAAGCACTCACTCTAACCACGCCGAGGCCGTGAGGAGAGGAGACAAAAATTGCTCAGGGTCGCATTTCACGCTTCCTGAGATAACTCTATCCACATTGAAATCGTAAGAAGAGAAAAGAAACTGCTAAGAGTTGCGTTTCATGCGTCCTGAGATAAAAATTGCTCAGGGTCGCGTTTCATGCGTCCTGAGATAAAAAACGCTCAGGGTCACATTTCACATGTCCTAAGATAAAACCACACATCGTCGCGTTTCACGCGTCCTAAGATAAAGCGAAAGCTACAAAGAGCATAAGATTGCACAAAGTGAACAAGTGCGATAGATACACAAAGTGAACAGGTGTGATAGATGCACAAAGTGAACATGTGCGATCGATGCACAAAGTGAACAAGTGCGATAGATGCACAAAGTAAACAAAATTGAAAATCAATACAGTGACAACACATGTTCTATGCAAGATAGACAACCGACATATGACGTTTATTAAAAGCATGCTCCATGCAAGAATCGAAAGCATGTTCTCTGCAAGATTGCCAACATGTTCTATGTATGAATCAAAGGCATGTTCAAAACGAAAGCATCTTCTATGCAAGATTTGAAAGCAAGATGAAAAGCATGCGAAAGTCCATGTTTTATGCAAAAGAAAGTAACAAATATGTAACTTGACAAAATGAACCAAAGAGATCTTCGGCAACAACCTCTGACTTACTGACTTTGCAAAATGCTCAAAAATGATACACCTTATTCATATTGGCAAGTGGAGCACGTTTGTGTGCCAAAACACAACGGGTATTGGGAACAGCGCAATCGGAACACAATTTCGAGCTCCTCAAAAATCAATTGGACCTAGAAGAGAACCTCCCATACACTATTAGGGCAAAAGAGGAACAAAACCAGCACTAGGCCACAAAAGAGGGCTGCCGGCCACTAGTGCAATTTCGAGGATAGATTTGTCATTTCGGCACGGGTCTTTTTAAACACATCACCATGCCTCATTTCCTCACACACCCAAGGTCGAAATCACTCTCCCTCTCTCTCTGAGGGCTTCCTCTCTCTAGATTTGTGCTTTGTACGCTCTTTCCAATGCCCCACGCAAACCTTATTCATAAACCCTTTTTGATCATCTACACTTTGAACCGATCAAATTTTGTTTTCGTTGATTTTCTCGAGTTTTCAACACTTTGGGCTTGTTTCCCTCAAGTTTCTCTCGGGTTTTGTGAACTTTCCTGGGTTTTGACTTTTTCTCCTATTTTCTTTCTCCTAGGGTTGACTTTTTCCAAGTTTTCCCTCATTTTCTTCATTTTCTTCACTTTGTCACCAGTCTTCACCACTTTTCAGATGGCATACGACATTATTCATGATGATGCCCCTCCCGAGGTTCCATCTGCACTTTCACCCATAGAGGTCAAGGAGCTGGCAATCGCTAAGGCCAACGACGCGGCGGAGGACATTACTGCTGACTTTAAGGCAGAGTTCGCTCCAGGGCTAGAGCCTGAGCCGCTACCATTGAGGATAAGGCCCTTTGATCCAGTCACTTATTACCCTCGCACACATATGATGGTGCCTGGAGGCAAGATGCGCTTTGACGATCTTGTTGATAACGTGCCGAAGGATATTTTATTGAGAGAGCCGGACTCCCACCTTTCCTACAGTACTACTGAGGTACAAACTTTATTTTCATGCTTTCTTGCCTTTCATTTGACTGTATTTCTTGCACTACCTTTCATCTGACTGCTCTTTTATCACTATTTTCCATCTGATTCACTCTTTGTTTGCCACAGGGGGACTCCCGTTCTTGCAGGGGTTACGAGGCAGTGATGGCCAGAGATTGGTATCATGAGCTCCTGCCCGAGGTCCGTGACCTTGTTGATGAGGCCAACTTTGGCTTATTTTGCACCAGGCTCTCACGGCATATGGCTAGCAGGGCTCTACTTGGAGCATTAATGGAAAGGTGGGGGGATACCACCAACTCTTTCCACTTCTCTTTTGCTGGGGAGATGACAATGACCCCCTATGACTTCTCGATGATCACAGGCTTAGAAGTAGGGGGTGATCCGATCTCCTTTGACATGGATATGGGCGAGTGGGAGGCGGCTTGGATCTACTTGCTTGGAGTGAGTCCACCTCTATACAGGCCAGCGATGGTCAGATACAGCTGGTTCTCCGAGCACTTCCACGGGAGTCAGCCCGAGACACAGCAGGAGATAGAGCAGTACTTCCGGGGCTTCTTGATGTTCCTCCTCGGTACCACCTTGTTTGCGAACAGGTGGAACACCGTGGGTTTGTACTTATTGAGCGCCCTTGTGACCCTACCCCGGGCCCGATTTTACGACTGGGGTGGAGCTGGCCTCGCCACACTCTACAGCTATATGAGTTTCACTTCCCGCATGAATGAAGAGCAAGTCGAAGGCTACTAAAGAGCCTAGGAGGTATGCACCACACCTTTCTAAGTTTGCACTTTCTGTTGACACATTGTACTTTCTACTTTGCACTTTTTGTTTTATAGTTGTCGACACATTGTTGATAACACTACTGACCTTTTCTTATAATTATGGGTTTATGCTTATTTCCCGATTCTCACTCTAGAGCCAGTGGATGAGATCATTCCAGCTGTGCCTTACTCGCGACAATTTGACAGCCGGTGCCGGCACTGGAGCCTCTACGATATGACATTCGCCTTCTACCGTCGATACTTCGATACGTTGGTTACCCGTGAGGTAATCCGAAACTCACAGTCATTTCTGCTTGTATTCTAATTCATACACTGATAACTGACGACAACTAACAATCTGTACATTCTCTATTTGCAAATCACGTGGCAGCCTTGATATTAATGATCTCGACCTAACCTTGTTAAAAATTGCTAACCTTGAGAAGCAATTCCAAAAGGCACAAAACTTAGCTCCATTCCCAACATTGAGGATGGGTACACCGACGCTACCATAAGGCTCCCAGATAGATTCAAAATGCCACACATTGACCGTTTCGACAGGTCTGGAGATCTTATGGTACATATCTGACTTTTCTTGGACGTCTTGAAACCGATGGGTCTGACTAAGCCTCAAAAACTTTGTCTCTATAGAAGAACCCTGTCAGGTATAGCAGCCATTTGGTACGCTAAGTTGGAGTATACAGTGAAGCAGAACTAGGAAGAATTGGCTGAGGCATTTGTCAATCAGTATTCTTACAATACCCAAATTGAAATGACCACCCAAGAGCTTGAAGTAACCCACCAGAATCCTATAGAACCTTTTGTGGAATTTGTTGCAAGTTGGAGAGCAAAGGTCGCACAAATGACAGATCGACCTTCTGAGAAGGACCAAGTGCGAATAGTGGTGTAGAACCTTAAGCTTGATATGTTGCAAAAGTTAATAGTCGCTCCACTATTCACTTTCGAAAATTTGCATGAATTGGGGGTGCAGATTGAGAGTGCGTTTAACAAGGGGATTATTCTTAGAACAGGAAAACCAACAAGGAGGGTGTTTTCCAGGAGTACCAATGCTAGCAGTAGCACTATTCCTGAATCCACTGAAATCAATATTGTCGCCACCAGTCCCAAAACTGCCGACCCTTTTGACAAATCCAACCCACAAACAACCGGCCTAACCCGAGCTCAAGGCAGAACATTCACCCCCCTTTATATGAGCCTAACCAGCGCACTAAAAATCTTGATGGAAAGAGGGTATCTCAAACCCCTTGATCGCCAACCACATCTTGACCCATTTCCTTCTAGACAAAACTCCACTAAATACTGTCTGTACCATCAGCAGCGTGGTCCTAGCACCAATCGTTGCTACCGCCTTCGTCATGAGGTTCAGAATCTCATCAACAACCAGACAATAGCTCCACCTCAAGACCCCAATATTACCACCAACCCACTTTCCATCCACGACCAAGTGACTTCTCCTCACCTTAACCTAATCCACACACTACCACCTACCTTCAACCCCAGCATATACATCACCCCGGCCCATTTACCCAAGCCTGAGGTGTTCATTCCAGAAAGTACCGATTTGTGCATGATGGCTGCATCCAATCCAACTCGGGTACGCCAAGAGCTCCAAATGGCCGAACCCACTACTGTTGAGATGTTGGGAATGATTGAAGACCTTCAAGGAATGGTAGCGGATTTAACATTTGGGATTTTGATCCCGTCAAAAAGCTCCCCAATCTTGGGGCAAGCTGCTGTTTAAAAGGGCCAACCCGAAACTATCTCAAGTCTAGGTGATGACAAATCAACAACAAATGGGCCTTGCTTCAATATAGCCACCCAATCCTTTGGCCAAGCAGAAGCAAGTGGCAAGAATAAAGTCAGGGCAAGTATCGATCCCTATGCATAACTTCGGTGGGCTATTGAGACTTTGAAGGTCAAAGGGTCGAACAAGTAGCAAGTGCTTGAAGTTGTTGCAAAGACGGTGGATGACACTTTTATCGCTCAGGTTGAGAGCATTTTGAATCAAGGGGCAAGCCGTGAAAAGGGACGCTTTACTAGAAACACCCATCTTGATTCCAGTCCCAAGGCCATGAATACCCAACCAATACCCGCCAACCCATTTGTCAATATTTCCAAAACAAGTGCTTTCTCCTCCCGAAAATGAACCTTTGCCCAACTCCATATGAGCCTAACTAGTGCATTGCAAGGACTGATAGAGAAAGGGTATCTCAAATCGCTCAATCCTCGAGCTCTCCCTAATCCTCTCCCACCTAAACATGATTCTACCCAATATTGCACATTTTATTAGTAGTACGGTCACCATACTGAACGTTGCTTTCGCCTTCGCTATGAAATTCAAGACCTGATTGACAAAAAGGTCATCCCCCAACCTAAAAATCCCAAAGCTATCAATAACCCTCTCCCTGATCACAATAGATTGTTACTCCATTACGTAAAACCCATACATAGCTTGCCATCAACCAACCATTACCCTAGCCAACACGGCCTACCTGCCAATGAGCCCAAACCCATTGTGTTCATTCCTGAATCTTCTGATTCCGACCTGAGCAAAAGGAACAAAATCTTTGAAGAGATGGAAAGTTTACTCGATCTTGGTGAGTTCTAGCTTGATGAAGTAGTGATGCCAACACTGGTGGTTGGAATGATGAATCTCAGTCTCAGCTAGGGTAATTGTCGAAAGCAATTGGGAAGGACCTTCTAAACTAGGGGCATGGTGTGAAAAAGTAATTGTTTCAATCAAGAAGATGTATAGGGACAATGTAATTGTGAGATTCAATCTGTGAGACCTGATTTGAAAGTTGGAAATCAATCCTTCTGGGTATGGATGCGTATTCCTAAATTGAACGCAAGTTTGGACCTTTCTGTGGGCTACTTGAAGTTGTTTTTGAAATTCCACAGATGGACTTGGAGAAGGAAAACCCCTTTTGTCCCAAAAATGCTTATTTTGTTTTGAGTTATGTCTTGCAAATAGTTGTGTTGTAAGTGTTATGTTCTTTGTCTTTTCTTGCGTTGTTGCATCAGTTGAGTCTTTTCCTTTGAGTCGCTCTCGTGTACCCTCAAGTCTTTATCTTTATAAAAAAGTGGAAGTCAAGTTTCTGTTCATTTTGTTGTGCCTACAGGAATGCATGTGTGACCTTTTAAAAAATAGAAAAAGCTTTGAATTTGTTTTTTGAATAAGATTCTGTTAATAAGCTCGAGTGTTAAGAAGGATCCCCCGAATGGTTTGAGTGAATTCTGACTTATCAGCACAAAGTCGTTCATAATTTTAGAATTTTAAAACAGTTTCTTTTGCAAAACCTATGAAGATAGGTTCAGAATTGTGCGTGGTATTCTACATTGTCCTAGGGATTCTCTTTTGCAGTTAGGCGATCATTTTAGCAAGCACAAGGCGGCTTTCAGACCTACAAGTACAAGACCAGACCTCACAAATCATAGAATTTCTACCCTGGTGTTTTCATTATTTCAAAAAGAAAAGAAGAAAAATGAAGAAAAAGAATAAAGGAAAAAAGAAAAAAAAAAAAAAAGAAACCAGCAAAGAAGAAAAGAAAAAGTGGAAGGAAAAGAAAAGAAAAAAGGAAAAAAGAAGCCAACCATCAAGCCAGGGGTATCCATTAGAATGAAATCCAATCAATTGTGAGGAAGGGAGCTTTTGTCTGAATTCGGGGAAGCCAATGCAAGAAGGTACCACATTGCAAGAAGAACCAACTCTGAGAATGGAGCGAAAAGAAAGGAAGAAGGCATGTATAAAAGAATGGGAAACCAAGCTCAAATCAAGGCGAAGCCAGTTCCAATGTTAGGGCAAGGATGACTATTGATCGGATTCACCACAAGTGTTGTAACGGTAACCTTGAGAGGCTCGCTAGGCCGAAAACCTGAAAGGGCAACCTAGGCAAAAGTTAGAGCATGAAAAAATGAGAAATCAAATAACTAGAGCTCGCAAGGTTGAAAATCCCGAAGGGGCGACTTTGGAAAAAGTTAGAACGCAAAAGGAGAGTGTTAACACCTGAGTGAACCTTAGCCATAAACTACGTTGACCTGATTCCATTCTTGGGATACATAGGCAACTTCATCCTGAAGTTCGATATCAACCATATCTATCTCATCCATCTCAACTCAATCATCTTGCCCAATTCACGTCATTAGCTTCGTATCAATCCATGAGCTACACTGACTATTGTGCATATCAAATACTTACACTAGGTAAGAAAGAACTAACTTGAATCAACAAGTGGAGAAATTTTCAATACTTGAACTTATTAGTGGAATCTCTATCTTGAGCAAAACAAAAATCGAAATTGAGTTTTAAAGGAAGCATAAGTAATACTAAGGGCACTATGAATGATCAGTCACCTTGAGTCTTTTTTGCTTTTGGGTCAGTTGTGAGTTCTGTTGTGTCGTGCCTAGTGTTTGTCTCAGTCTGCGCTCTTCATCGAGTCACCATGGCGAGTCTGTCACTCAAAAGTTCAACAGAGTGGCATCACCAAAATTCCATACACGAGTGTTCGCTCCAAACACAAAAATAAGTCCATCTATGGAATTTATAAACAAACTAAGAGTGCCCATACAAGGGGCATCGCATTCATGATCATTGCAAAGTGTATATGAGGAATCCGTCACTGCTTTGGGTGGGAATGTAGTAGATTCTCAACATGCTATGTCAAAAGAGAAGCATGAGTCTGATTGGTTGGCAACTATTCCAGGATCTGAAGATCCCCATTATATGTGTCTGAATAATGGTGAAAACAATGGCTAGTGACTAGACACTTGGGGCAATTTTCAGTACATCTGATCGGGTCATCATTCAAACAAGGGGCATGGACTCAACCAGTGGTCAGTGACTGGACACTAGAGGCAATTTTCAGTACATCTGATCAGATCATCATATGAGCAAGGGGCATGAACCCAACCTTTCCCTCAGTCCACTCAAAGCCTTTTGTTGAGCACTTTTCCCTAGATTAAGGTTGTTTACCCCCATGTTGATTCTGATATGATTCAGTTTTCGAAAGTTGCCTCCGATCATTTTGAAACTCTCTTGGGATTGCCATCTTCCCTCTAATTAATAATGTGCTTTGGATTATGCCTGCATGCTTGTACACTCTGGTTGAGTTGAAATGCATGATTGGTTGCTCTTGCTTTTGACTTTGTTATGCACTTAACATAGCTTTGTTGAGTTGCCTCTCTTTGGGTTACATTTCAATGAGTTGTGGCAAGTTACCCTGCACTTATTTCATAAGGTACATGATGCATTACTCTGAGTACTGCTCATTTCTCTCTACATACCATGTATCTTTCAATTTGTATCGCACTGTTTTGTGCACCTTGTATCCCACTGTTTTGTGCACTTTGTATCGCACTATTTTGTGCACCTTGTATCACACTGATTTGTGGACCCTGTATCGCACTGTTTTGTGCACTTTGAGTTCACGATATTTTGTGCACCCTGTATCGCATTGTTTTGTGCATTCACTTTGAGTTCGCACTATTTTGTGCACCTTGTATCGCACTATTTTGTGCATTCACTTTGTATCGCACTGTTTTGTACACTTTGAGTTTGCATTGTTTTGTGCATTCACTTTGTATCACATTGTTTTGTGCACCATGTATCGCACTATCCTGTGCACTTGTATCTCACTGTTTTGTGCACTTTCAGTTCGCACTATTTTGTGCACTCACCGCATTGTTTTGTGTAGCTAAACAGCACTATTTTGTGCACCTCACCCGCACTATCTTGTGCACTCACTAGGTCTAGGAGACCTTAAATCCTCTAAAGATGCACTTCCTTTGGTGTTTGTCATGCCCGAGCGACTTCAGGCGGTCCGGTATAGCCATTTGCCTATGTTTGTAGTAAGTACCTAGGAGATCAACTGAGACGATGGAAACTAGAGTTCAAATGGTCGAGGCCTAGAATACAAAGGTTCAGAATTTTCGAGACTAAAGTCTGGTTTAAATACCCAAGAGTGTATCATCGACTTGAAATCTGTATGCCAGCCCCATAGGTTGAGGTATCTTGTACGTACCTCGATTCTGGATACTAAGCCAACCTAGTCTGTCACCCCATTGCAGAATAAGGGAAGTTGCAAACATAGCCAGGGAGAAAAGTAGTACCTATGGTTTGGAAGCGCAAGAAGAAGGGAAAGATCCCCAGCAGCATAAGGTGAGTCCTCACCCATTACCCCTATAAGGTGCTTTCTAAGGCACCATTTCCTAGCTGCTACATCATATCTATCATCGTCTAGTATCATCTATCGCATTGCATATAGAATTTACTGCAGACATCCACTATATTGTCCATTACACCCATTACACCCATACCATTTTATTACATGCATCATTTACATGTTAAGCTTAGTTCGGCATGTGTTCATACCTTTCCCTCGTTGAAACATGGTTCTGTCATGTGTAAGTACTCATGCCGCGCTGAGGCCAGTATTGAGGGTGTCGACACCTTTTCTGTGTTAGACATGGTTTGTTTTGTGTCCATGCCTTTTCTAAGTAAGATGTAGTTCGGCCTGCGCCCCTTTTTCACTACACCCATTGCATTGTACTTTGTTTTGTTGCATTCAACATTTAGAATCATTATCTTTCCCCAATAGATCATTCATCACTTATATCATACCACCCAATTACTTGTATTCTTTCTGCGAAAAATATAGTTTTGTTGGTGCTCGCACCCATTTCACATTAAAACATGGTTCTGTTATGTATAAACATCCATGCTAAGTTGAGGCCAGTATTGAGAATGTAGGTACTTAGACTGTGTTAGGCGTCATTTGGCTCGTGCCCACACTTCTTTTCTATATAAAATGTAGTTTGATTTGTATCTCCATTTCTTTATGGTATTCGTGTGTTTTGCACTACTTGCGGTTTGATTATATTATTGCATTATATTGCATATCATTTGTATTATTTCATTACAATTGTGTATCATTTGCATCCTGTCCCTGAACTACACTGGTTTGATTCTTTGCAAAGGGATACGTAGGCAGCCTTTGGGTTCAACCAACTACATTTGCATTTTGTTTGTTTTCCTAAGTCTTATGGCCTGGTCAAAATGGGTCGTCTTCGGGCTTTGATATTCACTCACGTCATTTCATGACTTCGAGCTCTGTCAAAGAGGGGCAACTGTAGACACCCCATTTTTTACCACCCTTACGACTTGGCACCATCACTTGCACACCTGTAGACGTCCCCGAACGCCCCGGGAGGGATGAGTCCCCCGTTCTGTTCATTTTGGGCTCACTACAGTTCAGGACTCAAATGTCACGGTTCTTAATCTGAACCAAAGAGTCCAAATCCGGCAAATCGTTTTGAGAAAACAGATTTTTTTGAAAGAAGTGCCAAACATGGACTGCTTGGCCAGATACAGAGTCGCCACCTAAATATTTTATTTTTGGGGAAATTTAGGAAACCCTGACTTGTTTGCCTAAGGCCACGTGTCCGTCATCACCAAAGTTGCCTCGGCTCGGGAACTTGGGTATGATTGGGGAAGGTCACTTAGTGAGCACCCCCGCTCGCCCGATCAAAGATCGGCCTCTACTAACCATGATATCGAATTTTGAAAGCCTTATGCATTCTTATTCCGGTTATTGGCCTAGATTTACTATGTGATGCGCACATCATACAAGTATAGACTGGATCGCCTGAATTGGAACAAAACATTTCATGTTTGTTTTTTGAAAAATGGTTTGCTACTCGCAAGTAGGCTTAAAATGCAGATTTTGCCACCCTCGGGTGGGCTTAGAAAAGATGGTTTCGCCACTATTTAGTGGGCTTAAAACTCACAGTTAATGCATGGTTCCAATCCAAATAACCCAACCTTCACCCACAGGCATTCAGACAATTATATCACATAAGCAAATAGCCTCATGGTAAGCATGCTATCATGTCAGTCACTCACACACATGCAAGGATGCTAAAGCATAAAAACTTACCGAGTACTTCAAGCCAAAACAAAAGCTAATTAGAAATCCATGCATGATCCTAACTATACAGGAATGCCTAATGCAACACATGCAAAAATGCAACTATAGCAGGCTTGGCTATTCTAAACATGGCATATGGAATGCTACAGCTAACATGTATTCAGCTTAGAATTGAAATACAAATGCAGTTAGTATGATGCGCCGAGCCCGGTGCATGCAAAACAGATGAATGAATGCAAACATGCTATCATACTGTATGCTAATTGAAACATGCCCTAATCTAGCCATCATAAGCTGGTAAATAAAAGGGAGAAAGACATGGGGTTGGAAGACATACATCACACACATGCACACTTATTACAATTGTACCCTCGCTCAGAGGGTCCGAATAAATAATATACAGTCCCAAATAAATAATACAGTCCCAATAAGTACAAAATCTTAATTAATTAACAAATTAATCTAGGAAAGCAATAAATGGCACGCAAATCCATGGACCGCCTCGGCTCTGTTCCAAATGATGAATGATGCATGCTCGGGTTGCTCGGCGCAGAAATCCATTGCGATGCCCCAATTAGCCTCTGTTTACAATTAAGCCTGGAATGTTGCGCGAAGCCCCAAAAGATTGCCGGTTTTTGATTTGCTGCAACAGAGAGCAAGAAAGAGGCATGGCAATGTATTTTCACATATGTATGCTTGACTACTCTTCAGGGAGCGTAGTTCTCGATCCTCGTGCCACCAATCACGCATATCGATGCATGATGGCCGAGGAGTCGATTTGCATGACTCAATATGGAATGAATGCACATGGAAACATAACAAGGCCTAGACTCTATCATGGATAATCTAGAGTGTCGGCGACAGGGAATTGAGACACGTTCCGTCACTCGGAGTACGAAACGTCCCTCGTTTCCCGTGCTCGGGCTAACTCCTATCCCAAACACAATGCAATATGCATGGCATGCATGAATGTGACTAATATACAACTTAGCATACACAATGCTATGAAATGGCATACACAATGCACGATGTAACACGGCATACACGATGCTCTAACATACAACCTAGCATACGCAATGCTATGAATTGAAATGGCATACACAATGCATAATGGACTTACACCAACACAAGTGGACCTCAGCCACACTCACATAGGAGGCCATTAGATGAAAAAGAGACACTCAAGATGCGTGCACGCGTGCACGCGAACCGAGGACCGACCCTAAAGCACGAATGCCACTCTACCAAAGCATGGCAAAGCATGGAATATGGCATACAAATATGCGAATTTCAGCACTAAAATATGATGCTAAACAGCCCCGAAACATGGCAATATGGCACCCGATGCATGAGATGAACCCCGAAACTCAAAACTAGGCATACGCAATGACCTATAGCTATACAAAGCATGTATTATTTGATCATGAAGAATGAAGACAAAGTCAAGGAAGTCCCAAAACATGAGCTTTCTTAGTTCAAAGCAAGGCCAAAAGGTGCTAGCAAGATGGGCTAAAGTAGCATGCAATTTCGACTAGCAAACATGGTTTACATGGCAAGTATATGAAGCACATGGAATCTCACCAAGCCAGAAAAAATCAGTGAACAAAACATATGGAAATATGACCAAATAATCACTGAAATGCAGCCAACACATGCACAAATGAGGGGCTCCTTTGGAAGGGCATACAAGGGGTTATTAAGCACATGCAAGATAGACATGAAGCATGACCAAAAAAACTCTGGAAATCAAATATGGTAGTCCCAAAACTCACCAAATTGACCCTGAAATGTGACTTCAAGGCATGCAAGATAGGGTCTCTTTGGAAGGCCAAAATGACCGCCAAACAAGTCAAGGTGAGAGGGGGTCACCCCCCTTTGATTTGGAGGCTCAAAACAGCATCAAAGCCACTAGAAATCCACTAGATTCCAGTGGCTAGAAGGTCAAACAAAGCATGCAACAAGAGCTTAGGTGTAGGGCTCAAAACAAGAGACAATCAAGCATACAAGGAGGCATATGACCTCAAACAAAAATCAGACCTTAAACAAACTTGAAGATGAGATTAAAAAAAGATATTTTTCAGTTTATGAAAACTCTCAAAAATGAACACAAGTAGGGCTAATCTATCATGCAAAAATGACCCTAAAAGAGAGATTAATGACAAGGGATAGTAGCTGGCCTCAAATGGCCAAGATCCCTTCAACAAAGTTGAAGAGGGGATAAAAAAAAGGCACTTTACAGTTTATGGAAAGTCTCAAAAGTAAGCACAAGTAGGGCTAAACTATCATGCAAAAATGGGCCTACAAAGAGAGATAGGAGACAAGTGGTAGTAGATGGACTCAAACAGAGGAGAGCCCTTCAACAAAGTTGAAGAGGGGCTCCAACCAAGACATTTTACAGTTTGGCTCAGAGCCCAAAAATGCTCAAAAACAAGGCTAATATATTATGCAAGAAAAGGGGCAAAAGAGAGATAAAAGGGAAAGGGATAGTAGATGGCCTCAAACAAAGAAAAACCCTTAATCAAACATGAAGCTAAGCTCAAAATAAGACCATTTCCAGTTTGGGTCGGAGCCCAAAAATGCTTGCAAGTAAGGCTTATAAATGAAGCAAGAAAAGACTAGAAAGAGGAAAAGGAGAACTCACCCTTGAAGAGCTGACCTCCAGCAGGTTTTGGTCCAAAAATCTGAGCCTCCAACCTTTGCAAATGGCTTCCAAGGTGCTGAAATGGAGTGTGGAGGTGTGGTGCTATGGGTTGTAGTGTAAATAGGCCAAGAAACTTAGGGTTTGGAGAGTTGGAAGAGAGGGGGAGGGAGAGTTGTATGCAAGAGCTTTTGGCAAATTTTGTAACCCTTCAAAATGGGTGTGAGGGTGCTGGTTTTATAGAGGAGGAGTGGAGGAAAAGGGGGGGGGGGAAATCAAATTCAAATTTCCCCCCCAAAAGAGCAAATCCCCGGGCAGGGGTCTGGGGGAAAACAGAGGGTACATCTGTAATACACTTGGAGAAGGAAAAATGGCCGGTTAGGTCAAAAGGGCCAAAGTGGTCAGCCAACAGGCAAGGTGGCCGGCCGACCAGGTCAAAAGAGGCAAGGTGGATGGCCATCTCCTACGATGAAGCCCCAGAAGTTAGCTTTCCAATGCCACAAACCTTGCATTAAAATTCCACCTGTGGAAAAAGTTATGCCAGTTTTGGTGAAGCCGCGCAGATTCGGTCCAACCGGATCGATCCCCTACTTCAACCAATCATATCTCCCCCGCCCGGACTTGTCCTTAGGAGATTATTGAGTGTAAAATGAAGCCCCGGAAGTAAGCTTTCCAACGGTGGTGGCCTAATATCTTAATTCCTTTTGTGCAAAGAGTTATGCCCGTTTCGGTGAAGCCGCGCAGATGTTTTCCTCGTTCCCGGATTCATGCTGAACCACTTTTGACCAAAAAAGCTGGTTTTTTAGAAAAATTGCTGGCCTCCCACCCTCCTACAAGCTTTCTAACAATGAAAATAAGGTCCCTGCCAAAAATGGACCAAGACGGATGCAAAACGAAGGTTCAGGGGCCAAAACACGCAGTTCGGGGCCCCGAAAACAGGCTGTTAGGCACCGGAAGTGGCGTTCAACCACGAAGGTGGTCTCTCGGGCCACTGTGTCCCTCAAAAGGGAGGAAATAAGGTGTGTGCCAAAAATTGGAGCAAACGGAGTTGGTTAAGCGGTCCCGAACCGAGGCACACGGCCGACAGTTCCGAAAATCGAAAACCGAAAACCGGGCTCCATACAGGAAAGATGGCCTACGACCACGAAACGTAGCCTACGGCCACTGAGAGATGGTCTACGAGACCTCTCCCTCCCTTCAGGAAGAGAAAACAAAGAAAACAGGGCCTGGTTCGCAAACCGAGGCATGGTACAAAAGAGTCCGGAAGTCCGGAGGCAAGGCTCGCAGCCGAAATTCCGCAACCTCAGAACGAGCACAATATGCAACATCACCAAGCGCTCAATCGGTGACGTCTGAGTCTTAAGGTCGGTCAAAAATGGGGTGTCTACAACACCCAATGATGAATGTTTATGCTTGTTATGTGCTCGAAAGTCCTTACCGAAATGCCACAGCTCTAAGCCTCAAAACCCTGCAAACCCTATGCCTTATTTTTACACTAAAACCCCAGCCTTTCAAACCTGAAAAACTTGGGACCTGCAGGCCCATTTTTGTGGGCTGCCGACCATCCCTTTTGGCTTCCAGCCACACTTGTGCCTTGCCTGGCCAAGTGTGTGGCCTGCCGGCCACAAGTGTGTTTTGTAGATATTTTCTGCCAACTGTGCCAACTGTTTGCTCAGATGCTTGTATCTACTCCCACATGTATGGATGGATGTTTCAGAGGGAGTGGCCTACTTTTCTATAAATATAAGACCCCCTCTTCGATTTTTGAGGGATAGAAAAATTAGAGCAAAATTAATTTTCTCTCTCTACAATTCTCTCTCTCTCTCTTGAAATTTCTTGAGCTTTAGCCTATACACTCTTAACCAAACCTTACCATCTTTGAGCCGAGGTACTTTTGAGCCTAACTTAAGCTCTTGAGGGTGTGTTTGTGTTGAATTATCGCTTAAAAGTGTTCTCTTCGAGAGGTATAAGGCCTAGTTTGTTTCATTTCTTTGGTTGCTTTTTTTTTCTACTGTTTTGGGGCTGTATAAACTCTGTATTTTTGAGCTGAAACTTGTGGTTTAAGGCCATTAAAGGTAGAGGGGTTGATAGCCCTTCTTTGAACCTTGATTTTAAGGCCTTCACTCTTGTGTTTCTCATTCTTTTCTCAACTTTTTTTGAGCTTTTTAATACTGAATTTCAGAGTTATTCCAATGGCTAAAAACATATTTTGAAGTCCAAAATTGAAGGAGTTAGCCTCCCCTCCTTGTGTCTTGTTCACTAGCTTACATAGCTTCATGTTGTAGCTTACTATTTTAGGCATTTTTGTCTTAATTCCAGCACTTCTTTTGCATACTTTAAGACTGTTTTGGGACTGTTTTAGGTGTTTATTGCATTTATGCTTTGTTTTGCATGCTTGTAGTTTAGTTGTCCTCATAGGTTTGGTGGTTTAGGCCTTAGCCACCATTCTATTTGAGTTGATAGCATTTGTTTATGGCTTTCCATACTTGTTTTCACCTCTAATCACTTCTGCAACCTCCCTCCTTTCTTGGCTGTTTCTTTGCTTTGAAAGTTGGTTCAAACTAGTTGCTTGTTTCAAGCATGAGATTAAGGTCTTGTGCTTAATGGTTTAATCCCTTTGGGGGTTCATTACCAACGGTATGATACTTCTCTCATGCCTAAAACAACTCTTGGTTTGGATGCTTCTTTCCATTAGAGGACTTAAAGCTCACCTTTGGATTCAATGAATTAAGGAATGGAAAGGTAATTAAAATGGAGTAATAAAATGAGGACTAAAATGATGCAAGATAATAATTTGATTTGGGGTTCAATCGGACGTTAATTGAACCCTTGAGTCTTGAGTCATTTCATACTCATTAGTGATGAAAATGGTTCAAGAGTAATTGTCAACCATTTCCCTTGATCATTCATGATAGGGAGGAGGTTTGAGAGTCTTTAATTGTTTCATTTATTGAACTTGCACCCTTTGGTTCATAGGCCATCATGCAATGAAATTGCATTCATTAATGGCTTGTGAATCAAGTTTACTACTCCTTTGAGCTGTTCAATGATAAGGAGAGGTAAGTTGTGCAAATAACCCTTGAGAATGCCCTGTTCTTGCTTTTTTTACTCTCTATTGCAACAGGAAAAACCAGTCATCAGTGGCCGACAAGCCACTTTTTGTGGCCGGCAGGCCACCACTTCTAGCCTACCAGCCACCTTTGCAAAACCCAGCAGTGCCCTTTTGAAACAGAGTAAAGGCTGAGGTGAAAAACTGTTCTACTGTGCAACAGAGAGATCTGGTAGCAAGACAATGGCCTTTTTAGGTGGAAATCCATGCATGCATGACCACTCCTCGTTTCCCGAGGCGGAGTAATGAGAATAGCTAGCTTAGCACTTTTTTTTCATGTTGTATTCATGTAATTAATTAGTTCATTTTGATTTGTAATTAATTAATTAGTTAGTTCAATTAGTAGTTAATTTGTTGTAATATTTAATTAGCTAGTTTAGTTGATTATTTCCTTCGGTTTGTAGTAATTAGCTTAGCTAGTTAGCTCATTCGGACCCTCCCACACGAGGGCACAGTTATAATAACGTGTATGTCTTCCAACCCCACGTCTTTCTCCCTTTTATTTACCCACTTATGATGGTTAGTTTAGCAGCATCATATTTTATTTAGCATCTCTCATGTTTGCATTCAATTGTATTGCATGCATTAAGGCTCGGTTCATCATTCTAACTTGCATCGTTAGTAAATACATTTTTTGAATATGTGTTTAGACCACATGCTATCAAATGATTCATATGCCATATTAGTAGCCGAGCCTAGTAATTGCATATCGCATGTGTTACATTAGTCATGTTGCATAGTTAGGATCATGCATTATTCTAACTCTGTCATCTTTTTTGGCTTAGAGTACTAAGTGAGCTTTTATCGCTTTAGCATATTGCATGAATGCGATTGTTGCCATGTCAAAGCATATTCACTATGAGGCTAAGTGCTTAAGTGATAAACTGTTTGAATGCTTGTGGATGAAGGCTAGTTGCTTGAATTGGGATAGTTTGATTAATGTACATTTAAGCCCACTTCTTCAAGTGGCACATTCACAAACTCTTTTCAAAAAACAAACATGAAATCAAATGTTCTAATTTTTTCAAATTAGTTTATACTTGTGTGTGCATCACATAGTAAGGTTAGCCTAATAATCGGAACAAGAGCATATAATGTAAATAAGAATCACATCATGATTAGTAGAGGCCGATCTTTGATCGGGCGAGGGGGATGCTCAATTCATGACCTTCCCCTCTTGTACCTAAGTTCCCGAGCTGAGATAACTTTGGTGATGACGGATAAGTGGCCTTTGGCACGAGTCTCGGGTTTCCTAAATTTTTCAAAAATATTTACGTGGCGACTCTGTAATCTGGCAAAGCAGTCCATTTTTGGCATTTGATTCAAACATCGATTTTCAAAAAAGAATTGCCAGATTTGGACTCTTTTGAGTTTTCATTGTTTTACATTGCACTTGTGAAATTAGATTTAGAACCACAGGTAGAGTCTGAACTATAGGGCTTATTCGTCTTTTGAAAGGGGACACAAAAAGTCGAGCTACACCTATGCCCCTAGTTTATTACTTTGACCTTTCTTTTCAAGTTTTATGATGTAAAAGCAACTTTGATTTAGCTCAGAGAGCTAGAGAATGTACTTGTGTTGAAATCAATGGAATTAAATTGTGATCAATAAAAATTGTCCTTTTGGTCCCAAAATGGTCTACATTGTAAAAGGTAAAATTTTGAGAAAAATCAACTTTTATTAAAACTTTTCAAAACCATTTTCGAAAATGATCACTACCTGACATGCACAAAATCAAACCCTCAAGATGTACAACCTCGAATCAAAAGATCATAATTGCCCCTGATTGTATACCATTACTGCTCTACATTATAACCAACTTTTCTTTTCAAAATGAAGATCACAACCAAACTAACAGATGATAAACAAAGACGACCTGATCAGACAAACAGACAAGACAGATGAGTTGGAGATGGTTACGGCCAAACTTTAGGATGAAGTTGCCTACGTATCCCAAAGATGGGAATCAGGCCTTACGTGGTTCGATTTAGGTTCACTCGAGTATTAACTCTCTCTCCTTTTGCGCTCTAACTTTTGCCAAAGTCGTCCATTAGGGTTTTCAACCTTGCAAGCTCAGTTTCTCTTTACTTCTAATTTTTTCATGCTCTAATTTTTACCTAGGTCACCCTTTCGATTTTTCGGCCTAGCGAGCCTCTCAAGGGTAGTATTTCTTCAACTTGTCCACGTTAACTGGCTGCGAAAACTCCAGGCTATATAAGTCCATGAGAATAATTGCCCCTCCTGACCAGATAGCTTTGATGCTGTAAGGACCAATCTAATTGGGTCTGAACTTGCCCCTAAGGTCATGGATAGGAGCTCGGTTGTCTTTCAATACCATATCTCCTTCCTTGAGATTTCTAGACTTCACTTTCTTATTAAAAGCCCTAGCAATTCTACGTTGGTAGCCTTGAACATGATACAATGCCTTCAGTCTTCTCTCATCAAACAACATTAACTCCTCAAATCTATTCTATTGCCAGTCCGCCTCCGCTATCTGATACTCGGTCATAACTCGCAGCAACGGCACTTTAATTTCAATTGGCAGAACAGCCTTCATCCCGTAGACGAGAGAATAAGGGGTTGCCTCTGTAGATGTTCGAATTAAGGTTCTATAGCCCTAGAGTGCGAATGGCAGTTTATCTAGCCAGTCCATGTAGGTTTCCACCATCTTCTGCAAGATGTTCTTAATATTCCTGTTAGCAGCCTAAACAGCTCCATTGGTCTGTGGTCTTTATGTTGATGACTTCTGAAAAGCCACATTATATTTCTCAAGCAGATCCACCACCTCTTTCTTGAAGTGTGAGCCATTATCTGATATAATCTCATTTGGAACTCCATATCAATAGATGATATTATTTCTGATAAATTTGGCCATATGAGATGCCTTTAACACTACATAGGATTGAGCTTCCATCCACTTCTTAAAAGTAATGAATCACCACCAGGATGAACTCGTGTCCATTTGACGCCTTTGGCGAGACTGTACCAATAACGTTGATTCCCCAAACTGAGAAAGGCCATGGTGACGTCATATTGTAGAGCTTAGACGGCGTTATATTCATGTGATTAGCATGAATTTGGCATTTGTGGCATCGCCATACAAAACCAATACAATCCTCCTCCATAGTGGACCAGTAATAACCTTGTCTTAGGATCTTCCGAGCTAACATCACACCGTTCATGTGCGCTCCACACCCCCTCTGTGGATGGCCTCCATGAGCCGCTTTCATTCCTCTTCTTTAACACATAGTTTGTGCATTCCTAGATGGCCTCGTTTGTAGAACTTACCACCACAGATGATGAATTGGACAGCCAAACACCATATGCTCCGCTTATCTTTGGCATTTGCCCCTGGTGGATATATCTTTTTTTCAAGAAAATTCCAAATATTAGAATACCAGGGGTTTTTGTCTTGCACTTCATCTATCGTGGCTATGGTTTCATACGCCAGCGTGTATTTCTGTTCGATGATAATTGGACGCATCTGGACTCCAAGTGGGATGTCTACCATGGAAGATAGAGTTGCTAGAGCATTAGCAAACTGGTTGTTCTCCCTCAGCAGGTGTGTGAATGTCAGTTTTTCAAACCTCACAATCAACATATCCAGGGCCTGATGATAAACCTTCATTTTCTCTTCTTTGACTTACCAGCCTCTGTTCGCTTGAGAAACAACCAAGTTTGAGTCTCCAATGACGTCCAACCTTATTGCCCCTAGTTCTAGGGCAGCTTCTAAACTAGCGATACACGCTTCATATTCTGCCTCGTTGTTGCACACTTTGAATCAGAGTTTGAAGGCTAAAGGTATATGGAAAGAATCGGGTGCTATCAGCAACACACCTATCCCATAACCGTACTGATTGGATGCTTCGTCAAAATACATCGTCCACGTCTCATCTTCCACTTACAGAATATCTTCATCTGGGAATAAGTATTCCACTGCCTCAACCTCTTCTACTAGGTGGTCTGCCAGAAATTTTGCTACGGCTCTCCCTTTAACTGATTTGCGCGTTACATACTTGAGATCAAATTTGGAGAGAAAAATAGCCAACAACCTAGCCAACCCATAAGCGCTGCTTTCTCAAAGAGATATTTGATGGGATCTAATCTCGAAACCAGGATTACAGAGTGAGCCAACAAGTAGTGTCTCAACTTCCTAGTAGCCCATACCAAGGCTAAGCAAGCTTTTCCCAAGGGAGTGTAGCGGGTCTCATAGTCTAGCATCTATTTGCTCAAGTAGTAAATGGCCTTCTCCACTCTATCTTCAGATTCCTGAGCAAGCATGCACCC
Organism: Camellia japonica; assembly: GCA_030407325.1. Classification (NCBI taxonomy): domain Eukaryota; kingdom Viridiplantae; phylum Streptophyta; class Magnoliopsida; order Ericales; family Theaceae; genus Camellia; species Camellia japonica. Next base: position 34,250,977 of record JAPPVO010000014.1, read on the forward strand.
CATGGTCGTATTCGTCACTAATAAGTACAGAATCAAAGGTTTCCTCGGTTCCAATGGTGACAACACAGGTGGATTCTGGAGGTACTGCTTAACCTGTTCAAAGGCAAACTGACATCGATCATCATATTGGAATTTCTTCCCTTTCTTCATGAGACCAAACAGTGGTTTACAAGTCAAGGTCAATTTTGAAATAAACCATCTAATGAATTGCACTTTCCCCAGAAAGCCATGCACTTCCTTTTCAGTCCTTGGTAGTGGCATTTCTAAGAGGGCCTTAATCTTGGAAGGATCTACTTCAATTTCCCTCTTTGTAATCAGAAATCCCAGTATTTTTCCTACTGTCACCCCAAAGGTGCACTTCTATGCATTCAACCTCAATCTGTATTCTCTGATCTGTCAAAAGAATTTCTCCAGTGCGGTACAGTGGCCATCTTGCTCTTTGGACTTGATAATCATGTCATCAACGTACACCTCAACCTCTTTGTGGATCATCTCATGTAGAATGGTGGTCGCAGCTCTCTGATAGGTAGCTCCAGTATTTTTCAACCCAAACAGCATAACTCGATAGCAGTAGGTACCCCACGGAGTGGTGAATACGGTCTTTTCTCTATCCTTGAGTGCCATCAAAATCTAGTTATACCCAAAAAACCCATCCATAAATGATAGCAGTGCATGGGCCGCAGTGAAGTCTACCAACTCATCAATATGCGGCAAAAGAAAGTCATCCTTCAAATTGGTTCTGTTTAAGTCCCGAAAGTCGACGCAAACCTGAATTCTACCATCCTTCTTTGACACTGGAATGATATTGGCCAACTAGGCCAGATACTAACAACAATCCTGCATGAATTTGCTTGGTGACCTCCTCCTTGATTTTCAGTGCCCAATCCAGATAAATTCTGCGCAGCTTCTGCTTGACTAGTCGGGCCTCGGGGTCGAGAGGGATCTAGTTCTGTACAATCTCAAAATCGATTCCAAGCATGTCTTTATAGGACCATGCAAAAACACCTTTGAAATCTTTTAATAAAGTGATTAAACGCTCGAGTTCCTCCGAAGACAACGTGGACTCGATCTGGACTAGGCACGGATCCTTCTCAGTACCCACATTAATGGCAATGATTTCATCAATACAGGGTTTAGCAAACCTCTCCTCCTCTTGATTAATCAAATTTTTCAAAACTAGAGGAATTTCTTCCTCTTCATTTTCATTAAAATCTTGAAAATCTTGGTCAATGCAATAAACCAGCGGTACAGAGAAGTACACAGAATCTGCAGAGTTCTCATTCAAAAGGTCCAGCTCTTAGGTTACAACAGACTCAAAAGAGAAGGAAAAAGAAGACCAAGACAGGACTTTGGCATCTAGGTTACCACTCCCGGAAATGTCAGACTCAGACTCCTCAGATTGACTTGAATTTGATTCCGACTCCACAGACTCAGAGGAATCAAATTCTAGCTCATCAGCTGATTTAGAATTGGAAAGATAGCCTTGCTCCAGTTGCCAAGTAAAATGTGGTGCCCTCGATGCATCCAGAATCCTAGTGGATGGGTCCATCCCCGGTTCTTCCCCGATCATGGAGATAGTAAAGTTATCCTCCAAGTCCTCTAGGTCAACTGCGGGATCTGTAAGGAGATTGGCCAGTGTTGCCCCTACTTCAAGCTCGTTGCCATCTGAGTCACCTTTCGTGCTCTGGTTAGCTCTAATGCTTGGTTCAGCCCTTTCCTCATCACTGTCCTACAGCTGCAAATCAAAGAAAATCTCAAATCCAAGGGCGCGCTTCTCTGAGGAATTTACCCAAGGCTTGGGAAAGCCATAAAAAGGGAAATCCTCTCCTTCCCGAGCAAATGGCCATTTAGTGTCCCTCGGATTGGCTTGTGGACGAGCTCATAATGCTTTCCAGCACTCTTGGCTTTGGCTCTGCCTCTCATCTCTTCTCCCTTACTTATCCAGTCATCTTTGGTGGGCACATAGCCCAGTCCAAGGCATGCGGGTTGTGTGGTACCTCTGCTAATGCTGCAACACCTTTCCCCAGCTCTTTCCAAGCCTCATTCCTGGAACATGCCGCAGCTTATTCGTGAAGTAGATAGGTTGGGCACTGACATACATGCCTTTGTCCACGACCAGAATTGTCTGCACTATCTGGGCTTCAGCTAGACTGAATCCCGAAAGGAATACATCCTCGTCGCCATGGTTGATCTCTAGCACTAGCATAGTCACCTCCGGAGGTGGATGGATGGATGAGTTCCCAAAAACAATTGCTACTCCTCCTCCATAAGGATACTTCAACATTTGGTGGAGGGTGGATGTAGACAACCCATTTTTGACCGCCCTTAAAACTTGGGCACTACTGATGGTTTGCTCGATGATGAAATGTGTGCAGGGCACAGGTCCAATTTCTTCAGCAAGGAGAGAGAGAAATCTCAACTTCACACCCCATTTTGGACCAAAATTATTTTGGATGGTTTTTATACCTTAAAACCCTCTCTTTCAAAACATTTTTGAAATAAAATTCCCACGATGTTCCGACGCTCGCATTTCGGTAAATGTTGCGCTTTTCGGTAAACCGAGCAAGGACAAAGGGGAGATGAATGAAAGAGAGATGAAATCTTTGAAAAATCTTTCAAAACACCTTACTTAGGGGTTTGAAGTTGAAGAAAAGAGGAGAAGAGGGAAGAAAACTAGTTTGGGAGTGGTTCAGCATGAATCCGGGAAGGAGAAAAGTCTGCGCGGCTTCACCGAAACGGGCGTAACTCTTTGCACAAGAGGAATTAAAATATGAGGCCACCACCATTGGAAAGCTTACTTCCGGGGCTTCATTTTGCACTCAAGAATCTCCTAAGTCCAGATTTGAGGGGAGGAGATATGGTTGGTTGAAGCCCGGTTGGACTGAATCTGCGCGGCTTTACGGAAACTGGTATAACTTTTTCCACAGGAGGAATTTTAATGCAAGGTTTGCGCCATTGGAAAGATAACTTCCGGGGCTTCAATCTGGACTTCCACCGGCACTTTTTGACCTCATTAGCCACCCATCGGCACTCTATTTAGCCGACCGGCACAAAAGATTGCCGGCCGGCCAAAAGTGCCCAGAACTTAGATTTTTGACAGATATTTATCAATACACTGTGGCAGATATTTTCAAATGGGATATTTCGACCAAAAGCTCTTATTTTGATATATATAGAGCCTTATATCTCATATGGCTTAGGTTAGAACAAAAAGGGCAAGTTTTGGGAGCTTCTCACTCTACAAAATCCCTCTCTCTCTACGCTTTCAAGTTCCAAACCTCTCAAATCCTTGGCCATTTCTTCATTACTACCAAGCACCACCACCACCACTCCATTTCCAGCAACAAGGAGAGGCTCTTAGGGGCTTAGAAGCAACATTTCTCAAGCCAAGAAGCAAAGAAAGAGTGGTCTTCAAGGGTAAGTTCTCATTTCCCTCTTTTGTAACACTTTCTTGCCTCTTTTCTTAAGCCTACTTGCTTACTCTTTTGGGCTCTGAACTTAACTGAAACTAGGTCTATTTTGATCCATTCTCCATGTTTGATCAAGGGCTCAACCCTGTTTGAGCCCTCCATCTTGTACTTGCTTCAATAACATCTTGTATGTCAATATCTTGCATGCTTTTTCTAGCCTATGAGTGATCTGTTTTCGAGCATAATGTAAACTGTGAGTGGGCCTATTTTGAGCTGCTCTTCAACATTGAAGAAGGGCTCAACCCTGTTTGACCTCTCTATCATACACTTGCTTCACAATTTCTCATGTTTACCGTAAACTTGCATGATTTGTTTGACCTACATGTAGTCTGTTTTGGAGCATGTCATGAACTGTGAGTAATCTTATTTTGTGTCCCTCTACAACATTGTAGAAGGGATCAACCTTGTTGGGGGTCTCCATGTTATACTTGTCTTTATACCCCTCTTTGACCCCCATTTTTGCATGCCTTTTTAGGCTTATCTAGCTTCTGTTTTTGGCCATCATCAGAACTGGAAATGGTCATATTTTGACCCCCTGGATACATTTCATGAAGGGTATTTGCTTCTTTGATGAATGTTTGGCCTACTTCATGTTATACCCTCTTATGGCCTATTTATTGCATGGCATTTTTGGCATGTTTGCATACTGATTTGGGGGATGTCATCCACTGTAAATGTTCATATTTTTAGTCCCTCTTCAGTGTTTTAGAAGGGTGTTTTTCCATTTGGGCTTTGCATTTACCATCTACTTCAATACCCCTCTCTTGGCCCCTATTTTTGCATACCATTGTTGCCCTATCTATGCTTGCTGTTTGGCCATGTTTTGTGCTGGAAGAATGCTTGTTTTGGGGCTGCCTTGCTACTGTATTTTCATTCCATGCCCATATTGTGCATGCATTGCATAGCTATAGGCCATTTCGGGTGCCTAAATTCACATTTCGGGACCATTCCTTGCATTGGGTACACTTTGGCCACGTTTTGGGACTGTTTTGCCCCACATTTCAGTGCTGAAATTCATTTGCATGTTTTCATATCATATTTTAGCATCATTGCATTCCGTATGCCATTTTCTTGGTTTGCGTGCTCGTGTGCACGCATTTCGAGACATCTCATTTTTCATCTCATGGCCTCCTATGTGAGTGTGGCTGAGGTCCACTTGCATTAGTGTAAGCCCATCCTGCATTGTGTATGCCATGTTACAATGCGTTGTGCATGTTATGTTGTTAGCGTTGTGTATGCCATATAGTTGCATTGCATGTTTGTATGTTAGCTTGCATGCTTAGGTTGCACGTGCATTGTTGTGCATTGCCTTGCCTCTTGATCAACCATGATTGAGGTTGGGCCCCTTGTATGTTTTGTGTGCATTACATTTGATATTAAAATGCACACTTGACTCTTTGGCCATCATGCATGGAAATGCGCGATTGGTGGCCCGAGGGTCGAGGGTCATGCTTCCTTGAGTCCCACACATGATAGGGAGTGTGTCCATGCATACATTGCCTTGAAAATTCCATGCCATACACTGCTTGCCCTCTGCTGCTGTCAATTGCAGGTTCTGCAGCAAGTTTTGGCCGGTCGGCTAAATACAGTGCCGACCGGCCAGGAATTTGTAGCCGATAGATCAAAATGCAGCCGGTGATCATCCCCTTCGGCCAGTGGTGTTCCCCCTCAGCCGGTGGTGTCCCACAGAACTCAGAGAAGCAATCCTGGGACTTTGGCAATTTTCAGAGGAGCAGGGCAGTGTAAATAGAGGCAACAGTGCAATGGCAGCGAGTTTCCGGGCGAAGCCAATCCAAGCATGCGTGCATCCCTCTTCCCGAGGCGGTTTACCGTTTTTCTTAGATTAATTAATTTGTTAATTTAATTAATTTGTAATATTTAATTAGCTCGCGTAGTTAGTTAATCTGTATTTTTCTTTTGGTCCCTCCGTGTGAGGGCATAATTTGTAATAAGTGTGGGTGAGTGTGGTGTATGTCTTCCAACCCCCACTTCTTTCTCCCTTTTATTTACCTGCTTATGATGGTAGATTAGGGCACGTTTATTTTTAGCATACCTTATGCAACGCATACGTGCATCCATGCATTTGTCTAAACATGCACCGGGCTCGGTACATCATACAAACTGCATCGTACTTTCAATTCCAACTTGAATACGTGCATCAAATAAAGTGCATTTCATATGCCATCTTTAGGGTTGCCGAGCCTACTCTAAATTGCATCTTTGCCTGTGTTGCATTAGCCACTTAACATGATCTAGGGACATGCATGTCTGCTAACTAGTTTCTTGTTTTGGCACGGAGTACGATGTAAGTATTTCACGCTTTAGCATACCACATGCGTGTGAATGTTGCCATGACAGTATGCTTACCATGAGGCTAAGTGCTTATGTGAGATAAACTGTTTGAATGCCTGTGGGTGAAGGTTGGATTGTCTGAGTTGGGAAAACTCATTGAAATCCGTGTTTTAGCCTACTTGCGAGTAGCAAACCCCGAAACATTTTCAAAACAAACGGATATGCAATGTTTGTTTCCAAATTAGGCAATCTAGTCTATACTTGTTTGCTGCGCGCATAACATAGTAATTCTAGGTTAATAATTGGGATAAGAACACGTAATGTTTTCAAAATTGGATATCACGGTTAGTAGAGGTCGGCCTTCGAACCGGGCGAAAGGGGGTGCTCATAGCTGACCTTCCCCGATCGTACCAAAGCTCCCGAGCCAAGACATTTGGTGATGACGGACACGTGGCCTTCGGCACCGAGTCAGGGTTTCCTAAATTCCCCCATAAAAAATATTTAGGTGGCGACTCTGTAATCTGGCAAAGCAGTCCATGTTTGGCACTACTTTTCAAAAAATCTATTTTTCTTCAAAACGATTTGCCAGAGTTGGACTCTTTGGTTCAAGATTTTAGAACCACAACAACAAAATTAAGTCCGAGCTGTAGCGAGGTCCCCTTCGCGGGCGTGTTACAGTGGAGGACACAGCCTTTATATGATGTAACCAAGCCCTCCCTAACAACCAATTAAAGGTAGCCGACACATCTAGGATGTGAAACTCGATCTCTTGCTCAGCTGGGCCCACCTGGACTCGTACTTTCACCGTGCCTATGATTTCTCTACTTGTATTATCATATGCCTATATCACCTGGGCTGTGGGAACAAAGTCCGCTGGTTTAAGTCCAATTGCATAGACAGTATGGGAAGGACAAACATTAATGGCAAAACCAGTATCTATCAACACCACTAGCACCCATTTCTCTCGACATTCCACGGAGATGTATAATGGCTTGTTATGAGCCGAGCCTTCCGGCGGTAGCTCTTTGTCAGAGAAGGTGAGCATTGACTTGGCTCCGCTAGGAAAGACCAGGCCCACAAGTTGCTTGGGCGTAGTATCAATGGACAATTTAGCCTTGTCCATTGCCAACAATATTGCCTGTCCGTGCACCCGTGAGCCCATGAGAAGACCCCAAATAGAGATATCAGCTTGGATTTTCTTGAGCTGCTTTAGCACTAACTCCTCTTCTAGTTGTTTCTCCTTCTGTTTTTCAGCCTCTTTGTCCTTTCCAGACCCCTCTGCTTGATCTAGGTGCGACGGTTTAAAATACCGTCCACTGCGGGTGAGATGATCTATTTCCAATATAGTAACTCGAGTCGTACGTTGTCTCGGATAAGTTGCCAGGACACTCCGACAACAGATTAATACCTTCCTCCAAGGTCGACTCCCCTTCCATTGTAAGTTTCATCACCACAAGCTTGGGTTGAGGTTTGGACGTGTCCATCATTCACAGATCTGCACCTTCAAGAATGAACAATGTCGGTTTTGGCAGGTGAGAGGGAGTAATATATACGTTGGGGTCGTAAAAGGTGGCCAGTGTATGGATAAGGTTAAGGTTTTGAGGTAGGGGTAATTGGTTAAGGGTTGGGAGGTGATTTGTGGTTACATTTGGTTTTTGAGATGGAGCGATAACCTTGTTATCAATAAGATCCTGAATCTCATGACGCAATCAGAAGCATTGGTCAGTATCATGACCATGCTACTGGTGGAAAGTGCAGTACTTTGCGGGGTTATGCTTGGGTGCGAGAGGATCAAGAAGTGGGCGAGGTTCAAAGGGTTTGAGGTGCCCTTTCTTGACTAGCACCTTCATGGCTTAGGAAAGGGTCATGTACAGTTGGTTAAAGTCTTCTAGGGTCAGGTAGGGTTGAACGATGTTTGTGAGCCTGTGTTGGCGAAGGGGTCAGCGATCTTGGTTGTGGTGACAACACTTACATCCGATGGCCTCGTAGTTATGCTACTACTAGCAGCATTGGAACTGTGGATGAATGGCCTCGTGGCTGGCTTCTTATCCTCAGTAATAAGTCCCTGTTTCATGGTATCCTGAATTTGCACCCCCATTTCATGGAGCTCTGTGAAAGTAAATAGAGGTAGGACAATCATCTTTTACAGTAGCTTGCCATGCAGATTCCAGACAACCATTCTGATATGGTCCTTCTCAGAAGGCCTCGTGGTCATCATCGACGCTTTAGCTCTCCATCTTGTCACAAATTTAGAGAAACCCTCCTTCAGCTCTTGGCGTGTTGCCTCAAGATCACAAGTTGTGACCTCAATCTATGTATTATAAGAGTACTAAGCAATGAAGGCCTCGGCCATCTCTTCCTAATTCTATTTGACGGAATCTTTCAACTTATGATACCAAATAGCCACTATACCTGACATGGTGCGACCAAAAAGAGACAGTTTCTGTAGTCTAGTTAATCCCATCAGCCGTAAGATATCCGAAAACAGTCATAAGTGAACCATCGGATCCCTAGAACCGTCGAAACAGTCAATGTGCGGCATCTTAAACCAATCCGGTAATGCAACTATAGAATCAGTGTACCCATCCTCTATTTCTAGCATGGAGTTGACCCCTTGCGCTCTCTTGAACAACTTTTCCAGTTTATTGACCTTGAGCGTAGTTGGATCAACTTCAAACTTGAATGGAGCCTCAGTCTGATAAACTGGGGCTTTGGAGGCTTGTGCTAGGATTGGCTTTACTGGATTGCCCTGGTTTTCTTGAACATTGACAGTATGAGCTGTGGCTCCGGGTGCTAGGATAGCCACGATAGATGCATGGGTTGTAGAGGTCGTAGCCGGCTGTGGTTGTTGTTGTCGTAGTCTAGTTATAACCTCAACCTGACGAGCTGTAACCTCGACTTAACAAACCGCGTCATGTTGTAGTGTCTCAACTGTCTGTTCCAGATGGTGTATCAGTTCCTCCATACTGGCCGGGGGATACTGTGCCATTGGAATAGGTGATTGGTCTCATGTTGGGTTGGAAGTAGATGACTGTTCCCAAGCCAGACTGGCCACAGGTGAGCTGAGGGGTGACTGCTATAGCAATTGGATTGGTGAATGCTTTCTAATCCTCCTTCGCCTTGTAACGGGTGGTAGTGAGGTACACACAGGTTGTCCCCGAACAAGATCCTCGGCCTTGCAAAGTCTTCCGACTTGGGTCTAGAGTACTTGGGGGATATCCGAACTTTCTGAAGCTATGGTTTTAAACTACCTAGCAAAAAGAAATAAAGCAAAGGAGCAGCAATTAGAAACCGCACAGCATCTCAGCTAAGACATTCTATCAACACAGATATGATCAAAGCTGTAGGACTGTACTCCACACTGAATCTTGCCCCAAAACAGATACCAATTTTGTAACCGCTATGCACATTCCTATACAGTTTCACTATAAAGCACATACCAGTTAAGAGAGAGCCAAAACACCCCTATGAGGTGGTAGGGGTTATCCTGTCCTAGTTTTTCCATGAACTAGGTTTCACTATTGCAATCAAGCGGTTTTACGCAATCCCGCATTTGGGTGAGCATCATGTCCTAGTTTGGAACAATCACTATGGCTTCACTATATGCAGCTAGGCCAAATGGTCAAAGGGGATACCTCAGCAAGACTACCTAATATACCTCTCACACCTAACACCGAGAAGTGAAAGGAGGATCAAACGGTACAGCGGTAGTCTAAATCCAAGGGTTGTGTTTCTATAATGGCAGAGCCCATGACTAGTCAGCCTTTTGGCAAGCTTTTGGGCAAGCCTCCGGCAAACCTTCCAGGAATAGCAGGTAGCAAACACAGTGACTTAAACGTACCAATACAAATGCAATGCAAAGAACATGTAAGTGTGGATAAAATTTCACATCATGAAGTTCAAGTCAAATTCTCTAATTCCCAAGTAGAGTCGCCAAAAACTGTAGCTTGACTTTTCGTGCTCCTTTCGAATACAACTAGCCCTATAGTTCGGACTCCCATGGTTCTGAATCTGATTCCACAAGTGCAATGTGAAATAGATAAACACAAAAGAGTCCAAATCTGGCAAATCTTTTAGAAAATCAATTTTGAATCGAAATGCCAAAAATGGACTGCTTTGCCAGATACAAAATCACCACCTAAATATTTTTGAAAAATTTAGCAAACCCGAGACTCGTGCCAAAGGCAACGTGTCCGTCATCACCAAGATTGTCTTGGCTCGGGAACTTAGGTACGAGAGGGAAAGGTCATGGATTAAGCACCCCCGCTTGCCCGATCAAAGATCGGCCTTTACTAATCATGATGTGAATCTTATTTACATTATATGCTTTGTTCCAATTTATTAGGCTAGCTTACTATGTGTTGCACACAAGTATAGACTAATTTTCAAAAATTGGTACACTTTGATTTCATGCTTGTTTTGAAAGAGTGTTTGAAATGTACCACTTGAAAAAAAGTGAACTCATATGTACATTCATCAAATTATCCCAATTTAAGTAGTTAGCCTTCATCCACAATTCATGCTTGACATGGCAACGATCACACTTATGCAATATGCTAAAGTAATAAAGCTTACCCCAATTCCCGAGGCGAGCCAAAACAGAGAAAATAGTTAGAAAAATGCATGATCCTAACTAATGAAATATGACTAATGCAACACGTGCAATATGTAATTAATAGGCTCGGCTACTAATATGGCATTTGAAACACCTTGATAGCATGCAGTTTCAACACATTTTCAACGAAGTATATAAACTACAATGCTTTGTTAGAATGATGAGCCGAACCTCATGCATGCTAAAACAAATGGATGCAAACAAGGGAAATGCTAAAAGAGATATGATGTTCTAAGCTACCCATCATAAGCAAGTAAATAAAAGGGAGAAAGACGCGGGGTTGGAAGACATACACATTATTACATATTGGCTCTCACACAAGAGAGTCCGAATAAATGCCCTAGCTAATTAGCGAATTAACTAACTATTACAAACTAAATGAAATGAATTAACTATGTTAGCTAATTATTACAAATTTGAACTAATTAACTAATTACAATACAAAAACAACTAGCTACTTTAACTAATTATTACAAATTAGCATCTAAACTAATTAATTGGCTACAAAACAACATTAATTAAGTAATTAACTACTACAAGAATCATTTAATGAGCCCCGAGAGACGAGGGATGACTCATGCATGCACACAGATTTTTCACCCGAATATGCCTCTGTTTTGCTACCAAAAGGGTTCTTTTTTTGCAGTTATTTTACCTCTACCTCAGCTCTATTCTACTGGAAAAAGGACATTGCCTGGCTGGAAGAACTGAGGCTAGAAGTGGTGGCCAGCCGCCCACTAATGGTGGCCTGTCGTTCAGAAAATGTGGTATGCCGGCCATTATGGTGGGTTTCTCCTGCTGCAACAGAAAACAAATAGAGCACAAACAAAGCATTCTCAGGGGTATCTATCCACCCTGCCTCTCTTTATCATCAAACAACTTAAAGGAGGGGTAGGCTTGATTTGCAAGCCATCAATCGGTGCAATTTCATTACGTGATGACTTATGAACTAAGGGATATAATTTCTATAAATGCATAATGAAAGACTAACAAAACCTCCTCCCTATCATGGATTGATCAAGGGAAAGGGTTGACATTGACTCTTGAATCGTTTTCATCACTAACAAGTATGAAACGACTCAAGACTCAATAGGTTCAATTGATATCTGATTGAACCCAAACCATTTTATTATCTTGCTTCATTTTAACCCCAATTTTATTACTCCATTTTAATTACCTTCCATTCATTAGTCAATTAAGTCCAATAATGAGCTTTAAGTCCACTATTAGAAAGAAGTGTCAAACCAAATGTTATTTTAGGCATGAGAGGGAGATCATGCCATTGGTAATGAACCCCCAAAGAGATTAAACCATTAAACACAATATCACCCTTCAAGCTTAAACAACACTCCTTTTGAAGCAACTCTCAAAACAAAGAGAAAAGGCCAAGAAATGAGGGAGATTGCAGAGATGCTTAGAGGTCAACACAAGTATGGAAAGCAAGAAATAAATGCTATCAACTCAAATAGGTTGGTCGCTAAGGCCTAAACCACCAAGCCTATGAGGACCATTACACTACAAGCATGCAATACAAAGCATAAATGAAACTAACACATAAAAAAAAGGTCCTAAATTAGCTCATAACAATGCTGGAATTAAAGTAAAAATAGCTAAAAGAGTAAGCTAAAAACATGGAGCAATTAAGCTAATAAACAAGCACAAGGAGGGGAGGCTACCCCCTTCATTTTTAGGACTTCAAAAGATGATTTTTAGCCTCTGGAAAACTCTAAAAACCAATGGTAAAAATTTCGAAAAAAAAGTTGATAAAAAGGTGGGAAACACAAGGGTAAAAGCCTATGAAACAAGGTTTAAAGAAAGGTGATCCACCCTTCTACCTTTAATGGCTTTAAACCACAAGTTTTAGCCCAAAAATACAGGTGATAAACAACAAGAAAAGATGAGAAAGAGATGGTACAAAAGAGCTAGAATGTATACCTCTTCAAGAGGAATGATCCCTTGAATTCCCAAACCACTAATTTCATACTCTCAAGTGCTAAAACGCAAGCTTAAGCACCTCAGGAAAGATTCCTTAAGGTTTGGTTTAGAGTGTCTAGGTAAAGGTTATGTAAGTTGTAAGGGAGAGAGAGAAATGTAGAGAGAGAAATATTTTCCAAAACTTTTTCTCTCGAAAATTTTCTAACCCTAAATTATGAGAGAGGGTCAAGTATATATAGAAAATTAGGTTCGACTCTCGGAATATCAGTATACATACAGCTAGTATCTTGTATGCACCTGTGGAGACAGCTAGCATAGCTAGCAAAAAGATCTGAAAATTTACACAAGTGGCTGGCAGGCCACTAATAGTGGACGGTAGGCCACAATAGTGGGTTTGCAGGTCCTTGGATGCCCAGGCCTGAAAAACTACTGTTTTGGTCCAAAACAAGGCACAAGGTTTGTAGGTTCAAAACTAAGGTTTCTTGTTGAGGAAATCAAGCATTTGACAAGCGTACACATTCATCATTGAGTGATCAATCAGTGGCGCCCAAGTCTTAAGGGCGGAAAAAATGGGGTGTCTACACCCTGAGATAAAAATCGCTTGGGAATGTGTCTCACATGTCTGTAACTCGACTTTTTTGTGCCCCCTTTCGGAAGATGAATAAGGCCTATAGTATCGGACTCCTGCAGTTCTAAATCTGATTCCACAAGTTTAATGTGAAATAGATAAACACCAAAGAGTCCCAATTCAGCAAAACTTTTTGGAAAATCAATTTTGAATCAAAAAAATGCCAAAAATGGACTACTTTGCCAGATACAGAGTCGCCACCAAAATATTTTTTGGGAAAATTTAGGAAACCCATGACTCGTGCCAAAGGTCATGTGTCTGTCATCACCAAGATTGTCTGGGTTCGCGAACTTAGGTACGAGAGGGGAAGGTCATGAATTGAGCACCCCCGCTCGCTCGATCAAAGATCGGCCTCTACTAATCATGATATGAATCTTATGTACATTATATGCTCTTGTTCCGATTATTAGGCTACCATTACTTTGTGATGCGCACACACACAAGTATACACTAACCTGTAAGAATTGGAACATTTGATTCATGTTTGTTTGCAAAAATTGTTTCGAATATGTACCACTTGAAAAAGTGATCGTATATAAACATTACTCAAATTATTCCAATTCAAGCAACTAGCCTTCATCCATAGGCATTCAAATAGATATAGCATTTAAGCAATTAGCCTCATGGCAAGCATGCTAGACATGGCAACAATCACATGCATGCGATATGCTAAAATGAGTAAAGGCTCGCCTAGTACTCCAAGCCAAAACAGAAATTAGTTAGAAAAATGCATGATTTCTAACTATGCAATATGACTAATGCAACACATGCGATATGCAACTAATAGGCTCGGCTACTAATATGGCATATGAATCATTTAAATAGCATGCGGTCTAAGCATGTATTCAAAGAAATATAAGCAATAACAATACAAGTTAGAATGATGAACCGAGCCTCGGTGCATGCAAGACAAATGGATGCAAACATGGAGAATGCTAATTGAAACATGATGTCCCTAAACTAACTATCATAAGCTAGTAAATAAAAGAGAGAAAGACGTGGGGTTAGAAGACATACACATTTTTACAACATTGCGCTCTCACGAAGGAGAGTCCGAATGAATAAACTAACTAATTAGCTAACTAAGCTAATTATTACAAAACAAAATGAATAAATAGCTAAACCACTTAACTAATTATTACAAACCGAATTAATTAACTAACTATTCTAGCTAATTAAAATAATTACAACACTTTACCAAATTTAACTAGCTACAATTAATTAATTAATTACAACAAATATTTAAGCTAAATATTTAAACTAAACAGGCTCGATATGCGAGGAATGCTCATGCATGTGCTCGGTTTCCACCCGAAAAGCCACTTTTTTGCTTCCAGAAAGCCTTTGTTGCACAATAGAACACTTACACATTTGTCCACTTCCAGAATGACTATGCTCTATTCAAACAACACACTGCTGAATTTTGCATCAGTGGCCGGCTGGCCAGGAGTGAGGGTCTACTGGCCACCAGTGATAACCGGCCGGCCATCAAAGGTGGCTTGCCGGCCACTGCTGCCCAGTTCATCTTCCTATAACAGAGAACAAACAGAGCATGCAGAGGGTATTCTCAAGGGTTGTCTGCACAACTCACCCCTCCTTTTCATGAACAAATCAAATGAGTAGTAAACTTGGTTCACAAACCACCAACTCAAGCAATTTCATTATATGATGGCTTATGAACCAAAGTATGCAAGTTCAATAAATGCAACAAAACAAGACTCAAACCTCCTCTCTTTCATGAATTGATCAACGGAAGTGGTGACCTTGGAAACTTGAATCATTTCATCACTAATGAGTATGAAATGCTTCAAGCTTCCATGTGTTCAATTAACCTCCGATTGAACACAAAACCAAATTCTTATCTTGCACCATTTTAGTTCCATTTTAATTACCATCCATCCTTTAATTCATTGAGTCCAAAGGGTGAAGTTAAGTCCTCTAATGGAAAGAGAGCTCAAACCAAGTGTTGTTTTGAGCATGAAAGAGACATCATACCGTTGGTAATGAACCCCAAAGGGATCAAACCATTAAGCATGACATCTCAATCTCATGCTTAAACAAACAAGTAGTTTGAAACCACTTTCAAAGCAAAACAAAAGCCAAGAATGGAGGGAGGTTGCAGAGATGATTAAAAGTGATTACAAGTATGGAAAGCCATAAATAAATGCAATCAACTCAAATAAGATGGTGTCTAAGGCCTAGAACACCAAACTCATGAGGACAATTACACTATAAGCATGCAAAACAAAGCTCAAATGTAACTATCAACCAAAAATAGTGCTAAAACAGTCTAAAAATAGTCCTAAAACATGCTGGAATTAAGACAAAAATAGCTAGATTAATAACCTAAAACATAGCACAAGCTAGGCTAGTAAGCAAGACACAAGGAGGGGAGGCTAACCCTTCCAATTTTGGACTTCAAAACATGATTTTGGCCATTGAAATAACTCTAAAAATCAGTGTTTAAAAGCTCAAAAAAAGATAGTAAAAGAATGGGAAACATAAGGGAAAAGGCCTTCAAAACAAAGTGCAAAGAAGGGTGAACCACCCCTCAACCTTTAATAGCCTTAAAACCCAAGCTTCAGCCCAAAAATACAGAGTTTCTATAGCCCAAAAATAGTTGGAAAATAGCAAGAATAATAGCAAATAAAACAAAGCAACAAGCAAAGCCTTATACCTTTTGAAGAGAAGACCAATTCTAGGTAACAAATCAAGACAACACACCCTTCAAGAGCTCAAACCAAGCTCAAAAGTACCTCATCTCAAAGATTAGAAGGTTTTGTTAAGAGTGTATAGGCAAAGGTTAAGGATATGTAGGCAAGAGTGTAAAAATTTGGAAGAGAGAGAGAGGAAAATTTTTTCTCTAAAATTTTTCTAACCTTAAAACATGAGAGGGAGGCCCTCTATATATATATATAGAAACATAAATTCCCCTCAAGAACATCCAGCCCTACACGTGGGAGCAGATGCAAGCATCTGTGCAAACAGCTAGCACAACTGTCACAAAATATCTGCAAAAGACACAGGTGGCTGGCAGGCCACATCAGTGGTCGGCAACCAAGAGTGATAGCTGACAGCCAAAAAGGTAGCCAACAGGCCACCAAGGGTTACAGGCTTGAAAAACCAAGGCAACAGGGGTGCAGGGTTGGGATTTAGAAGCTCTTCTTACTGAAGAAATCGAACATTTGCACAACATAAATTTTATCATCGAGTGATTAATCAGTGGTGCCCAAGTCTTAAGGACGGTCAAAAATGGGGTGTCTACAATGTCCTAAGAAAATCGCTCGAGAACATACCCCTACATGTTTTGAGAAAAGCCCGGGAGGCAATGGTACTAAACACATTTCAGCTGAAAAAAGAAAGATAATACAAGATAACGCATGATATAAATAGATGCAATGGGTACGAAAGACGATGTGGTATATGTGACAAACGATGTAGTGGATGATACTTAGGAAATGCAATAAACAAACAAAGCGACACTTTTAAAAAGCACCTCATGGGGCAACTAGCGATGAACCGCTCTACTCTGACGGGGATCTCCCTTTTGTGTTTTTCAAACAAAGGTCCTCAAATGCTAACAATGGGTAAAATCTGCATGTGAAAACCTGATCATATTTACAACTTTCCCTATTCTACAATGGGGTGACAGACTATGTTAATTCAGTAACCAGAATTAAGGCGCATGCACGCTACCTCAACCTATGGGGCTGCCATATAGATTTCAAGCCGAGGATACACCCCTAGGTAATCAAACCAGACTTTAGTCTCGAAAATTCCAAACCTTTGTGTTCTAGGCATTGCCATTCGAACTCTAATTTCCACCGTCTTAGTTGGTCTCCTAAGAACTCATCGCAAACACAACCAAGACACCTCTGGTGGGAAATGGTGTTCAGGGAGAGCGCTTTTGATCAACACTCTGACTTAAAGAAAGCTTGAGCTCAAGATTAAGGTACACTCATACTCCAAAGAAATGGTGAGACCTGAGAAGGTGCATCCGGAATGCAATCTCAGAATTTTATGAAGTTGAAACAAACTCAGATACTCCACTTTTCCCTTTTTGCTTTTGCTTTTGCTTTGTAGTCCGGAACCTATGTAGCTTCAAATAGGCCCTTGTTTTGCTATTTTCTCTTTTGATCGGGGTTGGACCTTGCAGTTTATGAAAGAAAGAATTATGTTTTGCACATCATGTTGGAAATGGCTCGGCACTCTGAGCACAAAATGATTTATTTTTTAAATGAAATTGAGAATGAGTTCTTAATCGGATATTGAACCTACGACTGACCAAAGTACAAAATACGACTCAACAAAGGAAAAACAAAGTAAAAAAGAACCTAAACACACCTATTTACACTTACCCAAATCAAAACGACTCAAAATAAGAATCAAAACAAAGAAAAACAACAAACACAACATTTAGATGTTTTGCAATAGGTAGGAGACCTCTCAATTCACGGGGAGCCCACTGTTTCTCCAGGTATTTGTAGACACCCTATTTTTGACCGACCTTAAGACTCAGACGTCATCGATTGAGCACTCGATGATTGTGCATGTTTGTGCTCGTTTTGAGTTTCCGGAGCCTTCGGCTAAGCGCCTTGTCTTGGGACCTCCTAACTTTCTCCTTTTGGCCTGGTTTTTGGACCATGCCTTGCTTCCTTTGCCTAGAGGGAGACAGAGGCATGTAGGTCACTTTTTGTAGCCGTAGGCTACCTTTCCCTCTTGTAGGCCACTTGTAGTGGCCCCTAGACTAGTTTTCGGGGCTTTCGACTGAGTGCCTTGCCTTGCGGACTCTTGTCTTTCTTCCTTTTTGGTTTGTTTTTGAACCAAACCTTGTTATGCTTTGCCTGGAGAGTGGAACAGGGGTGTAGACTAGTTTTCCCCCCTGTAGACCACTTTTCTTCCCTGCTAGCCACTTTTGGTGGTCGGCCAGCTAGGGTGGGTGGTCTGTGGACCACCTAAGGTGGTCGGCAACCTGCCACCACCTTCTACTCTCTCGGTAGACCCTCTTCCTCCCTTGCCGACCAGTTTTATTCCCTGTAGACCACCTTTTGTGATCGGTCGACTAGTGGAAGTGGTCGGTCGACCACTTTAACTGGTCGGCGGCCTTTCTGCATTTTCTGCAGATATTTTCTTTGCCAACTGTTGGGCACAGAAGGCATCCTCCATACACGTGTATGGAGGGATTGCACCAAGCCTCTAGCTTGTTCAGCAAGCTTGAGGCTTGGAATTCTATAAGAGGGAAGGTCCCTCTCCCTTTCCAGAGGTTCAAAAAATTTGATTAGGGCTAAACATATATCTCTCTCTCTTGTTTTCTCCCTCTCTCTCTATATTTGTGTTATTTTGTGCTCAAAAGTGTTATTTCTTCACACTTTTGCAACAAACACCTAGTCAAACACCTTCATCTTCTTGTTGAGGCATTTGAAAGTCTTATTTGAGTGGTTTTGGCTTGGTTTTTGCCTCTGAAGTTGCTGTTTTGAAGTTGTGCTTCAAGGGTGAGTAATAGCCTCTTTAAAGCTTTGTTTTCATTGCTTATTTGGCCCTATTTGCATGATGTTTTAGGCCTAACTTGCAACTAAAAAAACTTTTTTTTTTAAGTGCTTAAAGTGTTTGTTTGAAGCCTCTTTGGTGTTGGGGGTGGTCTACCCCCTTTTATGTCTTATTCTGCCTTGTTTTGAGCTATCCTTTTAGGCCTTTGAGATCACCTTTGTTTGGCCTCTTCACCACTGAATTCCAGAGGAATTTTGGTGGTGGAAAGTGTGTTTTGAGGCCCCAAATAGGAGGGGGTCATCCCCTCTCCTTGTGTCTTAGTTGCTTGTGTTGATGGCCTCATGTTTGAGCATGTTTTTCTAACATGTGTTGGCTTGTTCTCAGCTTATTTTTGGCATTATTTCAGCATGGAATAACTCTGTTTTGGCTTGGTTGAGTCACCTCATGCATGCTTTTTACACTTGTAGTGTAATCTTGCCATTTAGCCTTGTGTGCTCAATGCTTTGATCCATCATGCTAGCCCATTTTGGTTCTATCTCAGCATGTTTTTGGTGTTATTTTAGCATGCCTTAGCTCTGTTTTGGGTTGGCTTGGTTGCCTCTTGCATGCTTCATACCCTTGTAGTGCAATCCTCCCTATAGCCTTAATATGCATCATGCTTTGGACCACCATTTTAGCATGTTTTTGGCTCCACTCCAGCAAGCTTTTACTCATGTTTTTCCATGCTTAAGCTTTGTTTTAAGTGATTTTGGTCATGCATGCCTTGCTTTGTATAGCCATAGTGCAATCTTGCTCACTAGCTTGGTGTTTTAAGTCAACTAGCATGCATTGCTTGGGCTATTTGCATGATTTAGAACCATTTGATATATGATTTTAGAGCATGTTTCACTGTCATACCCTCGTGTGTATCACTCTTTCAATGCTTTGGAGGGTTGTGTTTTATGCCTTAACCATGAGCCAATATGTATGGATGCTTGCCTAAGCTTTTGGGCTACCATCTCAGCATATTTTTGGTGTTATTTTACCATGCTACAACTTTGATTTTTGTTGGTGAAGTCACCTCATGCTTGGTTTTGGTATGTGTAGTGTAATCTTCCTCTTTGGCCTTGCATGCGTCATGCTTTATGCCTCCCATTCTAGCATGTGTTAGCTCTACTCCATGTATTTTTTGGCATTGTTTTGACCTACCTTGGGACTGTTTTGAGTCATCTTGGCCCTTTGGGGCTTGCTTGATATGGCTATGGTGTAAGTGCATTAGCTAGTCTTAAGTTTTGAGCCTTCTAGCATGCCTTAGTTGTGGTGTTTGGATGATTTGGCATCATTTAACACTTGATTTTAGAGCATATAGCCTTGTTATACTCTCATGTTTATCACTCTTTCAATGCGTTTGAGGGTTGAGCTTTGTGCCTTGCTTGCGAGCCATGAGTTGAGCATGTTGTGTTTAAGTTTCAGCACATTTTGGCCATTGTTTGGGCATGCATGAGGTCTATTTGGGGTTGGTTTAAGTCCATTGAGCATGGTATTGCATGCCTCTTGTATGATGCTCTTTACTTGCTTTGATGCTTTAGCCTCCAAACATGCCATGCATGCATTGTTTATATGATGGAACCCCATGAGTGCCACTCTAGCATTGATAGATAGCATGTTGTTTGCATGTGTGTTGCATTGCATTGTGTTTGGATTGGATGTTAATCCAAACACGAGAAACGAGGGGCGTTTCATACTTGAAGTGATGAAACGCGCCTCATTTCTTTGTCGCCGACCCTCTTGATCAAGCATGATAGAGGTGGAGGCCCTTATGTGTTATTTGTGCATTCATTGACATTGACTTGTGCAAATTTGGCTTCTCGGCCATCGTGCATTGCGATGCTCGGTTGGTGGCCCGAGAGTCGAGTACCGCACTCCCTTGAGCTTGAGAAATGATAGGAAGGGTGGTTGTGCACACATATCTTGCAAATACACTGCTATGCCCCTTGTTGTTCTTTGTTGCAACAAAACTGGAGCTTGGCAAATTTTCTGGTCGACTGACCAGTAAAGGTGGTCGACTGACCACTTTTTCTGGCCTACAACCAGTTTTTCTGGCCTACAGGTGGTCTGCAGCCCACTTTTCTGGTCTGCAGCCCACCAGGAGGTCCCCATGTTGGAGCAGAAGCTATCTGGAAGTTTGTGCACTTTTCAAAGATCAAATCAAATGCAAACAAAGGCAATTATGGGCATAATAATGGATTTCCGAGCGAGGCAATCGAGCATACGTGCACCCCCTCGCCCCCGAGGACCTCTTTTAACTGCTTTACTTAGTTAGCTAATTCGTCAGTTTTGTACTTAATTAGTTAATGTGCTTAATTAATCGATTTGTTTTGTAATAATTAGTTAACTAGGATTAGTTAATTAGTTAACTAGGATTAGTTAATTAGTTTTGGTTTGTAATAATTAGTTTAATTAGCGCAGCTAGTTAGCTTATTATTCGGACCCTCCATCGAGAGGGCACAATGTTGTAATAAGTGTGCGTGTGTGTGATGCATGTCTTCCAACTCCATTTCTTTCAAACTTTTACTTATCAGCGTTCGATGGTTAGTTTAGGGAATATTTCATTTAGCATACCTTATGACTTGCATGCGTGCATCATTCATTCGTATTGCATGCATCGGGCTCGACGCATTATTCAAACTGCATTGTATTTCAATTCCTATTTCAATACATGTATCAAGTGTAGCATTCATATGCCATCTTAGATAGCCGAGCCTATTTTAGTTCCATTTTTGCATGTGTTGCATTAGGCATCTTAACATAGCTAGGATCATGCATGATTACTAACTAGCTTTTGTTTTGGCTCGGAGTACACTGTGAGTGTTTACGCTTTAGCATCCTTGCATGTGTGTAAGTAACTGCTATGATAGCATGCTTGCCATGAGGCTAATTTCTTAAGTGTTTAACTGCATGAATGCCTATGGATGAAGGCTTCATTACTTGAATTGGAACAATTCATTGATTGCGAGTTTTAAGCCCACTTGAAGTGGCAAATCATCATGTTTTCTTAAGCCCACTTGAGGGTGGCAAATCCGCGTCTTAGCCTACTTGCGAGTAGCACTTTCAAACCATTTTCGAAAAACAAACATGAGATGTTTTGTTCCAAATCAATCAATTTAGTCTATACTTGTATGCTATGCGCATCACATAGTAATTCTAGATTTATAACTGGAATAAAAACATAGGTGTTTTCAGAATAACATATCATGTTTAGTAGAAACTGATCCTTTGATCGGGCGAGAGGGGGTGCTCATTTCATGACCTTCCCCTCTCGTACCTAAGTTCCCGAGCCGAGGCAACTTTGGTGATGATGGACACGTGGCCTTAGGCACGAGTCAGGGTTTCCTAAATTTCCCCAAAACAAAATATTTAGGCGGCAACTCTAAAATCTGGCAAAGCAGTCCATGTTTGGCGCTTTTTGATTAAAATCAATTTTCCAAAACGATTTGCCGGATTTGGACTCTTTGGTGATTTATCAGTCTTATATTGCACTTTGTGAGATTAGATTCAAAACCGTGATAGGAGTCCGAACTGTAGTAGCTATGAACCCAATTCGCGCCCTCACGTGCAAAACGGAGTTCGGACGGTCTACAGTATTGTTTCCCACCATTTCTTCTTCATGATTCTCACATCACTTTGGCCCTCAATCTCTATTTTCTCTAAAAAGCCATTTCCTTACTTTTTCTCTCAGCGCATATCTCTCTATTCTTTAATCTCCCTTATTTTTTTTATCCCTTCCCAAGTGTGGTTGACGGATAAGATAAAAGTTGTGGACCCTTTCCTATAGTACTCTGTTAGATCCTACTTATTTTGCTCACAACTAGTGAGTTTTCCCACAGAGGGGTTGTAGTGCGATTGGATGTGCAGCAGATCTGCAATTAACATTTCTTGGCGATGCCCTTGGCTTAACTTGATCAAGAAGGGTTACAGCATATCCCACCGGCCAAGTAAACAATTGATTGGTCTCACACACTGTGTTTTCTACTTTCTATTTTGGTTCAGACGCCAGTTCTAGCGTGATCAGACCCGTCCAGATGAGGGGGTCAAATATCTAGCTCTATTTCTAGTTCGTGCTTCACACTTGGCTCGATATCTCCCTGCTTGGAGGATGAGAAAGCTTCAGTTGTGCCCTTTCTGGCGAGTGCATTGACAATGGGAAAAAGACAAAAAAAAAAAAAACCTTACTCGACTGTGCCCCTAGTTCATCACTTTGACTATAGTTTTTTGTTTTTGGCTTTCTGCTAAAATAATTTTGACCAACATAGGAGTTTAGATTAACATGCTTGTTCTACTTTCCATTTTGAAATCATGTAATTCAAGCTGTGAGCACTAAAAGTTTTCCTTTCTTGGGTCCAAGAAATGGACCGATTTTGGAAAAATGAAATAATTTCCGAGAAAATGAAATAACTTCACTAAGAAACCCCAAAAACTATTTTTGCAAATGGGCATTACCCGACCAACATGGAATTAACTCTTGAGATGCACAACCTCCAATCCGAACTTGATTTGTCTAGCAGCTAAATCTTTTAACAAAATAGGACAACTGAATTTGAATGAAGATGAGCCAATTGGACATGGATAGGATAACAGAGTTTGAATAAGGATAAGCCAATCAACATGGATGAGACAAGCAAACTAAAACTGGTTGGGGCCGAACTTTAGGATGAAGTTGCCTATGTATCCCAAAGATGGGAATTAGGCCTTACGTAGTTCTTGGGTTAAGGTGCGCTCAGGTATTAACTCTCTCCTTTTACGCTCTAACTTTTGCCAAGGCCATCCTTCCGGGTTTTCGACCTTGCAAGCTTTTCATTTTTTTTTCTTTCTCTTTTCATTTTTCTTTTATTATTTTTTTTTTCTTTGTCATTTTTCTTCTTACTCTAACTTTTGCTTGGGTCGCCTTTTCGAGTTCTCGGCCCAACGAACCTCTCAAGGATAAAAAAGTTTAACTTGTCCATATTGATTAGTTGTGAGATCTCTAAGCCATCTAAATTCACAAGAATGGCTGCTCTTCCTAACCAAATAGTCTTGATGATGTAAGGGCTCATCTAATTGGATCTGAATTTGCCCATAGTTTCATGGATAAGAACTTGATTGTGCTTTAGCAATAAATTTTCTACTCTCAAATTCTGGGATTTGACTTTCTTGCTGGTTTCCATTGGCTTGAGAAATGACCCATCTTTGAAACTTCGAGCACCTCTGACCTTTTTTGCCCCTAGTTTAAGGGCTGCTTCTCAGCCAGCTATGCAAGCTTCCTTTGATCACATCTGACCTTATTGCCCCTAGTTCAAGAGTTGCTTCCAATCCGGCCATGCAAGCCTCATATTTTGGTTGACCGTTGAACATTCTAAATCAAGGTTTGAAAACTAAGGGATCGAGTCTTGAGAGTGATCATATGTTGTACAATCCCAAGATCAATTCCAGGCATGTCTTTGTAGGACCACGCAAAAATATTTTTGAAATTTTTTAATAAAATGACTAGTTGTTCGTGCCCCTCTAAAGACAATGTAAAACCAATTTGGACCAAGCCAAGATCCTTCTCAGTACCTACATTAACAGACATGATCTCATTCATTAAGGGCTTAGCACTCATCTCTTCCTCTCAGTCGATCAAATTTTGCAAATCTCGAGGAATTCCTCCATCTTTGTTTTCACCACAGTTGTGGAAACAATTTTGAAAAACTTTAATTAATGCAATGATTTAAAGGCAAAGAGAAGTAGGTGAAAATTACAACAATTTCATTCAGAACTTCTGGCTCAATAATTGAAACAGACTCAAAAGAAATAGTGAAAAGACAAACGAAAACAAGACAGTGATGTCCGAGTTAACACCCCCGAAATCACCAAACTCTGACGCAACAAGACTGACTCAATACCCAAGTCAGAAAGTAAAATAAAAAACATTTTCAAATTACTAAAATCGGTGCATGCCATCCACCACGTCTGGAGTAAAATGAGGGGCATCAGCAGGTGGTTCATTCTTGATCACAAAGTCACATTATCCCCCCAAGTTCATTGATCCAATGCCGATAGACTTTGTAGGACCTGGTGGGGCGATGATCTTGTTGTCAATTAGGTCTTGTACTTCATGGCAAAGATGAAAACAATGGTCAGTGTCCTAGCCAAGTTGTTGATGGAAGGCACAATACTTGGCAGCATCACGCCTAGCTGGAAGGCGATTAGGGAGAGGCCGAGGGTCAAGGGGTTTGAGATGGCCTTGTCCTATGAGGATTTGGAGAGTTTTGGATAAGGTCATGTAAAGGGGATTGAAGGTGTGGTTACCAGTCCTGGAAGTATTAACAGAGGGGTCGGCAGGTGTTGACTGGGTTTGCAGACCTCTTACAAGCATAGGATCAGAGCTGATATGGGTGTTTCTAGTAAGGCATCCATTTTTATGGCTTACCCCCTTATTCAAAATGCCCCCAACCTGAGCGACAAAAGTGTCATCCACGGTCTTTGCAATAACTACAAGCACTTGCTGCTTGTTCTGTCACGACCCTAACCCGCCCCCGTGGGTTAAGGACGTAACCGGCCAGTAATCATGAGATTACCTACGGCCTCAAACGGATCCAAACGTATTTTAACAGAGTTAATGGGGGCCAAACGGAAGCAAATCAAAACTTTGTCCATAGAGCTGTGCTTACGTGGCACATCAAACAATCATATACATAGACAGTAATAACTCACAACAGTAAAATAGTAGCATGAGTTCTGTATAAACAGGATCATATAAGTCCAAGTCAACCCATCAAACTATATACAGAATTACACAAGGTCCTCGCCATCATGACAACATAAAAATAGATAACAAAAAGGCGAAGACGGGTCTCATGCGTGAGACACGAGGGCTGACTCTCCAAAACTTGGATTGTTCTACACAGGCTTCACTGAGGCTGGGTCTGGACTTCTCTTGGCTCACCTACAAGGACATGAATGAGCGTGAGCGATAGCCCAGTGAATAATATCAATTACAGAATTTATGTAACAAGACGTAGAACAACATCTTCCAAACGGCCTTGGGCCCAATTCATATCTGTAGTTAACACATATAAAGGTAATTTAAATCAACTAACCATAGTTCCGTACATACTGGCCCTTGGCCCATTCAAATTTACATTCATGACGAAACGGCCTTCGGCCCATTCGATTATGTCAAAACGGCCTTTGGCCCAATCATGTATGTCAAAACGGCCTTTGGCCCACTCATTCATTCCAAAACGGCCTTTGGCCCACTCATTCATGCCAGAACGGCCTTCGGCCCATACATTCGTATCAAAACGACCTTTGGTCCATTCATGTTCATCAAAACGACCTTTGGTCCATTCATGTTTAACAAAACGACCTTTGGTCCATTCATGTTTGACAAAACGACCTTTGGTCCATTCATGTTTGACAAAACGACCTTGGGTCCATTTATGCTTATCAAAACGACCTTGGGTCCATCTATGCATTCATATCAGACTTACGTCCACAATCCCAATTAGCAATTCATAAAGCTTTAAAGGGAGTAAACAATTGGACATTCACAAGCATTCAAATATCGATATTACTCACAGTGATCGGCTTGTGGATTTGCCCTGGAGCTTGACCCTACACATTTCATGAACACAAAAGGGTCATTAACCGTTCAATCCGTTCTTTAATTCACGTATTCCTCTTTAGGCTTTCTTATTATCTCATAACTCATTTACAATGCTTAACATATGCCTAAGAGTGCTTGCAAGTGAAAGAGAACGGAAAACAGAACACAAAATACAAAACAGGATTTCAGCAAATAGGGTCCCCGCTCGAGTGTGGACTTCCCCGCTCGAGCGGACCCTTAGGTCTGCAAAAGTACTGGTTGCCCTCAATTCCAGCTCGAGCGTGAACTCGGCCGCTCGAGCGGACTGCCTGCCTACATAGCTCCCCGCTCGAGCGTCAACTTCCCCGCTCGAGCGGAAACCATGTCTGCAGAAAATGCTGGGAGCTCGATTTCTCCGCTCGAGCGTCATTTCCCCCGCTCGAGCGGACGTCGAAAATTCTGGGTTTTCCAGAACACTCCCTTGAGTTCAAACTCGACATTCAACCAATTTTTCTTGCATACAAAGGCTCCAATCTCACATATATTTGTACTAACATGCCATAGACACCAAAACACATCACAATGGAGCTCAATTCCTTGTGTTACTTACATGCATGTCTCAAATTAACCCAAATTCATCACCAACACATCACATTCAAACATGCAAAGCTTACTCTTACATGATTCATTCTTGCATGTGAGAAATATGCCCTCATATAAACTTAATTGGTGAAGAGGGGTCCCAATACATGGTTTTTAGATAATATTCAACACAAATCATACACATTGTGCTCAAACATGAAGATTTTTGGCCATTTCTTACATGCATGCACATATTAGGCTCCAATTTAACAAACACAACCCAATTTCATTTCAATCTCACTCATGATCACCAATTTAGCTTGAACACACAAAATTACAAACTATAATTCAAGAATTACTCACCTAGAAGCTTTGATCTTTCAAGCTCTAGACAATCCTTAAGCTAAATCTCCAAAATTATCAAGCTTTGAAGCCAAAATCCCAAATTCCCTCACTCTCTCTCTCACTAGCCGACCCTCTCTTTTCCCTTTGAGTTTTTGATCAGCCAAATGGAGTGAATAATAGAAGATGGGGAGTGTAGAGGCTTTATACAAAACAGCCCACTAATTCAATATAATAATAATAAACAATTGGGCACCAATATATCAATTTAATCAACTTAATCTGGTTCGAATCAATTTTTCAATTAAACTTCACCGTAGGCTCTAAAAGTTATGCCAATCACAATAGCGTAATCAATTTTGGGTTCTGTGGCCGATAAGGCCCTCAATTAAATTTTCAAAGCAGATTACTCAAACAGATATTCCTACGATGAACAGATAAAATTCCAAAATCACATATATTCCCATAGTGGCACATAAAATCATGCTAAACACATAATCATACTCAAATTAAGGACCAATTTAGCATATTACTGAACAGGGTATCACATGTTCAGCTCTTTAACCTTCCAAGTCTCAATAGCCCACCGAAAATGTACGTAAGGATCAATACTTGCCCCGGCCTTGTTCTTGCCACTTGCTTCAGCTTTGCCAAGGGATTGGGTGGCTATATCGGGACGAGGCCCATTTGTTGTTGACATGTCATCACCCAAACTCGAGATAGCTTTGGGTTGGTCCTTTCCAACTGCAACTCGCCCCAAGACTAGGGAGCTTTTTTATGTTAAATTTCTAGCCTGTGATGTGGTCGATGATGGAGTCAAGATCCCAAAGGCTAATTCTGCCGCAATTCTCTAAAGATCTTCAATCATGCTCAACAGCTCAAAAGTAATGGGTTTGGCCATTGGTGCCCACAGTGTATTTGAACCGATTTGGTCTTGATGAATTGGTTAAGTTGGGCTCTTTGGAGTAGGTTGGACTGAAATTAGGCTATTGTGGAGTTCAAGTTTTGGGGTTTGAGATGATTAGGGTTCAAGTGCATCCAGCATACACAAGTTTGTGCTTTCTGGAATAAACACCTTAGGCTTGGGTAAATAAGTTGGGGTGATGTATATCCTGGGGTTGTAGGTGGATGGCAGTGTATGGATTAGGTTGAGTATAGAGGTAATGGGTTCGTGGTGGCATGAGGTCTTTCTGATAGAGCTATGATCTCTTCGTCAATAAGATCCTGAATCTTATGACGGAGGTGGAGACAACGGTTTGTGTCATGACCAGGTTGTTGATGATAGACACAATATTTAGTGGGGTCATGTCTTGGTGGAAGAGGACTTGGGAGGGGTCAGGGTTCTAGAAGCTCTAGGTGCCTTTTTTTCTAGTAAAATTTTCAAGGCTTGATAAAGATCCATGTAAAGAGGATGGAAATTTCAGATTGAATGGTTGGTTTTAGGTTATTATTAGCAAAAGGGTTTTTGATGCGACTAATGACAGTGTTTGCATTTCGCAGTTGTGCCACCACTGGTAGTAGCATTGGAACTACGAACAACATTCTTCCTCATAGGCTCATTACCTTCCATAATGATCCCTTGTCTAATGGCATCCTTGATTTGAACCCCAATTTCATGGAGGTCTTTAAAGTTGAATAGTGGGAGGACTATCATTTTCTGTAATAGCCTTTCATGCAGATTTCTTACAGCTATACGGACTTGCTCTTTTTCTAGAGTCATGTTTGCCATCATAGCCATCTTTGCTCTCCATCTAGTAATAAACTCCGACAAGCCCTCTTTTGGTTCCTAACATGTTGTCTTGAGATCACGAGTAGTGACCTCGATTTACGTATTGTAGGAATACTGGGAGACGAAAGATTCGGCCAACTCTTCCCAACTCTGTTTTATGGAGTCCTCTAGTTTAGCATACCAGATAGCAGCTATACCGGACATAGTCCTTCCAAGCAGCGACAACTTTTAGATTCTGGTTAAACCCATCAGTTTTATAATATCAGAAAAAAGACGCAAATGTACCATCGGATCCCCAGAACTATCAAAACAGTCAATATAAGACATCTTGAACCGCTCTGGCAAAGTAATAGTGGACTCAGTGTACCTGTCTTCAATATCTGGAATAGAACTAACTCCCTATGCCTTTTTGAACAACTTTTCAAGTTTATTGACTTTGAGCGGGGTATGGTCAAACTCGAACTCGAAAGATACCTCGGTCTGATGAATTGGAGCTTTAGAAATCTAGACTGAGATTGGATCTGCTAGAAGAATCAGAACACCTTCGGCTAAGAGATCCTAGGCCGTAGGATTGGCAGTAGTACCCGACGTAGGAGTAGCAGTGTCAAGTGTATGAGAAACAGAAGCCACAGCTGGCTGTTATTGTTGTTGCAACCTATTGATGATCTCGGTTTCATATCATGCAGAAGTGAATTTACTAATTGTTGAAGACGAATCAGTAAATCCTCTAGATTTGTCGGAGGCTGAGCCATTACAGGAGTAGATGATTGTGCCTGGAATAAACTGAACAAAGGTGATCTAACTGGTGAATGTCGAAACAGTGGAACTGGTGAACCCTCTCTAGCCCTTCTTCGCTTTGCCATTGGCGAAAGTGAAGCAAACACTGGCTACCCTTGAACTAAAACTTCAACCTTACAAAGTCCACCAACACGAGTCCAGAGTATCTAGGGGATATCAGAACCTTCTGAAGCTATGGTTCCAGGACTACCTAGCAAAATAGTCAAAAACAGACAGTACCTCAGCCCAATTTCACTAGAATAGATATGATCATAGCTGAATATCTATACTTCCCACTGAATTCTGCCCCGCAAACTAATATAACTGAACCACTGATATGACGAACTCCTATATAGATCCACTTCATAGCACATAGCAGATAAAGAGAGCAAAAACACCCCTATGAGGAGGTAGGGTTACCCTACCCTAGCTTTGGCATGAATATGGGTAAGCCTCCTGTCCTTTTTGGAAAAGTCACTAGAGCTTACTACATGCACTAGGCCAATTGGTCAAAAGGGTACCTCAGCAAGATTACCTAATATACCTCTCACACCTAACACCGAAAAGTGAAAGGAGGATCAAACGATACGAGGGTAACCCAGATCCAAGGGTTATGTTCCCAACGTGAGATTGCCTATGTCCGACCAGCCTTTTGGCAAGCTTTTAGCAAGCCGTCTAGGATATCAAACGGTAAACACAGTGACTTAAAAGCACCATGCAAATGCAATGCAAGGAATATATATATATATATATATATGTAAACAAAATTTCACATCACGAAATTCAAGTCAAGTTCTCTAAATCCCCAGCGGAGTCGCCAGAAACTGTAGCTGGTTTTTTGCGCTCCTCGGACGGGTTTAGTCTCCTCGGATGCGATTTCCTACAGTTCGGACTCCTGTGATTCTGAATTTGGTTTCACAAGTGCAATCTGAAACAAAAAAATGAATGAGAGTCCAAATCTGGCAAATCTTAGAAAATCCATTAATCATCAGAGATGTCAAAAATAGACTACATTGCCAGATTTCAAAGTCGCCACCAAAATATTTTTGAAAATTTAGGAAACCCGTGACTCGTACCAAAGGTCACTTGTCTGTCATAACCAAAGTGTCTCGGTTAGGGAACTTAGGTATGAGAGGGGAAGGTCATAAATTGCGCACCCCACTCACCCGATCAAAGATCGGTCTCTACTAAATCATTATGTGAATTTTATGGACATTATATGCTCACGTTCTGTTTATTTAATATACTAACAATACAATGTGAAGCAAACAAGTATAGACCACGTCACTTACTTTGGAATGCTTTGATTTCATGCTTTCTTTAAAAGAGTTTTGGATATGTATAACTCAAAGGAAAATTGAGCTCATATGTACAATAATCAAAGTCATTCCAGTCTAAGCAAAATAGGCTCCATCTACAGGCATTCATGGAGATATTTGAAGTAAGCAAGTAGGCTCATGGTAGTATGCTCAACATGGTAACACAAACACACATATGATATGCTAAAGCAAAAATGCTCACCTAGTTCTCAAACGAGGCAAGCAGAAGAAAAGAAAATAGTCAAAAAAAATGCATGATCCTAATATGCAAAGTGGCTAATGCATCACATACAAGAATGCAATTACTAGATTCGAGTACTAACATGATATGTGCATCAACTCAAAGCATGAGGTAACGCACATAAGCAAGTAGGAAATGAAAACGACATCAAGTATGATGAGCCGAACCTTAATGCATGCAAAAATGGATACAAAGCATGAGAATGATGGAAGCGAAAACATGATACTTTGTACAACCATGGTAAGCATGTAAATAAAAGGGAGAAAGAAATGGAGGTTGGAAAACATACATCAAGTGTTACAAATTTACCCTCTTACAAGAGGGTCCGAATGGCCTAATCAACTTATTATTACAACATCAAATGAATTAAATAATTATTACATTTGCAAATATTTACAACAATAAATATTAACGAAACAAAAACAAGAACAACATGCGCGTAAGTGAGAATATCCCTCAGAAACTGCTCTATCTGCCCTCTAGAGAACTACCCTATTTTTCCCTCCGCCACTACTCTGTTTTGCCAACTACAGTCATCTGTTTATACACTCTGAAGCCCATCCGGTCCACAATGAGGTCCAGCCAGGTCCAATAAAATACAGCCATGCCTTATTGTTAACATAAAAAACTATTTTGTGTACTGAGGTAAAAACAATGCTGACAGAGTATTTCCAGGAGATGTTTATCCCTTCTATCCTTTCCTATCATGAAGATACACAAGAAAGGAATAGATTTGCTTCTCAAATCATCAACCATCGCAAGGTTGTTGCATGATGATCTTAGAAGCAATAGCAAAAGACTTTGCTAAACACAAAAAAAAAATAAAAGTTATTCTCCTTACCTCCTTCCTATCATGAGGTTATTCAAGGAAGAGGTAGACATGCTTCACAAATCATAAAACATCACAAGATAGTACATGATGATTATAGAAGTGACTAAAATGAAAAATAATAACAACTCAAAAATTATTGTAAACTCATCTCCCTACCCATGGAATGAGAATGAGACATCCATTTTCATGCTTCAAAGCGGAACAAGGAGAGAGTTTTCAACACTTTAAGATAAAGATCTCCCTACAAGCAATAAAGAAAGTAAGGGAAAGAATCAAGAAGCAAGCTATCTATCAAAGCTTAAACACACAACTCGCCAAAGTTGTTGACAACTCCTCTTTTATTCATGGAATAAGGGTGAGATACCCATTTCCATGTTTCAAAAATGATCAAAAAATGAGTTTTTCAACACTTTGACAGGGAAGCTATCACCTAGCTTCGAGGTGAATGACAATAGTATAAAAGCGAAAGATTTATAACTAGTTAATCAAATTTGTGACGGGCCGGCTAAGCTCTAAACCTCCTATGGCCACAAGGTTCCAATATACTTAAGAAAAGCTAGAAAGTAAAAGAAAAGCTATCAACTCAAACATATTGGCGACTACGTCCTAAACACACCAAATTCATGGGGACTTACAACAATACAAATTCAGAGCATAAATATTAAACAGCCCAAAACAATGCTAAAAGTAGAGAAAATAAGAAGAAAAAGTGTAGAGAAATTATAGTTAATAACTAGTAATTAAGCCTAAGGAATGGTGGCTAACCCCTCCACTTTTTTATAACCTTAATCACATATTTTAGTGCCAAAAACAACTCAAAAACAGTGTACAAAATAAGAAAAATTGAGGACGAGAGTGAAAGAGAAAGAAAGGAAAACATGCAAAGTTATACCTCTTGAGAAGAGAGGTAACTTCTTGGTTATCAAACTTAATTCCAAACACCCTTAAGTTGGTGAAATAGAGTTTGACACTTTAGCAAAAGCTGGAAGAACAAGCTCTAATGGTGTATGTATTTTGTATCTATAGCTAAAAGGTGGTATAGAGGTCAAGGAGTTTGTTCAAAGGAAGAAGATTCTTTTTAGCTCTCAAAAACCTGACAAGTCTTTGGAAAAAATTTCTAACCCTAAATTCTGAAGGGAGATGGCCTACTTATAGAATCTGAGACATATTGAACGAAAATATCTTCAAAAAAGCCAGTTGGCGCCAAATATTCTGTTTGTCGCCAATAAGACCCGCTCGGGTCCAAACAGACACGGCCGGACCAAATAACCCACGACCGGGCCATGAATTTGAAAAGAGAATTTTTAATGTCTAAAACATTTTGGTCAAAATAGAGTATGAGGTTGGGATTAGAACTCGAATCTGAATTCCTTTTCTGAAGATTCAAATGATTTCACAGTATAACTTTTCATCATCGAGTGTTCGGAATGAAGCGCCCAGGTCTTAGGGGTGGTCAAAAATGGAGTGTCTACAGTCCCCAATTGCAAATTTTAACAATTCCAATAGCAGTTGCATTGGAATTGTTAAAATTTCTTTTGTGGTATATTCTAAATATTTTTTTTCTCTAAAGAAGTCACATCAGCATGTCTTTTTCAATAACATATAAAATTCTATACAAATTCAATTTCAATTATAAAAATCAATTTTATATAGACTCCATTTGCAAAATACTTATTTTTCATTATGTAATTAGTTTTGTCGTTTTCAATTTTTTTTTTATATAGTTGATATTTTAATTTAAGGGTAAATTACAAGTTTCTGTTTAATACAGATCCTCCCTCACGTTTGAAAAATTACACTTACCCTCTATTAGATTAAAATGACATATTTGTCCTTTTACCTTTATACATATAAAATAATAAAATAATACTGATATTTTGTTCATGTCATTTCAAGAGAAATAATTATCCTCTTTGATTTAACTCACACAAAAAAAATTGAATTTTTTTATTTTTAGTGCTTTTTTTTATTTTTACTAATTTTTTAAAATATTTTAAGCAAATTTTTTTTTAAAATACACCTAATCTAGATATAATTAAGAAGTATAATATTTTTTTGATTTTTTTTAAATTCACCAAATACAAAAAAAATATAAAATATAAAAATTCAGTAATACTATAGTAAATGTGAATGATGGTGTTTGGTAATATTGTAATAAATGTGGGTGAATAAACGAGAAAGAAAAATTATGGTGGGAATAAAAATGAAAATTTCAATTTATATATAAATTTATACAAAAAATATCATCAAAATGTTGTGATAGTGATATTGTTGTAAATATAAATCATGTATATCATCACTCAATAAGAATATATTCAGGTATAATGTAATGATGAAAAGTTGTCGAATGTAGTCATGATGATAGAAAGAAGAAATGGTAGGAAAAAGAGCAAAATGGTCATTTAGAAAATTTTAGGGTATAACATCAGCAATCCATGAGTCAATTTATAATGAGATTACAAATCTCGGAGAGGGGAATGTAATTTTTCAAATGTGAGAGAGGATCTATATTAAACAGAAACCTTAGGGGATGTCTGTGTAATTTACACTTAATTTTATTATTATGATATTTGAAAAAAAAATTATCTCAAATATACAAATAAATAAATAAATAAGACAAAATATTCTTAATTATGTGCATTGAATGGATCAAATTAATTTTCTTTTATATTTTTATTTTTTTTTTCTATCTTAGTGACGCCTTAATATTAATTTATATTTAATTTTTTATTTAATATGAAATTATTTATTACAAAATATTTATATTTAATTTATGTATTTTATTTTTAATCCAACTATAACATATTTATATTTAATCTTTTAAATAAATTTTGTGTAGTTCTATTTTTACATGTTTTTATTTTCTAAATAAATATAAAAAGTAAAAAAATTAAATGATTAGCATCACTTTTATTTTTATATTACTAATCATCTTTCTAATTTAACTATTATTTTTAATATCAAATTGAATGTTTATTTTTTAGAGAATTACACTAATGGTCCCTATAGTTTGAGACTTGTGTCACTTTGATTCCTAACTTTTCAATTGTGACATATTTGACCCTGAATTTTGAATCTTATTCCAAATAAGAACAATTGAAAATACCATTACTTAATTTCAAGGGCAAAATCGTCAATTTAATAAAAT
Source organism: Camellia japonica (assembly GCA_030407325.1). Lineage (NCBI taxonomy): Eukaryota > Viridiplantae > Streptophyta > Magnoliopsida > Ericales > Theaceae > Camellia > Camellia japonica. Next base: position 34,285,959 of record JAPPVO010000014.1, read on the forward strand.
ATAAACTAATTTGACAAAAATAAATGCCAAAAAAATGTTTTTAAATTTTTTAAAATTATTTCTACCCACTAAAGATAAAATTATGTAAAATTGATAAATCTCTTAGACATTTATTTATTTGTTTATTTTACCAAATTAATTTTTATTATGTGTTTAGATGATGATCATGTAATGGGTGGTTATTTTAATTTTCATTAAATTGGTTTCTATTTTTTTAAAAGTCAAATATGACGACAACTTTGATATCATTATCAAACCAATCCATTAAATACAAAAAATCCAAAAATAAAAATATTTCGTATATTAAATATATCGATTACATATAAAAATCCTAACAATCACCCATTACATGATCATCACCCAAACACATAATAAAAATTAATTTGGTAAAACAAATAAATAAATGTCTAAAAGATCTATCAATTTTATATAATTTATCCTTTGGTTGGTAGAAATAATTTTTAAAAATTTAAAAATATTTTTTTGACATTTATTTTTGTCAAATTAGTTTATATTTTATCAAATTGAAAATTTTACCCTTGAAATTAAGCAATAGTATCTTCAATTGTTCTTATTTGGAACAAAATTTAAAATTCAAAGTCAAATGTGTCACAATTGAAAAATTACGGATCAAAGTGACACGACCCCCAAACTATAGGGACAGTTAGTGTAATTTGCCCCTTTTTTTCTATCTTATAATTGAACTAGCGTATGCCCGTGCCTGAAGGCACGATGTAAATAATATTAGGATTAGAATATAATTGTAATCCCAACACTATTTACATTTATTTTTTAATTTGATAAAATCACAAATTTATTATAAAATTTTGAAGTTCTCACAAAACTTCTCACGGAAACTCGCTTTTGCTTATATAAAATCTAGCTAGCTAGATAGATGTAACTAGCATACGTACAATTTTCACGAGCATACATAAAATACAGCTTTTGCTTATATAATTATATGAAATTGTATGCCTGTAATGTCCTAGTGCATTACAGGCGTACATACATTGTATGGAAATATGTGTAAAATATATTGAACAAAAAGGAGAAAATAAAAAAATAAACAAATAGAGAGAAAAATAAAAACATGAGAAAATAAAAAAATAAAAAGAAAAGAGAGAGGAATGCGGGATCATGGGATCATGGAATGAGGGGTGTGACAAAATGAAAAAGTAAGAGAGAGAGAGAGAGAGAGAGAGAGAGAGAGAGAGAGAGACAGAGAGAGAGAGAAGAGTAGGAAAGTAGAAAATGTATATCTATAATATTTTTTGAAAAATATATCTCAGCCGTTGTTGTATAATTTGAACAAATCTCAGCCATCCAAATGTCCTAATAGGACAAAAATATGTTGAAGATTCAAAAATCATCCTGCTTTATTAAAATATGTTGAATATTCATATGAGGTCTACATTTATGAAGTCTATCAAGAATTCAAAATATTTAAATATAATAATTAAATGTTCATATTCATTTAATTTGTGGACTATAAAATTCAATAATTTAATCTCTATTACACACAGTAAAATCTGGCTCCAAATTCTGGGACCACAGACTTTTCCATATAATATGAATAAAAATAAGTGAACAAAAAGGAGAAAATGAAAAAAAATACCAAATTGAGAGAAAAATAAAAATGGGAGAAAATAAAAAAATAAAAAAAGAGACTGGAAGGTGGGATCATAGGATCATAGAAGGATGGGTGAGAAAACGATAAAGTATGAGAGAGAGGCGGGAAAATAGAAAATGTGCATGTAGGATATTTTTTAAAAAATATATCTTAGCCGTTGTTTTATAATTTGAATAGATCTCATCCGTCCAAATGTCCTAGTAGGACAAATGTGTATATGACAAATTCAAAAACCATCCTTCTTTATTATATAAATGTTGAAGATTTATATGAGATCTAAACTTACGAAGTCTATCAGGCATTCAATATATTTAAATATAATAATTAATTGTTCAAATGCATTTAATTTGTAGACTATAAAATTCATTAATTTAATCTCCACTACACGCAATAAAATCTGGCTCCTAATTCTGGGATTGCAGACTTTTCCATATAATATGAATAATAAAAAGGAGAAAATAAAAAAATAAACAAATTGAGAGAGAAATAAAAATGGGAGAAAATAAAAAAAAATAAAAAAGAGAGAGGAAGATGGGATCATAAGATCATAGAAAGATGGGTGAGAAAAGAAACAAGTAAGAAAAAGAAGTGGAAAAATAGAAAATGTATATGTAGGATATTTTTTCAAAAATATATCTCAGCCGTTATTTTATAATTTGAATAGATCTCAGTCATCCAAATGTCCTAGTTGGACAAATGTGTGTAGGACAAATTCAAAAACCATCCTGCTTTATTATATCGATATTGAAGATTCATATGAGGTCTAAATTTACGAAGTCTATCAGGAATTCAAATATTTAAATATAATAATTAACTGTTCAAATTCATTTAATTTGTGGATTATAAAATTCATTAATTTAATCTCCATTACACACAGTAAAATCTGGCTCCTAATTCTAGAACGCAGACTTTTCCATATAATATGAATAAAAATAAGTGAACAAAAAGAAGAAAATAAAGAAAATAAACAAATTCAGAGAAAAATAAAAATGGAAGAAAATAAAAAAAATAAAAAAGAGAGAGGAAGGTGGGATCATAGGATCATAGAAGGAAGGGTGAGAAAAGGAAAAAGTAAGAGAGAGAAGAGGGAAAATAGAAAATGTACATATCGGATATTTTTTGAAAACTATATCTCAGCTGTTGTTTTATAATTTGAATAGATCTCAGTGGTCCAAATGTCCTAATTGGACAAATGTGTGTAGGACAAATTCAAAAACCATCGTGCTTTGTTACATAGATGTTGAATATTCATATGAGGTATAAATTTACGAAGTCTATCAGGAATTCAATATATTTAAATATAATAATTAATTACTCAAATTCATTTAACATGTGGACTACAAAATTCATTAATTTAATCACCACTACACACAGTAAAATCTAGCTCCAAATTCTGGGATCACAGACTTGTCCACATAATATAAATTAAAATAAGTGAACAAAAATGAGAAAATGAAAAAAAATAAACAAATTGAGAGAAAAATAAAAATGGAAGAAAATAAAAAAAATAAAAAAGAGAGTGAAATGTGGGATCGTAGGATCATAAAAGTATGGGTGAGAAAGGGAAAAAGTAAGAGAGAGAGAAGCGGGAAAATAGAAAATGTGCATGTAGGATATTTTTTGAAAAATATATCTCAGCTGTTATTTTATAACTTGAATAGATCTCAACCGTCCAAATGTCTTAGTTGGACAAATGTGTATAGGACAAATTCAAAAACAATCCTGCTTTATGATATAGAGGTTGAAGATTTATATGAGATATAAATTTACGACGTCTATCAGACATTCAATATATTTAAATATAATAATTAATTGTTCAAATTCATTTAATTTGTGAACTATAAGATTCATTAATTTAATCTCCACTACACACAGTAAAATCTATTTCCTAATTCTAAGATTGCAGATTTTTCCATATAATATGAATAAAAATAAGTGAATAAAAAGGAGAAAATAAAAAAATAAATAAACAAATTGAGAGAAAAATAAAAACGGGAGAAAATAAAAAAATAAAAAGGAGAGTGGAAGGTGTGATCATAAAATCATAGAAGGATAGGTGAGAAAAAGAAAAAGTAAGAGAGAAGTGGGAAATAAAAAATGTACATGTAGGTTATTTTTTGAAAAATATATTTTAGCCGTTGTTTTATAATTTGAATATATCTTAGCTGTCCAAATGTCCTAGTAGGACAAATGTGTGTAGGACAAATTCAAAAACCATCCTGCTTTGTTATATAGATGTTGAAAATTCATATGAGGTCTAAATTTACGAAGTCTATCAGGCACTCAATATATTTAAATATAATAATTAATTGTTCAAATTCATTTAATTTGTGGACTATAAAATTCATTAATTTAATCTCCACTACACGCAGTAAAATCTGACTCCTAATTTTGGATCACAAACTTTTCCATATAATATGAATAAAAATAAGTGAACAAAAAGAAGAAAATAAAAAAAAAATAAACAAATTGACAGAAAAATAAAAATGGGAGAAAATAAAAAAAATAAAAAAGAGAGAGAAAGGTGGGATCATAGGATCGTAGAAGAATGGGTGAGAAAAAGAAAAAGTAAAAGAGATAAGCGGGAAAATAGAAAATGTACATATAGGATATTTTTTGAAAAATATATCTCAGTCGTTGTTTTATAATTTGAATAGATCTCAGCTGTCCAGATGTCCTAGTCAGACAAATGTGTGTAGGACAAATTAAAAAATCATCCTACTTTATTATATAGATATATATCATATAAAATCATTAGATGATAATTACACTTTTATAGTACAATCAAACTAAAATTGTCAAAATAAATAACAGTTTAACTAAATCTATTATACATAAATATTCAAGTAAAACTTTTATAAAGTGATAAGGCTAAGATTAGTAAAATAAATAATTTAAATTAAAATTTATTTTAAATTAAAATTAATTCAGTGTGCTTGGTTTAAGTTTTTTGAAAATTGAGTTTTTTGTTTTTTGTATTTTTTTTGTTTTTATTGAATATATTTAAAATTTTAAGCATTTTTTTACTTTTTTAAATGCATCTTACTTAGATGTGTCTAAAAAGTAAAATATTTGTAAAAAAATATTTTAAAAAATTAATAAATACACAAAAATACGAAAAATGTATTGAATTTTCGTATTTTTTTGATATTTTTTGTATTTAGTGAATTTTTTCAAGATTTTTTCACAAAAACTATAATTTTTAAGTACATTTATGTTAGGTGTGTCTAAAAATTTTTATAAAAAAAATCTTAAAATATTAAAAAAATTCAGTAAAAACAAAAAGATTCGAAAAACAAGAAAATAGAATTTTCTGAAATGTGTTTTTAGAAAACTCAAACCAATCAAAGTGATATTATTCTTTTGTAACACATATCATAACATAAAATTGGGGATTTTTTGTGTAAGATCCCTAACATTAAGATTTTATAGCATAAAAGACATCCAATATGTTCATAATGTCTATAGTCCCTCAACATTGATCAAAAGAAAATTCAATCCAGAGAAATTCTGAAAAGGCCAGAGAATTTTTCTGGATTCCAATCTAGAGATTTTCTCTGGATTTGCAGAGAATTTCTCTAGTTTTCTCAAAACTTTCTCTGAGTTCAAACTAAAAAATTTCTCTGCCTTCCCACTAACGATCTGCAATACACAAAATTGATCACCTAAATAAGCAACAACAACAACCAATATACATATATATATGTATATATGTATATATATAATAAAACATGAAGTTTTTGAATTTGTCCTACTAGAACATTTGAACGGCTGAGATCTATTCAAATTATAAAACAACGGTTGAGATATATATTTTTCAAAAAATATCCTACATGTACGTTTTCTATTTTCCCACTTCTCTCTCTTACTTGTTCCTTTTCTCACCCATATTTCTATAATCCCATTATCCCACATTCCTCTCTGTTTTTTATTTTTTTATTTTCTCCCATTTTTATTTCTCTCTCAATTTGTTTTTTTTTTTTTTCTTTTCTCCTTTTTATTCACTTATTATTATTCATATTATATGGAAAAGTCTGCAATCCCAGAATTAGGAGCCAGATTTTACTGTGTGTAATGAAGATTAAATTAATGAATTTTATAGTCCATAAATTAAATTAATTCTAACAATTAATTATTATATTTAAATATATTGAATACCTGATAGATTTCGTAAATTTAGAACTTATATAAATCTTCAACATTTATATAATAAAGCAGGATGGTTTTTGAATTTGTCCTACACACATTTGTCCTACTAGGACATTTGGACGGCTGAGATCTATTCAAACTATAAAATAACGGCTAAGATATATTTTTCAAAAAATATCCTACATGCACATTTTCTATTTTCCCGCTTCTCTCTCTTACTTTTTCGTTTTCTCACCCATCCTTTTATGATCCTATGATCCCACCTTCCACACTCTTTTTTATTTTTTTATTTTTTTTATTTTCTCCCATATTTATTTTTCTCTCAATTTGTTTTTTTTTTTCTTCATTTTCTCATTTTTGTTCACTTATTTTAATTTATATTATATGGAAAAGTCTGTGATCCCAGAATTTGAAGCTAGATTTTACTGTGTGTAGTGGTAATTAAATTAATGAATTTTATAGTCCACAAATAAAATGAATTTGAACAATTAATTATTATATTTAAATATATTGAATTCCTAATAGACTTCGTAAATTTAGACCTCATATTAATATTCAACATCTATATAATAAAATAGGATGGTTTTGAATTTGTCCTGCACACATTTGTCCAATTAGGACATTTCGACAGCTGAAACCTATTCAAATTATAAAATAACGGCTGAGATATATTTTTCAAAAAATATCCTACATGTACATTTTCTATTTTCCTACTTCTCTCTCTTACTTTTTCCTTTGCTCACCCATCCTTTTATGATACTATGATCCCACCTTCCTCTCTTCATTTTTTTATTTTCTCCCATTTTTATTTTTCTCTCAATTTGTTTTTTTTTTATTTTCTCCTTTTTGTTCACTTATTTTTATTCATATTATATGGAAAAGTCTGCGATCCAGAATTAGGAGCCAGATTTTACTGTATGTAATGGAGATTCAATTAAGGAATTTTATAGTTCACAAATTAAATGAATTTGAACAATTAATTATTATATTTAAATATATTGAATTCCTGATAGACTTCGTAAATTTAGACCTCATATGAATCTTCAACATCTATATAATAAAGTAGGATGGTTTTTGAATTTGTCCTACACACATTTGTCCTACTAGGACATTTGGACGACTGAGATCTATTCAAATTATAAAACAACGGCTGAGATATATTTTTCAAAAAATATCCTACATGTACATTTTCTATTTTCCCACTTCTCTCTCTTACTTGTTCATTTTCTCACCCATTTTTCTATGATCCTATGATCCCACATTCTTCTCTCTTTTTTATTTTTTTATTTTCTCCCATTTTTATTTCTCTCTCAATTTGTTTATTTTTTTTATTTTCTCCTTTTTATTCACTTATTATTATTATTCATATTATATGGAAAAGTCTACAATCCTAGAATTAGGAGCCAGATTTTACTGTGTGTAGTGGAGATTAAATTAATGAATTTTATAGTCCACAAATTAAATGAATTTGAACAATTAATTATTATATTTAAATATATTGAATGTTTGATAGACTTCGTAAATTTAGACCTCATATAAATCTTCAACATCTATATAATATCGCAGGATGGTTTTTGAATTTGTCTTACACACATTTGTCCTACTAGGACATTTGGACGGATGAGATCTATTCAAATTATAAAACAACGGCTGAGATATATTTTTCAAAAAATATTCTACACGCACATTTTCTATTTTCCCACCTCTCTCTCTTACTTTTTTTCTTTTCTCACCCATACTTCTATGATCCTATGATCCCACATTCCACTCTCTTTTTTATTTTTTTTATTTTCTCCCATTTTTATTTTTCTCTCAATTTGTTTATTTTTTTTTTCATTTTCTTCTTTTTGTTCACTTATTTTTATTCATATTATATGGAAAAGTCTGTGATCCTAGAATTTGGAGCAAGATTTTACTGTGTGTAATAGAGATTAAATTAATGAATTTTATAGTCCACAAATTAAATGAATTTGAACAATTAATTATTATATTTAAATATTTTGAATTGTTGATAGACTTCGTAAATTTAGACCTCATATGAATATTCAACATATTTTAATAAAGCAAGATGATTTTTGAATCTTCAACATATTTTTGTCCTGTTAGGACATTTGGATGGCTCAAATTTGTTCAAATTATAAAACAATGGCTGAAATATATTTTTCAAAAAATATTCTACATATACATTTTCTACTTTCCTGCTTCTCTCTCTCTCTCTCTCTCTTACTTTTTTATTTTGTCACACCCCTCATTCGATGATCCCATGATCCCGTATTCCTCTCTCTTTTCTTTTTATTTTTTTATTTTCTCATGTTTTTATTTTTCTCCCTATTTGTTTATTTTTTTATTTTCTCCTTTTTGTTCAATATATTTTACACATATTTCTATACAATGTATGTATGCCCGTAATACACTAGGACATTACAGGCATACATACAATTTCATATAATTATATAAGCAAAAGCAGTATTATATGTATGCCCGTGGAAATTGTACGTATGCTAGGCACATCTATCTATCTAGCTATATATTATATAAGCAAAAGCAAGTTTCCGTGAGGAGTTTTGTGAGAACTTCAAAATTTTATAATAAATTTATGATTTTATCAAATTAAAAAATAAATATAAATAGTGTTGGGATTACAATTATATTCTAATCCTAATATTATTTACATTGTGCCTTCAGGCACAGGCATACGCTAGTTCAATTATAAGATAGAAAAATAAAAGGCAAATTACACTAACTGTCCCTATAGTTTGGGGGTCGTGTCACTTTGATCCCTAACTTTTCAATTGTGACACATTTGACTTTGAATTTTGAATTTTGTTCCAAATAAGGACAATTGAAGATACCATTGCTTAATTTCAAGGGAGAGAGAGAGAGAGAGAGAGAGAGAGAGACTGACTGATGAAAGGATAATTTCTTTTGGGTTCAAACCCCGAAAATTTAGAGAAAATTGAAATTTCTCTGTCTTTATTCAGAAATTTCCTTTGTTTTGTTCAGGGAGAATTGAATTTTTTCTAACTTTGTTCACAAAGAATTTCTCTGGCTTTCTCTGGGTTCAAACCAAAAAAAATTGAAATTTCTCTGAGTTCAAACTAGAGAAATCCAAAGAAAATTGAAACCGTTAAAGGTATATACAATATGTATCAATAAGGATTTTGAGGGAGAGAGATCTTACCAAGGACATATATGAGGCAACCCTCCATGCCCGCACTGTAAAATCCTCATCAACTCACATAATGCCTGACATTTTGGCCTGACTTGTTCAATCTGCTGGCCTATTTGCAGTTGTAAGAGTAGTGTGTTCATGATGCTTTCAAGCTTCACATCTTCCATATCTCTCGTACAGAACTTTGGATTCTTAGTGGGTGTTTGGGAAGTGGCTATTTTAGAGGCTTTTTGGCTTTTTGACTTTTTGGCTATTTTAGTAGGCTATTTTAGTTTTTGTGTTTGGGAAGATAGGATGGATTTTTATTTGAGTTGTTGTATTGAAAAATGTATTTGAAATGATGTTTGAGGTTGAAATGACAAATTTGTCCCTAACTTCACTTTTTCCAAAATTGGTCTATAGGGGCAAAAGTGTCATTTCAGCCTGTGGACTAGGCTGGCCCTACCCTCTACCTACCTTCTACCCACAGCCGGCTGCTTTGGTTTTTTTTTTTTTATAAACATAAATTATTAGTTTAGGGTACTATTTGAGGCTATTTGGCTTTTTTTGTATTTGAGGCTATTTTAGCCTCAACTTTGGGTTCCTGTAGACACCCCATTTTGACCGGCCCTGAGACTTGGGCGCTTTCTTTTGATTACCCGATGATGACAATTAGAATGTGTTTCTCGCAGAATTCTTAGTAAAAGAAAATGGAATTTGACCTTTAATCCCAACCTTTATCATTATGGCCAAATTATTTTAAAATATTGAATATTTCATTAAATTAGTATTTTTATAATTTTTCATAATTTTATGTGTTTGTTCATATTTTTGGTGTATGTTATATAAAAGAAAATAATAAAACAAATTATTATGTGTTTAAAATTATTATAGTATATGTTTAGTATTTTATATAAAATTATATTAGTATATTATATATTATGTATTTTGGTATCAATTATATATTTTAGATATTTTATATATTATATTATATTATATATATATATATATATATATATATTATAAAAAACAAAAAAATATAATAATAAACATAAAAGTGGAGTCGGCACCGCCGACTCAACTAACGCACCATATGCATATATATATTATTATATTATTATTATATTATATTATATTATTATTATTATCTTAGAATTTGCCTATATAAGGCAATCAGAGGCTCAGCAGAAGAGGGGGATTTTCTGAAGGGAGAATTCTGGGGAATTCGGAGAGGCTCAGCAGAGAGGAAATTTTGAGGGGATTTTGGGAGAGGAAAGACTCAACTTGAGAGTAGTCAAAAGAAAGTTTGTGACTCAGAAAATTCATCATTTTCTCATAAGGTGAGTTTTTGTAAATTGTCATTTAATTTAAAAATGTGATATAATTTGTTTAAATACTTTATTTACTTCGTTTTATAACTGTTTTTTTTTTATTATCGCTTTAATGGGATGGCTGAACCACTGCACCACCTACATATCTGCTGTAATTTAAATATTGTATATAAATTGTTGTAATTTATTACTTTAAATAAATATTCCGGCGGTGAATAGTAACTTCCGGCGGTGAATAGCACCTCCGGCGGTGAATAGTAACCCCGACGGTGAATAGTACCTAATTTGTTTAAATACTTTATTTACCTCGTTTTATAACTTTTTTTATCGCTTTAATGGGATGGCTGCACCACTGCACCACCTACATATCTGCTGTAATTTAAATATTGTATATAAATTGTTGTAATTTATTACTTTAAATAAATATCCCGGCGGTGAATAGTAACCTCCGGCGGTGAATAGCACCTCCGGCGGTGAATAGTAACCCCGACGATGAATAGTACCTAATTATAACTTTTTTTTATCGCTTTAATGGGATGGCTGCACCACTGCACCACCTACATATCTGCTGTAATTTAAATATTGTATATAAATTGTTATAATTTCTTACTTTAAATAATTTATCCCGGCGGTGAATAGTACCTCCGGCGGTGAATAGTAACCCCGACGATGAATAGTACCTCCGGCGGTGAATAGTACCTCCGGCTATTTAATTTTGCTCGCTTTATTATATGCTAGTTAGGGGGCTGTTTAATTTATTTCAACGATTTATGTTGTAAATATCAAGTTTGTTTGTACTAACCAATTAATCAATTTCGCATAATCATCTCTGCAACCTCCCTCCATTCTTTGCTTATTTCGATTAAAAAGTTGTGAAAAATTAAGATTGTGATTCAAGTATAAGAAAGGAACTCTTCCATGCTTAATGGTTTAATCTCTTAGGAGGTTCATTACCAAAGGTATAAAACGCTCTATGCTTAATGGTTTAATCTCTTTGGAGATTCATTACCAACGGCATAAAACGTTTTATGCTTAAGAGATTCATTACCAAAAGTATACAACGTTTTATGCTTCCTGATTTAATCTCTTAGGGGATTTACCACTAAAAGCATAAAACGTTCTATACATAACGATTTAAATTCTTTGGAGGTTCACTACCCCAAATATATACATGTTCTTATACTAAAGCACAATCTTTTATTTTTCATTTCTCTTTATTCATCAGTGTGTTTACTTTTAAGAGATTAATTGACCCTTGAAAATCACCAAGGAAAGTGTCATTATCACTTATTATCAAGTTTGGATTTTAAGTCTTTATCGCTCAAGTTTGGGTTTTTCTAAGTCATTATTACTCTTTTGAGTTTGACTAGTCCTTGTTGCACATCTTGAGTTTGACTTGAAATTCCTAACTTGTAAATAAGTTTGACTCTTCCTTTGTGATTTCCTCTGAAGAAAATAAGGTTTATTCGGGTTAAGTCGACACTGATTTTCCTTTATTGCATTTCAGACTTAGTGGATGTAAATATCACTTTTGCACAAACAGGAGAAAAGATAAAGAAATGGAAAGGTAATAAAAAAGGCTAATAAAATTGGTTACAATTGGATTACAACCAACATAAAGAACCAATATGATTAATTGAATTCGGTCGGACGTTATACCGAATTTATTGTGTCAAGGCTTGCCTTACGTCAATTATTGTAATAAATTAGACAGCCCCCTTTTATTTATTATTCATTCGGTTTTGTAATAATTATTTATTTGGACACTTGGACATTCGAACCCTCCTGCATGAGGGCGCAGTAATTCATTCGGACCCTCCTTCGTGAGGACAAATATGTAATAAGTTGTATGTCTTCCAACCCCCATTCTTTCTCCCTTTTATTTCACTCCTTATGATGGTTAGATTAAGGACATCATGTTTAAATTAGCATTTTCCATGATTTGCATCCATTCGTTTACATGCATAAAAGTTCGGCTCATCATATTATTCAAATGTCAAATTCAAACTCTTTACTTGAATACATGCTCTATCATATGCCTTGAATTGACTCGCATGCCATGCTAGTAGCCGAGCTTATTACTTGCACGTTGTATGTGTTGCATTAGCCATATCGCATTAAATAGGATCATGCATTTTTTTCTAATTGTTTACTTTCTTTTGACTCGCCTTCGCTTCGGACATAAGGTAAGTTTTATGCTTTAGCATATTGCATAAGTGTGATGCTGTCATATCAAACATACTACCATGAGGCTAAATGCTTACTTGATATACCTGTTTGAATGCCTGTGGATGAAGGCTAATCACCTGAATTGGGATACTTTGATTCATGTATATATGAGATCACCATTTTCAGTGATACATATTCAAAACATTTCTTTCAAAACAAACATGGAATCAAACATTCTAACTTTTCGTGAAATTAGTCAATACTTGTATGTTACATATAGAACAAGAGCATATATTGTACATAAAAACCACATCATGATTAATAGAGGCCGATCTTTGATCGGGTGAGTGGGGTGTTCAATTATTGACCTTCCCCTCTCATACCTACGTTCCCGAACCAAGACACTTTGGTAACGATGGACTAATGGCCTTTGGCACGAGTCACGGGTTTCCTAAATTTCCCATAAATATTTAGGTGGCGACTCTGAAATCTGGCAAAGCAATCCATTTTTGGCATTTGATTCAAACATCGATTTTCCAAAACACAACTGCCGGATTTGGACTCTTTTTGTGTTTCCACTATTTCACATTGCACTTGTGAAATCAGAATCAGAACCAACACACAAGTGGAGTCCGAACTGTAAGGGCTATTTCATTCTTCTAAAAGGGAGCGCGAAAAGCCGAGCTACAGTTTCTGGCGATTCTGCTGGGGATTTAGAGAACTTGACTTGAACTTCATGATGTGAATTTTTATCTACATTTATATGTTCTTTGCATTGCATTTGCATTGGTACGCCTAAGTCCCTATGTTTGCCATCTGTTATTCCTGGACGGTTTGCCGGAGGCTTGCCTACAAAGCTTGCCAAAAGGCTGACCGGTCATGGGCTCTGTCAAGTTGGGAACACAACCCTTGGATTTGGATTACCGCTGTACCGTTTGATCCTCCTTTCACTTTTCGGTGTTAGGTGTGGGAGGTATATTAGGTAGTCTTGCTGAGGTACCCTTTGTGACTATTTGACCTAATGCATATAGTACGCTCTAGTGACCATTCAAATTAGGACAAGATGCTACCCGTATAGGATGTTATGAAACCACTTGCTTGAAATAGTGCAACCTAGATCATGTCAAAATCTAGGACAGGGTAACCCTACCCCCTCATAGGGGTGTTTTGGTTCTTTTTATGTGGTATGTGCTTTTACAGTGAAATATACGGGGTGGTTCATAGCAGTGGTACAAATGAGCAATCAGTCTGAGAACAAAGTTTAGTGGGGATCACAGTTCAGCTGCGTATTGTGATTAATTGAGAATTGGGGGCGAAGTGCTGTCCGTTTTTTTTTAAAAAAATGTTTTCTTTCTTTTTTTGCTAGGTAGTTTTTCATCATAGCTTCAGAAAGACTCGATATCCCCCAAGTTGTTTGGACTCGTTCGCGTAGGCTTTGTAAAACGCAAGATCTTGTTGACGGTCAGCCAGTGTTAGTTTCTCTCCCGTCGGTCACTCGACGAAGAAAAAACAAACAAACATCAACACTAGTACAAAGCACTCCACAAACACCTATTCATATCCGCAATTCACCAATATCTCACCCATCTATCATAATGGCACAGAACACAGAAGAAATTGCTTCCATGATGGCAACTTTGAGAACCATGGATCAAAGGTTGGCCATACAGGATGAAGTCATCGCTGATCTGCGACGCCCATCTGGGGCATCTGCATCTACTGTACATCCGGTTCCGACTGCCAAGCCAAATCCTGATCTCCCTCAACCACTAGAAACTCCTCCGGTCCCAAATCCTCAGGAGATGTTTCCAACAGCTTCAGCTTACAGACCTCCGGTACAACCTCCTACGGGAACCATTCCCTTCGATATGAATGAAGTTGATCCAGCCATGATCAAAATTGCTAGGCTTGAGAAAGCCTTGAAGAAATCCCAGGGTTTCAATTCAATTCCCGACATTGAGGACGGGTACACTGAGGCTTCAGTCAGGTTGCCAGAAAAATTCAAAATGCCTCACATCGATAGATTTGATGGGAGCGGGGATCCGATTGTACATGTCCGCCTATTTTCAGATGTGTTGAGGCCCATGGGATTATCTAGGGCACAAAAACTCTCATTATTTGGGAGGACCCTGTCAGATGTAGCGGCCATCTGGTATGCCAAACTAGAGGACTCAACGAAGCGAAATTGGGAAGAACTGTCTGAGGGGTTTGTTAACCAATACTCATACAATACTCAGATAGAAGTAACAATCAGTGAGCTGGAAGCAACCACTCAGAACCCTTCATTGACTTTGTGGCAAGATGGAGGGCAAAGGCAGCCAGAATAACGAGCAGACCTTCTGAAAGAGAACAAGTCAGGTTAGTGGTCCAAAACCTCGAGCCAGACATGTTGCAGAGAATGATAGTGGCACCGTTGTCCACATTTGCTTCCTTACATGAGTTAGGGGTTCAAATTGAGAGTGCCTTCAAAAAGGGCATCATCCACAGAACAAGTGAACCTGCAAAAAGGCCATTCACTCGGAGTACCAATGCTAGTACTAGCACTATTCCATGGTCTGCAAATGTCAGTACCGTTGCTACATCATCGGCCAAGATGGTCGATCCCTTTGCTGCTGCCACAAACTCACAAACTGCACAAAATAGTCAACCTTGGAACCGAAGACCTTTTACCCCCCTCCATATGAGTCCAACCCGCGCCCTCAAGGTGTTGATGGACAAGGGGCATCTCAAGCCTCTTGATCCTCGCCCTCTCCCAGACCCACTGCCAGCTAAACACGACCCAACCCAATATTGTACTTTCCACCAATAACATGGCCATCATACAGATTCATGCTTTCGTCTACGTCATGAGATTCAGAATCTCATTGACAACAAAGTCATCGCCCCTCCTAAACCAAATGTGACAACCAACCCACTTCCCACCCATAACCAAGTCCTACCACCTAGAGACATCAACTGATCCATATATTGTCATCTGCCTATAACCCCAACATATACATCACCCCAACCCATTTACCCAAGCCTGAGGTGTTCATTCCAGAAGACATGGACTTGTGTATGATGGATGCACCTGAACCCCAATCGTCTCAACCCCCAAAACTTGAACTCCCTAATAGTCAAATTCCAATCCAACCCACTCCAAAGAACCCGGCCCAACCAGTTCACCAAGACCAAGTAGGTTCAAATACTTCACAGGCACCAATAGCCGAACCCACTACTTCTAAGCTGCTGAGCATGATTGAAGATCTTCAGAGCACTGTGGCAGATTTAGCCTTTGGGATCTTGGCTCCGTCATCGACCACATCACATGCCAGAAATTTCACGTCAAAAAGTTCCCCAATCTTGAGGCAAGCTGCAATTGAAAATGGCCAACCCAAAGTTATTTCAAGTCTGAGTAATGACATGCCAACAATGAATGGGCCTCGTTTTGATATAACCACCCGATCTTTTGGCAAAATTGAAACAAGTGGTAGGAACAGGGTTGGGGTAAGCATTGATTCCCATGAACATCTCTGGTATGCCATTGAGGCTTTGAAGGTCAGAGGGTTGAACAAACAGCAAGTGCTTGTAGTTGTTACAAATATTGTGGATGACACTTTTGTCAATACTTCCAGAACTGGTAACCGCGCCTTCAATCCCCTTTACATGACCTTGTCTAAAGCTCTCCAAATCCTCATGGGACAAGGCCACCTCAAACCCCTTGATTTTCAACCTCTCCCTAAGCGCCTTCCAGCCAGGCACGATGCGGCCAAGTATTGCGCCTTCCATCAGCAACTCGGCCATGACACTGATCATTGTTTTCGTCTTCGCCATGAAATTCAAAACCTGATTGACAACAAGATCATCACTCCACCAGGTTCTACAAAGTCTATTAGCACTGGGTCAATGAACTTGGGGAATAGTGGGTCCTGTGATTAAAGGTGAACCACCTGCTGATGGTGTGCATTTTACTCCCAACATGGTGGATGGCACGCACTAATTTTAGAAAATGGGAAATGGTTTTGTTTTACTTTCTGAATTGGTTGTTGAGTCAGTCTTGTTGTGTCAGAGTATGGTGATCTCGGGGGTGTTAACCCAGGCATCACTGTTCTGTCTGTGTTTGTTTTGTCTTTTCTTTCTTTCTTTTAAGTCTGTTTCAGTTGGGCCAGAAGATCTGAATAAAACGGTGGTAGTTTTCACCTACTTCGCTGTGCCTTTAAATCATTGCATTGACCAAAGTTTTTCAAAACTTTTTCCAAAACTCTGATAAAAACAAAGAGGAAGAATTTCCTCGGGATTTGCAAATTTTGATCAACTGAGAGAAAGAGAGGTGTACTAAGCCCTTGATGAATAAAATTATTTTGGTTAATGTGGGTACTGAGAAGGATCCTGGCTTGGTCCAAATTGGTTCTATCTTGTCTTCGTAAGAGTACGAGTGATTAGTCATTTTGTGAAAAGATTTCAAAAAATTGTTTTTGCGTGGTCCTACGAAAACATGCCTGGAATTGATTATACAGCATAGGGTCCCTCTTGACTCAAGGTCCGACCTCCTTAGCTCCTTAGCTTTCAAATCATGATTCGAAGTATTCAATGATCAACCAAAGTGTAAGGCTTGCATAGCCAAATTGGAAACGGCCCTTGAACTAGGGGCAATGATGTGATTCAAATGGAGACAGCTCTTCAACTAGGGGCAATAAGGTCGAATATGATTCAAATGGAAACGACCCTTGAACTAGGGGCAATGATGTGATTCAAATGGAGACAGCCCTTCAACTAGGGGCAATAAGGTCGAATATGATTCAAATGGAAACAGCCCTTGAACTAGGGGCAATGATGTGATTCAAATGGAGGTAGCCCTTCCACTAGGGGCAATAAGATCGAATGTGATTCCAGATTTGAAACAACCCTTGAACTAGGGGCAAAAGTGTGAGGCTTGCATAGTTGAAATGGAGGCAGCCCTTGAACTAGGGGCAATAAGGTACCACCCTTGAGAGGCTCGCTGGGCCGAAAACCCGGAAGGGCGACCCAGGCAAAAGTTAGAGCACAAAAATAAAATAAAAAATAAAAAGAAAAATGAAAAGCTCGCAAAGGCGGCTTTGGAAAAAGTTAGAGCGTAAAAGGAGAGTGTCAATACCCGAGTGAACCTTAGCCAGAACTATGTCGAGCCTGTGATTCAGATAAATAACCCTTGAACTAGGGGCAAGAAGGTCAGATGTGAGTTTTGAAGGAGCCCTTGAACTAGGGGCAAAAGGTTGGATGTGATCAAAGAGTTAAAACTGAATCGTTTCCCAATGAAGACCGCCCAGAAAGGCAAACCCAGAAGTTGAGAGAATGAATTTTATTATTGAAGGACATCAAGTTCCTATCCACTACACTAGGGGCAAATTTAGTACTGGTCAAGTGTAGCAGTCGTTCTTATAGATGGCCTACAGATTTCACACCCAATCAACATGGACAAAGTAAAATGAAAGTAACCCTTGAGAGGCTCGCTGGGCCGAAAACCCGGAAGGGCGACCCAGGCAAAAGTTAGAGCAGAAAAAAAAAAAAAAATGAATGAAAAAATATATAGAAAAAAAAGAAAAAAGAAAAAAAAATGAAATGATGATGAAACGAAAAGGAGAGTGTTAATACCCAAGTGAACCTTTGCCGGAACTACGATGGCCTGATTCCTATATTTGGGATACGTAGGTAGCTTCATCTTGAAGTTCGGCCCCAATAATTTTTTAACTCATTCATTTCGTCCATGTTTGATTGGTGTATCTTTAGTCAACCTGGTTGTCTTATCCGTATTTGATTGCTGTATCTTCGATCTGCTCAGTTCAGTTGGTTCGATTCAACTTGGTTCAGTTCAGTTCGGTTCAATTCGGCGGTTCGGTTCGGTCCAGTTCCGCTCAGCTTCATTCGGTTTGGATCAGCTTGGTTATCACCATTGGTTATCCAACTTGGGGCTATGCACCTCAATGGTTGATTCCATGTTGGTTGAGTAGTGGCCATTTGCAAAAATAAATTTTGATTAATTTGAATGAAGCTGACTAATTGTTCTAAAAAATTATACCATTTTTACAAAACTTGGACCATTCTTTGGATTTAAAAAGGAAAAATTTTCAATGCTCACAGCTCAGCTTACATGATTTCAAAACAGAAAATGGAAGAAGTATGCTAATCTAACTCTTATGTTGATCAAAACATGTTTACAAAAAAATCAAAGGGTCAAGGCAATGAACTAGGGGCATAGTCGAGTTAGAGATTCTGTCTTCTCCACCGCTCGAGTCAACTATTCAGTGTATATAAGTGTGTTCCTTTCATACCAGTCAGTGTATTTATACCAGTCGGTGTATTTATACTAGTCAGTGTATATAAGTGTGTTTGGAACGTTTTGTTTCGTTCTTCTTTCGTTAAGTCATTCTTTGATTCAAATCAGTATAGAATCAATGTTCAATTCAGAATTCAAAATTTAATCACTTTCAAATTCAATCAAACAAAAATGTTTTCAAACTCAAAGTGATATGTCAGTCACACCATTGATATGCAAAAAACAAAACTTATTTTATAGAAGTAAATATCTATGTGCATGTAAATATCTGTGTATTATCCTGCATGTGATTGCAATGAGTTCCTATGAGACCAACTGTGACGGTGGAAACTAGAGTTCGAATGGTAAAGCCTACAATGCAAAAGGTTTGGAATTTCTGAGACTAAAGTCTGGTTTAAATACCCAGAGGTGCATCCAGGGGCGCATTCTCGGCTTGAAATCTGTATGGTAGCCCCATAGGTTGAGATAGCTTATATGCGTCTCAATTCTGGATACTGAACCAACCTAGTCTGTCACCCCATTGGAGAATAGGGAAAGTTGTGAATATGATCAGAAAAAAAAAAAAAAAAAAAGGGGCATCTGTGAAGGTTACCCCTTGTCAGCAAGAAATCATTCTACCATACCTTCTTCCATTCGCGTAAGACGCGTTTGGACTTCGAATTTACTTTTACTCCTTTCACGTAAAACGTGTTAAGATGTAACATTTACCTAGTTAAAACCAAATCCCTCCTCTCGCTTAACACGCGTTTGGAAAGCAAATCCCTCCTCTCGCTTAACACGCGTTTGGAAAGCAAATCCCTCCTCTCGCTTAACACGCGATTGGAAAGCAAATCCCTCCTCTCGCTTAACACGCGTTTGGAAAGCAAATCCCTCCTCTCGCGTAACAAGCGTTTGGAAAGCAAATCCCTCCTCTCGCTTAACACGCGTTTGGATCTCAAATACTCCTCTCGCGTACCTAACACGCGTTTGGATCTCAAATACTCCTCTCGCGTACCTAACACGCGTTTGGATCTCAAGTTCACTTTCCTCCTCTCGCGTACCGCGCGTTTGGATCTCAAATGCTCCTCTCGCGTACCTAACACGCGTTTGGATCTCAAATACTCCTCTCGCGTACCTAACACGCGTTTGGATCTCAAGTTCACTTTCCTCCTCTCGCGTACCTAACACGCCTTTGGATCTCAAATACTCCTCTCGCGTACCTAACACGCGTTTGGATCTCAAGTTCACTTTCCTCCTCTCGCGTACCGCGCGTTTGGATCTCAAATACTCCTCTTGCGTACCTAACACGCGTTTGGATCTCAAATACTCCTCTCGCGTATGACAGACGTGTTTGGATCTCAAATACTCCTCTCGCATACCTAACACACGTTTGGATCTCAAATACTCCTCTCGCGTACCTAACACGTGTTTGGATCTCAAGTTCACTTTCCTCCTCTCGCGTACCGCGCGTTTGGATCTCAAATACTCCTCTCGCGTACCTAACACGCGTTTGGATCTCAAGTTCACTTTCCTCCTCTCGCGTACCTAACACGCGTTTGGATCTCAAATACTCCTCTCGCGTACCTAACACGCGTTTGGATCTCAAGTTCACTTTCCTCCTCTCGCGTACCGCTCGTTTGGATCTCAAATACTCCTCTCGCGTACCTAACACGCGTTTGGATCTCAAATACTTCTCTCGCGTATGACAGACGCGTTTGGATCTCAAATACTCCTCTCGCGTACCTAACACGCGTTTGGATCTCAAGTTCACTTTCCTCCTCTCGCGTACCGCGCGTTTGGATCTCAAATACTCCTCTCGCGTACCTAACACGCGTTTGGATCTCAAATACTCCTCTCGCGTACCTAACACGCGTTTGGATCTCAAGTTCACTTTCCTCCTCTCGCGTACCGCGCGTTTGGATCTCAAATACTCCTCTTGCGTACCTAACACGCGTTTGGATCTCAAATACTCCTCTCGTGTACCTAACACGCGTTTGGATCTCAGGTTCACTTTCCTCCTCTCGCGTACCGCGCGTTTGGATCTCAAATACTCCTCTCGCGTACCTAACACGCGTTTGGATCTCAAGTTCACTTTCCTCCTCTCGTGTACCGCGCGTTTGGATCTCAAATACTCCTCTCGCGTACCTAACACGCGTTTGGATCTCAAGTTCACTTTCTTCCTCTCGCGTACCGCGCGTTTGGATCTCAAATACTCCTCTCGCGTACCTAACACGCGTTTGGATCTCAAATACTCCTCTCGCGTATGACAGACGCGTTTGGATCTCAAATACTCCTCTCGCGTATGACAGACGCGTTTAGATCTCAAATACTCCTCTCGCATGAGACGTCACGCGTTTGGATCTCAAATACTCCTCTCGCGTATGACGCGTTTGGATCTCAAGTTCACATACTCCTCTCGCGTACGCGGTTAGATCTCAATCTCAAATACTCCTCTCGCGTATGACAGACGCGTTTGGATTTCAATCTCAAATACTCCTCTCGCGTAAGACGCGTTTGGATCTCAAGTTCACTTTCCTCCTCTCGCGGACGAAGCGTTTGGATCTCACATTCACTACATCCAACATTTATGCTTTCATTCAGTGTCACATCATTGTCTTGATTGCGTTTCATTGCATGATCATAAGTTATGTTTTGCATTTCATTGCATGATCATAAGTTATGTTTTACATATCATTCTGCATCTTGTCCCTGAACTACGCTGGTTTGATTCCTTGCAAACGGGATACGTAGGCAACCTTCTGGTTCAACCACATGCATTGCATCTTGTTTGATTGCCCAAGTCTTACGGCCTTGTCAAAAGGGTCGTCTTCGAGCTTTGACATTCACTCACGTCATGAAATGACTTCGAGCTCTGTCAAAGAGGGGCAACTGTAGACACCCCATTTTGACCGGCCCTGAGACTTGGGCGCTTTCTTTTGATTACCCGATGATGACAATTAGAATGTGTTTCTCGCAGAATTCTCAGTAAAAGAAAATGGAATTTGACCTTTAATCCCAACCTTCACCATTATGGCCAAATTATTTTAAAATATTGAATATTTCATTAAATTAGTATTTTTATAATTTTTCATAATTTTATGTGTTTGTTCATATTTTTGGTGTATGTTATATAAAGGAAAATAATAAAACAAATTATTATGTGTTTAAAATTATTATAGTATATGTTTAGTATTTTATATAAAATTATATTAGTATATTATATATTATGTATTTTGGTATCAATTATATATTTTAGATATTTTATATATTATATTATATTATATATATATATATATATATTATAAAAAACAAAAAAATATAATAATAAACATAAAAGTGGAGTCGGCACCGCCGACTCAACTAACGCACCATATGCATATATATATTATTATATTATTATTATATTATATTATTATTATTATCTTAGAATTTGCCTATATAAGGCAATCAGAGGCTCAGCAGAAGAGGGGGATTTTCTGAAGGGAGAATTCTGGGGAATTCGGAGAGGCTCAGCAGAGAGGAAATTCTGAGGGGATTTTGGGAGAGGAAAGACTCAACTTGAGAGTAGTCAAAAGAAAGTTTGTGACTCAGAAAATTCATCATTTTCCCATAAGGTGAGTTTTTGCAAATTGTCATTTAATTTAAAAATGTGATATAATTTGTTTAAATACTTTATTTACTTCGTTTTATAACTGTTTTTTTTTATTATTATCGCTTTAATGGGATGGCTGCACCACTGCACCACCTACATATCTGCTGTAATTTAAATATTGTATATAAATTATTGTAATTTATTACTTTAAATAAATATCCCGGCGGTGAATAGTAACTTCCGGCGGTGAATAGCACCTCCAGCGGTGAATAGTAACCCCGACAGTGAATAGTACCTAATTTGTTTAAATACTTTATTTACCTCGTTTTATAACTTTTTTTATCGCTTTAATGGGATGGCTGCACCACTGCACCACCTACATATCTGCTGTAATTTAAATATTGTATATAAATTGTTGTAATTTATTACTTTAAATAAATATCCCGGCGGTGAATAGTAACCTCCGGCGGTGAATAGCACCTCCGACGGTGAATAGTAACCCCGACGATG
This sequence comes from Camellia japonica, assembly GCA_030407325.1. NCBI lineage: Eukaryota > Viridiplantae > Streptophyta > Magnoliopsida > Ericales > Theaceae > Camellia > Camellia japonica. The sequence goes on from JAPPVO010000014.1 coordinate 34,308,762, forward strand.
AATAGTACCTAATTATAACTTTTTTTTATCGCTTTAATGGGATGGCTGCACCACTGCACCACCTACATATCTGCTGTAATTTAAATATTGTATATAAATTGTTATAATTTCTTACTTTAAATAATTTATCCCGGCGGTGAATAGTACCTCCGGCGGTGAATAGTACCTCCGGCTATTTAATTTTGCTCGCTTTATTATATGCTAGTTAGGGGGCTGTTTAATTTATTTCAACGATTTATGTTGTAAATATCAAGTTTGTTTGTACTAACCAATTACTCTATTTCGCATAATCATCTCTGCAACCTCCCTCCATTCTTTGCTTATTTCGATTAAAAAGTTGTGAAAAATTAAGATTGTGATTCAAGTATAAGAAAGGAACTCTTCCATGCTTAATGGTTTAATCTCTTAGGAGGTTCATTACCAAAGGTATAAAACGCTCTATGCTTAATGGTTTAATCTCTTTGGAGATTCATTACCAACGGCATAAAACGTTTTATGCTTAAGAGATTCATTACCAAAAGTATACAACGTTCTATGCTTCCTGATTTAATCTCTTAGGGGATTTACCACTAAAAGCATAAAACGTTCTATACATAACGATTTAAATTCTTTGGAGGTTCACTACCCCAAATATATACATGTTCTTATACTAAAGCACACTCTTTTATTTTTCATTTCTCTTTATTCATCAGTGTGTTTACTTTTAAGGGATTAATTGACCCTTGAAAATCACCAAGGAAAGTGTCATTATCACTTATTATCAAGTTTGGATTTTAAGTCTTTATCGCTCAAGTTTGGGTTTTTCTAAGTCATTATTACTCTTTTGAGTTTGACTAGTCCTTGTTGCACATCTTGAGTTTGACTTGAAATCCCTAACTTGTAAATGAGTTTGACTCTTCCTTTGTGATTTCCTCTGAAGAAAATAAGGTTTATTCGGGTTAAGTCGACACTGATTTTCCTTTATTGCATTTCAGACTTAGTGGATGTAAATATCACTTTTGCACAAACAGGAGAAAAGATAAAGAAATGGAAAGGTAATAAAAAAGGCTAATAAAATTGGTTACAATTGGATTACAACCAACATAAAGAACCAATATGATTAATTGAATTCGGTCGGACGTTATACCGAATTTATTGTGTCAAGGCTTGCCTTACGTCAATTATTGTAATAAATTAGACAGCCCCCTTTTATTTATTATTCATTCGGTTTTGTAATAATTATTTATTTGGACACTTGGACATTCGAACCCTCCTGCATGAGGGCGCAGTAATTCATTCGGACCCTCCTTCGTGAGGACAAATATGTAATAAGTTGTATGTCTTCCAACCCCCATTCTTTCTCCCTTTTATTTCACTCCTTATGATGGTTAGATTAAGGACATCATGTTTAAATTAGCATTTTCCATGATTTGCATCCATTCGTTTACATGCATAAAAGTTCGGCTCATCATATTATTCAAGTGTCAAATTCAAACTCTTTACTTGAATACATGCTCTATCATATGCCTTGAATTGACTCGCATGCCATGCTAGTAGCCGAGCTTATTACTTGCACGTTGTATGTGTTGCATTAGCCATATCGCATTAAATAGGATCATGCATTTTTTTCTAATTGTTTACTTTCTTTTGACTCGCCTTCGCTTCGGACATAAGGTAAGTTTTATGCTTTAGCATATTGCATAAGTGTGATTGCTGTCATATCAAACATACTACCATGAGGCTAAATGCTTACTTGATATACCTGTTTGAATGCCTGTGGATGAAGGCTAATCACCTGAATTGGGATACTTTGATTCATGTATATATGAGATCACCATTTTCAGTGATACATATTCAAAACATTTCTTTCAAAACAAACATGGAATCAAACGTTCTAACTTTTCGTGAAATTAGTCTATACTTGTATGTTACATATAGAACAAGAGCATATATTGTACATAAAAATCACATCATGATTAATAGAGGCCGATCTTTGATCGGGTGAGTGGGGTGTTCAATTATTGACCTTCTCCTCTCATACCTAAGTTCCCGAACCAAGACACTTTGGTAACGACGGACTAATGGCCTTTGGCACGAGTCACGGGTTTCCTAAATTTCCCATAAATATTTAGGTGGCGACTCTGAAATCTGGCAAAGCAGTCGATTTTTGGCATTTGATTCAAACATCGATTTTCCAAAACACAACTGCCGGATTTGGACTCTTTTTGTGTTTCCACTGTTTCACATTGCACTTGTGAAATCAGAATCAGAACCAACACATAAGTGGAGTCCGAACTATAAGGGCTATTTCATTCTTCCGAAAGGGAGCGCGAAAAGCCGAGCTGCAGTTCCCAAACACCCCCTTAACCATCTTAAACTCGCATTTGACATTCATTTATGATCAGTGATCACCCAACTCTCAACACTGCATATTGGGGACAATTGCACCCTCATTGTGAAATATCAAACATCAAGACTTGTTTTATTAATTTTGATTCCATAATCTGTCTCAATAAAATCTTGTAGCTATCTTTTGTATGTCCCTTTCTAGGTACAATTTGCAATTCAGAGCAGAGTACCAACACATCAAAAGGATCTAAATATTTGAGGATCTCTGAGCTTAAATTCAATGGCGGACCAACAAAATTGAAGCTCTCTGCTTCTTCAGATGTCGCTAAAGAAACACCCGCACCCACTAAGATTCTTTCTTTCTCTCTCTATCTCTCTTTGGAGAGAGAGAGAGAGAGAGAGAGAGAGAGAGAGAGAGAGAGAGAGAGAAGAGAAAGAGAAAGACGGGCAAGACGTCAAAGACAACAGCAGAGAGGTGGTGACGACGAGAGAAGTAGCAAGAGAGATGAGAGAGAGAGAGAGAGAGAGAGATGGGGTGGGTGAGGACCTTAGACATCACAAAATAATATTGTGAACCTCTCTCGTTGCTGAAAACGGGAGAGGGTTGCTGAAAACGGGAAAGGGACCTTAGACTAATTTTCTCTATAAAATATCATTACATTAATTAAAGTGACCTCTATTGTGATTTTATGTTAGGCACCATATTTTTAGAAGTGATTTACATACACATATAGTGTCCAATTTAATATTGATTAATTACAATAATGAAAATACTTTTTTTATTAAGTTTTTAGAAGGTAAATTGACAAATGTCAAATGATAAATAGCGTGGAGTATCATTTTAAAGAATAATGATTTATCGAAAATGATTTTATATATTTAAGACACCTATATATTGATGTTTCTTGAATAATTTTTAAATAAAAATTTTAAATTTATACTATTACTGATAATGCAACTTCATAAGCTTTGCCAGAAAAGATATGCAATAACAATTTGGCTGAAATAAAAATTTTGCGATTATTATGATGGTCACATAATTAATCATAACTCCTTTGAGATCTAAAATTATTAAGGTTATAGAGATTATGTGTTTGATTCCCTTTGAGGACACTGTTTATTATTTGAATTTATAATTTTTTATGCATCAATGTGAATAACTCTTTCAATCTTACTAATATAAGTATAAATCCTACATTTGAGTCAACCCACATTAAGCACTTTTTCGTATAATAAAATATTTAAATATTGTCATATAAAAATATTATAATGGATCATAATCAAATATTACTTAAAGTATAATTAAAGACCACAATGCACTACTTTAGACATAAACAAAAACATAAGAAATTAGGAAACACCTTTTCGAATAATAACCAAAATAACACATCATGAGTTATAACTAAGTCATAATTTATATATTATAGAAATTTTCATTGTTTTTATTTTTTTTCAAAAAAAATATATATTTTGATATATGTGGAATTCATGATTTTTGGTAAATTTGATTAACACAAATAAAATTTGATTTCATGTTAAAAACACTTTCTTTCTTCTTTTTTTTAACTTTGAAAGAAATTGCTTTTATGAGCCTGTTTTACATATAATCATACACAATAACAAAAATTTCCATCAGCCATTAGCAAATCTGTTTGTATTTAGTTTTCAATTATTAAAATTTTCTACACATTATTAAGACTCAAAATAAATTTTCTATTTTAAAAATAAATTCTCATGAATCGCGTGGATCATCTACTAGTACTAAAACTATAATAGAGATTATAGCAACTGCAGCGGACCATCTCTCAAACACAAAATTTTATTTTATCTCTCAAATTATTACATAAAAATCAATTTAACCTATATTCTTTTAATACTATCAATTGGGTAAATTATAAAGGGAAATTTGCTTAAAACCCTCAATTGGACTCTTATTTGATAAAAAAGACAACCCGGTTTATTTTGTTCATAAATCCCCTAAGGAGGAGGTGCATAATTGAGTGAGGACAGAAAAAAATTTTGTTTTTTTTGTCCTAGGACAATATTGCCCATGCATATATATATATATATATATATATATGTATATATATCACAGAATTCTTTTAATGAAGAACACTTTTATTTTTATTTTATACAAGTTTAAAATTGTTGTGTATGTGTATTTTTGGTTGGTTCATCTAATTTGTACTCCTTTTTTGTAACAGTAAAATGTTGTTGTGATATGTTATTGTGAGACATAGTAATATGTTACTTTTCGACAGTATTTTTTGTTTTTTTTAAGAATTTCATAGTTAATATGATTTTGTTTGATAGATCTTGATGAGAGAATTCTAAAAATACTAATTTTATTAAAAACTGACAACTAGATCAAAAGTTATATTATTTTAAAATTTAAAATATTAAATTACTCACTAAATATATTTTGATAATAATGGTATGTGTTGGACTTTTCATGAAATTTTTTTTGTGCTGGTCCTTAATGCACGAAAGTTTTATTATGAGAGGGTTTTGACCAAATCCCCCAATTATAAATACACTTCCTAAGGTTTATTTAAAATATAGATTACTCCAAGTAGTTTTGAAAATTACATTTTACCCCTTCAAGTTTCCAATCTCATAACAAATGACCCATTTTATTAATAAATTATCAAGTTAATTACAATTTTTAATCATGTCATAAATATATTTAAGCTAACAATTCATGTTATTTTATTTTATTTTTTATCAGCAAAAGTCAGTTGTTAGTTTAGCACGTATGGGAGTTACCATCTCCACCCTTTGCCAAGCACCAAGTGTTTGCCCCCCTAATTCAACTCCTTTAAAGGGAGTTAAACCTATGACCTCTTCATAGGGACTAAACCCTTAGAAAAGTCATGGGTGTCACGACCCAAACCCGCCCCTAACAACTTAGCATCGTAATCGGCAAATAATTTGAGATTACCAAAGGCCTGCCTGTACAATCAAAAATAATAGGGGCTAGTGGAAGCAATATACAAAAATACCAATGGTCCAATGAGCTGTGCATCTATATAAACAATCATGTACACATATAAACGTTAATTTACCCACAAAACAATACATAACTTATAACTTAACATCTTATACATAACATATGTACATAACAAAAGTGTACTTCACGATCAAAAGCTTGACAACGGCCTTCCAGGCCTAGCCCCAACTCAGAGGCACTCAAAACAACTCGGTACACTTCAGAACGATGGCTCAGCTAAAGACCCCTTCTATACTTGTCCTCCAGAACGCTCACCTATATGTATATATAAAAAAAGTGAGCTAAAGCCCAATAAATAGCATTAAACTAAAGAGGTTAGTGAACGAATTCCAAATATATCATATCCGTAAAACAAATCATGACACAATCATTCATATCAGTCTCATATCAAAACATAACATAATGGTACATCCCACAGAACATATCACATATCGTCTTCTAACTAGAGTAATCGGTTCCGGATACCGATTAAACACATATCACCACAATGAAGTGGCTAACGAGATCTCGTATCACATATGAGAGGGTAATTTATATGGAAATTGGGCCGAGCTGGGTAATGGGCCAGTATGGGCCGCAGTGCGAAGGGCTGAGTAAAATGGCCATATAAGTTACTCCGGTCTTGAAGATGCTCGAAGTTACTCCGGTCCCAAAGAGGTTACGGTTAGCTCGGTCACCATACTTAAAACTTATACCGGTCATTACACAGTTAGCTCGGTCTAAACCTTACTTAAAGTTAGCTTGGTTCAGGCCTACCACGGTTTGTGGAAGAAGAGCTGAGGTAAGGGCGGTGGAAGGACAAACCGAACTAAGGGTAGTTCGGTCTACTCTATGGCTAAGCATAGCCATACTTACCTCGGTCACATTAGAGTCTGACCATGGTAAAACCATCTCACTTGGTTTAAGCAGTGAGGGGGGTGTTGAAGGATAAGCATTATCTTTCAGGAGTATGAATCCTAGGAGGACTCTACATGGAGGAGTAAGAGTCCTACTTGGATTGTGCCACACGGAACCTATAAAAGCTCACAAACATCACCTATGGGGAGGTAACTGAACTTTGATTTCCGAGTACACAGAGCTTTTGTCTACTTGTCTATTTTTCTGACTTAGGCATCGGAGAGGTTTCCGGCACACACCCGCCGGCTAGCTCACATTTGTGTTTTCAGAGAGTAAAGCGACGACGTACGGAGGAGCGCAGACTTGATCAACAGGATTATACGAGAAGGTTTATTTCTTTCCCGTACAATTGGCGCCGTCTGTGGGAATACAGACAAGAACAAAACCTCTTGATCAAGCTTTTTCTCTTTAGAATCAATGGCGCACAACAAAGATATGCCTCAGTCCGCCATCGACGGGCAAACACCAGAAGGAGGTGCGAGGTGCGAAGGCCTACCTTCTATCCCTTCTATGGCGGACTTGGAGCCACAAAGACAAAATCCCAGGAGGGATACAAGGGGGAGAAGGCGGACTAACAGCCCCCGTCACTCTCGTTCACAGAGTCCAGAGAGACAAAGGCGGATGATTGATCCTCAAGCTTTGGAGGATCGCGTCAAGGAGTAGGACGAATTGATACGACGGATGGCGGCGGACATGGAATCTCTAAAGCGCCAGATGAAGGGAAAAGGAGTGGCGACAGGAGAGGGGCGCACAAGCAAGATGCCCCCTTGCCACTTGGAAAAATTGTAGTAGGAATACCACACCCTCACAAGCAGAGAGCAGAAGCCTCAGGACAGGCAATACCCAATCTAGGTCTTCCAGAACTCATCACTCCATGTCTGAGAGGACGAGATCTGAGAGGTCGTACACTGAAGGAAGCACCTATTGGCCCTCACATACGCACCAAACAAGATCTAGACAGACGGAGTTGCCCAGATCATCCGACTTACGAACCGTGCTCGAGGAGAAGGCACGATGGAAGGAAGACGCCAGGGCACGCGATCCACACAGAGTTTCTGCCTTACAGCGGTTGGCTCCTCGGACGCATGGAAGCGTCGAGGTTGGAATGCCAATACCGCGCCCTGTCTACGAACCGACGAACAAGGCATTAGCAAGGCTGCAGACCTCGCCGTTCGTTCCGGCAATTGAAAATGCACCCCTACCATCAGGCTTCCTACAGCCCAAATTCACTACATATGAGGGAAAGACGGACCCATACTTACACTTGAGCCACTTTCGCCAGGTCATGGCTGTATATCGGCGAAACGAGGCTTTGATGTGCATCATCTTCCCATCTAGCCTTGGTGACCTAGGCTTGACTTGGTTTGAAAAACTTCTCGAAGGCAGCATAGCCTCCTGGGCGCAATTGGCAGAGGCGTTCGTAACGAGGTTCAAAACGAACACCAAAACCCCGGCAGAGATCGATCAACTGCTCTCCATCGACATGGGCGACAAGGAGACCTTAAGATCCGACAATAGTCGCTATTGGGAGACCTTCAACTAGATTGAGGATTGCCCCACCAATCTCGCCATTGCACAATACAAAAGAGGCCTTCCAGTCGGGAACAGACTAAGGGACTCAATCACCATGACACAGCCCCTCACCATGGAAGCCTTGATGGAAAGAGTACATCAGTACATCAGGGTGGAGGAGGATGGCGCACGTGCCAAAACAAAATCTGGCACGACAGCAGTACCAGAGAAAAAGGCCTCAGCAAAGGTCAACGCGGTAGACCGTCCAAACAAAAACGGACGAGGCAGGCGAGACAACGGAGAGGACCAGGATAAAAGATGGTTGAGAGTCCGCACTGCCATAACCACGGTATTCAAGAAACCGATCTATCAGATTCTAAGCGAAATACACGATGAGCCTTTCGTCAGATGGCCAGCTAAGCTAGGAGAAGCTCAAAAAGACTACGACGAAAGATTACGATGCACCTTCCACAAGGAAAAGGGCACCGTACTGAAAATTGCACGCCATTGAGACAGCACCTGGAGGAGTTGGTGGCAGCAGGTCACCTGGATAAGTACATTGAAGGAGGGACGCAACCAGCCCCCCAGGATCACAATAACCCCAACGGGATGCCAATCGACGCCCCACCTCAAGGCATAATCAATGTGATACATGGAGTCTTCGAACTTGAGCGTGTATGCGAGCTCAGAGGGTGAATCAAGAAGGCTGAGCACTTAAGAGAGGTACTAAGTGCACAACCTATCATAAAAAAGGGGAAGACAGAGGCCACGAACGTCATGTCTTTTTCAGATAGAGACTTGGCAAGGATATATTGCCCTCACAATGATGCCCTGGTTGTCACTCTCCGAGTCAAGGATTTTGACGTCAAGCGGATTTTGATTGACCAGGGTAGTTCATGTGAAATAATGTACTATGAAACATTTAAACAATTGAAGTTACAAGATAAAGACTTGGCACCTGCCGTATCTCCCCTGATTGGATTCAACTCAATGCCAGAGTGGCCAGTTGGCAAAATAATTCTTCCAGTTAGAGCAGGAAGCGTAACAAAACAAGTGGAGTTCTGGGTATTGAAAGTCCCTTCCACTTACAACATCATCTTGGGCAGAACATGGCTGCATGCCATGCGATCGGTGGCGTCATCCTACCATCAAGTAATGCGATTCCCTAACGATGCTGGGGTAATTGAAGAGGTCTTTGGAGACCAAATCATGTCCAAGCAATGCTTTGTTACGGTTAACGGCAGCCGCGCTGCCAAGGGATATGTTCATTCGGTGGAAGAACCTGAGAGCAATGAACTATTCGCAGATGTCGGCAAAGCAGCTAATCAAAAAGCGGTGGAAGACTTGGTAGAGATAAGGATAGATGAAAAGAACCCGGATAAGTTCTTTTTGCTCGGTTCATCGTTGTCTAGCACTGAGAGATTAGAGGTCTTGGAATTTTTGACCTCTAACATCAAAGTGTTCGCCTGGACATCGTATGACATGCCAGGCATTGACCCCAACTTCATCTGTCACCAACTCAATGTCCATCCATCCGCCAGACCAATCATTCAATGCACTCGCAGATCGGCACTCCACCACGCCGAGATAGTGGCAGAAGAAGTAGGAAACCTGCTGGAGGCAGGGGCAATCAGAGAAGTGCACTACCCAAGATGGATCTCCAACACAGTAGTAATGCCAAAGAAGAATGGCAAGTGGCGTGTCTGCGTCGACTACAAAACGGTCAACAAGGCATGCCCGAAAAACAGCTTTCCTTTACCACGGATAGATCAACTGGTAGACCTAACGGCAGGGCACAACCAACTTACCTTTCTGGATGCATACAGAGGCTACCATCAAATCGCCATGCATGAACCAGACCAGCAAGTCACGTCCTTTACAACTCCAAGAGGACTGTATTGCTACAAGGTCATGCCCTTTGGCCTAAAGAATGCTGGGGCAACATTCCAACGGATGGTCACCAAGATGTTTGAACCATTGTTAGGCAGAACAATGGAGGCTTACATCGACGACATGGTGGTCAAGAGCAAGGATGAGAACGATCATCTAAAGGACCTAGGCGAGATGTTCCAGATTCTGAAGAGATACAAATTGTGCCTTAATGCATCTAAGTGCGCGTTCGGTGTAGGGTCTGGCAAGTTCCTGGGCTTCCTGGTGACCAACCGGGGTATAGAGGCAGACCCCTCCCAGATCAAAGCCATTCAGGATCTGGAGAGGCCTAACTCAGTAAAAGAAGTGCAGCATCTCACCGGCATGGCAGCTGCGCTCAATCGGTTCATAAGCCGGTCGTCAGGCAGACTACGACCATTTTTCCATGCTCTAAAAGCCAAGTTTGAGTGGGACGACGAATGCGACTGCGCCCTGGAAAGCTTAAAAGAATACATGTCTTCTCCACCACTACTTGTAACCCCAATTCCTGGAGAAGAACTCTTCTTGTACCTGGCAGTCTCGCAGCATGCAATTAGCGCAGTGTTGGTCCGCGCAGAAGGAATCCAACATCTGCCCATCTATTATGTCAGCAAGACATTGCTAGGCGCCGAAACGAGGTACTTGCCACTGGAAAAACTGGCCTTAGCCTTGGTGATGACCTCAAGGAAGTTGTCGCATTACTTTCACGCCCACACCATAGCTGTCCTCACTGCCTTTCCATTAAAAGCCCTCTTTGAAAGGGCGAACTTTTCTGGGCGAATTCTAAAGTGGGCAGTAGAGTTGGGACAATTCGACATCAAATTCCAATCCAGAACCGCAATAAAGGCACAAGCTTTGGCAGACTTTGTCGCGGAATTCACCCCAGGAAGTCATCATATCTGCCCAGTCGACCTGACTAAAACAACCAAGCTAGGGATGGAAGTTGACATCGGAATAACGCAACCCCTGGTACAGGTTACCCAGTCAAGTCCCAAGGCAGACCAGAACAAAGTAAGGGAGGAAGAAGCAAACCATGCCACACCAAGTCAAGACTCACCAACAAATAAAGACTTGGTACAATCAGATTGTGAAGGGCAGACAGCAGGCATGGACCATGAAGAAGAAGACACCAGCAACATGGAAGACCCCAAGGCATCATCTGATCCCTCCACTTGCTGGAAGTTGTTCATCGGAGAGATGTGGAAGCTCTTCGTGGATGGAGCATCCAACCAGCATGGAGCAGGACTTGGCATAGTCCTCATCTCTCCAGACGGCCTAGTAGTGGAGCAGGCAATCAACCTTGGCTTCCCAGCATCAAACAACGAAGCGGAATATGAAGCGCTTCTTGCAGGCCTCAAATCAGCATTCTACATGAAGGCCACCGAGCTAATGGTCTACAGCGACTCACAACTAGTGGTAAACCAAATATCAGGCGACTACGAAGCAAAGGATGACAAGATGGCCAAATACCAAGAATTAGTCAGAACAGAGATCAAGAAATTTGAAGTGGTGAGGATAGAACAGATCGGCAGGGAGGAAAACAGCAGAGCAGACAAACTAGCAGGCTTTGCCTCAATGGCAGATACCTCCATCCCTCATCCACTGCTGATCGACTACCTGCCTAGACCAAGCATTGAAAACCCAGAAGCAGAGGAGGTATGTTGCGCCGATCTAGGCCCTTCTTGGATGGATCCCATCATACTGTTCCTGAAAGATGGCACCTTACCGGAAGAAAAGAAAGAGGCCAACAGAATAAGAGCGAAGTCGCAGCGATTTTGGCTCTCCCCATCATTGGCATTATACAAAAAATCATTCTCAGGACCCTATCTAAAGTGTGTTCACCCCAGCAAAGTGGAAGCATTCTTATTCGAAATACACGAGGGTGTATGCGGAAGCCATCAAGGAGGAAGATCATTAGCATACAGAGCAATCTCGCAAGGATATTGGTGGCCATATATGCAAGCAGATTCAGAAAAGTATGTCAAAAAGTGCGAAAAGTGTCAAAAGTTTGCACACCAAATACACCAACCTGCCAGAGAACTCCTACCATTAACAAGCCCATGACCCTTTGCAATGTGGGGCTTGGACATAGTAGGGCCGCTTCCAACAGCACCAGGCAACAGGAAGTTCTTTCTTGCAACAACCGACTACTTCACAAAGTGGGTAGAAGCAGAAGCCTTGGCATCAATCAAAGAAAAAGATGTGAAGAAGTTTGTCTAGCAGAATATTGTAGACACCCCATTTTTGACTGTCCTCAAGACTTGGACGTCACCGTTTGAACACCCGGTGATCATCCATGTTTGTGTTCGTCTCGAGTTCCCGGAGGTCTCGGCTACGCGTCTTACCTCAGGATCTCCCGACTCGACTGTTTTGTGTTTGGTTTTGCACCAAACATCCCCACACATCACCGGCCATGGCTAGAGGCCACCGGCCAGTGTTTTGTTGCCATCGGCCATATATTTGGCCGGTCGGCACTCTGTTTGGTTGGTCAGCCATCTTTATTTGGCCGATTGACTCTTTTTCTGGCCGAGACCTCTTCTTAAGAGGGTTTGAACCTTTTGAACCCCCTGTTTTAGCTTCTTGAGGAAGCTTGACCCTTTTGAACCCTTGGTTCTAGCTTCTTGAGGAAGCTTGAACCTTTTGAACTCTTGGTTTAGCTTCTCCAAGAAGCTTGAACCTTTTGAACCCTTAGTTTTAGCTTCTTGAGGAAGCTTGAACCTTTTGAACCCTTGGTTTTAGCTTCTTGAGGAAGCTTGAACCTTTTGAACCCTTGGTCTTTAGCTTCTTGAGGAAGCTTGAACTTTTTGAACCCTTGGTTTAGCTTCTCCAAGAAGCTTGAACCTTTTGCACCTTTGCCTAGCTTCTCCAAGAAGCTTGAACCCTTCTAAGCTTCCAAGAGAAGCTTGCACCTCTTGAACCTTTTGCCTAGCTTCTCCAAGAAGCTTGGCTCTTTTGTCTAGCTTCTCCAAGAAGCTTGGCCTTCTTGGCCCTTTTGCTCCAAGCTTCTAAGAGAAGCTTGACCCCCTTGACCCTTTTTGCTTAGCTTCTCTTAGAAGCTTCAAGCCTCCATCTTCTCTATAAAAGAAGAACTTCTCTTCTATTGCAAGGGTTCCAAGAATTGGTCTAAGGCATACAAGAGTTGTATCTCTCTATATCTCTACATCCAAGCTCCATAAGTATTGGTTCTTGGCCCCTTTGCACACCACCTCTCAACCACACCTCTCCATCATCCATCTAAGCTTCTTGGAGGCCATTTTCAGAGGCTAAGGAACTGGTTTTTGGGACCAAAGGTTGCTGTCCCCGTTGGTCTACAAGGGTGAGCATCTAATCCTCTTTTATTTGCCCTTTTTGCACAAGCTTTTATCCTGTCTTACTTGCTGTTTTGAGCTTTGTGTATAACATAAAAAAGTTCTGTTTTTTTGTGTTTAAGATACTTCATTAAGGACACTTTTGTGTTTGGGGTCGTTTACCCCCTCTTAGGCCTTGTTTGGCCCCATTTTGTGCTATTTTTGGTGAACTTCGGGACCACCTTGTTTGGGCCTCCTCACCACTGAAATCTTGAGGGATTTCAGTGGTGAGGATGGTGGTTTAAGGTCCTAAGAAGGAGAGGGTCATCCCCTCTCCTTATTGTCTTCAAAATGTGCCATTTTAGCCTCATGTGTGAGCACCATTTTTAAGTACATGTTGGCCATGTCTTAAATGTTATTTGTGCTTATTTTGCCATGATATATCACTGTTTTCAATTGGTTTAGACACACCATGCTTGCTTTGCATACTTGTCTTGTAATGCCATGAAATTGCCTCAACATGTATCTAGCATTTAGACCACTATGCTTACTTGTTTTGGCTTAGCTTTGTGAAGCTTTTATGCATGTTTTAGTGTGCTTGAGGACTGTTTTTGGTTGTTTGGGTCATCCATGCTTTGCTTTGTATAGCTACCATGCAATCCCCATTATGAGCCTTGAGTGTTGACCCCTCTAGCATGCTTTCCTTGCTTTGTTTCAGTGGTTTGGAACCACTTGCCATGCCATTTCAGTCCTTGTAGCATGCTTGTATACTTGTTTTTCATGGCCTCTTTGATGTTTCAAGAGGTTGTGTCTTATGCTCCATGTTTAGACATTTGTGTATGCTTCCATGTGTAGGTCATTTAGATGCCATCTAGGTGGTGTTTGGGGCTTACTTTGACATGATTTGGGACTATTTTGATTCACTTTGATCATTTTCTTCATGTGTCATATGATCATGGTTTAAGTCCTTGGGCTAATTCCAAGCTTCTATGCATGCTTTGCTTGTTTTGCTTACTTGGTTTGGCACCATCTATGACATGATTTTAGAGCTTATAATGCATGCCATATACCCATGTTTGTCTTCTTTTAAGTGTGCTTAAAAGTTGCTTCCTTGTGCCCAAGTGTTGGACCATGTGTGCATGCATGTTTGTATGTGTTTTGGCTTTCATTTCCATGGCACTTGGCCACTGTTTTGGGCCTAGTATAGAGCTGCCCAAATTAGTTTAAATCCATGTTTGACATGTTGCTCAAATGTTGTTGCCTTATTCCATGCCTTGCATGCTTGTTAGCTTAGGTTGTGTGCCTAGTACATATTGCATGTTTGCATACTTGCCTCCATGCTCATGTTGCATGCTTAGCTCACATGCTTAGGTTCATTTGGCATGCATGCCTTGCCTCTTGATTGAGCATGATAGAGGTTGGGCTTTCATTTGTTTGGTTTGCATTACATTTGAAATCAAAATGCACAACTTGGCTTCTTGGGTCATCACGCATTGAAATGCGCGATTGGTGGTCCGAGGGTCGAGGACCATCCTCCTTTGAGTCATGAACATGATAAGGAGGGTGGTGGAGCAAACATTGCTTTGAAAATGCATTGCCATGCCTTGTCTGCCCTCTGCTGCTGTCAAACAGGTTTCTGCAGGAAGATTTGGCCGGCCGGCCATCTCCAGTGCTGACCGGCCATCCATCAGTGGCCGATGGCTTAACCAGTGGCGGGTGATCATTCCCCATGGCCGGTGGCCATTCCTTCTAGCCGGTGGTGCTCCACAGTGTCCAGAAAGCATACCTTGGGAGTTGTGCAATTTTCAGAGGAGCAGAGCAGGGAAAACAGAGGCAACTTGTGCATGGCGGTGGATTTCCGAGCAAACCCGAACACGCATGCATTGGACCCTCTTCCCGAGGCCTTTTACTGCTTTCAGTACTTAATTGATTTGTTAATTAATTAGGTGGTCTGTATTATTTAATTAGCTTGTAGGTTAATTAAATTGTATTATTCTTTTGGTCCCTCCGAGCGGGGGCGAATTTGTAATAAGTGTGGGTGCGTGTGTGTATGTCTTTCAACCCCCACTTCTTTCTCCTTTTTACTTACCTGCTTTTGATGGTTAGTATTAGGGCATATTTAATTTAGCATACCTTATGCTATGCATGTGTGCATCATTCATTTGTATTGCATGCACCGGGCTCGGCGCATCATGCAAACTGCATTGTATTCCAAATCTAACTTAAATACGTGTTAGTTGTTGCATTTCACATGCCATCCATAGACTAGCTGAGCCTATTCTAGCTGCATCCCGTATGTGTTGCATTAGTCATCTTAACATGAACTAGGATCATGCATATGATTACTAACTAGTTTCTGTTTTGGCTTGGAGTACTAGGTAAGCTTTTATGCTTTAGCATACCGCATGCGTGCGAATGTTGTCATAATAGCATGATTACCATGAGGCTAGCTGCTTATGTGATATAACTGCTTGAATGCCTGTGGATGGAGGTCGAGTTACCTAAATTGGAATAATGCATTAAAACTGTGAGTTTTAAAGCCCACTGGATAGTGGCAAAACCATCTTTTCTAAAAGCCCACTCGAGGGTGACAAAACCTGCATTTTAGCCTACTTGCGAGTAGCAAACCATTTTCAAAACAAACGTGAAATGTTTTGTTCCAATTTAGGCGATTTGGTCTATACTTGTTTGCTGCGCGCATAACATAGTAATTCTAGGCTAATAACCGGAATAAGAGCATATAATGTTTTCAAAACAAGATATCACGGTTAGTAGAGGCCGATCTTCAGATCGGGCGAGAGGGGGTGCTCATAGCTGACCTTCCCCAATCGTACCCAAGCTCCCGAACCGAGGCAACTTTGGTGATGACGGACACGTGGCCTTTGGCACCGAGTCAGGGTTTCCTAAATTCTCCCAAAAAATATTTAGGTGGCGACTCTGTATCTGGCGAAGTAGTCCATGTTTGGCACTTCTTTAAAAATCTGTTTTCTCAAAACGATTTGCTGGATTTGGACTCTTTGGTTCAAGATTAAGAACCGTGACAAAATCGAGTCCGAACTGTAACCCCGAGCGAGGTCCTCTTGCGGGCTTGTTACAAATATCATCACTCGGTTTGGCATACCAAAGGTGCTAATATCAGACAATGGCACTCAGTTCGACGGTAGAATCTTCAGAAGCTTTTGTGAAGAGTACAAGATAGAGTTCTACAATTCTACACCAGCATATCCCCAAGCAAATGGTCAGGCAGAAGCATCAAACAAGGTAGTCTTGGATGGATTGAAGAAAAGATTAGAGAAAGCCAAAGGCAAGTGGGCAGAAGAGCTCCCTCATGTTTTATGGGCTTACCGCACCACACCTCGGCGGTCAACAGGAGAAACTCCATTTTCCTTAGCCTATGGTATGGAGGCAGTAATCCCACTAGAAGTTGGCCTCCCCACAATTCGAAGCGAGAATTTTGATCCAGACTTGAATGGCGAAGCCATAACATTGGAGCTCGACCTTGCGGAAGAAAGAAGAGACAGAGCACTGGTTCACATTGCCTCATACCAACAAGAATTGTCTAGAAAGTATAACAAGACAGTACATCCAAGGCAATTCAAAATAGGAGACTGGGTACTGCGCAAAGTAATGGGAAACACCTTGGTACCGGGAGATGGCAAGTTAGGGCCTAATTGGGAAGGACCTTACAAAGTGGTTGGATTAGCAGGCAGAGGGGCATACCACTTAGAAGATGAGGACGGCAAGGCAATTCCCAGGCCATGGAATACTGCCAATCTCAAGTTATTTTATTTTTAGCTTTTTTCTTTTAAATATGTGTAATTTTTTCCTTTCTCAATAAAACAAGTAGTTTTCTTTTCAGTATAGGCGTTTTCTTCTGTAAAAGTTTATTTTAGTGAGTTAGGTGAGTTAGGGGCATTAAAAACACAGTTGGCCGGAATAACCAATTGCGAACCTTCCTAAGCCCGGGATAAGGATCCAGGCTGCAGGACGTTTGGTCGGAATCACCAAACATTTTATTCTAAGTTAGCTGGAAAAACCAACTTAGAGGTTGGCTGGATTAAACCAACACCCTTCCTAAGCCCAGGATAAGGATTTAGGCTGCAGGACGTTTGGTCGGAACAACCAAACATTTTATTCTAGGCTGGCTGGAAAAACCAACTTAGAGGTTGGCTGGATTAAACCAACTCTTAGTACTCTTCAGCCGAAGTAAGGGTATGGGCTGAAGAGTGGTTGGCTGGATTAAACCAACTCTTATTACTCTTCAGCCGAAGTAAGGGTATAGGCTGAAGAGTGGTTGGCTGGATTAAACCAACTCTTAGTACTCTTCAGCCGAAGCAAGGGTTTTAGGCTAAAGAGTGGTTGGCTGGATTAAACCAACTCTTATTACTCTTCAGCCGAAGTAAGGGTGTGGGCTGAAGAGTGGTTGACTAGATTAAACCAACTCTTATTACTCTTCAGCCGGAGTAAAGGTTTTAGGCTGAAGAGTAGTTGGCTGGTATGGCCAGTCTGATTACAAGATTAAGACCAGAATGAATTATCTTGGCAAGAGAAGGCACTACTTAATTCAAACTATAGTAAGAAAGCAAATACAAGAGCAAACCGAGGTAACAGCTAGAGCAAAAAGAAGGTTTTCATTGATAGAAGTTCAAAGCAAATTACAAACAAAGGGCCTCCAGCTCGGTTACAAGTCCAAAACAAAAAAAAAAAGGGAAAAAGAAATTACAAAATTAGTTAAACAGATCATCTAGATCAGCGTCTATGTCAACGCGAAGCCCGGTATCAGTCGGTAGTGCGGTCTCGGGTGGGAGCTCGGTATCTGCTGGAAGCACGGTCTCAGTTGACAGCTCGTTAGTAAGATCTTCCACCGTTGGCTCCAATCGAGCTGATTGATCGGCAGGTTCATTGACGACCGGAGTATTAGTAGGCTCGGTTTCTTCATCGTCGTCTGAACTCTGAAGAAATTGTTGCTGAACGGATGCAGCGTACTCCGCCAGTGAGCTCGGTATGAAGTACTGAGGAGGATTGTATACCTCGGTCTCAGGTTCACAACCGAGCTGCACCACTGCTGCCCTCCAACCGCATTTGAAGAACAAATCTTTTGCGGCCTCACGTTGTGGAATATAGAGGGCCTCTCCCTCCTTGAAACCTTCGGCATTAGCTTCATCCACCTTCTTTTTTAATTCGGCAATCTCTGCGTCCTTCTTTCCTTCGAGCTTGACTAGCTCACGCAGGTACTTATCCTTCATCACGGTTAATGCCCTCTGTTTGTCAACATTAGCCGAGGTAACCAGTCCGGTCAGACGGGCTACCTCGGCCTCCAGCTCGGCGGTCTTCTGTTGGGAGTCTTTCAATTCGGTGGTTTTTTCTTCAACTTCAGCCATGGCTTGCCTTAATGTTTTACGAAGCTCCAGCACACGCTTGTGTGCAATTTGACTCTTTTGCATAGCCTGAGAAAGAAGTAAAAGAAACTAATGACAAAACCGAACAGAAAGTTGGGAAAAAATTAGAGAGACAAGACGAGCAACTTACCAGGATCATTGATTTCGTCGCCGACCGGATGGCCTTGAGCTCGGTCAGGTGCTTGTGATGCTCCATGTCGGGGGGCAGACATACACTCTTAGCCAGATTGAAGGCTAGCATGTGGTCTTTGTCTGCCACCACTGAGTCAGTGTCACAGATAGCGCGGTTTTGAAAAGTCATTTTTGGACTCCATTTAGAGGAGCTACCTCAGTCGGCAAGCTCCGGTTGTGGACTCGGTGGGGGGCTTGGTGGTAGGGTTGTTTCATCTTCGTCAGCAAGGCATTGCTTGGTTTGGGTAGTCCGGGCGCGCTTGCTTGGGCGTGATGAAGAAGGTTGTTGAGAAGGAAGGGCCACCACGGTTTCCTGGGTTTGGTTCGGTGGTGGTACCTCGGCTCGGTTTGTCTCGGTTAGAAGGGCCCTTACTCTGTTTCTTTTGGCCATTTCTTCTTCAGCAGTCAGAGGGACTAGGTTGATTTGAGGCAAGTTGGGGTCCAGCTCAGGGGAGGCTTCTAGTAAAAAATCTGTTACTCTGGCTTTACGCCGGCTGCTGTATCTGTACGTCGGCTCAAAATTCAGCAGCTTGGCCCAATTTCTTTCTAGAAATCGTAGTGCGGCGCGGAGAGTGTTCAGATTGGGGTAACTGTAAAGAGATTGAAGATGGGTTGAATCTGCATAAAGAAGACAACTGTTAGTTCGGTTCAGGAATAGGAAACCGAAATAAAACATAAGCATGCAAAGAAACCGAAGTAATTATACCAGGAGTTCCTTTATTCTAGTTTATACTGCGGCCTGGGACCTGGGCTTGGTGGTCTTCAAAATTGCCAGATACCCAGAAAAAATCGTCATCGTTTAAGTCTTTGTCCGGTGTGTCCTTTATCATTTTCTCACGCCGGCGTCGTATTCTTAAATAATAAACCCACCCGTCTTCTTTTGAGCCTATAGAATATTGGTGGAAGAGTTCGGCTAAGCCGAGGTTAATTCCGGCACAGCGGTTTAGCTCGGCTATACCATTTATTATGCGGTATGAGTTTGTGGAAAGTTGGGTTGGGCATATCCTAGTTTGCCTGAGGAATTCACAGAGTAAGGGCTATACAGGGAATCTTAGGCCGGTTTCTATTATGGACAGAAGTGTGAAGGGTACAAAACCAGGGTTTCCCCAAGGTACGATATCTTGTTCGGCTAAGGTGAGATGGACGTCGTCAGTAATGTTATATTCCCTTCGAAATTCGGCCAGGCCACCAGGTGTTTCTACTAAAAACCTATATTTACCCATTTTTATCTTAAGTTATGAATAAATATACTTGTGTTAGCTCGGTCGCGGAAGTGGGCTGAGTAGCTCGGTTGAGCGCTCAAAGGAGTGCCTGGGCAACCTAAGTCTGCAAAGTGAAAAACAGAAGTGTTAAGCACAGATCTTTGGACCGTGCAAAAGAGAAATAACGGCAAGATATATCAAAACTTAGCTCGGCTATGTGAAATGCTACGTGTCTTAGCCCGGTTTGAGCAAGGGTTTGGGTATCTCGGTTTCTACAGGGGGTTCGTTATCTCGGTTCGTGCAAAAGTTTTGTTAGACCGGTTGAGCTTCTAGGGGCAGCTTGCTTAGTTCGGTCTAAAACTAAGAATGCTGGTTTAGCCCCGAGACATAGCTCGGTCGGAGTTGAGGTTTCCCAGTACACTATTGTACAGCCCTAGTCCGGTTCATTAGCTCGGTTAAGGAGAGTATTATACTTTGGCTTATTGTGACTAATGGTGTAGCATAAAGTTCTAGTTCGGTTGGACAGTTTGGCTGCAGTAACATCAACTACAAACAACTTTCTAGTTCAGTTGCATCATGATTTTGGATCAAATACAGCGTTCTACAGGATATTATATGTATTCAAGTATTCTATTGCTAAGTCTTTCCAGAAATATACAAGGCAAAGCAAATGGAAAGAAAGTGGTTCACGAAAACGCAAACCTAAAGCTATGGATTAAACAAATGCGAAAACGAGGAAAGCAAGACAGATTTGAATAAACTTACCAGGTAAAGAGGAAGAACTTGAAGATGGAAGCAATGACAGCAGTAAAACACGAGCTCTTTCAGAAAACGAAGAACAGAGTAAACTCAGCAAAAAGAGAGAAGAGAAAGTGAATAAGTGTAGGTGAATGATTCAAAGACGAAGGGTTTTTTATTTTGAAGAGGGTTTATCCAAAGGCGGGAACTGTTCAAATTACGCGAGGTACGAGGGCGGCGTGACAGCTGCCTTCAGCCAATGAGGGCATGCCACGTGTCATTGGAATAAGAAGCAATTCAGTCACCACAGCTGAAAAGACGTTTCGACCAGACAGATCAAGTCGGCCGGTTTGAACTTATCTCGGCTGGAAAGGCTAAATGGGTTTTTTAGCTCGGCTGGAAAGGCTAAATGAGTTTTTTGCTCGGCTAGAAAGGCTTATAAGTTTTTTAGCTCGGTTGTAAGGCTAAAATTGTTAGCTCGGCTGATAGACAGATAATCCCTATCATACTATGCAGATGGAATTAAGGGGCAATTGAAAGGGTAATTTATATGGAAATTGGGCCGAGCTGGGTAATGGGTCGGTATGGGCCGCAGTGCGAAGGGCTGAGTAAAATGGCCATATAAGTTACTCCGGTCTTGAAGATGCTCGAAGTTACTCCGGTCCCAAAGAGGTTACGGTTAGCTCGGTCACCATACTTAAAACTTATACCGGTCATTACACAGTTAGCTCGGTCTAAACCTTACTTAAAGTCACTACAACAAAATTGAGTTTTTACGGCTCCACATTAACGGCATACAGTAAATGCAAGCCGTGGTTTCTCACTTTTACGACATGTTTTTTTTGCACGTCATAAATACTTTTCCAACCACAGCGTGTCTATTGCGTAGGCCGTGAATGATAATAACGATATTTTTTTTACGGCTTGCAATGCACGCCATAAATAATAAAATTTTCTGCGACGTGCATATGGCGTGTCTTTAATACATCAATTATACACGACGCACATACGCCAGCCGTGAAAAGTGAATATTTTTCACGACGCACACAATGCCTGCCGTTAAAAATATTATATTTTTTACGACGCACATATCACCGGCTGTTAATAGTATTGTCTTTTTATGATGCGCAATGCATGTCGTTAATTGTATGTTAAAAAAATAAAGGCGCTAAAATAAAATTTTGTGGCGCCATTTGGCCCAAAAAAAAATATATATATATACACGCTACTCCTCTCAGTGTCCTCTGCCTCTCATCTACCCCTTCTCTTTCGTCTCTCTCCTTTTGCAACCACCGCCATCGGGACGTCGCCGACCGCCGACCATCTCTCCTCTTGCCATCATTCTCTCTCGACGAACTACCGACCCCCTTACCTCTCCTCTCACCTCCTCTTTTTTATTTTATTTTATAATAATCGTGTATTTGTATAGCTGTGTAAAAACCCTAGGTCATGTCTCTGTGTATTAATAGTTTGATTTTGAGGAAAAATGAAAGAAATAGAAGAAGAATCTGACTTCTGCAGAAACCCTTTTTCTTTTCTTCTCTCTCTCTCTCTCTCTCTCTCGATTTTGCTATGGCGGAATATATCTGTTCGGTCAGGTAACTATAAAATTTCCATTTTTCTTGTTTCTTTCCCTTTTAGCTTTTGCTTTTTGATCCATTTCAACTTTGAATTTGTGGGTTTGTTCTCTGTTTTTTCCCCCTTAATTTTTTTTTTTTAAGGCGTAGGTTCGGTGATTTTGAAAATGTCTTATTTCTTCTTGTACCCAAGCTTTTATTTTGAAAATTTGTTGCGGATTGGTAATCCATTGATGTTTGTGGAAGCTAACTTGAGATGGGTTTGAAGTGAATCTTTGCATGCCCTGATCTGGCTTCGGATACTTTGAAACCCACATTGCATTCATCTTTTATTATTTCTTGATTTATGGGTTTGCAATTAATACAGATGGTTTGAAGGATGCCTTTTGTCTTTATTATTTCCCTGTTATTAAAAAAAATGTTTTTTTTGTTTTGTTTTGTTTTGTGTGTGTGTGTGTGTGTGTGTGTGTAATATATGTAGATGAGTTTGAAGAAGAATATTATAGATATATGCATTTTCTGAACTGCGTTGTTCTGTACCTATCAATATATTTCTTATATGTGGAATTTTTAGTTTCTGTTTTATAAAATAAAACCGGCATTTCTTTATTTTGTTTTTTCCCACATTTTTTCAGTCTTAAATTCACGATGATTTTCCCCCTGACTAGTTTTCTTATTCCTGTGGAATTTATAATTTCTATCTTTTACTCTTATTGTTTTACTTAATTCCTCAATTAGGGTTTTATTTTATTTTATTTATAATTTGCTTATTGATATTTGGGCATTATTTTTGGATCACAGGATACTCTCATCATAAAGCCCTCCAAGAAATCTCCAGTACTGTTAAGGACGATAGTTTTAATATTCGCAATGGTCTGTGGTTTGTATATCTGTTCGATTTGCATAAAGCAATCAAACACACACACCAAGACTGAATTTCTAAGCATTGAAGTCATTGAGAGGTCTTATCCTAATTATGACATCGATAAATCCCAAATTCCCTACTTGCATTACCCCAAGCCTGAAACATTTAGCAAGTTAGTGAGAAATGAATTGTTGATGTTGGTTTTGAATTTGGGACTGATTTGGATTTTGCTAATGTTGTGTTCTGGTTCATTTTGCTAATGCAATCCTGTTCGATTCTTTGCCATTGTCTCAATGCAGAGATCTGGGACTGGATGGTTTGAGACACTGTTAAATAGTCATATGAATGTGAGTTCCAATGGGGAGATATTCTATGTTCAAGAGAGGAGGGATAATATGTCTTCAATTATGCAGACGCTGGATAGAGTTTACAACTTGGATTGGTTAAGTAGTGCTTCAAAGAATCATTGCTCGGCTGCAGTTGGCTTCAAATGGATGCTTAATCAGGTACACAATTTCAACTTTTTTTAAGCTATAGTTATTTTTATTATTTTTTCACTTGGTGGTTAATAAATAACATTGCTTATTTCTGTAAACACCTTTCTTCCTCATTGAACTACTGCTTTATATCAAACTGTTTACCAAGGAAACCACACACACACACAAGAACAACAAATAATGTAGACATAGTGTCTCAAAGACTCAACATTTGAATGCCTTGGTACTTCTAGTGTGAAGTTGGTTGGTTGCTAAGAATATGAAAAAGAAAGAAAATGGGGAAGACAGTGAAATTATCTGTCTTGCTTTTGTTGTTATTTTTGTCCATTTGCTTGGTTCCTGAAAGCCTTGGGCTTTTACCTTTTAAGTGAACTGATATGTAGTTTTAGGATTTGTAAAGGATTATCTGATGATGACTTGCGGGAATCAGCCTATGAGATTTTGCTTGCATCTATGATATTTTCTGGGTACTCTCTCTCTCTTTCTCTCTCTCTCTCTAATGTGCATGTATGTGCTTGACAGAATCAGCCTGTGTCAATTCTCTGCTTCACTTTTTACACATCTACAACATATCTTTTTCTTTCTTTCTTTCTCAACTCTTTATAATGCTATGTGGCACAACTAGTCTTGAAATTCATGCTATTGAAGATAAAAGGAAAGAGAAGAGTTCTAAATTTCTGTCTGGATTGAAGAGTAGAAGGGATAGAAAATGTTTACAATCTCAGCTTCCCGGAAAGCATTCAGAGCTCACTGATACCATTCGCGTTCAAATGCAGGTCAACTATATTGTGCCTTTCTTTTTCAATATCAGTAGTATTTTTCCTTTTTTCATATGTTGTGACCTACTTGTGGTAGTGATTGGCATGTAAAGGAGTCTCGATGCTTACCGAAACCTACTTGTTCAGTGCTGGCCAAACTGCAATGCAGAACTTATATGTTACACTAAAAACTGGATGTAGGACAGTGCTTTGAAAACTCTGTAGTGCTGCCTGGATTGACTATGTGGTGGCCGATGCTTAAATGTTACTTGTACCTTTGGGGTTTCAAAATGTTAAATTATGTTTTGGGCTTTATAGATGGGAAAGAGTTTGAATTTTCTTGGTTTCAAAGATGATGAGTCATTGGAATTTCAGGAATTTTGTTACTGGAATTCTGGACAGCATCTATTCTAGGGAATTTTTTTGTTAATAAAATGGAGATGGAGGTAGTAATAGCGTGAGAGTTATAGAGTGGGCTTTCAGATGAATGAAGAATATTAGTGGCTGGTTGTGATTAAACAACAAATCTTTCCCACAAAAAATAGAATACCATCTTTTAAAGATGCTGGAAAATTATCTTAAGTGATCTCTTTATTGAAGTAAAAGAGTAAAGTATTGTTTGTAAGCTGGTTGTCTTTTTTTCCTACTCAAACTGTTGTATCAATATTAGAGAAGTCAAAACTTTGATAACATAATTAGAAAAGGTAGATCATCTAATTAAATTTAAACTAATGGATCTTTACTATAGTTAAGTGCTGAACTGATATTAGGAGCCCTTTTGCAACTTCTTTTTTTTAATGATAGCCACTTTGTTGCCGTTTCCGGAGAAAAAAAAAAAACTTGTCCCTGAACAACGCCAGACTCCTTTTTCTTCACTCCCAAACCTGTACCCTTTTATTACCACGTATAAACCCTAACAATCAACATAATTTTACTAAGCTTTTGAGCACAAAAGCCTTACAGTAGCCTTTTTTTTTTTCCTGCTGCCTTACATAATTTTTGGGATAGCCCCTAGTAGACACACTCGTTTTACATCATGTACTCCTCTGAATTTTTATTTTGTAGTTTCCTAAATCTCTTATTTAATGAAGTGAAGAATGGATGATGATTTTAATGCAGATTTCATACGTATGGGGACGAATGAGAATGAAATATCCTTGCTAGAGAAAAAGAGAGAAGGGCATGCTATTTGTGCAGCATTGTATTGTAAAGTAATTGAAAAAGAAGGAAACTTGATGTTCAATATGATTGTGTTGCCGTTAAAAAAAAAAAGGAATAATAATATAGTGAAATAATAGTATGCAGTTGTGGTCAGTTTGTTCAAGCTAATGCTTCTGTGAAGAAGCTCCTACCAGTGTTTTATGCATACTTTTGGTCAATTTGTTGAAGCTAACTTCATTGTTGTTGAGGTGTCAAAGCCATGAGTTTCATCGCTTGGTGCAAATGCCACAACCTTTTGAAATTTTTTGTAGTTTCTTTCCCTATTAATTCATCTCTATCAATATCTTTCTGAAATATGTTTCAATTGGAAACAGAATCTTGATTATTGTTTTAACTACTCAGTAGGACAAGATGTAGAATGTCTGCATTTTTTAATATTTTCAACTTTAAACTAGTTATTTGTTTATGATTATCAGCTCCTATTTCTCAGAAATAGTAATATATTTGGAAGAAGAGACAAGTAAGGATCATAGTCATGTTTGTTTTATGATGAATTCTTTCTGCTTCATGAGAAAGTTAAGGGTAACTTCTGAGGATAAAGAACTCAAGTTTCTTCTTACTAGGTGAATTAATAGCTGTTGTTGTTTGGCATAGATACCCTTAGTAATTGGGAAATTATATCGACAACCCTATTAGTTGCTGATGCAGTATGGCCCATGGTTGGTGTTCAAGCTAGGCCTATGATTGAAGTTAGTCACATTAAGCTAATCCTATCTCAACTTAGCCTGAGCTTGGATGTAGGTAGTATAGTAAACCTGGTTTAGTTCTTTAATAGAAAATTGAGCCAGACCAATCCTATAAATATGCAAAACTGTATTAAGTTAATACTGATTAGAAATATAAATGAACTAAATTTATTTGGAGCTACATGAAATTTGACACTTATCATGTGTCATTGTCTGTGTTGGGCTGGGCTTAAATTTCTATAGCCCCATCCAAAAGTCCGAGTGGCAGGAAATTCAGGCCCAAATGGTTCTACAGGCGTGTCATGGCCACTCATCCCTTCTTAGATTGTTAATAGTTGCATATGGCTGAAGAGATAGATGTGATACAAGGTGGTTCACATGTGCATTGATATGATGGAAACATTCTGCTTATCAGTTACAAAGGCCAAATTTGTGGAATTTGTAAGGATCCAAGTGAGGGATACAGAATATTATGCCACGTATAGCTGCTTTCTAAGTAGTTCATGAATTTTAATTATGCCATTGTAGGCATTCAAATAATTTAACCAAAAAATATCTCTTCACTAGTTTAAAGCTAATCATTCTAATTTGCTAATGTAGGTAAATATTCTTGAAGAATTGTTATGTTCTGCTAATAATAGAACAACTGAATAGCAAACAATTGGAAGCTTGCTTACAAAAGTAAAAAATTCAAAGGTACAACACCCCCCCCCCCTCATTATTGGCATGTTTTGATGATATTAAACTCGAATGTTTGTTGGATCTGCTTGGTTTATTTTTGTTGTAGGAATGGGACATCATAAATCTAATTTTTTATTTTAGTGAAGAGAAGAAAACAAATTAATGTGGTTGTGTTGTGTTTAGATGAACAATAAATAAAAGAGAACATGTATTATTTTATTTTTAATGTTTTGCATTTAGTTGGACAAATTAGTTTTTATTTTTTATTTTAATTATACAGCATTATACAAATATTCAAGTTACCTGGCTAATAGGACTTGCACAACTCAAAAATGCTATGTCCCAAACATGAGGTTGGCTACAAGAGTTTTGTTTCAACATTCACGGATAGAAATAGGAAAATGTTGAACAGCCAACGCACTATTTTATTTTATTTTATTTATTTTTTCTGTTAAGCAAAGCACCTTTATGTAGAACTGAAGCAAATAAAAAACTAATCATCCCTTGTTTGGGCTGCTGTTGCTTTGCTGTTTTGTTTTAGTATGAATGTTGAACAGATGCTTGATGATATGCTGTGCTGGTGAACAGATGTTTGGTTTAGGTAGTCTTAGGTTGTTTTGTGGCTAGCTGATAATTAATAAAGGCCCATAAAGATATTAATTGATTTTTTATCTATGGTCTTGCTCTTTGATAATTGGGTCTCTATAATTTCAATTCAATCAATTTTGATTGTAATTTTTTTTTTATATTAGATCTATTTAGTTCAATTGATAACAATGATTAAGAAATTTGGATAGAAATTGAAAGAAAAATAGTTCATTCGAAATGAAATGGAATATTTTAAATTAGATGTCAACTTCTTAATCATTTTGTAAAGAATAAGTTGATTATTCTGCATGAACCAATGTTTGTATTACTTTTGTTGTTATATTGTCTGAGTTGGATTCCTTATCATAAATGTTATATATTGCAGAATAAGGTTCAAGAGCTTCACAAGCCTTCTACAGAAGAAGGGTCAACGTCTATCAAAGATGATGCCATTATTCATGCATTTGGTCCAGAATAGCGTGGTAGGGTAAAAAGGCTTGGGTTTGGAGCATTGCCATCGAAAGTTGATGCACAAGCATACCGAAGTTATAAATCATCTATGGATAGTTTTTGAGGACTTTGATAAATAGATTTCTATAATTTTTGAATAGTTTTGAGTAATATTTACAAACTTATATATGTACAGTTTTGGATGGTTTATAACTTTTTGGATAATTTAGAACTTAAAGGATAGTCCTTTTGGATGTTTGGAATGTATATATTGACAATTTTTGAATGTTTATAATTTATAGATATAGTTTATTTTTCATGGTTGAAATAATATTTTGGTAGTTGATTAATATTTTGTGAAGTTTGTTTGTAATATTAGATTGTACAAAACAAGTCAAATATAGACTCTGCTAAATTTTAAAAAAAAAAACAGGTCAAACATAGACTATTATATGAAATATTCCACAACATACCATGTACGTCGTGGTATGTTCTACTTATCTACGGCAGGCAGAGCAAGTCATTGTATTATATATTTTACGGCGCGCAATCGGCGTTGTTGTTTGTCTCATCAATTAACGGCGTGCAAAAGTAGTCGTAGAAAAAGTAAAGACGACGCACAAAATCTGTTGTTAAATAGTTTTTAACGGCATACTAAAGTATGCCGTAAAAAAAGTAATAACGACGCACAAAATCTGTCGTTAAATAGTTTTTAACGGCGTACGAAGTATGTCGTTGAAAGTGAATGACTTTCCATGACTGGTCATAATATGACGTGCGTCTGCACGTCGTAGAAGGGTTTTTACGGCGTGCATTGCGCGCCGTAAAAACCCTTTTTTGTTGTAGTGAGTTAGCTTGGTTCAGGCCTACCACGGTTTGTGGAAGAAGAGCTGAGGTAAGGGCGGTGGAAGGACAAACCGAACTAAGGGTAGTTCGGTCTACTCTACGGCTAAGCATAGCCATACTTACCTCGGTCACATTAGAGTCCGACCATGGTAAAACCATCTCACTTGGTTTAAGCAGTGAGGGGGGTGTTGAAGGATAAGCATTATCTTTCAGGAGTATGAATCCTAGGAGGACTCTATATGGAGGAGTAAGAGTCCTACTTGGATTGTGCCACACGGAACCTATAAAAGCTCACAAACATCACCTATGGGGAGGTAACTGAACTTTGATTTCCGAGTACACAGAGCTTTTGTCTACTTGTCTATTTTTCTGACTTAGGCATCGGAGAGGTTTCCGGCACACACCCGTCGGCTAGCTCACGTTTGTGTTTTCAGAGAGTAAAGCGACGACGTACGGAGGAGCGCAGACTTGATCAACAGGATTATACGAAAAGGTTTATTTCTTTCCCGTACAACATATATGTCATGGATCCGCATTTACATGTCGTCCCCCATGACTTGGGACTATCTGTGGATGCCATAATAGATTCGCAAATAGGGCATTCGTTCACATAATCAAAATAGCATTTCCAAAATTATAACCTATCGATAACAGGTAAAACATAATTCATATCAACATGTCTTTACAGAAATGTTACTCACAGTGGGCTTCCTGTCATGGTTGGTTGGTCCTGACTTGTGACCTACATTGACAATGCACATAACACAACACACATTTATTATAACACATTCGACTTGCCTTTTGATTCTGATATCATTACCATTCGTTTCATATTCGTTCTGTTATTTCTCTTCTTTCTTTAATCTTTCTCATGTTTATGATATGCATATGAATGTGTATTACACGTGAAAACCATGTAAATGAAGGCCTAGAAGTCAGAAAATGGAAAGAAAACAAAATCGGAAAAACTGCCCTGTTTGGCCGCACGTGTGGTGGCCTAGGCCGCACGAGCGGTTGAACTTCAGAATCTAATTTTGACCAAAACAAGGTTGGTCGCTCGAGCGGTGGCCCAGGCTGCTCGAGCAGTCTAGGTACATTTTCAGTCCGAGAATCTGCCTTGAAAGGGAACTCAATCTTTTGCAAAATCAACTTCATTTTCATGCAATTCAAGGCTCAAAGCTCATGAAACCATGGTGAATGATCAATTTCTAGCTTCAAACAAAATCATAGTTTCAAATCTAACTAAAGTTCCATGTAGAACAAAGCAAACACTTGAATTGAAATGTAAATCCTCAAAACTTGCATTCTTGAGTTGCAAACGCTCAACTCCCATGGAGTTTCATTTCCACTTGAAAATTGATGCAAGAAAACAAATGATTAAACATGAAAATACCATGGATGATTACAATTCCTTTCTTTAAACTCATGTGAGTTCTAAATAACAATTCACACTACTCAACTCTTTAAGTCTACTTAGCTTCAAAAGATTACAGATGGATTATCACCTTAGGTGGTTGATTTGATGAAGATTTGGCTTAAAACCCCTTTTGATCTTCTTCTTCCTCTTCCTTTCTTCTCTTAGTCACTAGAAGTCTCTTTCTCAGATTTTTATTTTGTGTTGAGTCTAACACTAAGGCTCATATATATCTATCTTTATTTAGTGTAATGATCAACCAAACACAACTTAGCGAATCAGACAAAATCAATTTTCAATTAAACTTCCCAAATGGAGCTAAAAATTCCCATTAGCATATCCATGTACTCCATTCCGTTTTCTGAACCTATTAAGGTCGTCAATTTTAGTTCCAAAGTTGTAACTCCAACAGATATTTTTCCAATTTAGACAGATATTCTCAAATTAATTAATATTAACGCATAATTAAATAAAGATAAATGTGACACACAATTTGGGGCCGTTACAATGGGGGGTTTTACCAACCAGTCCCAATAATTGAATCTATTACCTATTAGGTCCTAAGTGTCTATCTCATGCATCAGGAAGTCCTATTATATATTTTTTATCCTAATTTTACCCCTGCTGTTATGCTTCACGCATTTGGTTTAAATTATGTGGTTCTATTTAATTCTCTCTCTCTCTCTCTCTCTCTCCCCCCCCCCCTCCTCCCCCCCGGAAGGATCTGGGTTTTAAAAAATGAGGTAACGAAAGATTTGGGTATAGAGATTGTAATTGATATGAGAAGGTATTTCATGCATTGTTGTGTTGCAAGAGCTATTAATTGCACCACTGTAATGTTGGGTGGAGATGAAGAGGTCACGGCGTCGACGACAATGAAGAAGGTTGTTTGCTGGTGTTGGTGAATATGAGAGCTGCCTCTGTGGCCCTTGGCTTTAAGAGATGGTGTTAGATCTGAGAGAGATCGAGAAAATCGACATGAACGGAAATGGGTGAGTCGACATTGACAAATTCAGAGCTCTGTACCAGTTAATCATAGACGAGTGAGACGAAAAAGAAGACATGAGAGAGGCGTTCAGGGCGTTAGATCAGAATGGTGATGGGTTCATCTAGGTATTTTCAATACCAATCAGAACTCCTATCTCGTTTAAACCAGTGATAAATTTATCAATAAATTTGTTGAATATGTTTGTTTTTGTATAAAACTTGATAAACTAAACAGTGATAAATTTATTATTTGTAATGGTAATTTTCCTTTTGTAATTTTTTTTTACAAACAGTCAGTGATAAATTTATTATTGAATCTAACATCGTCGTTGCCACCATCTTCCTCCATAAATTTATCATTTGTAATGGTGATGATTAAAATTTCCTTCTGCACTTTTTTTTTTTTTTTGCAAACAGTCAATGATAAATTTATCACTGAATGTATCTCTGATTCTTATGTTAGTTTGTAATGGTAATTGCTTGATTTTCCTTTTGTAATTTTTTTTACAAACAAACAGTGATAAATTTATCACTGAATCTGATTTTTGATTCTTTGTCTTGATCTGTAAATGTAAAAAATAATGAGAACTATTTTCTGGTAATGGCTTCTCATTTCTCTCATTCATTCTCTTCATCATTTTTCTTCTCATTTTCTTTTGTTGGCACTAGATCTGAGGAGGAGGTGGTGGTAGTAGTGACATACTTGAGATGAAAAATATATTAAAAAAAATATTGTTGGAGGTCGAAAAATAGTGGCAGTAGTGGAGGGTGCCGGAGGTGATCATCAAATGTCGCCAAAGGTTATCGCCGGCAATTGGACAATGGCTGGAAGGGGAAATTGTGGGTCGTGGCAGCGACATGTACACAAAGTAGAGAAGTCAAACATGTGGGTTATCAGGGGTATAAAGTGGGAAGGTGGGCTAAATTATTTTGGAACAGGATCTCATAGGTATTAACCAACTAGTCTAGGCCTAATTGGTTATGTAATTTTATTGTTGTATAAAAAGAGTAGTTAAAAATTTTGGTAGCTTTTGATAGAGTTTTGGAATTATGATTTGAGAATAGAGTTGTATTTTGAGTTTGTGAGTTTTGAAATTATGATTTGAGTATGGAATATTTGTTTGGTTATGAGTTTTGAAAAGAATTTTGAATTGAGTTTGAAATTTTTGATGTGACATATGATATTTTATTCAAAAACTTACAACTCATAACCAAATATACAACTCAAAGTTCTATTTAGAAAAATCAAAAATAAAAATAAAAACTGCTATGGTCAATCGGCCGTACGTCCATGAGGATGACCAGGTATACGTATTTTCAAAAGTAGGTGTGGAATCACGTTTCCAGACCTCAAACTAAACACAGTGTTCAAACTAAGGACTGGAATCACATTTCTAGAGCTCCGCCAAACACAGCCTTTATTTTTCTTGTTATAATTCTGTTAAATAAAATTTTTTGACGAGATGATATTTGTAATTTCCAAAACCATAAGGGGTAATCCGTATTTTAAATAAATCTCAAGTGGTGTATTTGTAACTTATCCATATTAATTTTACACCTAAACTATTTAACTTTGAATCAATGTTATCCCAACATCAACTGTCGTCCATAATGGAACAAAAATCCTTGGTGTTGCACCAAAACTTCATTTGAAACTTCAAATTTATTTTTATTTATTTATTTTTTAACTAATGGACAAAAGTGACGGTAGCAGTAATTTGTGGTCCAAACCAAGCATATTTCTTGAGAGGAAAATGCTCACCACGTGAAACCAAACCAATTAGCCAGCTGATATAAATCCATCATGTAATGTAATGGTGTACCTTTTCATGCAACTTCTAGGAAGGAGAACCCCCCTCTTCTCCAGCTCCAAACCCTATCAGCAAAATGCTGGCACGGCAATAACAACAGCAACAACAACAATAAACCTTTGCCCTCTTTATCTGTACCTTTGTTGGCATCATCTCCATCTTCACCTCTTTCCCCACACCAAACTCTCTTCTTCATGTTCCCATCTCCTCCAATTCCCCCCACCCTCTATTTAAAGCCCTCCCATTTCAATCCACTTGTATCTCACCCTCCTATCTATCTATCTATCTACCACATTATCATACCTTTTTTTAAAACTACTACTCTTTATGAATTTTCATACAGAATAGTTACTATAGATTGCTTGATGCATTAGTGGCATTATTGATACTACGGCGTACTTTGGTAAAAAAAAAAATTTATATATATATATATTTTAAGTGATAGGCTTACAGTTCACATCAAATTGTATTTTGTACATATGACATTATCATAGTTTTTTGGAAGGAGTATTGTTGTACAACAGAAATTTTATACCCAAAAAAAAAGGGTTGATTACAGTTTTTACCCCTATAATTTGATCTAAATTTCACTTTAATCTATATTATTTTATTTCAAACAATTGTGCCCCTACAATTTAAGTCTTGTTTCAATTTGGTACTTCCATTTAAATTTCTTAATTTTGTCTATGTGTACATTTTACAAAATTAATATGTGTCCCAAAATTATTAATTTCAACTTTCAATTTGAATGTAATGGGTAAATTGAAATTACACTTAAAGTGTAGGGATCAAATTACTCAATTTGAAACCATAAAGAATAAAGCAAAATTGAAATCAAACTATGTGAACGAAAAGTATAATTATCCAAAAAAAATTATACTTTAGATTTTCTCACTTTAAAATTAAAAATCTATCAAAAAAATGACTTTTATTTTTAAAATATAGTTCTCATATCATTCTAGTTATACATTCTGTCTAAAAATTTTGTTTCTAAATCATTTCTTTTGTCCTTTCTTATATAGGTTTGCTTAGAGTTAGCAATGGCAACAAAACCCGGGGTCGTGTTTGAGGATTTTTTTCCATCCATGGTAGAGAAAATGGGAGCAGAAGGATTCATGAACGAGCTCTGTAACGGGTTTCGCTTGCTAATGGACGGTGACAAGGGAGTCATCACATTCGAGAGCTTGAAGAAGAACTCAGCAGTGCTAGGGTTGCAGGACATGAGCGACGACGAGCTCATGTGTATGCTGAGAGAAGGCGATTTGGACGGTGATGGGAGTCTGAATCAGATGGAGTTTTGTGTTCTTATGTTTAGACTTAGCCCTGAATTGATGAAAGGTTCGAGAAGGTGGATTGAAGAAGTTGTGATGAATGAGTTATAGGACTCTCTCTCTCTCTCTCTCTCTCTCTCTCTCTCTCTCTCTGTGTGTACTTCTTAGGCCACCTTTGTTTGTTTCTTAACTATTTTGTATCTGTTTTTCTAGATTTTCATGAAATGATGATTCTTCAATGCATCCTAGTTTTGTTATGTAAATGCATTCTCTTTCAAAGTTTTGGCTTTGAATCTCAAGTTTCATTTTTTTGTTTTTTTTAAACATTGGAGGGCGTAACTTAGAAAATAAGACGTGACAAGATTTAAATTTTTTATAATCGAACATTTGCTAGCATTAATATGAAAAGAAAAATGCTGAACATAAACTTAAATAATTGTAACAAAAATTCATATAGAATCACGTTAGCACTTTTTTTTCCCGAGTAATGCTACATATCTAAAGCTACATTTAAAATAAATAAATAGAGCAATTATTCAGTGTTTATTATTGTACTCAGGTGGAGCCATAATATGGTTGCCATCATTAGTGAATATTGTAGGGTTCATCAGTTTATATTGGTGATCAATAAGTAACATGGGATGACATTTTGTTATTAGTTTGTGACATAGCCACGTTGTGATCATGAGGCGAAGAGAAAAATTCCAAAGTGGTATCTCAAAATTAAAATGTTTAGATAACATTATTGTGTGTGTGACCCACACTACAATATATATCTACTCTATGGAAAGGGGAAAATAAAGAGTTTATGGAGAACTTCAATTATCAAAGTATATGATAAGATGATATTTGGTGAGCTCAAAAGGAGTTTGGTCCAGATGTTTAGCCAGATGTCTATAAATATAATCAGCACTGATTTAGTGTTCTAATTTAGTAGCACTAATGTCAACTCTAATGAGCTGGCAGTGCCAAAAAAAAAAAAAAAAAAAAAACACCAAACTATCACATCAATAGTGGGATCCACATGGTGCCACGTAATTAGTGGTCAATTAATGATCTTCAATTAGTAGTCCGAAGCATTTTTCAAAAATAATGAACTAGGAGTATTTGTTTTCCATATTTTTACGAGAGTGAGTTTTGCAGGGTTGATTAAAACCCAACCCCCGCATGAGCAGCCTGTTCCAACATGTGTCTGGCTTGGGCTAGATTAGCCTGTTGGGCTGGATTAGCCTGTTGGGCTGTAAAATGAGAGAGAGATTTGTTTTAAAAGCATCTGAAATTCAAACTTTGTGTCAAATTTGACACTAGTTATGGCAATTGCCAAATTTGCAAACTTGCACTAATATCAATTTTTTTTCATATTACCCCTTTTTTCTTTTTTCTTTTTTTTAAAATTTTTTGATACTAAAAAATAAAATGTTTGTGAAGAAATCTAAAAAAAGATTCACTAAAAAAAAAAAACATTTTTGTTTTTGTTTTTGTTGTTGGTGAATTCTTTTAAGGTTTTTTTCATAAATGTTTTACTTTTAGGTGTATCCAGATTAGATGCATCTAAATTTACACCAAGATCCTTTCAACTGTTAATGAATATCATTTTACTTCCCTCATTTATGAATACATATATTTTGAACCCCTCAACTATAAAAATGTCACTATAGGAAATTACATTCTCGGCGACTAAAAATGCCAACTAAAAAAAAAATTAGTGGCCTAAGGTACACACATTAGCTACTAAAAAAAATTTAGCCGGCAAAGATACAATCTTTAGCTACTAAAACTATTTGATCAGCAAAGATACCATCTTTAGCTACTGAAAATAAATTTAGTCAGCATTTACTTTACTTTCGGTGACTAATAACATGTTAGTCAAAAATATGATTTTGGGCAACTAAAAATAATTTGGTCTTTAATTGTACAATTTTTAGCTACTAAAAATAATTTAGTCAGTATTTATTTCACTTTTAGCGACTAATTGTGTTTTAGTAATTTGGTTCCTAAATGTACAATCTTTAACTACTAAGTTAGTATTTACTTTACTTTTAATGACTAAAATTTAGTAGCCAATGTAATTTAAAAGTTTTGAAGGAAGGATTCAAATATTTGAGGAATTCCTAAATAAATGGGCGAAGAAAATTTTTAGTTTGTCGGGAGGAAAACAAATTTTTTTTCTTATTGGCAACTAATAAGAAATGGTGGGGAAAAAATAAACTAAGGAAACAAAACTAATATAAACTAAGAAAGCAAGCGTGAAGTTTTGTTGAAGAGTCATCAAGACAAAGCAGTGCACGTTCACTGCTCTCTCTCTCTGTTTACACCCACACATAGATATATATACACACAAATCATATATGCAGAACTTTGATGCTTTAAATAATCGATTATACACTAGTAATGTCATCCAAAGATGGATATAATTTGATGGATATTACATTTCTGTGGAATCCATCGATTAGAATTGTGCATCTTGGATGGGGATATGACAAAGTTCCACTTGAGGTTGAAATTTACACTCTCACTACTAAAAAAAGTCTTTTTTGCAACTGTTGCAAGCCATCACAAATAATAAAAATACAGTTACAAAAGACCTTTTGCGACGGTCTATGTGACGGTAAATGAGGGTCACGAATGTGGGGGTGGCAAATACTCGCAAATTATTTGCGACCGGCTAAACTACTTATGGCGACCACTATTTTGCCATCACAAAAAACAAAGAAAATAGTAAATATGTTTTTTGACGACCATCTTGTTACCATCACTACAACATTTTCTTAATTTAGTGACATTTGAAAGTGCCACCAAACTATTGGTTTAATGACATTTTTTAGTCTTATGACATTTTGAACAAGTGCCATTTGTATCCGTGCCACGGTAGATACTTGCAAGTGTCACTACACCATCATGGTTAAAAACTTTCAATGATATTTTGATGTCATGGTAGATATTATTTGTGGCACTATCAAGCGCCATTAAAAAAAGAGTTAGTGACACTTATAAGTGTCATTACACCATCAAGGCTAAAACCTTTCAGTGACACTTTAATGTCATGGTAGGCACTATTTGTGACGCTATCAAGTGCCATTCGTGACGATAATTCGTTGTAGAACAATTTGATCCGCTCTTGCGGAGACTCGAACCGTCAACCTCCAGTACCATAAACCTTATACACCACACTCTTCCCACTGCACCTCTATAGCATCACATGATTATATATGCAACATATATTATTTATATAATACATACATCCATATTAATATAAAAGTATATGCATAAACATAATTATTTTATTGAACATAATTTATTTAAAATAAACTATTTACTAGCAAAATAAAAAAAGACCACTTTTGGCGACTAAAAATATTTTTTAGTCGCCAATTCTATACTTTTGGGCTACTAATTGGTTTTTAGTTGCTAAAAAACTTAACTTTTGCCAACCAAAATCGGATTTGGTCACCGAAGATGCACTTTCAGCTACCAAAATTTTGGTCGCCAAAAAATTTAATTCCCGCCTTAGGATTTTTGTTTTCCCGCGCTAAAAATGACCACTTTTGGTGGCTAAACTTATTTTTTAGTCGCCAATTGTAGACTTTTGACTACTAAAAGTTTTTTAGTCACCAAAAAGCTTTACTTTTGGCTACTAAAATTTTTTTAGTCCGTAAAACCCATATAATCAGCAACCAAACTTATTTTTAGTCGCCAATTGTAGACTTTTGGCTACTAAATGTTTTTAGTCGCCAAAAAGCTTTACTTTATTGAGTTTAATTTTTTCCTATAGTGTATATTGAGTTTTATTTATTTATTTTTAATCATTTACTGCATTTTAAAAATTTAGAAAATATATTGGCATTTTTTGTTTTTTTAAAAATGTCATTATAAGCTTGGAAAGTTTTTGACTTAGTAGCATTTCTCAAAATGTTATAAAATATTTGTTTATGACACTTTTCACCTAAGTGCCATAAAAAGTAATTTGCACCTACCTAGTGTCTTGACATTTTTTAAAAAATGCCATTGCTACTAAAGTTTAGTGGCATCTGTTGGTAAATGTTACAAACATAATTTTTTGTGTCATTATTTTATAAAATGCCATAAAATTGATGTGACATTTCTTTATTGAAATGCCACTTGAGCCTTATATGTTTGTGGTTCTGTGGCATTTTTCTAAAACATTTAATGCTAATTTTTATTTTTGTGGCATTTTCTAGAAACATACCACTAGTGTACTGTCACTAAAGTGTAAATTTGTTATAGTGACATTTTGTTGTAGTGAAGTGATACTTTTTTTAATTGAAATGCCACTAGAGTCTTGTATGTTTGTGGCTCTATGACATTTTTCTAAAAAATGCCATCAAATATTCTTTTTGTGACATTTTTTAAGAACATGCCACTAGTATGGTGTCACTAAAATGTGTTTTTGTTGTAGTGCGTTACAAAAAAATAAAACAAAATAATAAAAAAATACATAAAAGTGTAACGTTAAGCATGCTAGGAATAGCAATGACAATAATTCAAACAGTATAACATTGTAGTTTAATCAGGCATATTCCATTTGAGTCTCAAAATTGGAGCTATATGTAAAAGTTATTACAATTAAAAACCTGGAAAAAATTCTTTTATGACAAAAACACAATTTAGATAGAATGCTAGTAAAGCTAAGATCTACAATGCTGATGTTCACCACTGTACAAGGTACTGGTCGAATTCCAATTTGTTACCAACTTCATTGTTGGTCCAGTGAGTCTCTTACCATAATGATAGAAAACATGAGCACTGGTGCATAACCCCAAACTCTGAAAAAAACCGCACAAAAGGTATAAAATTAGAAATTATTCAAAGTACCAAGAAAAACCTATATCTTGTTTTAAGAAAGATATTGCATGTTCAGAACCATCTTCATATTAAAAGCCAGAACATAAACTATTTATTTTCCACCATTTTAGACTTAAAACACATTTGGGACTGCACAATTTCATATTGAGAAGATTTACTGACATTATGAGCAACTAGTTGAATGGAATTAGGCTTGTATTTATCCAAATAATATTGTAATCAAACCTGCAGCCCATGAATAAGTGTATGCCTACCTTTCTTTAATAGTTGAAAATTGTTGTTCAAGTAAAGAATCATCCTATATATAGTCTGTATCAGAACAAAACAAACAAACAAGTCATTATGTTAGGTTCTGTTGTTATGCAAACAAACAAGTCAAGCCAAAGTCATACATTAACACACAATGTCGGTATGTCACTCTATTATCCAGGACTTTTCTATACTATCAAAAACAAAAAAGTTTTTCAAAACCATGCCCAATAATTATCTCTTATCTTTGTATTTGGATTCTAAAAAATTTCAGCCATTAATTAGTAATATTAAACCAAGATATAAAAAAACACAAAAGATTTCCAAAAAATCAAGCGGTTTTCATTGAATTTGGAACTGACTTAATTTAATACACAATATGACCCTAATACACTATTGATACCTTACCTTTTTTATTTTTTTTGGTATGGAACCCAAAATTTCCACTTTTGTAACATGCTTGGATCCAATATCCACTTTTGTATGATCTAGAATAATGTGGCAGCTCATTTTAAAAGTAAAGATTGATCAATGTGACTTATATATTTTGTATAAAAATTCCGGTAATATTTCATTTTTTTCCCAACAAAAGGTGATATTTTTGCCAATCAAGAATGCATTAGATAACCATGCCAATCCCAATTTCTAATTCAAAGCATCCAATCACGGCCTAAAAATTTCCAGCACAAAACAAAGCAAAATCAAGCAATACTAATCTCCAGAATTAACCAAAACCCAGAAAAATCCAATACTTGGGGTTTCAATTTCAAAATCATTAAAACACCTAACAATGGTTATTCAAACACAAATTCAAATTCACAGCAACAACTTCAATAACAGGCAATCAAACCCACAAAATAGAACACATTATGAGGGGGAATAGATCCGAACACAGAATACCCAATTCTAAATCTTTCTTTAGATATAAAGCCTCAAGTAGAGCAGAGAAAATGCAGAGATTGCAAAGAAATAATGAAAACTTAATAAACATCTAGGTGTTCCATATTTATATATACAGATATTTTTTCTGTCCTAGAAGAGTGAGATGAGAATATACATAGAGAAACAAAAATTGAGAAAATTAAGCATGCAAAACCCAAAAGAAGAGTGAGTGGCCTGTTTCTGTATTTTAATGTAGAAACACACTAATGTTTTCTCGAGAAGATAGAAAGCCACTGCTCTACTTGAAGAACCCTCAAGCAAATACAATGAAATCACCAAATTAACATATGATTACCCATAATATAAGAACTATTTTAGAAAGAGAGACAGTTTGGCTTAGACACAACAAACAAAACACTCACAATTTGTGTGATAACCCTGTTCCATATTATGCTAATTGGTCCTTATTATGAATGTAATTATGTGTCTAATATGATTTTGTGTGCCATTTATGTAAATATATGTGGTTTTGAATTTCTATCTGTTCACCGTAGGAATATCTATTTGATTATTTGCTTTGGAATTTAAATTGAAGGCCATATCGGCCATAGAAACCGAAATTGATTGCGCCATTGAGATTAGCGTAATTTTTAGAGCCTACGGTGAAATTTAATTGAAAATTGAGTCGGACCAGATTAATTGGATTAAAATAATGACTTAGTGCTCAAATATGTAATGTTGATAATGGTAATTAAATGGAATTGTATATAGTGGGGCACTAAGCACCCAACCCCTCTCTTTTCTTTCATTTTGGCTGAAATCAACTCAAAGAAAAGAGAGAGAGGGCTGGCTAGAGAGAGAGAGAGAGAGGGAAACAATTGGGGTTTTGATTTTGAAGCTTGAGTAATTTGAAGACCAACTCAAGATTTGACCATAAATTGGGAAGATTGGGCTTCTAGGTAAGCAATTAGCTATGAATTCATGAGTTTAATATTGTAATTTTGTGAATTCAAAGTTGAAGGGTGATCAAGAACAAGAATTGTGTTGTAATTGATGAATTTGAAGTCATGGAATGCATGCATGTGTATAATTGCCATGAATTTGTATAGTTGAGCATAAAAGGGATGATCCATGTAGGATTTTGGTTAGAGTTCATGCTTGTGATCACCATTTGCACCATTTGAGTTGGTAATGAAGGTTATACCTGTAGACACCCCATTTTTGACCGTCCTCAAGACCTGGACGTCACCGCTTGAACACTCGGTGATTATCCATGTTCGTGTTCGTTTGAAGTTCCCGGAGTTCTCAGCCACCCGCCTTGCCTCAAGACCTCCGAACTTGACCGTTTTGTGTCTGGTTTTGCACCAAACACTTGTGCTTTGCCTTGGAGGGGCAGGGAATGCCTTGTGAGGCATCCCCACACATCACCGGCAGTGGCTAGAGGCCACCGGCTGATTGGTGTTGCCATCGGCACTATATTGTGCCGGTCGGCAGTCAATTTTGTCAAAATGACAATTTTGCCCTGCCGACTACTGTGCAGTTGCTTTTTGAGATATTTTGAAGCAGCTGTATAGCATTTGTTTCCCCTCCATACACGTGTATGGAGGGATGAGCCTTTGGTTTGCTTAGCTTGTAAGCTTTGTTGCCTATAAGAGAAGGCTCTCTTCTCTTGGCTCAAAGGTTGAAAAGGTTAGACATTTTTAGAGAGAAAAGACCTCAGAGGAGCTCTGGTTTTAGGGTTTGGATTCTATATCTATTCTATCTCTCTTTTACTCTCTTGTTTGTACACTAGGTGTTTGTGTCTCACTATTGCACATCAACACCTAGTGTTTCACCTTCCCTTGGCTACTGAGGTTCCAAGAGGTTGTTCTTGGTGTTTTTGGCTGGATTAGAGCTTAAGGAAGCAACAAAACCACCATTGTTGAAGAAAGGCTTCAAGGGTCAGAAACTTGTTTTATTTCCCCCATTCTTGCATTCCATTTTTACCTATCTTTGAACTGTTTTTGTGCTTGGTGTTTAATACAAAAAAGTTCTGTTTTTTAGTCCTCTTGATAGTTTATTAAGAGTGTTTTGTGGTTTGGAAGGGTTTGACCACCCTTAGGCCTTGTAAGGCCCTTGTTTTGTGCCTATTTTGGTGAGATCCGGGATTTTGGTGTTTGGGTCTCTCCACCACTGAAATCTTGAGGGATTTCAGTGGTGAAGATGATGCCTTGAAGTCCCAAGAAGGAGAGGGCCACCCCCTCTCCTTGATGTTCTTGAAAAGGACAAGTTTTGGCCTCTTAAGGGAGCCTATGTTTCAAGTGTGTGTTGAGCATGCCATGGCTGTATTTTATACTTATATTGCCATGTTTTAACTTTGTATTAAGTTGGTTTTGGTCCCTTATGCATGCTTAGCATAGTTGCCATGTAATGCCTTATATTGCCTTAACATGCCTTAGGTTGTTAGCCCTAATTTGAGCATGCTTTATGCTTAGATTCATGAAGATTTTGTGCTTATCTTGACATGTTTTAGGTCTGTCCATAAGTGTTTGGGATGGTCTTGGCATGCTTAGTATAGCCTCTTTGCATTTTAGGCTTGCTAGCCTTGAGCATGAATGTGTAGCATGCCTTGTTTGCATCATTTCAATGGTTTGAGACCATTTGCCATGTTATTTCAGTCCATTTAACATGCTCATATGTTTGCCTTGCATGCCTCTTTGAAGCTTTGAAAGTGCATGTTGTGTGCTTCATGTTTTGGCCTTTTGTAGCACGTCCGCGGGGGACCTCGCTACAGTTCGGACTCGATTTTGTGTCGCGGTTCTAAATCTGAACCAAAGAGTCCAAATCCGGCAAATCGTTTTGAAGAAAAACAGATTTTTTGAAAAGTAGTGCCAAACATGGACTGCTTTGCCAGATTACAGAGTCGCCACCTAAATATTTTTAAAATGGGAAATTTAGGAAACCCTGACTCGGTGCCGAAGGCCACGTGTCCATCATCACCAAAGTGGTCTTGGCTCGGGAGCTTGGGTACGATCGGGGAAGGTCAGCTATGAGCACCCCCTTTCGCCCGGTCCGAAGACCGGCCTCTACTAACCGTGATATCCAATTTTGAAAACTTTATGCGTTCTTATTCCAGTTATTAGCCTAGAATTACTATGTTATGCGTACAGCAAACAAGTATAGACTAGATCGCCTAATTTGGAAATAAGCATTGCGTATCCGTCTTGTTTGGAAAACAGTTTGAATTTGCTACTTGCGAGTAGGCTAAAACACGGATTTCAATGAGTATTCCCAACTCAAGTAATCCAACCTCCACCCACAGGCATTCAAACAGTTAATCTCATATAAGCACTTAGCCGCATGGTAAGCATACTGTCATGTTAACATTCACACACATGCGAAGTGCTAAAGCATAAAAACTTACATCGTACTCCGTGCCAAAAACAATAACCCGGTTAGCAAACATGCATGACCTAGTTCATGTCAAGTGGCTAATGCAACACATACAGGGATGTAATCTAGACAGGCTCGGCTACCCTAAGCATGGCATATGAAATGCAACAACTATCACGCATTCAATTTGGAATTGAAGGTACGATGCAGTTTGCATGATGTGCCGAGCCCGATGCATGTCAACAAATGCATGGATGCACGCATGCATTAGCATAAAGTATGCTAAAATAAATATGCCCTAATCTACCGTCATAAGCAGGTAAATAAAAGGGAAGAAAGAAATGGGGATTGGAAGACATACACCCACTCACACACACTTATTACAAATTCGCCCTCACTCGGAGGGACCAAAATAATAATACAGTCCAAAAATAAATGAATAAATATTACAAATTCTAATTACTGAATAAATAAATATAAAATAAAAGGAGGCCACAGCCCCTCGCCTCGGGATGTGCGAATGATGCATGCTCGATCCGACTTGCCCGAAAAGCCCACACCGCACCACTGCTGTCTCTGTTCTTACTGCCCTGCCTTTCCAAAAATTCCCAAAGTCCCAGGACACCTTTCTTGGGCCTTATAGAACACCATCGGCTGGGGAAAGTTTCCATCGGCTGCTGACAGAGGCTACCGGCTGCTATGGAGTCCACCGGCCAACAACAAAATGCCGGTCGGCACTAAAGAGTGCCGGTCGGCACTAAATTCCTGCAGGAGACAGTTTTGACAGCAACAGCAGACAGTAGTACATGGCATGGATTTTTAAGCATATGTAAGCATGGCCAATGCCTCCTATCATGTTTGGGGACTCAAGGAGACATGGCCCTTGGTTCTTGGGCCATCAATTATGCGTTTGATGCATGATGGCCTAAGGAACCAAGATTGCAACTTTGATGGTAATGCATGCAAACAAACAAATGAAATCCAAGGCCTTATCATATGTTAGTCGAAGGTCTTGGTGACCAAGAATTGAGACGAGTTGCACCACTTGAAGTGTGAACTCCTCTCAATCCTATGCTTGGCTTGACAATCCCCAAGCCAAGCCATGGAATGCACATATGCAACATAGCTCAAATGATGCAGCAATGGGACTAAGATGCAAGGCCTACCAAGTATCATGCAACTATCACAATAGGCATGCAAAATGCTAGAGCATGCAAGGTATAAGTGGCATGCAAACATGGGCCAATCAAGCATATAACTAGCATGTACTCAAGTCTTCATCAATCAAACATGCAACACCCACGATATAAGCATGAAATGGTGGACTCAAACCATAGAGGGCAGCCCTCAAACCAGCCCAAAACTGTGGCAAAACATGCCTCAA
Organism: Camellia japonica; assembly: GCA_030407325.1. Lineage (NCBI taxonomy): Eukaryota > Viridiplantae > Streptophyta > Magnoliopsida > Ericales > Theaceae > Camellia > Camellia japonica. Next base: position 34,353,577 of record JAPPVO010000014.1, read on the forward strand.
AACATGGGCCAAATGCTATACAAACATGCAAGTTCATGGGCCTAAACTTAAGGCACCAAAAAGAGCATCTTGCTACCACTTACACAACCACTCATGGCATGAATCTAACAACCAAAAAAAACAGATTTTTAGTATGCAAAATGACACCCAAATCCCCTCACATGGCACCCCAAAATGCATTAATCATGGAAGCATACACAAGGCCTATTCTTAGGCATAAAAGGACACACCTTTGAAACATGAAAGAGATGACAAGCACAAACATGTGAGCATGATTTAGGGACTGAAATGTGATCTGAAATGATGCCAAATCATGAGATCAAGGCAAGCTAAACATGCTAGAGACTCACACACCCCAAGGCTAGCAAGCCAAAATGCAAAGTGACTATATAAGGCATGTCATGGATGGCCTAAATAACCAAAAACAGATCTTATACATGGAAAAACAAGCACATTTTCAGTTTATGACCAGCCACAAAAACAGAAGCAAGATGGGCTAACAAAGCATGCAAAATTACGGTAAATAGAAGAGGTTATGAAACAAGTGCACGATAGAATTACCAAACATGGTTGAAGCCTTCTTCAAGGTTGAAGAAGGGCTCAAAATAAGCCTACCTACAGTTTATTACATGCTCAAAAACAGATTATACACCAGCCAAATATACTATGCAAGAATCATGGCATACAAGGGGGTAAAGAGATAGGTGCTAGATGCTACTACCAAACAGCAAGGGGTCCTCAATCAAACATGAAGAGGACCCCAAAATAAGACTATTTGAAGTTTGGGTTGGAGCCCAAAAGTGCTTGCAAGAAAGGCTTAGATATGAAGCAAGAAAAGGCTAGAAAGGGGAAGATGAAGACTTACCCTTGAAGACCAGCAAACCAGCGGGTTTTGATTGAAGAAAATGAGCTCCTAACCTCTGCAAATGTCCTCCCAAATGCTGGAAATGGAAGTGGTGGTGTTGTGCTATGGGTTGGTGAAGGAATGGCCAAGAATAATGGACTTTTGGAGGCACAGAAGTAAGATATAGAGAGAGATAGAGGGTTGTATCTATCTATATCAGATATATATCTATATATCTCTGGTTTTTGTTCCAAAACTCCAACCCCAATCAAAGGAGGAGAGGGCCTCCTTATATAAGCAAAGACCAAGTCTAAGACTTAGTGGCTAAGCAAAGGAAAAGGGTCAAGGGGTGCAAAGAGTTTATGGCTTCTAGAGGAAGCTAATACAGCTGGCCAAGCTTCTCCAAGAAGCTTGGCCAAGGGTTCAACCTTCTAGAAGGTTTATGGGGTCAAAAGGCTCAAAAGGTTGCAAAATAGGCACATGTATGCACGTGGATCTGATTCTGTGTATCCCAGCTATCACAGCTGGCATGCACCAGGCTTAGGAGGGTCAAAGGGGTCAGGTCGGCCAGAAGATTCGATCATTGGTCAAAATAAAGTGCCGGTCGGCACTATTTTCTGCCGGTCGGCACTTTATAGTGCCGATAGATGATTCCGTGGTCAAAATATGGCCGGTGGGTATGCAAATCGAAGCCCCGGAAGTTAGCTTTCCAACCGCGCAAACCTTGCATCAAAATTCCTTCTACGCAAAAAGTTATGCCCTTTTCCGTGAAGTCGCGCAGACTCGATCCAACCGGAATGATCCCCTACTTCAACCAACCATATCTCCCCCACCCGAACTTGGATGTAAGAGATTCTTGAGTACAAAGTGAAGCCCCGGAAGTCTTCTTTCCAATGATGGTGGCCTCATAGCTTAACTTCCAAGTATGCGGATGAATGGGCCTGATTCAGCGAGGGCTGCGCGACTCGCTTCTACCCGGATTCATGTCGAACTTCTCCCAAACCTATTTTCTCCCCTCCTCTCCTCTTTTCTTCAACTCCAAACCCCTAAACAAAGTGTTTTGAAGGGTTTGCCTCTCTCCTTGTCGAAGAAACTGAACCTGTGCCCTGCACATCTCTCAACACCGAGCAAACCATCAGTAATGCCCAAGTCTTGAGGGCGGTCAAAAACGGGGTGTCTACAGTTGCCCCTCTTTGACAGAACTCGAAAGTCATAAGAATGACGGGAGTGAATGTCAAAGCCCAGAGACGACCCATTTTTGATAAGGCCGAAGACTTGGACAAACAAACAAAATATAAATAGATAAATGGTTGTGCTCGCAGGCTGCCTACGTATCCCTTTGTAAGGAATCAAACCAGCGTAGTTCAGGGGCAGGATGCAAAGTGATGCACAATGCAAGTGCATAACTTATGATCATGCAAAGGATGCTGTAATGAAGCAATTATAAATGCAACATTTTAAGCGAATGCTATGCAAGCAAGTAGACATGAACCAAACTACATCTCATGTAGGAAGGATGTAAGAGAATTATGCAATTCTCACGAACATGTGCGTTAGATACACAAAAGTGAACGAAGTGTGATGGATACCCTAAGTGGACAAACATGTGTGATGGATACACCAAAGTGAAGAGAGTGTGATGGATACACTATATGAATAAAGTGTGATTGATACACTAAGCGAATACGTAATAGATATACTAAACGAATGTGTGTGATGGATACACAAAGGGAGCATGTGATAGATACAAAAAGTGAACGTGTGTGGTAGATACACAAAGTGAAGCGAGTGTGATGGATACACTATATGAAGCAAAGTGTGATGGATACACAAGGTGAGCATAGTGTGATAGATGCATAAAGAGAAAGTGTGTGATTGATACACAAAGCGAGCGTGTGATTGATACACAAAGCGAAAATGTGTGATGGATACACCAAGGGGGCATGTGTGATTGATACACAAAGCGAATGTGTGTGATGGATACAAAGCGAGTGTGTGATAGATACACTATATGAACTAAGTGTGATTGATACACTAAATGAATGAAGTGAGCAAAGCGTGATGGATACGCAAAAGGCAAACACAAAGTGTGATAGATGCACTAAGTGAGCAAGTGTGATGGATACACAGTAGGTGAACACGAAGTGTGATCGATGCACTTAGTGAACAAGGTATGATTGATATACTAAATGTGAACACGAAGTGTGATAGATGCACTTAGTGAACAAGTATGATGGATATACTAAAGGTGAACACGAAGTGTGATAGATGCACTTAGTGAACAAGTATGATGGATATACTAAATGTGAACACGAAGTGTGATAGATGCACTTAGTGAACAAGTATGATGGATATACTAAAGGTGAACACAAAGTGGGATAGATGCACTTAGTGAACGGGAGTATGATTGATATACTAAGGGTGAACACAAAGTGGGATAGATGCACTCAGTGAACAGGAGTATGATTGATATACTGAATGTGAATGAAGTGTGTGATTGATACACTGAATGCAATGAAGTGTGTGATTGATACACTAAATGCAATAAAGTGTGTGATTGATACACTGAATGAAATGAAGTGTGTGATTGATACACTGAATGCAATGAAGTGTGTGATTGATACACTAAATGCAATAAAGTGTGTGATTGATACACTGAATGCAATGAAGTGTGTGATTGATACACTAAATGCAATAAAGTGTGTGATTGATACACTGAATGAAATGAAGTGTGTGATTGATACACTGAATGAGGATGTGTGTGATAGATACAGAAAATGAGAATGAAACGTGATTGATACACTAAATGAGTATGTGTGTGATAGATACACAAAATGAGTGAAGTGTGATGAGAGTGTGATTGATACACTAAATAAACATGTGAGAGATACATGAAGCAAACGGAAGTAAATGAGGTGTGATGGATACACTAAAGTAATCATGTGACAAATACATGAGGTAAACAGAGTGTGATTGATACACAAAGCAAACATGTGATATGAAGAGAAGAATGGTGTGATAGATACACAAAGTGGGTGAAGTGTGATTGATACACTGAGTGAGAGTGTAATAGATACACAAAAGTGAATATGTGCGTGATAGATACACAAAATGAAAATGTGTGTAGTAGATACACAAAATGAGAATGTGTGTGGTAGATACACAAAATGGGAATGTATGCGATAGATACACAAAATGAAAGAAGGGTGATAGATACATGAAATGAGAATGTGTGTGATAGATACACAAAGTGAATGAAGTGTGATTGATACACTAAGGCAACTAAAGTGTGTTAGATACACTGAATGAAGCAAATGAACGTGTGTGATAGATACTCAAAGTGAATGAAGTGTGATTGATACACTAAGGGAATGAGAGTGTAATTGATACACTATTCTGGCTTGAAGCAGACTTGATCTTGAGTTTGAGGTAGAGGTACACTCATACTTCGGAGCATTGGCAAGGCCTGAAGAGGTACACACGGGATGTAGTCTCGGAACTTACTGAAGTTGAAACAAACTCAGATACCCGACGTTTTCCTCTTTTGCTTTTACTTTGCAGTCCGGAACCACATAGCTTCAAATAGGTCCTGGTTTTACTGTTCACACTTGACCTGGGTTGAACCCTGCGGTTTTATGAAAGAACGAATCTGTTTTGCACAAATGTGGAGAATGGCACAGCACTCTGAGCACAAGATGATTTTTTGAAATTGAGAGATGAGTTCTTGACCGGGTATTGAGCCTACGACTGAACACAGCGTGCTACGACTCAATGATGGAAAACAAAAGGTAAACAACCTAAACACATCGAGTAACACTCGGAACGACTCAAAACAAGAATCGAGACAGACAAAACAAAACACAAGACTCAAATGTGCACAGGGAGCCTGTTTCACCGGGTATTATTTCCTACCCTTTCTCATTTGTGATTCTCACATCACTCGGCATTCAATCTCTTGTTTTCTGAAAAAGCCCTTTTCTCACTTTTTCTCTCATCGCACACCTCTCTATTCTTCAATCTCTCATTTTTCAATCCCTCCCCTGGATGGTTGATGGATAAACAGAAAGTTGTGGGCTCGTGCCCCTCGCATTCTGCTAGATTCTTCTTCTTGTTCACAACAGTGAGTTTCTTCCACAGGGGGGCCGCGCTACAATTGGGTGTTTAGCGAATCTGCGGCTGACATTGGTCGACGATGCTCTGCCGGGGAGTTTGGACATGGTTAGATTTGCCCAGATGATGGAGTGGAATACCTTGATCCATTCCAGTTCGTGCTTCGCACTTGGCTTGATACCTCGTTGCTTGGAGGATGAGGGAGCTTTCAGCCCTTTGTTGTGCCCTTTTCCGGCAAGTATGATGCCTTTCTTGGCAAGTATGTTGACAATGGGGAAAAGACAGGAAGCCTGACTCAACTGTGCCCCTAGTTCATCATTTTGACCATTTTTTATTTTGCTTTCTACTAAAACAGTTTTGACCAACATGAGAGTTAGATTAACATGCCTGTTCGATTTTTGATTTGAAAATCATGCAAGTTAAGTTACGAGCACTGAAAATTTTCCTTTTTTGGGTCCAAGAAGTGGTCCAGTTTTTGGAAAAGATGGAACAGTTTTCGAGAAAATTAGTCAACCTCAGTAAAAATTCTCAAAAACTATTTTGCAAATGACCAATGCTCAACAAGCATGGAACCAACTCTTGAGATGCACAACCTCGGACCCATAGCAATGGAAAATTGCCCCTTGTCTGAAGGACACTGCATGGCAACGGAAAGTTGCCCCTTGTTTGAAGTGACACCTCGACGTTTTGAATGGCAACGGAAAGTTGCCCCTTGTTTGGACGATGTCGCAGCACATTGTAGTCAGTCCTCGGAGCGATGAACACAACCAGACTCTCAGATACAGAGAAGACAAAGATGATCAAAAACCATCACATGGACATAGTCGAATTTGAAGTGTTTCAGGGCTGGACTTCAGAATGAAGTTGCCTACGTATCCCAAACATGGGAATCAAGCCTTACGTAGTTCGGTGTTAAGGTACACTCGGGTATTAACCTCTCCTTTTTATGCTCTAACTTTTGCCAAGGCGCCTGTTGCAGGTTTTCGACCTTGCGAGCTTTGTTCTTCTTTCTTTTCAATTTTTTCATTTTTTCTCTTCTTTTTTTTTTCTTTTAGGCTCTAACTTTTGCCAAGGCGCCTGATGCGGGTTTTCGACCTTGCGAGCTTCTTTTTCTTTTCTTTTCTTTTTCTTCTTCCTTTGTTCTTCTTTTTTGTATTTTTTTTTCTTTCCTTTTGTATGTATTTTTTGTTTGCTCTAACTTTTGCCTGGGTCGCCCTTCCGGGTTTTCGGCCCAGCGAGCCTCTCAAAGGGCAAGAGTGTAGCAAGTCCATGCCAAATGGTTTTAGGGTTTTGATGCCATCCGTATCCAGGAGAGTGGCTGTTGATTCGCAAGAGAACTCATCTTCGGCTCTTCGGGCACATCTGACATCTTTGCCCCTAGTTTGAGGGGGGGCTTCTAATCTAGCTTTGCAAGCTTCTTCTGATGAGATCTGATCTTCTTGATCTGACTTTGGTGCCTCTTGTTCGAGGGCTGTTTTGAATCTGGTCTCACAGGCCTCATGTTGTAGTTAACCGTTGAACATTCTGAGTTTGAGTCCAAGGTTCGAAAATGAGGGGTCGAGTCTCGAGGCTGAGAGCGATCCTAGGCTGCATAATCTCAAGAGCGATTCCACACATGTCTTCGCAGGACCGCGCAAAATATTTTTTTTTGAAAGTTTTTGAGAAAGCGACAAATCGCTCGCGCTGAAGACAGTGCGGGACCAATCTGGATCAAGCTAGGGTCCTTCTCAGTACTCACACTAACAAGCATGATTTCATTCATTAATGGCTTAGCACGCCTCTCTTTCTCTCAATTTGATCAAAGTTTTGCAAATCCAGAGGAATTCCTCCCTCTTTGTTTTCACCGCAGTGTTCAAAAGGGTTTTGAAAAATTTAGGTCAATGCAATAATTTCAAGGCACAGAAAAGACAGAGTTCTTAGTCAAATACTTCCATCTCATTTAGAATTTCTGGCACAACTGGCACACGGCAGATACAAACACAAGAGTGCGAAAATCACTGCTGTTCCATTCAAATCTTCCGGTGTAACTGGCTCCAAGGCAGAAACAGACTTAAAAGAAAATGAAAAGACAAACACAAAACAAAATGGTGATGTCCGAGGTAACACCCCCGGAATCACCCGACTCCTACATAACAGGACTGACTCGATACAACAAGGCAGACCTTAACCAAAAAGACTGACTCAAAACAAAGAGACAGACTCTAAACAAAACAATAGAACTGGCTCAATACCCAAGCCAGAAAGTACAAAAACTAGTATTTGCATACGGCTCAAAACAGTGCGTGCCATTCCCACGTCTGGAGTAAACTGAGTACCGCCCGCAGGTGGTTCATCCCTCGATCACACATTCATACTATCCCCCAAGTTCACTGATCCAGTGACGATAGACCTTATTGAGCTGGTGCGGTGATGACGTTGTTGTCAAACAAATCTTGTACATCATGGCGCAGACGAAAGCAGCTATCGGTCTCATGACCGGTTTGTTGATGGTACGCACAGTACTTAGTCCGGTCATGCTTTGAAGGGAGAGGATCAGGTAAAGGCCGTTGTTCCAATGGTTTCAGATGTCCTTTCCGGATTAAAACCTCTAGAGCCTTTGACAAAGGCATATGAAGTGGGGTGAAAACCCTCTTGACTCGAGGTGGATATTTGGTTTTCTGTGAGCTACTTCCGGACGCACCGGTGAATGGGGTAGCTGTTTTTGATGTGGTGGTGGTGACCATGCCCACTTCAGAAGATCTTGCAGCTGCATCACCACTGGTGGTCGCATTCGAACTACGGGTAAACGCCCTCCTGGGCTGCTCCTTTTCCTGGTCAATGAGGCCCTGCTTTATAGCGTCCTCGATTTGTACCCCAATCTCATGGAGGTCTGCAAAGGTGGGTATGGGGAGGACAATCATCTTCTGCATCAGCCTGGGTTGGAGATTGCGCACAATCATCCGTATCTGGTCCTTGTCGACTGGCCTGGTGGTCATCGAAGAAGCTTTGGCCCTCCAACGGGTTACAAAGTCAGAGAAGCCCTCTTTCGGCTCTTGCCTGGTTGTCTCAAGATCACGGGTTGTGATCTCGATCTGGGTATTGTATGAATATTGTGCGACGAAGGCCTCGGACATCTCCTCCCAGCTTCGTTTCACTGAGTCCTCTAATTTGGCGTACCAGATGGCCGCGATACCCGACAGGGTCCTGCTAAAGAGGGAGAGCTTCTGTAATCTTGTCAAGCCCATCGGGCGCAGAACATCTGAAAACAAACTCAGGTGGACCATGGGATCTCCTGACCCGTCAAAACGGTCGATGTGAGGCATCTTGAACCTGTCTGGCAATGTCACAGCTGTGTCCGTGTATCCATCTTCAATGTCAGGGATGGTCTTGTCTCCCTGGGATTTCTTGAACAGCTTTTCAAGCTTGCTCAACTTCAGTGCTGTGGGATCCGTCTCGAACTCAAAGGGAGAGTCCGTTAAGTTGGTGGGTGTTTTTGATAACTGGGGTAAAATTGGGGGCGGAGCCGGCCCTACCGGAATGTCTGTACCTTCCTGGACATTTGGCGTCTCCCCAGGTGCTGGAGCTCCTACTGGGGGAGGAACTTGTTGTGAAGCAGACGCGCCGCTTTGCTGTTGTAGCCTGGTGATGAGTTCAGCCTGCTGAGCCATGATTACAGCCTGCTGCTTGGAGAATTCCGCTTGGCGGACAGCGTCTTGCTGCATGAGTTTCATAGTTTCCTGCATCTGACGCATCATTGCCTCCACCCCTGACGTATTCTGTTGATCCATCTGACTGACGGGTATATCTACCTCTGTGGTGAAAACTGAGACCTCGGCCTGACAATTCACTGGTGGGGGGGATAAGGACCACTAATCTGGTAACTGCTGAACCGGTGACCCGTGCCTGACTGGCCCTTTTTACTCTGCCTTTGGCAAACTGAATCTCTGACCCGACAAAGTCTATCAACACGAGTCCAATGCACCCGGGGGATAGTGGAGCCTCCTGAAGCTATGATTCCAGGACTACCTAGCAAAAGAGAAACAGACAGCATCTCAGCTCAACTTCACTGGAATGGGTATGAGCAAAGCTGAACGACTGTATTCTATTCCTGATCACTGTTCCCCGAAATCACTGCCCCAAATCTGAATCTGATACCCGCAGATATAACTGATTTTCAAAATACTGATACTGGTGCCCGCAGGCCGGATACCTAGACTTGCAAACTGGTATATGCATTCCCTGTAGAGATACACTCTAAAAGCACATAGCAGATAAATGAGAGCCAATACACCCCTATGTTGGGGTAGGGTTTCCCTGTCCTATTTTGTCAGGAGCTAGGGTTTCACTACGCACACAGCGGTTTCAAACAACCTATAATCGGGTAAGCAACCTGTCCTAGCTTTGGAATGGTCACTATGGATCCGAATATGTACTAGGTCGAATGGTCAAAAAGGGTGCCCCGGTAAAACCGAGGTTTGTGTTCCCATACTGGCAGAGCCCGCAACCGGTCAGCCTTACGGACATGCCTTGACAAGACAAGCCTCCGGCAAACCGCTCAGGAATAGCAGATGGCCAACACGGTGTCCTAGGCGCACCAACGCAAATGCAATGCAAAGAAACACATAAGTGTAGTCAAAACAAGATATCACGAGTTCGAGTCAAGCTCTCTAAACTCCCCAGCAGAGTCGCCAGAAACTGTAGCACGTCCGCGGGGGACCTCGCTACAGTTCGGACTCGATTTTGTGTCGCGGTTCTAAATCTGAACCAAAGAGTCCAAATCCGGCAAATCGTTTTGAAGAAAAACAGATTTTTTGAAAAGTAGTGCCAAACATGGACTGCTTTGCCAGATTACAGAGTCGCCACCTAAATATTTTTAAAATGGGAAATTTAGGAAACCCTGACTCGGTGCCGAAGGCCACGTGTCCGTCATCACCAAAGTGGTCTTGGCTCGGGAGCTTGGGTACGATCGGGGAAGGTCAGCTATGAGCACCCCCTTTCGCCCGGTCCGAAAACCGGCCTCTACTAACCGTGATATCCAAGTTTGAAAACTTTATGCGTTCTTATTCCAGTTATTAGCCTAGAATTACTATGTTATGCGTACAGCAAACAAGTATAGACTAGATCGCCTAATTTGGAAATAAGCATTGCGTATCCGTCTTGTTTGGAAAACAGTTTGAATTTGCTACTTGCGAGTAGGCTAAAACACGGATTTCAATGAGTATTCCCAACTCAAGTAATCCAACCTCCACCCACAGGCATTCAAACAGTTAATCTCATATAAGCACTTAGCCGCATGGTAAGCATACTGTCATGTTAACATTCACACACATGCGAAGTGCTAAAGCATAAAAACTTACATCGTACTCCGTGCCAAAAACAATAACCCGGTTAGCAAACATGCATGACCTAGTTCATGTCAAGTGGCTAATGCAACACATACAGGGATGTAATCTAGACAGGCTCGGCTACCCTAAGCATGGCATATGAAATGCAACAACTATCACGCATTCAATTTGGAATTGAAGGTACGATGCAGTTTGCATGATGTGCCGAGCCCGATGCATGTCAACAAATGCATGGATGCACGCATGCATTAGCATAAAGTATGCTAAAATAAATATGCCCTAATCTACCGTCATAAGCAGGTAAATAAAAGGGAAGAAAGAAATGGGGATTGGAAGACATACACCCACTCACACACACTTATTACAAATTCGCCCTCACTCGGAGGGACCAAAATAATAATACAGTCCAAAAATAAATGAATAAATATTACAAATTCTAATTACTGAATAAATAAATATAAAATAAAAGGAGGCCACAGCCCCGCCTCGGGATGTGCGAATGATGCATGCTCGATCCGACTTGCCCGAAAAGCCCACACCGCACCACTGCTGTCTCTGTTCTTACTGCCCTGCCTTTCCAAAAATTCCCAAAGTCCCAGGACACCTTTCTTGGGCCTTATAGAACACCATCGGCTGGGGAAAGTTTCCATCGGCTGCTGACAGAGGCTACCGGCTGCTATGGAGTCCACCGGCCAACAACAAAATGCCGGTCGGCACTAAAGAGTGCCGGTCGGCACTAAATTCCTGCAGGAGACAGTTTTGACAGCAACAGCAGACAGTAGTACATGGCATGGATTTTTAAGCATATGTAAGCATGGCCAATGCCTCCTATCATGTTTGGGGACTCAAGGAGACATGGCCCTTGGTTCTTGGGCCATCAATTATGCGTTTGATGCATGATGGCCTAAGGAACCAAGATTGCAACTTTGATGGTAATGCATGCAAACAAACAAATGAAATCCAAGGCCTTATCATATGTTAGTCGAAGGTCTTGGTGACCAAGAATTGAGACGAGTTGCACCACTTGAAGTGTGAACTCCTCTCAATCCTATGCTTGGCTTGACAATCCCCAAGCCAAGCCATGGAATGCACATATGCAACATAGCTCAAATGATGCAGCAATGGGACTAAGATGCAAGGCCTACCAAGTATCATGCAACTATCACAATAGGCATGCAAAATGCTAGAGCATGCAAGGTATAAGTGGCATGCAAACATGGGCCAATCAAGCATATAACTAGCATGTACTCAAGTCTTCATCAATCAAACATGCAACACCCACGATATAAGCATGCAATGGTGGACTCAAACCATAGAGGGCAGCCCTCAAACCAGCCCAAAACTGTGGCAAAACATGCCTCAAAACATGGGCCAAATGCTATACAAACATGCAAGTTCATGGGCCTAAACTTAAGGCACCAAAAAGAGCATCTTGCTACCACTTACACAACCACTCATGGCATGAATCTAACAACCAAAAAAAACAGATTTTTAGTATGCAAAATGACACCCAAATCCCCTCACATGGCACCCCAAAATGCATTAATCATGGAAGCATACACAAGGCCTATTCTTAGGCATAAAAGGACACACCTTTGAAACATGAAAGAGATGACAAGCACAAACATGTGAGCATGATTTAGGGACTGAAATGTGATCTGAAATGATGCCAAATCATGAGATCAAGGCAAGCTAAACATGCTAGAGACTCACACACCCCAAGGCTAGCAAGCCAAAATGCAAAGTGACTATATAAGGCATGTCATGGATGGCCTAAATAACCAAAAACAATCTTATACATGGAAAAACAAGCACATTTTCAGTTTATGACCAGCCACAAAAACAGAAGCAAGATGGGCTAACAAAGCATGCAAAATTACGGTAAATAGAAGAGGTTATGAAACAAGTGCACGATAGAATTACCAAACATGGTTGAGCCCTTCTTCAAGGTTGAAGAAGGGCTCAAAATAAGCCTACCTACAGTTTATTACATGCTCAAAAACAGATTATACACCAGCCAAATATACTATGCAAGAATCATGGCATACAAGGGGGTAAAGAGATAGGTGCTAGATGCTACTACCAAACAGCAAGGGGTCCTCAATCAAACATGAAGGGGACCCCAAAATAAGACTATTTGAAGTTTGGGTTGGAGCCCAAAAGTGCTTGCAAGCAAGGCTTCGATATGAAGCAAGAAAAGGCTAGAAAGGGGAAGATGAAGACTTACCCTTGAAGACCAGCAAACCAGCGGGTTTTGATTGAAGAAAATGAGCTCCTAACCTCTGCAAATGTCCTCCCAAATGCTGGAAATGGAAGTGGTGGTGTTGTGCTATGGGTTGGTGAAGGAATGGCCAAGAATAATGGACTTTTGGAGGCAAAGAAGTAAGATATAGAGAGAGATAGAGGGTTGTATCTATCTATATCAGATATATATCTATATATCTCTGGTTTTTGTTCCAAAACTCCAACCCCAATCAAAGGAGGAGAGGGCCTCCTTATATAAGCAAAGACCAAGTCTAAGACTTAGTGGCTAAGCAAAGGAAAAGGGTCAAGGGGTGCAAAGAGTTTATGGCTTCTAGAGGAAGCTAATACAGCTGGCCAAGTTTCTCCAACAAGATTGGCCAAGGGTTCAACCTTCTAGAAGGTTTATGGGGTCAAAAGGCTCAAAAGGTTGCAAAATAGGCACATGTATGCACGTGGATCTAATTCTGTGTATCCCAGCTATCACAGCTGGCATGCACCAGGCTTAGGAGGGTCAAAGGGGTCAGGTCGGCCAGAAGATTCGATCATTGGTCAAAATAAAGTGCCGGTCGGCACTATTTTCTGCCGGTCGGCACTTTATAGTGCCGATAGATGATTCCGTGGTCAAAATATGGCCGGTGGGTATGAAAATCGAAGCCCCGGAAGTTAGCTTTCCAACCGCGCAAACCTTGTATCAAAATTCCTTCTGTACAAAAAGTTATGCCCTTTTCCGTGAAGTCGCGCAGACTCGATCCAACCGGAATGATCCCCTACTTCAACCAACCATATCTCCCCCACCCGAACTTGGATGTAAGAGATTCTTGAGTACAAAGTGAAGCCCCGGAAGTCTTCTTTCCAATGATGGTGGCCTCATAGCTTAACTTCCAAGTATGCGGATGAATGGGCCTGATTCAGCGAGGGCTGCGCGACTCGCTTCTACCCGGTTTCATGTCGAACTTCTCCCAAACCTATTTTCTCCCCTCCTCTCCTCTTTTCTTCAACTCCAAACCCCTAAACAAAGTGTTTTGAAGGGTTTGCCTCTCTCCTTGTCGAAGAAACTGAACCTGTGCCCTGCACATCTCTCAACACCGAGCAAACCATCAGTAATGCCCAAGTCTTGAGGGCGGTCAAAAACGGGGTGTCTACACCTTTGTATGTGCATTTATGCTTGGACCATTTAGATGCCATCTAGGTGTTCCTTGGGTGTTGTTTAGGTCTGCCCTTGACCTGTTTTGAGTCTCCTTGGCCTTGTGAGGCTTGGGGGGTTTGACCTTGGTTTAAGCCCCTTGGCTTGCCTTAAGTGCTTGGACCTTAATTGCATATTTAGCTTGCTTTGTTGCTTGGTTTGGCACCATGTTTAGCATGAATTTCAGAGCTTTATAATGCATATTAGTTGTCCACACTTAGCCTCTTCTAAGTGCGCTTGAAAGTCGCTTGCTTAATACTTAGGTTTGTGCCTTGACATGTGCATGTGTGTGTGTGTGTTGGCTTTCATTTTTGGGCACTTTGGCCACTGATTTTAGGCCTATTTAGAGTTGCCTAGATCATGTTTAAAACCATCATTTGCTTGGTTTGCTTTGCCTCATGTTTGCTTGCATGCCTACATAACTGTCTTGCCATGATCATGTTGCATATTAGCTAACATGCTTAGGTTGCATTGCACCTTGCATACATGTCTTGTTCCTTGACTTGGTGATAGGAATTGGGCCTTGTTTTATTTGTTTGGTTTGCATGCATTTGACATGAAAGTGCACAACTTGGTTCTTTGGGCCATCATGCATGGGAATGCGTGATTGATGGCCCGAGAATCGAGGCACATGCCCCTTTGAGTCACAAATATGATAAGGGGCCTGATTGGTGCACACATTGTTGGAATTACATTGCCATGCAAGTTTTTGCCCTCTGCTGCTGTGAGTTGCAGGTTCTACAGACATTCAGTGCCAGCCGGCAGTATTTAGTGCCGACCGGCAGTCTATTTATGGCCGATGGATGTATCTAGTGCCGGTGACCTCATGCTGATGCCGGTGGAAGTCCTACTCAGCCGATGATGTCCCTCAGTGTCCTGGGAGACACTTCTGAGACTTTGGCAGTCTTCTAAGATGCAAAGCAGGGAAAACAGAGGCAATCTGAGCATGGCAGTGCAAGTCCCGAGCATGCGTTGCATCCGGTCCTCATCTCGAGGCGGTTTACTGCTTTAATTAGATTAATTAATTTATTTGATTAATTTAGTTGGACTGTAATATTTTAATTAGCTTGCGTAGTTAATTAATCTGTATATTCTTTTGGTCCCTCCGAGTGAGGGCGTATTTGTAATAAGTGTGGGTGAGTGGTTTGTATGTCTTCCAACCCCCACTTCTTTCTTCCCTTTTATTTACCTGCTTATGATGGTAGATTAAGGCACGTCTATTTTAGCATACCTTATGCAATGCATGCGTGCATCCATGCATTTGTCTAAACATGCACCGGGCTCGGTACATCATACAAACTGCATTGTATTTCAAATCTAACTTGAATACGTATTACTCGTGCATTTCACATGCCATGTTTAGGATAGCCGAGCCTGTCTAATTGCACTCTGTATGCGTTGCATTAGTCATCTTAACATGAGCTAGGTCATGCATATTTTGCTAACTAGTTTATTGTTTTGGCACGGAGTACGATGTAAGTATTTATGCTTTAGCATCTCGCATGCGTGTGAATGTTAACATAACAGCATGATTACCATGTGGCTAAATGCTTATATGAGATAAACTGTTTGAATGCCTGTGGGTGGAGGTTGGATTGCTTGAGTTGGAATAACTCATTGAAATCCGTATTTTAGCCTACTTGCGAGTAGCAAACCCGAAACGCTTTTCAAAACAAACGGATATGCAATGCTTGTTTCCAAATTAGGCAATCTAGTCTATACTTGTTTGCTGTGCGCATAACATAGTAATTCTAGGTTAATAATTGGAATAAGAACACGTAATGTTTTCAAAATTAGATATCATGGTTAGTAGAGGCCGGTCTTCGAACCGGGCGAAAGGGGGTGCTCATAGCTGACCTTCCCCGATCGTACCCAAGCTCCCGAGCCAAGACATTTGGTGATGACGGACACGTGGCCTTCGGCACCGAGTCAGGGTTTCCTAAATTCCCCCATAAAAAATATTTAGGTGGCGACTCTGTAATCTGGCAAAGCAGTCCATGTTTGGCACTACTTTTCAAAAAAAATCTGTTTTTCTTCAAAACGATTTGCCAGAGTTGGACTCTTTAGTTCAGATTTAGAACCGACACAAATTGAGTCCGAGCTGTAGCGAGGTCCCCCGCGAGCTTGCTACAATTTCTGGCGACTCTGCTGGGGAGTTTAGAGAGCTTGACTCGAACTCGTGATATCCTGTTTTGATTTCGTTTATGTGTCTCTTTGCATTGCATTTGCATTGGTGCGCCTAGGACACCGTGTTTGCCATCTGCCATTCCTGAACGGTTTGCCGGAGGCTTGTCTTGTCAAGGCATGACCATAAGGCTGACCGGTTATGGGCTCTGACAGCATGGGAACACAAACCCCGGTTTTACCGGGGCACCCTTTTCGACCATTCGACCTAGTGCTGTAGACACCCCATTTTTGACCGTCCTCAAGACTTGGACGTCACCATTGGAACACTCGGTGATTACCCATGTGGTGTTTGTTTTGAGTTCCCGGAGGTCCCGGCTGCGCGTCGTGCCTCAGGACCTCTCAACCGGTTTATTCTGTGCTTGGTTTTGTACCAAGACTTGTGTGTTTTTGCCTCTGAGGGTAGGGGGAGGCTTGTTAGCCATCCCTGAAGCCCACCGGCTGCCCCACACATCCACCGGCCCCTCCTAGTGGCCACCGGCACTTATTTCTCAAAACCTTTGGCCGGTCGGCATTGTATGATGCCGACCGGCACTCTTTTGTGCCGGTGACTGTTTTGGCTAGTCGGTGTGACCCCTTTGCACCCCCAGGGATGGTGCATGCCAGCTGTGACAGCTGGAATGCACTATCACCACTCCCCATACCCGGGTTTGCATCCTTTGGTCCCTTTGACCCCCTCTCTCCTCTAGGAGCTTGAACCCTTGGCCAAGCTTCTTGGAGAAGCTTGGCCAGCTGTCTTAGCTTCTCCAAGAAGCCTTGACTCACTTGAACTCCTTGAATCCCTTGAACCCCCCTCTCTTGCTTAGCCACTAAGTATTCTTGCCTATATATACATCCATTCATCTCCCTTTACAAGGGTTAGCCACTTTAGACCTAAAAAACCAGAGCTTATACATATATCTCTGATATACATCCATATATATCTATACTTCTATATCTATCATCCTTGTGTGTGTGTTTTAGGCCCAAAAAGTGTGGTTTTACCTTACTTTTGCACCATTACACACACTACTACACCTTAATCCGAGATTAGGAGGCTTGGAGGTTTGTTTTGTGTGATCTTGGACTGGTTTTGATCACTAAAGGAGGGCTGCTCCACCTGTTCTTCAAAGGATCTTCAAGGGTGAGCTTATTACTTTATATTCCCCATTCTTGCAACAAGTTTCTACCCCTTTTGCTTTGTGTTTTGAGCTTTGTCTATAACATAAAAAACTCTTGTTTTTACTTGATCTTGAACCTTCATTAAGGTCATTTTGTGGTTTGGGTAGAGGCTCATCCTATTAGGCCCTATTTGGCCATTTTTGGTGCCTTTTCCTAAGGCTTTCTTTACTTGGTGTTTTTGGCCTTCTCACCATTGAAAACCAGTGGGTTTTCAGTGGTGAGGAAGATGATTTTAGGTCACATGTAGGGGAGGGACACCCCTCTCCCCTTTGTCCTTTGCTTGCCCTTGTTTTGGGCCTAAAGAATAGCATGTGTGCATGGTGAGTTTTGGCTTCATTTCAGAGCATATTTGTAGTTAATATGACATGTTATGCCTCTGTTTTAGGTTAGATTTATGGCCTTTAACTTGCCTCTCATACTTACTTTGAAATGCTCTCTTATGCTTAAAAGCATGCCATGCATCTAGGCCATGTTCTTTGCATGATTTAGCTTGATTCCATGAGGATATTAGCATCATATTACCATGTATAAGGGCTGTGAGCCACTGATTTTGCCATGTATAGTGTGCTTGACATAGTTGCTTTGCATTTTAGGCTTGTAAGCCTTGTGTGTTTTGGCCCCTAGCATGTTCAACATTGATCATCCTCATGATTTGGCATCATTTGTGACCTTATTTCAGTCCATAAATCATGTGTGTATGTTTACATATGTGACCATTTTCATGCTCCAAGGGTGTGTCCCTTTTATGCCTAGGAATAGGCTTCATGCATGCTTGTTTGTTTAGTGCTTTTTGGGGTTGTCATCAAGGGGATTTGGGTGTCATTTTGCATGATAAAAGTCTGTTTTCGGTTGTTAGATACATGTCATGAATGGCCTTGATAATGGTGGTAAGTTACTCTCTTTAGTGCCTTAGGTTTAGGCTCATTACTTCACATGATTTGTATAGCATTTTGGTCACCATTTTGGGCATGTTTTGCCACTGTTTTGGGGTGGTTTGAGGGCTGCCCCATTGAAGTTAAGGCCACCATTGTATGTTCATTATATGCTTGATGCATGCTCGGTTCATCGAATGTTGTAGTAGGTTGGTCCCATTGCTTGATTGGCCCTTGTTTGCATGCCACTTATACCTTGCATGCTCTAGCATTTTGCATGCCTATTGTGATAGTTGCATGACACTTGATATGCCTTGCATCTTAGTCCCATTGTTGCATCATTTGAGCCATGTTGCATATATGCATCCCATGGCTTGGCTTGGGGATTGTCAAGCCAAGCATAGGGTTGAGAGGAGTTCACACTTCGAGTGGTGCAACTCGTCTCAATTCTTGGTCACCAAGACCTTTGACTAGCTCATGATAAGGCCTTGGATTTCATTTGTTTGTTTGCATGCATTACCATTAAAATGCAACCTTGGTTCCTTAGCCATCATGCATCAAGATGCATAATTGATGGCCCAAGAACCAAGAGTCATGCCTCCTTGAGTCCCCAAGCATGATAGGAGGCATTGGCCATGCTTACATATGCTCAAAATCCATGCCATGCATTGCTGGTTTGCTGCTGCTGTCAAACTGTCCTCTGCAGGAACTTTCTGCCGACCGGCAGAACAATGGGCCGACCGGCACACTTTTTGTGCCGATAAACCCTACAAGAAGCCGGTGGCCAATTTAAGCAGCCGGTGGTCACTTCCTCCGGCCGGTGGGATACTGCAGTTCATGTAGAAGGTATTCTGAGACTTTGGAATTTTTTGGAGAGGTAGGGCAGTAGAAACAGAAGCAGCAGTGGCATGGTGCGGGTTTTCCGGGCAAGTTGGATCGAACATGCATCATTCGCGCATCCCGAGGCAGGGCTGAGGCCCCATTTCTTTTATTTATTTGATTTAATTTTAATAATTAGAATTTTGTAATAATTTATTCATTTATTCTTTTGGACTGTATTATTATTCGGTCCCTCCGAGTGAGGGCAAATTTGTAATAAGTGTGTGTGAGTGGATGTATGTCTTCCAATCCCCACTTCTTTCTTCCCTTTTATTTACCTGCTTATGATGGTAGATTAGGGCATATTTAAAATTAGCATACCTTATGCAATGCATGCGTGCATCCATGCATTTGTCTAAACATGCACCGGGCTCGGTACATCATACAAACTGCATCGTACTTTCAATTCCAAATTGAATACGTGATAGTTGTA
This sequence comes from Camellia japonica, assembly GCA_030407325.1. Lineage (NCBI taxonomy): Eukaryota > Viridiplantae > Streptophyta > Magnoliopsida > Ericales > Theaceae > Camellia > Camellia japonica. The sequence continues at coordinate 34,372,811 of JAPPVO010000014.1, forward strand.
GCATTTCGCTTGCCATTTTAGGGTTAGCCGAGTCTACTCTAGATTGCATCCTTGCCTGTGTTGCATTAGCCACTCTAACATGAACTAGGACACACATGTCTGCTAACTAGTTTCTTGTTTTGGCACGGAGTACGATGTAAGTATTTTACGCTTTAGCATATCGCATGCGTGTGAATGTTGCCATGACAGTATGCTTACCATGCGGCTAAGTGCTTACATGAGATAAACTGTTTGAATGCCTGTGGGTGGAGGTTGGATTGTTTGAGTTGGAAAACTCATTGAAATCCGTATTTTAGCCTACTTGCGAGTAGCAAAACCCGAAGCATTTTCAAAACAAATGGATATGCGATGTTTATTTCCAAATTAGGCAATCTAGTCTATATTTGTTTGCTGTGCGCATAACATAGTAAATTCTAGGCTAATAATCGGAATAAGAGCATGTAATGTTTTCAAAATCGGATATCACGGTTAGTAGAGGCCGGTCTTCGAACCGGGCGAAAGGGGGTGCTCATAGCTACCTTCCCCGATCGTACCCAAGCTCCCGAGCCAAGACATTTGGTGATGACGGACACGTGGCCTTCGGCACCGAGTCAGGGTTTCCTAAATTTCCCATTTTAAAAATATTTAGGTGGCGACTCTGTAATCTGGCAAAGCAGTCCATGTTTGGCACTACTTTTCAAAATCTATTTTTCTTCAAAACGATTTGCCAGAGTTGGACTCTTTGGTTCAGATTTAGAACCGCAACGCAACAAAACAGGGGAGTCCGAACTGTAGCGAGGTCCCCCGCGGGCTTGTTACAAGTGCATATTCGGATCCATAGTGACCATTCCAAACTAGGACAGGTTGCTTACCCGATTTTAGGTTGTTTGAAACTGCTGCGTGCGTAGTGAAACCCTAGCTCCTGACAAAATAGGACAGGGAAACCCTACCCCAACATAGGGGTGTATTGGTTCTCTTCTACCTGTTATGTACTTTTAGAGTGTATCTCTGCAGGGAACGCATATATCAGTTTGCAAGTTTGAGCATCCGGCCTGAAGGCACTGGTATCAGTGTTGTTGAGAATCAGTTGTGTCTGCGGGCATCAGTTCGGTTTTGAACAGTGATTCTGGGGAACAGTGATCAGTAGTAGAGTGCAATTGATCGACTACACCCGTGTTTGATCTGTTTGGGGCTGAAATGATGTTTGTTTTCCGTTTCAGTTCAGAGATTCAGAGAGTTGATCAAGAATAACTAATGTCTTCTCCTTGCTGCGGTAGGACTTAGCATGACACAGAATTCAGAAGAGATCGTGGTCATGATGGCCGCGTTGGATCAAGGAATCACCCTACATGATGAGACTACTGTGGATATGCCGCATCCACCTAGATCGCCGGCTGCGCACCCAGTTTGGGCCCCTCAACTATATCAGGCTCGCGAGCCTACTACATTTGAACTAATGGGAATGATAGGTGATCTTCAAAGATCCATGACGGATCTCGCCTATGGAATGTCAGTTTCACCGCCAGCCGCACCGTATGCCGGGAGCCCCCGTTGTTAGGCCGAATTGTTATTGAACTTTGTCAACCAGAGATGGCCTCCAGTTATAACAATGACATGTCAGTGTCAACTCAAACCCCTGATCAGGCCGAGGCCAGAGGGAAAGACAAGATGAGGGCAGATGCTAACCCTATCGAACAACTGCTGCGGGCAGTCGAGGCTTTGAAAGCCGCAGGGATGAACAAGCAACAGATATCTGTAGTTGTGACAAAAACTGTGGAGGATGCTTTTCCCACTCCGCCTGAGGGCAGTTCCAGTCAATCAGAGAATCGGGATAGGCCCCGTCATGCCAAGACAGTTCTTTCCGCTCCCAACCTTGCGTCCGGAAAAGATCAAAAATCCAAGGCCGCACCTGCCGATCCGTTCGCTAGTGCATCTAGCAAGAGTGCTCAGGCCCCAAAGTACCTGCCTCGAGGGCGCCGAGTTTTCCATCCTCTCTACATGCCTTTGTCTAGGGCACTTTTGATTTTGGCCAAAAAGGGGCATCTTACACCTCTTGAGCCCCGACCCCTCCCGAAGAATCTCCCTGCTACGCATGATCCTGCTCAGTACTGTGCGTACCACCAGCAGACAGGCCACCCTACTGACAATTGCTTCCACCTCCGTCATAAGGTGCAGGATTTGATTGACAACGAGGTCATCCTCCCGCCTACCTCGGCCAAGTCAGTCACTACGGAGTTCTTGGATTTTGAGGACACAGATACTGTGAGTATGTAATCAGAAGGTGAACCACCTGCGGGCAGTGTCTGGTACATTTTTGGATGTGGCGTTTGGCACGCATTTTTGAGCATCTGCCAATGCTAATTTTGTAAATTCTGACTTGGGTGTCGAGTCAGTCTTTTGTTTTTGTCTTGAGTCTGTCTCATTGTTTTGAGTCAGTCCTTTTGCTTAAGGGTCTGTCTAATTGTAATGAGTCAATCCCTCTTGAATAGAATACCAGGTGATTTCGGGGTTGTTGCCTCAAACACCGTTTTGTCTTATAAATAGTTGTTTTTGCTTTTTGAGTCTGTTTCTGCCGAGGAGCCAGTTATGCCAACAAATCTGAATGAAACAGCTGTGGCTATCACGTTCCGTATCTGTTGCTATTTGAGTCAGCCGTGTCAGAGAATGTGAATGGAACGACAGTGCGTACCACCTGCTCTCTTGTGCCTTGAACATCATTGTAATAACCTGAGTTTTTCATAAAAACCCTTTTCAAACACTGCGGTGATAAAAACAAAGAGGAAGGAATTCCTCGGGTTTTGCAAAATTTTGACCATTTTGAGAAGAAGAGAGGCATGCTAAGCTTTTAATGAATGAAATCATGCTTGTCGGCGTGAGTACTGAGAAGGACCCTGGCCTGATCCAGACTGGTTCCACACTATCTTCAGCACGAGCGATTTGTCGCTTTCTTAAAAATTTTCAAAAACAAAATATTTTGCGCAGTCTTGCGAAGACCTGTGTGGAATCGCTCTTGAGATTGTGCAGCCCAAGATCGCTCTCAGCCTCAAGATTCAACTTATCTGTTGCAAACTGGAATCCGTTCAAAACATTCAACAGTACCATGAAACGCCTGTGTGGCCCACTTTGAAGCAGCCCTCGAGCAAGAGGCACCAAAGTCAGATTAAGAAGATCAGATCCCACCCGGCAAGGCTCGTAAAGCAACCGTGATGGACTTCCCTGCAAATCAACACAGCAGTCATTCTCCTGGACACAGAGAGGCTTCAATCTCAAAACCATTTGGCCTGGGCTTGCTACACTTTTTACCCTTTGAGAGGCTCGCTGGGCCGAAAACCCGGAAGGGCGGCCCAGGCAAAAGTTAGAGCAAAGAAAAAAAGAGAAGAAGAAAAAATATATATATATATATACAAAAGGAAGCAAAAAAGAAAAGAAAAGAACAAACAAAAAAAAAATGAAAATACGAAAGAAAAGAAAAGAAGAAAGGAAAAAGAAAAAGAAAAACATAGCTCGCAAGGTCGAAAACCCGCATTGGGCGCCTTGGCAAAAGTTAGAGCCTAAACAATGAAGGTTAAAATACCCGAGTGTACCTTAACCGGAACTATGTAAGGCTTGATTCCCATGTTTCGGATATGTAGGCAACTTCATCCTGAAGTCCAACCCCCAACGCTTCCATAGCGTCTCAGTCCATGTCATGGTTTTGATCACTTTTGCCTCCTCTGAGTCCAACGTCTCGACTGCAGCAACCGGGAGCTACGTGATCAACTTCCTCTTGAAGCCCAAACCGCCAACACCTTCCAGGTGACTGTGTCCATATATTGATTCAAACCGTCTTCGTCTCCTCCGCGTCTGAGAATTCGATCGTCATCAACAAGGACTGGCTTACAATGTGCCGCGGCATCATCCAAACAAGGGGCAACTTTCCGTTGCCATACAGTCCCATAAGTTGCCTTGAGTTACCGTCCAAACCAGGGGCAACTTTCCGTTGCCTTATCCCCCTTTAAGCCAGGGGCAATTTTCCATCGCTTCCGATCCGAGGTTGCATATCTTGAGGGTAAGTTCCGCGCTCGTCGAGCGTTGACTGTTTGCATGAAAATAGTTTTTGAAAATTTTCACTGAGGTTGACTTATTTTCCCGAAAACTATTTCATTTTTTCAAAATTGGACCATGTTTGGACCCAAAAGGAGAATTTTCAGTGCTCATAGCCTGATTCGCGTAATTTTCAAATCAAAAATCGAATAAGTGTGTTGATCTGACTCTCATTTTGATCAAAACTGTTTTAGGAAGAAAACAAAAAAATGGTCGAAGTGACGAACTAGGGGCACAATTGAGTCAGGCCTTCTGTCTTTCCCCCGTCAACATACTCGCCCGAAAGGCGCTCCATTCGTCAGAAGAAATAGCCGTGAGCTAACAGTGTTGGGCGTGAACCTGTGGCTTTCTATTCATCCATCAATCACCCCGGGGAGGGACGAAAAATGAGAGAATAAAGAATAGAGAGGAGTAAGTTGAGAGAAAAGTAAGAAAAGGGTTTTGAGAGAAAAACCGAGCCTGAGGGTCGAGTGATGTGAGTATCACAAATCAGAAAGGGTGGGAAATAATACCCGGAGGAATTGGCTCCTCGGGAGGTGAGGTCTTTTGTAAACATGTCCGCGTGTCGTGTCTTTTGATTTGTTGGTCTCGATTTTGGCTTCGAGTCTTTTCCGAGTGTATCTCGTTGTGTTAGGTCGTATGCCTTTTGTTTCTCTGTTTGAGTCCGTCTCGTTGTGTTTTGTGGTAGGCTCGATACCCCGGTTGTGAACCCCCTTTTCCACAGATTAATCGTTTGTGCTCAGGATGCTGTGCCATTCTCTACATTCATGCGAAGCAAGAGAAAAGAAAGGGAAGATTTGGGACATCCGAGTGTGTTTCAACTGCAACCGTGTCAGCTTTTGTGGTCCGTCTTGTCAGATTGGGACTGTTCGTTCAGGGTTTGCTGTGTGCAGAATGAACCAAGTGATGTGCTATGGCCTGTGCGCAGATTAATCCCCAGTAGAGTATGGACTGTATTAGGCAGGTTGAGTAGTGCTTTGTATGAGTTGTTTGCTGTTAGTTGGTTGGTCATCCGATTATCCTAGTGCAAGTGCTCAAACTACAAGTATTCACTTTTCAGACGACGGATCAATATCATTTACATTAGAGGTGTAATATGATGCAATACAGTACATGGTATGAAATATACACAAATGTAAACACTTTTTCAGACAAAAAGTTGTTTCATTTCATATCATCTTTTCAAGTACATAAATTTTGGAAACAAAATCTGCCTGTGGCAGTACAAAGTACCCTAACTACTGACAAAAGGGGAAAATGCAAAGAAGCGAAAAAAAAAAAAGCAAAAATCTGTATCCAATGTCCAAAAATGCCTCCGGGGCCATCAATCTGTCCTGGTCCTCTTCCTGGACGAGGGTCCAGGAGCGTCATCAACAGGGGCACCACCAGGGGCATCACCGTCTGAGCTCGAGTCCGAGCCATCATCAGTCTCCTCCGCCTCTGTCTCTGCCTCGGACTCATCATCCGGAACCGGAGCCCGCGAGCTGCTCTCGACATGAGGGCGCCCCCCTCTGGTGCGGGGATATGCTCTGCCATCCCGAGTAGAAATGGGAGGTCCAGCTGGAGCGCCGCCCACCGGAGGAATCTGGAAGGGAGGCTGAAAAAGCATGAAAGGCAAATGCATCAGTATATATGGAGCAGTTTATCAGTACAGAATGCAGTGTATGAGTATAGTGTATGAATGCCGTGAGCAGTAAATCAGTACAGAATGCAGTGTATGAGTGCAGTGTATGAATGCCGTGAGCAGTGAATCAGTGCGGAATGCAGTGTATGAGTACAGTGTGTATATGCCGTGAGCAGTGAATCAGCGCAGAATGCAGTGTATGAGTACAGTGTGTGTATGCCATGAGCAGTGAATCAGTGCAGAATGCAGTGTATGAGTACAGTGTATGTGAATGCCATGAGCAGTAAATCAATGCAGAATACAGTGTATGAGTACGGTGTATCAGATGCCGTGAGCAGTTTATCAGATGTTGTGCTATGCATCAGATTATGTAAAGCAGTTTGTGTAGGGTTTGAGGCTGTGGTCAGGAACAACATACCGGAATGCTGTAGAGGGCTAGGAGGTCGAATGTCCGCTGGAGCATCCCCATCATGGAGGCATTCATCTCCAATGACTGCCGGGTGTACTCAGAAGACGCCTGCAAAAGTATCAGGTGCATCAATATTCTGTGGAATATCAAATAAACTGAAAAGAAATAACAGTGCAAGACGAGGAATGCAGTAATACATACCGGAGGCAAGTCGGGGACACCGACAAACTCATGGTCAGCTGGTGGAGGAGCAAAGGGGATCTGATAGGTCGCCCCACCCTGCCCCCTGAAAGTCAAAGCAGCGGGCAGAGCAGGCCAACCGGTCCCTCGCCCTCGCTGAACTCCACCCCGGCCGCGGACTCGAGCCCTCCTCGGCGCTCCCCCTCCAACTCCTGCTCCAGCCGCTGGCGCTGCTGGTCCCCCTCTCTCTACTCGGCAGCCGCCACTCAGAGGTCGCATAATGAAGGACCGGACGTACTCCGAGTAATCGCCCTCGCCTCGGAAGCCGTCTGCCTCCCAGCCGATAGTATAATCTGCCATCTGCTCGGCAGTGAAGCGCTCAGTATCCCGCATGTGCTCGGGAGGGTGCACCGGGACTATTTGCTCAGGTAGGCCTAGGGTCTGACGCAAGAAACGCTCACCCAGGTACGAAGCCCGGCAGACCGGGCCCTCCAGCAGAATCCGGTAACGCGAGGTCTCATCTGCTCCGGCAAACCGATCCCGCGCCACGGCTGGCAGTGGAGCCCAAGGCCGCCAGGTGATCTGAAAATGAAATACAATTTGTTACCTACTGTTATGGCTAATATACAGTGGGAAGACGAAGCTTAAATGAACTGCAAGTAAAACATACCTCGGCAGGGGTGATGGTGTCAAAATAGCGGCGGAAGAAGCTGAAGGTCTCCCGGGGCCTCCGCACGCACCTCCCGTCGAAGCGGCGTGAGAAAGGGACGACCAGAGGGGTCTCTGCATCGGGTACAGGAGCGAGCCTAGGAAAGTAGGCGTAAACCCACAACTGCAAGATAAATACCAGTGCATTTATCAGATAAAGCAGAATACAGAAGAGAAAACAGAAATAGCAGAGCCGTGTGTTGTGCAGTGTATTGTGCAGAGTGTACAGTGTGAGTAGTGTACAGTCAGTATGAAGCAGAGTATGTGTGTGCCGTGTGTACAGTATACAGCAAGTGTAAAGCAGACTACAGTGTGTGCAGTGTACAGAGTACAGAAAGTATAGAACTGAAATGAAAGGCAGAAAAGGAAATGTACCTCCCAAGCACGCCAATAGCCCCCGAGCAACTGTCCGCTGCCGCGGGAGACTGAGCTCATATAGCCGTAGAGGGTGGCCAGAGCCGCACCACCCCAATCAAAACGCAAGATGTCCCGGACATCTACCAGTGCGCTGAGAAGGCAGAGGGGCACTGTGTTCGCCCGGTCGGCGAAGAGAGTCGTCCCGAACAGAAACATCAGAAAGCCGCGTGCATATCTCTCAGCGGCCTCCGGGGTCATCGGAGCTGCGTCAACAAGAAGAGGCTGCACCCGGAACTGCACCTCGAACCAGGAATACCGGACGAAGCCGGGGCGCGCGAGAGGCGGTGCCGCGCCGAGCAAGTAGACCTGAGCTGCGATCCACTCATCCATATCGATATCAAAGGGGATCGGATCACCCCCCACCCCGATGCCTGTGAGCACCGAGAAGTCATAAGGGGTCATCGTCATGTCCCCTGCCGCGGAAAAGTGAAATGAATCGGTGGTGTCCCACCACCTCTCTGCCAGGGCAGCTAGAAGAGGCCTGCAAGCAGTAAGCCGGGTCAGACCCCTGCAGAATGCGCCAAAGCCGGCCTGCTCCACAATATGGCGAACTGCGTCGGGAAGCTCGCCGTACCACTCACGAGCGACGGTATTCCCATACCCGCGGATGGTATGGGAATCTCCCTGTTTTCAAACAAATAGTTGCAAAGCAGTATAAAATGTACAGTTTTGAAGAGACAGTCACAATCAGTGCAAATTTGGCATGCGTGCAAGTTTATCAGATTCAAACAAGTGCTGGGTGTCGGTGTGCTTACAGTGAACTACAACGTGTGATGCGTCAGCGTGTTTGAGTGGTTCAGTGCAAATATGGCATGCATGCAAGTTTATCAGATTCAAACAGATACCGGGTGTCGGGGTGCTTACAGTGAACTACAACGTGTGATGCGTCAGCGTGTTTGAGTGGTTCAGTGCAAATTTGGCATGCGTGCGAGTTTTTAGATTCAAACAGTACCGGGTGCCGGTGTGTTTACAGTGAACTACAACGTGTGATGCGTCAGTATGTTTGAGTGGTTCAAGATAAACATGGCATGCGTGCATATTTTCAGATTCAAACAGTTGTCGGGTGTCGGTGTTTGCAGTGAAATGCGGTGTGTGCCGTGGTTTGAGTGGTTCAAAGCTAGTGCAATGTGTGCGCGTGTTGTTCTTAAACAGATATCAGTTGCAAGTTTGTTTGTGATCGACTACAATATGCTGTGTATCAGTGTATCGGAACTAAGCAATTAAAGAATCTAATCGGCTGTGGCAGTTGACAGTTAAAAGGTTCTACAGTGCAGAAAATTAAAGCAGAGAAAAGGTGTTACCTCGGAAGCGCCGAAGGATAGGTGAGAGGTCGGCTCGTGTAGGAGAAGCTCGGGATCCAATGCCATGTCGAAGCTGCGAAAATGGCGGAGTCCATCGGGTGGTAGAACATGGATCGCCGGCCGGTAGGTCGCCGGATCGAACGGGCGCTCGCTCAGCGGGAGGAGCTCAACCCCGAGATCCATCTCGTGATCCGAGGGAGTCCCAACACGCGGAATGTCGTCGGCCATGTCGAGAATGACGGGAAAGTGGTCGAAGAATGAAAATCGGCTCGGAATACGAAGAGTCAACCGAAAAAGTCAACCCCGAGCGGGCCGGAAATGGCCGGAAAGGCCGGAAGAGAAAAAGGTATGGAAATGAAGAGGAAATCGAGGGGAACAAATCCCGAAAAGGGGAAAATAGCAAAAGGAGTGCCGAAATGAAATTTCGATTGGTCGAAAATATCCGAAACGCGATGAACTTCGCGAATCGGACGACGAAAATGGCCTGAAAACGCAAAGAAGTGGCGAAATGAGGAGAGAACGAGGCTCTAGAGAGAGAGAGGGATAGTTTTCGGCGCAAGGAAAATAAGGAAATAGGGTTTTGAAACCCTATTTTAAAGAACCTAAGGTGAAAAGTCGAAACTGTCCCCGATCAGCAACTTTTGGCCGGTCGGCACTATTTTGTGCCGGTCGGCACAATATTGTGCCGGTGGAGTAATTCTGCAGCCGGTGGCCAGCCGGTGGTCACCTAGTCCAGCCGGTGATGTCCCCACAGCCCTGTTTAGGCCATGTGGGTAGTTTCTGGTCTTCATAGCTCAATAAAGTGCAAGAAAGTGAATCCCCGATGCTCAACCGGCCTCCGTTTTGACCTCGGACCATGTCTTCTGTGCGTGGCACTCAGATTCAAGCCAAGATTGTATCCTTTTGTATCCTCTTGTCTTTTACAAGATTCAAAATTTGCCCCGTGTGCGTTGCATGCATCCATCACATTATCTGGTGCGTCGCATCGCGCCGTCTTGCACATCCTTTGCAACTTGCACCGTTTTGTATTTTCGTGTGGCATGCGTGTCATACTTGCATTCCGTTTTCCATTCAATGAGGTATGCGTGCCTCATTTTGCATTTCATTGCATCTCGAGGTACGCGTGCCTCGTTTTGCATTTCATTTTCCATCCAATGAGGTATGCGTGCCTCATTTTGCATTTCATTGCATCTCGAGATACGCGTGCCTCGTTTTGCATTTCATTTTCCATCCAATGAGGTATGCGTGCCTCATTTTGCATTTCATTGCATCTCGAGGTACGCGTGCCTCGTTTTGCATTTCATTTTCCATTCAATGAGGTATGCGTGCCTAATTTTGCATTTTGCATCTCGAGGTACGCGTGCCTCGTTTTGCATTTCATTTTCCATTCAATGAGGTATGCGTGCCTCATTTTGCATTTCATTGCATCTTGAGGTACGCGTGCCTCGTTTTGCATTTCATTTTCCATTCAATGAGGTATGCGTGCCTCATTTTGCATTTCATTGCATCTCGAGGTACGCGTGCCTCGTTTTGCATTTCATTTTCCATTCAATGAGGTATGCGTGCCTCATTTTGCATTTCATTGCATCTCGAGGTACGCGTGCCTCGTTTTGCATTTCATTTTCCATCCAATGAGGTATGCGTGCCTCATTTTGCATTTCATCGCATCTCGAGGTACGCGTGCCTCGTTTTACATTTCATTTTCCATTCAATGAGGTATGTGTGCCTCATTTTGCATTTCATTGCATCTCGAGGTACGCGTGCCTCGTTTTGCATTTCATTTTCCATCCAATGAGGTATGCGTGCCTCATTTTGCATTTCATTGCATCTCGAGGTACGCGTGCCTCGTTTTGCATTTCATTTTCCATTCAATGAGGTATGCGTGCCTCATTTTGCATTTCATCGCATCTCAAGGTACGCGTGCCTCGTTTTGCATTTCATTTTCCATCCAATGAGGTATGCGTTCCTCATTTTGCATTTTGCATCTTGAGGTATGCGTGCCTCACTTTGCATTTCATTTGCATTTCATTTTGCATTTTGCATCTTGAGGTATGCGTGCCTCACTTTGCATTTCATTTGCATTTCATTTTTACATTTCTGTATCTCGAGGTACGCGTGTCTCATCTTGCATCTCATTTTGCGTTTCATCGCGTTATTTTGCGCACCTCATTGTCTTGCAAACCGGTCTAGCGAGACCTTAAACACGCACGGTCCAGGAGACCTAAAATCCTTGGGAGGTGCAAGACCTTCATTTGCGTTGTCTGAACACACCGCGCTGTTTTGCGCATCTCATTGCATTTGGCATGCATTCCATCACGCGACCTTGTGCACCATATCCCAATTCATGCATGGCCCCAAACCGGTCTGGCGAGACCTTAAACACGCACGGTCTAGGAGACCTTAAATCCTCGAGAGGTGCAAGACCTTCGGTGCACTAAGATGCACACCTCATTTCATTTGGCATGCGTCTCAAAAGCCGCGTGTTGGCACGCATTTCAAAAACATCATGCATCATCTGCATTCAAAAAAGAGAGAAAACATGCATTGTCATGCATTGCATCCCGGTCTAGGAGACCTTAAATCCTCTGAAGGTGCAATTCCTTTGGCGTTTGTCGTACCCAGACGACTTCCGGTGGTCTGGTAAAGCCACCTGCCTGTTTTTGCGGTGAGTTCCTAGAAGACCAACTGGGATGGCGCAAACTAGAGTTCGAACGGCTTATGCCTAGAACACAAAGGTTCGGGATTTCCAAGACTAAAGTCTGGTTTAAATACCCAGGGGGTGTACCCTCGGCTTGAAATCTGTATGGAAGCCCCATAGGTTGAGACGGCATGTTTACGCCTCAATTCTGGATACTGAACCAACCTAGTATATCGCCCTGTTGGTAAGATAGGGAAAGCTGCAATCATAGTCATTGCATCACATGCATATGTCATGCATCATTGTAAATACTGCATATGTCATGCATCATTGTAAAAACATGCATATGTCATGCATCATTCTAAATATTGCATATGTCATGCATTTCAAAAAACAAAACACAAAAAAACATGCATATGTCATGCATCATTCTAAATATTGCATGCATCATCGTATATAGTGCATACGTCATGCATCATTGTAAAACCTGCATATGTCATGCATCATCATTGTAGTATAGTGCATATGTCATGCATTTTCTGTAAATATCCATTTCCATTGCATTGTAGTTGCATGCATCCACTGCATCATCTTCCATCCATGGCCTGCGCCTTTCCTTGTTGAGCTTGGTCCGGTATGTGCTCATACTTTTCACGTCAAAACACAGTTCTGCATGTGTACGCGCCTATTCCACGTTGGTATGTTGGTTTGAGGGTAGCGGCACCTTTTCTGTGCTAGACATGGCTTGTACGTCTACATGCCCTTCCTAGGCAAAACTTGGTTTGGCCTGCGTGCCATGTCCATTGTACCCATTGTAGTTGCATGCATCCACTGCATCATCTTCCATTTATGGTTTGCACCTTTCCTTGTTGAGCTTGGTCTGGTATGTGTCCATATTTTTCACGTCAAAACACAGTTCTGCATGTGTATCGCGCCTACTCCTTGATGAACTTGGTTTGAGGTTGCAGCACCTTTTCTGTGTTAGACATGGTTTGTATATGTGCATGCCTTTCCTAAGCGAGATACGGTTTGGCCCGTGCGCCATAATCGCATATTACATTATAGTGTAATTGTTGCATCCGGCATTAGGATCATTGTTTTTTCCTCAGCGGGTCGTCACCCCACTTATGTCAATCCACCCAATACTCGTCCTTGTGTCCGTCTACATCACTCATAGTTCTGCATGTGTATCGCACCTACTCCACGCTGGTATGTTGGTTTGAGGTTGCGGCACCTTTTCTATGGTAGACGGACTTGTTACTTCTATCAACCTATTTGACATTTGTGTGGTTTCGAATCGCTCACGATTGAATCATGATTCAATTGCTTTGCATGTAGTTTGCATAGTTTCAATTGCATTGCATTATCATTTGCATTGTGTATACTTAGCTTTGTATATATTGCATATCATTTTGCATTCATCATTGCATTGTCATGCATGTTGCTAACAATATCATACCTGTTAAGTTTGTTTTCTTTGCAGGCACGATATTGTATGTACGGCTCATTTGAGGCCGGTGCAACCGGACGAGCCGCACAGGTATTGTATCCTCCGAGTGAGACGTATTGAGAATTGCATAATTCTCTTACATCCTTTCTGCATTGTAGTGTAGTTTGGTATATGCTAGCTTATAACTGTTGCATGCGTGCTTCATTACAGCTTTCTTTGCATGATCATAAGTTATGCTTGGCTTCTTGCATTTGTCTTGCACTTTGCCCCTGCCTTCGGGCGCATACCTTGTTTGTCTTGCATGTTTGTCCAAGTCTTCGGCCTCGTCAAAAATGGGTCGTCTCTAGGCTTTGACATTCACTCCCGTCATTGTTATGACTTTCGAGTTCTGTCAAAGAGGGGCAACTGTAGACACCCCATTTTTGACCGTCCTCAAGACCTGGACGTCACCGCTTGAACACTCGGTGATTATCCACGTTCGTGTTCGTTTGGAGTTCCCGGAGTTCTCGGCCACGCGCCTTGCCTCAAGACCTCCGAACTTGACCGTTTTGTGTCTGGTTTTGCACCAAACACTTGTGCTTTGCCTTGGAGGGGCAGGGAATGCCTTGTGAGGCATCCCCACACATCACCGGCAGTGGCTAGAGGCCACCGGCTGATTGGTGTTGCCATCGGCACTATATTGTGCCGGTCGGCACTCTTTTGTGCCGGTCGACAGTCAATTTTGTCAAAATGACAATTTTGCCCTGCCGACTACTGTGCAGTTGCTTTTTGAGATATTTTGAAGCAGCTGTATAGCATTTGTTTCCCCTCCATACACGTGTATGGAGGGATGAGCCTTTGGTTTGCTTAGCTTGTAAGCTTTGTTGCCTATAAGAGAAGGCTCTCTTCTCTTGGCTCAAAGGTTGAAAAGGTTAGACATTTTTAGAGGAAAAGACCTCAGAGGAGCTCTGGTTTTAGGGTTTGGATTCTATATCTATTCTATCTCTCTTTTACTCTCTTGTTTGTACACTAGGTGTTTGTGTCTCACTATTGCACATCAACACCTAGTGTTTCACCTTCCCTTGGCTACTGAGGTTCCAAGAGGTTGTTCTTGGTGTTTTTGGCTGGATTAGAGCTTAAGGAAGCAACAAAACCACCATTGTTGAAGAAAGGCTTCAAGGGTGAGAAACTTGCTTTATTTCCCCCATTCTTGCATTCCATTTTTACCTATCTTTGAACTGTTTTTGTGCTTGGTGTTTAATACAAAAAATTTCTGTTTTTTAGTCCTCTTGATAGTTTATTAAGAGTGTTTTGTGGTTTGGAAGGGTTTGACCACCCTTAGGCCTTGTAAGGCCCTTGTTTTGTGCCTATTTTGGTGAGATCCGGGATTTTGGTGTTTGGGTCTCTCCACCACTGAAATCTTGAGGGATTTCAGTGGTGAAGATGATGCCTTGAAGTCCCAAGAAGGAGAGGGCCACCCCCTCTCCTTGATGTCCTTGAAAAGGACAAGTTTTGGCCTCTTAAGGGAGCCTATGTTTCAAGTGTGTGTTGAGCATGCCATGGCTGTATTTTATACTTATATTGCCATGTTTTAACTTTGTATTAAGTTGGTTTTGGTCCCTTATGCATGCTTAGCATAGTTGCCATGTAATGCCTTATATTGCCTTAACATGCCTTAGGTTGTTAGCCCTAATTTGAGCATGCTTTATGCTTAGATTCATGAAGATTTTGTGCTTATCTTGACATGTTTTAGGTCTGTCCATAAGTGTTTGGGATGGTCTTGGCATGCTTAGTATAGCCTCTTTGCATTTTAGGCTTGCTAGCCTTGAGCATGAATGTGTAGCATGCCTTGTTTGCATCATTTCAATGGTTTGAGACCATTTGCCATGTTATTTCAGTCCATTTAACATGCTCATATGTTTGCCTTCCATGCCTCTTTGAAGCTTTGAAAGTGCATGTTGTGTGCTTCATGTTTTGGCCTTTGTATGTGCCTTTATGCTTGGACCATTTAGATGCCATCTAGGTGTTCCTTGGGTGTTGTTTAGGTCTGCCCTTGACCTGTTTTGAGTCTCCTTGGCCTTGTGAGGCTTGGTGGGTTTGACCTTGGTTTAAGCCCCTTGGCTTGCCTTAAGTGCTTGGACCTTAATTGCATATTTAGCTTGCTTTGTTGCTTGGTTTGGCACCATGTTTAGCATGAATTTCAAAGCTTTATAATGCATATTAGTTGTCCACACTTAGCCTCTTCTAAGTGCGCTTGAAAGTCGCTTGCTTAATACTTAGGTTTGTGCCTTGACATATGCATGTGTGTGTGTGTGTGTTGGCTTTCATTTTTGGGCACTTTGGCCACTGATTTTAGGCCTATTTAGAGTTGCCTAGATCATGTTTAAAACCATCATTTGCTTGGTTTGCTTTGCCTCATGTTTGCTTGCATGCCTACATAAGTGTCTTTCCATGATCATGTTGCATATTAGCTAACATGCTTAGGTTGCATTGCACCTTGCATACATGTCTTGTTCCTTGACTTGGTGATAGGAATTGGGCCTTGTTTTGTTTGTTTGGTTTGCATGCATTTGACATGAAAGTGCACAACTTGGTTCTTTGGGCCATCATGCATGGGAATGCGTGATTGATGGCCCGAGAATCGAGGCACATGCCCCTTTGAGTCACAAATATGATAAAGGGCATGATTGGTGCACACATTGTTGGAATTACATTGCCATGCAAGTTTTTGCCCTCTGCTGCTGTGAGTTGCAGGTTCTGCAGACATTCAGTGCCGGCCGGCAGTATTTAGTGCCGACCGGCAGTCTATTTATGGCCGATGGATGTATCTAGTGCCGGTGACCTCATGCTGATGCCGGTGGAAGTCCTACTCAGCCGATGATGTCCCTCAGTGTCCTGGGAGACACTTCTGAGACTTTGGCAGTCTTCTAAGATGCAAAGCAGGGAAAACAGAGGCAATCTGAGCATGGCAGTGCAAGTCCCGAGCATGCGTTGCATCCGGTCCTCATCTCGAGGCGGTTTACTGCTTTAATTAGATTAATTAATTTATTTGATTAATTTAGTTGGACTGTAATATTTTAATTAGCTTGCGTAGTTAATTAATCTGTATATTCTTTTGGTCCCTCCGAGTGAGGGCGTATTTGTAATAAGTGTGGGTGAGTGGTTTGTATGTCTTCCAACCCCCACTTCTTTCTTCCCTTTTATTTACCTGCTTATGATGGTAGATTAAGGCACGTCTATTTTAGCATACCTTATGCAATGCATGCGTGCATCCATGCATTTGTCTAAACATGCACCGGGCTCGGTACATCATACAAACTGCATTGTATTTCAAATCTAACTTGAATACGTATTACTCGTGCATTTCACATGCATGTTTAGGATAGCCGAGCCTATCTAATTGCACTCTGTATGCGTTGCATTAGTCATCTTAACATGAGCTAGGTCATGCATATTTTGCTAACTAGTTTATTGTTTTGGCACGAAGTACGATGTAAGTATTTATGCTTTAGCATCTCGCATGCGTGTGAATGTTAACATGACAGCATGATTACCATGTGGCTAAATGCTTATATAAGATAAACTGTTTGAATGCCTGTGGGTGGAGGTTGGATTGCTTGAGTTGGAATAACTCATTGAAATCCGTATTTTAGCCTACTTGCGAGTAGCAAATCCGAAACGCTTTTCAAAACAAACGGATATGCAATGCTTGTTTCCAAATTAGGCAATCTAGTCTATACTTGTTTGCTGTGCGCATAACATAGTAATTCTAGGTTAATAATTGGAATAAGAACACGTAATGTTTTCAAAATTGGATATCATGGTTAGTAGAGGCCAGTCTTCGAACCGGGTGAAAGACGGTGCTCATAGCTGACCTTCCCCGATCGTACCCAAGCTCCCGAGCCAAGACATTTGGTGATGACGGACACGTGGCCTTCGGCACCGAGTCAGGGTTTCCTAAATTCCCCCATAAAAAATATTTAGGTGGCGACTCTGTAATCTGGCAAAGCAGTCCATGTTTGGCACTACTTTTCAAAAAAAATCTGTTTTTCTTCAAAACGATTTGCCAGAGTTGGACTCTTTGGTTCAGATTTAGAACCGACACAAATTGAGTCCGAGCTGTAGCGAGGTCCCCCGCGGGCTTGCTACAATACCTCACATGCATGTGCAATTCCTAAGAGAATGAGCTTTGAATGCATGAAATTGTTATGTTGAAAATAAGTTTGGTGTGAATTGAGACATACATGTGACTAATTTGTGAAATTGAGCTTCATTGCATTGTAATTTGGTGCTTGTACCATGTTAGTACATGTTTATGTGAAGTTTGAGCCATCATAGGCAAGAAATGTTGGTTTGAATGTTGAATTCGAGCTCAAAAACCATTTTGGAAAACCTAGAATTTATGATGTCCGCTCGAGCGGGGGAACCGCCGCTCGAGCGGGAAATACGAGCTCCTAGTATTTTCTACAGATATGACGTCCGCTCGAGCGGGGAAGTTCACGCTCGAGCGGGAAGCTATGTAGACCGAGTTCGCACTCGAGCGTCCGAGTGTGCGCTCGAGCGTAAATTTGATGTAACTAGCACTTTTGCAGACCTCCTGGGTCCGCTCGAGCGGGGAAGTCCACACTCGAGCGGGGACCCCTGTTTCTGAAATTTTGAAAATGCATTCTGTGTTTCGTTTTCCGTTCTCTTTCACTTCTAAGTACTCTTAGGCATGCATTGAGCATTGTGAATGAATTAAAAGAGTAAGAAAGAAGCCTAAAGAGGAATATGTGAATTAAGAAACGGATTAAATCGTTTGTGACCCATATGTGTTATGTGATGTATAGGGTCAAGCTCCAGGGCAAATCAACCAACCGATCACTGTGAGTAATATCTTAATAAAGATATATGTTGTTCGTCCGATTGCTTACTTCCATGTAAGTCGTATAAGTTTGTTAATCTGAATGATAGAATGAATGGGCCAGAGGCCAGTATGAGTTTGACATGAATGAATGAATGGGCTAGAGGCCAGTATGATCTGAATGATAGAATGAATGGGCCAGAGGCCAATATGAGTTTGACATGAATGAATGAATGGGCCAGAGACCAGTATGATCTGAATGATAGTATGAATGGGCCGAAGGCCAGTTTGACATGAAAGTATGAATGGGCCGAAGGCTAGTTTGACATGAAAAGTATGAATGGGCCAAAGGCCAGTTTGACATGAAAGTATGAATGGGCCGAAGGCCAGTTTGACATGAAAAGTATGAATGGGCCGAAGGCCAGTTTGACATGAACGAAAGATAAGTGGGCCAAAGGCCAGTTTGACATGAATAGATTGGGCCCGAGGCCGTCCGATGTGTTTGGAACCGCAATTATTTGACCTACGTATGAATATATGTATGTATTAGATAGAAATATGAATTGGGCCTAAGGCCGTTTGATGAATATTGTTCCAAGTATCTCCTTTATTTGATATTATTCACTGGGCTTTCGCTCACGCTCATTCATGTGTCTATAGGTGAGCCAAGGGAGGTCCAAACCTAGCCTCAGTGAAGTTTGTGTTGAACAACCAAGGTTTTGAAGAGTCAGCCTTACGTCTCACGCATGAGACTCATCTTCGCCCTTTTGCTATCTTATTTCATTTTGTCATGTTGGCGAGGACTTTGGTTTATGTTGTATATATAAATAGTTTCGATTGGCTAACCTAGACTTGATAGATCCTGTATGTACAGAGCTTTGCATTAGTACATATTTTGATGTAAGTTATTAATACGTGTACGCATGGTTTGTTATGATGTGCCACGTAAGTACAGCTCTATGGACAAAGTTTTAAATTTTGCTTCCGTTTGGCCCCTTTACTCTGACGAGTTATGTCTGATTTGATTTGAGGCCGTAGGTAATCTCAGTATTACTGCCCGGTTACGTCCTTAACCCATAGGGGCGGGTTCGGGTTGTGACAATTTGTCCATATATATACATGGCTTTGATGACTCTGTTAATATACTCAAAGAGACTGACATTATGCTTTCCATCCTAAGAACTTCTTTTCATCCCAAATTTATCATATAAGGAATTTAAATATATTTGGCATATTTAAGTTACTAATATATCTGGCATATGTAAATACATCCATCAGTTTCATAGATGAACCAAGATTTAAAACACAAAACAGAAATGATGTCATGTACACCTACCCTATAAGCTCCAAGAACCTTCAATTATTCAAGATACTACTCACTTTCCCCTTTCCAACTATGAACATACTTAAGAAGTAAATCGAACTAAATATCAGTTTGAAACCAAATCGAACTGTAGGAGTGAATTTCACCTAGCAGAAGAAATTGATCCAAATAAAAAATTGCCTTACTAAGTGCGAAGGGAAAGACAGAGAAGAGTGTGCAAAGCAGTCACGAATGTATCAACTGAGATAAGAAAATACAAGCCAATATTGATCCAATTAAAAAACTGATGAACAAATTAATTTTTTTGTGTATTTCCTATGCATATTAATATTCAATACTCTATGCATTTAGCCATATGAATTGAATTCAAATTCAAAAACGAGAAAGATATCAGTAGCAAGTAATTCATCATTTAATTCAAGATCTAATTACTTCTGAGCTTCATCAAACTAAATTGATATTAAAAATTGTAGAGAGAGCTTGAAATCAAAATTAAACAAAGCAATATAGAAATAAACTACGACTAATGGAGCAGATAACAAATAGCAACACAAAATCAAACACAACGCACCAGAAATTCAATCAGACTATCAATCACGAAGTGTCTTTAACAAAAAAATATAGCAAATTAGAATGTTTGAATCAATTCAGAAAACAAAGTTACATGAGAGAATGGTTTTGGTTACCAAAGTCCGATTTGTTCGATTTGTTTAAAATGCATTGCACCAGATCTGGTGATGGAAATGCAGAACCGGAGAACAAAGAAAATAGAAAGAAAAAGAATTTGAAAAAAATATTTTTATTCGATTGTTCAAGATCCTAAGGATCAAGCTAGCTACTATATATATATACACGTAATGAAATATCTAAGTAAGTTCTAGCTACCTTGGAGTTTGTTACAATAAAATTAATATGCTACAACGACTCTATAGTGTTGTGATACAGCTACAGTACCATTTGAACACCTCTTGCATTTGTCTGCAAAACTAACCTCAGTATGCCCAACAGTCTTAGCTATAGCTGCAGCTATACCTGCTGTGCTCTTAACTCTATTTTCACCCTTCTTAGACTTGTTGTCATTGTCCTCTCCCTCTTTAGATCCAGTAGGTACAGTACAGTTATCAACCCCCCTCAAGCTGAAAGGTAGATGACCAACCAAAAGCTTGGATTGTAAGAAGAGAAACCGAGCCACAAGTAAGGATTTGGTATATATATCAGCAAGTTGGTCTGAAGAAGAAACATGTTGACAGCAGCTTTAGAAGAAAGAAGAGCTGGAGAAGTGGAAGTAGAAGAAGCAAAAGGAAAAGAGTTTTCATCAAACACAACATGGTGGGAAACATACACAGTACCAGTGAAAGGATCCAAACACTTGTATCCTTTGTAACTAGAATGATAACCAAGAAACACACAAGCTTTAGATCTAGGTTGAAGTTTGTGAGAGGTATAAGGCCTAAACCAGGGGTAACACATGCAGCCAAAAACTCTGAGAAAAGCATAATCATGAGGTGTATGGAAGAGGACTTCAAATGGACTAAGATGGCCTAGTTTAGGATTGGTCATTCTATTGATCAAATAAGTCGCAGTAGCAAGAGCCTCAAACCAATACTTGAGAGGGACAGAAGACTGATCAAGCAAAGTAATAGCTGTTTCAATTAGATGGCGATGCTTTCTCTCAGCTACTCAATTCTGAGAAGGAGTATAAGGACAGCTCATTTAATGAACAATACCAACCATTTGTAGAAAATTCTTAAATGGACCACTAGTATATTCACCGCAACCATCAGTTCTTAAAATTTGTAAAGAGGTAGAGAACTGCCTTTCAACATATGCCTTAAATATGACAAATTTGGAAAACACCTCACTCTTATAGGACAGAGGATATAACCAAGTAAAGTTATTAAAGTCATTAATAAAGGCAACATAGTAAGTATAAGATGCATGAGAATGAGTAAATGGACCCCAAACATCAGAGTGAATTAAAGCAAGAGGGGCAATGGTTTATGATTAGACAAGACAAAAGGAAGTATGTGACTTTTTGACACACAACACTAATGACAAGAAGAATTACAATCTTTATGAGAGAAAGAAAAGCCACATTTATTTGCAATATTATGAAAAATACAAGTAGAAGGATGCCCTAGTCTCTTATGCCAAAGATGAGCAAGAGAGCTACTCCTAGAGAAAGCTTTAGGAAATGTGGAAACAGTAGACAGTAACTGATAGAGTCCATTGTGACAATGACCTCTACAAAGTACCTTGTTGCTGAGTTTGTCCTAAACCACAAAGGACTGATTATCAAATGTAATTGTACAGTTATTATCAAAAGTGAGTTGATGCACAAATAATAGATTAGAAGAAATTTGAGGCACATTAAGCATATTATTAAGCTTAAAAGTAAAAATAGGTGTGGACAAGATACCAGTGCCAGAGTTGTGGATAGGAAGAGTGTTTCCATCTCCAATCAACACTTGATCCTGACCTTGATAAGGTTGATACAAATACAAGTTACGTAGATCATTAGTGAGATGAGAGGTAGCTCCTGAATCAACATACCATGGAGTAAAGAAATTGGAAGGCATAGAGGAAAATGAAGATTGAGCAGTAAAGGCTCTAGGATTTGCAGAAGAAGGACCCATAGTGTATGATGAAAATACTGGTTGGAAATTTGCATTCATTCTATGTCTACATTCCAATGCAGAGTGATTGTTCTCACCACAAATTTGACAAACCAAACCATAGCTTTGTGGTCTGCCACCTCTTCTACCTCCTTTGAAATTGGTGTATCTGCCTCCTCTAGGCTGGAAATTTTGACCATGTCCACTTCTATTATTATATGAATAATTTCGAGTAGAGTTGGTACTACCATAGACACTTTGTGATGATCCACCAGAAGAAGCAGATGGAATATTTTGAGAACCAGTAGTAGTAGCATTGAAGGCTACTGTGAGATCTGAAGAAGCTCTTTGTTTATGACTTTGTTCAACATGAATTGCTTCTGAACCAAGCAAAGCACACAACTCATCCATGGTTAGAACTTCAGATTTAGTACGTATAGTCGTTTTAAAAGCATTGTATTCATCAGGTAGCCCAATAGAACAAGAAGAATAAGATCTTCATCACAAATCAGAGACAAAGCTAGGGCTAGTTGATCAACAAGATCTTTGACTTCTTGAAGATATTCTTCCATGGATCGTGTTTTCTTTGAAATAGTGCTCAATTTATTTTTGAGCTAATGAATATGAGAACGTGAGAGAGATGTAAATCTCTTTTCAAGAACAAACCACAGATCTTTACAATGCTTCAAATGAAGTACAGAAAAGAAAATTGAAAGTGTGAGTGTGGCTATTATGCAGCTAAAAAGACATGAATCTGTGAGCTTCCATTTCGAGAATTTAGGATTAGCAACTGTTTGATTATTTGCATCCAAGATTATAGCAGATGGACATACAGATGATCCATCAAGAAATCCAAAAAACTCAATAGCTTCAAAGAAATTCTGAATTTGTT
The DNA here is from genome assembly GCA_030407325.1 of Camellia japonica. Taxonomy (NCBI): domain Eukaryota; kingdom Viridiplantae; phylum Streptophyta; class Magnoliopsida; order Ericales; family Theaceae; genus Camellia; species Camellia japonica. The sequence continues at coordinate 34,395,253 of JAPPVO010000014.1, forward strand.
TTCTTCACATAGAATAAGCTTTATTGTTATTAACCAATTTAGATTTGCAACTAGTAAAAGAACATTGGAAGGCAATGAAGCTTTCTCAGATTGGATCGTCATTGTTGCTCATGAGAGCTCAGATTTGCTCTGATACCATGATGGAAATGTAGAACCAAAGAACAGAGAAAATAGAAAGAGAAAGAATTTGAAAAAAATATTTCTATTCAATTGTTCAAGATCCTAAGGATCAAGTTAGCTCTTATATATATATATATATATATACATAACGGAATATCTAACTAAGTTCTAACTGCCTTGGAGTTTGTTACAAGAGAATTAATATGCTACAATAACTCTAAGCCCATTTGGTAGAGATGTAGGAAAGTGATTATAGATTATGGCTTAACAGATTATAAAATATAGCTTTAAACATAAGCTATTAACCTGTTCGGTCCAGTTATGGGATTATGGATTTAATCAGCAGAGTAGTGTTTGGTTGAATAAGCTATAAAATAATTTTTTGTTGTGTAATGTCCTTTTTGCCCTTTTTTCTTTTTTTCTTTTTATTTTATTTTTTTTCTTTTTCTCCTTATTTTCTTTTCTCTTCTTTCTTTTTTATTTTTTTCTTCTCTTCTTTTCTTCTCTTAATCATTTTTTATTCTCTTTTTTCCTTATTTCTTTTTTTTTTCTTTCCTTCTCTTAATTTTTTTTTTCTTTTTCTTCATTTTATTTTATTTTCTTTACTTTATAGTTTATTTTTTCAAATTAGAAGCGGTGCATGCATGGTGAGATTGATCATGAGAAAATTTTGACAAATACTGAAATACCAATTAAAATTTTCAAATTATATTCATTTTGGTTTATAAATACATGAATATTAATTGATATTTTTTTAATTTATTAAAAATTGTTACAAATACCAATTAATATTTTTTTAATTTATTATTACAAAATTGTTACAAAATATACCAATTTATTAATATTTTTTAATTTAATTTATTATCAATTAATGGCTTAATTAGTATCAATTAGTACTAAAATTATTAATTAGTATCAATTAATATAAAATTGATTTCATTAATGGATTAAAATCCTTTATTATTATTATTATTATTATTATTAAAAAAACACTGAAACACCTAGCTTCGGCCCCGGGGAGAGAGAGAGAGAGAGCTCTAGTTCACCGGAAAAGGAGCTTCACCTAGATCACTTCTGCATTGATCACGATGGGGGATGAGAGACGATCGCGGAGAGAGAGAGAGAGAGAGAGAGAGAAAGAGAAAGAGAAAGAGAGCTCGAGCGTCAGATGCCATCATCGTCACCTGCAAAACCCGAGCCGGCAGCCCCCATCGTCAGAGATAGAGATAAAGATAGAGAGAGAGAGAGAGAGAGCTCACAGAGCTAGCTCTGGTTCACACCAGAGAGAGAGAGAGAGAGAGCTAGCTCTGGTTCAGATCGTCACCAGCAGCTCTAGGGTTTCAGATCGATCGCAACAATTAGGGTTTTGACCCTCAGTTGTGATTGCGATGGCGGAAGGTCGAGAGAGAGAGAGACGTTGCCAGAAACCGCAACCCTCATCGAAAGTCGCCTCTCTTTCTCTCTCTCTCTCTCTCTCTCTCAAAGTGAACAATGTGAGAGTGTGGTTTATATACGAGGTATTTGGTAATACCAGAATTTGATGAGGTGCATTTAAGTAATTTTGCCCCTCCAAACCAACTTTCCGCTTAATCTATAATCTCCAAAGCACCCCCTCAACCACTACAAGAAAAAACTATTTTTCCACTTAATTTAAGCTATAATATGATGAGTTAAGCTGTACCAAACACAATATTTTAGTTTAAATTAAGCTAAAAGTTGAAATAAACAGCTTTTAAGCTGCACCAAACACCCACTCTATAGTGTTGTGATACAGCTGCAGTACCATTTGAACACCTCTTGCATTTGTCTGCAGAACTAGCCTCAGCATGCCCAACAGTCTTTAGTTACAGCTGCAACTATACATGTTCTGCTCTTCACTCTATTTTCACCCTTCTTACATTTGTTGTCGTTGTCTTCTTCCTCTTTAGATCCAGTAGACACAGTACAGTTATCATCTGGTACATATATATGTACCAATTTGTTCGATTTTAGGAGAATTTGATCAAATGATCGAAAATCTAAAATAAATAACAAATAAATGTAGTTGCTTTTTGCTAGCATGCCCAATTCGAAAGTTCAAATGTTAGATTTAATTTAACATAGCAAAAAATTCGATCAAATTTTCAGCAAATATTAATTCAACTAAACATTTCAAATACATATATATATATATACAAGTTTTCTTCCAATTGAGTATCAGTCGATCTACAAAATCATCAAATAATCATCAAACGTGTTTTGGCTACCTTAACCTCAATGCAAATGCCAAAGTTAAAAACTTCACAAAATCGAAATTGAAAATCAATGTACCTTATTCATGTGCATCATCAAGCCATTGCAAGTGTAGATCCCAGCATCTTGAAGCTTCTTCACATCTCTGGCATTGATTCCATGAGCAATCACTGCAAAATCACATAAACACAAGCAAAACCAAATTATAAATTAAACTTCGATTAAGTTAAAACAGAGCACATGCCGATCCAATTTCTATACATGCAAAACCATAGAAATCCATCACCAATCATGACTATTTAACTTACAGTAAAGATATATAGACAAAAATTAAAAGTAGATCAGAAAGATATGTGAATCTCGGTATAAATGAAAGTTACTCAGCCATGAATGAACACAGATATATATATATATATACATATATGAAAATATAGCAAAAGGATTGATTTGAACCAAAGCTTCGTAGCTGAGAGAGAGTTAGATTGACCAAGAGGGAGAGAGAGAGAGAGTGTGTGTAGACACGCTCCCAGGAACTCTCCGATATCCGCACTCGCAAGGTGGGCGCGAATCTCGTTTTATTCTGAGCTACTACTACAGTTCGGACTCAATGTCACGGTTCTGAATCTAATCTCGCAAAGTGCAATGCAAGACCGATAAATCACCAAAGAGTCCAAATCTGGAAAATCGTTTTGGAAAATTGATTTTTATAAAGAAATGCCAAACATGGACTGCTCTGCCAGATACAGAGTCGCCACCTAAATATTTTGTTTAGGGGGAATTTAGGAAACCCTGACTCGTGCCTAAGGCCACATGTCCGTCATCACCAAAGTTGCCTCGGCTCGGGAACTTGGGTATGAGAGGAGAAGGTCATGCAATGAGCACCCTCGCTCGCCCGATCAAAGATCGGCCGCTACTAACATGATATCTTGTTTTTGAAAACACGTGTGTTCTTATTCCGGTTATTAAACCTAGAATTACTATGTGATGCGCACAGCAAACAAGTATAGACTATATCACCTAAGTTGGAACAAAACATTGCATATTTGTTTGTTTGAAAATGGTTTGAAGTTTGCTACTCGCAAGTAGGCTAAATTGCGGATTTCAATGAATTGTTCCAATTCAAGTAATCCAACATTCACCTACAGGCATTCAGGCAGTTAAACACCTAAGCAGTTAGCCTCATGGCAAGCATGCTATACATGGCGATCAATAACACACAAGCAGTATGCTAAAGTGTAAACACTCATAGTGTACTCCAAGCCAAAACAAAGAACTAGTTAGAAATCAATGCATGATCCTAGTTCATGTTAAGATGGCTAATGCAACACATGCAAAATGCAACTGGAAATAGGCCCGGCTATTCTAAGATGGCATATGAGATGCAACTTGATAATCATGTATTCAAATTGGTATTGAAATACAATGCAGTTAGTATGATGCGCCGAGCCTGGTGCATGCAAGATAAATGAATGGATGCACGCATGCAAAGCATAAGGTATGCTAAACAAAATATGCCCTAAAACTAACCACTGAAAGCAAGTAAGTAAAAAGGAGAAAGAAATGGGGGTTGGAAGACATGCATCGCACACACGCACGCTTATTACAAAAATTTGCCCTCTCGAACGGAGGGTCCGAATGAATAATACAAATCAACTAACTAACAAGCTAATTAATTATTACAAAACCAAATCGAATAACTAGCAATCTACTTACTAATTATTATAACACTTAATTAATTAACAAATTAACTAATTAAATTACAAATTAAAGCTAACTAACAAGTAAAGCATTAAAATATATAGACTAGGCTGCCTCAGCTCTGCCTTGAAGAAAGTGACGATGCATGCTCGATTCTCGTCCCGAAAGCTCTCCAAATGCTCTTTAGAGGCTCTGTCTGCAAGGTGTCCTTGAGAACTAGCTGCTGGATCTTACCAAAAACATGCTGGGGAGTGCACCAGTGACCTGTCGGCCATGAGGAGATGCTGCCGACCACCATGCCGGCCAAGGGTGCACACTGCCGGCCACAAATGAAGAGCTGCCGGCCAACAATGAGGGAGGTGCTGGCCACTGGTGTGCTGTGACACCAAGCTGCAGTAGAGCACAAAATAGAGAAAATGGAAGGTCTCCCAAGGGTATGTACGCACTATGCCACTCCATATCACCTCAAAACATCAAGGGAGAGGCATAATCGGATCCAAGACCATTAATCACGCATTTCGATGCATGATGGCCAAAGATCTAACTTGTGCAAATCAATGTAAAATGAATGCACAAAAAAACACATTGTAACGCCCCGACCCTTCACATGTCATCAATATTGTCCGCTTTGGGCCACGCCCGCACGGATTTGTTCTTCCCAGTGGGTCACCCATCCCAGAACTACTCCAGCCTAAGCACGCTTAACTGGGGAGTTCTAATAGGGATTTCACCACTAGGGAAAAGGCCTTGATGCTATATAAGGGTCTAGGTTTTTACTTTTATAGCCTAGAAACTCCCCCTCCATTCCCGATGTGGGACACCGGGGCCTTACAATCCACCCCCCTTAAGGCTACACGTCCCCGTGCAGTAGCCTGCCAACTCGCAAGCCCGCCCACATGCACCGAGAGACGCCAAGGGCCCACACTCGATACTCCGGAGAGTCGGCTCTGATACCATTTGTAACGCCCCGACCCTTCACATGTCATCGATATTGTCCACTTTGGGCCACGCCCGCACAGATTTGTTCTTCCCAGTGAATCACCCATCCCAGAACTACTCCAGCCTAAGCACGCTTAACTGGGGAGTTCTAATAGGGATTTCACCACTAGGGAAAAGGCCTCGATGCTATGTAAGGATATAGGTTTTTACTTTTATAGCCCAGAAACTCTCCCTCCATTCCCGATGTGGGACACCGGGGCCTTACACACATAAATGCCTAGAACTCTATCATGCATCGTCAAGAGCGTCGGTGACCGAGAATTGAGGCACGTTTCATCACTTGAAGTATGAAACGTCCCTCATTTCTCGTGCTCGGATTAATACTTAATCCAAACAACAATGCAACACAAGCATGGCAAACATGCAATATGACTTAAGCATGCAAACATGCAACTACATGACATACTCAATGCAATGTAATATGATTAACTTAACAAAGCTAATGGCATGCACAATGCTAATGCATGCAACAACTATCATACACAATGCGAATGTAGGATGGCATACTACATGCAATGAACAATATGGCATACTCGATGCAATATACATAGCATACTCAATGGACTTAAACCAAAAGGGTAGACCTCAGTCATGCCCCAAATCAATGGCCATAACACCAAAACAAAGGTACCAAAAGACAAGGTATACATGCACAATGCATCGGCCAATCAACTAGGCCTAAGAGCCCAACTCTCAAGAGTGCTCAAAGAGTGGAAAACATGAAAGTGTGACAACACTAAATACACTGAAATTAAGTAAGGAACGATGCCAAATCACTTAATCAACACAAACGAGGCATGCTAAGGTCTTTAAGCATTAAAGCTAGTAAAGAGGACTACAAAGGAGGCACGTAATACACGGCAAATATGCATGAACCAACCAGAAATAGAGCTCAAGTAGGTCAAAACAAGGACCTAAACATGTTGGGATGGAGGCTCAAGGACCTAGGCATGCAAGCATACACACTAGGCCATAAACTAGGCAACAATGCACAACACTCAAATGCACTTAAAGAGTGAATGAAGTGGGAACATGGCAATGCTACATGCTTTGAAATGAAGTATTAAGTGATGCCAAATCATCTAAATAGCTCAAAGATAGCATACATGAGTCATTAAAACACAAGGCTAGCAAGGCCAATTGCACTACAACTATGTAATTCATGAAGCATATGGCAAGGGCAATCCAAAATAGTCCTAGAACATATTAAAATGAGTCTAAAACATGCATGGAAGGAAGCCAAAACATGCAAGCATGAGGGGCATAAAGCACAATGCATGCAAGGCAAATCAGGTGGATTACACTACACCTATTAGGACCAAGCATGGGATGACTTAACCAACAAAAATCAGAGTTATATCATGGCATAATAACCCCAAAAAACATGTTGAAATGATGGCTCTCAAGCTAAGGCATGAAGGCATACGCAATGATCCATGTTAAGACATAAAGGGGGAAACCCTCCAACGCATTGAATAAGTAATAAATGCAAGTGGATGACCATGAAACATGGACTAAAATCACATATGAAATGATGCAAAATCATTCAAATAGGCCAAGCAATGCATGCTAGTGGAGTTGGTGCACAAAGCTAACAAGCTAGATTGAACCATGGCTATACAAAGCAAGTCATGCATGGCCAAAACAACCAAAATCAGAGCTAAAGCATGCTAAAACATGGACAAAAGCTTCTTGAAGTTAAGCCAAAAGGCATGCTAAAATGACATGTCAAGGCATGATGCATGTTAGGCTAATTCATGGAAATGCACTACAAGTGCATGGAGCATGCAAGAGGTGACCAAACCAAACCCTAATAGAGGTATGACATGGTAAGACATCACCAAAAACATGCTGAAATGGAAAGAAAACAAGCTAGAATGACATGCTACTTCATGAAGCATACAAGACCAGTTTGTGTGATTTACACTACAAGTGTATTAAGCATGCATGGTGTGACAAAACCGAGCAAAAAAAAGTGGCATGCCATAGAAAAATAACCACAAATACAAGCTAAGATATGGCCAACATAAGCTTAAAAAACATGCTCACATATGAGGCATTCAAAGACAAGTATTGAAGACATAAGGAGAGGGGATGACCCTCTCCCATTTAAGACTCCAAAGCCACCTTTCCACCACTGAAAATCCTCTAGATTTCAGTGGTAGAAAGGTCATGCGAAGGTTACAACAAGAGCCTAAAGGGGGTGGCTCAAAACAAGGCCTAACAAGGCCTAAGAGGGGGTAGATCACCCCAAACAAAAAAGTGACCTCAAACAAACTTCTCAAGCATGAAAAAATAGAACTTTTTCCAGTTAAGAGTTAAGCTTAAAAATGTATGCAAGAAGGGCTAAAAGCTTAAGAAAAAATGGGTGATCTAAAGGTTAAAGACTCACCCTTGAAGACCTTCTTTACCACTGCAACTCCAGCCACTTGTTTGAGCTCAAACCAGCCCAAGAACACCAAAACAACCTCAAGAAGCCTCAGCAACACAAGCAAGGTGTTTGAGTGTGTGTTTGTGTACAAAAGTGAGACAAAACTACACTTTTAAGGCACAAAAATGAAGAAACAAGGAGATATAGATACAAAGCTATATCTATCTTTCAAAGCTCCAAATTCTCAACCTCTGAAATGGAGGAGGAGCCTCTCCTTATATAGAAGAGAGGCAATGCAAAGCTTGTTCAACAAGCTTGAAAAGAGGCTTATCCCTCCATAAACGTGTATGGAGGAGAGATGAGTGAAAACTAGCTGGCTCAAAAGATCTAGCATGAAATCTGTTGAGACAAAGGGTTCTGCCGGCCATCAAAGGTGGCCGGCAGTGCCTCATTGATGGCCGGCAGGCATCATCAATAGCAGGCAGGGGAAAGGTCATGGCCGGCAGTGCCAAATAGTGACCGGCAGTGGCCCATGAGAATTATGCTGAAAGGACCAACACATGGTCCAAAAATGGGGCAAAAAGGGTACAGGGTTTAGAAAGCTCAAACCTGTGATGTTTCGCCGCGAAAGTCGAATACCCGACGAGCAATCGAACTTGTGGTTGGATGTACCTGCAAGCACAACCAAGTCTTGAGGACGGTCAAAAATGGGGTGTCTACAGAGAGAGAGAGAGAAAGAGAGAAATCAAGATTTGGGAAATAAGAGTGAAACCTACGGCAAGTTTTATGCAATTTTTTTTTTTTTTTTAAGTTAAGAACATGATTGGGGTTTAAATAAAATGAGATTTTGGTATAAAAAATGATTTTTTGTAACGGCCAAACAATCGGTCGCAAAAAAATAGAAGCAAAAAGTCATATTTCTAGTAGTGTATGAATGCTGGATTTTGGAGAAGCATTAGTGATAAAGCTCTTCCATGTATTGTTGTAGAGCGATTGTGACAAGCTTATATCAATGGGGTTTCAATTGAGTTGCTCACATTCCAAGGGATGTTGGGATTTTTCGAAATTTAATTGTATCATTCAACATGAATGATGAGGTGTTTAGGGAGATATCATTTCCAGATGGTATAGCTAGTGAGGACGAATTCCTGCAAACTACAAGCCTTGTTGTGTTTGAGGAAACCCTTTGTCTGATCTAGCATTATCAATATCAGAATGACTCACATTGTTGGATATGGGTGATGAAAGAGTACGATGTGGTAGCATCGTGGGTTAAGCAATTCAGAATCAATCTTCATGAGCCAATTGAGTTGAAAAAGAATGGTGAAGTTCTTCTAGCGGCGAGTGAGGGATATTTGGTTTCTTATTATGACCCTGAGAGCAAACAAATTGTGGAGTATGTGGCACTACAAAATGCCAGTATTGGCATTCGTTTTATGTGGATACTTACATTGAGAGCCTAGTCTTGCTAGATAAAAGGGCAAATTTTCGTGATACAGTTATAAGTGATCTATTGTGTGTGAAGAAAGTGAAGGGGACTGATGGAACCAAGGAACTTTAAAAAAAAAAAAAAAAAAATCAAAGTAGAACAAGTGCAAGCCAGATACAGTGTCCTCACCACTCTACACTTTTCGCACCTTATTAAAATATTCATTATTGCTTAGGTTTATTCTTTTTAAAAATGCATGATATTGATAGCACTAAGTAACTTCTATTTCAATTCTAGTATGCTGTTGGATAAGATCAATCACTTTTTATATGGAATTAATGTCTTTGAGAATGCCTTGAATACTGAAAAGTTCAGCCTATCCCATTATCTCTCTCTGGATTTTCTTTTATTGAAATGTTCATCATTGGCAAAGAGCACCTTGATTTGTATTTTCTAACATTATTTATATGAGCATGATATTTGCCAAATATCTTACTTTAATCCTTCGCTTGGAGATTTTCTTTCTCAACATTTGTGTGATTGTTAAGTATAATTGGCGAAAACTAGACAAATCCAAACCTTTTTTGGTTCAGTTTTCCGGATTGAGTTGTCTGTAATTTGTTTCTCTAAGAAAACTTGGAAACTTTTTGTAAACATATGTTTTCATTTTTAGTATTCTATATGGAAAATAGACAATAGAAAACATCACACTGATGTTTTCTTAAATTAGTTTCTACTAAATTTTCTACATAAATAGATTTTTCGAGCAATAAACCTAAAATATTCTTAATGTGGTTTTCTATTTGTTGCTATTCTAAGAACAAAATGCATTGACCTCCCCTAATAATTGGGATAATTGCACTTGACTCCACTTATTTGTGAAAATTATAATCGACCTCCGATTTCCTGCTAGCAAAACAAACAGAAGTAGCTGATGTGATAAAGTTATTTTTTAGTCTTAGGTCAAATGTCATATTACTTTTTAGCCTTAGATCAAATGTAATTTTATTTTCAAATGACAAAATCACCCATTTTTGGTAAGTAAAGCATTCATATAATAAAATGACAAACTTACACATATTACCTAGGGCATATCTAGGAAATTTATACAGGAAAATACCAACCCTAGACCATTCAAAAGCATATCCAAAACTAAAGTCATATGCACACTTAAACAAAACAAATAACCTAAATTTCTTCTTCAACTCCACTGTCTTCACCCACCATTCTTAATAGTTTTCGGCGAGACACCAACCATTACCTTCTCATAGTCTCAACACACACCCCCATCTCCCCCATCTCCCTTTTTTTCTTCTCTGCCTCCTTTACCCCTACCACTACCGCTGTGAAACCTACCCCCCAGCACATAGAACCCTCTGTTTCCTGTTTATACCATTGCGACAAATTAGCATTTAATGACTTATTCAGGTTTCATATTAAACTGCAACCCCCTAGTCTTTAGTGGGTATTATTTCGCACACAAATTGAATATGATAGAACGGCCAAAGGCAACCTATGTAAAGTTTCTGTTAGGTTCTCCTAGTTGATTTTCGCGCTTTCGGAGGATTGAAGAGGGCCAAAGTGCTATGGTCTTGTGTCATCTTTGCAAATTTTTGGGTTCTATGGTTGAAAAGAAGCTATTTGTTGAGAGAGTTAGAGTTGAAAACGCCTTAAACTTAGTTGGAAAATGGCGTTCGGAGGGAGAAAATGCAAAACAGCCCCCCAACCACTGTTGGGATGTAATAAGAAACTTGCTCGTACCAAAAATAACATGTGAGAACTGATGGTATGTATATAGGACACGTAAATTAGAAGTTAGAGTCGAAAACGCCTTAAACTTAGTCAAAAAAAAGGGCTTTCTAAGGGCGAAAATGCAAAGTTATAGCGATCCCGATTTTTTCCTATTATTTACTCTATTCCGGACTCGAGTTCCGTGGTTGTATGTTATTGTCTGTATCTCGTTTCCATCCTTTGATTCTTTGTATTTGAGTTTTGGGATATGTTGGGTGAGTTTGGAACAAGTTGGTTGTGAGTTAGAACAAATAGTTGCTGCCCAGAATTTGGCTTCTTCGCTCAAGCGAGGCCTGGGTATTTGCTTCTTCGCTCGAGCGAGAGTTCTTGCGCTCGAGCGAGGATTGAGGGTCTTCAGGTTTCTTTTCAGACGCAGCTTCTGCTCGATCGAGCTTTCTTGCGCTCGAGTGAGCCTAGTCTGGTTTGTCTCTTCGCTCGAGCGAGAACTCTTGCGCTCGAGCATGCGTCTGCGTTTCTTTCAAACCTAAAGGTTGGTATTCTTCGCTCGAGCGAGCTTTCTTGCGCTCAAGCGAGCGAGCCCTATGTTTTGTGTTTCTTCGCTCGAGCGAGAACTCTTGCACTCAAGCATTCTTCTGCGTTGCAGACCTGAAGCTTTGCATTGTTCGCTCAAGCGACGCTTCTTGCGCTCGAGCAAGGTTCTTTTGTGTCTGGTCGCTCGAGCGACCACTCCTTCGCTCGAGCGAGCCTCGATTATATCAGTTGGCAACAGCATGATATTAATCACTTTTTCATCCAAAACACTAATTCGGCTGTCTCACTCTCTAGAACACCCCTTCTCTCTACAAGAGCTCTTGATCTAGGGTTCTCCTACACTACTTCCTTTGTATAAAAGCTTGAGCTTCGTGTGGTCTTCGTTTTGATCCAAAAAAAGTTGAGCTTTGGAACATCTTGAGTTTCTTCCTTCTTCTCCCTTGAGCTTCTCCATTTGAGGTAGGGATAATCTACTCATTTTTATGAGCTTTAACATAAATGTTAGTCATTTTGTATGAATAGTGTGATTTGAAAATTTAGGAAGTTAGGGTTTGAGATTTGTAATATTCCAAAGAGGGGTTTTGTGTTTTTAAGCTCCATGTGCATATGAGGTCTTGAAAATGGGGTTTTGTAGATCTAAATTGGTGAAATTTGGTCTTAGGATCAATGTTTGAGAAAATGGAGAAAATGCCCTAATGGAATTTAATTAATTAATTTGTATAATTAGTTTGGTGATTGTGAGAATATGAAATTGATTTGAAAATCATGAAATTGGATGGAATTGGGACTAATTGGTGTAGTTGGATTGATGAATCGTTCACCGATAGAAAATGTAATAAATTATATGTTTGATAGATTTATTTACCTGTTTAGAAATAACTGTTTTGGGCTATCTGTAGAGGATAGTCTTGATTGTTGTAGACAATGCATGATGACTAGGGAAAATTGAAACTAATCAATTGGATTATGTCATTGAATGTGACGGTGGAAGTAACACATTGAATATGTAAATTGTTGGGTCATTGTATATGACAATGTGTTTAAATACATTGTATATGTTTGTTGTTTGAGAGGAGATAGGGGATGTACTCCATTTGTTTGGGAGGAGATAGGGGATGGACTCCATTGATAACTAAGTTGGCCGGAGTGTCCTTGGTACAAGTCCCGAAACCTTATTTATTTATGGGTGCCGGTTCCCTCGGACGCAGTTCCGTGAAATGGCATGTGAATAGAAGTGTTGAATGACGTTTATTATCGAAGTATCGTTGAATGAGTTGTAGTCTCATATTAAATTGTTTAAAAGAAAATGAGCTATGTAAATGGATTGACTGGGATAAATGACTGGAACTGAATTGACATATGAGTATCAATGTTAATAGATCATGGAAAGATGTAAGATGGCTTAAGAGTAGAACGTTTATCATATGCTAATGTTGTAGTTAATTCTCATATGATGTTTAGCGTATCTCTACTGGGCTTTGGCTCACCTTACTTGGGACACTATTTTTCAGGTGCAGGGGAAATGCCGCCTCCAAGATAGCTTGGGAGGTTTAGGAGCTGAAGACTCCCTTTTTGTTATTTTGTTGATGTTATATGTAAATCCAGGCCAAGGGCTTAATATGTAAAGAGTTAGAACTCTCTTTTGTTGTAACCAAGTGTTAACTTGGAAAGTTTGTAAGCCCGTAGGGCATTTACTTTTGTTGTCAACATGTAATACTTTTTGTAATGAATACTCTGATGAATGGATATATTTTATTTTCCTATGTCTATGAATATTATGAATGATTGATTTATGCATTTATTTTGAGGGCGTTACAACTTGGTATCAGAGCGTATCGGGTTTGAATACTTTGGGTACGTGGGAAGTGGTTAGTACCACAATGGGTTTGTCTCGCTTGTTAGAAACTTAAGTGTAGTGTTATGTGCTTATGTGATAACATGTTTATGTGAATATATGGGTATGGGATTTAGTTTCCAGGATGTTGATCGGGCCCTTGGGTTTCTGGGAGTCCTGTTGGAAAGGCACTTGATCACTGCTGTTTCTAATTGGAACTCTAGCAACGTCGCGGGATGGTCATTATCCGGAAATGAAATTCGTAAGTTCTAATGTGATTATGTGCTTATGTGGAGTGAATTACTGTTGTCCATTGTATTAGGACGCGAGTGAAATAGCTTCGGCACATTTGTGAATGTGCTAATGCCTTTGTTACCTTTATTAGGATGTCAGGACGAGGACGTGGTGGTAGGCGTGGTAAACCTAGGAAGCAGGAGGTCCCTATACCAGATGAGATTCCGACGCAGGAGGAGAGGATTGGTCAGGCCAATGTGGCCGAGCCAGTAGGACAACAGGCCATGGATGCCTTAGCCCGCAAGATGGCAGGAGCTTTGAGGGAATCTACGGACATTCTCAGGGCTGAGAATCAAGTCCAGGCCCATGTAGCTGAGACAGGGCTGTCTTTTCTGAAGATGGAGTTTTTCTTGTCGAATCCGGATGAGTTTTTGGAGGATCCTAAAGAGCCACTAAAGGTTGATGAGTGGCTTGAGCAGATGACGAAAACGTTTGAGATACTTGGCATCGAAGATGGGGGTTTGCGAGTGACCTTGGTGTCCTTCCAGCTGAAGGGAGACGCGGGTCAGTGGTGGACATATGTGCAGGGGCGCATTGAAGGGACTTGGGAAGCCTTTGTTGGAGCTTTCTAGGACAAATATTTGCCGGCTACAGTGAGGGAAAAGTTGAGAGATCAGTTTTCTCATCTTAAGCAGTTGAACACACCAGTGGCGGAGTTCGAGGCCACTTTTACTAGCTTGTCTAGGTTTGCACCGGAGTTGGTGGTGACCGAGGAGCGTAGGTATTTGGAGTTCGAGAAGAAGTTGAGGACCGGACTCATGTTTCGAGTTGCCGAGTCCATGATTAGAGATTATTGGCGCCTTGTGGAGGCTGCTGCCCATCTTGAGACCATTATGCATGCAGAGGAAGAGAGGATGAGGGGCTCCAAGAGGAGTCAGGATGGCCAGGGGGACGGTAAGAGGCAGAAGGGTTCTAACCCTCAGCAGTCCCAGAGAGTGCATTCGAGGTCTACCTTTCCAATACCGAGTTCGGGTTCTAGGAGAAGTGGTCAGGGAGACATCACTTGTTACAAATGTGGTCAGCTGGGCCACAAGTCTCCAGCTTGCCCGCAGAAGGGAGGAGGGCAGCGAGCAACTTCATCTTCGGCTCGTCCTCAGGGCCAGAGTCAGGGCAGAGGCCAACCACTCACTTGTTATCATTGTGGGCAAGCAAGGCACCTAAAGAGGTTTTGCCCACAGTTGAGTGGCACGTCTGGTGCATGTGGTTCGAGACAGACACAGAGTCACCAGCCAGCACAGTTAGTTCAGGCCTCGAGGGCCAATCAGGGAGCCTCTTCGGCTCAGTCTATGCAGCAGTCATATGCTCCGAGAGGTGAGCAGGTGGATCAGAGGCCTATGGGGTGCGTGTATGCTGTTACAGTGCCGGATCTTGTACCTGCTCCATCAGTAATGAGAGGTACCTTCTTGTTTTGCAACTCAGTTGCTAATGTGTTAATTGATATGGGTGTATCTCACTCTTTTATATCTTCTGCATTTGCATCTATCTTGAGACGGGAGTTGGCACAGTTAGCATCTCCTATTTGTGTTGTGTCACCTGTTAGGGGTGAGTTGATTTTGAAACAGGGGTGTTGGGGTTGTGATATAGAGGTCGTTGATCGTTGGCTTCCCTTTTCTTTTGTGTTGATGGATATGTCTGGGTTTGATGTGATTTTGGGTCTGGACTGGTTATCGTCGTATCGGGCTGTTATAGATTGCTACCGTCAGAGGGTTACTATATGTACCTTGAACGGGGATTGTTTTCATTTCTTGGGAGATCGAGTTGGTAGGGTTTTACCACCGATGTATGATCCACGAGGGCGGAGTGAGCTTAGTTATCTTCTCGCTAGCTGTATGAATAGTGAGTGTGATGAGACCTGAACTGAGTTGCCCAGAGTGGTTTGTGAGTACTCGGACGTCTTTCCCGAGGATCTTGTTAGTTTACCACCCCATCGAGAGATCGCGTTCTCTATTGACTTAGTGCCTGGCATGGCACTGATCTCCATGGCACCATATCGTTTTGCCCCAGACAAGTTGAGTTGAAGATTCAACTCCAAGAGTTGCTAGATAAGGGCTTTATTCGCCCTAGTACTTCACATTGGGGAGCACCGGCCCTCTTTGCCAAAAAGAAAGATGGGACTTTGAGACTTTGTATTGATTACCGAAAACTGAACCGGGCTACGGTTAAGAACAAGTACCCTACACCTCGTATAGATGATTTGTTTGATCAGTTAAAAGGATCCCGTTGTTTCTCTAAGATAGATTTGAGATCAGGTTACCATTAGTTGAGGGTCAGGGAGGAGGATATCCCAAAGACGGCATTCCGTATGCGGTATGGCCATTATGAGTTTCTGGTGATGCCTTTTAGGCTCACCAATGCACCGGCTGTGTTCATGAACTTGATGAACCGGATTTTTCGAGAGTTCTTGGATCACTTCGTAGTCGTCTTTGTGGACGACATTCTGATTTATTCACCTTCTAAGAAGAAACACGAAGAACACTTGCGAGTGGTGCTTGAGTTGCTTAGAGCCCATAAGCTTTACGCTAAGTTTGGGAAGTGTGAGTTCTGGCTAAGAGAGGTTAAATTCTTAGGCCACGTGATATCTGGGGAAGGAGTGTCTGTTGATTCATCCAAGATAAAGGCAGTGCAGGATTGGGCACAGCCTAAGAGTGTCTTTGAGATCCGCAGTTTTCTGGGATTGGCCGGTTATTATTGTCGATTTGTGAAGGATTTCTCCAGGCTAGCTTCGCCTTTGACTAGATTGATGCGAAAAGGGGTCAAATTTGTGTGGAGTGAGACTTGTGAGAAGTCGTTCCAAGAGCTTACAGTTAGACTTACCACAACTCCAGTCTTGATTATTCCGGAGAGGGGTTTGGGTTATGTAGTGTATTGTGATGCCTCACGAGAGGGTTTGGGTTGTGTATTAATGCAAGAGGGGAAAGTAGTAGCCTATGGCTCACGACAGTTGAAAACGCACGAGAGAAACTACCCTACTCATGACCTAGAGTTAGCAGCTGTGATATTTGCCTTGAAGATCTGAAGGCACTATCTTTATGGTGAGAGATTCGAGGTGCTTTCGGATCATAAGAGTCTGAAGTATTTGTTTACACAGAAAGACTTGAATTTAAGGCAGAGAAGGTGGATGGAGTTCATAGAAGACTATGATTTCGAGTTGCATTATCATCCGGGAAAGGCCAATGCTGTGGCCGATGCCCTAAGTAGGAAATCCATTAGTGATGTAGCTTGTATTGCTATCCGAGAATAGGAGATGTTGGGTGCTGTTGACGAGTTCGACTTGCTTTTGGGTGAGTCTATTGAGTCTGTGGCCTTGTTTTCTATGGTTACACAACCTACACTTGTGAATCGAGTGTTAGAGGCACAGAGAGATGATGTTGAGGTAGAATCCCTCCGGGAGAAGATCTTTAGTGGGAAGGTAGAAAAGGGTTTGACTATGTATCCTGACCTGAGTGTGAGGTACCAAGACCGCTTGTTTGTGCCAGAGTCTTACCGAGAGGAAGTACTCTGAGAGTTTCACCATTCACGCCTTGCGGTGCATCCGGGAGGCACGAAGATGTATCGTGATCTGAGTCGCCAGTTTTGATGGAGAGGGATGAAGAAAGATGTGGCAGTTTTTGTATCTAAGTGCCTTACTTGTCAGCAAGTGAAGGCCGAGCATCAGAGGCCAGCGGGTTTGTTGCAACCCTTACCTATAGCCGAGTGGAAATGGGAGCACATCACGATGGATTTGGTTGTGGGTCTTCCAAGGACTCATCGGGGTAGTGATGCCATATGGGTGGTAGTTGACCGGTTGACTAAGTCGGCACATTTTATTCCTATGCGCGTGAGAGATTCGGTAGATCATCTTGCCGACTTGTATATTCAGGACATAGTGAGATTGCACGAGGTTCCAGTGTCAATTGTCTCAGATAGAGATCCGCGTTTTACTGCTAGGTTGTGGCAGAGTTTACAGAGTGCTTTGGGTACTAGATTGACTTTTAGCACGGCTTATCATCCTCAGACTGACAGACAATCTGAGCATACTATTCAGATCCTTGAGGATATGCTTCGAGGTTGTGTCCTTGACTTTAAGGGGTTGTGGGAAAGACACCTACCCTTAGTGGAGTTTGCCTACAACAATAGTTTCCAATCGAGTATCGGTATGGCACCGTTTGAGGCCTTGTATGGCCGCCCTTGTAGATCTCCAGTGTGTTGGGCCGAGGTGGGTAATGCACCTTTGTTAGGCCTAGAGTTGGTTCAGGAAACGACGGAGAAAGTGGCACTTATCCGTAAGAGGTTAGTTACAGCCCAGAGCCGCCAAAAGAGTTATGCCGACCGTAGGAGGAGACCTTTATTGTTCGAGGTGGGTGATCATGTCTTTCTAAGGATATCACCTAGGCGGGGTTTGATGAGGTTTGGGAAAAGTGGGAAGTTGTCCCCTCGGTTTATTGGCCCTTTTGAGATCCTTGAGCGGATTGGGGAGGTTGCCTACCATTTAGCATTGCCACCGCAACTGTTCGGAGTGCATGACGTGTTTCACGTTAGTATGCTCCGGAAATATGAGCCAAATCCATCACATGTATTGGATTGGACCGACCTAGGAGTTGATGAGGATGCCTCGTATGAGGAAAGACCAGTGCGAGTTTTGGATAGGCGGAACCAAGTCTTGCGAGGCAAGACGATTCCCTTGGTGAAAGTTTTGTGGAAAAATCATGGAGTGGAGAAAGCTACATGGGAACGTGAGCTGGAGGTCCGAGAGAAATATCCGGACCTATTTGTGGGTATTTGAGTAATTTGGAAAATTCTGTTTTGTTAATGAACTATAAAAACATTATATATGTTTTGGGTCGTAAAGCATCGTATATGTTTTGGATTATGGAAGTATGGTATTTGTGGAATATGTCTTGGAAACGCGAACTTAAGTTTAACATTGTATATGTTGAATGTGTTATAGAAATGCAAATATGTTGTTAACATTGAATATGTTATGAAGATATGGAATATATGTGTTGAGATGAGTTGAGTTTTGAAAGAATGCATGTTGATAATGCATAATGAGTCATACTGTTTATTGTTCTCTTGAAAGGAGATGGAATGACCGGTAATGGGTCAAGATGGTGGGTATTAAATTTTAATCATGTTGAGAATTGAGAAATTGCAATTTTAAAACTTATATAAAATTTTGAGGACGAAATTCTTTAAGGGGGGGGGAGGTTATAGCGATCCCGGTTTTTCCCTGTTATTTACTCTATTCCGGACTTGAGTTCCGTGATTGTATGTTGTTGTCTGTATCTCGTTTCCATCCTTTGATTTTTTGTATTTGAGTTTTGGGATGTGTTGGGTGAGTTTGGAACAGGTTGGTTGTAAGTTAGAACAAATGGTTACTGCCCAGAATTTGGCTTCTTCGCTCAGCGAGACTTTTTGCGCTCAAGCGAGGCCTGGGTATTTGCTTCTTCGCTCGAGCGAGAGTTCTTGCGCTTGAGCAAGGATTGAAGGTCTTCAAGTTTCTTTTCAGATGCAGCTTCTGCTCGAGCAAGCTTTCTTGCGCTCGAGCGAGCCTGGTCTGGTGTGTCTCTTCGCTTGAGCGAGAACTCTTGCACTTGAGCATGCGTCTGCGTCTCTTTCAAACCTGAAGCTTGGTATTCTTCGCTCGAGCAAGCTTTCTTGCGCTCGAGCGAGCGAGCCCTATGTTTTGTGTTTTTTCGCTCGAGCGAGAACTCTTGCGCTCAAGTATGCTTCTGCGTTGCAGACCTGAAGCTTTGCATTGTTCGCTTGAGCGACGCTTCTTGCGCTCAAGCAAGGTTCTTTTGTGTCTGGTCGCTCAAGCGACCACTCCTTCGCTCAAGCAAGCCTCAATTATATCAGTTGGCAGTAGCGTGATATTAATCACTTTTTCATCATCTTTTTCATCCAAAACCCAAATCTGGCTATCTCTTTCTCTAAAACACCCCTTCTCTCTACAAGAACTCTTAATCTAGGGTTCTCCTACATTACTTCCTTTGTATAAAAGCTTGAGCTTCGTGTGATCTTCGTTTTGATCCGAAAAAGTTGAGCTTTGAAACATTTTGAGTTTCTTCCTTCTTCTCCCTTGAGCTTCTCCATTTGAGGTAGGAATAATCTACTCATTTTTATGAGCTTTAACATAAATGTTAGTCATTTTGTATAAATGGTGTGATTTGAAAATTTGGGAAATTAGGGTTTGAGATTTGTAATATTCTAAAGAGGGGTTTTGTGCTTTTAAGCTCTATGTGCATATGAGGTCTTGAAAATGGGGTTTTGTAGATCTAAATTGGTGAAATTTGGTCTTAGGATCAATGTTTGAGAAAATGGGGAAAATGCCCTAATGGAATTTAATTAATTAATTTGTATAATTAGTTTGGTGATTGTGCGAATATGAAATTGATTTGAAAATCATGAAATTGGATGGAATTGGGACTAATTGGTGTAGTTGGATTGATGAATCGCTCACCGATAGAAAATGTAATAAATTATATGTTTGATAGATTTATTTACCTATTTAGAAATAACTATTTTGGGCTATCGGTAGAGGATAGTCTTGATTGTTGTAGACAATGCATGATGATTACGGAAAATTGAAACTAATCAATTGGATTGTGTCATTGAATGTGACGGTGGAATTAACACATTGCATATGTGAATTGTTGGGTCATTGTATATGACTATGTGATACATTGTATATGTATGTTGTTTGGGAGGAGATAGGGGATGTACTCCATTTGTTTGGGAGGAGATAGAGGATGGACTTCATTGATAACTAAGTTGGCTGGAGTGTCCTGGGTGCAAGTCCCGAAACCTTATTTATTTATGGGTGCCAGTTCCCTCGGACGCAGTTCCGTAAAATGGCATGTGAATAGAAGTGTTGAATGACGTTTATTATCGAAGTATCGTTGAATGAGTTGTAGTCTCATATTAAATTGTTTAAAAGAAAATGAGCTATGTAAATGGATTGACTAGGATAAATGACCGGAACTGAATTGACATATGAGTATCAATGTTAATAGATCATGGAAAGATGTAAGATGGCTTAAGAGTAGAACGTTTATCATATGCTAATGTTGTAGTTAATTCTCATATGATGTTTAGCGTATCTCTACTGGGCTTTGGCTCACCCTACTTGGGACACTATTTTTCAGGTGCAGGAGATATGCCGCCTCCAAGATAACTTGGGAGGTTTAGGAGCTGAAGACTCCCTTTTTGTTATTTTGTTGATGTTATATGCAAATCCAGGCCAAGGGCTTAATATGTAAAGAGTTATAACTCTCTTTTGTTGTAACCAAGTGTTAACTTGGAAAGTTTGTAAGCTCGTAGGGCATTTACTTTTTTTGTCAATATGTAATATTTTTTGTAATGAATACTCTGATGAATGGATATATTTTATTTTCCTATGTCTGTGGATATTATGAATGATTGATTTATGCATTTATTTTGAGGGCGTTACAATAGCCCCCAACTACTATTGGGATGTAAAGGGTAGCTTCCTCGTGTGAAAAATGACCTATGAAAATTTATGGTACGTAAATAGGACACACAAATTGAGAGTTAGAGTCGAAAAAGTCTTAAACTTAGTCAAAAAAATGGTGTTTAGGGCGGGGAATACAAAACAGTCCCCCCAACCACTATTGGGATGTAACGGGCAACTTTCTCATGCCAGAAATGGCCTATGAGAATTGATGGTAAGTAAATAGAACACGTAGATTGAGAATTAAAGTTAAAAATGCTTTAAAGTTAGTCGAAAAAGGGCGTTCAGGGGCAAAAATACAAAACAGCTTTCGAACCACTGTTGGGATGTAACAGGCAGCTTCCATGTGCCAAATATGACATGTGAGGACAAACGGTACGTAAATAGGACATGTAGGTTAGAAGTTAGTCAAAAACACCATCAACTTAGTCAAAAACGATGTTCAAGGCCAAAAATGAAAAAATAATAATTAATTATGTACAATGATTGCTTGTAAAATATTATTGGTTGCACGATATATGCGTTCAAGTTTTACATAATATTCTTTTATATACATTCAAGTATGCAAAACTAATTATTAATTTGAGAAGATTAATTATATTCAAGTTTTATATGATTTTCTTTTATAATTTTAAATATGCCAATATTCAGTCAATACTAATGAGTAATTTTATTTTTACATATAGTTTTTGGCATGGAATTGTGGATATAACTTTTTATTTTTGACAATTACGAAGGACATTGTTTTTAGTCTATGGATTACTATTGCTCGTACAGATTACTTTTTAGGCGTGGTACAGATTACATTTTGGTGTGGTACAAATTAGTTTTTTGGTGTGGTACAGATTAACTTTTGGCATGATATTGTGGTACAAATTAACTGGTGTACAGAGGGCATGGTTTTTGTTTAATCCTCTTGTTTTGTATGGAATTATATTTTTGAGATTGGCTTGTACATGGTTTGTATGAAATTTCTATTACATTTGGAATTTGACATTAAATATGAAATTTTTTTTGATGGTTGAAAGTGAAAATGTGTGCACGTTGTAGAATGATTGATAATATAATCAGTATATGGATTATTTTGTTTATATGTAGGGTACAACTTGCACTAATAATGGAATAAATACCGGTGGTTGAGAAATTAATTATAAAAAAAAAAAAATAGATTATAAAGTTTTTGGCGACTAAATATTTGGTAGCCAAAAATGCCAACTAAATATTTTAGACACGAAATAACAATACACCTTCGGCAACTAAAATGTTTGGCCATAAAATACAATACAATGAAAATATCTAGTCTTTTGATGACTAAACTATTTGGTGGCTAATGGTGACATAAAACGGCGACTAAAATATGTAGTCGCTAAATGTATTATTATTAGCGATTAAAACGTTTTAGCGACTAAATATTGTAGTTGTTGAAAGAGAATTTCATTTTGATTTAATTACTTTAGGCGACTTTTGTCGCCAAAAAGGGACCATTGGCGACCAAGTTTCTTTTAGTAGCTAAAGATAATATAATTAGTAACCAACGTAAATTTAGTCGCCATTGACTATTGCTGACAAAGCTTGACGACTAAATGGGCGACGAAAAACTTTAGTCACCGTTGACTTTTGGCAACTAAAAAAGAGTCTTCGGTGACTATAAAATTGGTAGTTGAAAGTGATATACGCTAATGATTAATTTAAAAAGATTAATGTAGACCGCCCAGAACTCTCTTCGCGCGCCCCCCCTTTCGGAGAGGGCGCGAATTAGGTTCATAGCTACTACAGTTCGGACTCCTATCACGGTTCTGAATCTAATCTCACAAAGTACAATATAAGACTGATAAATCACCAAAGAGTCCAAATCCGGCAAATCATTTTAGAAAATCGATTTTAATCAAAAAGAACCAAACATGAACTGCTTTATCACATTTCAGAGTCGCCACCTAAATATTTTGTTTTGGAAAATTTAGGAAACCCTAACTCATGCCTAAGGTCATATGTCCGTCATCACTAAAGTTGCCTCGACTCGAGAACTTGGGTACGAGAGAGAAAGGTCCTGAAATGAGCACCATCGCTCGCCCGATCAAAGGATCGGCCTCTACTAAACATGATATGTTATTTTGAAAACACATGTGTTCTTATTCCGGTTTATTAGCTAACCTTACTATGTGATGCGCACAGCATATAAGTATAGACTAAATCACTCGATTTGGAACAAAACATCTCATGTTCGTATTTCAAAAATGGTTTGGAAGTGCTCCTCGCAAGTAGGCTAAAACGCGGATTTACCACCCTCAAGTGGGCTTAAAACAACATGATTTGCCACTCCGCAAAGTGGGCTTAAAACTCACATTTGATGAATTGTCCCAATTCAAGTAATCAAGCCTTCATCCACAGGCATTCATACAGTTAATCATTTAAGCAAATAGCCTCATGGCAAGCATGCTATCATGGCAGTCACTTACATTCATGCAAGAATACTAAAGTATAAACACTTACAGTGTACTCCAAGCCAAAATAAAAGCTAGTTAGAAATATGCATGATCCCTAACTATACAAGCAATGCCTAATGCAACACATGCAATAATGCAAATAAATAGGCTCGGCTATCTAAGATGGCATCTGAATGCAACACTTTGATAACATGCTTTTAAACACGTATTCAAGAAAGTGTATTGAAGTACGATGTAGTTTGAATGATACGCCGAGCCCGGTGCATGCAAGACAAATGGATGATGCAAACATGCAAGCATAAGGTATGCTAATTGAAATATGTCCTAAACTAACCATCAAAAGCTGATTAGTAAAAGGGAGAAAAAAGTGGAGTTGGAAGACATGCACACACGCACACACCCTTATTACAACATGGTGCCCTTGCGACGAAGGGTCTGAATAAATACGCTAAGCTAATCTAAGCTAAACTAACCAACTAATCTAATTAAGCTAATTAGACTAATTATTACAAATTAAACGAATAACTAGCAAACTAATTACTAATTATTACAACACTTAATTGATTAACAAATTAATTACATATACAAATTAAGATGCTAACTAACAATTAAAGCTTTAAACTATGCTGCCCCAGCAAGTTGAACAAGTTGAACATGCATGCTCGCATTTGGTTTCTTGCCCTGAAAAGCTCTCTGGTTTGCTCTTTAGAGGCTCTGTTTGCAAGGTGCCTTCAAGAACTAGCTGTTGAAACTTACCAAACCAAAGCTAGGGTGTGCACCAGTGGCCTGCCGGCCATGAAAGGTGGCTGCCGGCCACCTGCCAGCCAAGAGTGGGCCTCTGCCGGCCAAGGATGAAAGGGTGTCGGCCATCAATGTGGCACTGCCGGCCACTGGTGTGCTGTGACACCATTCTGCAACAGAGCACAAAAACAGAGAAAATGGAGGGTCTCCCTAGGGCATGTACGTACTGTGCCACTCCATATCATTTCAAAACATCAAGGGAGAGGCACTATTGGATCCAAAACCATCAATCAAGCATGCAATACATGATGGCCAAAGATCCAATCTTGCACAAATTCAATAAATGCAATGCAAACAAGACTCTAAGACCACAGCCTTATCATTAGAGGATCAAATGCAATGAAGACAAAGGAAATTGGCCCATTTTCATCACTTTGAGTATGAAATGGACCAATTCACCTTGTGTTCAATATGACGTCCGATTGAACACCATGCAATGCAAACAACATGCTATGCTTGGCATGAAACACAAGACTCTAATCATGTAAACAATGCATGCAAGACATGTTAAGGGCCCAAAACACTAAGGCTAGTGAAGAGCATCATACAAGAGGCATGCAATACACAACCTAAACAACCACACCAGCTCTGGACAGACCTCAAATATGCCAAAACGGAGGCCAAAACATGCTGAAATTGAAGCTCAAAGGACTAGACAAACATGCATACATGTTAGGCCACAAACAAGGCACAATGCACAACCCTCAAAAGCAATGAAGGAGTGAAGTGTGTGAGATTATGACTACACTATATACACTGAAATTACATGCTAAATGGTGTCATACCATGCAAACATCACATGCATAACATGTTAAAAGCCTCAAAACTCAAAGCTAGTCAAGGCCCTTTACACTACAACCATACTAAGCAATGCTCAAATGACCTTGACCATTCAAAATAGACCTAAGACAGGTCAAAATAGTAGCAAAAACATGCTAGGCTTGCAGCATAGATGGCAAGAAAGATATGCTCATGTATTGGCTCACAAACAAGACATGAGGCTCAACCTCTCAAAAGCATTGAAAGAGTGATACATATGAGAGTATGACAGTGATATATGCTCTGAAATCACATATTAAATGATGTCAAATCATGCAAAAAACCCAAGCAAAGCATGCTAGAGGACTTGAAACACAAAGCTATTAAAGCCTATCATGCTATAGCCAAACAAAGCAAGCCTCATATGACCTAAACCACTCAAAACAGAGTTAAAGCATGCTAAAACATGAGTAAAAGCATGCTGGAGTATAGCCAAAATAAGCTAGAATTATGAGCTAAAGTAGCAAGCATGCAAAGCTAGTGAGCAAGATTACACTACAAGTGTAAAGAGCAAGCAACCAATGGTCAAACAAGCCAAAAACAGAGTTATAGCAGGTCTAACAAGTCACAAAAATATGCTTGAACGAAGCCACAAAGAAGTAGAAACATATGCTCATTTGGTGGGCTATCAACTCATGCAAACAAAACAAGAGGAGAGGGGACCACCCCCTCCCATTTTGGACCTCAAAACAAGTTTTCTACCACTGAAATTCCTTTGGAATTCAGTGGTTAAAAGGCCAAAACAAGATGGTTTCAAAAGCTTTAAAGGAAGGCAAGAAGCTTAGCAAATAAGCCACCAAAGAGGGTGAAACACCCCTAACTCCAAAAACATTTTAAACTACCATTTTTAATCCTTAAAAATAAAGGTTTTTGTAGTTGAAAAGTAGGCCTAAAATAGCATGCAAAGGTGGCTAAGTAGGCAACTAAAACAAAGCTTTAAAGAGAATATGGCTTACCCTTGAAGAATAGCAAAACCAGCAGCTTTTCTGAGCCAAAACCAGCTTTAAAAAAAGCTCCAAACAAACCTCAAGAAACCTCAGCTCCAAGGAAGGGTGTTTGGCTAAGAGGGTTGTGTACAAAAATGCAAAGAAAATACACTTCTAAGCACAATATAGAGAGAGAGAGAGAGAGATATATTTTGTCTCTAAAATTTTTCTGAACCTCTAGCAAGGGGGAGGGACCTCCCCTTATATAAGCAAAGCAAGGAGAAGCTTGCTTGACAAGCTTAGAGCTTGTCTTCCACGTGTATGGAGGAGGGCTCAGTGAGCCACAGCTGGCTCAAAAGATCTAAAATAATATCTGTTAAAACATGATGGCCGGCTGGCCATCAGTGGTTGCTGACAGTGCCTCATTGATGGCTGGCAAGCCTTATGAATGGCCGGCAAGGCTAAATTGATGGCCGGCAATGCTGAAAAAAGGCCGGCAGTGCACCACAAGAATCATGCTGAAAGGACCAACACATGGTCCAAAAATGGAGCAGAAAGGATAGAGGGTTTGGAAAGCCCAAACCTGTGACGTTCCGCCGCGAAATTCGAGTACTCGACGAGTAATCAAACTTGTTATTGGATGTACCTGCAAGCATTTCCAAGTCTTGAGAACGATCAAAAATGGGGCGTCTACAATCAATTACATTGAGTGGTCAATGTATGGATTCATAGATGAGAGGGATAAAATGATATGCACTAATAATTGGAGTCTTAGTGTAATTGACCAAAAAAATTGATTAGAATATGAAAAAAAAAATCACTGAAAAACATATCAATTTTCAAAAACTACACAAAGAGTCTTAACTATTCTCTACATTCTAACAAGTCAAAATATGGGTTAAAAATTGTCAAAAAAAAAAAACCATTGGAGATGCTATGATCCAACTTTTTTTCTGTATAAGAAAGGGAAACAACTTGTTAGGTTGAAATTAGTCTTATACATTAAATCATGGTTTCCAATCACAAGTGGTCATCCGCCTAACTTCTTGATACATAGGTATTTACTATTTAGACATTGTTTTACTCATCAAGTTATTTCCAGAAGGCATGAGCCTAGGCTTTCCCTAGTCAGTCACAAAGGTTTGTGTGTATCGTATACCAAATTCTATATTATCCGCGTTTTGGATATGGTCAAAATTGTTGGGCTCATGGGAACAAAATTATGTTAATGAAATATATATATATATATATAACTTATCCAAATTAAAGATCATTATATAAGAAGAATTTTTAGAGGTGTAAAGTTCCATGCATGTTTTTAGGTGTTAGGATTTAGGAGAGGCACTTTACAAAGTATACTAATAATAAATATTTCTCAATGGCTCTATGTTCTTGACAGATGTTGTTCTCACTACTAAATGGGTTGCACCATTATTAGTAAGAAAATAATTATAAATAGAATTTATATATATATATATATATAATTTATACAAAAATAATATAACAACAATATTATAAACCAGCCTGATAGTGCACATTACAATGAAAACATGATATGTTTGTATTATCAACACTAAGGGGTTGTTTGGGGTGTCCTAAATAAGTGCACTTTTTGACTTTTTAGACTAAAAAATTGAGGAAGAAAATATAGATGTTTGGGTTACTTTTTGACTTTTTATGGAAAAATGTGTAATAAAAAATTGTAAAAATTGATTTGTAAAAAAAAATTAGGATTGGGAGTTGTGCAGCCGTAATTGTTGACTTTTAGTGAATAGTGTTAACTTTTTAATTTTTTGAGTAACTTTTTGACTTTTTTACAATATGCCAAACTTGGCCTAAAAAACTATGTACACATGATGCATGTATGTGTAATCAAAATTGAAATAAAAAAGTTGGGCAATTATATAGGGGGTAATTGGGGATTTTTTTTTAAAAAATGTGTGACAATAGTTTTGCCACATAAATTTTGAGTTTTAGATAATATAAAAGATGATTAATGAATCATCACAACCACTCGATTGTATGGTTTGTCAATCATCTACCTAATCATAGAATTATGTTTTCTTCTATTTAATTCCAAACCAATCAAACTCTCAAAAAAGAAAAGAAAAGAAAAGAAAAGAAAAACTACTTATGTATAGATTGGATTCAAAAAGGAAAAGATAAAGAAAAGAAAAAAAAAAATGGAAAGAAAGAGTCTAGCTCCACTGTGATTAATTTGTGCAAAGCAGTTGTAAAGTATTTTCCAACAATGCTAATTAATTAATTAATATAGCTAGTAAAAGTTCAATAAAAATTGTCTTTACTATTTTAGTTACTTAATTTTTTTATTACATCGTCTAATCACATACTATATCAATATAAATAAATTTAAGAGTGATCTTTTTTTATAAAAAAAAATTTAATATTACTTATACTTGAAATATTTACAAATAAAATCACAAAAATAAAACTTGTGATGCGATCATGAGTCCAAAGGTCCTGTTTGGTAGAGTTATGGGAAAGTACTTATAGCTTATGCCTAAACAACTTATAGCTTAGAACTATGAACATAAGCTGATTTTTGACTTATAAATTAAGCATCTACTGCCCTACTTAAAGAATAAACTGATTTCTGACTTCCAAAAAGTTATAAGCTATGAACTATAAGTTAAACCAAACACATCAAAATAGCTTAAATTAAGCTGAAAGCTGAAATAAGCAGTTTTTAACCTGCACCAAACAGGCACAAACTCAATTTATTTCATTTAGTTATTGACCCACTATAATTTAGGAAGAAATTAATCAACTTACTTGTTTTCACTTTTCAAAAAACACTTTTCAGAAAATTCTACTTTCTTATTTTTTCGTGTTTTTTTTTTTACTGAATTTTTTTAATATTTTAAGTAATTTTTTTACTTTTTAGACACACCTAACATAAATACACCTAAAAAGTAAAAAAATTGTAAAAAAAATCTTTTAAAAATTCACTAAATACCAAAAATATAAAAAAAAAATACAAGAATTCAATATATTTTTTGTATTTTTATGTATTTATTAATTTTTTAAAATATTTTTTTACAAATTTTTTACTTTTTAGATACATCTAAGTAAGGTGCATCTAAAAAAATAAAAAAAAATGTTTAAAATTTAAAAAATATTCACTAAAAACAAAAAAAAACAAAAATTAAAAAAATATATTTTTAAAAAATTTAATCCAAAAAACTCAAACCAAACACACTAAATGACTAACATGATAGAGAGTTGAAATGGAAGGGAACAAGCTAAATATTGGTAAGAGACTCTTTAACAAGCAAGCACCAGATACTACATAAAAATTCAAAAAATATTAAAAATTTTATATTAATGATTTAAATTTACTTGAAGTATGAGTTCACACCACCAACTTTAAATATCAATTATAGAATTTTTTTTTTTTTTTTCTGATTTCATTTTTGTGACCATAGAATTAGACCAGCCAAAACTTTGTTTTCTTTGCATATGAACCAATCAAATCATGAGTCCCATCGCGTGTTGCTAGATTTGCGTAGGTTGCCATTAATAGACCTAATTCAACCCAAGAGGGAAAATTGGAGACACACACACAGGAATGACCATTCAGCCCATCATATGACTCCTTGTACATGATACGGGAGCTTCTATATACACACACTCTTTCCCCTCAATACACATCTCCCTCTCACACACTTTCCACACACTCCTTCATTAAGTGTGTGTGGAGAGGGTGTTTGGTGTGTGTATATAGAAGCTCCCACATGATACACATCCATTTTGTTGTAAATTGACTAAATTATCCCCTTGTCAACCCAACTCAAGCCAAAAGTTATTCCTATGAGAGAACAAATCATTTTACCTATTCAAATTATGTCACTTTCATCTTATGAAATATTTATTTTAACAATTATTCCTTTAAATTATTAATATTAGTTTAATTTATTCTAAACTGTTGATAAGGTATATATTTTTAACGAAATATCATACTTGTTAATAAACAAGAGATTAATTGAAGGTATTAATTCACTTTATCTCATAGTAATGGCGTTTGGAATTGATTTTTTCAATATTTTTTTTGTTGGCTTTTATCTCAATTTGTAATTTTAAATATGTTGGTCAAATCCATTTGACATCAAATTCAAATTTACCTTATAAATTAAAATTTTAAATATTTTTTCTAGGTAAATAATTAAAAAATTATTAAGTACTCTCGGAATACTATGCGTCAATATTCCTTTACCAATCATCATTCACCATGTCCCGTTATGTTCCTCAAAGACTCAATACAAAATCATAATGCCTCACATTTTTCACCAATCATAATATAATTAAACACTATGTGGTCGTACTCCTGGAATGCCCAATAATATTTATGATGTGAATTTATAAAATAAAAAAAAATTCTAATGCACCAAATTCGATCACAAAAATAGACACAAACGAAACAAAAATATGTATTCAAATTCAGTAGTTGAATTTTGTGCACATACAAGGCCTATATAAATATTATGTTTATGTGGTGTTGCCCCTTCCATAATTACCCTTAATTTTTATATAGGTTAATTACATTTTTAGTTTTTAAAAGATAAATTTTATGTCATTTTAGTTCTCAATACTTAAATTGTGTCAATTAAGTCCCCTTCCCCTCACCTCATTTGGTCAATAAATGTTGTTAAAGTCAATAGTAAATGTAAACTTTCAGAAACCAAAATGACACAATTTAAAATTTTAAGAACTAAAAATGTAATTTTTTTAATTGAGTTTTCATATTAATATCACATATTCTGGAGATTAAAAGTGTAATTTTTTAAAAGAGTATTAACATTTATCTCTCATTTTAACAGGTCAACTAACATAATTAGGTTAAGGGACCAAGTTAAACCTTCTTTATAAATTGTGTACTAAATTAACAGAATTTGTACATTAAAAACTAAAATGATACAAATAATATATTTACTATTTAGGGATTAAAAATGTAATTAATAATGTCACATATAATTTCCAATGTTTCACACTGCAACTTGACCCTTTTTTTTGTCTCTGCTCTTTTTCTTTGTGGGATATTTACACGCAAGTTCTAATTTATGAACTTATATTTCATTAAGTCTTAACTAAGATTTTTTGGATCTTTAAATCTCATTAAATTTTGAATAGTTAGAATTTTCTTTCAAATAATGATTGTTCATCATTTATGATCACCTATAAAGAAACATGATGATTTAACATTTATTTTGATTTTCAAAACTTTAAAACATCAACTTTCAAATTGAAAAAACTAAATAAAATATAAAAAAAAAAATCATGTAGAAAAAAAATGTTTTTTTAAAATCAAAAAAAAAATTTGAATTATTTTTGTGTAAAACTGAAAATTTTGTATTTATAAAGGAACATGCTAAGAGAATATTGATGTGCAAAATTGAACAAAAATATATATATATATATATATATAAATGAAAAAACTAATTGTTCTCAATTTTAAAACTCTATTTTTTTTAGTTAATGAAACAATTATTTAGAACATTACTATGTAAAATTAATAATTCTTTGTTTTAAAAATTATAATAAAAAAATTTGATAACGTTCTTATTTTTAAAATTTTTAAAAAAAAATTGATAATATTTTTAATTTCACTAAATAAGATTTATAAATTTAAAAAATTTTAAATAGAATCTGAACTATTATAGCATTTATAAATAGGATATTTAAGTAATTAACTATTTCTTTATTCGTGTCTGCTTTGAAACAGTGATCGATCGCAATAGAATAAAACAAAAACATGTACTCTCTTTTGAAGATTCAATAAATTTTGGAGATTTTTAGATGTAAAAGACGAGAGAAAAACCCTGTTTGGAAGATCAGAAAACGGAAGAGAAAAAACAAAAGAAGCAATGAAGAAATGTGAGCTCTGTAACTCAGTTGCAAGAATGTACTGCGATTCAGATCGAGCCATCCTCTGTTGGGACTGCGATTCCAAAGTTCACGCAGCCAATTTCTTAGTAGCCAAACACTCCCGAACTCTCCTCTGCCATGCTTGCCAGTCTCCGACTCCGTGGACCGCCTCTGGACCCAAGCTCGGACCTACTGTCTCTGTTTGCGAGTCCTGTGTTCACACCAATAACAAAACTACTACAAATGATGATGATGATGATGATGATGATGATGATGAAGAAAACGGAATTGAAAATGATGATGAAGATGAAGATGAAGATGGTGATGATAGCAGTGATGAAGATGAAGATGATGGTGAAAATCAGGTGGTTCCTCTGGCTCTAATGGCTCCGCCGCCGGGAGTTTCGAGTTCTTCGAGCAGTGAAGAATCTTCCAGAAGAGAAAGTATACCCAAATCATCAATTGGGTTTTCTTTTAAAAGATCAGGTGAATTGATCTTCTCAATGATTTTCCTCTTTTTTCTCTCTGCTCTGTTTTCATCTCCTCTGTTTTTGAAGATTTGATCTTTATGTTAATCATGATTCATAATGATTTTTCTTTTTTTTTTTTCTTTCTTTATTACTCAGGGCACTGAAGAACATACTCTCTGTTTTTGTGTTATACATACATCTATATATACACATACAGTATATAAATACATTTTCTCAATCACATCTTCAAATTTTTAGTATATTTTTTTTTCAGACCCATGTTTCAAGTTTTGAACTATATCTTAATCATAACAATTTTTTTTTCCCTTTCTTTGGATTTACTCAGGGCACTGAAGCACATCTTCTCTCTCTCTCTCTCTGTGTGAAGAAGTTGAAGCAAGACTTTGATGACTATTATTGATGTGATTGAAGAGTGGGAAGCTTCAAGAGTTGTTAATGGTGTTGGTAATAGCTCTGTGATCTGGGTTAGTCTTAGGTTGATTAATGTTATAGTAATGCTAATTTAGCAATAATCTAACAATTAGTCCTGTCATTAGCTTGTACTAAACATGATTGTATCATTGGCTTATTGCTGTGAATTTGTGTTGTATCTCTGTTTTATGTGTTTTATGATGCTCAAATTGAAGACACCATTTGAAATAATTTGAAAATATGCTAACTTACCTCATTTTTCATTGATTTTTTTCCCATTTACAATAACTAAATTCAAAGAAATGAAATATGTTTATTATTTTTATTATTTACTTATCCCATTTTGAGACAATGAGCTCCTTATTGAATTGTGACTTGAATTGAGTGATTCTCTTTTTTTTAACATATGAGGTGAAAATTATTCAATGCAATATCTGATATTACTACACACTATACCAAATAATTATTCCATATAGGGAGCATAGATGAGATGTTGACTTTTTTGTTTTTTTTTTTTTTTTTTTGAAGAGACGTGTGAATCATAGGATATTGAATTTTAAATTTAGTCTTAATCTCAACCTAATATTTTTGTAGCCTTTCATGACTACCAATTATACAATATTTAACCTAGTACTTTGTAATCTTTTCATGATGATGAATTATATATTAGATTTACCAACAAGGGTTGGTTTAGTTGGTAAGGATCGTCCCCTTCGCCCATTTAGTTTAGGTTCGAGTCCCGCTGCTGGCAGTCCTTTGTTGATGGAGCGATATTGCGTAACGCTTTCCCTGGCCCTGGAATGGGGTAGCCACCCCTCCTCCTAAACTTTTTTTTAAATAAAAAAAAAAGAATATTAGATTTAACATGTTACAGATAATACAGTTAAAGTGTATCATGTTTAGCAAAATACAATTTGAATTAACAGTTTATGTTGATATGTTTTTTTACATTTTTTATTATGACTTATGATAATTAGGACTTTTTCATAAGAACCAAGTCTTATTTGTCTTGTGCATAGCACGAAATTGAAAGAGTACTTTTATTCACTATATGGTTATTCTTAGTTAATTTTTTCTCGAAATGGCCCCGTCAAAATAAAAATAAAAATATCATAATTCAACAAATCAATTGAAAGAGTACTTTTATTCACTATGTGGTTATTCTTAGTTAATTTTTTCTTGAAATGGCCCCGTCAAAATAAAAATAAAAATATTATAATTCAACAAATCTCATGATGTCATTGATGGCTTAAAAAAGTTTGAAGTGTCGGCTAATATGAAAATTCTACAAAATCATAAAAATGATAATAAATTTACCCAAAATTCTGAATTAATAGTGTATATTTAACCAATATTAAGATCACTTCAAGAATAAATCTCACCTTTCATGATAATGTCTTAAGTAATTTTTGAAACTTTTATTAAATTTGAATTTTTAGGGCTATTGTGGCTAATATTATTATGTAAGAAAATTTCCCCACTTGTTGGGTTGCTTAAAGGATGGGCAGCTAGCTAGTTAGCCAAGGACACATAAGCAAATACATGGTGTACTGGAATTCCAATAAAATCATTATAGGACTGCATGCATGAGGGACCATACTCTGAAAGGGAATGTGGATGACAATGGTTTTGGACTTTGTTTGGTCCCTTCTGTGGTCACTAGTTATTGCCAAAGATGGTGCATGAACCAACCAACCAACCAGCCATCATCAAAATAATCAAAAAAAACCACTGCGCAATTGTGGTTGATATAGTTTCTTTCTAAGTCTGCATGTGCCACTGGTTTTGGTTCCCTGTTTTGTATAGCTTAGCTTCACAAGGTATACACAAAGTTATGAATGTTTGTAGCGTGTGTTATGTTATTTTATAATAAAAATTAAGAGGATTTATATGTAGGTCTTTATAGATGGATTTTGTTCAATAGATTTTGTGAGAATTAGTGGTATATTTAATCAAATATTATTTTAAAAAAAGTTACTAATTGTTGAATTTCAGTGACAGTTTAAAAATTTTATCACAAAAACTAATTATATGTTTTAATGACAGTTTAAAAAAATCATCACTAATTTTTAACTTTCACTGACAGTTTGAAAAATTCGTCACAGAAAAACGTCACTAATTGTAAATTTTAGCAACAATTTATAAAAGCCGTGACAAAAAAAATTAACTAATTGTCAATTTTTAGCGATATATGTAAAAAAAATCGTCACAAAAAATTATAGTGACGATTTTACTATGACCTATTTTCAATAGGATTT
Organism: Camellia japonica; assembly: GCA_030407325.1. Lineage (NCBI taxonomy): Eukaryota > Viridiplantae > Streptophyta > Magnoliopsida > Ericales > Theaceae > Camellia > Camellia japonica. Next base: position 34,429,999 of record JAPPVO010000014.1, read on the forward strand.
GATGATAATTAAGTTTAATTATTAGAACTTATTGATAATTTATTCTAAAAATTATAAATAATATGTCCGCTTAAACATTATGATTATGTTATGAACATAAAATATTCTTTTATATGAACTAGGTTGTGTTTAGATGTTAGAGAATGTATATATATGGTCCAGATAACCCCACCAAAAAAGAGTAATACTAGGAACTCAACTTCATCAACCCATAAATTATTTAGAAATTTTACCTTGTAATTCAGATTTATTTTACAAATATATCACATAAATTCAATCACAACCACACAATCTCATTTTCGGGAAAGTTGAGTATAAAAAAATTGTGTAAAAATAGTTTGTTTATATATATTATTGTGTTCCTTTCAGTGTTCGTATTAAAACTGAAAGAAAATTAAATACAAGCTAAACATATGTCATCCATGCTTGTTTGATTGTGCTTTCTTCAAAAAAAAAATTTCTACTCGTTTTCATATTTTTGAAAACAAAAAAAAAATAAAAATAAAAGAGAGAGAGAAGCCTAAACTCTCATATTTTTATTTTTGTACGAAAGCGGCTTTCAGAACTTAGAAAAGAATTGTTTTCATAAGAAATTTTAAAAAAAGTTCACCAACCTTTTTCCTCCACAAATTCAAAATCTAAATTGAATGCAAAAACCTTTCAGTGTTTGAATTAAAACTGAAAGAACATGAAATACAAGCTAAACATATGCTATCCTCAAAAAAATTTCTCATTTTCATATTTTTTAAAGCAAAAATTACACACACACACAAAAACAAAAAGAGAGAGAGAGAGAGAGAGGTTGACCAACCTTTTTTCTCCACAAATTTTAAATCTAAATAGAATGCAAAAACTTTTGTCTTCTAAATCTAAATACAATGAATTGAATTGGAGTTTTCAATTACATAGCTCCCTTTAATATAACCTAACCAATCAATGTTCTGATATATACACACACATAATGATAGTAATGGTGTAGAAAATGACAGTGACCAAACTATAATCATCCACAAAAACTAAAATTGACACCATCTTTGTGTCCCAATGGCTTTGTTTGGTGACAGGCATAATAGCTACATCTTCCTAAACCATTTTTTATATTTTCTATCTACTTTCTATATGTTAGTTTAACTGTCAAATTACATTACCTTATTTGGTTTGGTGTGAAGACTTGTCTTAACTCTCTCTTTCAAATAAATATCTTGGGATTGTAATCTTGATCATAGGATACAATAATCAACCTTAATCTCCCTTGTATATATTTAATTAACCATGCAAATCCGTAACCGACAGTCGACCTTGGGGAGGCTTATGTGAGGAGGGGATTAGGATTAAGATTAACATAAAGACACGCTTTCCGAATTATTAATTTATGATTATAAACGAAATGAACAGAATCGTAGGAGAATGAGAGGAGGGGAGATACTAGGCAAGGTCTCCAACATGTCCATATGCCTAACATTGACCATAATATATGGTTCTAATGCTTAGAATTTTGATTAAAATAATACTATATATAAATCAATTTTTCATCACATTTTTTCATTACTAAATATAAAAAAAAAAAAGTGGGACCTACATTTTTTTTTTTTACCACTATGGCTCATTATTTTTATGGCTGATGATGAAGATATCTAATAAAAAACAGTAATGCTAGGGGGCCCGAAAACGGGCGCCCCGAATGGCCCTAATTTTTTTTTTTTTTTTTTTTTTTTTTTTTTTTTTTTTTTTTCTTTTCAGCAGAAGATAGGAGGAAGACGAAGGGGAAGGAGGGGGGGGGAGGGAAGGAGGGGGAGGAGGAGGAGGAGGGGGAGGAAGGACTGGAGGGGGCCTAAAAAATGGAGGAGGAGGACGCGATCGGAGTAGGAGGACGCGATCGGCGGAGGCCGACGCAATCCACGGCGATCGGCGCAGGCGACCTCTCTCTCTTTCTCTCCCTCTCCCTCTCCCTCTCCCTCTCTCTCTCTTTCTCTCCCTCTTCCTCTGCAACTCAGAGTTGCAGAGGTCAACAATGGCTCAACAATGGCGGAAAAAAAAGAAAAAAAAAAGAAAAAAAAAAAAAACGGAATGCCCAAAACGACGTCGTTTTGGGCATTCGGGGCATTCGAGTCAACAGTATTTCGGGCCCTCAAACATTTTCCAATAAAAAATTTGTTTATGGGTAGCGTTCTTTTTGTTTTGATTAGATTGATTGTAGTAATTATTTGTTTCTAAATTAGTTGTTGAATTGCAAAGAGAAGAGAGGGAATCAAGAAAAGTTGGAGTACTTGAGTTTCAAAAATTTGTGTGGTGGAGGGACATTGCTTGTGGAGGAGAGATGGAGAATTGTGTGGCTATGGTGGATTTTTTTTTTTTCTTTTTCTTTTCTTTTTCTTTTTATGAAAATCTCTCCACCATGGAGATGTGATTTTTTTTTTTTTTTTGAAATGATCTTTGGATTCTGTTTGTGGTGATCTTTTTTGGTGTACAGCCTTAGGGAAAGCATTATTCTTGTATATATTTGCTTTTTTATACTTGAAGTCTGTTTGTTGCATCTTAAATCAACGGCTCATTATGCTTCTTTTTTTTAAAAAAAATTATTATTATTTAATTTTGAGTTTGTTTGATGTAACCTTTCTCAAAATAATAATAATAATAAAATCACAAGCTAAAAGTGGTCCTCCCTTAACCTTAACTTCTAGATAATTAACTTGTTTAAGATATTTTTGTATCATAAGTTATGAGCATAAGTTGCACTTAACAATCAAAAATAAATTTTAAAATTAAAAAAAAAGTTATAAGCGTCACTAAACAAGACCTTTCGAATTTTGTATCCAATCGTTTGTTGTATTTAATTTTTATTTATAATTTATGCAATAGTATTTAATTTTTATTTACAATTGATGCAATAAAAATATGACGTGTAAATTATAATGGTGGCCCTTGTAGTTTGGCCAGTGTGTTATTTTAGTCATTCTAATTTTAATTTGTTTGATTTTGATCGTGAATTTATAATTTTATTTCACTTTGGTCCAAATGATTATAATTCTTAACATTTTTTTTATAAAAAAATATGCACATAAGTGGCATATGTCATATTTTTAAGGATAAAATTATAAATGTATTCAACTCAGTGAATTAATCTCAACCAATTCAGTGATAAATTTTTTGATAAAAATACTATTGACATTATCAATTAGATCAAATTAATAAAAAATCTAAAATTATGAATCAAATTTGAACCAATTAAAAGAATAAGAACCAAAATAATCTAAGAGGCAAAGTATAGAGACTATCAATGTATAGGGTGCAGCTTGCCTCCAGTCTTTAATCAAATTGGACGGTATTGTTCAGCTGGTAGGGGCCTACAACGGGCCTTGTTTTGATAATATAAATCGTTCAATATGTACAACTCGTCAAGTAATATATGTTTGTAAAAAATCACGTTGATCGGATATCGATAGCTATCTCATCTTATCAGTTTTGTATAAGAAAATGACGATGAATAAATTAATAGTTGACAAAAAATTAATAAAATGAGATAGCTATCGATATCCGATCAACGTAATTTTTTATAAGCATATAGTACTGATGAATTCTACACATTAAACGGTTCGAATTATCAAAATAAGACTCGTGATAGACTCTCACGAACCGAACAAAATTGTCCAATCTAATTAAGGACAGGAGGCAAGCTGCTCCCTAATGTATATTAGTGTTACTTGCTTTATTATAATTTATTAATTTTTAATTTATAATACGTTGCAGCAAAAATATCCACCACAATGCCACAAACCCTTTTTCTTTCTTTTTGTCTTTTTCTCCTTTCTTTTGTCTTTTTCTCCCTTTATTTTTATTTATTTCTTGTGGTAGCACTTTGTACTATGTTTTCGGTTCCTTCGTTGCATTATACCTTCTCTGTAAAAAGCATTTTTTTTTTTTTTGTTGGATTGGCACTGGAGTATTTGGATCAAAAACTCGACTAATCTCCAATGGCATATATGCCTCTGTTTAAAGCATATCTTTCTTCTGGTAAAACATCTTATTTATTCTTATACCAGCTTTTAAACTTGCTGAGCACGTTTGGATTTTTTAATTTTTTAATTTTTTTTTCAAAAAAAATTGAATGTATGTAGAAAATAATTTTTTAGATAAATTATAAATACACTGACTAAAATTTGTTTAAAATATAAATTACTCCTTGTTGTTTGAAAAATTACATCTCGTTTCTTGCAACTTCTAATTTCAGACAAATTATCCATTTTATTAATAAATCATCAAATCAATTAATAATTTAAGTATTTTTATTATTATATAGGTGATCAGCTAGGAATTTCACTGTTTCAGTTAATTATGCTAAATAAAAAATTCTGACAATTGAGGTATTTGTAATTTTTCAAAACACAAAAGGTAATTCGTATTTTAAACAAATTTTATGAGGTGTATTTGTAATTTATTCTTTTTTTTAGTTATACAAAAAAACATGAATGACTAGTGTATATATAATTTTTTTTTTTTTAGTAATTTTTTACTTTTTTGGCTTTCCTAATATATATATTTTTTTAGTTTTTTCTTTTAACTTTTGGACATTTTTAGCCAAAAAGCCAAAATCTACAAATGAGGGTTTAAGATGGTTTTGAAATGAAAAATACTTAAATTCAGTAAAAAGTTATTTTTAAATTTATTAATATAAATATTTACATATAAGTTGTTAATTAGTTTAAAAATTAATCAACTAGATTCAATTCTTACTACATTAGTGTGGATAAATTTATGAGTGATTTTTAAATATCTCTAGCAACAATTGTTTGGAAACGTTCATAATTTATTATTTCTTGTGTATATAAAATATGAAATATGTTCAAGTTAAATTTTTTATTAAAAAAATAAAATAAAAAATATGTTTACTACATTTATATGTTCAAAAACTTGCTACGAAATTAACCAAGGAAAAGAAATGAAAATTTATTTACTAAACAAGAAAAATACCTTTTTTATTTGGTAAAATTTAGTAAATTTGGAAATTATTTTTAATTGTTTAAAAACTAAAATAAACACCAAATGCGGAGGTGTTCATGGGTGCTTGTTCATTTGTTTAAGATGACATTATTATCATTTTTTTTTTTTTTTTGTCTTTTCTTTTCTTTTCCTTGTGTTTACACTAAATGTGGTTTATAATTGTTGGTGTGACATGTTAAAAATGTGTTTAGAATCTTTTACATTCTCAGCTTTGATAAGATTAGTAGCCAAATAAACGCAACGCATGTGCAAAAATTTATTTTTAGTGATGATAGCAAGAGGGAAAATGAAAAGTTGGAGTGGTTTGGGGATATGTCATTGTATATTTGGCTTTTAAACTTTTTTGCCCTAATAGTTAAAGATTGGATAGTTTAAAAACAAAAACGAGGTAAATTATTAATAGATCCTAATAGTTGAACTTAAATTTCATATAATCTTATTAAAAATAAGTCATAATAAAATCGTCGCTAAAAATTATTTTCTGCTACAATTTTTTGTATGTCGCTAAAAATTGACAATTAGTGATTTTTTTTTATTACGGATTTTATAAATTGTCGCTAAAACTTACAATTAGTGACGTTTTTCAGTGTCAAATTTTTCAAACTGTCACTGAAGTTGAAAATTAGTGATATTTTTTGTGACGATTTTTCTAGACTGTTGCTAAAACTTATAATTAGTGACATTTTTTATGACAATTTTTAAGCTATCGTTAAAAATTAACAATTAGTGATATTTTTTAATAGTGTTTGATGAAAAATGTCATTAATTATCGTAGGATCTATTGGACAATAAGTCCACTTATTAGGACCTACACGTAAGTCCCCTTTACGCTGTGTTTGGTTGGAGGATTTGAGGAGGGATTTGGAAAGGGAAAGGGAAAAGTTAGGTGAAATGTGAATAAAATATACATACATTTCACCTAGTTTCACACACCTTTTCCCTTTCCCTTTCCAAATCCCTCCCCAAATCCCTCAACCAAACACAGCATTAAACAATTGTAAAAGTAGGGGGGGGGGGGGGGGGGGGGGGGTGGTTTTTTGACATCTTTGGCATTGAAATCTCCATGACATATCTTTATTTTGTTGTTCAAACCAAATTAAGTTGAAAAAGATGAGCGACTTAATTTGTTCAATTTGTAAATACGCTTAATAGATTATTCACATAAAAATTGAATTGATTAAACATCAAACATCACATGATCGAATCACATTTATCAAAAATAAAAAATCGATGACAAATTGAAGTATTAACATTTTTAAATAAGGAAAATGAAAAATCCCCCTAAAAAAACTCCCCCTAATCCCCCTAATTTCCATTTTTGGCAAACTGTTTTTTTTTTTTTTTTTCTGTTTTCTTTTTTTTTTTTTTTTTTTACTTAAAAGGGAAAATCGGGGGATTCGGGGCTCCCCCTTTCGGGGGATGAATCGCTTCCGTTTAAATAAATGTCATATCCGTGTCGGACATGTATGAAAAGAAAAATCAAGAGGATCGAACTATTCACTCATTATTTAGAGGTGAATCATGTACGTATCGATATTCTATTAATTTGATTTTTTTTATTTTTTATTTTTTATTTTTTTTGCATGAATAAGCTCAACGAACCCTATAAAATAAATTGTTCGAATAATCTCAATGATTTCAAAGTAGGCTTCACAATACTCACAACAAGTGTGTCCTCGTAAAATAGTATAGATTATTTTACAATAACCTTATACCTTCCTCTGATTTTGCAAAATCAAGAAGCCAACTACAACTTCTAAGCTGAATTTGTTTGAATAAATGTTAGCCCACTTATTTTGAATGTGTGAAGGACCAAGCTCTTCCAGTTAGAGAAACATTTCATTTTGTTGATAAAAAGGAACAAAGTTTTATAAAAGGAGATTAATCATGTTTGAAAGTTGGACAATAAATCAAAGTACAAAAGTAAAACACAAAAAACGATTTAAAAATTGCTTGCCCTCTTTTTGAAAAAAGAGCCTGTCCTACACATGAAATGGAGGACAATAAAATCAAGTTCAAACATAGATGGCTTAACATTTTTTAGCATATATATTGCTATAAAAAATAAAAATAAAAACAAAAAAAACATTTTTTAGCTTATCATATGCTTTTTGTTTTTTTAGGTCTCCCACGGTATCCCCAGGTTTTTTGGACCTAGGACTAATCCGCCGAGGAAGTGGCCGGGCGAATATATGCGGGGTCCTCTCCCAAGGGAGTTTGCTGCATCCACAAAGGCTCGAACTTGAGACCTCTGCTTAAGCGACCCAAGTCGCTTTCCACTTTGACCAACCCCCATTGGTTTAGCTTATCATATGTGAATGTGTACTATGTATTGAATTTGACAGTACTCATAAGAAATATACAATTTAGTGTATAAATAAGTTATACTAGTAGTGGGCACATATGAATTAACAAGTATCTAAAATAATTGGATCAAAAGTAATTGAATCTGATAATGCCATTTATTTGAAACAGTTTGATGACAGTTACATGTGAAGGATATTTTAAGAAGAAAAAACTTGGGACATCCACACCAACTCAAAAATTAACTTTATATAATAATATAAATAAATGAAATTTGCATTGAGGTCGAGTTAGTCTTCAAGCATTCTATTTAATTCTCAAAATTACAATGAATCTTAGAAATTTTTTAAAATTAACCCTTCAGATTTAAAAGGGATAATTATGTTTTTCATTCTTGTTATTTGATTCAAATTTTACTTTAGTCCTTACAATTTTAATTTGAACAATTTAATCTTTATAGTTTAAGTCTAATTTCAATTTGGTCATTTCGTTTAAATTAGAGATTAAAATTAATAATTTTTGGACATTTCTCAATTTTCTAAGATTTCAATTTGATTTTTTCATCTAAATTGGAGGTTAATATTAACAATTTTGGAAATTTCTAATGTATACACATAAACAAAATTAACAAAAATTTAAACAGAATGACCAAATAAAAATTAAACATGTGGTGATCAAATTATTTAAATTGAAATTATAGGAATTAAAATAAAATTTTAGGTGAAAAGTGTAATTAACTCAATTTAAAATGTAATCTCAAATCATATAAATCAATATTGAGTTGGGCATGCCGTCAGACTCATGTCCTCCCCTACATTACTAGGGTTAAGGATACAAGTTCCGAAAAATGAAGTTAATAGCATAAACAATAAAAATAAAATAAATAAATAAAAATGAGTTTTGTGAGAGTATCGTAGCTTCCGCAAGTCCTAGTCCCGATGAACTCCACACCCACTCTACAACAAGGCTCCACACCCACCCCCAACAAGGGTTTTAAGTTTTGTGATAACCGTACAACGCACTCTTTTAAAGAAAGTCGCACCCCGAGTTTTGAATCCAGACATCTTATATGGAAGGGGGGCGAAACTCCACTAAACCACCACCCTAGTGATAAATTACAAAAAAACTTGAAATAAAGTTTAATGCCTATGTAAGGCTATCTCCAATCATAACTCAAAATTTTATTATTCGAATAAAAGTTGCATTTGCTATGAAGCACTTTTAATGAGATTGTTTTAAAAAATTCCAATCATATATTAAGAGTGACAATTTGATAAATAAATGAAGCTGCAAATAAAGCAAATATAATTGTTGGGTATTTGAGTCAAGATTTGAGACTTCTTTCATTTCGGCTTTAAAAAAAAATGGCAATTTAGTATAGATTTGAGTTAAGGAGTGGAGAGAGTGATTGTGTATTTTTTACTAACATCTAAATTTGAATCTAGGTTATAGTAAGGATTAGAGATATTTCACCCCAAAAAAATTAGAGATGTCTTAAGTGACAAAAATTTATCCTCTATTTTGATTATTTTTTTCTTCCCTTCATTAATCAACTTAAAGAGATTGAAGTTGAACATAACCACCCAACAAAGAAAAAAACAAAACAAAAAATAGGTGGTTGAGATGAGAAATGGCAAATCTTCAATAGCACATGGTGTTCACACACTAGATTCTCTTCCATTTCAGAAACGTGGTTCAGGTCATATTAAATTTGAAGGAATTAATATAATAGTGGTCAATGCACCATTGGATCATATGATGTTTTGGACTGTCATGCAGGTTAGCTCAACTGGTTTGGCTCTTTGTGATTTAAATATTGGGAAATTACTTATCAATGAAAATTTAAGAAAATATTTATAGATTACTGATAAATTTCATAAAATGATAAACTTTTGTATCAATGAATAATTAATTTTTAACTTTTACACTAATGTTGTGTTTGGTTGGGGGATTTAGGGAGGGATTTGGAAATGAAAATGGAAAAGGTAGGTGAAATATGAATAAATCATGCCTATATTTCACATAGTTTCACACACTTTTTCCCTTTCCCTTTCCAAATCCCTCTCCAAATTCCCCAACCAAACACAGCATAAGAGTATCTTCAATGGTTTGTTATTGGAGCTACCAAAGCTAAAATATAGCAACTTTGGTGTAAAAGTGGTTCTCAAATAGTTTGCGATTACAGCTGCTAAATTTGGAAAATGCCAAAATTTGTGTCAAATTTGGCACAAGTTTTGACAAATGCCAAATGTATCAATTCACCCAAAACCAACCGTTTCCTCCCTTCCTCCCTTCCTTTCTTATCCTTCCTAACAAACCAACCACGGTCGACAAGCTCTATGTTTTTGCAAAACTCAACAAAATTTCATCTACCGGTCGACCACCCAGTCTTCTGGCCGGTCAACCAGCCAAGGCAGTTGTCCAACCTCGGCTTTGGTTGGGATTGCCAAAATGGCTTTGTACCATTGGAACACTATTATTATAATTTGACAATTTACTATTATAGCATACATTTGAAGATGCTATAATAGCATTTACTATTGGAGATGCTCTAGCATGTATAAAATATTTTTACATATTTCAATATATTTTATACATATTTTTTAACACTAACAATAATCTTAAGAGAAGCCCTACAATACACTTTTCCTAAGTATGTATGGTAGAATTCTCCTAATCTTAAAGTTTTTTTTTTTTTTTTGGGGGGGGGGGCATTGAATAAGTTAGTTTTCAAGAATCGGTTTCTATAGTTTTGAAGTTGCTTAGGAATAAATATTGAGTGCAACGGTAATATTATATTTTATGTTAATAAAATATTATAAATAAAAAGTTAATTACACTTTTCACTCATATAATTTTATTCAAATTTCACTTTAATTTAATTGTTTCAATTTCAACAATTTGGTCCATACCCTTTAAGTCCAATTTCAATTTAGTCATTCTATTTAATTTTTTCTTAATTTTGTCTACATGTACACTTTAGAAAATTGACAAGTATTCTAAACTTATTAGTTTTAACTTTTAATTTAAACAAAAGGACAAAATTAAAACTATACTTAAAGAGCATGTTTGATTAGGTAGATTAGAGTATGGGATTGGGATTATTAATCCGTTGGCCCAATTATCCCATATTTGTTTTAACATTTTGGTTTAAGATTATTAATCTAATGGATAATTAATCCAAAAAATTTGTAGGATTATTAGTAATGGGGTAGGAGTGGGATTATTAATCTAATTGGATAGTGAATACCACACTAATTTAATAGGATTATTAATACTTCACTATTAATCTTGTGAATCAAACATAACCAAAGTGTAGTGACTAAATTGTTCAAATTAAAACAATATAAATTAAAGTGAAGTTTAAGTTAAGTTATAACGGTGAAAAGTGTAATTAACCCTAAACAAAATTAGGTGAATAACTTCCTACTGACTATAGTAGTCTCCACTAGTGTCACGTGATATCATTATTGTATTGAATATTTCTTAATCACTTTTGGTTGCAATTTGTTGACTAAAAAACACATTGATACTTAAAATTTTAAAAATATCGGACACAATGATACACGAAAAACATGTATAAAATATATAATTTTATACAAATATTATTTTATATAAAATATTAAAAAAATATTTGACGAGTGTTGCGTCGTGTCAAACGAACACGAGATTTGAAATAATACATTACTATCTTAAAAATAGCCATACTTCATAAATTGTCGATATCAAAAGTTGTATGACTTACCTAATTGGGTTGAAATAACTTTAGTTTCCAGTAGGTCCACTTACAATCCAACTGATTAATCTTCCTCTCACCAATTACCTAATATGTGAACAAGAATATTTTTTCTTCTAAATTTATTCACACACGCAAGCCTCAACGGTTCACGGAATTGTTTGGCTAGACATGACTGATTTGATTTACAAAGGGATTACTCTTGGTTATATTAATCTTCGTCACCAATTATATAATTTGCGAACAAGTATATTGTCTTGTAAATCTTTTCATCTACACAAATCCTAAAATTTTTATTATATCCAACAGGAGAGAAATTGTTTTTTTAGTGAACAAAACGGCCGATTGGTCGCACTATACGCCCGAAGTAGTTCCGAATTTATTAACGTAACTTTCATCCTTGTTTTTTTTTAAGTTTAGTTTTTTCTTTCAGTAACTCTATTTTACTGAGGTGTATAACGTTGTTGGCTATATATTTTGTACAAGTCAATCGTAACTTAATACGTGGTTTGTAAAAAGTAATTTGGGGAGTTAATGCAAGTCTCCAATCAGCGATAGACACGTGTCAATTCATGTTGGTAATGGGGGGATTGCATCGCATGGAAGCAGTTAGAAGGCGCGAAGTGACGTAACCCAACTGTTACTCACAATTCAAATTCAAATTCAAATTCAAGAGGAAAGCCTAACTACAAAGAAGGCATCGTGGGAGCAGATTGTTCAGGGCCATAACCAATGATCGTGGAAGGGCATTTCGACAGTTAGAAGTCTACTTCGACGGTTACCATTGGAGAGTATAAATAAAAGAGAAGGCTAACAGAAAAGGGACCCAGACTCATATCCAGAAACCAGTTGTTTACTTCATATTTTTCTTTCCAGTCATTACATTTCCAGTTTTTTACTTCCTATACCGCACTTCATTTCCTAGGAGTAGTTTCAAGTAGTCGCTACTATGAATCTTTTCAAAGTTTGGTCATTTTATTGTAAGTTCTTATTTACTTAATAAAATTCAGTTTCTAAACTATTTTGTATCTGTGATCATTTATAAGTTTCTCCTAAAAAGCCACCAATAAAAGTCATCTTCATTGAGATTGAAAGAATTTCAACACAATCGTTTGATAATTGGTTGGCAATTAAAAAATCTGTATGGACTTATTGATCCTTGCTAACACGCTTTAAATTACATAATTAACCTTCAAAAGTCAAAAAAGTCAACATATATTTTTGGCACGCCCAGTGAGACCATTAAAAATGGCTAGACGTAGAGCAAGAGGAGAAAATGAACGCCTGAAAAAGGGTGTGAAATGAGAGGTAGAAGTATCTAACCCCGAGAATACTGTAATGTCACATCCTATGGATACACCTATCCCATCAGATCCTCCACAAATGATCGAACAAACCAGCACTTCAAAATATGCAACACATGTCCAACATACTGAATAGGGCCATGAAACTGGACGTGAAACTATCCCTTCTACCCAACCAATGAATCCATGGGGAGGTTTAGTAAATGTTATGGGACAGCAACTAATGTATACAATGGAAAGATGAGTAACATCTTTTTTGGATCAAATGAACTCTCATCAACCAACTGTTGTAAGACAAGCTGAAGAAAACGTAAATTCCCTTCAGTATAGATTGGCTCAAGATAAACAGTCTATGCAAAATAATGGACAAACTAATAGTCAGACTAGTAATCAAAATCATGAGAGGTCATCACCTGTGCCTCAGTCATGATATGAAGCTGCTTCAAAACCACTAGCAAATCAAAATGTACCATTGCCCACCAACGAAGCCATACAAATTAGTGGATCTGGGCCAACACAAGGGAATGGCATGAAGATGTTTTCAAATCCTATATTTAAAGCCATACCTGCACACGGGGTTTCACTAATCCTATGTTTGAATTTGCACCCGAGGGGTTGGAAGGATTTCCTACGATTGGAAGAGAAACAACACATGTTCCTCCTCTTGTAGCAGCTTTCATAGGGCCTTTCTCAGGACAGATTCCAAGAGGTCAGCCATACCTTCAACAGCAACTAGTACAACAAGGACAACCAGTCCTAAATGTACCTATATATGGACCAAGAGGCCCTCCAGCACATGGAGTTCCTCCAAACCCTGTGTTTGTTCCTCTAGTAGTGGTCCAACCAGCACAAAATATGGTTCGTAGAGACCAAATTATTGATATTATTAGAGAAATGTGTGGACCTATAGCTCGGGGAGTCCAGACTTCGGTGTACGGAAAATCTTACCCAAAATGGGTAGACAAGGTACATGAATATGCAATGGGGTTTAGAATACCAGACTTTGCCTTTTTTTATGGAAATAGAAACTAGTCAACAGTGGACCACATTGCTAAGTTTATAAGCCAGTGTAGTGAGTTCACTAATAATGATTACATAAAACTGAGACTTTTTCCAAACTCTCTAACTGGGGCAGCCTTCGTATAGTATATAAACCTTACACCTGGCTCTATCCAAACCTAACAATAAATGGAGAAAATATTTCATGCCCAATTTTTCCAAACAGAGCCTGAGATTTCTATGGAAAACTTGGCAAGATTGAGCCAAAAGGCTTGATGAGAAGGCTACTCAATTTATTGCCAAATTTAAAAGGGCACGAAACAAATATAGGATCATGCTACCTAAGCCTGAATTTGTAAGATTGGCTCAAAATGAGTTAGAATTTAGTCTTCGAAAGAAGTTTGATGCAACTGAATTTCGAAAGTTTCCAAATATGAAACCTTGCTGGAAGAAGAACAGGATCAAAACAATGCATCCTATAAAACCTATTATAGGGACCCTAACTACGAAATCAATGCAGCAGAGATCATAGGAAAAGAACATATGACTTGTGAAGCATTGATTCAGCAAGACATTACAATAAACCAGCAGTTTAAAAAGAAAGACCTTCATAGGAAGCACTCTTTTGACATAACAAAAACAGATGATATTTTTGATCATTTACTTGCAATCCATTTCCTAAAGTTACCAAAGAGAGTAAAGATCCCCACTCCTGAAGAACTTAAAGGGAAAATGTACTGCAAGTGGCACAATTCTTGGTCTCACTCAAGTAAAAACTACATTGTTTTTCGAGACAGGATCCAAGAACAGATTCGAAAGAGAAGGCTAAAGTTTCCAACCAAGACCAAGAAAGCCATGGGAATTGACACCAACCCGTTTCCAGAGATTGGGAAGGCTGCAGCCAATGTTGGCATCCTAGATTTTCAAAATCTCTCCTTGAAGGAATTGGAGGAAGTCACTGTGCAGATGCATGTGGCTAGCCAGGCTGCCTTCAAGAAGGACACGAGAAGCTCACCACTTAGTGGACAAAGCTTTGCAGACCAAAGAGATGGCTCTAGTGAAGAAATATTGGATGATGACTCTTTCGAAGCAGCTGTAGTATAGAGGATGTGTCCCAGATACAGGATGAGTTACAAATGGCTGAAGGGGCTCCTAGTTGATGGGAAACAGTATTATAAAAATGTGCAGAGAGACCAAAAACCAGCCAGCACTTATAACAGAAGGCCATATCAAACTAGTCCTAGACAGCATTCATCCTTGGTTAGCTCACCAGACACCAAGATACAATCAAAGGAGAAGAGGCCCCTGATAAAACCAGCCACCTAATTATTATAGGGTGGGCAATCACCCAGAAGGGAAGCCTGAATTTGGCTCAAAACAGGAAACTAGGCCTAGTGATTGGCCTCCAAGAACTGCTTCGAAGCCAGTTACGAAGACAGTGGTAGCAGGCCCAGCAACTAAAGCAGTGGGTTCATGGGTCCCTAGGGTTCCAGATTGGTTTGTCATGCAGAGCAAACCTAAAGTCATACCGGCACAAAGCAAGACTTTCAAAGACAATGGAAGCATGATCAAGCCTCCTTTAGTGGCTCCAAATAATTGGGTTCTGCTCAAAAACCCAAAAACAAGGGAACTAGACATGGTTCCTGTAATTTCTAGGTCCCAAAGGAGGAAAATCCAATGGAGGTACACCCAAAGTGGAGAAAGTACTTCTTTAGCACAGTCAAAAGGCCAAATAGAAGAAAGAGAAGGTTCAAGGCCTGCTTCAGTAGAGAACAGTTGGCCAAAATTCATGCTGAACTGAAAACCAAAGAAAGATCCAACCTAGTAGGTCTTGAAAAGGCTTTGATGAAAAGTGATAATGAGACAGAATGAGAAGTTAAACTAGGCCAAAAGAAGAAATTGGCTAAAGATGAAATGTTCGAAGCCTTTATGGCTGAACAGACATTCCTGGTCGAAAAGCCAACAAGAGCAGATCATAAACGAGTTGCTTCGAAGGAACCCACCAGCACTGAGGTACCAGAGTGCAGTATGAGGATGCCTTCTAAGCTTCAGAGCAGACTAATATGGAAGGAGAGCAATCGCAGCCAGTGGTATAGTTTGGCTCATTCCTTTTAGTGCTAGTAAATATGGTTTATATGCTGCCACAAGAATTCCAAGTTGAGAAGGGAAACCAAGAAGGTCAGGAAGATGACCCCATTCCAGTTTCTAGTGAAGATTCACAGGCCAACATGCTTCAAGATGAGTCAAAAATGGCCAAGCCAATGGAAACTGATATAGAAAGTGAAGAGGTGAGCATTAACCTCTCATACCCCTTCGAATACCCTATAATGTTTATGACCCAGCACGTTAAGCCCCTGTATATCAAGGCTTACTTTGATGGGATACAAATGAACAAGGTGTTAGTGGACAATGGGGCAGCAGTGAATCTGCTTCTGAGGTCCTTTTTGAAGAAGTTGGGGAAAAGAAATCATAAGTTGATCCCAACAAGCACAACCATTGCTGGTTTTGCTAAGGATAAGTAGATGGCTCAAGGCATTCTACCTATCAACCTGAGTGTGGGGACCAGAGATTGCATTACGGCATTTTTTGTTATAGACAGCAATGTCAAGTATAATGCTTTGCTTAGCAGAGATTGGATCCACACCAACAAATGTGTGCCTTCCTCTCTACATCAAAAGATGATGATAGCACTGTGCAATAGGGAGACAGAGGAGATCAATGCAGATCCACAGCCCTTTATTGCTTATGCTAATTTTGCAGAGGCCAAGCTATGCACTGAAGGGGTGGTCCCACTCAATGTACTGAGGAAGTCTAATGAAACAGCCGAAGTGACGACTGATGAGGAAGTGACACACCTGAAGCATCTTGTACAGAAGAGTGCTGATGAAGAGTTCGTCACCAAAAATGACAATGATGCCTGGTTGTAGGCAAAAAGATCAAGACCAAGAAGCCA
The DNA here is from genome assembly GCA_030407325.1 of Camellia japonica. NCBI lineage: Eukaryota > Viridiplantae > Streptophyta > Magnoliopsida > Ericales > Theaceae > Camellia > Camellia japonica. The sequence goes on from JAPPVO010000014.1 coordinate 34,446,293, forward strand.
GACCATTGGCTTTAATCAAATTTTCAACATTGGACGTAGAGCCAATAGTCCAGAAAGTACAGGAAAAAGAGAGAGAGGCCATGATGGTTGGTTGTAATCAGGAGCAACAAAAGGCCAAACTTTTGGCTCTTGGAAAGTACTGTGCATTGGATATTGAAATAAAAGTCCAAGAAATACAAGAAGAAGAGACTTTGTGGACAGATTTTGTCTATGAAGAAGAAAGTAGGGATGTTGAACCAGAAAGGATAGAGATATAACTAGATGAAAGGGTTGCTTCAATGATAGAAGAAATCAAATGAAAAGTGTCAGTGAGTACCCAAGTGCAAGACCCCTTGGAAGAAGTCAACCTAGGTGAAGGTTCAGCACAACAACCTACGTATATCAATGCTTGGTTAGATCCGAATGATAGGAATTAGTTGCTGGTTGTCCTAAAACAATACAAGGATTGTTTTGCTTGGTCTTATAATGAACTACTTGGGTTGAACAGATCATTAGTGGAACATAGGTTCCCAATGAAGCCTAATTTTAGGCCACACAAGTAGAAGCCAAGACGGATGAGTCCTAAAGTGGTTCAAAAGGTGAAAGAGGAGATTGTTAGGCTCCTTAAAGTAGGCTTCATTAGAACAGCTAGGTATGTTGAATGGTTATCTAATATTGTGCCTGTGGTAAAAAAGAATGGCAAAATAAAGATATGCATCGACTTTAGAAACCTAAATTTGGCAACTCCAAAAGATGAGTATCTCATGCCTATAGTTGACTTGTTGGTGGATAGCTCAGCAGGACACAAGATTTTGTCCATGATAGATGGGCATTTTGGCTATAACCAGATCTGCATAGCAGAGGAGGATGTCCACAAGACAGCTTTCAAGTGTCCTGGAAACATTGACACCTTCGAATGGGTCAAGATGCCATTTGGGTTAAAGAATGTTGGAGCAGCACCATGATCTCATTGAAGGGTACTTAGAGTGTTACATTGATGATATTGTTGTGAAATCTCAATCCATGGAGGAGCACCTGGTTCATTTGATAGCAGCCTTCGAAAGAATGAGAGAATTCAAGTTGAAACTCAACCCTCTCAAGTGTGCTTTTGGTGTATCAACTGGAAACATCTTGGGGTATGTAGTGCACAAGAAGGAAATATAGATTGATCAGAATAAAGCCAAAGCCATCATTGAGGCCAAACCTCCATCAGGTAAGAAAGAATTGCAAAAATTCCTTGGTCAGGTTAATTTCCTTCGAAGGTTTATTTCTAACACTGTAGGGAAAACTAAAATATTTTCTTCTTTGTTAAAGCTAAAAAATGAAGAAAAGTTTGTGTGGACAACTGAGCATTAAGCTGCTTTCAAAGAAATCAAAACTTACTTGGCCAAGCCTCCAATGTTGATGCCACCAAGGAGAGATAAACCCTTGAAGTTATACATTGCTACAGCAGAAGATTCATGGGGAGTTTTTCTGGCTTAGGACAATGAAGAAGGCAAGGAACAAGCAGTTTATTACCTTAGTAGGTTTTTAAATTCTTATGAATGTAAATGCTCAGCTGTAGAAAAGCTGTACCTAGCATTGTACTTTACAACAATGAAATTAAGATATTATCTTTTGCCTATTGTTGTCTTGGTAATTGCAACCACAGACTTGGTTAAATATATGTTATCTAGACCTATACTAAGAGGAAGAATTGGCAAATAGATATTAGCTCTATTAGAGTTTCATCTAGAATTCCCCAAAAAGCAGTAAAATGACAGGTTTTCGCTAACTTTTTGTCACGCTCCAAAATTTGAGATCGTAAAAGAAATATATAAAGTACAACTCCCACAAGAGAGATAACCACAATATTTTAATATACACATATAAACAGAGTTATAACATAGATAACTGATTTGAGTTCCACTAGAGGTTTACAAAACACTGTCAAACCAAAAGGTAAAAGGCGAGAGAAAACAAAAACAAACTACTAGTCCACATTTTCAAGTGAACCACGGCTCTAAAACTTCATCTTGATTGTCTTTGGGATAACCTTTCCCGTCGTAAGCTGCTTCTTCACCTGGCATGACACGCCATAAGCTTGGAATGCCCAGTAAAAACACACACACCCCCATATCTTCTATCAATCAATCAACCATACACAAAACAAATCAGGTAACATAACATACTTACATTAAGGTTTTATGAATTAGTAGTTAGACTAGGCAGCTAGAATCCCCAAAGAGATCCTTCTACGCAACCACAAGGATTGAACACCGGACTATTCAGAACTCTCCGTTTTGCTGCTTTGCAGACCTTACCACCTATGCCCACCTTCCGATTATTTACCTGTCAGTGGCATTGATGGACCTCAAAAGGGACGGCCAACAAGTGGGCTCGCTTACACCCAAATCGTGCCTCGGGCTCGCTTACACCCTGCACATACCATACCAAAGGGCTCGCTTACACCCTGAAACCACCGCATAGAGTCTGAATACATCCGGGTCAACCTAGGGGCTCGCTTAAACTACTTACGCAAGACTTAACTCATTTGGTATTGATCCCATCATAATTCATGTCATGCATATGTATAAAATTGTTCTAAAACACTAAGATGAACGTCACCCATTGCCAACCCCTTATCATTTCCCGTTTATTAGATCTTTTGCTAGGTAAGTTAGTCACATTCGGTAATTCGATCATATAAAAGAGTATGAGAAAAACATACGAGAGGAAATATAGTCCATGATCATCATACATAAGTATAGTAAGGCAAGAAAACAACATTAGAAATGCTTTGAAACATTTAGAGACAAATAACATAATAGAACACAATTTCCAGCACTGTTCGGTTCTGCAGGGCTAACAAGAACGCTTTGGTAAAAATACTTCTAGGTCAAATTAGGGGCTGAAATTGCACAGAAACAATATTCAATATGTCTAGTTTCAGTTCCAATTTTCAGAAGTTGCACAGCCCCTCCACAAATTCATCTACAAACTATATTCGAAAACCTGTCCAGATTTGTCACCTTTTGGGGAAACTAACTTTTCTCTCAATCTACCTGATGGTTTTCACTCAAATAAAATCTTTGGAAAGAGGACTCAGAGTTCTAACTTTTGACAGAAGAACCAACATGAGATGATTTTTCTAGAAATTTATAAAATTGCTAAAAGTGGACTGTTTTTCAGAGATTCAGGACCAGATTTTTCAACAAATTATCCAAGCCCTAAAAACACACAATTAGGAGCTAATAAAATTGTCACAAGCTCTAAACACATAAAATATCCTACAATAAATTCATATTTGAGAATTAGATAGATTTGATATTTCTTTTAAATTAGAGAAGTTGCAGCAGTGCCTAATTTCACAAATTTGCAAGACAATGACACTATATCATACCCATACTTTCACACACACAAAAAACCCTATGCACCATTAATTTGTAACACAAGAGGCATACTAGACAATAGAATGAGATGATGAAAGGATTGGAGAAAATAGGGAGAGGTATGTTCTTACCTTCAAGAATTCCTTCTTTTTCTCTTCTTTTTTTTTTTTCTTCTTCTTACTTCTCTACTTCCCTTGAGCCAACTCTCCCTCTCTCACCCTCTCCTCAGGCTGTTGAAAAACGTGGAAGTGGATTTGGACAAGCCCTCAATTTATAGAGTATAAGGGTAGCTTAATGGCTAAGGGAACTAAATATCTAGATTTTTTTTTTTTTTTTTTTGTTACCCAATCAACTTTTCCACCAACATATTATATATATATATTTAAACTATGTATATATTCAAATAAACAATAGTATTCTATTCAAATAAACAATAAATGAAAGAACAAAAAAAAAATAGAACTAAAAATAAAATGTGTGAATTAATTTAGAAATTATGAGGTAAAATAAATAAAACCAAGTTTTAGGATAGTTCCAATCATAAAGTGGTGTTCTATGATTTAATTATGGTAACACACGGAGAAATTATTCTTTACTTGGGCCCTTACGCAGACTTTTACGAAATTAGGGCTAAAATGCTATTAACCTAAGGCTCAGGGTTTCAAGTGTAATTACAAAAAATTAGGGTCTCTACACTTTTTGGCAGATCATCCATGTCAAACAGAAAGCCAAGAGATAAGGGATCTTGGTATGGTCAATGTTGAGCCATGACAAATGTGGTTCGTTGGATTAAAAGCCAATAGTCTAGTTGGAATTGGTGTTGTGATTAAGTCACCATAGCGGATAGAAACCACACATGGTTTTAGAGTAAGTGCAAGCATGTTACCATATTATGTTGCTGCATTGCATTTGCTTTCTCAATTTTAGATAACCAATGTGACTTATATTCCAAGATTCATAAATCACAAGGCTAATGATGTAGCTCAAAAGGCCTCGAATTTCAGAACAAAGAGTGACACCCAAGTGGACCTAAGTCAAGTAACATATCAAAAGTTAATACCACATTTGGCTAAAAGGGGTATCATGGTAGAAGTTAACCAGAATAAATTAAAAGAGCATGATTGGAGACATCCAATCATCCAATATTTAACTGGTCCTTCTTCGAAGGCCAGCAAAAAAATTAAATTGCAGTCAATGCAATTTATAGTATATGGGAATGCTCTTTACAAAATGGGGGTAGATAGAATGCTATTGGAATGTCTAGGGCCAAAAGAGGCACTAACTGCCATGGCGGATGTGCAGAAAGGCATTTGTGGCGCCCATTAGCCTAATATGAAGATGCGATAGTTGCTTCGAAGGCATTCCTATTATTGGCCAACCATCCTTAAGGATTGCATAGAGTATGCAAAAGGATGTCAAGCATGCCAAAAGCATGGCATGATCAGACATGTGCCAATAACTGATTTGCATGGAGTTGTAAAGCCATGGTCATTTAGAGGATGGGCAATGGATATGATCAGGAAAATATATCCACCATCTTCAAAGCATCATTGTTTCATTCTAGTGGCCACAGATCACTTCACTAAATGGGTTGAAGCTAAGCCTTATAAGGTTGTGGATCAGACTGAAGTTACTGTATTTATCATAGAGTTAATCAATAGGTTTGGTATCCCACAGACCATAACTATAGATAATGGAATTGTGTTTGATGGAAAGATGGTGAAGTCTTTTGCAGCAGAATTTAGGATTAGTCTTATCAATTCCACCCCTTATTATGCACAAGCAAATGGTCAAGCTAAATCATCTAACAAGTCATTGAAAAAAGGAATACAAAGAGTTGTGAAAGACAATCCTAGGGATTGACACAACTCGTTGTTAGATGTGCTATGGGCTTACAAGACTTCTCCAAGGTCAAGTACATGAATCACTCCTTATGCCTTAGTAGATGGGCATAATGCAGTGTTGCCTGTAGAAATTAATATCAAATCCTTAAGAGTAAAATGCCAAGACTAGTTAACTGTTGAGCAATATCATCAGAGCATGTTCTTGGAATTAGAAAATATAGATGAGGCTAGAATTTTGGCATTAAATAATATCTCCTTCCAAAAGAATAAGGCAACCAAGAGTTACAATAAAAAAAAGTCAAGCACATTGGCTTTGATGAAGGTGACTTGGTATGGAAGACAATACTTCCAATAGGCATTAAGAGCCATAAATTTGGAAAATGGTCACCTAATTAGGAAGGACCATATCAAATTCATAGAGTCCTGCCTGGGGAAGCCTACCATTTAAGAAATCTAAATGGTTATGTTCATCCCAAGAAAATTAATGGTAGATACTTGAAGTCTTATTATCCAACTGTGTGGGAAACACAAGGAGTATAAAAAGTGCTAAGTAAGAATAATAAAAGAGCATGAAACACTCAGATAGATAATAAAGGGTTTTCATTTCATAAAAATTTGAGTACATTAAACCATAAATTGGCTCAAAATTCAATACAATGCTTCAGTTGTTCCCTGACAATTGATTCTCTACTCCTAAGGGATGGAAACAACTGAATGGCTGTAGCCATGTCCTGTCTTCTATTAACTAGCCCTTGATTAGTGGTCTACAATCTCTCAGCATTTTGATCCAAGGCTAGGTTGACTGTTGCTAGCTCTTCTTCCAATTGGGTTTTCCTCTCCAAAAGTTGGGTTCGAAGTTGAAAAGCATAAGAGTGTTGTCCCTTCAAATCAAACACCTCATCATGTATTTGGAAAACAAACTCTTTGTCATTCAGTAGCTCTTCTTCTGTAGTTTTAGCCATATGGCAAATGTTGAAGTAAAAGTCAATGGTGGCTGTTGCTTGGAATAAGTGGCTTATGAAGGCCATGTTGGATTACTTGAAGACTTTACAACATTTGAGGAAACCATTTCTGATAATTGGCTTTTGAAGGGCTTTGAATAGGATTTTTGAGAATGATTTCAGCAAGTCCAAAAATGTGCCTAAGTCCTCTTGAGGCAAAGAGACTTCTCTGGCAGTAGAAGAACTCTCAATGATCTCCAAAAGAAAGTCAGCAATGACCAATGGCTTAGTCTCACTATTGGTTGTTTGAGCTGGTGAATATATATCAAAAAGGCTAGCCATCTAGGCTTCGAAGATGTCCATCTCTTCCTCTGACATTGGAAGTACAGAAGAGTCATTAGTTGAAAGAAGAGATGACAGCATAGGGACAAGAGAAAGAGTTAGGGATTCCCAGCAATGTCTATTGTCTGGGCCACCAACAAGTCAATAGAAGAGGGACTAGAGCTAGATGGTGGAAAAGAAGCTGGTGAGCTGCTAGTGCCATCCTTAGAGAGACCAATTACCACTGGAGAAACAATTTGGGCAGCCAGGACAGCAGGAGGAACAAGTTGGGATGAGGCAAATGACATATGGGACAGATATGGAGTTAGGCCTGGGTATAAGGAAGCTGGAATGCTTTGCCTCACAGAAAGAAAGGAAAAAGGTATAGGAGGTGTAGAGCTAGGAAGTGGAAGTATCAACTGGATGGGTTCTACACTTATTGGTACTTCATGGTTAACTTTTCTTTTTTCCTTTTAAGGCTTCCCTTAGCTTTGCAGAAGTTAAGAAGAGCCCCTCATTCATAGTTGAGGTAGGAGAAGGCAATTTTGAAGTATGAGGAGAAGGTTACTATTATTCCAAAATAGAAAAAAAATGTTAGAATCTATGCTAGGTCTTGAAAAAGGGAATTGTCAAAAGGGACTGAGAGTAATTACCAGCCTTAGTAGTTTCAATGGTAATGGTTTTTTTCCTTACAGCCTCCTTTTGTAATGCTTCAATAGCAGCAGCCTCTTCTCTTTGTATTTGTTGCTGCCTCATTTTCTCAGACCTTTGAAAAACAATAATCTCTTTAGATTACTCCTACTCCTTCTCCACTGCTTTGGCAGCTGCCTTATGAGTGAGGTCCATGACAAGCTCACTATGAGAGAATGTCTTCTTTGTCCTTTTCAGAGGGGTTTTTTCTTTTTCTTCTTCCTCCTCAAATACTGTTTCCATAGGGTCAGGCTGCAGTATGAGTTTTCTTTTCTTCTGTTGTTGATTGCCCTTGAGGATGGTCAAAGCTTGAGCCCTCTAGATTGAAGTCTCCTGTAAAGCTCCTGCATCAAATATTGAAGCTATAAGCAAATAGCCAAGACATCAGAAAAGGAAAGGAGCAAAGGGGACAAGATACACACCTTTCTTTGAAGTAGCCCTGGTGACTCTAGGGGGAGGGGATGAGGCAGCAGGAGCAGGCATTGAGGCAATAGGAATATGAGCTAAGATAGTAGGAGCAGTGAAAGAAGTAATGGTGATCCCAGTCTCCTTTGGCTAGGCTTGAGCTTAAGAGGGCACATCTAGCCCTACTAGCAAATCCTTGAGGGAAATAGCCAAGTGCATCTCCATATTGGTTGTCCACTAATTCTGGTATTTCTTCAATGTAGTACCTTATGGGATAAAGGGAGAGAATTCAAATTCAATCAGATCTTGTATTAGCTTGGAGGTTGCTTCATCCAGCCTGATTTTTTGCACTTTCACTTTTTTGGTCGAAAGATTTAGATTAGAATGGCTGCAGAAAGGGACAGGAATCCCCTGAGTAAGCCCAAATTGCCTAGCAAATTGGGCATGGCAGTAAGCTTTAGATATGCACTTGTATGCTCGAGGGTTCAAGGTGCCCACAAAAAGCTCCCTTGGGATTAGGATGGAGGCCCACATATTTTTGTGTTGAGGTCTAGAGCAGGTCCTATCAGCCAAAAAGGTTCTCAACCAGGTTGGCCCTTTGTTGGCTTCGAAGGAGCAGAAGAAAGTTTGAGAAGGAGGAGAAGCTGGGAGTTGATAAAAAAAGGAAAAGTAGAAGGCAAAATTGGAAGGATAGAGGGAGATTCTAACAAACTTCATTCCATAAGAGGTAGGGTCTTCCACTAGGAATCTCAAACATTTGGAGTGTAAGTTTGTGAAGTATACAAAAAGCCAGAGTTGGAGTACCCAAAATGGGTCTCCTTGATTAGCATCCATGGGTTTTTCGCAGAATTGGGAGCAGGCTCTGTAGACATGACCCAAAACATATGGAGCCAAAGTTATCCTTTTATTCGAAGCAAGAGCCTTGGCAAGAGAGGCAAACTCAGGCATGATCCTCTGAGAAGAGGTACAAAAAAGGAATTTGCAAAGCCAATATAGAAGAAAAGAAAAGAATTCCTAATCGGTCACAGGACCTTCATTTTTATTCTCAGACTTAACAAAATCACTAAAGGAAGAGTTCAGAAGGGGAATAGGGAAAGGGACCTTAAGGTCAAGGTAATCTGGACCAAAAGGGGTGCCAATAGGTGATAACCCTAAAATATGGCACATATCAAAGACAGTGGGGGCCATCATGCCACACCGAAATTCGATAAAATTAAAAGCTAGATTCCAAAAACAAAGTGCAGCAAGTATAAGAAAAAGGTTTTCAAGAATGGTAAACCTGGCTAGTTGAAGGGCGTCGAGGAGACAGAGTTCTTGGAGGTCCAACATCCATGCAGAAACAACTCGGTCATACCATTCTTCTCATTCTAGCTTCAATGTGGACCAGCAATGATGAAGCCTATTCATCCTCCAGTTTCTCCAGTCAAGGGCCCCCTCGTAAAGGAGACAATGATCTTCTAAACGAGGGTACAAAGCAGGAAGCTAAGCAAGGGCTTCTCTGAAGATAGGTCCAAGGATGAACTCTCCTTGAGCTTGGTGATGGGGAATGAAGATACGTCCATCAATGGCGCTTCATTCGCCAACTTTGTATTTTTCGCACTCTTCGTTGAAACACCTCTTCAAAGCCACAGACGGGCTCACACACTCAACAACTAGTACTTTTGAAGAAGAAGAAGCCATCAATGAATGGTTGAAAAGGAAATGAGGAGAGTAAGTATGAGAAGGGTAATAAGTTACAGTTGGGAGCAATAGGAGTGAAAGGAAAATTTTGGATAATCGTGTAAATAAAGCGCAAAAAGATGGGGTTTTAAACCTTTCTGTCCAAAATTACCAATTTAATAGAATGAGTCAAATGGACCCAAGTTTTAACCCATGTGTGATTAAAGCTTTTATTTTAAAATCCCTGAAAACACAAGAAAGAAAACTATCTTCAAACCAATATATGAATACCTTATGAAGGAGGGAGACACATTTCAAATCTCAGATTGGCTCCAAAAATGGTTAGTTGGCTTCGAAGCTAGTTTTCAAATACTTAGCTTAGCTTCAAAATAGGTAGTTGGCTTCAAAGCCAATCTTATACCTTCAATTCAAACATTGCTGGGATTTGTTCACTTCGAAAGTCATTGAGGTATGCTTTTAGCATATGGTTCTTGCCTGGTCTTTTAGCATAAATAAGCACTATGAAACCAGTTCTTGGTCAAGCAATATAGAAAATTCAAAGACCAAAGGACTTATCTATGCATAAAAGCACTTTCTTGCACTTTTTGCTTAGATAGGACTCTTCGAAGGCAAATGTGGTCGTTCTTAAGAAAAATTTCATATGTCGAAACACCTAAACTAGGCTTCGAAACAAGATTGGTTAAGTTAAAATTGTTGCTTGCATAGATTGAATTGACCATATAATTGGAATATAAAAATAAATTTTAAAAAAAAGACAGATGTTGTCTCAAAAAAAAAAAAAAAACTTCATGCTTCAAAACCTTTAAAACCAAGCATCAAAGCAAATTGGTTGCTTCGAAACTGTTATTCACAGATTACATAGACAGAGTAAGGAATAAGGTCACATTAACCATACAGTTTATCATGCAATTGGAATACAAAACTAGATCATGCAAATGAAATTTGAAGAATCTAGTTGTATTGATATATAAGTATTTATATTGTTGGGCCTATTTGGCTATAAAATCAATTTTATAATAATAAGGGATAGAGAGAATAACAAGTTCATTGAATTTAGTTTAGCAGTGTTATATAAACTTGTGTTCTTTCTTTATCCTATCTTCAATTCTGTCTAAACTGGGTTTTTACAGCTGATGCGCTCTTGTTTGGTGGAAAAGTTGTTCAACCTTTATTTGAAATTTAGTCTCCTTCAAAATCTGATCCATCACGTCAATATCTACATCATCCCAGTATGTTGAGTCCTTGTTCTTGAAGGCGTTATATTCTTCAAGGAGGTTCTCTGCTTCGTATTGAGTATGAATTTGAATGGCGTCAATTTCATCCAAAGAGTCACTAGTGGCCTTGGAGATTTTATGCTAATTGAGCAGGAGAGGAAGTTGATCCAGGAAGGTATGGAGCTCTGTTTTGGCTATGGGGTTAAAAGCATGACCTCGAGATATAATATCACAAGCCCATAAGAAGTTCCTGTAAGGAACATCATCTCTAAGGACTTCGAAAGGCAGATGGGAGAAGGCGGCAAGTAGAAGCTGAGTTTTGTACTACTGAAATGCAGTTGGAGGAACTGGAGGTTGATAGGAGGAAAAATGCTGACCCTCGAAGAGAGTAAGTTTCAATTCCTCCATCCAATTAGGATTATGAGGAAAAGAGGGTGCAGAAGGATCCATCCCAAAAGAAGGAGGAAATTAGGGATCATTCACGTACTCCAAACAGTCAGAAGAGCAATATTTTGCCTTTTTAGCCAAGAATAAGGGACTACATCCCAATGCTTCAATTGGGTTGGGAGTTTTTTGTACTATTCTCATTGGCAGATAAGAGGTGTACCACGTCGAAAGCAGGTTGTCCTCCAAACAGTGACGACAATCAATGGATACGTAGGGATATACTATTGAGCTTCTGGAAGAAGGAGGCACCAGAAGAGGATTGTAGACGTCCCCGAACGCCCCGAGAGGATGACTCCCCCCGTTCTGTTCGTTTTTGCGGGTCTACTACAGTTCGGACTCTCATTGTCACGGTTCTAAATCTGAACCAAAGAGTCCAAATCTGGCAAATCGTTTTGAGAAAAACAAATTTTGAAAGAAGTGCCAAACATGGACTGCTTTGCCAGATACAGAGTCGCCACCTAAATATTTAATTTTGGGAAATTTAGGAAACCCTGACTCGGTGCCAAAGGCCACGTGTCCGTCATCACCAAAGTTGCCTCGGCTCGGAAACTTGGGTACGATTGGGGAAGGTCAGCTATGAGCACCCCCTCTCGCCCGATCAAAGATCGGCCTCTACTAACCATGATATCCGTTTTTGAAAACGTTTATGTGTTCTTATTCCGGTTATTAGCCTAGTTTTACTATGTTATGCGCACAGCAAACAAGTATAGACCAAATCGCCTAAATTGGAACAAGACATTATGCGTTCGTTTTGAAAAAAAAGGTTTGCTACCCACAGGTAGGCTAAAATGCAGGTTTTGCCACCCTCAAGTGGGCTTAAAATTCACAGTTTTAATGCATTATCCCAATTTAGGTAATTTGACCTTCATCCACAGGCATTCAAGCAGTTATATCACATAAGCAGCTAGCCTCATGGTAATCATGCTTTTTATGGTAACACTCACACGCATACGGTATGCTAAAGCATAACAGCTCACCTAGTACTCCAAGCCAAAACAGAAACCAGTTAGTAATCAAATGCATGATCCTAGTTCATGTTAAGTGGCTAATGCAACGCAGGCAAAGATGCAACCTAGACAGGCTCGACTATCCTAAACATGGCATGTGAAATACACAGGTAGCATGTATTCAATTTGGACTTGAAAATACGATGCAGTTAGTATGATGCGCCGAGCCCGGTGCATGTAAACGAATGTATGGATGCACGCATGCTATCATACTGTTATGCTAATTTAAATATGCCCTAATCTACCATCATAAGCAGGTAAATAAAAGAGAGAAAGAAGTGGGGTTGGAAGACATGCACACACTCACCCACACTTATTACACAATTGCGCCCTCACTCGGAGGGACCAAAAGAATATACAGTCCCAAATAGTACAGTCCAAATACAGAATAAATTATTACAAAGATTCTAATTATCAAATTAAATCAAATGTAAAAAGAAGGGGGGCCTCAGCCCTGCCTCGGGATGCGCGAATGATGCATGCTCGATCCGTCTTGCCCGGAAAGCCCGTACCATACCACTGCCGCCTCTGTTTTCACTGTCCTGCCTCTCCACAGACTGCCAAAGTCCCAGGATACCTTATATGCACACTGCTTCACACCATCGGCTGGATGAAATGGCCACCGGCCATGTAAAATATCTGTCGGCTGCTTATGAGGTTGTCAGCCACCAATACATTGCCGGTCGGCACTCTGTACTGCCGGTCGGCAAAAAAATTCCTGCAGAATCTGGTTTTTGACAGTAACAAGGACAGACAGTGTATGGTATGGAATTTTGGGCACATGTAAGCATGGCCATGCCCCCTATCATGTATGGGACTCAAGGAAGCATGGCCCTTGGTCCTTGGGCCACCAATTATGCATTTTGATGCATGATGGTCTAAGGGACCAAGATTGCAATTCAATGTAAAGATGCATGCAACACACAAATGAGGACCAAGACCCTATCATGTCCAAGTCAAGGGCCTTAGTGACATGAGAATTGAGACGTGTTTTGTCACTTAAACTACAAACACCTCTCATCTCTCACACTTGGTTTGACACCCCAAACCAAGTAATGCAATGCATGTTATGCAAACATGGCTTAACAATGCAACATGATACTAAAATGCAAGGCATGCCAAATGCTATGCAACATCATGTTAAGTATACAAAATGCTAGAGCATACGAGATGCAAATGCAATGCAAACAAGGACAAATCATGTAATAGAACTATCATGCTACCACACTTAATGAAGCAAGTATGCAAGGAACATGAGACAAACATGCAAAAGTGGGCTTAGACCATAAAGGGGCAGACCTCAATCCACCCCAAAACAGTGGCCAAAAGTGCCTAAAACCATGGACAAAATGTTCAACAAGCATACAAATTAATGGGCCTAAAGCTAAGGCACAAAAGAGGGTACTCTACTACCATTAGCAAGACCATCCATGGCATGAATCAAGCAACCAAAAACAGATGTTTAGCATGTAAAACAACCCCCAAAGCCCCTGATATGGCAGCCCAAATGCCTTAAATATGTAAGCATGCACAATGTCCATTTCAAAGCACAAAAGACCAATGTTTCAAAGCATGAAAGGCATGACAAATGGAGATATATAAGCATGGCATGGGGACTGAAATAGCATGTTGAATGACTCCAAATCACCTAAATAGCCTAACCAATGCATGTTCATGGATCATATACTCAAGGCTTACAAGCCATAATGCAAAGCAACCATACCAAGCATGCCAAACATGGCAAAATCAGTGACTAACAGACCTAAAACATGACAAATCATGACCAAAAGCTTCAATAAGCCAAGCTAAAACATGAGGATATACAAGGCTAAACCCATGGCACATTTCTAGGCAAAGTAGAGCATTACAAAGCAAGTATAAGATGCATGCTAAGGGCTACAAATCCAACCAAAAACAAGATATAACATATCATATGAATACCAAATAAGCTCTGAAATGAGGCCAAAACAAACCAAGTAGGCATGCTCCCTTATGAGCCAAAAACAAAGGCAAAAGAGGGACAAAGGGGAGAGGGGTGTCCCTCCCCTATACAAGACTTCAAACCACCTTCATCACCACTGAAAACCCACTGGATTTCAGTGGTGTGAAGATCAACACAACAACATAAGCGAGACTTAAGGAGAAGGGACCAAAAGGGGCCAAACAAGGCCTAAAAGGGAGATTTCGACCCCCAACCACAAAACACCCTTAATGAAAGTTCTTAAGCATAAAAATATAAGACTTTTTCATGTTAAACACAAAGCCTCAATCAGCAAGCAAGATAGGTAAAAACTTGTTGCAAAAATGGAGAATCTAAAGTAAAGTGCTCACCCTTGAAGAAACCTTGAAGAGCAATTGGTCCAGCCACCCTCTATTGATCAAAATCAGTCCAAATGCTCAAGAAACAATCCTCCAAGCCTCCCAATCTCGAGCTAAGGTGTGATAGTGTGTGTGTGAGTGCAAAAGTAAGGTAAAACTACACTTTTAGGCCTAAAAACACACACACAAGAGGAGAGAGAGGGAAAATCTAGAGAGAGGAGACATATGGCAGATATATAGATACACAAGCTCTGGTTTTTTGTTCAAGAATGGCCAACCTCTCACCAAGGGAGAGATATGATGCTTATATAGGAAAAAAACAAGCCAAGAAGCTTAGTAGCTAAGCAAAGGAGAAAGGGTCAAGAGGTGCAAAGGGGTCTTGGCTTCTTGGAGAAGCTAAGACAGCTGGCCAAGCTTCTTGAAGAAGATTGGCCAAAAGGGTTCAACCTTCTAGAAGGTTTGGGGGTTCAAAGGTGCAAATGGGTCACTCCCATGCACGGGGATGAGTGAGGGTGCATTCCAGCTGGCACAGCTGGCATGCACCATGCCTCAGGGGTGCAAAGGGTGTGCGCCGGCCACCAAAAGGGGTCACCGGCCAAGAGAAATGCCGGTCGGCAACATATAGTGCCGACCAGCCAAAGGTTTTAAGAAAACACTGCCGGTGTCACAAATTTGCAGCCGGTGATGATAGGGGAGGGCCGGTGGGGTGTGGGGATGGCCAACAAGCCATTCCCTGCCCTTCAAGGCAAACACACAGGTGTTTGGTGCCAAAACCATACACGAAGCAGTCGAGTCAGGAGGTCCTGAGACGAGGCGCGCTGCCAAGGCCTCCGGGAACTCGAGACGAACACAAACACGGATAATCACCGTGTGTTCAAACGGTGACGTCCAAGTCTTGAGGACGGTCAAAAATGGGGTGTCTACAGTTGCCCCTCTTTGACAGAACTCGAAAGTCATAACAATGACGGGAGTGAATGTCAAAGCCCAGAGACGACCCATTTTTGACAAGGCCGAAGACTTGGACAATCATGCAAGACAAACAAGGTATGCGCCCGAAGGCAGGGGCAAAATGCAACTGAAAATGCAAGAAGCCGAGCATAACTTATGATCATGCAAAGAAAGCTGTAACGAAGCACGCATGCGACAGTTTTAAGCTAGCATACACCAAACTACACTACAATGCAGAAAGGATGTAAGAGAATTATGTAATTCTCAATACGTCTCACGCGGAGGATACAGTACCTGTCCGGTTCGTCCGGTTGCACCGACCTCAAATGAACCGTACATACAATATCGTGCCTGTAAAGAAAACAAACTTAACAGGTACAATGTCGTTAGTAAAATGCACGACAAAGCAATCGAAAGTGCATGGCAATGCATGCAATGTGTATAGAAAAATAGCGGGATTTGAACACATGTGTAAAGCAATGCACGCATGCACGCAATGTGTATAAAAAGGAACTTGAACACATGTAGTAAAGCAATGCACGCATGCACGCAATGTGTATAAAAAGGAACTTGAACACATGTAAGTAAAGCAATGCACGCATGCACGCAATGTGTATAAAAAGGAACTTGAACACATATAGTAAAGCAATGCACGCATGCACGCAATGTGTATAAAAGGAACTTGAACACATGTAAGTAAAGCAATGCACGCATGCACGCAATGTGTATATAAAAGGAACTTGAACACATGTAGTAAAGCAATGCACGCAATGTGATATAAAAGGAACTTGAACACATGTGTAAAGCAATGCACGCATGCACGCAATGTGTATAAAAAGGAACTTGAACACATGTAAGTAAAGCAATGCACGCATGCACGCAATGTGTATAAAAACTTGAACACATGTAGTAAAGCAATGCACGCATGCACGCAATGTGTATAAAAAGGAACTTGAAATTGAACATGGTAAAACATGCCCATGATGCTGGAATGTAATGTGTTACAACACGTATGATTGAAATGATTCGAGGAATCACAAGATATATAAAAGGATACGGAAGGGACGTTCTTCGTGTACCGAGCATCGCTCACAAAAGTCATGGCTGAGGTCAACTCGAAGGTCCACTTACGTTCCGAAATGCATTTTCTTGTATTGCCTTGAGTGATGAAGGTGCCAAACCACACAATTGACCCGAACAAGGGCGCGAAGGTACAATGACCGAGGGGAGGTTATGGTCATCCGGTACTGCTACCCTGTTATTTCTCCTGCTTTACTTTCCTTTTTATTAGGAGTTTAAGCACATTGCATTGCCTCAGGCAGGTTCTTTTTTTTTTTGAAATTGCATATTTTTACAAAAACATGACGGAAATGAAACAGCTATTTGTTCAAAAGGGGTTGCATTTGCACGTTCTACGCATCGCATCGCAAGGCATCACATAACAATGTGACTGAAATTGACACTGTGTTTTGAAAACGAAGCATCACATCGTAATAATCAGGTAGTGAACCAAATACAACTCGATAAGCAAAGCAAAGGGTCTCGTTTCAACCAGGTGCGAGTACAACTCGATAAACAGCACAAAGACTTAAAGAGAGTGAAATACAACTCGATAAGCAAATATACAACAACTCGATAAGCAAATGGGCGCGCCCTCGTGAGAATTGATCACTGGAGGGTATTGGAGGGTGGTGGGATTCCCCAATCCTTAGCATGGAAAGCTCAGGGGACAAGGGGGAACCACCGGCCCAACAAAAGTCCATCGGCCGTGAAAAGGCCATCGGCCGAAATTGATCCACGGCCAAAACTGATGGCCGGTCGGCAATCTATTTGGCCGGTCGGCCAAGAATGGGAGGAACCAGCAGAATGCTGACACCTGTCCTCCATTCAACCTTATCCCCTACAAAAGACCCCAACTTCGTAGTTTTCCTCATTTCCACACTGATTTACTCCAAATGGAAGAATTCTTGCCCAAATCTCGCAACTTGGATTAACAACTTGGATGGCTCGGAAAAGCTGAATTTCCGGGCCTTCGGCATAAACGCACTATTCACTTTGCGCGTACCCCGCTGCATTTTCCATTTCTTCGTGCCGCGGCAAGGTTTTGGAATCCGGTGACACACGTCTTCAGCTTTAGCGGGCAAGAGGTGTGTCCTACCTTCGAAGATTTCCAAGCTCTAATGGAGTGCGAGCGTGACGAGGAAATTTTGCCCAACTCAATTTCGGCCATGCCCAAGCCTTAGGACGGATGTGTGGCCTTACCATGTACGATGCTCGATCCCTGATTCGTGACGGAATGCTGGATATTCCTAGCTTGGTTTATCGGTTTTCTGATGCCGGTGACCGCAGTGACCATCATTGGCAAGGCTTTCGACGACATGCCCTCTGCTTGTGCGTGTTATCTCATTTCCTGTTTGCTTCAGGCTCTGGAGGATCTAGCGTTCGATTGATTGAGGTTGTCCAAGGCTTGAGGGAGGGCAAGAGCTGCATTGCCATGACTCTGGCTGAGACGCTGATGGGCTTGGACGCCTTTTATCGCCGAGAGACAACCAGGTTTGCGGGGAGTCCGCTACTACTACAGGTAATGCTTCCCACCCGATCTCGCATATATATGCTCACGTCACTCGGCTCTCAAGCTCGGTTTTTCTCACAAAACCCTTTTCTCACTTTTTCTCTCATCATACATCTCTCTATTCTTTATTCTCTCATTTTTCATCCCTCCCCAGGTATGGTTGATGGATAAACTGCAGGTTGTGGACTCTTGTCCGGCATATTCAGCTCGCGGCTACTTCTTTCGGCAACGCCTAGTTGATGCCCTTGATGAGGGTTGGTGGTTCGAATGGATGTGCAGCTTGTCCGCAGACCACATTGCTTGGCGATGCCTTTGGCTCAATCTCCCGGCGATGAGTTACAGTATGTCTCGGCAGACCGGAATTCGATTGATTGGCTTGAATCACTGCGTGTTCTATTTTCCATTCCGTATCCGGCGCCAGTTTGGCCATGATCAGACTTGTCCGCCGGAGGGGATGGAGTATCCGGCTACATTTCCGGTCCGAGGTGCGCAGCTTATCCGACAGGCCGCCGCGTGGAGGACTAGAGAACTCCTTGTCCCCGCTCCCACTTTCAATTACACTTTGTCTGACGAGTGCTGGGACTGGCTCAATGAGGAGGCACAGATTGGGCCTAGCTTGGTATCAGAGGCTTCAACTAGCTCTGGGAGGGGGCGCAGGGACACCTGACTTGACTATGCCCCGGATTTATTGCTTTATTAGTACTTTCAAGTTTTCTTTATGAATGTAATAAAAAGCAACTTCAATTGTATGCAAGAGCAAGAGAACTCTGTATTGAAATCAATGAAATTGAAGGTTGTGGTACTGAAAATTTTCCGCTTTGGTCCAGAAATGGTCTTAGTTGTAAAAAGATTTATTTGAACAAAGTCACCTTTATTAAAACTTTTCAAAACTATTTTCGGTATGGATCAAAACTGGACATGCCCGAAATTTGTCACTGAGATGCACAACCCTGGATCCTAGCAACTGGAAAGTTGCCCCTTGTCTGAACGGTACCGCGGCACTGTACAGCAACGGAAAGTTGCCCCTAGTCTGAATAGCACTGTACCGGAGATTGCGATAGACGCTGATGGACAAAGATGACCGAGATGATCAAATGGACAAAGTTGATCGGGGAAGAGTTTATGGCTGAACTTCAGGATGAAGCTGCCTACGTATCCCAAAGATGGGAATCAAGCCTTACGTAGTTCAGGCTTGGGTTCACTCGAGTATTTTCACTCTCCTTTTGCGCTCTAACTTTTGCCAAGGCCGCCCTTTGCGGGTTTTCAACCTTGCGAGCTCAGTTTTTATACTTTCTAATTTTTTGTGCTCTGAATTTTGCCTAGGTCGCCCTTTCGGGTTTTCGGCCTAGCGAGCCTCTCAGGGGTAATATTTCTTCAACTTGTCCATGTTGATCGGTTGGGAGAACTCTAGGCCATCTAGGTCCATCAGAACCACAGCTCCACCTGACCAGATGGACTTGATGATATAGGGACCAGTCCAATTGGGTCTGAACTTGCCCCTTGGGTCATGGATGGGAGCTCGGTTGTCCTTGAGCACCAAATCTCCTTCCTTCAAATTCCTGGACTTAACCTTCTTGTTGAAAGCCCGGGCAATTCTACGCTGATATCCTTGGACGTGGTACAGTGCTTTCAGTCTTCTCTCATCAAAGAGCATGAGTTCCTCGAATCTGCTCTGCTGCCAATCCGCCTCGGCTATTTGACACTCAGCCAATACTCGTAAAGACGGAACCTCAATCTCTATAGGTAGAACGGCCTCCATCCCATAAACCAAGGAATACGGAGTCGCCCCGGTAGAAGTTCTAATTGAAGTTCGGTAGCCCCACAGAGCAAACGGCAACTTATCTGGCCAATCCCGGTAGGTTTCCACCATCTTCTGCAATATGTGTTTGATGTTCTTGTTGGCGGCCTCAACTGCTCCGTTGGTCTGCGGCCGATATGTGGACGACTTATGAAAAGCCACATTGTATTTCTCCAACAAATCAATCACCTCCTTCTTGAAGTGGGAACCATTGTCTGAAATGATCTCTTCGGGACTCCATAACGGCAGATGATGTTGTTTCTGATGAACTTTGCGACATGCGAAGCCTTCAACACCGCATAAGATTGGGCCTCGACCCACTTCGTAAAGTAATCTATTGCTACCAAGATAAACTCATGCCCATTCGACCCCTTCGGGGTAACAGCCCCAATCACATCAATTCCCCAAACTGAAAATGGCCACGGCGAAGTCATGTTGTACAGCTTTGACGGCGGATGTTCATGCGATTTGCGTGAATCTGGCATTTGTGGCATCGCCGAACAAAGCCGATACAATCCTCTTCCATGGTAGACCAGTAGTAGCCCTGTCTGAGGATCTTCCGTGCCAGCATCACCCCATTCATATGTGCCCCACATTCTCCTCCTGGATGGCCTCCATCAGGCGCTTCGACTCTTCAGCTTCTACACACAGCTTGTGCATTCCCAGATGACCTCTCTTGTACAATTTACCCCCGCAGATGATAAACTGAACAGCCATTCTTCTGATTGCCCTTTTGTCCTTGGCATTTGCCCCTGGTGGATACGCCTCCTTCTCCAAGAAGTTCCATATGTCGTAATACCAGGGTTGTTGTCCTGCACTTCATCTATGGCAGAGATTGACTCGTAGGCAGGTGCAAATTTCTGGTCAATAATGACTGGACGCATCCGAACTCCAGATGGGATGTCTATCATGGAAGATAGAGTTGCTAACGAATCTGCGAACCTGTTGTTCTCTCTTACTAGGTGAGTGAAATTTAGCTTCTCAAACCGAGGAATTAACAAATCCAAGGTCTGGTGGTAAATTATCATCTTTTCCTCTTTGACTTTCCAGTCTCCTTTTGCTTGAGACACAACAAGGTTCGAGTCTCCAATGACGTCCAATCGTCTTGCCCCTAGTTCTAGGGCAGCTTCTAGACCGGCAATACATGCCTCATATTCTGCCTCATTGTTCGAGACTTTGAAACGGAGCTTGAATGCTAAAGGGATACGGGAATCGTCAGGCGCTATCAGCAACACCCCTATCCCATACCCGTATTGATTTGACGCTCCGTCAAAGTACATCGTCCAAGTTTCATCTTCGATGTGCAAAATGGCTTCATCTGGGAATAGGTACTCAACCGCTTCATCCCCTTCAACCGGGTGGTCGGCAAGGAACTCTGCTACCGCTCTCCCTTTTACTGACTTGCGCGTACATACTTGAGATCAAATTCGGAGAGCAACAGCAGCCAACGAGCTAGCCTACCCGTAAGTGCTGGTTTCTCGAAAAGATATTTGATGGGATCGAGTCGTGAAACCAACATTACAGAGTGAGCTAACAGGTAGTGCCGCAGCTTCCTGGTAGCCCATACCAAGGCCAAACAAGCCTTCTCCAGCGGAGTGTAGCGGGTCTCGTAATCCAGCATCTTCTTGCTCAGATAGTAGATGGCCCTTTCCACTTTATCTTCCGACTCTTGTGCGAGCATGCAGCCCATTGTAGTCTCGGTTACTGACAGGTACAATATCAACGGTTTCCCTGGCTTTGGTGGTGACAACACGGGTGGGTTTTGCAAATATTCTTTGATCTGTTCAAAAGCTGCTTGGCATCGGCCGTCCCATTGGAACTTCTTTCCTTTCTTCAAGAGACCAAAAAGTGGTTCACAAGTTAAGGTTAGCTTTGAGATAAACCGTCTTATGAATTGCACTTTACCCAGAAAGCCTCGCACCTCTTTTTCAGTCATTGGTGGTGGCATTTCTAAGATGGCCTTGATTTTGGAAGGGTCGACTTCGATGCCCCTTTGCGTAATCAGAAACCCTAGCATTTTCCCGCTGGAAACACCGAATATGCACTTCTGAGGATTCAGCAGCCGACAGCCGAAATTCTCTGATCTTTGGAAAAACTTTTGCAAGGCGGTGTAGTGACCCTCTCTTTCTTTGGATTTGACAATCATGTCGTCTACGTACACCTCCACCTCTCTTGGATCATATCGTGCAGTATATAGTCGCTGCCCGATAAGTAGCCCCAATTCTTCAACCCAAATGGCATTACTCTGTAGCAATGTACCCCACGGGGTGGTAAAAGCAGTCTTTCCCGGTCTTCGGGTGCCATTACTATCTGATTATATCCTGAGAAGCCATCCATAAACGGAAAGCAAAGCATGCCCCGCTGTGAGATCTACCAACTCGTCGATATGCGGTAAGGGAAAGTCATCCTTCGGACTGGCTCTGTGCTCCCTGAAATCCGACCCACACCGATACTGCCATCCTTCTTCGACACTGGAACAATATTGGCCAACCAAGTCGGGTATTCGGATACCAGCAGGAAGCCTGCGTCAATCTGCTTGGTGACCTCTTCTTTAATCTTAATGGCCCAATCAGGGCGGATCCTCCTGAGTTTCTGTGACGGTGGCCTCGGGTCAAGAGGGATCCGGTCGCTACAACAATCTCAGGATCGATTCCAGGCATGTCTTCGTAGGACCACGCGAAAAACATCTTTGAAATTTTTAATAAAGCGACCAAGCGCTCACGTTCCTCCGAAGACAACGTGGACCCGATCTGGACCAGCCGCGGGGTCCTTCTCAGTACCAATGTTCACGGTAGTGATTTCATCAATTAAGGTTTAACAAACCTCTCCTGCTCTTGTTCAATTAGTCGTTGCAAAACCAGAGGAATTTCATCCTCGTCGTTTTCATCAAATTTTGAAAGTCCTGATTTAAGCAATAAATCAAAGGCACAGAAAAGTACTCGGAAACCACATTCACCTCATTCTCATTATGTACTTCCAAACCGTCCAATTCTTCTGTTACAACAGACTCAAAAGAGAACGAAAAAGACGACCTGGACAGGACTGTGGCATCCGGGTTATCACCCCCAGGAATACCGGACTCAGACTCAGACAAGCTGGAACCTGATTCCGACTCACAAGACTCGGTGGAATCAGATTCCGGCTCACTACCTGACCCGGTGCTGCTCAGAAAAATCCCTCTTGGTACTGCCAGACGAGAGGGTGCGATGGATGCATCCAGAATGTTTGCTAGTAGGCCCGCAGCCGTTTCATCTCCGATCATGGACACCGAGGAGTTATCCCCCAAGCACAACTGGTCGATCAAAGGATCTGAAAGTAGACATGCCAATGCTACCCCCATCTCAAACTCTGTGTTCGCAGACTCCAATTCTTTGCTATGCTCAATCTCGACTGTTGGGTCTGTCTGCTCTTCAGCAACATCATCCCCAAGCAACTGCAGGTCAAAGAAAATTTCGAACCCTGGCAAGCGCTTCTTCTCTGCGTTCAGCCATGGCTCCGGAAAACCACAGAATGGAAAATCCTCCCCCTCCCGGACGAAGCGTCCGTTTAGGGTACCTCGAATGGGCCGATGCATCAATTCAAAGGGTTTCTCCATCTGTTTTGCTTTGGCTCTTCCAGCCATCTCTTTTCCTTTTCTTACCCAATCTTCCTTGGTGGGCAGATAACCCAAGCCGACGGTATGGGGGTTATGTGGCACTTCGGCCAATGCTGCAATGCCCTTACGGCCGCTCTTTCCTAATCCCATCCCGGGGATGTATTGGAGCTTGTTCATGAGATACACTGCTTGAGCACTGACATATATCCCCTCGTTAGCAGCCATGATAGTCTGTACGACCTGAGCCTCGGCCAAGGTAAAACCTGATATGAACACATCCTCCATGCCATGCTCGATTTCTAGAACAGGCGTGGATACCTCCGGTGGTGGGTGGATTGATGAATTCCCAAAGACAATGGCTACTCCCTTCCCATAGGGGTATTTCACCATTTGATGCAAAGTAGATGACACTGCCTTCACCTGATGCAGCCACGGTCGCCCTAAAAGCAAATTGAAAGTTGCGGGAACTTCTAGGACATGGAAATCTATCTCGTGCTGCCCCGGCCCAACCTTTGTCTGAACTTTAACTGTTCCCATTACTTCTCTACTTGTGTTGTCGTACGCCCGGATGACCTGGGCTGTTGGTACGAAATCTGCGGTTTTCAAGCCAATCGCATACGCCGTCCTTGCTGGGCAGACGTTGATGGCAGACCCGGTATCAACAAGTACCAGCGGTATCCACTTATCTCTACATTCCACGGAGATGTAGAGGGGTTTATTGTGATTTATGCCCTCGGGCGGAAGTTCTTTGTCTGAAAAGGTTAATGCCGGGGGACCTCCTCCCGAAAAAACCAACCCAACCAGCTGCTCTGGTGTAGTCTCTATAGAGAGTTTGGCCTTATCCATGGCCATCAGGACAGCCTGCCTATGTACTCGTGAGGCCATGAGCAGTCCCCAAATGGAGATGTCTGCTTGTATCTTTTTTAGCTGTTTGAGTACAGCTTCCTCTTCAAGCTGCTTATCCTTTTGCTTCTCAGCTTCTCTATCCTTCCCCGAGGCCTCTGGTTGATCTAAGTGTGGGGGTTTGAAATACCACCCACTCCGCGTCATGTGGTCGACCTCTCCAAGGTACCAGGTGTTATCAGGTTGGTTATTCCCCCAATCTTCGTCAGTGTGAGCAAGACATAAGTCCTCATCTTCCCACCACATTCCATCAGCGGCCGACAGACACCTATCCGGCTCTGGTATGACTGTTCTTGCGCTCGCAGCACCTTCCATCCACATGCCTGCAGTATTCTCGGTTCCTGTGCACACAGCAATTTCAGCTCCCACATGGGCCTTCGCCTTCCTGATTCTCTCGGAATCTTCAAAACTTGCTTGTTCCGACATAACTGACTGTTCAATAATCCCCGTACTCAAAATACTCCAATCTTGGGTGAAATTCTTAACACCGGCGCTCTCCGACGATGTACTCTGTTCTTCGACCCTCCCGGCCGTTACTGATATTCTCTCCCCTGCTGGGCCCTGCTCTACCTGGAATTCTCCTACTACATCGGGTTGATCGTCCAACCACCCAATAATTTCTGCTGAATTCTCATAATCGAACCACGCTACTGCCGCATCTTCCGGGTCTTGGTCACTGTAAAACTGGAGATCGCTAAGGTCCTCCCCCACAGCTGTTGCATTATCTGCTCCCTGTCCCAGACTATCTCCTTGGATTACACACAGTTCTCCTTCGGCTGGAAGTTCCACAGCTGGCGCATCCTGACCTATCGATAAAATGTAGTCACCCGGACTATACGTTTTCTCAACACAAATTCCAGATCCCGCAGACTCTGGCCCAACAATCCTCTTTTCCTTCGGGATCTCCTCTCTCCTATTCTCGGTGGTCACCGCCGCTGGCTTAAGTTAGATTATGGAGATGTCCATCATGCACAAGTCGGTGCAATCGGGAAGGAACACCTCTGGCTTGGGCAGGTGAGAAGGTGTGATATAGATACTAGGATCGTAGGACACAATCCCAGTTTGGATGAAATTGAGTCTTTTGGGTGGTGGAGCTTGGTTATGTGTGGGGAGGGGGTTTGTAGTAACATTGGGTTTCTCAGGAGGCAGAATCACCCCATTATCAATGAGATCTTGAATCTCATGACGTAACCGGAAGCACTGATCAGTGTCGTGACCGTGCTGTTGGTGGAATGAACAATATTTGGCTGGGTTATGGGTAGGGGGGAGTTTCTCTGGTAAGGGCCGTGGCTCTAGGGGCTTCAAGTGCCCTTTTTTGATTAGCACCCCCAAAGCCTTGGACAGGGGCATGTAAAGTGGGGCGAAGGTTCTGGTGTTCTTGGGTGGGTATTTGGCTGTTGGTGGGTTACTTCCGGACGCACCGGAGAATGGTGCAGCTGTTGTATTTCTTGGAGGGGGGTTAGTGGTGACCATGCTCACTTCGGAGGCTCTCGTAGTTGTAGTGCCGCTCGGGCCTGCATTGCTACCACGATTGAAAGTTCGTCGGGGTTGTTCCCGGTCGTTATCAATCAAGCCTTGCTTCAAGGCATCCTCAATCTGTACCCCCATTTCGTGTAGGTCAGAAAAGTAGGAAAGGGAAGAACAATCATCTTTTGCATCAACTTCAGCTGAAGATTGCGCACAATCATCCGAATCTAGTCTTTGTCCGTAGGCCTCAAGGTCATCATCGAAGCCTTGGCCCTCCATCTGGTTACGAACTCTAAAAAACTCTCCTTAGGCTCTTGCCTAGTCGTCTCGAGATCACGGGTCGTAATCTCAATCTGTGTATTGTATGAGTACTGCGCGATGAAGGCCTCAGTCATTTCGTCCCAATTTCTCTTGACGTCATCTTCTAGCTTGGCATACCATATGGCCGCCACACCTGACAAGGTCCAACCAAATAAAGACAACTTCTGAAGCCTACGGAGGCCCATTGGCCTTAGGATATCTGAAAACAGTCTTAAATGCACCATGGGGTCCCCGGACCCATCAAATCAATCAATATGAGGCATTTTGAATCTGTCGGGCAGCGTTACAGCTGTGTCAGTGTATCCATCTTCAATGTCGGGGATGGTCTTGACTCCCTGAGATCTCTGAACAGCTTTTCAAGCTTGCTTAACTTTAGTGCGGTGGGATCAGTCTCGAACTCAAAGGGAGAGTCCGGTAGGTTGGTGGGTGTTTTTGATAGCTGAGGTTGGATTTGAGGTAGGGTTGGAGGTGGGGGTGGTCCTGTGGGAAGTTCTGTATCATTCTGAACATTGGCTGTCTCCCCGAGGTTTGGAACTCCTGGTGAGGGGGGAGCTTGATGCGAAGCGGATGCTCCGGTTTGCTGCTCTAGCCTGGCAATTGTCTCTGCCTGTTCCTTCACAACTGTGGCCTGTTGCCTGGCGAATTCTGCCTGACGGACGGCATCCTGCTGCATTGTTTTCATGCTTCTTGGAGGTGGCGCACCATCTCCTCTAAACTAGCCATACTATTCTGCTTGGTTGAATTACCGGTATATATTCTCTCTCTGTTGGTGACACGGAACCCTGATCCCTACTGAACACAGGTGGGGTAGATAAGGCCCTCTGAACTGACTGCTGTACTGATGTCCTCTGCCTGGCTGTCCTCCGTCCAGTAACCGGGGGTAGAGAGTAGTACACTGGTTGTCCGTCTACCAGATCCTCAGATCGATGGAGTCGACGACCTCTAGTCCAGAGTGCTTGGGGAATATCTACTGGGTCAGAAGCAATCGTGCTCAACTACCTAGTAAAAAGATAAATAAAGAGTATAAATAAACAGACAATCGGACAGCATAACGACGCAAAATAAACATACAACACACGGGTGGATATCATAACACACTGCTAGTGAACTGGATACACTGTTCCTCAAATACTGATCACTGTTTCTGAATCATTGCCCCCAAGTCTGAATCTGGTACCCACAGATAACTGATTCCCCAAAATACTGTTACTGGTGCCCTCAGGCCGGATACCAAAACTTTGCAAACTGATATGCGCATTCCTGTAGAGATACATTCTAAAAGCGCATAGCAGGTAAATGAGAGCCAATACACCCCTATGTTAGGGTAGGGTTTCCCTGTCCTATTTTTTCAGGAGCAAGGGTTTCACTACGCACGCAGTGGTTTCAAACAACCTATCATCGGGTAAGCAACCTGTCCTAGTTTGGAATGGTCACTATGGATTCCGAATATGCACTAGGTCAAATGGTCAAAAAGGGTGCCTCGGTAAAACCGGGGTTTGTGTTCCCATGCAGTCAGAGCCCATAACCAGTTAGCCTTATGGTCATGCCTTGACAAGACAAGCCTCCGGCAAACCGTTCAGGAATGGCAGATGGCAAACACGGTGTCCTAGGCGCACCAATGCACATGCAATGCAAAGAAACACATAAATGAAATCAAAACAGGATATCACGAGTTCGAGTCAAGCTCTCTAAAATCCCCAACAGAGTCGCCAGAAACTGTAGACGTCCCCGAACTCCCCGGGAGGATGACTCCCCCCGTTCTGTTCGTTTTTGCGGGTCTACTACAGTTCGGACTCTCATTGTCACGGTTCTAAATCTGAACCAAAGAGTCCAAATCTGGCAAATCGTTTTGAGAAAAACAAATTTTGAAAGAAGTGCCAAACATGGACTGCTTTGCCAGATACAGAGTCGCCACCTAAATATTTTATTTGGGAAATTTAGGAAACCCTGACTCGGTGCCAAAGGCCACGTGTCCGTCATTACCAAAGTTGCCTCGGCTCGAGAACTTGGGTACGATTGGGGAAGGTCAGCTATGAGCACCCCCTCTCGCCCGATCAAAGATCGGCCTCTACTAACCGTGATATCCGTTTTTGAAAACGTTTATGTGTTCTTATTCCGGTTATTAGCCTAGTTTTACTATGTTATGCGCACAGCAAACAAGTATAGACCAAATCGCCTAAATTGGAACAAGACATTATGCGTTCGTTTTGAAAAAAAAGGTTTGCTACCCACAGGTAGGCTAAAATGCAGGTTTTGCCACCCTCAAGTGGGCTTAAAATTCACAGTTTTAATGCATTATCCCAATTTAGGTAATTTGACCTTCATCCACAGGCATTCAAGCAGTTATATCACATAAGCAGCTAGCCTCATGGTAATCATGCTTTTTATGGTAACACTCACACGCATGCGGTATGCTAAAGCATAACAGCTCACCTAGTACTCCAAGCCAAAACAGAAACCAGTTAGTAATCAAATGCATGATCCTAGTTCATGTTAAGTGGCTAATGCAACGCAGGCAAAGATGCAACCTAGACAGGCTCGACTATCCTAAACATGGCATGTGAAATACACAGGTAGCATGTATTCAATTTGGACTTGAAAACGATGCAGTTAGTATGATGCGCCGAGCCCGGTGCATGTAAACGAATGTATGGATGCACGCATGCTATCATACTGTTATGCTAATTTAAATATGCCCTAATCTACCATCATAAGCAGGTAAATAAAAAGGGGAAAGAAGTGGGGTTGGAAGACATGCACACACTCACCCACACTTATTACACAATTGCGCCCTCACTCGGAGGGACCAAAAGAATATACAGTCCCAAATAGTACAGTCCAAATACAGAATAAATTATTACAAAGATTCTAATTATCAAATTACATCAAATGTAAAAAGAAGGGGGGCCTCAACCCTGTCTCGGGATGCGCGAATGATGCATGCTCGATCCGTCTTGCCCGGAAAGCCCGTACCATACCACTGCCGCCTCTGTTTTCACTGTCCTGCCTCTCCACAGACTGCCAAAGTCCCAGGATACCTTATATGCACACTGCTTCACACCATCGGCTGGATGAAATGGCCACCGGCCATGTAAAATATCTGTCGGCTGCTTATGAGGTTGTCGGCCACCAATACATTGCCGGTCGGCACTCTGTACTGCCGGTCGGCAAAAAATTCCTGCAGAATCTGGTTTTTGACAGTAACAAGGACAGACAGTGTATGGTATGGAATTTTGGGCACATGTAAGCATGGCCATGCCCCCTATCATGTATGGGACTCAAGGAAGCATGGCCCTTGGTCCTTGGGCCACCAATTATGCATTTTGATGCATGATGGTCTAAGGGACCAAGATTGCAATTCAATGTAAAGATGCATGCAACACACAAATGAGGACCAAGACCCTATCATGTCCAAGTCAAGGGCCTTAGTGACATGAGAATTGAGACGTGTTTTGTCACTTAAAGTACAAACACCTCTCATCTCTCACACTTGGTTTGACACCCCAAACCAAGTAATGCAATGCATGTTATGCAAACATGGCTTAACAATGCAACATGATACTAAAATGCAAGGCATGCCAAATGCTATGCAACATCATGTTAAGTATACAAAATGCTAGAGCATA
This sequence comes from Camellia japonica, assembly GCA_030407325.1. Lineage (NCBI taxonomy): Eukaryota > Viridiplantae > Streptophyta > Magnoliopsida > Ericales > Theaceae > Camellia > Camellia japonica. The sequence goes on from JAPPVO010000014.1 coordinate 34,475,741, forward strand.
CGAGATGCAAATGCAATGCAAACAAGGACAAATCATGTAATAGAACTATCATGCTACCACACTTAATGAAGCAAGTATGCAAGGAACATGAGACAAACATGCAAAAGTGGGCTTAGACCATAAAGGGGCAGACCTCAATCCACCCCAAAACAGTGGCCAAAAGTGCCTAAAACCATGGACAAAATGTTCAACAAGCATACAAATTAATGGGCCTAAAGCTAAGGCTCAAAAGAGGGTACTCTACTACCATTAGCAAGACCATCCATGGCATGAATCAAGCAACCAAAAACAGATGTTTAGCATGTAAAACAACCCCCAAAGCCCCTGATATGGCAGCCCAAATGCCTTAAATATGTAAGCATGCACAATGTCCATTTCAAAGCACAAAAGACCAATGTTTCAAAGCATGAAAGGCATGACAAATGGAGACATATAAGCATGGCATGGGGACTGAAATAGCATGTTGAATGACTCCAAATCACCTAAATAGCCTAACCAATGCATGTTCATGGATCATATACTCAAGGCTTACAAGCCATAATGCAAAGCAACCATACCAAGCATGCCAAACATGGCAAAATCAGTGACTAACAGACCTAAAACATGACAAATCATGACCAAAAGCTTCAATAAGCCAAGCTAAAACATGAGGATATACAAGGCTAAACCCATGGCACATTTCTAGGCAAAGTAGAGCATTACAAAGCAAGTATAAGATGCATGCTAAGGGCTACAAATCCAACCAAAAACAGAGATATAACATATCATATGAATACCAAATAAGCTCTGAAATGAGGCCAAAACAAACCAAGTAGGCATGCTCCCTTATGAGCCAAAAACAAAGGCAAAAGAGGGACAAAGGGGAGAGGGGTGTCCCTCCCCTATACAAGACTTCAAACCACCTTCATCACCACTGAAAACCCACTGGATTTCAGTGGTGAGAAGATCAACACAACAACATAAGCGAGACTTAAGGAGAAGGGACCAAAAGGGGCCAAACAAGGCCTAAAAGGGAGATTTCGACCCCCAACCACAAAACACCCTTAATGAAAGTTCTTAAGCATAAAAATATAAGACTTTTTCATGTTAAACACAAAGCCTAAATCAACAAGCAAGACAGGTAAAAACTTGTTGCAAAAATGGGGAATCTAAAGTAAAGTGCTCACCCTTGAAGAAACCTTGAAGAGCAATTGGTCCAGCCACCCTCTATTGATCAAAATCAGTCCAAATGCTCAAGAAACAATCCTCCAAGCCTCCCAATCTCGAGCTAAGGTGTGATAGTGTGTGTGTGAGTGCAAAAGTAAGGTAAAACTACACTTTTAGGCCTAAAAACACACACACAAGAGGAGAGAGAGGGAAAATCTAGAGAGAGGAGACATATGGCAGATATATAGATACACAAGCTCTGGTTTTTTGTTCAAGAATGACCAACCTCTCACCAAGGGAGAGATATGATGCTTATATAGGCAAAAAACAAGCCAAGAAACTTAGTGGCTAAGCAAAGGAGAAAGGATCAAGAGGTGCAAAAGGGTCTTGGCTTCTTGGAGAAGCTAAGACAGCTGACCAAGCTTCTCCAAGAAGCTTGGCCAAAAGGGTTCAACCTTCTAGAAGGTTTGGGGTTTCAAAGGTGCAAAGGGGTCACTCCCATGCACGGGGATGAGTGAGGGTGCATTCCAGCTGGCACAGCTGGCATACACCATGCCTCAGGGGTGCAAAGGGTGCGCGCCGGCCACCAAAAGGGGTCACCGGCCAAGAGAAATGCCGGTCGGCAACATATAATGCCGACCGGCCAAAGGTTTTAAGAAAACACTGCCGGTGTCATAAATTTGCAGCCGGTGATGATAGGGGAGGGCCGGTGGGGTGTGGGGATGGCCAACAAGCCATTCCCTGCCCTTCAAGGCAAACACACAGGTGTTTGGTGCCAAAACCATACACGAAGCAGTCGAGTTAGGAGGTCCTGAGACGAGGCGTGCTGCCAAAGCCTCCGGGAACTCAAGACGAACACAAACACGGATAATCACCGTGTGTTCAAACGGTGACGTCCAAGTCTTGAGGACGGTCAAAAATGGGGTGTCTACAAGGATCATCGAATTCAACAATTCTGTGGTGAATCCGCTCTCTTATTCAAGGTTGAACTGGTGTTAACCAAGTATCCTAGCCAGTGTTTCCAGAGGAAGATGAAGTAGCCCCATCCCACGCAAAAGGTTTTGGAGCAGAGGAAGAGCTTCCAAGATCCATTTATGCAAATGCTTGGTCCAAAGGCTCATATGGTGCAAAAGCTTCCATAACTTGTATAAATGGAGGTGGATAAGTGTGGCCAATAAATGCATGGAGGTTCTTTCGAGGTCGGTCATCATTGTCAAATACCTCCTCGTATGCTCGATCAATGTAAAAGAGGGCTTGATTGGCCATTGAAGATGTATCAGTCTCTTTGTATTCGCAGATAGTGGAGGGAATGTTCAAAGCGTTGGAAGAATTTAATGAGGTTTAATGCTTCATTCCTAAGAAAACGATTATACTTCAGCCAAGTCCATGCACGTCCTAGGACGTGGACAAAGTGCATTGGTCCACTAATATCACCAAGTATTGGGTATATTAGTACGAGGGGTAATGTTGGCTATATATTTTGTACAGGCCAATCGCAGCTTAACACATGGCTTGTAAAAGGTAATTTGGGGAGTTAATGTAAGTCTCCAATCAGCGACAGATACGTGGCAGTTCATATTGGTAATGGGGGGACTACGTTACATGGAAGCAGTTAGAAGGCCCAAGGTGACGTAGCCCAACGGTTACTCACAACTCACAATTCAAATTCAAATTCAAAAGGGAAGCCCAACTGCAAAGAAGGAGTTATGGGAGCAAATTGTTCAGGGTCATAACCAATGATCGTGGAAGGGCATTTCGACAGTTAGAAGTCCACTTCGATGGTTACCATTGGAGAGTATGAATAGAGGAGAAGGCCAACAGAAGAGGGACCCAAACTAAAATTCAGAAACCAGTTGTTTACTTCATATTTTTCTTTCCAATCATACATTTCCAATTCTTTACTTCCTGTACTGCACTTCATTTCCTAGTAGTAGTTTCAAGTAGTCGCTGCTGTGAACCTTTTCAAGACTGGGTCATTTCATTGTAAATTCTTATTTACTTAATGAAATTCAGTTTCTGAACTATTTTGTATCTGTGATCATTTATAAGTTTCTCCTAAAAAGCCACCAATAAAAGTCATCTTCATTGAAGCTTAAAGAACTTCAACACAATCGTCTGATAATTGGTTGGCAATTAAAAAATCTATAAGGACTTATTGATCCTTACTGGCACACTTTAAATTACATAATTAACCTTAAAAGCCAAAAAGCCAACAAACACATAGTAGTTTGATGCACAATTTCGAGTTGTAAACATAACTCACCAAAAGGTGTATCATATTCACCATATCTATCACTTCTTAATGCCTTAATTTTTCTGCCTATTTGTAATTCAACCGTATTCTTATATTGAATGAATTTTTCTAAGGTTTCATCCTTGCTTCGTAGCGAGTACACATAGCAATATCTAGTGTTATTCAATAAAAGTAATGAAATACTCTTTGCCACCCCGAGTTTGAACAAATTTCAAATCACAAATGTCACTATAGACTAAGTCCAGTGGCTCAGTTTTTCTTTCAATTAATTGAAATAGTGCTTTTGTTAATTTTGCTTCAACACACACTTCACATTTGTGATTTGAATCAATTTGAAATTTAGGCAAATAATCTAAGTAAATTAATCTTCGCAAAGTATCATAATTTACATGGCCTAATCTACCATGCCACACACAAGAAGACTTAAGCAAGTAAGCAGAAAATATGTTAATTTCATTAAACTTTAGAACAACAGTCATTACATTAAGTTTAAAGAGCCCACCGCTCATATACCCTTTTCCTACATACATTCCATTTGTGATGAGTACAAACTTATCAGACTCAAACACTAATTTAAACACATTCTTGCTCAGCAATGATCCAGAAAACAAGTTGTTTCGAATATCTGGTACATACAACACAAGAGTGAATTCTTTGAGAACCCGAATATACAAATAAAATAAATAATTAGATAATAATAATTTTACAATCCCAAATATTTTGCTTGTGAATCTTTAAGTGCAAATTAAATATATTTGGAAAGTCTTTTAATTAATTTTAAAACCTAAAATAAATTTATGGTGAAAGTCTTTAATTTAGAGGTAAAAAATATATATATGGAGAGAGGGGGGTGTGACTTGAACTCTTGACCACAAGGTTAATATATAAGACTCTTACCATTTGAGTTGCATATAACTTATATATATTTTTTGTATATTTATCTATTTATTTGACCTATGTGTGCCCACCACTAGTACAAAATAAAATAATCTATTATTTGTTCACTATATAGGGAAACAACACAGCAGCCACGGGAGAGGGTTTGAGAGAAGGAAAAAAAAAGAAGAAGATGTTGCAATCAAAGAACTTTGGGTGTGTGGTAGGGTTCTAACTTTCTTCTTTATTTTATATTTGTTCTTTATCCTTATTCTATTTTATGATTTAATTCATTGATGGAGAGGTTGTAGGTGTATGTAATTTGTGTGTATATATATATACTATTAAGAAATCTAAGTTAAATTTATGTATAAAGAATAGGAGAAATTCTTAGTCCAAAAATTCTGCACAGAATAACAAATTTTAGAAATCATGAAACCATATCAAACGATTGAATTTTGAACTGAAATTTTTACAGTAGATCAATTACATATTGAATTGCATATCTGAATTTTTTTCATAATTTTTGGAAGTCAAAATCCCTATAAACTGATGCGTTCAAATCTGTCCAGAAAACTGGTTTAAATAGTAAATTCGGGAGTGTTGTTCTCTTTGGGTATAAATCCAAAAATTATCAAATCAGCGTCATTAGAACCGGTTACGAGTCTAGTTTCTTACATTTTTTGCCTTGCATTGATTGCTCATGTATACTAAGAGAACCATTAATTTCTTTAAAATGCTGCAGAAAACAACCTGTTTGGATATAATTAATTGTAAATAATTATTTTGATAAGCAAATCAAGTGAAACCAATTGGGTTTGAAACTTAGGATATATTAGTTGATATCGTGAGGGTTTTGGAATTTTTTGAATAGCGTGGAGTGGGTTTTGTAATTTTCAAAGTTAGCAAATAGATTGGGAAAACTAGTTTAAAATTCTATTTTATCTTAAAGTTACTTTTAATTAAGTTTAGATTTGAACCCATGTCTTGGGTGATTTTAGACCTTGAAGAACATGAACTTAGGTAATAATTAAGAGTAACAATGAGTTGGGTTGAGCTGTGTTAGTACGCTTTAGTTTGGGGTTACTAGTTCCTATTCTTTAGTATTTTTAAATTAGTAGTGACGTGTAGTTTTTATACTTGGTTCAGGGTACTAGTTGGACTTTTATACTCTATTCGAGGATTACATTATTTCGTTTCCAGGTGAGTAGTTTCATGCTACATATTTTTATAAATGTTCCCCTACCCTGAACTGTTGGAAAATTAAATTGTTGTTTCAGGACTAAACTGTTTTGATAAATTATTATATTATCAATGGAATCAAATTATTTCTAAAACATGTGTGAACTTGGCATACTGTAAACTATTTGTTTTGGTCTCATGTTTATAATGGTGAACTACCATGTTTTGTGAAACTGATGTGTATTAATTATTGGGACTATATGTGTATTTAGTCCAGGGAAATTATTTCACTGTGTGTGGTGACTCAGGCCAGTAGGGAACAGATTTGGGTTGAGCCGTGATGACTCTAGTGCTCAACGATTGTAAGGAAAAGACCTAGATTAAGCTAGGTGACCTTCAATTGGATCGTCTTAGAAAAAAGGCCCAGGTTGCCACCCTGAGGATGACTCTTAGTTCGGTATTGGATCCAATGAGGCTTATAGCCTTGAGAACTGTGTGGCATATTACTTGTTGTTTTCTTGGTACCCAGAAAATTCTTGGTGTTCATGTTGTAATCTATTTTAAGTGAAAAACATCATTTATCATGTTCTCGAGAGACATGAGTATTTTAACTGTTGAACTGTGGAACCTTCTTTTTTAAACAGATTCTCTTTACCAAACTGTATGCCAATCTAGTTTCTGTGATATATATCTTATTTTGGAATTGATCTCTGTTTTCAAAACTGTATATACTATCCATGTTGCTACTCACTGAGCTATCAGCTGACTTAGTTGTTTACCATTTCCAGGTGTTAGAAGGACTTAGAGTGGACTCATGGTGTAGCGGGGACTTGATTGCATGGACCTCTAAGACATTCATTTATTTTGTTTTAGATTGTTATGTCAAGGTTGTGCATATTTATTTTTATTTTTATTGAGGTTCATTTAGGATTATTTTGATATGTGGGCTGTTAATATCCCATATGTTTGGATGGTATTGATTACGGTTGGTTTTGCCGTTTATACTTGTGGTATGTCACTGGATTGAGTTTGGTTATTTATTATTGGACTATTATATAGTTGTTCAATGTGTTTATGGATTTGTGTTTAGGCTTACGTGTGCCTTGGGCTGAATCCCTGTGGGCCACGGCCGGTCATGCCTGGATTTGGGGTGTGACAAATTCTTTGCCTGATGTCATCTTTAACACCATGTTCCCTTGTCCTTCAACTTTGGAAGTCCAAGAATTCCCCATGTAGAGTTGTTCTCCATCTTCTGTTGCACGATATGATGTGAACATCTTTTTCTCGGAACAAATGTGGCGGGTAGAGCCTCACCATACTTTGGGGTTGTCCATCATACATTCAAGTGTGAAACCATTGCACAAAGACTCTCTTCTTCAGTTAGGTTAGCTTGAGAAGGGTTTCTTCTTATAGTTCTCTTGAGTCCTTATTTTATGACAATCCATGGCACAATGTCCCACCATTAAAATTCTAACTGTCTCCACTCTTAGCACTTTACTTGGAGCTTACTCTAAGATGCTTCCTTTTCTTATTGTTGAACTTTGGCTTATATCCCACAATGTTTTCCTTGGATTCGATGAGACGATATCCATTTTTCTTTTCAAAATCATGATTATCTTCTTCAATCCTCTAGTGACATCTCTTTGTGTTTGTGTTTTAAATAGTTTTTAAAATCCTACCAAGTTGGCAGTAATTTTTCAATAATAGCCGCCACTTGAAAAGATTTGCTCAGAGACATTCCTTCTACATGAATTTCATGCAAGATAACTTGAAGTTCTTGGACTTGATTGATTATTGTTTTGGAATCCAACATTTTAAAATGAAGGAAGCAACCGACAATAAATTTCTTTATTCCAGCATCTTCCGTTTTATATTTGCGATCAAGCGAATCCCTCAAAGCTTTTGCCGTCTTGATTGGACTATACACATTGTATAATGTGTTATCCAAACCATTGATGATATAGTTCTTGCAGAGAAAATCTGCATGTTTCCATGCATCCACCGCTGCAACTACTTGTGCATCGCTTTCATTCTCACTAAGAAATGGAGCATCTTCTTGCAAAAATCTTGCCAAATTCAAGGTGGTCAGATAAAATAACATTGCCAACACTTAAAATCTGTACCACTGAATTTTTCAAGTTTTTCCTCATGATTGATGGGAACATTACCATGTCCAACAACTGTCAGAATGGAAGCAACCAGTGTAGGCACAATAGGTGTAAGGGTAGTATTTTCCGATGTGACATTACTTTTGGTAGCCATTTTTTATTAACAAAAATAATTTATGTTAAATAGAAGATTCTACTATATATAACTATAAAAATGAATTTATATATACAGTAAACTTCGCAATTCCAAAATAATAAAACAATGTAAAAATAAGTGTCCAACTAATCTAGTCAAAGTGATGTGCATTACAATTCATTATGGTGGTTTTGATTGCAATCAAAATGATCTTCGGTTATGGATATAATTGATGTTAAAACAGTGATCAATGTGGAAAAAGTGCTTATATCATATTTTTTATTATATTTTGATCTTTTTTTGTTTTTGTTTTTTTTTTTTTTTTTTGTTTTTGTTTTTGTAAAATATTTTATGAAATCTTTTTTTGATACTTTTTGTCTTGTAAATGTCTATTGATTGAAAATTTTATTTACAAATTATTATTTTGTTTATTATGATCTTGAATTTTTTTTAATGCCTGTATCAGTTTGGTAGTGTAGCAAGTGTCATAAATTTTTTACACAATAATTTCAGTCAAATATTAACACATAATTATATTGTCATTAATTATTTTTATTTTTATTTTTCAGATATTTCCCATGTAGGAGAGTGCTTGTGGAATGCATGTCTGTGAAGAATGTGGCTAACTTTTGTTTTTGTTATCTACGAAGAATGATGAGAAAAACATTTAATTTTGGTTTATGTTATGAATTATGAACAAAATCATGTATTTAAACATTATATATGTATTATGGAACATTATGTAGTGTGATAATTTTGTTAATATGTAATTATGAATGGAAGAATATTTATTATGGAGAAATTGTTATTTTCATACAGAATGTTTTATATTATTATAGAGAAATTTTAATATTTTTAATAATTTTATCACAGGATGTTTTTTTCTTTTTTGCGACGACATTACATCGTCGCAAAAAATAGAAAATTTTAATATTTTTATTGATTTTGTTACAGGTTTTATTTTTTGCGACGGCACTAAACTGTCGCAAAAAATAGAAATTTTATTATTGAAATAGAAATTTTATTGTTTTTTTAATACTTTTTGCGACGGTAGTACACTGTCGCAAAAAATAGAAATTTTCATATTTTTAATACTTTTTGCGACGGCACCACACCATCGCAAAAACAGTGTTCTTGCCATTGCAAAAAAAAGACTATTAGTGAGGGTATTTTTTGCCGTCTCAAATAACATTTTTAGCGACGGTAAAATAGTGCCGTCGCAAAAAGTCAAAAAATTTCAAACGTTATTAGCGACTGTAAAGTGCCGTCGCAAAAGGCTAAAATGCCGTCGCAAAACATTAATGACAGCACTGTGCCGTCGCAAAAACTCTTTTGCAATGCCCCAATTGCGACCCCACTCTTGCCGTCGCAAAAAGTCATTTACCGTCGCAAAAAAATTTTTGCGACGGCATGAAGAGTATTAGCGACGGTATTTTACCGTCGCAAAAAGTTGAAATTTTAGTAGTGATTGGGAAATTACTTATCAGTGAAAATTTAAGAAAATATATATAGATTACTAATAAATTTTATCAAATGATAAAACTTTTGTATCAATGAATAATTAATTTTTTACTTTTATACTAAGAGTATCTCCAATGGTTTATTATTGGAGCTGCCAAAGCTATAATGTAGTAACTTTGATGCAAAAGTGGTTCGCCAATAGTTTGCCATTGGAATTGTTAAATTTGATAAATATCAAAACTTGTGACAAATTTGACAAATGCTAAATGTGCCAATTCACCCAAACCCAACCGTTTTCTTCCTTTCCTCCCTTCCTTCATTTCTCATCCTTTCTACCAAACCAACCACGGCCGACAAACTCTTTATTTCTACAAAACTCATCAAAATTTCAGCCACTGGTCGACCATCTGGTCATCTAGCCAGTCGACTAGCCAAGGCTATTGTCCAGTCTCGGCTTCAATTGGGATTTGCCAAAATGGTTTTGTACCATTGGAGTACTATTGTTATAATTTGATAATTTGCTATTATAACATGCCTTTGGAGATGTTATAATAGCATTTACTATTGAAAATACTCTAACATGTATTTTCTCCTTAAATATTTTTACATATTTCAATATATTTTATACATATTTTTTAACACTATCAATAATCTTAAGAGAAGCCCTACAATACACTTTTCCTATATGGATGGTAGAATTCTCCTAATCTTAAAGACTAAGCATGGTTTCTATTGTTTTGAAGTTGTTTTGGAATAAATATTTAGTACAACGGTAATACTATCGTATATGTTAATAAAATAGTATAAATAAAAATTTAATTACATTTTTCACTCATAAGTTTATCCAAATTTCACTTTAATTCATATTGTTTCAATTTGAACAATTTTGTCTCTAACCTTTAAGTCCAATTTCAATTTAGTCATTCTATTTAAATTTTTCTTAATTTTGTCTACATGTATACTTTAGAAAATTGACAAGTGTTCTAAACTTATTAGTTTTAACTTCTAATTTAAACAGAATAACCAAATGAAAACTACACTTAAAGGGTAGTAACCAAATTGTTCAAATTAAAACAATATGAATTAAAGTGAAATTTAAGTTAAATTATAACAGTGAAAAGTGTAATTAATCCTAAACAAAATTAGGCGAATATATAACTTCATATTAACAATAGTAGTCCCCACTATTGTCACGTGATATCATTATTATATTAAATATTTCTTAATAATTTTTTGTTGCAACTTGTCGACCAAAAAACAAAAAATATAAGACAAACACAGATACATTGATACTTCAAATTTTAATCTTCCTCTCACCAATTACCCAATATGTGAACAAGAATAAATTTATTCACACACGCAAGCCTCAACGGTCTTGGGACTTGTTTGGCGAGACAAGACTGATTTGATTTACTACCGGATCACTCTTGGTCATATTACACCATTTCCAACGGTGAGTCAAATTCATCATCAGATATGAATTTGAAGAAAAAATATCATTTTTATATTTTCAACGATTTCACCAAAAAAATGTCAAATTGAGAATGAGTTAAAACTTTCACCAAAATGAGAAACTAGAGCACATTTCACCAGAAGCTGGAGCACATTTCACCAAAACACTGTGCACCGGACCGGCCAGTTGTCCCAACAATCGTTCCAAAGATCGTTCCACCAATTGTCCCTTGCATAAAAAAAATCGCATCTGGGTATCTTCCTTTTCTTGTTCATCTTTTCTTGTTCATCTTTTTATGTACATCCATGGAGTTTCCTATCTGGGTATCTTCTCCGAAATCTTGATCATCTGATGTTATATATCAATGAAGGTTGATAATATCTATGTCTGATCTGAATATGTATTTATATATGTATAGAGAGAGATGATCAAGATCAAGGAGTTTTCTCATTTGGGATTTGGGGTTTTATAAAAAAAAATCAAGTACAAATGCAACTATATATATGATCAAGATTCAAAATGATCTTCAGAAATTTTTGTCTGCATTTGCAACTTTTGTGTGTGGAGACTGTTCATTACTCTACTTTTATGCACTTGATTTTGACATTAATTAATTCTGTTTCATGTTGGTAGTTGGGGTTTTTCGGATTTACAACTACTGTGAATAGTTCTGATATTGTCTTGAATTCATGCAAGCTCCATAGGAACTTTATTTTTCTTTATTTGAATGGCAAAGCATTTAAGTGCTTACACTCTTTTAATTCAATCTCCCTAGGGGAATGGAACTCATGACCTCCTTAGGATTAAACCCTAAGGAAGGCATGGTGACCAATTAGGTTAGGCCTAGTTGGTTTGATCATTATTCCATTGAAAGCAATTTATTTCAAGATTTAAATGTGTTGTTTTATAAATAATCTTTTTATGATCTAGATGTTACTATTCCTTTGTCCAATGCATCTCATGAGTCTGATGTTCTTGTACGGTTCTTTGTCTTCACATGTCCATTGATTAACACATTCATACATTATTCAACTTGGAACATTGATTTTTTTTTTATTTTGTAAAACAGTGTTAATTTTGTTTCAGATAAAGGGCTTTTGGTGCTTTTGAGGAGAATGCTGAGGAAGAGGACCAGATCACATCAGAAAGATCAACACATGGGACACCTAATGTGTGATGCTGCTGCTGTACCTGAGTCTTGTTTTCAATCTGATGTTTTGGGGCAATAGCACTGCACCCCAAACTGAAATTCTCATTCCAATTCACAAGGTAATATACATCTTCTATTTCTGTTGTCCAAAATTTTCTGGGTATAACTTGGTTGAGTCCTTTTACCCAAAATTTCAATCCCTATTTTGGATTTTTCAGATAGAAAATCTCTCTGCAATAGCTTCAGAAACACCCAATCCCAAGTATATGGGCAGTTGCTGGTAGATTTACAAATGAAATGAGCTGTTCATCAATTGTTCAGTACCCTAACCGATCGACCACCCGGTCGTCCCACCAGACGTCCCCAGTGTTTTGATGCACGCTACAGTGCAACAGTTAGAACGGTTCGTATCAGATTGAGGAAATTGCCTTTTTTTACTCAAATTTGGTAAAAAATTTACTGAACTGTTGGAGATGTTCTTAATCTTCCTCACCAACTATCTAATTTGCGAACAAGTATATTGTCTTGTATATCTTTTCATTCACACAAATTCTAAAATTTTTATTATATCCAATAGGAGAGAGACTTTTCTTTTTTAGGCTTTTGACCATCGTCATCCTCCAGCTCACTCTTCTTCTTCTTAGGGTCTAGGTGGTCGACGCCAATTATGAAATAGGAGAGGGGAACAAGGGGAGAAGGGTGATCAGCCCCCTTACAACTATAAAAAATGCCTTTATATACTAATATTAATTTTTAATTATTTTCAAATTATAGAAATTGACCCCTCCTATGTATAAAAAAAGATTAACCAGTTATACAGCTCACACCTTTATATCTATGAAACATGGGATTCATGGTATAAATTTTAACGATTTCGAAAAACGAGGGATTGCGAGGATACAAAATGTAACCCTTATTTGAACATATAATGAACATGTCAAAGAAGATAAACAACCAACAATAGTTTCCAAATCATAATAAAGCACAATCGGGCACCACTGCTTAAATTTAATAAAAGGACAAGTTCCTTTTCTCAACCCTTTAACAACATTCCTCCAAACCCTAGCCAATCAAGAACCTTCTCAATCGTGTTTGGTAGGTGCAAAGCGAATTCTAGACAATAATTTAAGCCACACAAAAGCAGAGTGCAACCTATTTTAAAGACCTCAAACCAACAAGATAAAACTGATACAACAATATCAACCATTCCAAACTTCTTAGCTTTCAACACAGCTGACTATGCATATGCAAAACGAAAAGTCCTCGAAGAACAGCTCGGTATATCACACTCCAGACACCTCAAGCTTCTCTTCTTCTGGCAAAATGTGAGCTTCCCCATCTTCTATTTTCTCAAGAAGCTTTTTCCAGATCTACAACACAAAAATTTTGATTCAATCGTCACACAAACCAGTGAAAGGTGAAATTAACAGGTAGAATATAAGAGTATCAAGCCATCTAATTTTTCTTTTCTATTTTCACTTTTTTAAATTATTTGGAGAGGTTGGAAGGGTTGAGGGAAAGTGTGGAACTGGAACCACATGGTAAATTAGGTCAAAACATCGTATGAAAATTTATAAAGCGAAAATAGGTCTGACATAAGATATGAACAAGCGAAAAATAACAACCCTTTCACATGCAGAAATATTTCCGCTGTATTCTCTAACTTCAGAAAAGTGGAATATGTCCAATGCACCCATAAATATTGGACCAGATGGCCCACAAATCATCTGATTAAGAACATAGCATAAAAAATCTGAGAGGTGGGGATCACGGTGATGCTCCGGAGCTCTAAAAGCAGAGCACTAAAACAGCATTATTTTGTCTTTTTCTGTTCTCTTTTTTGTCATTACTTCACTGTTTTTTTTTTTTTTTTTTTTTAATTGCTGACAGCTCATTAGAGCTGTCCTTTGTGAGCTCTAATTAGAGCTCTTAGGCATTTTCCGTGGGGATCATCCAGTGATTCCTAACAACCCTACATGTGCCTAACTCGGTGATGGTGGCTACAGGCTTATGTTTTGATTACTGGGGGCATGTTATGATTACAAAGGACAGCCACAAGAGCTCACTCAACCAACCCAATGAATCATAAAAAAATCTTCATGGTGATTGATGGGAGTTCAGTTGTTGTGGAAGGCATGTGCATAAGTGTCCTTATTATTATTCTGTCATAGGGGTCCAGTATTTTTCTTAAATAACCAAAAAAATTGTGAAGATCGTAGAGGGGAAGGTCTGCAAAAAGTTGACCAATAAAATTACAATGAATGCTGTGTGGGTGAGCGAACCACCAAATTTGGCATATTATTAAACATCTGACCCCAAGGTTACAAACAAATAGTAGCAAAAATATGCTCCATGGAACCCAACTTTTACAGACTCAATAATACATGGTGGCATACATACTTGATCTAAATGAAATGAACCACCATACATTCTCCATTGATAAGAATCTTATAGAAAGGAAAATTGTAAAGGAATCACAGCTTCATTTCCTCTATATGCTCAATAAACCAGCCAGAAATTTTCCTTTTATATATAATCTTCAAGATCAATAAAGCATCCGCTGTACAAAATCATGTCCTTACTGTGTATGACAAAGACCACAAAAAATTTCAAGGGAAAATCACACCATTATGACAATTGGCTTTTATTACATTAGTGATTTCAGAGAGTGGTTTAGCATGAGTTCACCACTTTAGCGTTAAATACATTCCCACACAAGAAGAGAACAAAAGGATTTTTAAATGACAGAACTTCACTAAATAAAGTAAAGTACAATGTCGCTGATCAAAAAAAGAAAGTACAACCAAAAGTTCCAAAAAGGAAAATAATAATAATAACCCAAAAAATGTCATTCCTTGGGATTCAATTTGCTTCACTAGGGAAATAGAGTTCAAGTTAGAAAGTCAAAAACTAATAATGGAAAAAAAGTTTGAATGGATCAAAAGAAAATGAGCCATTACTTAACAAGGCAACCCCTTACAATCAGATACCTTAACATCATACACAAAAGTCTTTTACCTAACATGCTGGTGGAAAAGCAGTGCTATTTAAGCCCAACATTTTATGGTAGGGGAGAGGTCAAACGAACCGGACAGATTTGGCTATGATCCGCTATCAAATTCCAATTCACAGTGATACGTATTGCGAATCAGCTGATTCACTTGCAATTTTTTATCCCAACAGTAAACCAGGGTGTATCCAAATTGGAGGGGCCACAAACTAGTATGTACTGGCCAATTTCTTGAACCATGGATCACAGAGATAGATGCCAAAGCTATATAAAAAAATAATGATAATAACAAGTAAATAAAACAAAATATTCACACATGTTGTTTTATGATGTTTTCAATCTTCTAGAAAATTATGTTTATAGATCTAATCCAACATTGTAGTTTTTGCTTTTCATAGGGAAGGCAATCTGCTAAAAGCACCAAGAAGGTGTAACATGGTAGGTCTATCTACTGTACAAGATGACTTGCACCACTAGGAAGTTATGTAATTAAATTTAATTCCTAGAAAAACATGAAATTAATAAAGAAAAATATGCAATTACCAAAGATAGCAAGTTTGAGTTCAGCTCAAATTTAGATACCAGAAAGGAGTAGAAACTTACCATAACAAACAGCAGCATATAAATCAGGAAATCTGTAATTGATAAGTGAAAACTTTCCTAAAACAGAAAATATACAAAACTGACAGCCTAAACAAATGCATTTGCGCAAAAGCCAACTTAGGTCACAACAAAGCTGTGTGTTGTTCATTGGGCCATTTTTATAGTCAACAACCTCCATAAAATTGCATAAATATGGTTTCTATTAAAGTTAAGGTCCCATAAGAACTGTCATGGACAAGGAAATAGAAAGCAAGATTTTAGGTTGAGTCAATATTATGTTGAGTATCTCAATGAGAACCAACTTGAGTCATGGCAAACTATTAAATTGATCAAACTTTAGTGTACTTATCCGGAGCCAAAAGAATACAAACCAAAAGATGGTCCCCAATTCCCAAATCAGTCTTTTTAGGAGCATAATAGCTGGAGATAACCAAAACATCAAAATCAGGTTATATTGTAAGATCATATTTAGAAATACAATCCAAATGAAAAGTAAACCACAGATGACACCCTGGATTCGAAAGATGTGTTACTAGGGAAGATAGCCATAACCACCAAGCAATGAAACAAAAGACAATTTATACAAAACAACCCAATGTGTCATGGCACCAATATCCCCATCATCACCAAAAGTTCCAATCTAAAAATACAAAGATCCACCTCCCAAACTAGGAAACCAAGCTGAAACAACTACATTTAGTAATTCATACATAAATAAAGAAACACATGTCTCATCCACACAATTCTAAACAGGGCAACTTGTAATAAGCTAAAAAGAATAAAAATAAAACTTTATGCAGATGGAAAACATAAAATCAGAATTTCAATAGCAAATGCAAATATTGATTGCAGCACACAAACACCAACTAGAGCAGAAGAACAGAGAAATAAATTCTGACAGTTTTGTGAGAACATTAAGGCATAAAAGCTGCAGTCTCACAGATCATAAGAGTTATTTTTTTTTAACAGGGATCATAAGAGCTATAATATAACCCATTAACAACATAACCAAAAAATCCTCTGGATTTGGTGTTAAAAGAAATGCAAAACATGACAGGTGTATAAAGCCATTCCCAGAAGGTCCTGAATCAGGGTAAATCAACTACAAAAACATGTTCAATTTCAGCTTAGTTGATCAAAATTCCACCAATTCTAAAACAACATGATCTAAGTAAATCAGTAAGTAAAAAGAAACCAATTGAAGACCCACATTTCTTCTTGAGTTCTTATCGACACAAAGTCACAAACTTTCTAAAACCAACATGAACTAATTAAATCAGCAAGTAAGAAAGAAATCAGTGCAAGACCCACATTTCTTCGCATCAACACAAAGTCGCAAACTTTCTAAAACAACATGAACTAATCAAATCAGTAAGAAATTCTATGATCAACACAGATTTGCAAAATTTCTAGTGATCAATACTAAACCAATTTAAAAAATAATAATAATAAATAAATAATAATAAAATAAAAAAAGAGAGTTTCCCACAAATTTATATACCTGTTTGCTTATCAGATGCATCATGATACTCCGCCTCCTCCTCCTGCACCGGGTGCAGCCCTTCACCGCCATTCACCGCAGCTTTCACGCCATCGCCGCCGTCTTTATCATCAGGAAACCTAACAACAACTACAGGACAAACACAATGATGAACACAGTAATCACTCACACTTCCAAGCCGACTACTCTTCGTGTTCCTTCTCGAAGCCCCAAACCCTCGGCTCCCCATAATCACCGCACTCAACCCTAACCTCTCAACCTCCAAACACAGCCTCTCCTTCATATCATGATCTTTCACTATATGGATCTTGAATGGAATCTGAGCCTCCACCAAAGGCTGAGCCAAATCGTTCGCTTTTGTAGCCGTGAACGCATCGAAATCGTTCTCCAGCCTTTGCTGAGACTCTTCGTCTGTGTCCACCAAGGATAGATCGATGGCGCCCCAATCCGCGCCGTAGAGGACGGAGGTGGGGCGGACGTGGAGGAGGATCACGGCGTCGCCGCGGCGGAGGTAGTTTTGGACTGCCCATTTCACGGAGTAGGCACTCTCATCGCTCAAATCCACCGCTATCGCGATCCTCCGGTGAGCTCCGGATGTCAGTGTTCCCGACGGAAACCTAGGGGACGCCGGCGGGACTAAGATCGCCGGCGGTGGTAGCTCAGTTTCCGGCGGTTTCTTCGGTGACGCCATGCCTGAGTTATATATATAGATATAGATATATACGTTGATTGTTGCTTGATTGATCAAATTTGAGGGTGCTTGAGGAGAGGGTTTTGGGGGGTTTGCTGGTACACAGAGATTGCTTAAAGATGCTGGTGGTGGTGACTGGTGTGTTTTGTATTTTTTATTTTTTTTATTTTTTTATAAAATATAAAAAAAAAATGAAACTGAAAATTTTTGAGAAACTAAAGCACTTTTTAAGATTGTTTTTGAATTTTTAAAGATTATTTTTAACAAAATGAAAAGAATATAAAATTGATGGTTATTTTATAATAAAAAATGATTGATACATAAAGTGCAGGTCCACCAGAATCGTTTTAATTATGTCAGCCAGACGCTAAACGTTATTTTTATTAATTGTGATTATTACTCTTATTATTCAGTTTGTCAATCGATATCGGTTTGAATGACCAGCATTCTCTTAAATAAATGACCAAACGACCAGCATATATAAATTCAGGCGAGATTAAATTCAGTAGATATAACATTATTATTTTTTAATATAATTCTTATCATTTTTTATTTTCAAAATATATGAAAACAAAAAAAGAAAATTTGTTGAAAGTGCTTCAAAATATATTTATAATGAGAGAAAGGCATTGTAAGAAATTTTTATAAAATCTCTTCATTCGGTATATTTCAGAGTAAAGACATTTTTTTGGAAATCTAAGGAAGCATTGATAAGGGTTTAGATAAGGTCGTTAAGATTAGGAGAAAAATTGACTTCGATTGGTAGTATAAATTTTACGTGATTTGTTCAATCAATATTTTATGGATCACACAAGGCACAACAATAAGTCATTACAAAACTTTGTTAGGAGAAAGAGGATGATCGCACCTATTATTGATAATAGTTAATGATCTATTCTCTTGAGAGCTTTATTAGAGTAAAAGGAGGTAAACGGTTTTATTCAGTCAATATTAAGGATAAATTTAATACTAAACCGATTCTCTCGATTTTGATAGTTGATCCAAACAGATTGTGTATTATAGTTTGATTTTATCAATTTGGTCAATTTGATATAAAAAAAGAATTTACGTAAATTTTTAAAGAGTTTTATAAAAGTTTGTAGAATTTTATATTAAAAATAAATGAAGAAAATGTGTAAAAATTGCTCTGTAAATGTTTATTTTCTTAGTTTTCATTACAAAAATGTATTATATTAATCACTTATCATATAATGCTCAAAGAATTGAAATATAAAAGTATTTAAACATAATATTCGGTGAGATCAGTTTACATCAGTATAAAAAAACTTAAAACTAAAATAGATTGTATATTATAAAAAAAAAATAAACTGAAAACTAAAATTTCAATCCGGTTCGATCAAGCAAAACTTAAACATAATATTGATTTTTTTTACATCCCTAAGGCCCCGTTTGTTTGGAGAGTTAGAGGGGGGATTGAGATTGGTAGTGAGGTGGGACCCGTTAATATTGTGTTTGTTTTAAGAAATAGGGAGGGGATTGATAGTGAGCTCTAGATTAGGATGGGCTTTTAGGACTTTGTATTAGAAAAATAGTCCGGTGGACTAGAAATTTTTTATTTTTATTTTTATTTTTATTTTATTTTTTACATGTCGGACATTTTTTTTTAACATTAATGTTTAATTTTTTATATTTTTTGTTAAGTAAAAATCAGTATTTTATTTGTTTTATTTTTTTCTGGAAACTTTTTATTTTTTTAAAATTTTTTACATGTTGGACATTTTTTTAAAAACATTAATGTTTAATGTTTTTGTATTTTTTTTATTTGTTTTATTATTTTATATAAAAATAATTTAACAATTCCTATATTAACAATTATCATCAAAACAAACACAATTTCACTTAATCCCTTCACTATCAATTCCCTCTATTCTACCTCTGAAAACAAACGGCATAACTAAAACAAACTCTAACAGATTGAGCTATCCATTTCATTTTATTTTACTTTTTTTGTTTGCTTCTAATCTTATTTTGTAAATGACTGTTGTTTCAGTTCTCATGCTTACTACTCGATGGAATTATGCTAATACCCATTTTGCTCCTTTGTTTTGATTTTAGATTTTTCTTGGTGCAAGTGCAATCTTCTGTTTTTTGGTTGTATGTGAATGAGGTTCATACTTTCGGCGCCAAAAAACAAAAACAAAAAATAAAAAAACAAAAAATAAAAAACAAAAAGGGCCATTCTTTTTTGTGATAATTACAAATGACTTTGCCCTCTATGAATTTAATTTGATTTTATTCATTATGAAATATTAGGTGATTTAAAAAGGAAAACAAAAAATGAGAGGCACAACACAAAATATTTATAAGGCTTCGCTTGATAAATGAGTTGACTTTTTAATTTTTGAATTTTTTAACTATTTTAATTTAAGGTTAAAAATTTCGTTTGAGTTTGATTTTTTAGCTTTTTAATTTTTATGAGAAAAAAAGTGAAATAATTATGATTTGAAATTTTTTAGTTTATTTTGTCTTTTTATATCTATTTTAGCCACAAAAAAAAATCCCAACCCAAAATGCCAAATGACAAAATGTTGGGATAAATTACCAATAGGTCCTAATAATTAGATTTAATTTCTATCAAGTCCATTAAGAATAAGTCCAAATACAATGGTCGCTAAAAATAATTTTTTGTGACAATTTTTTACATATATCATTAAAAATTAACAATTAGTAACTTTTTTTTTTCACAATTTTTATAAATTATCGCTAAAACTTACAATTAGTGATATTTTTTTGTAATGAATTTTTCAAACTGTCATTGAAAATCAAAAATTAGTGACTTTTTTATGATAATTTTTTTAAACTATTATTATAATTTATAATTAATAACATTTTTTATAATAATTTTTAAACTAACGTTAAAAATTAACAATTAATAATATTTTTAATAATATATAACAAAAAATATTATTAATTATCATAAAATTTATTAAATAATAAATTCACTTAATAAAATCAACACGTAAATCCTAAAATGTCGCCTGTGTTTGGCAAGTGGGTTTGCAGGCCTTTTTGGCAATTTTAGCCACAAAAAATAAAATAGATTATTTTAGTCATAATAAACAAAACATCACATCCAACCCATAATCATTACATTCTTCTCTCACAAAAAAACTCAAAAAAGTCAAAAAGTCAAAAAGTCTTTCCCAAACTAAACTTTTAAGCCCAAGCTAAAAAAGCTAAAAAGTCAAAAAAACTAACTCACTTCCCAGACGGAGGCTCTTCATGATTGCAGCGTTACCACTAGCAATACAGTATTTTTATTTAATTACCCCTTACCATCCGATCATCATTACTCACGACCCCTATTGACCTTGATCACTGTGGATTTGATCTTCAACTATTCAAAAATAAATATTTTTGTAGAAGGTGCGAAAATGAAGCAAAGAGCCATTATTGTCTTTCGGCATCAAGTCTTATCCAGTAGAAAGCCACCATTATTTTTATCTTCATTGTAGAGGGAATGTTATTTGTCATTTTTTTCTATTTTAGTCATCATCCATTAACACATTAATGTTTCGATAGAAAAAAGCATAGAAAGGAAACAAAGCTAAAAAGTTGATGTTGTCTTTTTGTTTTCATTTTTTAAAAAATGTCAATTTTTTTTTTTTTTTTATTATCATAAGATAGTGATAGAATTTTTTCATTTTGTAATTATCAACGTAGAATTTTAACCCGAAATTGAAATTAGATACCATATTTTATATCGGTACATTTTTTTGTGTGCTATTGTCTTTCAATTTTGCATTATTTTAGTTCTCTATTTGAAATTTTTCTATTTAAAAAGACAGTGAAATTTCACTATATTATTTCATAATTTTATATAAAAAATAAAGAAAATTCAAAAATATTAATTTCATAAAAAAAAATTATATGTACATAGATTAAAACTTTTGGTTTTTTGAAATAGCATAAAAAATAAAGTTCAATTATCTTATGAGCACAAGCAAATTAAGATCTAGAGACAGTCTTATTTGACAAGGAAGAAATAGGCACAAGTAAAAGTTGAGGTTTCCTAATAGAAGGGGGAAAAAAAAGAAGTTCTTCAACTTTAAGGGCAATTTGGTAATGGTGATATTTTGTTAGGTGTTCAAGCCATATGTCTTTTTTATACTTTTTACGCTATAGATCCACACTCCTTTTGTTTGGTTCCATAAAGACATTATATACCTATTTATTACTAGGGTAAACTACCAATAGGTCCTACTTGGGAGACTTATTACCTAATAGGTCCTACTTTGAGACTTATTACCCATTAAGTCCTATTTGATATAATTTATTAAGTGATAAAGACAAATTTTATCCGTCTTTTTTTTTTATGAATAATTTTATAGTGATAAATTTATCAGTCTCTTTTTTTATGAATAATTTTTTAGTGATAAATTTATCACTCTCTTATTTTTATAGTGTTAAATTTATTAGTTAGGACATGTAGGTAAATAAGTCTAGTGAATAGGACTAATTGGTAAGTACCCCTTAGTACAAATTAGCAACAAGGAATGTCCCTATCTATCCAAAACCACCACACCCACCGTCTCAAACCTCGTTTGTCTCTTTCTACCCTTCTTTTCTTGTTTTTTTTTTTTTTTCTCTCTCTCTTCTTTTTCTTCACTTCTCTGCTTCTCATTTCGAGCATCACAACGCCTTCTTTGAGGTCTTCGTATATTGGAACAATCTTTTATGTACAATAAATAAATTAAAACAATTAAAATAAATAAAAATAAATTACTTATAAAATTTATTTTACCGAAATGTAAAAGAATAAAAAAAAAAAAAAAGAGATCAAGTCGAATGTGTGACACTCTGTTCTTAAGACAGATTCACCTCGCTACGGTGCTTACGGATAAAAGGCATCTATCTCCCAGGATATAATGATCTTCACAAATTGTAGTAACACTCCAAACAATTTGTATGGCAAACAAAACCTATGTTCTATACTCTCTTAATTTTTTTCTAAAAAATTAATATGAAGAATTATGCAAAGAAAGAACAAAATGGAAAGTGAACAGAATTTTTCTAGATGATCAAGATGTATTAATCTGCTGGAAATGAATCTGAATTTATAAGCAAATTGTGGCTGTCCGAACATGTGCAGTTGAACTGAACAGGTACAGATTTGAAATTGAACAGATACAGATCTGTTAACTGTAGCAGTTATAAAACTGTCCAGAACTGCTGGGCAATTTTTCCGATCTGTTTGAACATTTTGAACCTGTTGAATCTCAGTTTGAATCTATTCAAATCTGCCTAGGCAAATTTAAATCTGTTTGGGAATAACAAAATATGTCCGGTGCAAAACAATTTCAAAACCTATTTGGACAGATTAATCTGTTGTGGAATTTGGACTTGAAAGGGGCACAATTTTTGGACAAAAAATTTGAATTCAAATTTGAATTAGTTTCAATTTGAAATTCAAATAATTTTCTGCAAGAATTTGAAAAAATAAATTTTGTTAAAAAAATTAATGCTAGAACCGACCCGACCTACAACCCACACCCGCGCCCGACACGCCCAGCCGACGGGGCTGCGACGGCGGTGCGCGCGTGTGTGATAGTTTGAGCCAAGGTCCAATATGTCCATAACTCCTCCCTTCTACAAACTTGGGGTGCCCCTTGGGGCTCAACCCAAGTGTTGCCACCTACAACTTATATACATATAAGTTCTCTTAAGTTTCCAATGTGGGATAACCAATTCAAGGAAACCCACATTTTACTTCTTCCATTTCCTATTCCACGAATCCAAAAATGACGTCAAGTTCTCATTCACTTATAAATGGTTTTGACGAATTGTCTTCACGTGTGACTTGCCATACGACAAGGAACACGTTACCTCTTTGGACCCACCCCAAAAGACGTTGGGGACCCACTCAAATTTGGGTTCAAAGTTAGCCCAAAATAAGCCTATAAAAAATCAAAATTTCCAACAATTCCCCACATGAATGGAATTTGACAGAGAGAAAATGCAACAACATGATCTAATTACAGAGAGTACAGAAATTGGAAATATTCTACAAAGGATAAGTAGCTTTTGGCTTTGAACCTTCCCTTGTGAGACACTATCGGATTTACTAGCTAACTAGTGAACATGATGTTTTGAACTGTTCAGCCATTTGTGTAAACCAAAACAATAAAACTCACATATTATATTACCAAACACAATTTAGTTCTCACTATTGTATTCATTTTAGCCCTGAACAAACTGGTCTTTCATGAGTGCTCTAGAGAATTGTAACCCTTCACAAATCTCATAGAACCGGCCCAGTTCACACTCATATAAATGATTCTTATGAAGAGTATCCTACCATTCTCCACTAGGTATACTTAGATATAAGAATCATTAAAAGTATTATTTAACCTAAAACGCTGCAAACATCACTATTTCATCATAAAAATTGATAGGAGTTTGACTCCCTAGTGATCTTTATGAATCATATACAACTCGGTTGTCCCTTTGAACCTAGATCTTGGGATCTCCAGTCAACTAGGTTGGGTTGCCGTTGTGGTAACACTTATTTAATAGGCTTAAGTCCTATTCCCCTCAATGAATTCTCAACTAACTCTCTTGCTAACTCTTTGATTAGTGGATCCGCTATGTTATCTTTAGACTTCACATATTCAATGGAAATAATTCCATTAAAGGGTAGTTGTCTCACGGTGTTATGTCGACGACAAATTTGTCATGACTTACCATTATACATATGACTCTGTGCTCTTCCTATTGCTGATTGACTATCGCAATGTATGCATATAGCAGGCACCGGTTTTGGCCACGTTGGAATATCTTCAAAGAAGTGGCGAAACCATTCTGCTTCTTCCCTAGCTTTATCTAAAGCTATAAATTCTGATTCCATAATAAACCTAGGAATACAAGTCTGTTTGGAAGATTTAAGAGTAAAGACATACCCATTGGTGGATTTTGAGTCTCTACTATCTGATATCCAATTTGCATCATAATATCCTTCAAGTACTGTTGGATATCTAGTATAATTTAGCCCAATGTTACGAGTAAATTGGAGATATCTTAGAACCCTTATAATTGCTTTCCAATGTTCTACTCCTGGATTACTCATATATCTACTTAATTTACTTACTACATAGACTATATCTGGGCAAGGGCAGTTCATCAAGTACATTGAGCTTCCAATAATCTGGGCATACTCTAATTGAGAAATACTTTCCTATATATTCTTAGAAATAAACAAATTAACATCCACAGGTGTTCTAGCAAGATGATCATCATCATTGCTAAATTTGTCAAGTATTTTTTCAATGTAATGTGATTGTAACAAAGCATAATCTTCTGATGTTTTGGTAATTTTCATACCAAGAATTACATCAGCAATCCCCATGTCCTTCATGTCAAAATGTTTATTCAACATTTTCTTGGTAGTTTTAATCATGTCATTATTACTACCTATGGTGAGCATATCATCCACATAAAGACATACTATAACATAACCTTTGTTTGTGTTTTTAATATAAACATATTTGTCACATTCATTAATTTTCAATCCATTTGACATCATTGTTTTGTCAAATTTCTCATGCCATTGTTTTGGCGCTTGTTTGAAACCATATAATGATTTAACCAATTCACACACTTTCTTTTCTTTCCTAGAACAGAAAATCCTTCTGGTTGTTCCATGTAAATTTCTTCATCTAACTCACCATTTAAGAAAGCGGTTTTTATATCCATTTGATGAATTTCTAGTTTGTACAAAGATGCAATGGCAATTAGCATTCTAATGGATGTTATTCTAATAACTGGTGAGTATGTGTCAAAGTAATCAAGCTTTTCTTTTTGTCTATATCCTTTGACCACAAGTCTTGCTTTGTATTTGTCAATTGATCCATCCGCTTTCTTTTTCCTTTTGAAAATCCACTTGTTCCCAAGAGGTTTACAACCTGGTGGCAAATCCACCAATTCTCCAGTGTGATTTTGTAGGATGGATTCAACTTCGCTATTAATAGCTTCTTTCCATAAAAGAACCTCAAGACTGGACATAGCTTCTTTAAAAGTTAAAGACTCATTTTCTAACAAAAATGTTAGAAAATCTAGACCAAAATATTTTGAGGTTCTAGCACGTTTACTGCGCCTAGGTTCCTCTTCCTCATTTTGATCTATCTTTTGCTCTTGTTCTTGATCTTGACTAGTAATAGCATCATGAGATCTTTTATTAGTACTAGTCTCGTGTCCAGTTTTATTTGGAAACACATGTTCAAAGAATGATGCATTTCGAGATTCAATAATAGTATTTACATGCATTTCGGAATGTTCTGATTTATGAATCAAAAACCGATATGCACTACTATTCTTGGCATAACCAATGAAATACAATCAACAGTTTTAGAACCTATCATAGTCTTTTTAGAACTAGGAATAACCACTTTAGCCAAACACCTCCACACTTTTAACTATTTGTAGGATGATACTCTCCCATGCTACATTTCATAAGGTATTTGATTCACTTTCTTTCGGGGGTACTTTATTAAGTATATAATTAACAGAAAGTATTGCTTCCCCCCACAAGTTTTGAAGTAATCCAAAATTTATTAACATGGTATTCATTATTTCTTTTAAAGTTCTATTTTTCCTTTCAGCAATTCCATTTTGCTGAGATGAGTAAGGAGCGTTGGTTTGATGAATTATTCCATGTTCTTTACAAAATTTACTAAAAGGTGATTCATATTCACCACATCTATCACTTCTAAGTTTCTTAATTTTCTTACCAAGTTAATTTTCTACTTCATTCTTATATTAAATGAAAGTTTCCAAAGCTTAATCCTTGATTCGAATTAAATAAACATAACTATACTATAAAAGTGATAAAATATTTTTTCCCACCTCTAGTTTGAATTGATTTGAAATCACAAATGTCACTATGAATTACTTCAAGTGGTCCAATACTTCTCTCAATTGAATGAAAAGGAGTTTTGGATAATTTTGCCTCAACACAAATTTCACGTTTATAATTTAAATCAATGTCAAATTTAGGTAAACATTCCATATTAATTAATCTACGCAAAGATCCATAATTAACATGTTCAAGTCTATCATGCCATAAATTTGAAGACTCAAGTAAGTAAGAAGAAGATGTATTTTTATTAATAACAGATGGTACAACAGTCATTACATTCATTTTAAAAAGGCTATCAGACATGTAACCTTTTCTTACATACATCCCGTTTTTGGTAAGTACAAATTTGTCACTTTCAAAAACTAGCCTAAACCCATTTTTATTCAACAAAGATTCGTAAATAAGGTTCTTGCGAATGTCTGGTACATGCAGCATATTATTGAGAGTGAGTTCTTTTCCAGAAATCATCTTCAAAATAATCTTTCCTTGTCCTTCAACTTTGGAAGTTGAGAAGTTGCCCATAAAAAATTTTTCACCGTTGTCTACTATAGAATAAGATGTGAACATCTTTTTGTCAGCGCAACTATGGCGAGTAGCACCAGTGTCCACCCACAATTCTTTAGGATTTCTGACAAGGTTTGTCTCAGAAACAACTGCAAAAAGATTTATGACATCTACACCATTGGAAATTTTGTCCATTTTAGTCATATTAGCTTGAGCATGCTTCTTGCTTAATCTTCCTTTGCCTTTGCGCTTACAACGACAATCTTTGTCCCAATGTTTATCATAGATGTAACTTTTGCCATTAAACTTGTATTTTTTTAGTTTCCCCTCCTTTAGAGCCTTGTGAGGAACTTTCTCCAAAAAACTTCCATTTCTTTACTTTTGGAGCATATTCCACCACATTTACCTTAGACTCCATTGGATGCTTACCAGCCCGCTTCTCTGATTTGCGGTTGTCCTCCTCAATCCTCAAATGCACAATCAATTCCTCTAAAGTCATTTCTTTGCGCTTGTGTTTGAGGTAGTTCTTGAATTCCTTCCAGCCTTGTGGTAATTTTTCAATTAAGGCAGTAACTTGAAAGGATTCACTAAGAGACATGCATTCTGCATGAATGTCATACAGAATGAGCTGGAGATCTTGAACTTGGCTGATCATAGTCTTAGAATCAACCAACACAAAGTCCAAGAATTTGCCAACCGCAAATTTCTTTGAGCCAGCATTTTCTGTTTTATATTTTTTCTCCAAAGACTCTAAAAGTTCCTTTGCCGTTTTGATAGGACTGTAGACGTTATACAATGTGTTGTCAAGTCTGTTCAAGATGTAGTTTCAGCAAAAGAAATCAGTATGTTTCCAGGCATCGACTGCAACAACCACTTGTCGGTCAGTTTCATCCTCGTTCAGAGTAGAAGCATCCTCACAGAGAAAACGAGCCAGGTTCAGAGTTGTAAGATAGAACAGCATTTTTTGTTGCCATCTTTTAAAATCAATTCATGAGAACTTCTCTAGCTTCTCATCGTGATTGACTGGCACAGTCACAACAGGAGGAGGGGTTGGCGTAATTGCAGCCACCATACTAGTACTTGTTTGAGCATTAGTTTGACCAGTTTTCAGTAGCCATGAATTCTAAATTATAAAACAAAATTATAATTAGAATTTTATATTACACAGAAAATTAAACCAAAACACATAATTAAATTCTGGAAAAATAAAAGAAACAAGAATCGTAACTTTTATTTTCAATTAATTTGAAAATAAAATAAAATTTTATTTAAACAAATTAATTCCACACATAAAAATATTTCTGTAACACTTCACAAATTAAAATACTGAAAACAAAATTTTAATTAATGAACACTCAGAAAATATTTCTGAAAACCAATATTAATTTTTGACTAACTTCACAAATAAAAATTCTGAATTGTTAATGACACCAGTATATTTCTACTAGTTGTCAAAGAAAATAAACAGTATATTACTACTATTTGTCAAACAGAATATTACTACTATTTGTTTTTCCAACCAGAATATTATTTTGTAAAATCACAAAAAATAATTTCTGTAAGAAGAGGAGAGAGAAAAGGAAACAAACAAAAAAAATTTGTATAAACAAAATAATTTGAGTCTGTCTTAAGATTGTTGGAACAATCTTCTGTGTATAATAAATAAATTGAAACAAATCAAACAAATAAAAATAAATTACTTACATAATTTATTTTATCGAAATGTAAAATAATAATAATAATAAAAAAAGATCAAGTCGAGTGTATGACACTCTGTCCTTAAGACAGATTCGTCACGCTACGGTGCTTACGGATAAAAGACGTCTATCTCCCAAGATATAATGATCTTTACAAATTGTAGTAGCACTCCAAACAATTTGTACGGCGAACAAAACCTATATTCTATACTCTCTTAATTTTTTCCTAAAAAATTAATATGAAGAATTATGCAAAAAAAGAGCAAAATTGGAAGGGAACAAAATTTTTCTGGATGAGCAGGATGTATTAGTCTACTAGAAATGAATCTGAATTTATAGGCAAATTGTGGCTATCCGAACAGGTGCAGTTAAACTGAACAAGTACAGATTTGAAATTGAACAGATACAGATTTGTTAACTATAGCAGTTATAAAACTGTCCAGAACTGCTAGGCAGTTTTTCTGATCTGTTTGAACCTGTTGAACCTCAGTTTGAATCTGGTCAAATCTGTCTGGGTAGATTTAAATCTATTTGGGAATAACAGATTCTGTCCGGTGCAAAAAAAGTTTCAAAACCTATTTGGACAGATTAATCTATTGTGGAATTTGGACTTAAAAGAGGCACAATTTTTGGACAAAAAATTTGAATTCAATTTTGAATTAATTTCAATTTGAAATTCAAATAATTTCCTGCAAGAATTTGAAAAAATTCAAATAAATTTTGTTAAAAAAATTAATGTTAGAACCAACCCGACTTACAACCCACACCTGCGCCCGACACGCCCGGCCCGACGGGCTGCGGTGGCGGCACGCGCGTGTGTGGTGGTTTGTGTAAAACCCAAGTTATTTATAGAATTATTTTGGATAGATTAATAATTAAAATAAATTGTATGGGTAATTTAGTAATCTTAAGAATTAGGTTTTCAACCCTTTTAAAAAAAGAAAGAAAATGGAGCCTTGTGAAAGTGCTGCTAGGTATTTGGAGGCTACTGCGGTTTGAAGAGTAGAAAAAAAGAAAAAAAAGAAAAAAAAAGAAAAGAAAAAAAAGAGAAACCTAAACCAAAAGGAAGAGGGAGGATTCATAAGAGTGGCGGTTTTGCTTTATTCATCACTTAGGTAAGATTTATTTTATTGTATTCTTATCTATGATTTTGGTGTTAATATATCAATAGATGATTTTATGGGCATATATGATTAAATAGATATATTGATGTAGTCTATGTTGGGGGTCTCGATTTTGCTCAATTTTAGAGTGTATTTTGCATCCCGTTTGGGTGGTTCATATTTTGAGATTGATATGTGATGGGTTAAGTTTAATGGTGGTGTATTTGTGGGATACACGATTGACTACAAGCAATTACAAATTTTTACATGTATATAAACAACAATAGAATAATATGGGTTGAGAATTTCTGAAGCCGTAATGGCTTTGTTTTGATGCTAAATCGTGAGAGTTCCTAATAGACTATTGGGTTAATTTATTCTATTGTTGTTACAAGAAGAGATGGATGGGTGCACATAATAATTGTTTATGCGGTGTAATATTTTATTAGGTTTGTGAGATTGAGGTGGATCTTGGTAATTTGAGATTAGCTTGGAAAATATTATTTTAGCTGTTTGAAGGTAGATAACCCTCTATCACTATTGGTTCATTTTTATTCCTATCGAATCGTTTAAAATCATAAATATTTATTTATAGCCTTCATTTTCTCTTAAAATAAAATATGGGTCAAGTTTAAAACAACATTGAATATTATTATGAAAGTTATTTGAATATTTTGTGAAACTATTCTGAAAATTGTACCAAATGTTTATTCTGAAAATATCGAATATTTTATTTTAAAGTTGTGTATTGTTTGAATTTTTGAACATCACTCTAGTCTGACTATGATTTGGACCCTAGCCAATGGGAGTTATTTATTGGCATAGAAACTAGTTTCTTTTGGGGCTTTACCACCGGCCTATGTGTGGTTCTGGGCCTTGTCACGGGCTAAGTGACCGTAGTCATTAAGACTTGGGTTTTGTGAATCAAATCATTGAACCATCTGAATATCGAACCATCGATTTGAACAACGAATTACTTTGAATTATCTTGTTGGCTTTTCATTTAAAATGTATTGTACATTGTTTATTTTTAGCTATGAAACCACCTTACAAATAATTGTTCATTTATTGAACTGTAGAAAAAATTATATTTATTGGTTATCGATTTATTTATTTATTTTTGTATACTTGATCCAGCTAGCAGTGATGGTTGGTTATTTACTGGACTATCTAGCTTACCCTTATTTTTTTTTCAGATTCTAAAGAGTAGAGCTGCGCGGGATTTTTTACATGTGGGAGTGCCGCGAGCAGGACCATGATTTAAGTACTTGGATTATTGTTTTGTTAGTGGATTAAATTAGTGGACTTGGTGGACATTTTCATATAAGAACTATTTATTTTTATGGATTTTGGCATTATGACAATTAATGATTTAATTTGAGTATTTTACATTGTGGGTTATGTGATTGGATTCTTACCCTTGCATGTTCACTTATATGAGTGTGCGGCGTTGTCACGGAGCTTGGGGCGTGACAATTTTGTGGTATCAAAGCCAGGTTGTAATTTTAAAGGCTAGTATAGAATAGTGGTGAGATTGGGTAGATGTAGGACTGAGAATGCTTATAAATTGGTATAATGTTAATTTTTTTTTTAATGTTATAGGAGCTTGAGAATAGAATGAGATGAGGTTTTATTATTGATGCATATAGGTTGCAATGGAAAATGAGGAGGCATTGGCAAATATGGCTACGAATACACGCCAGGGTCAAACGAATCGACGGACTGGTAATAACAATCGGCGAGGGAATGTGACTAATAATGGTAGTGGTTCTCAAGCAGTCGGAGGAAATCAGGGGCAAGAGTTGGGACAACAAGAACAAGCTGCAATCCCCAATCCAATTGGTATGGTTCAAGTGCTTCAGACTTTGGCCAGGGTGGTGCAACAGCAAACCACCATAGGGAATAACTTGACTAGACTTATGGAGCAACAACGGATGCAGCCAGGTGTTGGGCTACAACTGAGGCCACATTGTAACATTACTGAGTTTAAGAAGATAGCTTTGGCATTTGACGGAGCCACAGACCCCTTGGAGGCTGAAAAATGGTTGACAGAAATGGAAAAGTTATTTCCCGTTTTTTAGTGTACGGATGATCAGAAGGTGACCTATGCTACGTTTATGCTACAAGGGATAGCTAATGATTGGTGGCAGATGGAAAAGCGCATACACGAGCATGATGCCAACCCCTATACATGGGAAAGGTTTAAGAATGCGTTCAATGAGAAATACTTCCCTAGGAGTGTTCGTCTACAAAAACAGAGGGAATTTTCGAAGTTAGAGCAAATGAATAAGACGGTTGCAGAATATGAAGCTGAGTTTACGAAGTTGTCTAAATTTGCATCAGCATTTGAAGCAGACGAGGATAGCAGAGCACGAAAGTTCGAAGGTGGGCTAAGAACGAACATTATGCAACAGGTGGTTCCTTTCGAGTTACCTACTTTTGGAGCAGTGTTGAATAAGGCTTTGTTGGTTGAGAGTGGCCTCACTAGAGCCCAAGAAGAGAAAGAAGAGAATTATAAGAAGAGGCCTAGTTCTTCCAACTTCCAAACTAACAACAGTTCGAAGGGCAATGCTAAGAGACAAAACACATCTTCGGTTGGGAGTTAGGGAAGTCGAACTATGGATGGTAGTGTTGATAAGAAGAATGATCGGATACAGTGCACTAGATGTAATGGGTTCCATCGAGATAGTGAGTGTCGCTGGAATACTGGGGCCTGTTTCTCTTGCAGGCAACAGGGGCACAAGATAGCTGATTGCCCTAATCGGAAGGGGCGTGAGACTGAACAGAAAGCATGGACAAATAAAGGAGCATCAACAAACAAAGAGTCTTCAGGAAATCAAAAGAAAAATGGGTGTCATAAGCCAAAGACTCAGGGTCGAGTGTACGCACTCACGCAACAAGATGTTCAGACTTCCAACACAGTGGTGTCAGGTACTGTTTTAGTGTCTTCTGTTTATGCACATGTGTTATTTGATTCTGGCGCTACAAATTCATTTGTGTCTATGGGATTTGTTGAGAAACATGGATGGAAATGTGTCTCTAGAGAGATCGACTTATGTGTTGAAACCCCGATAGGAGGTGTTATGGTTGCTGACTTAATTTGCAAATCTCGTGTGGTTAGTATAGATGACAGGAAATTGCTTGTAGACTTAACTGTTTTAGATATGCGGGACTTTGACATAATTCTTGGAATGGATTGGTTGGCAACCAATTATGCTTCTGTTGATTGTCGAGGCAAAAAGGTAGTTTTTCAGATTCCTAATCAACCAGAATTTTGTTTTGTAGGTAATGGAGTTAACACTCCTCTTCTGGTAATCTCAGCTTTGCAAGCTAGACGGTTGTTAAGGAATGGTTGCGAGGGCTATTTAGCTTCTGTGAGAGATACCCGTGAGACTGAATTGAAGTTAGAGGATATTCTAGTTGTGAAGGAATTTTCGAATGTTTTTCCTGAAGAGTTACCGGGGTTGCCACTAGATAGAGAGATTGAGTTTGCCATTGAATTGATACCCGGCACGAGTCCTATCTCTAAGGCTCCGTATCGGATGGCCCCAGCAGAGTTGAAAGAGTTGAAGGAACAATTACAAGAGTTACTAGATAAGAGCTTTATTCGGCCTAGTGTTTCTCCTTTGGGGTGCGCCTGTTTTATTTGTGAAAAAGAAGGATGGTAGTTTTCGCCTTTGCATTGATTATCGAGAGTTGAACAAGGTGACAATTCGAAATAAATATCCTTTGCCTAGGATAGATGACCTATTTGATCAGTTGCAAGGAGCACAAGTCTTTTCTAAGATTGACCTTCGTTCTGGCTATCACCAGTTGAAGGTTAAGGCGGAAAATATACCTAAGATAGCCTTTCGAACTAGATATGAGCATTATGAATTTTTAGTGATGCCATTTGGGTTGACCAATGCGCCTGCAGCTTTTATGGATTTAATGAACAGAGTATTTAAACCCTTCTTAGATCAGTTTGTGGTAGTTTTTATTGATGACATTCTTGTGTACTCGAAGAGTAAAGAGCAGCACGAAGAACATCTGAGAATAGTGTTGCAGATATTAAGGGAGAAGAAGTTATTTGCTAAATTAAAGAAGTGTGAATTTTGGTTTGAGAGTGTATCATTTTTGGGTCATGTGATATCTAAAGATGGGGTGTCTGTTGACCCCAAGAAAGTGGAGGCGGTGGTGGAGTGGAATCGGCCTACTAGTGTCATTGAAATTCGTAGCTTCTTGGGTTTAGCAGGATATTATAGAAGGTTTGTTGAGGGATTTTCCCGAATTTCTATGCCTTTGACTCGTTTAACACAGAAAGGAGTTAAATTTGAGTGGTCTGATGATTGTGAGAAGAGTTTTCAAGATCTAAAGAGTCGATTGGTGTGTGCTCGAGTACTTATAGTTCCGTCCGGAGATGAAGGTTTTACCACCTATAGTGATGCATCGAAGATGGGCTTGGGTTGTGTCCTGATGTAGAATGATAAGGTAGTGGCATATGCGTCTAGGCAGTTGAAGCCATATGAGCAGAATTATCCTACGCATGATTTGGAGTTGGCTGTCGTGGTGTTTGCATTGAAAATCTGGAGGTACTACCTGTATGGGGTGAAATGTGAGATATTCACTGATCATAAAAGTTTGAAGTATATTTTCACTAAAAAAGAATTGAATATGAGGCAAAGGCGATGGTTGGAGCTATTAAAGGACTATGATTTGACTATTAATTATCATCCAGGAAAAGCCAATGCAGTGGCGGATGCCTTGAGTAGAAAGACCCCAAGTAATTTGGCTACATTGATCACTGACCAAAAGAATATCTTGGAGGACTTGTAGAGGTTGAATATTGAGATTAGATGGCATAGCCTTGGAGTGCAGTTGGCAAACCTTAGAGTTCAACCCACATTGATTAATAGAATTAAAGATGCTCAGGGAAGAAATCCTCAGTTGCAAAAACTTAAGGCTGAAATGAAAATAGGGCTACAGATGGAATTTTGTATGCATAAAGATGGTACCTTGAGATTTGGAGAGAGGTTGTGTGTACCTAATGATTTAGAGCTCAAGAGAGAAATCCTGAGAGAAGCTCACAGTTCAGGATATACTGTACATCCAGGGAGCACTAAAATGTATAAAGACTTGAAGAGGAACTTTTGGTGGAATAATATGAAGAGGGAAATTGCTCAGTATGTTGCTCAATGTTTGGTATGTCAACAAGTGAAAGTTGAACATCAGAGACCTGCAGGTAAGTTACAACCTCTTCCTATTCCCGAGTGGAAGTGGGAACATATTACTATGGATTTTGTGACAGGGTTGCCCAGGACCCAAGGTGGTAACAATGCTATTTGGGTTATCGTTGATCGATTGACCAAATCCGCTCACTTTTTAGCTTTTAAGGTAGGGTTCTCCTTAGAGAAGTTTGCAAAATTGTATATCAAGAAGATTGTGAAGTTGCATGGTATTCCGGTGACCATAGTGTCTGATAGAGATAGCAGATTTGTATCTATGTTTTGGAGGAGTTTGCATACAGCTTTAGGCACTAGTTTGAATTTTAGCACTGCCTTTCATCCTCAAACTGATGGAGAGTCAGAGAGAACTATTCAAACCTTGGAAGACATGTTGAGGGCTTGTGTTATTGATCTTAGGGGTTCTTGGGATGAGCATTTGGCCTTAGTGGAATTCTCTTATAATAACAGTTATCATGCGAGCATTCAAATGGCACCATATGAGGCTTTATATGGACGAAAGTGTAGATCACCTATTTGTTGGGATGATGTGGGTGAAAGGAAGTTGTTAGGGCCTGAGACTGTGCAACAAACAGTGGACAAGATCAATCTTATTAGAGAGCAACTTCGCACGGCACAGAGTAGACAGAAAAGTTATGCAGATAACAGGAGACGCAATTTGGTGTTTGGGATTGGAGACCATGTGTTCCTTGAGGTGTCTCCTATGAAAGGAGTAATAAGGTTTGGTCTTCGTGGTAAATTGAGTCCTAGATTTGTTGGGCCATTTGAGGTTTTAGATCGAATTGGTGAGGTAGCTTACAGACTTGCCCTACCACCTTCACTAGTTGGAGTTCATAATGTTTTTCATGTCTCAATGTTAAGGAAGTATATACCGGATCCTAGTCATGTGATTGATCATGCACCGTTGCAGTTTAAGGAGGATTTGACTTATGAGGAACACCCTATACAAATTGTTGATAGAAAGGAACAAGTTTTGAGGCGTCGAGTCATCCACTATGTTAAGGTTCAATGGAGCAATCACTCAGAAAGAGAAGCAACTTGGGAACTCGAGGATTAAATGAAACGAAAGTATCCACAACTTTTTGAGACTCCAGGTATGTCAAATTTCGAGGACGAAATTTCTTTTAAGGGGGGAAGAATGTAAAACCCAAGTTATTTATAGAATTATTTTGGATAGATTAATAATTAAAATAAATTGTATGGGTAATTTAGTAATCTTAAGAATTAGGTTTTCAACCCTTTTAAAAAAAGAAAGAAAATGGAGCCTTGTGAAAGTGTTGCTAGGTATTTGGAGGCTGCTGCTGCTCAACGATTTGAAGAGTAGAAAAAAAAAAAAAAAAAAAAAAAAAAAAAAAAAAAAAAGAGAGAGAAACCTAAACCAAAAGGAAGAGGGAGGATTCATAAGAGTGGTGGTTTTGCTTTATTCATCACTTAGGTAAGATTTATTTTATTGTATTCTTATCTATGATTTTGGTGTTAATATATCAATAGATGATTTTATGGGCATATATGATTAAATAGATATATTGATGTAGTCTATGTTGGGGGTCTCAATTTTGCTCAATTTTAGAGTGTATTTTGCATCCCGTTTGGGTGGTTCATATTTTGAGATTGATATATGATGGGTTAAGTTTAATGGTGGTGTATTTGTGGGATACACGATTGACTACAAGCAATTACAAATTTTTACATGTATATAAACAACAATAGAATAATATGGGTTGAGAATTTCTGAAACCGTGATGGCTTTGTTTTGATGCTAAATCATGAGAGTTCCTAATAGACTATTGGGTTAATTTATTCTATTGTTGTTACAAGAAGAGATGGATGGGTGCACATAATAATTGTTTATGCGGTGTAATATTTTATTAGGTTTGTAAGATTGAGGTGCATCTTGGTAATTTGAGATTAGCTTGGAAAATATTATTTTAGCTGTTTGAAGGTAAGTAACCCTCTATCACTATTGGTTCATTTTTATTCCTATCGAATCGTTTAAAATCATAAATATTTATTTATAACCTTCATGTTCTCTTAAAATAAAATATGGGTCAAGTATAAAACAACATCGAATATTATTATGAAAGTTATTTGAATATTTTGTGAAACTATTCTGAAAATTGTACCAAATGTTTATTCTAAAAATATCGAATATTTTATTTTAAAGTTGTGTATTGTTTGAATTTTTGAACATCACTCTAGTCTGACTATGATTTGGACCCTAGCCAATGGGAGTTATTTATTGGCACAGAAACTAGTTTCTTTTGGGGCTTGACCACCAGCCTATGTGTGGTTCTGGGCCTTGTCACGGGCTAAGTGACCGTAGTCATTAAGACTTGGGTTTTGTAAATCAAATCATTGAACCATCTGAATATCGAACCATCGATTTGAACAACGAATTACTTTGGATTATCTTGTTGGCTTTTCATTTAAAATGTATTGTACATTGTTTATTTTTAGCTATGAAACCACCTTACAAATAATTGTTCATTTATTGAACTGTAAAAAAAATTATATTTATTGGTTATCGATTTATTTATTTATTTTTGTATACTTGATCCAGTTAGAAGTGATGGTTGGTTATTTACTAGGCTATCTAGCTTACCCTTATTTTTTTTTAGATTCTGAAAAGTAGAGCTGCGCGGGATTTTTATATGTGGGAGTGCCGAGAGTAGGACCATGATTTAAGTACTTTGATTATTGTTTTGTTAGTGGATTAAATTAGTGGACTTGGTGAACATTTTTGTATAAGAACTATTTATTTTTATGGATTTTGGCATTATGACAATTAATGATTTAATTTGAGTATTTTACATTGTGGGTTATGTGATTGGATTCTTAGCCTTGCATGCTCACTTATATGAGTGTGCGGCGTTGTCACGAAGCTTGGGGCGTGACAGTTTGAGCCAAGGTCCAATATGTCCATAACTCCTCCCTTCTACAAACTTGGGGTGCCCTTTAAGGCCCAATCCAAGTGTTGCCACCTAGAACTTATATACACACATAAATTCTCTTAAGTTTCCAATGTGGGATAACCAATTCAAGGAAACCCACATTTTACTTCTTCAATTTCCTATTCCACAAACCCGAAAACAACGTCAAGTTCTCATTCACTCATAAATGGTTTTGACGAACCGTCTTTACCGCCTGACTTGCCATGCAGCAAGAAACACGTCACCTCTTTGGACCCACCCCAAAAGACGTTTGGGACCCACTCAAATTTGCGCTCAAAGTAAGCCCAAAATAAGCCTATAAAAAACCAAAAATTCCAACACCGTATGCAAGAAAAGAGAGTGAAGCTTCTCGATTGTGGTGTCTCAACTGAGACCATGAATGAAGAGCTTTCACTTAGTTGGGTCACAATTAACAACTGATCGGACGGCGTCGAAAACGTCGATGTGGCAAACAATAGTGTTTTTACGATCTAGAAGAGTTGTTTGTGAGTGAAGGGTTCGATGATCTTACGAGTGTTGTCGAGGGTGAGCTGGTTCGCTTCGGCATTGAAGTCCGGCAGTGCAACGCTATTTCATCGAGCTTTCACTTCTTTGTTGGATTCATCTAGAGATAGAGATATCAAGCAAGATATACGCTCGTATAAGACAAATTCCCTCTGTAAACCCTAATTCTAGGAGAGAGAATGCGTGTGAGAGAGAGAGAGAGAGAGAGTTGAGTGAGAAGCATAGGACAATTGTTGTTTCAACAAATATAAAAAATTTGAACAAATAAGTTAAAATAATTTGGATAGATACAAAAAAAATTAAACAGATAAAATAAAAATTTGATCAAATAAGTTCAAAATTTTGAACAAATGAAATAAAAAATTTGAGTAAATATATATATATATATATATATATATATATTTAAACAGATAGGTTCAAAAAAATTGAACAAAAAGGTTAAAATAAAAATTTGAACAGATATGTCATATTTATGAAACTAACTCTGTTAATAGACTTTTGACCAACAAATTCAATAAAAGTGATCCTTATTCCCCCCAAAAGATTCATCCATTGTACTCACTGACTTATAAGGTTGGGAATATGAATTTATCAAGAATTATCTCTATTTTGATTACAAATTATCTTTCATATTTAGCCAAAAAATATATTGTTTAGATATTTGTCTCAATAAAATTTTATTTTTATAGGTAGAAATTTTTGCAAAAATTATTACATGATTCAATTACATGATGTCATTTCTGAGAAAAATTTAGAATTTTAATTATTAATATTTATAAAATTTATACTGAATTGTTATTTCCCTTTATATAGGCAATAGTTTTTTGAAAAAAATATTTACAAATACATTGACAAAGTTTAGAATTTTCATTTGCCACTGATGTGTGATTTTATTTTATTTTTTAATTTTACACTGAATTGCTATTTTCCTGTTATATACAATCAGTGAAAACCAATGAAAAAAAAAATATTAAAACTTACAATTTAAGTTTTATAATTTTACCATAATTTATGTATCAATTTTTAATTGTTACAATTTCAAATGTAACTTTCAACCCTCTTGCTAAAGTTGTAAATTTGGGTGAGTTGAACACAAGTAATTTGAGTTAAGCCTGTAAATTTTTAAATATTGTGCAACATAATTTTTAATTCGGTGAGAGGCTATGTAAAATTTAAAACTTGGAATAAATTTGAATGAACTTGGATAGAGATACTAAATAACCAGAACAATCGAAACAAAATAAGTTGATATTAAAAAAATTTATATTTTACAATGGCATAAATAATTTAAATATGAATAAAAAGAAAGGTAAGAAGAAAATTTAGAACGATATTCTCATTTAATCTGAAAATAATTATAGATGACCAATAAATTATCACTTATAACCTTCATTTTTTAAAATAAAAAGAGATATTTCACAAACCATCACTTTTATTCGAAAAATAACATTTATGTCTATTTGTTTTAGCAAAACTCACTTTTTAGCAATTTGAGCCAAAAAAATTTCATTTGTATCCACAATGATGTGGTATCATACGTGTCAGGATCCACCATGTTTCACAAGTGCTAAAAAAGTCTGAATGAGCAATAAGAAAAAATATTTGAGACCCACAAAGAACCACCCACAATTGTATCTACAATGATGTGGTATCATATGTGTCAACTCTTGATTTGCTATACACTCAATGACATGTGGTCTAACTCCTTTGTCACATCATTATGGGTGAAACTGTAGGTCTGTAGCAATGCTGGAATAATAAATTATCACATATAACTTCCATTTTTTTTTATTATATAAAAAAAATAAGTTTCCACTGACTATCACTTTTAATAGAAAAAAATGTTTATTTGTATTTGATTTTCGCAAAAGTCACTTCTTAACTATTCATGCCAAAATATTTCTTTTTTTATTTTAATTTGTCTAATTGACAATTGAGATTAAAAAAAAAAAATAGAATCCATTATATTTGTTAAAAAATTCATTCATTCTCTTAATGTTTTTATATTTTATTAAAAAAAATATTTGTATTAAAAAAATTTATTGTTTAAATTCTTATAGTTTAGAATGACATAATTTTTTTTTATAAAATTTAAAACAAAAAATAAAAACATAAAATTTTAATAGTAATTAATAAATTAAATGAGTGTATTTAATAACATATTATGTTTCGACCAATAATATTATGACACATATGAATATTAATTTCATTCTAATTGTAGTAACATAATTTAAAAAAGAATTTAAATTTAAAATTTTATTTTATAATTTAATAAAAGATGCATAAATTAAGGAATGAATATTGATCATATTCTAATAACATAATTTAAGGAAGAATCTAAATTTAAAATTTTATTTTAAGAATATAAAATTAATTTATAAACCAATCATATTGTGACACAAATTAACAAAAATTAAACAAAATAAAAAAATAAAAAAGAATTGCAACTTTAAGCCTTAATAGGATGATAACGTTTTTCAATTATAATAGTATATAGATTTTATATGAGATTTTAAAACTCTCATAATATCTCTTCTTAAAAATATTCTTTTATAAAATATATAAATAAT
Organism: Camellia japonica; assembly: GCA_030407325.1. NCBI lineage: Eukaryota > Viridiplantae > Streptophyta > Magnoliopsida > Ericales > Theaceae > Camellia > Camellia japonica. The sequence goes on from JAPPVO010000014.1 coordinate 34,516,738, forward strand.
CTCAATATTACTCTTATTACTCCTAAATACAAAAATTATGAGCTAATTATGATAATTTTAAATTTGTATTTAAAACTTGTAAATCATGGGATAGATCATTATAATTTTAATTTTAAATTAATAGATTAATTTCCATATTTAGTGACCCTCCAATTTGAATTTTGAAATGTGTTAATATACTTTTCAATTTTTTAAAATTTGATACACTTTCTACTTGAAAGTCATAAATTAAACAATATTATTTATTTGTTTATATATTTATTTATTTTTGCTTGAATAAGATGTAGTAAAATGAATTTTTTTTAATTTTTTAAAATTAAAAAATTATGAAATTTAGATTGAAAACTTAAATCTCCCACAAGGCTTGTGTGTTAAAAATCCCCCTCTTCCTTATATAATAGGATAAATTACCCTTACCTGTACTGAAGTTTGTCTTAATTACAAATACCTTCTATGTGATTTCAAAAATCACACAGACTTCTCTTGTTTTTGAAAATAATAGTCAAATTCTCACTTTTGTTAGAAGGACGTTACTAAATTAAACCAAAACAGTGACATCAGTTATAATAAATACACAAATGCCTAAAATACCCTTCACATCCTTTATAAAACAATACACCCCTTCTAACTGTTTGTCTCTAATTTTCCAACAGTTGTTAACTTTCCCTCAAAAGTCTCTTTCTACAACCTTACTTGATATGGATGAAGATTTCATGTGAGGTCTCTCTCTCTTTTAGTTCTTTGTTATTATGGTGAATTTCATTGTCAACTTAACGTCATTAAGGCTCTTTTAATGGAAAGAAGGAATTTGACTATTATTTTCAAAAACAGTTATGATTGGTAGCTCAAATCCCCTTCCCCCGAATCCCCCGAATCCCCCGAAACGACGTCGTTTCGTATATATATATATATATATATTTTTTTTTCCATTTCAGACGCAGAGAAGAGAAGAGAAGAAGAAGAAGAGAAGGGGAGGGGGAGGGGGAGGGGGAGGGGAGGGGTCCAACAAACTAGGGGAGGGGGAGGGGGAGGGCTGGAGGCGGAGGAGGAGGGCTGGAGGCGAGGCGACGAGCTTCGGACGGAGGCGAGGCGACGCCGGGCGGAGCTGCGGACGACGCCGTGCGGCGAGCTACGGACGACGAGCTTCGGACGACGCCGGGCGACGAGAGGCGACGCCGGCCGACGAGCTTCTTCCCCTCTCTTCTCTTCCTCCTCTTCCCCGATCTTCTCTCTCTCTCTCTCTCTCTCTCTCCTGAATTTCGGGGGATTCGGGGGAGCTCGATTTCGAGCTCCCAAGCTTTATTCTTTCAAAAATAAGGAAAATTTGTATAATTTTTAAAATCACAAGAGAAGTATCTATAATTAAGGCAAACCTGAGGAGGTAAGTGTAATTTAGATAGATTGGCACTGTGGATTTCTAGGGTTCCCAATAATCACTAACATTGCTCTCTTTCTATTCAACTTCTTTATTCAATTCAATCCAATTCAATTCAGTGAATAAGGGGTTTTGATATTTTTGATCCAAGAAATGCCTCAGAGATACTCGAAGAACAACAACGACCTCGCATTCTTCACCTACGATGAGAAGCGAAAGCCAGGGTAGGGAACACAAAGGGTCGAAAGGCTCGGCAAAGACTCGATCAAGCCAGTTTTGATATTTTTGAAGCCCTTAATCGACCCTCTGTGTTGCCATAAAGGCCACGTCTTTTGCAAAGAATGCATTCTCGAGTGCTTGTTGGCTCAGAAGAAAGACATTCAAAGGTCTGTCAATGGTTTCTGTGCTTATTAGTTTGATGCTTTGAATTTTATCAAATTTGGGATCTGCATATTGATTGAATTACTTTAATGGGTTAAAAATTGAACCTTTATGTATTGTCATATGAGTTCTGTGGCAAATTTTGTTGTTGTTGGGACTTATCTACATTTCATGATTTGTGACTGAATGAATGGGTTTTGGGGTTTTAATTGAAGTTATAAAGGGGGTTTTTTTGTGTAAATTTTTTCAGCAGTGCTTCATCCCCCGAATGGGGTTCCCCCGAATCCCCACAATTTCCACTTTAAGTAAAAAAAAAAAAAAAAAAAAAAAACAGAAAAAAGAAAAAAAAAACAGTTTCCCAAAAAGGAAATTAGGGGGATTAGGGGAGATTTTTTTAGTGCTACCAAGTATTATTCAAATTTTTTTGTTTTTGTATTGGGTAAATTATAAATGTACTTTGAAATTTGCTTAGAATATAAATTATTTTTGTAATTTTAGAAATTACATTTCACCTTTTCATGTTTCTAATAGCATGACAAATAATGTTTTTTATTAAGAAACTATCAAGTTAATTAATCGTTTTTAATGATGGTAAAAATATATTTCAATTAATTATTCATATAATTTTATTATTTTATAGGAAAGTAGTTAGGAATTTTATTTTTCTCTGTTAATTATGTTCAATAAAAAATTATGATAATAGAGTGTTTATAATTTTTAAAACTGCATGTGACAATTCATATTTTAAGCAGGGTGTATTTATAATTTTTAGAACCACATGTAACAATCCGTATTTTAAGCAGGGTGTATTTCTAATTTTTAGAATCACATATGGTAATCTGTATTTTAAGCCAGGAGTATTTTTAATTTTTAGAATTACATGTGGCAATCCATATTTTAAGCTGGGTGTATTTTTAATTTACCTGCTCTTATTTGTAGAAATTTTGAATTTGTGATGGGTAGCAGTATAATAATGGGTTGGTCCTACTGTTGATGATTGTTAAGAAGTATGCTCTGAAATTGTGCCTTTGGTTTGGGTGTGAATGTGATATAAGTTCTGTTTGGTGGAGTTTTTTTAAGTTAAAAATTGTTAATCAGAAAGTAAAAACTAAAAGCACTCCTATCTCAATTTTCAAATAATTAGTTTTTTTCAGCTTATTTAAGTTATTTCTATCTAATAAGCCATAAGTAGAAACTGTACCAAACGGTTTGGCACATACTCTCAAATCAAAATAAGTTATAATTATCCCCAAAAACTGTAACAAAAAGTCCCATAGTAGTTATGAATACTACAAATGCAATACCTATTAAGCTCTCCTCCTTTATGTCTTTTAATTTTAGAAGCCCTAAAACCTTAAATTTTTCAATTTCTTTAGAGAGAGAACTTTTCAAAATAAATATTAGGACATTTTACTAACACTCTTTTTCAACATATAAAATGTAGAAAATGATTTCTTAGCTTTTTGATACAATAGAATTTAGAGTAAATAAATTACACTGTTATTTATCAAATCAAAAAAAAAAGAAGAAAAAAAGAAAAGAAAAAAAAAGAGTAAATAAATTACACTAGCCTTGATTCAGGGTTTAGCCTAAATGCAAAGTGCCTCCCTTACATTTTGAAAATTATAGATTCCCTCCTATTGATGATTTGTTAGAACAAATTGCTGGGGGAGTTCGCTTCAACTGGGCAACATATGATCCAATCACTACTAAACTCAACAAAGCCGTGTCCCAATTATTTGGGGCCAGCTACAAGTAGGATCCAATTACCTCTTCAGTAAATATTTATACTAATGGAATTTTAGAAGTTAAAAATTACGTTTAATGCTTTCCAAAGGAAGGCGTGAAATAATAATTTCCCTACAATATAGTTACCACCTCACACAACCAATAGCTTGTGTTGGTGACATTCCTTGTTTTCCTTGTGGCACCATTCTATGTTTACCTGTTTGTCACACTATGTAATGATTCATCCATGTAGTTTATTATTTGTTTGTCATTGCCCCACTGAAAAGTTTACGTTGTTTGGCAGGAAGCTAGCTGCACATACAGCTCAGCAGAAGCAAGAAAAAGAAGAGGAAGAAGAGAAGCTAATGTTGCAGAAAGCCAGAGAGCTTGATGCATTTGATCAGCAAAGCCATGGTGCAATGCCACAATATAGTGATAAGAACCATAACAACGACAAGAATGGCTTTCATGGTGCAAACAGCGTGAAGGCCATCTCTTATGAGGAAGAAGCACTCCGAACAATGAAAGCATTCTGGCTTCCCTCTGCCACACCAGAAGCTCCTGCTAAGGTCGAAGCCCCATCCACCAGTACTATATGCCCGGAAGGCAAAGAAAAACTGAAGTTGAAAACCCTCTTCCCAATTTACTTCACTGAAGACAACTATGATGAAAAGAAATCACATTCTCTTCATATGTCCCAGCTGCAAGGTCACTCTTACCAATACACACTCGCTTGTGGCTTTAAGTTCTTGTGGACATGTGTTTTGCAAGAAGTGTGTTGATAAGTTCATGGCTGTCGATAAGGTTTGTTTGGTATGCAACAAGGGATGTAAAGAGAGGTATTTGGTTCAGTTGGGAAAAGGAGGGACAGGCTTTGCTGGCCATGGGGATCATTTAGTAGCAACTGATTTCAAGCATTTGGGTAGTGGTTCTGGTTTGGGGCTGGTGAGGCCTGCAATGAAGACATGAATTGAATTCAATTGAGATGATTCTTTCAGTTAGTGTTGTACCATGATTTGCTTTCATTTAGTTAAATGTTTATTGTGGGATAGCATTGTGAAAGCATTACAGTACTTTATGAATGGGTAAAGGGGCACCAGGAAAGATTCAAGGTTCTTGATCTATCTCAACGACTATGGGATGTTTTGAGAATATGGTAAAAAGTTATTTTTTGACTTTTAACCAAGCTTTTTAACTTTTTTAGAAATTCATTTAGGAAGTTGTTAAAAAGCTATTTTTTTGCTTAATATTTGTTTATGTTGTCACATCAGCATGGTTAAATATAAATTGACCAAAATACTCCCACCCAATCAACAAAATATACATTTTCATCCATGTACCTAATTTCTAAGCTGATGGTTCCACAAAAAAAGAAAAGAAAAGAGGGTAGTTCCGTAATTTCACTTGTGGCTTATAACCACAATCCCAAATCAATTTTAAAGGAAAATGTTTAGTGGTCTGAATTTTTGTGGCTCGAATGGCTTAAATGTGTCAAAACGACGTCGTTTTGGGTGTTTCGAGCCATTCAAGCCATGATTTTTTGGACCACCTATCATTATTGTTTAGCAAAAATAGCCAGCGTCTGGCAGCATTCAATGGTCGGACACGACTTATTACCGTGTTCCCAAAACTACTCTATGTTAGAGACCCTAAATGAATTATTCTACATAATATTTGACCATTGAATGCAGCTTATTAGCGTGTTTCCAAAACTACTCTATATTAGAGACCCTAAATGAATTATTCTACACAATATTTGATAATTGATTTGAGGGCCCTATTGGTGACTGGTTTCAAATTTTTTCATTCTTCCTCAAAGAAAGTCTTAGCAAAGATGTTAAAAGTGTCAATAGTTAGATGAAAACTATTAACGGAGAGACAGAGTTAATTTTTAATTCTTTATTTTATTTATATATATATATATATATATATTTAAGTAGATTTTATACTTATTTAACACACATTTGAACATCTTTATTGTTGTACTTATTCTTTAAATTAACAAATACAGTAGACACAATTTTGAGTAGTATCATTTTTATCATTACACATCCACTGTGGTGCAACTTTTTTAAGCACCTGTTTTTGGTCAACTTGTAATAGAAAATTTTCAAAAAAGTTTTGGTAACTTAAGATTTTTTTTTTCTTTTTTGAGAAATATTATATTATATACAATACCATGTAAATTCTAACCTATAAGATGGGATCACTTAGGCCGCCCTTTATTGCCCATATTTTCATGATGAATGTAACAAAATTCTAATTCAAAAGGAAATGGGGTAGGTAGGTTGAGAAAATAAATGCAAACTTTATTGAAATTAAAAGCTTATACAGCCATCACAGCTTTGCCTTTGCTGTGATCCACTGGACCGACGGCACTGCATGCTGAACAACCAGCATCTTATCCAATGCCCGATCATTTGTTATGTATAATAATAAAATAAATTATTTACGCGAAACCTTTTAAATTATTGATAAATATTATTTTGATCATCTAAATTATATAAACATAAACTATTGATAAGTATAAATTTACCTTTTAAACTATAAAAGCGTTTGTCATTCCCTAAATAAGTCTATCTTTTTATTTTTTTTGGTCACATCAATCAACATCTCCTCTCTACTTTTCTACACATCTTTTTATAAAAAATCAAAAAATTTACTTATTTAGAACATCTCAAATCACTCCTTCCGTTAGTTGGTTCAATTTGCATATTTTTATAGTTTTGAGAGTGATTTGTATGTTTTTATAATTTAAAATACAAAGTGATATTTCTTAATAATTTAAGAAATTTATTTATACATTTTTATAATTTAAAGATCAAAATATTATTTTTTAATAGTTTAAAGAATCTCTATCTGTATAAATGATAATCCTCATAAACTTTTGCGTACAGAATAATAATTCATATAATAAATTAATAACATATGTGTTAAATGAATTAATTAACAGGTTGGTAGGATAGAGGCAAAGCATCCCACGGCACGGTGTTCTTTTCTTTATGCGTGCTTATCTCCCTCCTCTTATCCTTTTGTTTTGGTTTAATTATTATTGTGTTTGGTTTAATTAATTAAATAATAACAAATGCAAACAAGTGACATTTTTTATTATTTAATATTAAAATTTATGTAAAAAATATTATAAAAATTATAAAAAAAAAATTCTAAGATCAATAAAAAATCTCTTATTTTTTTTACATATATATAATCATTTTCTTGTACTCTGGAAATATTTTAGCAAGACACCGATAAATATAAGATTTCAACTTCAACAATGAATTTTTTATTTTATTTTTTTCCCCTTTTTCTTCATCATGTTAGAGAATAGAAAATATTTTATTTTTTTGGAAACTAAATTAAGCTACTGAGGTTTACTGTTTTGGCTCGACTCTCTTACTTTTTATTTCTCAAATCTCAAATTTACAAGTACAATTTTTTCACATAGTCGACAAGACACGCAATCAAAAAAAATATTTTTTCATTAATAAATAGAGTCTTCTCACCGCATTTTAAATGGATCCTATTTATTTATTAACTTGACACATTAAATTAGGTTCAAAATATATCAATTAATGTGTTTTTGTTAACACAACCATGTCTAAACAGAATATAATTTTCGAAAATTCACCTAATCATGAATTTTCATATATTCTATATAAGTGGATATGAATGGACACGTGGGGAGGAACAGCTGGACGGTTGGCCCAAACCTCTATTATTACCCGCCAACTCCCATTACATTACCAAGAAATAACGAATTGGCAACCGTTGTAACCCCAAAAAAAAAAAAAAAACAAAAACCCCAAAATGCCATAAAGATTTTAGCACAGATATATGAACATAGACAGATAGAGAAATGATATGCATATATTGATATTGTTTCTATGGTAGGAAGAGATAGAAGAAGAAGAAGAAGATGGAAGGCCTAATGGCGGAACCGGAGAAGGGAGTCGCCGGCGTGATGGAGGAGGAGGAAGAGAAGTTGTTGGAGGGGGTGGCGGTGCTGGATTTTGATGTGTTGTGCTCCACGGTGGCTATGAAGACGCATGGGAAATGGACCAAATTCGATAATCATGAGCTCCAAAATGGCGGTGTTGGTGTTGGTGGTGAATTTGGGGGTGTTCTGAGGATGTGGGAGGGTGAACTTCTCGATTGCTTCGAAGACCGCCGTATCGCTCTCGAATCTGCTTGGTAATTTATGCTACAATTTTTATTTTATTTTTTCAATTCTGAAAACAATGATATGTATGTATGCATGGTTTTTTTCTTTTTTCTTTTTGTAATTAACTGAATTTCAACATTATGTTTGATTTTGAGTTTAAAACATTAATTTTTAGATTTTTTTTTTTTTGTATTTTGTTATTTTTATTGATTTTTTTTTAATGTTTTAGCTAATTTAAATGTATTTAAAAAGTAAAAAATATTTGTGAAGAAATTTAAAAACAATTTAATAAATACAAAAATATAAGAAAATATATTAAATTTTTTTGTATTTAGAGTTTTTTTATTTTTTAAAATGTATTTAGATTAAATAGATTAAAAACTTATAAAAAAAAAAATTTGATTAAAATATTTTAAAAAATCACTAAAAACCAAACAATATGGATTGAAAAAGTCAAAAACTGTCTTTGAAAACTGTTAAACCATAGTGTTTGTTTTGTGTTCTATATTTTGGCTTCCGAAAAGCATGTTATTTTGGAATGAACCTTCTAATTTTCTAGTTATTTTGTTTTATTTTTATTTTTTCACTTTCTTTTTTGTCTCTGTTTGCTTATGAATACTTCAAATGGTTTTGACAAATGAACATCTTTTTTGCCCCATTTCTAATAATAGTTAAGGAGGGACAACCAATCTGTACTAACGGGAATTATCTATGAATGAATGGACATTCCCTATTAAATACTAGAATGACATAATTATTCAGTAGTTTCAGATCATCAACTCAGACTATTTGGCGCTTTCAGAGACTAATACGGTGACTACTAATGGTTAGAATATGAGAGAGACATGGTTGGCCCTATCCATTCTTTTTGTACTCAGTTCAGTGCACCACGGTGATACTCCCTGACTACTGCTAAACAATTTTGTCAATATGAATATTTCAATGGGTTTTGACAAATGAACAAAATTTTCCCCATTTTCTAATAACTCTACTTCTTTCAATGCTATGTTGTTATTACAAGATGATTCATATTAAATGCTAGAATGACATAGTTATTTAGTAGTTCCGAATCACCAATTCAGTACATATGGTGCTCTTGGACCAATAAGGCAAATATTTAGAGTTAACCACGGATGAGAGACATGGTTGGCTCTATCTATACCGTTTGTGCTCCTTTATTGGTTGGCAACACCACTAGCACATGCCATGGTGGTGCTCTCCAAGACTGCTGAATATTTTTTTCAAATTGATAATAATTAATTATCGATTTTTATGATAATATGTTTGTACCCAAGATGAGAGATTGATACTGTAATTTAAACAAACATATATATATATATATATATATATTTTGTAAAAAATTTATCCTTATGTGTGTTTGGTATTGTGTGTATGCAGCTGTCCATGCTATAGATTTGGGAAAAACATGAGACGAGCTGGTTTTGGTTCTTGTCTTATTCAGGTAATTTATTTTGCTCATTTAAAATCCTCAACATTTTTTTTTAACACCCATAGCTGCCTAATCTTTTTAACATGTTTGTCTGTTCATGAACTATTCAATCCTAGATGTCCAAAAAAGAAAACTTAAATATCAGAAGTTGAATTCTTAATAAAATCTGATGAATTGGTCTGACATTTTATTTTCTTCGTTTCTTATATTTTCAGAACCTTAAATGCACCTTATATTTACCAAAGTTCCCAGATAATCCTAGTGCTGAACCTTTATGCGTCAACTGTCTAAGCCATTTCAAATTAGTTTAAGCCTACCCAAGTGGCTTGACACTTACCATTCATTCCGTAGTAGCTTTTCAAGTCAACTTATGTCACAATTCTGGCAATGTTAGTAAGCTATGACCGATGATTCATTTTATTTGTCAGTAAGGAAGGCTGATTTACATATGCTAACTGATATTGCTGTTGAAATTATCATTTCAAGTACCGGGGACACCGAATCACTTTTTGTTCTGTATATTCATTCCTACATTTCAGTTGTCATATATATTTCTAAATGTCTGAAACATTTATAATAAGTTTCATTTCTCATTCTAATTTTGCAGGGAATTGTGTATTTCATTCTTGCTGCTGCTGCACTTCTCAACTGCATAGCCTTTGTTGTGACAAAGAGAAATTGCTTTCTATTTTTGGGTGGTGCTTTCACCATCTTAGTTGGAACATATTTGGGATTTTACCGTACAAAAATTAAGAAGAAGTTCAACATCAGGGTGAGCATCTCCTTAGATATTCATATTTTATGGATTTTGCATTTGGTTAAACACATGCAAATATTTTAATTATCGGGTTAGCAGTGAGATTCAAACACACGATCTATTACTTGCTTTGATACCATGTTGAATTCTTAATCATCAACTCATCTAAAAGTTTAAAAATTTTTAGTTAGTGTGATAACTTGATTATTTATATTTTTCAATACATTTGCTTAGGAAACACATTACCAATTAATTTAAAACTTAATTTGTAATGTGTTATATGTCATGTGTATCCTAATTTTTTTTTTTTCTCATCATTTTAAAACTTTTTTCCCTACCAAGCTTATTTGCTAGCTTTTTCTCATGAATCGAATTCCTTTAGCATGTGCATTAGTACTCATTCTCAAGAACCAATCCCTGCACGTGCAAATGTATTGAACTGTTAGCATCCCACATCAGTTATGGACGATGTATAGGATGGAACCTATAAAACGGCGCATGACACCCCCATTGTGGAGGCGCCTTTTGAGTTAGAGCCCAAAGGGACAAACCCTTGAGGCCAGCTGTTGAACAGGGCCATAGGGACAAACCCTTGAGTTAGAGCATTGAACATGGTATAAGAGCCAAGGTCGTTTGTTGTGGAGGCGTTTTTTGGATTGGAACCCAATAGACAACTAGCAAGGCTAGCAGTTGGGTTTGGCCATAGAGGACAATACTTCCAGTTAGAGGTTGAGCCGCGTGTCTAACAGAAACAGAAACCCAAGATTACAAATATGCTTCTTCTGGAAAGTCTAAACTTGTACATATGAATTATACTGCTTCCATTGAAAAGGATTCAAATTTGCTTTTATTTCAATCTCTTATATGACCATATCGAACTGTTGACTTCATACACTCCTTATCCTTTCATATAATTAGTATATAATATTTCAAAGATGTGTTTCTTAAGTGACTTGTGTTTGCATAGCCAATGCCATTTTTTTGGTTAATTTCACTTCTTAAAAACATCTTCATCAGGCTAACATCTTTTGGTAAAAATTGTTTTACAGGGTAGTGATAGTTCACTAGATGATTGTGGCTACCATCTTGTATGCCCTTGTTGCACATTATGTCAGGTTTGTTTGAAATTTTTTATTAGACAACTGCAAGTTAAAATAAAATAAAAATAAATTTAAATTACATATTTCTTCAATTTGAGTTTTTCCAACATAGATCTTATTTTCTTATTATATTTTTGGAAATGATTAATTAATAATCTAGTTATACAAATCAGGAATCTAGAACATTGGAGATGAACAATGTCCAAGATGGGACATGGCATGGCCGGGGTGACACAATATGCATAGGGGGCTATGGTGAAGGCAACAAATCATTCTTTCAGTTACACCCATCGCCTGTTATGTCAACTGAGTCTCCTGACCCTTGCAGCATGCCAAAAAGTATAAATGTCGATGAGCACTCGTGGACCACAGAAGTTGGTCATTGTGTGCCTTTGGTCGCACCATCCCAATATTAGCTATGCTTTTCCTCGAGGAAGGAGTCTTAAGTAGATTCCATTGGATAAGATCGGTTATATTCAAGATTTTGGGGGTGGCTATCCTAAGTATAGGCCATGATGGTGCCGCATTTTCTGGTTTCAGAACGACTACATGTTTCAACTTTTCTATGATAATGTATGTATGTGTGTACAGTCTGTAGTGCTATATGATGGAAATGTATCCTTCTTGTTAGGATTATTCATCTAGTTTGATTTGGATAGGGATTCAACAATCGACTGCCATGTGAGTCGATAAACCATGTAGTCTTGGTGCTGTTCTGAATTTCTAGCAGAAGCCCCAGGTTCTCACCTCCAAATATTCTCCTTAACATTGTATTTAGTTGGGAGATTTGGGGAAGTATTTGGAAAAGAAAAGGAAACAAGTGTGTGAAACCAGGTGAAAACATTTCACCTACTTTTTCTTTTTTCATTTATAAATTCTTTCCAGAATCTCCTAAAATCTCCCAACCAAACACATGTCTATATGCAAAGAATTTCGAGTGTTTCATTCTTTATGTAAGAATATGATTAAGATCTAAGAAGCATGTATATGGGCACGGGAAGGAACACAAGACACAAGGATTTTAAAATTAAAAATGAAAAATTAAAAATTAAAGTGTAAACGCATCCTCTGTCCGATCCCTAAAAAAAGAAAACTTGCCAAAGTAATTCTGGGCAGCTGGCAGTGGTATAAGAATTTCTAAAAGGGTGGGTGGAGCAAGTTTATTCTTACTGTTGCTCCAAAAAGAGAAGGCTAAATTATATCATAGGTTCCTTTACTTTGACTTTGAGTGAAATTTCCCTTTTACACCGTCAATTGTTATTAACATTTTGGACCAAAAACAGGTGTAAAATTAAAGAAATTAAAGTAAAATTTTTTTGAAAAAAAAATTGTAGAACCATCAGTGTAATTTATAATATGAGTAGCACGTGAAATTTTTCATTCAAAATACTATTGACTAGTAACGGAGAGACTATATTGAAACGTAATTAGAAGTGTGGAGTTTAAATTGATGAAATTGAAAATATGGAGAGTAAAGTGAAATTTTATTTAAATTAGAGACACCAAAATAGTATAATTTCTAAAAAAATAAATTAAAAAATAGTAGAGGGCCTTATTAGTTATTATGCTTCTAGTTTTGAACAAGAAGGGTGAAATGTGCAAGTCCTCTATGCAAGCTTGGTGTATAAACCCTAACATCACAACAGATAATTTTTAATTTATAGCTATGTTTGTTTTGATTTTCTGAAAGTATTTTTTAATTTTTTTAAAAATACAGAAAAATAAATATTAAAAATATATTTTAAAAATTATTTCTATCATCCAAAAAGATAAAATTATATAAAAATAATAAGTATGTTTGATTTTTTTTTTTCCACAATTTTTTTTTTAATAGAAAAATATTATGAAAACCAAACCAAATATGCCAGTCTACTAATTGGGGAGAAAGCAAACAATTTTCAGCAGTGTTACTAACATAGAGAAATCACATAATAGAACACAATTGTGCTATCTGCATAGAAATAATTAAACACAAAATGTAGATATGAGACAAAAAAATATTCGCATTTGAAGTTGCGAACATGTTGACATCAACATGTTCACATCTATAATTGAGAACATTTATCTCGCACCTGTGTGCATTCTATGCTCTATTCCTTCTGTACATCTAGACTTTTCAATATAACATAGATATTTCATAAGGGTTGTGTTCTAGAACTTCTACGTATGCTACATTTCTGTAATCCCCATTTGTTCACATAGACTTTTTGAACAAGTTTAGCTAAACTATCAGCACATTGATTCCCCTACGTATACAAAGAAAGAAAATAGACTTTGTGAAAGTATGAAAATAATGTTTTGCAAATAATAAAAACAGAAGACAAAATACAACGAATCAAGCCTTATTAACTTGCTCAATACGTGTTCATTTGATATATAAAAACAATATTTTTAAAAAAAGTAGCTTAAGCCATATCTCTCCAATTTAAGAATGGGATGAGCAAAAGTTGTTGCAAGTGTGAAACCTATACCATTTGTACCAATAAATAAATAAATAAAATAAAAAGAGAAAGAAGAAAGGAGGAAGAAGAAACGTTAACACATAACCCATTAAGGCCACATTTGATTGGGAGTTCGAAAGGGAGGATTGGATCGATAATTTATGTATAATAAAATGTCATGAGATTAGTTATTCCATGAGAGTATGAATCCCTGCTCATGGTGGGATTAACATTCCCGTTGGAGGGTTGGGATAGCTAATCCTCTCACACAAATTAATGGTTAAAATATCATTTTGTCCTCCACTTTATAAAATGAACAAAATTATATTATATAAAAGGAGGGTTTTTAGGTAATTTTATATATTTAACAAATACCACCACACTATTATATAAATAAACACAGTTTATCTTTACATCTCTAATCTAATATCACCGCAACTAATAATTTCCTCACTCAATTTCACTGTACTCATAATCTCATCCTAAAGTGCCATTGCATAAATTTAAAAATTAAGAATTGGTAATCTCATTTTGATTCTTTTATTTTTAGTTGTAACAATTAATCCCTCATGTTTTAAGTTAAGTTGTAATTTTACCATTCCGTCTGTGAACTAAATTCAAAGGAAAAGTCACATTGCAATTTGACAGTAAAAATGCAGAGGTGCTAAGTATAATTAAGATAAATTTCACTTTATATCCTTACACTTTAACTACGGACCTTTTAATTATCCCAATCAATCCTCTGTGCTTTGAGTCAAGTTGCAATTGGATCTATTTTTTTAACACCATTTCAAAAATTAACTGAGAATAGCCAATTAATTATATTTAAGATAAATTACACTTTTCACCCTTATAGTTTAGCCCAAATTTTGCTTTGGTACTTATTATTTTAAGTTCAACAATTTAATCCTTACAAAGTAGTTTCAATTTGGTTGTTCCATGTAAATTTCTTGTTATTATTATTATTATTTTACATGTACACTTCAAGAAATTGACAAGTGTCTCAAAATTGCTAATTTTAACCTCCAACTTGAATGGAAATGCTATATTAAAACTAGAATTGACGTGTAAAGATCAAATTATTCATTTGAAACAATAAAGAGCAAAGTAAAATTTAGATCAAATTATAGGGATTAAAAGTATAATTTACCCTTACATTTATTATTTTTACACTTCTACTAAAATCTCACTTTAATTCTTTCATTTGAGACCCATTGTCAATTTCTTAAACAACGTTATAAGACTGAATCTAATTGCAACTAGATTCAAAATCTAAGATTGATTGAAATTATTAAATGATCATGCATCAAAATAAATGTAAAATACAAGAGTGTTGTTAATAGCACTCAAATTAATACTTTAGAACCACCATTTCTTTGAAGCCTTACCTACAAAATTTAAAATATTTCTAAAACCTCCTCTGAGCTAACATTGTGATGCTCTATTCGTCTCACGATATTAGAGTTGCCGAAAAAAATTTCACTTATTGTCATTGTTAGAGAAGTGCAAACTATCCAAATCTTTTTCGGGAATATTTACCGCCGAAGAAGACTTGCCGCTGGTGTGTGTAGGTTTTGGAAATTTTGAGGTGTGTAGATGGTGATGGAAGTAGGTACTCTCAAAACCGTATGCTATGATTCGGTGGGGGGTTAATTGTGAGATGGGATAACCCAATTTTATTCATGTCGTTTGTAATAATTTTATTTAAAATTATTATTGTAATAAAAAAATATAAAAAATAAGGGTCTAAAGTAATAATTATAGTGTTATTAACCGCACTCAAATTATAAATGCTGTAAAATGAAATTTGCCCATTTATATCCGCATGTGTTTAACGTTTATTTTTTTTAACAACTTTTTGTCGTTACATGAATACTCTTCTTCTAAAAATCTTTAATTGGCTCCAATAATTAATGATAGTACCTAGTGGTAATAAAATATGGTCTCAATTTCATTAGTGAACAATTGAATGGGTTTAGGTGACCCAACAATCACCAAGTAATTTCAGGGTTCAGATAAGAGTAGATGGTACAAAGTCTAAGTCTAATACACGTGATTATTATATATAGGTGATCACTTTTCTTTGCAAAATGCAATTGGCTAGCTGTCTTTGTTACTTTTATTCATTTTTATACATATTTTCCTTCACTCGGTACAGCCAATACTTGTACACTTGTTTTGACTTTAAGAAAATAATATTATACACAAATCAAGTTATATAAATTTCATTTGTATTTCACTCATTGAAAAGATAAATTAAATTTGTATATATTTTAATACTTACTTTTAAATTAAATTTAAACAATTTTTATTACTCAATTTGATATATTTATATATTATAAAAAATTAAGCATGTTTAGGTTAAGCACGTTTAGATTGTTAACAACATAACTAAAACTCATTTGAGATTAGTTCGAAAAATCAAAGTTAAAACATTTTGTAAACTCGTACAAATTTGAATTTAAGATTGAAGCCTTATTTGGGAACATGTTAAATTAACTAAAAAGTTAATATAAAAAATCAATTTATTCTTTTTATTTTTTATACGCCTTTTTGTAATTCAAAAAATTATTAAATAATCAATTCCCAGCCAAATCATGGATAATCTATTAC
This sequence comes from Camellia japonica, assembly GCA_030407325.1. Taxonomy (NCBI): domain Eukaryota; kingdom Viridiplantae; phylum Streptophyta; class Magnoliopsida; order Ericales; family Theaceae; genus Camellia; species Camellia japonica. Next base: position 34,532,745 of record JAPPVO010000014.1, read on the forward strand.
TTATATTTAAAAGAAAAGAAAAAAAAATGACAAAATTATGATTTTATTTTATTTTATTTTTTCTCTCTATAAATCTATAATAAAATTCAAAACCCAACGCACAAATTTTGAATTCTTCCTCTAATTGGTTTGGAGTTTTTTAAAACAATTTTTTGAGTTTTTAATTCATTTTTTATATTCTTAGTATTTAGATGTATTTTTAAAATATATATATATATATATATAATATAAAAATAAATAAAAAAAAAAACTAAAGATAAAAAAATACGAAGAAAAACCTTAATTGTCCTACTGTTTAAAAAAAGATCCGAAAGCAAAAGAATTTCAACCGTGGTGTGCTATTTTTGTCTTATTATCCATTTTTTAAGATAAATTATTGATCTAGAACTTTTTAGAATGCTTTAAAGTTACAGATGACGAAGGGCAAATGACGTCACACAAATCATTCTCGTAATTGATTGTCTCCGCTACGCTAAGGTGGATTTGGACGGTCCAATTGAATTGGGTATGTGGGGCCATTATGATCTACTCTTTTATTTTGAATAAATTATACTATCACCTCTTGAAATTTTTATTTAATATAGATTTTTTTTTTATATTTAAAAAATTATAATTATTTCCTATTAGATTAAATTGTTATATTTGTTTCTTAACTTTTATGTATATAAAATAATAAAATAATACTGATATTTTATTTTTATCATGTTAAGAAAAATAACAATCATCTTCTTTGGTTAATTCACACAAAAAATTAAACTCTTTTATTTTTCATGTTTTTTTATTTTTACTGAATTTTTAAAAATATTTTAATCAATTTTTTTCTTTTTTAGATACACCTAATTTAGATATACTTAAGAAGTATAATATTTTGTGATTTTTTTTTAAAATTCACCAGATACAACAAAAATATAAAAATTTAGTAATACTATAATAAATGTGAATGATGGTATTTGGTAATACTGTAATAAATGTAGGTGAATAGATAAGAGAGAAAAATGATGGTGAGAATAAAAATGAAAAATTCTATTCATATATATAAATTTATACAAAAAATATTGTAAAAATATTTTAATAGTGATATTGTTGTCAATATAAATCATGTATATCATCATTCAATAAGAACATGTTCAAGTAGAATTTAATGATGGAAAATTGTAGGATGTAGTCATAATGATAGGAAGAAGAAATTATAAAAAAAAAAAAAATGACAAAATGGTTATTTAGAAAATTTTAGAGCATGACATCAGCAATTCATGAGGTAATATGTAATGAGATTACAAATCTCCGGGAGAGAAATGTAATTGTTCAAACGTGAGGGGAGATCTATATTAAATAAAAACTTTAGAGGGTGTCAATGTAATTTACATATTAATTTTGTATATTCTTTAATGTATATAATAATTTAATTGGTTTATGTCACAATCACATTATAATATTATATTTATTATAAAATATATATATATATATATTAATTAATTATTATCTAAAAAAAATATATGATGCAATAATATAGATATTAATGAACTTTTTATTTTAAGATCTACTCGTAGGAAATTTTTGAAAAATGAATCATGTCATGATTATGTTTTTCATGTTATATGGAATTTTTACAAAATTATTATAGATTGGTGAAAAAAATTAATATTTATAATTATTAATATTATAAAAATTATTATTGATATGTAATTTTTTAAATAAAAAATATACATTAAATTGATATTTTTTCTTTTTTAAATATGATGAATTTTCTATACACTTGCCTTTGTTACAACTTACATTACACCTTTTTTAAACATCACATCTTGATTTAAATTTAGCCGAGGATGTTGCTGGTTCATCAAATCAAAAACTAGTATGCAACTCTCTACATCATTAAGATAAAATTTGAAGTAATATTTTAAAGTTTTAAGCATTTTTTAACAATAAATAATTAAATAAATTTGATCACAAATAATATTTTGGGCATTTACACTGAGTCTAAACTATTGTCAAATATTATTTTGATCTTCCAAATTTTTTTATAGGGTTATGTCATTTTGGTATCTGATCTTTTAATTGTAATACATTTGATCCTGAATTTTGAATCTTATTTCAAATAAGGACAATTGAAGATACAGTTACTCCATTTTAAGGAGCAACCGTATAAACTAGTTTGACAAAAATGAATATAAAAAAATTATTTTTGAATTTTTTAAAATTATTTCTACCCACCAAAGATAAAATTACATAAAAATGATAAAAAAAAATTATTTTTTTTATTTTTTTATCAAATTAATTTTTAATATGTGTTTGGATGATAATTATGTAATGGGTAGTTATTTTTATTGATATTTTTGGATGGTAATCATGTAATAGATCGTTGTATTTGTTGTTAACAGATAGTTTTAGATGATTATCACGTACTGAATGGTTATTACACTTTTAATGTGTATATGAAGTATTTTTAGTTTTAAATTTTTTGATTTAATGAATTGGTTTAATAATGACATCAAAACATTGTCACCATGTTTGATTTTTAAAAAAATAGAAACTTATTTAATAAAAATAAATATCAAAAAAATTTATTTCTACTCTATCAAAAGAAGATAAACTTATATAAAGATAATGTGTTTTAATTTTTTTTTCACCAATTTAATTGTTATTTTCTTAAAATAAAAAAGAAATTCTGAAAATAGATTTTGAAAAGCAAAACAAATACTCCCTCTGTCCCAAAATATTGGTCCCTTTTGGGGAATGTAACTTTTTTTGGTAGTACAATTATTGTACTTTAAAAAAGTTGATTTTCCAAAATTATCCTTTGATAGTACATTTTTTTGGGAATATCAATGTCATAATTGTACTTTTTATATTATTTATGAATTTAAAAGAATGGCAAAATAGGAAATTTATATTATTTTTGTACTTGATATTTGAAGAGGGACTAATATTTTGGGACAATGAAAAATGGAATAAGGGACTAATATTATGGGACGGAGGGAGTAGAACTTTTTAACCAAGAAAATTTCAATATTATTTATTAAAAAAAGGTCATTACATTTCAAATAACATACAAGTTAACTAACATAAAATAAATTATGTGATGACTTTGTCCTTGAAATTGACAGTTTGCAAAAAAAACATATTTGGTTGTCTTTATTTGGAATAAGATTCAAAATTCAGAATCAAATATATCACAATTAAAAAGTTAAGGACCAAGATAATACAAGTCCCAAATTACAAAGACGATTAGTTTAATTCATCTTTTTTATATAAAAAAAATGTACAAATTAATTCCCTCACCATTGATAACGTAAAATTCCTTCCCGTGGTTAACCGAACATGTTTAATTACCAAAATATTGTATAACTCTTGTGGCTTCGTTTGGGAAGCCCAGGGGCTCTTTGGCTATTTTAGCCACACAAAAAAATAAAATAAGCTCTTTAGCAAGGTTGTTTGAGGTGTCCTGAATAAGTACATTTTTTATCTTTTTGGACTAAAAAATTGAGAAAAAAAATATATAGATGTTTGGGTTAATTTTTTGACTTTTTATGAAAAAATGTGTATTAAAAAATTGTATAAATTAGTGTGTATGGGAAAATTAGGATCGGGAGTTGTGCAGCCGTAATTTTTTACTTCGACAATGCTACGTAGCTCAAATTTTGTGGCTCAAAAGTGGCTCAAATGGCCAAAACGACGTCGTTTTGATTACAGAACAACATAAAAATGGCCAAAACGACGTCGTTTTGGCCATTTGAGCCACTTTTGAGCCACAAAATTTGAGCTACGAGACATTTTCCTTTTTACTTTTGGTGAATAGTGTTAACTTTTTAACTTTTTGAATAACTTTTTGACTTTTTAGCTTTTTATAGACTTACCAAACTTGGCCTAAGACAAAACATCACATTTAACCCATAATCATTACATTCTTTCTCTCACAAAAAAAGTCAAAAAAATCAAAAAAGCTAAAAGTTCTTTCCAAATTAAATTTTTTAACCCCAAACTAAAATAATTAAAAAAATTAAAAAAATTAAAAAATCAACTCACTTTCCAGACGGACCTATATCATTTTATACCCTTGAATTGTCATAAACTATTACTTTACCACGTTAAACTGTCACTTTATCCCCTGAGCAATAGATGAGTACAATTAGTCCCTTTAACCATCAAAATATTACACACATTCCTTGACGGAAATGATAAAATGACCAAATTGCTTCCCCATTTCTATACTTATCACAATCATTATTTCTTGAAAAGTCCTTCCTCTTTTCTATACTTATCACACTCATTATTTCTTGAAAAAAATTGCAAATCAACGATCTTTTGACAAAATATTTACAAATTCTTGAAAAAAATTATAATTTTAATTATTAAAATTGATAAAATTTATCACTGATTTATTAAATTTTTTTAAAAAAAAAAACACGTACTCAATTGCAATTTTTTCTTATTTCTTTGACCGTCCATTAGAAACCATTACAATATTTAAAAATAAATAAATAAATAAAATCAGAATCTGTAGCCCCATCCACTCACCTTCCTATACCATTTCAAAAAACAAATCCATCAATTTTTAAAAAAAAATTATTTAAATTTTGTAATAGTTTCTTATGGCTTCAAATAGAAAACAGATTTATTGTTTAGTGTGTAAAGTGATATTGTCATTAAATAATCAAAATCATAGGACATGACTTGCAAGCTCACGACGTAATACATGTATATGATATATTTTGCTAATTAAGAAAATCTAATTACATATACATATATATTAGTTTGAGGAATCAAAATAATACTTAGCAATAGTTCAAGTGCTTTATGTGAATACCCCTAATATTTGTTAGAGAACCATAGGAAATAAGGATGATGGAGCTCCAATTGTGAAAGGATCTTTAGACCATCAATGGCAAAATCATAGATTTTGAATAAAAGGTCTGAATCCATATTGTTTACCAATAACCCAATGTTCAGCTCTCAGGCTAAGTCATTAAATTCAAACTTGTTCATATACTAATGAATAAATTATATTTTAACCTCAACTCATATTTCATTTTAATTTCTATTATTTTAATTTAAACAATATTAATTCTATTATAAGTATAATTCAATTTAATTATTCCATTCAAATTACCTAGGATTGGTCCTAAGCGAAGGCTAGCAAGCCGCGGCCTAGGATCTCCAAATTTGCATTGAAATTTAGGACCCTCCAAAAATATCTCTTATACTAAGTCAAAAAATATAAATAAAAAAGGTCTAAAATAAAATAATAGTACCAAGAATACTAACAAATGTACAAGCAAACATACCAAGTAATAAAAGACTTTTAATGTATGTGGGTTTTGCCATATTGCATTGACAAGACTTTTTTTTGAGCCCTTGCTTTGAGTCCCCCAAAAATAATGAAGCTTATAATTCAAAAGGTTGGCATACTTTTTGAATTCTATGATTTTGGATCAATCAATTCTGAATTTGTTCACACACTTGTGAACAAAACAGTTTCCCTTCCTATAGTTTAGATCCCTTTAATTTTATAATTCAATAATGTTAAAATATTTGTCAATTTATGTTTAATTTTCGTTAGATAGGATTTAATTTATATTGTGTAAATCCGTAACTATGTCAGTATGTCTTCAGATTGGAATTCCTGTGGGCTGAATTTTCTGTTGGATTGTAGGTTGGAATTTGATTAATTATACTTGTGTAAGTTTGCTAAAATTTGCTGAATTTTTATTTGATATTAATTTTATATTCTTTCATTATTTTTTACTTATTGTAATATGAATTTTACTCTTTATCAAAGTTAATTTTAATTTGTAGTTTTGGTAGTTATATATGAAAACATATTTATTTATTTATTTATTTTTTGCTGCAAATATCTAAAGGATCTTATGTTAAGATTTCCCAGGGCTTCAAAAACTCAGGACTGACCCTAAAACTAGTGTAATTTTTTGATATTTGTTAATGTGATTGATTTATGTTAAAAATATATGAATTCTAACCTTCAATTTGAATAAAATAACTAAATCAAAATTGGAGTCTGAATTTAAAATTGAGAGTTAATATTTTTAAAGAAAGGCAAATTACACTAACATTCCTTATAGTTTGGGACTCGTATCACTTTGGTCCTTGACTTTTCAATTTAAACACATTTGACCTTGAATTTTGAATCTTGTTCCAAATAAAGATAATTAAAGATACTATTGTTTAATTTCAAGGGCAAAATCATCAATTTAATAAAATATAAGCTAATTTGACAAAAATAAATGTCAAAAAAATATTTTAATTTTTTAAAAATTATTTTTATCCTCCAATAATAAAATTATGTAAAATTGATAAAAATTAATAAAAATTACATGATTAATTTTACATGATCATTATCCAAACACATAATAAAAATTAATTTAGTAAAAAAATAAATAAATGTCTAAAAGATTTATCAAACTTGAAAGTTAATATTTTCAAAGAATTAAGGTAAAACTTGACTCAAACTAACAAAAAGTGAAAAAGTAAAATTTATCTTGTTTGGGGAGTGACTAAAATAGCTAAAAAAAATTTTAAAAAATCATTACAAATTGTCACATTACTTTCTATACTTTTTTTACATATTTTCTTATAAAAAATTAACTAAAATAGCTAATGACAGCACCATACTTGAGCTTCCAAGTTCCAATGGTTGGATGACTGGAAGGTACAGAAATGGATGATGAATTTTATAAAAGCACTCCCCTCTCCCTCTCCCTCTCCCTCTCATTATTCATGTAAGATTATTGGTATTTATATGTTAACCTTTAATTACAGAAATAATTGCACTTAGTATCTCAAATTTTTACTTTGATTCTTTTATTTTTAATTGTAAAAATCAACTCATTACACTTTATGTGGAGTTACAATGTCATCCTCTCATCAATCGGCAGTTAATAAGATTGACAGAACTTATCATATGACTTATATTTGACATTTTTCTAACATCATTAGCACTTTTAATTTTTTACCAAAATCTCATTTTAGTTCCTTCATTTTTAATTTTAGTCATCCACATTAGCAATAGATAGATAGAACGAAACAGTGATATTGAAATTTGACTTAAAAGATAAAGAATATTAATTGCTAAATTGAAAATGGATGGGCCAAAGTGAGATTCTGAAATAAAAATAATAATAATAAAGGGTGGTTAGTATAATTAATCCTTAATTATATGTTCCTTAAGTAATCCTTATTTAATGATTGAGCTTGCTCAAAACGAAATATTATTTGACAACTATAGGCTCCTAATTTCCAAGATAATATTAAAGAAAAATGCGGCAGACCCCCACCCCCAGTGACCCCCAGCCCCACGTGACTGTGAGTGATTGAAAAAAAAAAAAACTGACCAATGAAAAAAAACTGGGGGTGCTGGGGTGCCCCCACTGGGGGTCCCTAGCAGTGTTGAATATTAAAAAGGTTTTGGCAATTATCAATATCATTATCAGCAAGATGATGTATCTAAACTATAGAAGTTTTCAATACTATAATCGTCACTCATATCAATCCATTTCTTTGCTAAATAAACCTTGAGCATTTGTTCTATATTCTATAGGGAGCTTGTTTGGTACAAATTTTGTTAAAGTTCAAATTTAATAATAATAATAAAGTAGAAATTAAAAATACTTCTCCTTTGCCTTTCAATCATATGGGTGAGGTGAAGCAAAGCAAATAGTTGTGTTGGCACCAGAATTTGTTTTTTTTTTTTTTTTTGCCTGTATTAAAAATATATAATTATTAGATTATGTCTCGATAAATCAACAATTATGAATGTATTGTAGAAAAAAAGAAAAAAAAAAAAAGGTTATTACAATACAGTGAAGTCAGAAAAACAAAATTATAAATTCATAAAAAAAATTACAAATTTAATTATTAATATTTATAAAGTTTCTCATTAATTTATAATTATTATTTTATTTTTATTTTTTTGTAGCTTCCACATGTGATATTTTTCAACCAAAAAAAAAGGATAAATTACAAATACACCCCCTGAGATTTGATTAAAATACAAATCGCCTCCTGTAGTTTTGAAAATTACATTACACTCCTTGGGTTTCTAATTTCATAATAAATCGCATCGTTTATTAATAAATCATCAAATCAATTAACAGTTTTAATGATATTAAAAATATGTTTCAAGTAATAATTTAGGTAATTTTATTATTATATAAGAGAGCAATTATGAATTTCATTTTTTTAGTTAATTCTGTTAAATAAAAAATTCTTATAAAGAGATATTTATAATTTTTCAAACCATAAGAAAAAATCCGTATTTTAAGTAAAACTTCGCAGATGTATTTGTAATTTACCCACCAAAAAAAAAAAAAAAAAAAACCATAGAGAAGGAAGCTGCTAATGTCACGTCTCCATGTTGCAATTAAACAAAGATTTAAGGTTGGTCTTGTCCCGCGTGTCGATTTGGTTGAGATGCCTTGTTTGAGAACTGTTTATTTTAGTCTAAAATTTAAAAAAGGAAAATTGACCAGTAAATTTCATTTTGTGGACTTGTAATCCATAAGATCCTAAATGTTTTCTTGGTGACTGAATGGTCCCTTAATTTGTTTGTTGACTATTTTGCCACTACTAGTATTATTGGTTGATTGGCGTGGGTTGTCTAGAGAAGGTGAATGAGTGTGTGTGTCACGTTGATCGGAAAATCGCACTAATACTTTTTTTTAATTTAGTAGGTTTGTAACACGAGTAGAAATGAAACATCATAACGTCATAGTGTTGTTTCGTACATGACGTGAACACGCCAAATAAGACACATTGAAATGGTTTCAAATTTCTATTCCGGATTTTTCACAACCAGAAATCAGAACCAAAATCATGAGTTCGCATTTCTACAATTCAAATTCATACAATCTTTTTGTTCTTAAATCTGGGAATTGCAAGGCTACAAGCTAAAGCACCAATAATCAAAATCAAACTCGCCAATTGAGACTGAACTTCATCATCTTGTACTCTTCAGGCAAATCTTCATCCAAAGAAGGACCATCGTCGTCGATTTCACTGCTTGTACCCAAAAACCCATTGTTCACGTCGATCTGCCGGATTCCTTCATCATCGTCTTGTACTTTGATTTCGGGTCAATTTGACCATCTTCGTTGATTTCACTGCTTGTGCCCAAGAACCCATTGTTCATGTCGATCTGCCCGATTCCTTCATCAGCGTCTTGCACTCTGTTTTCGGGTCGATCTGACGATGCCGACGTGGTACACCGACTTGTCGGATTGACAATCATCTTGTGCCCATTGTTCACGTCGATCTAGGGTTTGCAATTGGAGAACATGGCCCTCGGTAGCGATATCGACATCGATTCCCTTCTCCTCCTGGCCCACCTCCGCACTATCAGCTTCATGAACAACAATTTTGAAGGTGGATTATCAGATTTCAAGAAACTTGGATCCCTTAAAGTCCTTGTTCTTGTCTCATAACCATTTCTCGGGTCAAATTTCGGATGATGCGTTTACGGGGATGGGTTCTCTCAAGAAGTTGTATTTGTCTCACAACGAGTTTACCGGCACCATTCCTTCATCGGTTGCCCATCCCAACAAGCTTATGGAGTATCCTCGATGATACCGACGTGGTACACCGAATTCCTTCCAAAAAAGAACCATCCTCGTCGATCTGCCTGAAGAGTACAAAATGATCGTCGATCTGCCGGATTCCTTCCAAACATTGTTCACGTCGATTTTATTTGTTTCAGATTACGAACCCGTCGTCGGCTGGTCGGCCGCCGCTATCCAAGAGGAAGTGCAGTTCAAGATGCCTGCAAACTAATTGTTGTTATAATTCACATCATCAAATAAGAAACTATTAAATTAAAAAAGGTATGGTTCATTATTCACATCATCAAATAAGAAACTAATTGTTGTTACCAATGGAATACACTATCACACCTACACCCGCTCCACCAAACGTGGGATTACATATAAAAAAATGAAAACATAACAGCCCATAATTGATGTAAGGGCATATTTGTCCCCCACATAACAATGTAATTCAAAAAAGGAGTTATCAGTAAGATATCGCTACTATCATGGACTACCCAATCAAACAAAATATTCGTGAGACCAAATGGAATACAATTTCGCCATATGGGACTTTCTGATAAATTCCTCAAAATTATTATAAAAATTAAAAAGTTTATTATTTATATAAAAATGTCAAAATTTTTATTTTCTCTTTACTTTTTGTACATTTTTTCGTAAAAAATCAAAAAGTCATTCCAAATATACTAATTTTTTAATCTCATATTTTAGCGAAAAAATTAAAAAATTACTAAAATAATATATTCCCCAACGAGGCCGTAGTAATAAAATTTTTGCAAAGTTGATTTTTCTGACCTGAACCTGATTCTTTCATAATCAATGATTTTTTTTTTTTTTTTTTATAAAACAAATGATAAGTAATTTTGCTTAAGATAAAAGAGTCATACTAAAATTACATCATTTTGTTCACAAATGTGTATTAAAATTCTTAAAACCCTCGAGATAGTAATTTGTGATTATAATTCAATTTAAAACAATGAATAATAATTTTAATCAAACAATCAATAACAAATCAACATAACGATTTAACATGAAAAAAATCACAATTGAACTCCTCTAATTGTAATAAAAAATTAGGGGTCAAAATTACAAAACAATCTATTAAAAAGACAAAAATGAATTATGCACACGAATTTTGAAGTACCTAGTGAATCCATGTCCGAATTGAACTAAACCCGATGTGCCTTTTCCACTACTGTCTTCAAGGTAAATGTATCACAATTAAACAGTTAAGGATCAAAATAACACATTCTAAATTACAAAGATTGTTAGTATAATTCACCCTTTTTTATATTAAAAAAAATGTACAAATTAATTTCCTAAACTATTGATAGCGTAAAATTCCTTAACATGGTCAAGGGAACATGTTTAATTACCAAAATATTATATACCTTTGTATCATTTTATACCCTTGAATTGTCATAAACTATTACTTTACCCCTTAAACTATGACTCTATCCCCCCTGAGAAATAAATGAGTACACTTAGGGTGCGTTTGTTTGGACAGATTGGATAAGAAGGGATTGTAATCCATCGGACTATTAGTTCTGGGATACATTAATCCGGGACTATTTGATTGGACTAAATTTGTATCCTATGTTTGTTTAGTCATGGGATTAGATGTCTGGATTGGACTATTTTTAGTTATCCAATGTTTGTTTGGGATATTATGGAGAAAAATAAATGCTCAAATGACTATTTTATCATTTTCAATTATTTACTAAGTAATAGCAATATTAAACATAGCCTTAATATTTTAATTATTTTTAGCTAGATTAAATAAAAATTTGTTTTATTTTATTTTTTGCACAATATTTTAATTATTTTAATTTATTATTTTCAATTAAATTAAATTTATAATTTATATTTTTTATTTAATATATAATTTTAAATTAACGACAATAAAAAATAATTTTATTTAATATATAAATTAAATTTTCAACAACACTAAAAAAATTTAATTTATAAGGCCATAATTTATAATTTATTATTTTTAAATAAGTTTAATTTATAATTTATATTTTTTATTTAATATATAATTTTAAATTAACAACACTAAAAAAATAATTTAATTTAATATGTAAATTTAATTTTTTGACAACACTAAAAAAATTTAATTTATGAGGCCATAATTTATAATTTATTATTTTTAATTAAATTTAATTTATAATTTATAATTTATAATTAAAATTTTTTATTTAATATATAATTTTAAATTAACAACACTAAAAAAATAATTTATAAATATTTAAAAGACTATTTTATCATTTTCTAATTGTTTGCTAAGTAATAGCATGGATGGTAAAATTGACATTTTACAAAATAATCCCATGGGATACCAATCCCATGGTTTCATCCCAACCCCCAAGGGATAATAGTCCATTGTTTGTTTCATTTTTTTTTTGTTCCGGACTAATAGTCTCCCCGGACCATTAGTCCCACAAATATGGGACTATCCTATCCCATGGGATTATTTTGTGAAATGTCCATTTTACTCTCCATGCTATTACTTAGCAAACAATTAGAAAATGATAAAATAGTCTTTTGAACATTTATAAATTATTTTTTTAGTGTTGTTAATTTAAAATTATATATTAAATAAAAAATTTTAATTATAAATTATAAATTATAAATTAAATGTAATTAAAAATAATAAATTATAAATTATGGCCTTATAAATTAAATTTTTTTAATGTTTTTAAAAAATTAAATTTACATATTGACATGGATAGGCCCATAAAGGCCACAGCCCACAGCGAACAAACCCAAGCCCACCATTTGGACCCCATTGCATAACCCGGTTGGTAAAGTCCATGACAGCTGGAGGCCAACTGGACATGAAGGGCCAATGGCATTCGGACATATGGCAGGTGCAGGACAGGCCACATCAGCAGACAAAGATCTGCAAAGTTATTGCCACAACACATCACCATTAATGCAGCCCATCACAGCATTTATTGCGACAACACCCCTCAGCCGGAACGGCGCCCCTTACCCTGAACAAGGTAAGTTACAGCATAGGCTGGAGGCGAGACGGGCACGTCGGAAGGGACAGTGAAATGATTACCAAAGGATATAAGCAAGCATCGAAGACAAGAAGAAGGTTAAGCTTTTCTATCTCCAATCTCTCTCTACATACTTCATCTCCTTTCCTACTTGCTAACTTGCTCGTCGGAGGGTTCGCTGGGGGACTATCCCGTTCCCCACTGAACTTACTTGCAGGTCATCTAGTGGGCTCCGCCACCCAGACGTGGGCTCGAGGAGCTTGGATCGGTCCAGCCCATCCACCGGGAACGAACAGTATCATCACATATTAAATTAATTTTTTTTTTTGTTGTTAATTTAAAATTATATATTAAATAAAAAATATAAATAATAAATAATAAATTTAATTTAATTTAATTGAAAATAATAAATTAAAATAATTAAAATATTGTGCAAAAAATAAAATAAAACAAATTTTTATTTAATGTAGTTAAAAATAATTAAAATATTAAAGCTATGTTTAATATTGCTATTATTTAGTAAATAATTGAAAAGAATAAAATAGTCATTTGAGCCTTTATCCTTCTCTATAATATCCCAAACAAATATTGGAAAACTAAAAATAGTCTAATCCAGACATCTAATCCCATGACTAAACAAACATAAGTTACAAATTTAGTCCAACCAAATAGTCCCGGGACAATGTATCCCAGGACTAATAGTCCGATGAATTACAATCCCCCCTTATCCAGTCCGTCCAAACAAATGCACCATTAGGCCCTTTAACTATCAAAGGCTTGGTTTGGAAAGTGGGTTGGCTTTTTGGCTTTTTAGCTTTTTTGCTTTTTTGGCTATTTTAGCCTAGGTTAAAAAGTTTGGTTTGGGAATGGCTTTTTGACTTTTTCAACTTTTTTTGTGAGAGGAGAATGTAATGATTATGGGTTGGATGTGATGTTTTGTTTGTTATGACTAAAATAGTCAATTTTATTTTTTGTATCTAAAATAGCCAAAAAAATCTAAAAACCAACTTGCCAAACAGAGGCAAAATATTACACATTCTTTCACGAAAACGATAAAATGCCCAATTTGCTTCCTCTTTCCTATACTTATCACACTCATTATTTCTTGAAAAATTTGCAAATCAATGATCTTTTGACAAAACATTTACAAATTCTTGAAAAAAAATTATAATTTTAATTATTAAAATTGATAGAATTTATCACTGATTTATAATTTATTTTTTTTTTAAAAAAACACGTACTCAATTGCAATTTTTTCTTATTTCTTTGACCGTCCATTAGAAACCATTACAATATCTAAAAATAAATAAATAAATAAAATCAGAATCTGTAGTCCCATCCACTAATATTTGTTAGAGAACCATAGGAAATAAGGATGATGGAGCTCCAATTGTGAAAGGATCTTTAGACCATCAATGGCAAAATCATAGATTTTGAATAAAAGGTCTGAATCCATATTGTTTACCAATAACTCAATGTTTAGCTCTCAGACTAAGTCATTAAATTCAAACTTGTTCATATACTAATGGATAAATTATATTTTAACTCAATTCATATTTCATTACATATTTCATTTTAGTTTCTATTATTTTAATTTAAATAATATTAATTTGATTATAAGTCTAAATTTAATTTAATTATTCCATTCAAATTACCTAGGATTGGCCCTAAGCGAAGGCTAGCAAGCCACGGCCTAGGATCTCCAAATTTGCGTTGAAATTTAGGGCCCTCCAAAAATATCTCTTATACTAAGTCAAAAAATATAAATAAAAATAAAAATAAAATTGTTTACTTATTAGGTTTACTTTAATGTATGTAGGTTTTACCATTTTGCATTAACAAGACTTTTTTTTGAGCCCTCACTTTGAGTCCCCCAAAAATAATGAAGTTTATAATTCAAAAGGTTGACATACTTTTTGAATTCTACAATTTTGGATCAATCAATTCTGAATTTGTTCACACACTTGTGAACAAAACAGTTTCCCTTCCTATATATTCTTTCATTATTTTTTACTTATTGTAATATGAATTTTACTCTTTATCAAAGTTAATTTTAATATGTAGTTTTGGTGGTTTTATATGAAAACATATTTATTTATTTATTATTATTATTATTTTGCTGCAAATATCTAAACGATCTTATGTTAAGATTTTGCCTAGGGCTTCAAAAACTCAGAACTGACCCTAAAACTAGTATAATTTTTTTGACATTTGTTAATGTGATTGGTGCATGTTAAAAATATATGAATTTTAATATTCAATTTGAATAAAATAACTAAATTAAAATTGGAGTCTGAATTTAAATTGAGAGTTAATATTTTTAAAGAATTAAGGTAAAACTTGACTCAAACTAACAAAAAGTGAAAAAGTAAAATTTATCTTGTTTGGGAAGTGACTAAAATAGCTAAAAAAATCAAAAAAAAAAAATTAGAAATTGTCACATTACTTTCTATACGTTTTTATATTTTTTTTTTCATAAAAAAACTAAAAAATTAACTAAAATAGCTAATGACAGCACCAATATATATACTTGAGCTTCCAAGTTCCAATGGTTGGATGACTGGAAGGTACAGAAATGGATGATGAACTTTATAAAAGCACTCCCCCCTCCCCTTTCCCTCTCATTATTCATGTGAGATTATTGGTATTTATATGTTAACCTTTAATTACAGAAATAATTGCACTTAGTATCTCAAAATTTTACTTTGATTCTTTTACTTTTAATCGTAAAAATCAACTCATTACACTTAAGTGGAGTTACAATGTCATCATTTCATTAATCAGTAGTTAATAATGTTGACAGAACTTATCATATGACTCATATCTGACATTTTTCTAACATCATTAGCACTCTTATATTTTCACCAAAATCTCATTTTAGTTCCTTCATTTTAATTTTAGTCATCCACATTAACAGTAGATGGACAGAACGAAACAGTGACATTGAAATTTGACTTAAAAGATAAGGAATATTAATTGCTAAATTGAAAATGGATGGGCCAAAGTGAGATTTTGAAAAAAATAAATAAAAATAAAGAGAGGTTAGTATAATTAATCCTTAATTATATGATCCTTAAGTAATCCTTATTTAATATTTGAGCTTGGTCAAAACGAAATTTTATTTGATAACCATAGGCTCCTAATTTCCAAGATAACACATAATATTAAAATGGTTTTGCAATTATCAATATCATTATCAGCAAGATGATGTATCTAAACTATAGAAGTTTTCATCACTATAATCGTCATTCATATCTATGCATTTCTTTGCTAAGTAAACCTTGAGCATTTGTTCTAGATTCTGTTGGGAGCTTGTTTGCTACAAATTTTGTTAAAGTTAAAATTTAATAATAATAATAATAATAATATTAATAAAAACAAATTAGAAATATTTCTCCTTTTTGTCTTTCAATCATATGGGTGAGGTGAAGAAAATAGTTGTGTTTGCAGCAGAATCTGTCTTAATTTTTTTTCCTGTATTAAAAATATATAATTATTAAATTATGTCTCCATAAATCAACAATTATGAATGTTTTGTAGAAAAAAAAAGGGTTATTACAATACAGTGAAGTCAGAAAAACGAAATTATAAATTCATAAAAAAATTACAAATTTAATTATTAATATTTATAAAATTTCTCATTAATTTATAATTATTTTTTTGTAACTTCCACATTTGATATTTTTCAAAACAAAAAAAAAAACCCATAGAGAAGGAAGCTTCCAATGTCACATCTCCATGTTGCAATTAAACAAAGATTAAGGAATTGAAGGGTGGTCTTGTCCCGCGTGTCAATTTAGTTGAGATGCAGTAATTTGCAAAGTTGATTTTTCTGACCTGGTTGATTCTTTTCATAATCAATGATTTTTTTTTTTTTTTTTTGATAAAAAAAATGATAAGTAATTTAGCTTAAAATAAAAGAATCATACTAAATTACATCATGTTGTTCACTAATGTGTATTAAAATTCTTAAAACCCTCGAGATAGGAATTTGTGATTATAATTCAATTTAAAACAACGAATAATACTCTCAATCAAACAATATCTGTTGGAAAAAATGATTTTTGGGGACTTTAATTTAATATTAAAGTGTGGTGACTTTAATTAAATATTAAAATGGGTCCTAGCCATTTTTTGTGTTAGGTCCAAGTGAGCCAAAAACCATTGGGTTTTGAATAAGAAATTGCCAAGAAATTACTTCATGATGTTAGATTCATGAATAGGATTTTAAAGAGTATTTAAATCTTTTTTCTTGGCTAAAGGGTGTGAATCCTTTGGACATCCATACTTTCCATTTTGTGGAAAGGGGCTATGGATGCTTGGTGTTTTAAAGACTAGCCTTAAAGGCTGGAGGCTTTTCCTCTCTCCCCTATACATGTATAAATTGAGACCCTCCTGTCAAGTTTCAATATAGAAATTTTTGCTTCCATTTTACAAGTCAGTTTGCAAGATAGTTCCTATTGTGAGAGAGTGCAGTCATTGTTTTGTTCGCTAAGCTAGACAGATAGTGCTTCTGCTGTAGCTGGTTTTGACCGTCGTATCCTGGGAGACAGACGCCGGGTTTCCTTAAGCACTCGACCCGTGAGGCGGCGAAATCTGTTTTAAGGAAACTGCTTCCGTGCAGGCTTCGGTTTCGTCTCTTTACCCTTTTATTGTTTTGTGTATTTCTGTTGAAATTTAATTGTAATTATTAGCATATGTTCTTGGTATGTATTTTGATTTCTTCATAAATCTATTTATTTAATTTCACAATTTAAACAACAAGCTTAAAACAGATTTTATATATTTTCTATGAAATTGATCGAATAGATTTATATAGACTATTAGGTTAGTTTTGTATAATGTTACTAGGAATTGTTGCGGAATTGCTCACTATTTCAATAATTGTAAATTATGCAATGGTACTCTCTAATTGCTTAGTTTAATTAGAATGCTCTATTATAATTTGCATACTTAATTGTATTAGTATGATCTTGTTTTATGCGTATGGTTCATCATTTCCCTACCATGATTTGCATGAATTTTAAGGTTATAAAATATAATTTATGGATGTTGCAATTTTGACATGCTAGTCTCAATTTGTTACATGCTTATTATTTTCTAGGCTAGATTACATAATTTAATGTATTTGGAGTTATAGAGTTTTATGAATTGTGTACATGATTAATCTAAATTATTTAATTAGGTGCATTAATCTGAATTATTTAATTGGATGCATTAACTTTGAATTTGACTTATCTATTTGGAGTTATTAGTTTAAATGTTTATTATGAATTAATTTCATTCATAACCCATGAGTATAGAACTTTATTTTAAAGTTTTAATTTAATTGGCATTTTAATGCATTGGTTACTTATATAATTAAAAGTTGGCTAGATGGTTTCATTTAATTTATTAAATTTTTTAGATTATTTGTTTGTATTTTGTTGTGGTTTGCTACTAACTTTCTTTGTAGGGATACCAATGCGAAAAACAAATATAAAACCAAATGAATAGTATTTGGGATGTAAAAACAAAAATGTTTGGACTACTAACGTTTGTGTTGAATAGGAATACCTAAGCGTGGAAAGGCTTTTGGACTAAATAGAATCCTTATGGATTGCCTATTTTATTTAAATGTTTGAAACATGTTTTGCTTGAGATTTAGTTGGTTTGTTTACCAATTTGTAGTAGCAAGTTTTATTTGCTTGTTTTGTTAGAAGCATTTTATATGCGTGTAATTGTTATAACAATTTTTTAAATTGCTTGTAAATTTGGAACTTGTTTTGGTTTTTTGTGATAAAAATCAAAGTGTTTAGCTTTGGCTAAAGAGTAGTTCTTATTTGTTCAGAAATGACAACTAAGATGGATTTGGTTTCAAACTTTTGGAGTTTGAGAAAGTCTTTGGGTTTAATCATTTTATTCCCAAAGTGTTGGAAAACCAAGTTTGGAGAAAAGTCTCTGGTTATAATCTGATTATGTCCAAAGTGTTTTGGTTTTGAGAAAGGAAACCAAATTTTAGCATTAGCTAAAATATTTCTGATTTTATTCAGAAATCATGGGCTTAGTCTTGGAGTACCGGTTAATTTTTATGAGTGGTGTAATTCTCGTAGCAAATTTTATTTGCTTGGGAATCGGTTTGTTATAACCTGATTTATCCCTTGGAAATCTTAATTTTAAAATTGTTTCCTATGAACTAGGAGTCAACATGCTCTTGAATGTTTTGTCAAAAGGTTAACTGGGTTTTAAGTGGGACCGATGTGACCCCTCCAGTCTTCCTGGGAACATTCCTGACCATGTTCGATTCTAGGTTAAATGGTGAGACTAGTTTTGAATTAAATTTCCATCTGAGGGATTTTCTAAGGGTTAAGTTTAATTTCTGGAATCACAGAAGTGAAATTATGTTGTGATGTTTCAGAAATGGCTTCAAAATGTGACAAACAGAAATGTTGTTCCACCTGACAACCTTTGCCTTGCGAGATTCTTAAAGGAAATCATAAGATTGCTTTAAAATATCTCTGAATTGATCAGAGGTAATTAGTATGGTATCCTTGTGTTATTTATAGCATTTATGATTGCTATGTGACTTTGCTTGAGAGCAAAGATGAGACAACCTGTTATAGTGGGTGAATATTTTTTGGTTTTTTAAATTCCAAATATATTCTTAAATTGGTGGCTCCTAGTGAGTTCAAGATCACTGATCACAGAGAGAGAAAACTGGTGGTTCCTAGGTGGTGTTAGACCACTGGCTACACAGTTATGAGATTGTGGTTCCTAGTAGTGAATAGATTACTGATCACATGTCAAGACATTATGATTCCTAGTAGTGGAGAGGCTACTGGTCATATGTCAAGACATGATGATTCCTAGTAATGAAAGAGTCTATTGATCCTATGTCAGGAAGTTGTGATTCCTAGTAGTAAAGTGACTACTGATCACAGGTTAAGACATTGTGATTCCTAGTAGTACAAAGTCTACTGACCATATGCTGAGAAATTAGTAATTCCTAGTGATAAGACTACTGGCCATGTTATGAAGTTCCGAATAGTAGATTGTTGAACACTGGATTTGTGTTTCCTAATAGTAAGACTATTGGCTTCAGAGTGATAGGTTGGACCAAATATATTTGGGTGCCTAATTCGGTTGATGACATTCTAGGAATGTATTTACTGTGATATGATTTTGAGAGTTTCGTAATCATTGTGACACAAGGATTTGTTCAAAAAAAAACTTTGTATAAATTCTACAAAGAAGACTTAATTATCTGACTCCAAAATTGAGGAGGATAATAGAAAGAAAGGAGGGAGTACCTCTTTAGTGAAGGCCAATGTCATTGAGCATGGCAAATTTTCTAGGATGAGGAAGAAGCCTCCCGTGAATAAGGGCTCTATGCTGGGGCCAAGGGGTGGTGTTGCAAAGAAGCTGGCATACAAGCCGCGGGAACCTGGTTATCGGTTCTTTAGGAAGTGCTACAACTGTGGTAGCGAGGGTTTTATCTTTACTAGGGCTACACGCCACATCTGCTCCGAGAAGGAGTTGTTTACAACTTTTGAACCAGTTACAAATGGTAAGAAGTTGTTATGAGAAACTCTACTACCTCATTTGTTGAGGGAAAGGTGGTCCTGAAGTTAACCTCAGGAAAGAGCTAACCTTGAACGAAGTCTTGTATGTTCCGGACATTCGTAAGAATCTTGTCTCAAGGACTCTTCTCAGTAAACATGTTTTCGCATGGTTTTTGAGTCCGACAAGGTTGTTCTGACGAAACACAAGTGTGAAACTTGTGTTGAAGTGAAGTGGACAAGATCCCGTATGAGTTATGGAAAGGCGTTAAGCCTTCTTATAAATTCTTACAAATGTGGGGGTGTCTTGCTATTGTGGCGATTCCTACACCCTAACGAGTTAGGATAGGCCCGAAATCCGTGGATTGTATATTCATTGGTTATGCACATAATAGTAGTGCATATCGGTTTCTTGTACATATGTTTGAAATTCCAGACATACATAGGAATACCATCATGGAGTCAAGGAATGCATGTTTCTTTGAAGACATTTTTCCTTGCCGAACCCATGCAGGGGTTCCAAGGTCTTTGGAGCAATTTGATGAGCTTGCTAGTAAGGATGATCATGTTAATGATTCAGGTGATGATCAAATTGAGGTTTTAGATGAGCCTAGAAGGAGTAAAAGGGCTAGGATGTCCAAGTCTTTTGATCCAGACTTCTTGACTTATTTGGTTGAGAACGAACCTCAAACTTTCCACAAAGCTGTGACTTCTCCTGAGAGTCCTTTATGGAAAGAAGCGATCAAAAGTGAGATTGACTCCATCTTACAGAACCACACCTGGGAGTTGGTAGATTTACCTCCAGGTTGTAAGCCTTTACGCTGCAAATGGATTTTTAAACGAAAGATGAAGGCCGATGGGTCTATTGACAAGTATAAGGCGAGGCTCGTTATCAAAGGGTACAGGCAACGAGAAGGCCTGGATTACTTTGATACGTACTCACCTGTAACTAGGATAACATCCATTCGCATAGTGATTGCGATAGCAGCTTTGCGCAATCTTGAGATACACCAGATGGATGTAAAGACAGCTTTCTTAAATGGGGATTTGAATGAAGAAATCTACATGGAGCAACCTGAAGGGTTTTCAGCTCCAGGACAAAGCAAGAAAGTCTGTAAACTTGTCAAATCTTTGTATGGTTTGAAGCAAGCGCCTAAACAATGGCATGAGAAGTTTGACAATGTAATATTGTCAAATGGGTTTCGAATCAACGAATGTGACAAGTGTATTTATGTCAAAGACACTGACAGAGGTTATGTCATTTTGTGTCTATATGTTGATGATATGCTCATTATAGGTAGTACGATGAAATGATCAAAACTACCAAGAAGTTGTTAAATTCTAAATTTGACATGAAGGATATGGGCATTGCAGATGTTATTCTGGGAATTAAGATTACCAGAATCTCTGGCGGAATTGTACTTTCTCAGTCTCATTATGTTGATAAGATACTTGAGAAGTTTAGTGGATCAGATACGAGTGTGTCATCGACACTTATAGACTTAAGTCTACATTTTACCAAGAATAATAAAGAGAGTGTCTCTCTATTAGAATTTTCTCGGATAATTGGAAGTTTAATGTATCTGATGAGTTGTACTAGGCCGGATATAGCTTGCTCGGTTAGCAGGCTTAGTAGATACATAAGTAATCCCGATACTTTTCATTGGAAGGGCATTGTGCGGGTGTTAAGGTATTTACGCTACACTCGGGATTATGGGCTGCATTATACTCGATATCCAGCAGTGCTTGAAGGATATAGTGACACGAATTGGATATCAGATATAAAGGACTCAAAGTCCACTAGTGGATATGTGTTCACTCTTGGTAGGGCAGCCGTGTCTTGGAAATCTTCCAAGCAAACGTGTATATCTAGATCAACGTTGGAATCAGAGTTTATTGCTTTGGATAAAGCAACGGAAGAAGCAAAATGGCTTCGCCATTTCATTGAAGATATTCCACGTCGGTCTAAACCTGTGCCAGCTATTTGTATTCATTGTGATTGTCAATCTACAATTGGTAGGGCACAGAGTAATATGTATAATGGAAAGTCTAGACATATCCGTCGTAGACATAATTCCATACGACAACTACTCTCGAATGGAGTTGTCTCTTTAGACTTGTAAAGTCTAAGGACAACATTGCGGATCCGCTAACCAAAGGGTTAAGTCGAGTGTTAGTCGAAACGTCGTCAAAAGGAATGGGGTTAAGGCCTTTGGAAGTTACCGGAATGGAAACCCAACCTAGTTGACTGGAGATCCCAAGATCTAGGTTCAATGGGACAACCTAATTGCGTGTAACGGTGGTATGTCACTGAGGAGGTTAAACCTCCAGCCATTCCTTCTATCAGTGATACCTGCAAGTGTAGAGGATAAGCTGAGCTTTTAATGACTCTTATGTGTTAAGCTGTTGAGCTAAGTATTGCAGGATACTTTAGTAGAGTCACCTATGTGAGTTTGAAGTGGGGCCGCTTCTAGAAGAATTGGGCAGGCCACGATTCTTTGAAACCACTCGCTGAACCAGGCTAGTGTCCAGGGCCACACAGGGCACACCAGTGAGAACATAATGGTGGTAGGAGTAATTCCCGTGTGAGATCTATTGTCTCAGTTTACATAAACGGTAGAGCAGTTCAAGATGTCTTATTCACTGATCTGCCAGTAAACTCGATAGGTTTTTACTGGGAGAGGTTCAAAGCCAAAAGCTACCTTCTCTGATGTCGGGGTTAGTCCGTTGTACTCTCTCTCAGAGTCTTTATTGTTGAACGATGTCCGTTTATTGAGTCATTCGGTCAATTTTTATCCATGTGGGGAATTGTTGGAAAAAATGATTTTTGGGGACTTTAATTTAATATTAAAGTGTGGTGACTTTAATTAAATATTAAAGTGGGTCCTAGCCATTTTTTGTGTTAGGTCCAAGTGAGCCAAAAACCATTGGGTTTTGAATAAGAAATTGCCAAGAAATTACTTCATGATGTTAGATTCATGAATAGGATTTTAAAGAGTATTTAAATCTTTTTTCTTGGCTAAAGGGTGTGAATCCTTTGGGCATCCATACTTTCCATTTTGTGGAAAGGGGCTATGGATGCTTGGTGTTTTAAAGACTAGCCTTAAAGGCTGGAGGCTTTCCTCTCTCCCCTATACATGTATAAATTGAGACCCTCCTGTCAAGTTTCAATATAGAAATTTTTGCTTCCATTTTACAAGTCAGTTTGCAAGATAGTTCCTATTGTGAGAGAGTGCAGTCATTGTTTTGTTCGCTAAGCTAGACAGATAGTGCTTCTGCTGTAGCTGGTTTTGACCGTCGTATCCTGGGAGACAGACGCCGGGTTTCCTCAAGCACTCGACCCGTGAGGCGGCGAAATCTGTTTTAAGGAAACTGCTTCCGTGCAGGCTTCGGTTTCGTCTCTTTACCCTTTTATTGTTTTGTGTATTTCTGTTGAAATTTAATTGTAATTATTAGCATATGTTCTTGGTATGTATTTTGATTTCTTCATAAATCTATTTATTTAATTTCACAATTTAAACAACACAATCAACAATAAATCGACACAACGATTTAACATGAAAAAAATTACAATTGGACTCCTCCAATTGTGATAAAAAAAATTACAGGATAAAATCACAAAACATTTCATTAAGAAGACAAAAATGAATTACACACAAGAACTCTAAATTACCTCTAGTGAAACCACGTCCGAATCGAACCGAATCCAATGTGCCTCTACTACTACCTTCACCTCATAATTACTTTGCCCAATATTGAATCCACAACGCCGATGTCAAACCCATGACGATAAGCTACTCTGGATTCCACCAAAGTTTCAGGCACAAATTCTCCGGAATCTACCGACGAACACCTCTCTTTTTGTGAATGAAAGAATAAAAACAACCCTTGATGTTTGTGAATATGTAATTCGTTAATCAATCGATCACGTTCTATACATCAAGAAAACTCATATAAAACACCCTCAAATATAGAAAATTTTATTTTTTACTCCTCTCTAAGAATCTAGACGGGTTCAATTCTAAAATGACCAAACGGCGCACTTTATAATAAACAGAGTCGCGAAGACCGCTCGAACTCTCACTTTACTGCTCAAGTGATGTGACTAAAGGCTGTGCTCACAAATAGGCAAACCGCTCAAGCACAACATCTACTGCCCGAGCGATAAAACATGTTTATGAGAAGTTCAGAATGCAGACAAAGATATTGGATGATCCACTTCACCACTCGAGCGTACAAAAGACTACTCAAGCGGTCAAATAACTTTAACTTCTTCTCAGCTTCAGGGACATTGCCCCTTAACTCTGCCTCGGTGAGGGCGCTACCCCTTCAACCCTCTTAAGCTGACCGAACAGCTCAATCCCCATACTTAGTCAACGAAGTAGCAAACAAAGAGAGCTCAAAAATATATGGAATGTTAGCACAAACTCCTCTATTCATGCACAATTCGAGTTGGATTTACATCTACACTCTCATAACTCACAGATAAAATAGAGCAAATAAAAATACAATTGAATATAATTTTGTCCAATGAGATTGTCAATTATAAAAACCTAACAATGTATATATAAAAACTAGAATTCCAAGTGATATTGTTCTAGTTTATATACCTGTACACATTAGTGGCAGGTGCAAATGTCACATTTTTGCAATTTGACATGAATTTTTGGATGGTTTGATGAATCTGAAAAATTGGTTGAATTTGAAAACTGTTTACAGCTTTGATTTTCTTACACTATTTCTTTGTTGATTTAGGTTTAGATTTGAGGCTAGCACAATATATGTACACCATTGTAACTCTGTTACAGAGTTTTGTGATTTTATTGAGAGATAGACATTAATGAAAGATCATTAGAGAGTCTGTGGGATTAATGTGTGAGACTCATTATATCTCCTTTCATTCCAATCTGTGAAACGTTCTACAATCACTTCTTGGACTTAACTCTTTAATTGTGTTTTGATCTTCTTCTTCTCTAATTCTAAATTTGTTTTGTGTTTGATTGTATGCTCAAGTCTTAAAAATTGAAATTGTTTATATATACCATAACATGACAAAACTTTTAAAATTGTTCTGAATTATACACGTTATATGGATTTTGATTCTTTGGCATGGATCTCTCTACAATGCTGTTGTGCTAATTTAATGATCTATATTTAAACTTTAAAATAAAAAATTACGTGGTTTTAAAAATTAAAATTTTTTTGGGGGTTCATTTTACTCCAATTCTAAACTTGAGTCATTGAATTATAAATTTTGTTAACATGTCATTCTGTCACAATAAGATTATTGTACTAAAAGTGTGACAAATAATCCTTCGTCACTTTGTGCCTTCGTTTGGGAAGAATTTTTTCAATTTGATTTTTTAATTTTTTTGACCTAGCAAAAAATGTTTAGAGTTAGGGATAAACTTTTGGTTTTTTTTTGTAATTTTATAGGAGAGAAAGTGAAATTTTGAATATGACATTTTATTTTATTGACTTTTTAACTTATTTTATCTTTTAATAGTCTAAATAAATCTCAACCATCTTGCCAAATGCCTATACACTCCTAATGGAGTGCGTATCATATGCAAGCTAGCACAAATGTCAAAACGAAATTATTTTTAGTCACAACCAAACACTACATAAAATATAATTAAAAATATTTAATCACAATGAGTCATATAACTAATACCACAGTGAGTCATAATCATATCATAACCAATATCATAATATGTGATAATCAAAACTACAAAAGTCATAACTAAGTACATATAATCCACACCTCATTTATATATATATATATATGAGAATAAAATTGCATCTTTTGGAAAAGTTTTCATGTTGGGTGACTTTTTCAAAGTTTGGGAAAAAAATATATACACATTTTTTTTTCTTCTATATCTGATATTCTCCATTATAATTTTAGAATGATGGGATCACAGTCCAATAAAATTGCATCATTTGACAAAGTTTGGTGACTTTGCGTACAAAAAGTGTGAGTGAGCTGATGATGGGTGTGTCTCTCTCTCTCTATATAAACTCTTTTTTGGAAGGGCTTGGGGGCTCATCAAAATTGGGATATAATCTCACAGAGATGGTGAGGACTCTGCACTTTGGGAAGACGACTTTAAAGAAAGGGGCATGGAGCCGTGAAGAAGATCAGAAGTTGATCAATTACATCAACAGATATCGCATTTGGATCTGGAGTGAGATGCCAAAAGCTGCAGGTATGAGCCAGAGCAATATCACACAATTAAGCTGAAAGTTCATAATTAGAAAGCAGAATCTAAAAGTACTTATTTCTTGTTTTTTAATAATCGGTTGTTTTCAACTTATTTAAGATATTTTTGTTTTATAAGTTGTAAACAAAACTACACAAAACACTCTTGATACAAATTTTTAGAAATAAAAATAAATAAATAAAAAAAAAAGAAAAAGAAAATTATAAGTAGCTCTATAATCTACATCAAACAGTACCAATGGTGGGATGGCAAATTCCAACGTGATGCCGCATATTGTCTAAAAGCACCCGGTCATGTCGTCACTTTATCTCAATTTTTCTTGAAAATTAGAAGCATGTTGCATCTCCTATTATTGAGTGGGCATGAAAGTGGCCAAATAGTGAACAGAATTTTATTGAATTTTTATTCTTTCGTTACTAATACTTCTGATATACTAGTTAGAATGAAAATTAAATGCGTATTAGACATTTCTAATACCTATGAGTTCATAGCTAATTCATAGTCAATATGATTTATTCGATTGCTAAAAAACTGTTTGGTGCAATTAATGATTTTAAAAACCACGATTGAGACCCTTCTTCCAATTTTTTTGTTTCATTTGCTTGGTGCATTTGTTTGTCTTACACTTAAACATGTCCTTTCTTTCTTTTTCTCATTTTTCAGGTTTGTTAAGGTCTGGGAAAAGTTGTAGACTTCGATGGGTGAATTATCTAAAGCCAGGTATCAGGCGTGGAAACTTTACAAGAGAAGAAGAAGAAACCATACTCAATATGCATGAAATGCTTGGAAATAAGTAAGCAAATCCATCTAATATATTCTCTCTATTAGGGTCTTAGTACTTGTACAAATGTTTTGATGTCTTTCCCTTATTTCAGATGGTCTACAATCGCTGCAGCACTGCCAGGAAGAACCGACAACGAAATAAAAAATTACTGGCACTCCCGCTTGAAGAAACGCTTACGCAAACCACGGACTCAATCACAAGCATCCAGCAGCACTGAAGTGTCAGAGGGGCTGAGGAACGTCCCAGACTCAGCGCAGCCGCCTTTTAGCGTGTGCTTATCACCGAATACTGGTCCTGCTGTTTGGATTAATGAAAATCAGAACATAGAGGCAAATCTTGGGTCAAAATTAGAAACATTTGATGGACTCTTAAGTTTATGCGAAAATCAGAATATAGAGGAAAACTTGTACTTGGAAAATCTCCAAGAAATGTTTGAGAATCCTGGATTTGCTCTCCCACAGTGTGAGCTGTGGTTCTCAGAGCCAACAAGTCCATATGGTTTCTACCGTGATCCTTGGTTCAACTTCAACCTCTCAGTGCAATCAGATATGGCTGGAGTGAAGGAGCCTAATGTCCATTTTTAAGTGATACCATAGTTTTTGTGCTCCTCAGATTTTCCTAATGAAACTGTGTCTGTGTCATTCTAGTGTTACAGTCAGTCTTTTTGAGTATTAGGACCGTGTGTGAGGCAGTCCGTGCTGTGTTTCATCTTGTACACAGTTAGTCTTAAAGCCTAGATAAATATGAGGATTGTGTGTGGCAGTATGTGTCGTGTCTAGCGTTTCATCTTTCACATAGTCTTAAGTCTAGATAAATAAAAGCATTGTATGTAAAGAAGTCTGTGTTGTGTCTAGTGTTTCATCCTTCACATATTCTCAAGTCTAGATAAATAGGAGGATTGTATGTGAGGAATTCTGCATCGCGTCTAGTGTTTCAGCTTTTACACAGCTAGTCTTCACCCTAGATGAATGATTGTGTGTGAAATAACATTACAGTTGGCACGTAAAAATTACTGTCAAATCATTTATGATTTGTTCGGTTTGGTTTGAAAGAATTCGTATATGCTTTTGGAGGTATGAACCAATAGTTCCATCAATGTATGTCGGTTTGGGTTTGAGAGAATTCGAAATTGTGTTCAGCATCATCATCTAATGCTCATACTTATGTTAATATAATCTTGGTATGTTGTTGCTAGTGTGCATAGTATGAAATACACGCACTCGCGCGCATATATATATATATATATATATGAAATTTATGTAGAAAACAACATAAGACTGACAACACATGCAAAGCTTGAAACCAGATTTTGCATGCTACAGCAATAATTTTATGATGACCACTTTTATGTAACCATATTTCGTTCATCATTTACATACATCACCGTTTGACTGATTTAATAAATTTCAGTACTAACGATTATTACGAATGTAATAGTGATACATTACATAATAAACAAACTAGTGTGGAAATACGATCATAATAACAATATTCCTGCTATTGTGATTGTCATATCTAGAGCCCATGCTTTCCAAGCTCATTTGATGTTTGGTAAGTAGTTTTGATTTCACTTTTGGTCTAATTACTCTATTCACCCATTGCTTATTCAAATGAATGTATCTTGTTACGCACGGGTCAAATTATATTGGTAGTCTCTATATTTCAACTCTTATATTATTTTAGTTTTTATAATTTCAATTGACTCGATTTTGTTCACGAATTTATGATTTTATATCAATTTGATCTAATTGATTACAATTGTAAGTATTTTTTGATAAAAATATGCACATGACATGTGCTATGCTTATATAGGCAAAATTGTGAACTTGTTCAACTGAGTTAATATCAACCAATATTCAATAACCATTTTTCTTTAAAAAAAACCTAATCGATAATATCAATTAGACTAAATTGACACAAAATTTAAAATCAAGAGTCAAAATCGAATTAATTAAAATTATAAAGATCAAAATGAAACAAAAAGTAAAATGCAGGGACTATTGAGATAATTTACCCTAATAATTTTGTACAATCTTTCTGTTTGCATATAGCAACATTCAAATTTTTTTCATTACATTATTAGTTAGGAATACTATATGAATAATAACAAATGATACACTAGAATTACATAATAATTACCCTTTATTTCGAAGTGTGGCATCTCGAAAAGATTAGAAATTTGTTTATAAAATCTAATTTAATCCCATAAATGCTCCTTTGAGGATCAAGATGACTTGCCATACTCCAACTCCTTTCTAGTTTGGTTGAGAGAAAAATTATAAATGGATAGAATTCAATCACATAATCAAACAAAATTCTTTTATATTGGAACCCATCAATATATGTATCTCTAGTTCTGTTATCGAATTTTAAGTTCTTTTTGTATGGCTTAATTGGGCCTTTTTCTCATTCCAATCTGTGTCATCAATGGGTTGGATTTGATGTTGGTTGTTGAAGTGTGTGGATATATATATATATACATAATGTGTGTATAATTCAGATAAGTAAGTATAAAAATAAATAATAAAAAAATTAATATCATAATATGTATGTTGTCTAAATAGTAAGAGTGTTCTTAATGAAACTTAATATCCGTAACAGAAAGAGAAGTCACCACACTATTAGACACTAAGTTATGTGCTCACAAATATAATAGTATATATATATATATATATGTATTCAATTTGTTTTGCAAATTGAAGACGCCCATGTGCTGGTTTTGGTGAATAAGAAAATGGATGAGTGAGGTGTACATATGTTTCTAAATATTTATTAATTGGTTTGACCCAAACGTTATTAGCTTTTATATAGAAAACTCTCAACAAACCACCTACGGGTGGAGCATTATGTGGGAGCTGTTTCCATGTCCTTTTTAAAATTTGAAAATGAAATTTTTTTTGGGGTGATGAAATAGAGCTTTTGTCGATAAGTGTTGTCCAAATACAAAGATGCATAAAACATTAGCTCTTGCGCCAACATGTTGGATTCTCAGAATATTATTTTTCAAAGATATTTGGATTTTTTTTTTTTTTTTTTGATCGGTATGTATTATGGGCGACTACAACAAAATGCACAATTGGCGACTAAAATTGGCGACCAAAACAATTTTAGTCGTCAAAAGCACCATATTGGGCGACTAAAAACCTGATTTAGTCGGCATTCGTTTAATATTTTTAGCTACTAAATTAATTTAGTCGCCATATATTATTATTGGCGACCAAAGTAGTCGTTGTTTGCTACCATTTTGCGACAAAAAAATTTTGTCGCCAAAAGATGGGCGTATTTTTGATGAATTTGTCGCGACCAAAACTAAGTTAGTCATTGTATAGTAAACATTGCCGACGAAAAATTGGAATTAGTAGCCAAATAGGATGCTTTTGGCGACTAATTTTTAGTCGCTGTTAAGGATTTTTGGCGACAAATAGTGATTTAGTCGCTAAAGCTTTGAAATTTTTTTAGAGGGAAACTTATTAAATGTTCGCGCCCAGTATATATATTTCACAGACACATTTTGGGAACTGTTTTGTCTCACACACCAACATACAGACCTCACACACCAGCAGTCGATACCAAACTTGACCGTCGATCATCACCATCGCTGCCCACCACGACCACTGCAAATCGGCTCCACTACTGATTACAAGTATTTGTCTCTCGTCTCTCTCCCTCTCTGTCGTTCTGGGTTTGTCTATTTGTATCTCTTTCTCGCTGTCTCTCCCATCCCCGTGTCTCTAACGATTTCTGTATTGTTTTTAAATGTTTTTTTTTCTTTCATTTTCTGTTGATTTCGCAAACAATTTTTAGGGCTTTTTCTGATTTCGTCAATGGGTTTGGTTAAAATTTTGGATTGCCGATTTCTGATTCTCGATTGTGGATTGTTGAACTATATGACCAAATGTGCCTCTGTTTTAGGAATATTCCAAACTAACCCTATATATATATATATATATATATATGTGCATGTATTGGCGGGGATGGAGAGGATGCCAAGTGATGTGGCACATGGGTCATGTCCCACATAGATCAATGTGGGTGTTGATAAGTAGGTCTCTCTTAACAGTAGAATGGAATTTGGTCTGGTGAGCTTTCCTATCTTGAACAAGGAACAGAGTCTTGATTGTTTTACTCAGTTTTATAGAATAGGTAGATTTGTGTTATGTTTTTAAGAACCTGGCATGCCCATGAAAGAAGACCATATTTAGTGATAAAAGGATTAATGTTTGTCAATGCCCGCGTATGTCGTTCTGTAACAGCTTGTAATAGATGCTGGGTGTTGTAGAAACAGTGATCCCTACACATTTTTGGTGTTGGTCATGGTCTCTATTAGGTCTCTCCTGATAATTGAATCAAGTATTAGTTCTCTTGCTTATGATGGTGATTTGAATTTGAAGAGACTAGTGGCATGTTTTGTAGGAGGGAAAAGGAAATAAGATAATGCATGTTATATTAAAATTGTGCACCTAATGATTTCAACAAATCCCAAAAATCATTTTATTAAAATAATGAAAGATTTGGTACTCTTTTGCTTTGGATTTATAAATAGACCTTAATGTGTTGCTTTAGAAACACTTGAAGTAATATTCTGA
Source organism: Camellia japonica (assembly GCA_030407325.1). Taxonomy (NCBI): domain Eukaryota; kingdom Viridiplantae; phylum Streptophyta; class Magnoliopsida; order Ericales; family Theaceae; genus Camellia; species Camellia japonica. The sequence goes on from JAPPVO010000014.1 coordinate 34,564,433, forward strand.
TATCTACCCACTGTTTCCATTGATTCCAAGCCAGGTTGACAGTGTTGTACATTCCGGTCTTCCTTCGTCCTAGTAAAGCTGAGACGGGGACAGAGTTGCACGGAGAGGCTGGGGTGGTAGTGGCTACTACACTGCTTGCACAGAGAGGGGCAGAGTTGCAAAATGTCTTAAACAAAGTGATCTAATACACGACAAGGTAATTTGTTCCATAACCTTTCTACCGGTCTAATAGATTTGAATGCACAAGTGAGAAATTGACCAATATATTTGGGGAAAAGATTGAGACCTACATTTTAAGTCTCATAATCATGTCCACAATGACATGACAAGTTATGTGTTGACTCTTTGATTTGTTATAAATTTAATCATATACCAAAGTGTGATGAAACTAAATAATTTCCCAAGTGTTGTGCATGTATTGCCATGCTCATTAAACTAAATAATTTATATAAATGGAAGAAATTATGTTGCTAGATAACTGATGCCATGATTTTGTATTAAAATTTCCACTTACAAAAAATGATTTGAGTATTAAATTTTATACTCAACTTAGACTTTTATATGCAAATTGTCAGCTCTTGTTTAGTGATAATTTCCCAACTTAGCTATTTGTTTCCTTCCTTTATTGCCATTTTGCTTTTACCTTTTGAGTAATTAACATGATGGTTCACAATATGAATTGTATATAATGTGGAATTAATATGATATACAGATATCTCTTTGCACTCATGTTATTTCAGTTTGTTTACATGATTGCTTATGCACTTATGATTCATACTTCAATAACTTGGGCCCCCTTTTTGTAATCTTATTAATACCCCCATCAAACTTAATAGTAATTTGAATTGGGGCATATCATGCTTTCTTTAATAAACACAATAAATAAATAAATAGTTACATTGCCAATCTTCTAGCTTTCAACCACTTCTATGCATTCACAGCGGCAGCAAAGTTTATTTATTTTATTTATTATTATAAAACTTATGTGCTTATAACTCTTTTTATTTGACTAATATATAAAATAATATCATGAACATGTGAATAAAAAACCTAGATGTGGATCCTACGGAATAGAAACCAAAATGATTTACAAAATTTTCTTATACATACTGACAATGAAATCAGCGAACATGTGACAAAATTAACTAAATAGTTAAAGAGAGCAATGAATTTAAAGGGTATGGGCAACTGAAGTACTAAATTAACCCCATGAAAGAAGAAATGATTTTAAAAAGTATGTGTAAGACTCTAATATGTAAAAAGTCGTGATTGAAAGAATGGTTACAATAATTGTCAAGCTTTTTGTGTCCAAGTTCAACGAAATCCAACGTCAAAGGAAATAGAATGCAGAAGTTTGATTACATACGAATAAAATTCAAAAAATAAACAACTACCTTCCATGACCGCAACGGAGAAACATATACATTATGTATTGCAGATACTTTTTTTGGAGACATATGAGGAAGACTTTTTCAATGGTGATGTTGTAGGTCATCCAGGTCATTGACCTACTTGTAAAAGCAAGATATCAATAAAACAAAATAAAATAAAAAAGCAACTAACAAGGGGGAAAAAAAAAATAAACAGAGCATACCATCAGTACCATTGTTAGTTTCTGAATTTCGATTTTTTGAAGCTGTTCCAAAAAGGGCAAGCTCCACAAGTATTGGGTTTACAGCAGGATCAAATATTTCGTTGTATTTTATTAATTATATCAACATGCTCCTGCCTTGTTTTCTGTTTTCAGAGTAATGTAAAGGATTTGAATAACCTTTGCTTGTGTGCTCTGTTTTGTTGGGTTTGTCTTTGCTCTGCTTAGTTGGTTTGCTGCTGCGGGTGGGGTGGGTGTGGGCTGTTTATGCTTTGTTTATTGGTCATGTTTTGGTTGATGTTGGTGATGGTTGCTGGGTGGAGTTTAATAAGTCTATGGGGTGTTTGGTTTTTGGTTTATTCCAAATAATGGTAGTTTGGGGTTTTGATTCTTTGGGGGGTTTTTTTTCTTGCCTTTTTTTCTTGTTGGGTTTGGTTTCTCACCAACCCTTGGGGTCGAGCTTGCAGATGATTGGGCTCTCTGCTCGGTGCCAACCTAGTTAGGATTGAGTAGTTTGCGATGATGCTTTGTGCTCTTTACATAAAGTTACAATTATATGTCTCCCTCTAAGATGCTTTGTGCTCTTTACAAATTAGTATAATGTTTGTTAATTATAAATTAATCTTGCACCAACACTAGCAAATGCCCCTATTAATTAATATAGAATTGAAGAATCATATTAAGGGTATATATTTGGAATACTACTTAGAAGGAACAATCAATCCTTGTAATTAAATTAATTATTTTGTAATATGAAAATAAATTTGTTCACACACTTTTTTAGTTTATGAACAATACAAAATATAATTATAGTTGAAATTTAGTTTCTCTTTACATAAAGTTACAATTATATGTCTCCCTCTAAGATGCTCTGTGCTCTTTAGAAATTAGTATAATGTTTGTTAAATATAAATTAATCTTGCACCAAGACTAACAAATGCCCCTATTAATTAATATAGAATTAAAGAATCATATTAAGGGTATATATTTGGAATACTACTTAGAAGTAACAATCAATCCATGTAATTAAATTAAGTAATTTGTAATATGAAAATAAATTTGTTTACACACTTTTTTAGTATATGAACAATACAAAATATAATTATAGTTGAAATTTAGTTTCTCTTTACATAAAGATACAATTATATGTCTCCCTCTAAGATGACTTCACATAGAATTGTTCATGTATGTCACAATTGTTCATGTATAGTTGAAATTGTTATTACTATTTCGTTCACTTCATTATTGCAATGCTAATCGAACCCTTAAACTTACTTAAGCTCTCTTCCAGTACAGTGTGTTTTTCCAAGTTGCCATCCATTCCCAGGTTCATCTTTGCTTGATGTGTACTGTTCCAATAATGGACAAGAGTTGGATGATGATCAAAGATAGGCTAAAAAGTAAAGAGTATCTAGAAGGTGTTCAGTCATTTATTGAGTTCGCTACGAAGAATTTAGGGCCGCATGATGAAATCCGTTGTCCTTGTGTTGATTGCTTGAACGGCACGAAATTTAGTCAACACGTTGTACGGTTGCACTTGATTCGAAGAGGAATCGCATGTTCTTATCAAACTTGGGTCCACCACGGGGAACATGTTCCCATGTTTCGTGCTTATCCTACTATGCGAAACGACGATACTGAAAGCCACCGAGCTGGAATGACAACCAATCACGAAAATGTGGATGAACTTCCAACCATGTTAGAAGAGATTTACATGAGTGGTCTCATGGATGATCATATCGACGATGAACGTACTAGTTCGGAGAGGCACAATTTGTTGAAGTTCATGAAGTTGTTCGATGATGCTCAACGCAAAGTATATCCAGAGTGTGAAAAGTTCTCCATCTTGTCCTTCGTAATTAAGATGCTTCACGTGAAGGTGTACAATAAATGGAGCAACAAATCTTTCGATATGGTTATGCAAGTTTTCAAAGACATTCTATCAAAGTGTGATGAAAATGTTCCATGGACCCTTTATGAAGCGAAAAAGTTCTTACGTGAATTGAGTTTGGGATATGAGGCCATTCATGTATGCAAGAATGATTGTACTTTATTTTGGAAGGACAATGCCACGTTGGAGAATTGCCCTACATGTACGGAGTCTAGATACAAGTTGAACGACAAAATGGGTAAGAAAATTCCACACAAAATACTGAGGTACTTTCCTTTGACATCGAGGTTGAGGAGATTGTACATGTCGAAAAAAACAGCCGCACATATGAGATGGCACAAAGATAAGCGTGTGGATGATGGAGTATTGCGACATCCAGCTGATGGTGAGGCATGGAAGGACTTTGATAGGCTGCATCCTACGTTCTCTGCGGATCCTCGGAATGTAAGGCTTGGGCTTGCCACGGATGTTTTTAATCCATTCGAAAATATGAGTACATCGTACAGCATGTGGCTCGTAATCTTAATGCCTTATAATCTACCCCCATGGAAGTGTATGAAAAATCCATTCTTCATGATGTCATTGCTTATTCCCGGACGATCTACACCTGGAAGAGACATCGATGTTTACTTGCAACCATTAGTAGAAGAGTTAACTAATCTGTGGGAGCATGGTGTGCAAACATATGATGCCTCAAACGGCCAAATATTTACAATGCATGCAGTAGTCATGTGAACCATCAACGACTTTCCTACATAAGGTTCCTTGTCTGGTTGGAGTACAAAAGGTTACCTAGCCTGCCGTAATTGTAACATGGATGCATCATCTCAGAGGTTGCGAAGTAAGATAGGATATATGGGTGCTCGGCGGTACTTACCTGAGAACCATAATTGGCGAAGAAGTAAGCTATTCAACGGTGAAATTGAGAATCGGTCCAAACCTGTAGAGTTATCGGGAGAACAAATACTGGACCAAATTAATTTTGGGACATACAAGCTGTATGGAAAGCATCCAACCAACCAAAAAAGACAACGGACTGAAAATCCAACTCCGAACTGGACAAAAAGAAGCATTTTGTTCGACCTACCCTATTGGAAAACGCTTAAGCTTCGACATAACCTTGATGTCATGCATATAGAGAAGAATATATGTGACAATCTATTTGGGACACTATTGAGCATAGATGGAAAGAACAAGGACACGGACAAAGCACGTTTGGATCTGGAGGACATGCGAATACGAAAGGAGTTACACTTTATAAGGCATGCGAATGGCTCTTTTGAGAAGCCTCCGGCATTGTACACATTGTCCCCGGCAGAACGAATAGGGTTTTTTGATTTCTTGAAATCGATTAAGTATCATGATGGCTATGCAGCAAATGTATCCAATTGTGTCACCACGAATGGTGGTAAGTTAGTTGGCCTGAAGAGTCATGACTGTCATGTCATTCTACAACGACTTCTTCCCATTGGGATGCGAGGATACCTTCCTACCGAGATTGGGACCACATTGTTTGAGTTGGGAACTTTTTTCAAACAGTTGTGCTCAAAGACATTGAGGGTGATTGATTTGGAGAAATTGCAAGAACAAATCGTACTTATACTGTGTAAGCTTGAAAAGATTTTCCCTCCTGCTTTTTTCGATGTGATGGTCCACTTGGCAATTCATTTGCCTTACGAGGCTAGGCTTGGAGGGCCTGTGCAATATCGATGGATGTATCCTATTGAGAGGTATAACTACGAGTTTCTTAACTTTTTTCATGTAATTATAGTTCAATATGACCATACTGACGATCAGGCCGATGTTTACATGTAGGATGCTCAGACTTCTTAAAGGATTTGTGGGCAATAAAGCTCGGTCATAAGGTTCCATTGCAGAGGGCTACATATCGAAAGAGTGTACGACGTTTTGTTCATTGTATTTGCATGGAGTTGAAATGGTGCTTAACCGAGAAGAAAGAAACTACGATGGGGGTGACAATGGCCCGAGGTTGGCGATTTTCACTCAAAATGACCGTCTTTTTGGTCACCTCCCAAGGGCAATTGATGTGTCTGGAGCTGACCGCGAATTGGCTCATTGGTTTGTCCTACTCAATAGTTTGGAAGTAGACGAATATCTAGAGTATGATTCCTTATCATATATGCAACATACATTTTCTACATGGTTTGTATTTTTTAAAGTCTTGATTATTCCAATTACTTATGACTTACATTGTATTAACTAGGGAACACAAGCTCGTGTTGCAACAAAAATATGGAAGTTCATGCAACATTGCAACGCAATAATGCAAAGAATTTCCTAAATGGTTCAAACATCACGTAAGCTAAAACTCGTTAGTATGTAGTTTGTAGATAACGTTTAATTATTCTAAGTTTGAATTGACATGACGTACTTTCTTGTGTAGATGAACCAATTGCGAAATCAAAAGTCACCCGAAGCAACCGATGAGATGTGGTCATTAGCCAATGGACCTAATGCCTTAGTGAACACATATTCGGGATGCATTTGTAATGGCGTCTGATTCCATACTATCGACCGTGATAACCGTCATAAATGTCAAAATAGTGGGTTGGTAGTAGAAGGCGACCACCAAGGCCAATTGATAAAGTTCTAAGGCTACATTTGTAAAGTGTGGGAACTGACATATTTGTTTGGACATCGGGTTGTTTTGTTCCAATGTGAATGGTATAACACTGGTAGTAGTCAAACCTTGCGGGTCGAACCACATGTGACAACTGTTGACGTAAGAAGTCGATGGTATAAAGATGACTCGTTTATGTTCCCAACCCAAGTTCAACAAGTTTTCTATGTTCATGATACGAAGTTAGGGCCGAATTGGCGAGTCGTGGAAAAGTTTCAACATCGACGAATTTGGGATGTGCCAGAGCTGGATGTGCTAGAATTTGATAAGTGTTGCAAGATGATGAAGCCAGTACTGTTGTACCAACTGAGCCTAGTGATGATGATGTTGTTTTGCGTCGGGATAACATTGAACCTGAAATTATTTCAATGGAAGTTTCTCAGTCCAATAAGCGTGTACAACCTGAGGGTGTTATGGATGATGCTTTCATCTGTGATGACGATGATGAACTAACAATCGCGGGTGATAACGAAGAAAAAGATGAGATAGAAAGTGATTTTGATATAGATACGAACCTAGTGTTTTAACTCAGTTTGTTTCTTTGTCCGGCTTGTTTTGTTGATGTAATGGGGGTAATTAAGAATATGGTGAGTAAACTAGTTATGTCTTGATTCTTCTTCTTCTTCTTCTTGTTCGGACCCCAATTTCCCAAGTACATTCATATTCTATGAAGTTAATACCCTTGTAATTAATTTCCTCTACGATTTCTATGAACTTTGTCAGAAAATTGAAAATCAAATTCATACTCAGGTCAGATTTTCCATTCGGTCAACTGTGCTGTTTGGCTGATTTTTCCACAATCTGTGGCAGATTTACTCATCTGCTCTGTCTCTGTTTGCTGAATTTGACAGTTCACTGCTATTTTTGTCCACTTTGGCTGCTTGATGCTTGACTGCTATGCTTAGGTGCTAGCTAATGGTAGGATGGTTGGTTGGCTGAGTTGGAATGTTGTGTTGGTTGCTTAAATGTATTCATGCTGCTTTGCTGATGCCTTGTTTTGTTGTTTTGTGTGCTGCTATTTGAGGAACTGGTAGCGTTGGTGTTTTACTTACCTATATGTGGTTTTGTTTATGTTTTTTTATGTTTTTAGAAGAGCTTGTGTTTTGTGGGTTTGTTTAGGTAAGTGTGTGTGAAGAAGATGTGTGATTTTGTTGTGATTTTCATGGAAAACATTTTCTTGCTAACTTCTTTCCTTACTTACCTCTTTAGGCATTGGCATTATAGTTTAATTGTTTTCATTCAGAGACAGATCACTCCAAAGAGTTCATTTTTTCAACTGAGAAAGGAAACTGATGTGAATTGTTATGTATTGTGCTATGCAAACATAAATTTCATTCACAATTTTATTAAACCAGAATTGTGTTGCTCCACAAAAATATGTTTTGGTTGAGATTCCTCGGTTATTCAAGAACATTTGTCTTCCAAATTTGATGTCATGAGTTTTGCTGATCAATGAAATGCAGCTGCATTATTAGGCAAGACACTAGTTGCTAAATTAAGAGTTGAAGCCTCATCAAAAAATAGAGGACATATACTAAAAGTTTTATCCATTTTATTAGTATTAGCATATAGGTGATCATTCCCTCTCTTGATCTTTCTATCCACTCATCACCCAAAAAAGAAAAAAAGAAAGATCTTTCAATCTACTCACATTAATATTTTTAGGAGGGAAAATGATACTTTTCACCTGCTGAATTTCACATTTAAAAAAAAAAAAAAAAGTAGTCTAGAGGCATTAAATTTCATACTGAACACACACATGATAGTCTCACATGAACACTCACATTTGCTGCTGGTTTTCTTTATGCTGAGAACACTTACATTTTGAGAAGTCATTTTTTTGACACTTTGGTTGACATTGCTTCCCAAAAGTCCAATATCCCTACTGTTTGGATGGGGGATTTTAATGTCGTTAGGTTCTGTCATGAAAAAGTTGGGGGGTCTAATACTTGGTCTAGTGCTCAAGAGTTGTTCAATACCACCCACCTTTAAGCTTCTCTGGATGACATTTCTTATACTGGTTGTCAATTCACTTAGGCTAACAAGCAAACTGATGGTCTGTATATTGCTCCCAAAATTGATAGAGTTATTATCAATGATAAATGGCTAAAATGTTTTCCTTATTCCCATGACAATTTCTATTCTACAGTGCCATCTCATCATTCTCTTGCTGTTTTGACCATCATTCAAAAACGGCCTAGGTCTAAGAAACCTTTTAAATTTTTTAATTTCTGGGCTGATCACCAAGAATTTCTGCCTACTGTCCATGGGATCTGGTGAAAATCAGTGCAGGGCTCTCCTATGTTTAGGATTTGCTGCAAACTTATGTCTCTTAAACCTGTGTTAAAAAATCTTAATAAAAACAATTTTAGTGATGTGTCTGCCATGGTCATTAGTTCTAGAGCTGAGTTAGATAATATTCAAATCAAGGTAGATAAAGACCCTTTCAACCTTAATCACCTTATCTGGTTTTGTTTGAAGCAAATGATAAGTCTGCTTTGGTTTCTACTTATTGCTTGCCATTATGAATAATGAATGGTTTTGTTGTAAAAGGGGGGGAGAACTCTGTGAAGAATCAAATAATTTGTCACTTGAAATCCACCTAATATATGACATGAACAATAAAATAGAAAGCCAGCAACTACATTAATAAAATTTTCAATGTAAATGATAAATCAAATCGTCTGATAACAATTTTGAAAACATTAATTACTTTGGACAACACAACTCAAATAAGTAATTCGTGTCTAAGCATACAGGTTGATGTCCCTCGAAAATAAAATTTTGCAATAGTGAGATATTATCACTTTGATTCCTTACTTGCAAGCCTCTCACTTAGTATCCTAACTCCCATGTACCTGCACCATTTACAAACATAGTTCCTGGAATCAATGATAATTAAGCACATTAATTCTAAAGATGATTAAAACACAGACAGTTTCATGGAACAGAGACAAGAGCGGGTCTCTCATCTGAGAACCTTTATGTATTTTATTTATGTGCAAGTAGACTTTTTGTAATGCAAAAGATCTGTCAGGAACAATTATTCATGTATGTTTGTTATGTAATGTAAGTACCATGGTTCCTAGAATCAAGACGGGGCGACGGAAGAGAGCAACAAGTGGTAACGTATTATCAGCCGCTGAAGCATGTCCACAGGAGATTGGCACCCCGATGAGGTTCTCTGATGAGACGCAACCACCAGATGATACACAAACAGTGGTGGACGAGACGCAGCCAGGTGGAGCGGGTAAGAGCATTGAACTTAGTTGTAAGCTAAAAATTTTGTTTTTTTTATTTTATTTGGGTGCATAAGTCATCAAGTAAGGCAATGAAAACCCCATAAAGACAAAGAGAAACAAAGAAAAAAAAAACAAAAGGTTACTTTGCACATAACAAGGACACTTCCACAACAAATAAAATATTAGCTAAATAACCTTGAAATCAGCTACAACAGCAACAACAGCCAATTGAATGTTGCCCCAGCTACATCGATAGCTGCGAAATCCAAGTTGTAGCATAATTTATGTTTGACTTTATGCATCCAAACGGTAGCTGGCAGCAACAGTAGGCAACGAAAAAACTAATAGGACCCACAACCAGCACTTTTTTTTTAAAGTTCATTAGCAATGTTTGTAATTTGTGACTTCCTTCCCCTTTTGTACCAGGGCAAACGAGGTCAACTCGTGTACGAGGACCAACATTAGGCAAAGGAGTGCAGAAAAAAATTACTAGGAGAAAGGGGGAGAAATTACATGTCTATGTCAATCGAGTGTTGAACGCAATCACAGGAGGGAATACCACCCCAACGACGAATGAGTTGGGCCTTCAAATTAGACGATTGTGCCCTCTTCAGAGCGTGAAGTCATAGAGAAAAATTGATCAAACTACCAAAGATACGATCATCCAAGCGGTGCTAGTATGAGAATCATCTTGCCATAATGTCTTCATTATGTTATTTGTAATTGCATAAATTAATTGTTGTACTAATTCTCTTATTATGTTTGTAGGACAAGTTTGTTATCGGCGATGATTTTGATAATGATGAACAAGCTCAACAGATCCTCGATAGAAAGGCATATTTGCTATACAAGGATTGGAGGTACAATCTAAAGCAAGAGTTCCTCGAACTTGAGGAAAAGGGTGTTGATGACCCCTATAGTCATCCGCCTAGTGGAGTGAGCTTGGAGGACTGGAAATATATGATTGATGTTGCTTGGAAAGACGAATCTCACTTGGTAACAAATTAATTAGAAACCCCATTATTGAAATTAATTTATGTTTTAATATGTAAAAATTGTTCACTAATTTTTTTTTATTTGTTTTTGTTTTTTGTTCCTATTTTTTTAGAAACGCTCAAAAGTTGGTAAAGCAAATAGGGGTATGCTCCCCTATAATCATACAAGTAGATCGCGATCATTTCCTATAGCAATGTCGCTTATGGTGAGAAGTTAATTTACTAATGTAATGGATGATTGATTCTTCTTGATTTTGAATATTACCATGTACTAATTCGTCAATGGAATTTTTCCAAACCTAACAGGCAAATGAGGATGGAGATATAGATTTTCCTGAATTTTATAAGAAAGCACACAAGTCCAAGAAGATGGGAGATTGGATTGACCCCAAATGTGGTGAGCTACATGTGAGTATTGAATGTTGAAACCAAGTGTGTTGCATATCTATTAGTAAAGTTGTTTTACATTCCTTCTCCCATCTTGACTTTATTGTTTTTTTTGCCATGACATGATGATATGGTGAATCTACAAGTGGTAGCCACCGATGCGGGGATGCCATTGACCCACGAAGAAATATCAAGACAAGTGCTCGGGGAAAAAAAAAATTACTTGCGTGGATGTGGGATAGGCCCACAACCCTTTTCCACAGCTTCTAGTGCGGCACGAGCACGTGATAAACATATGGAGTCAATGAGAGCGGAACTGGAGGTTCTTCGCGAGGACCGTCGAAGAGATCATGAGGAGTTGCTGAAGGAGAAAGAGGAGCGCCAAAGAGATCACGAGGAGCTATTGAAGGAGAAAGAGGAGCGCCAAAGAGATCGGGAGGAAATTATGAGGGAAAGAGAGCAGCTCATCAAACAGGTCGATGAAGAAAAAAAAGCACGGGAGGCACAACAAGTACAACTCAATCATTTGAACAACATGGTGTCACGGCTCACAACCCTCTTGCAGGGTTCAGATGGTCATCCTATTATTCGGTAAACAGAATTTTGTTTGACAAGCTAGTTCAACTTCTACAAAAAAATATGGATCATATTGACATATAATTGTTTTCTAAAGTTACTATGCAAATTTTGTTTTTGTCATGTGCTTCAAATAGGTTTTGAGGCATAAAGTGAGTAGACTTTGCAGCAGCCGACGTGGTGTTTTGCTACATTACACAAAGGACCGTAATCTGATTTCCATAAGGTAACCACATGATTTCAATGAAATATTAAGTTCCCCAAAAGCAAATACGATGAGCCTATGAATATGAGGCCAATTACTATATTAGCAGTGATATCCAATTGAATGTCATTTCAAATTTAAGACTAATTGAATAAACCAAGTTAAATTGGAATGAATTTTGATTTAGTACAATATAACTAGTACAACTGGACTGGTCTAAAGTGTATGTAAGCCATGATTGGTTCATAGTGATGAGTTTGAGAGAGAGAAGAGTTGTGAAGATACAATGCAAATTGAGAGCACTGAAAGGTACAGAAAACCAATTTTTTAGAAAATTAAAATGTTATTAGAATTTTTTAAGTTAGAAATAGTCGGTAGGTTTTAGTCGAGTCAATCGGTATATATTTTTGTAACGCTTCTATGTAAAATAAGTCTATCATTGTTTCTAGAGTTTTGGGGTCTGTTAGTGGACAACAATTTTGGGTTGTAATCAAAAGGATGCTAATACAATTGTAATTTTTGTTGCGTAAAAAGGACGGTAATACGTGAAAAAAATTAATGAAACCCTCATTGTGCATTAGGAGTTGTCAACATTGAATCATGACTTTATTTGGGTTGTAATCAACATAATTCCGGGTCTATTTCCCCCTATTGACCATGTTCAATACGTTGGACAATTATGAGCTTCATTATTGTCATATTGGAAAAATATATTAGTTCAGTTAGTCTCCTCTGTAAAATGTCGTCTTATCAGAACGCCATAAACTTAGCCGAAAAAGGCCTTCGAGGGCCGAAATTTGAAAGCAACCCCCAAACCACTGTAGGGATGGCATGGGTAGCTTCCTCGTGTCAAATAGGACATATAGGGACAGACGGGACGTAATTAGCACGTGTACGTTGGGAGTTGGCGTGAAAAACGTCATAAACTTAATCGAAAAAGGCGTTCGAGGGCCGAAAATTGAAATCAGCTCCCGAACCACTGTAGGGATGGAACGGGTAGCTTGCTGGTGTAAAATAGGACCAGTGGGGACAGACGGGATGTAATTAGCACGTGTACGTTGGGAGTTGGCGTGAAAAAATGCCATAAACTTAGTCGAAAAAGGCGTTCGAGGGCCGAAAATTGAAAGCAGCCCCCGAACCACTGTAGGGATGGCACAGGTAACTTCCTTGTGTCAAATAGGACCTGTGGAGATAGACAGGACGTAATTAGCACGTGTACGTTGGGAGTTGTCGTGGAAAAGGCCATAAACTTAGCCGAAAAAGGCCTTCGAGGGCCGAAAATTGAAAGCAGCCCCCAAACCACTGTAAGGATGGCACGGGTAGCTTGCTAGTGTAAAATAGGACCTATGGGGACAGACAGGACGTAATTAGCACGTGTACGTTGGGAGTTGGCGTGAAAAACGCCATAAACTTAGCCCAAAAAGGCGTTCGAGAGCCGAAAATTGAAAGCAGCCCCCCAACCACTGTAGGGATGGCACGGGTAGCTTCCTTGTGTCAAATAGGACCTATGTGGACAGACAGGACATAATTAGCACGTGTACGTTTGGAGTTGGCGTGGAAAACGTCATAAACTTAGCCGAAAAGGCCTTCGAGGGCCGAAAATTGAAAGCAGCCCCCGAACAACTGTAGGGATGGCACGGGTAGCTTCCTCATGTGAAATAGGACCTGTGGGGTCAGACGGGACGTAATTAGCACGCGTACGTTGGGAGTTGGCATGAGAAACGCTACAAAGCTAGACCAAAATATATTAAAGCTTATATTGACTTCCGAAGTTGAAAGATAAGATACTTGACATTTACCACAAGTCTTGACTAGTTTCTGTTGCAATATTTACATTGTTTCTATTGTTAGCATTTGCTTTGAACCTCTCTTTTCTACCATATCCTTCAAAAAAAAAAAAAAAAAAAAAACTCATGAAGAGATAAGAAAAAGAGTGAATTGAAAATGTGTAGTCCCCAAATCATACTGGATAAGATTGTAGAAAAAATTATTGATTCAATGATCTAATCGGTGGTGTGTCATATCCGTTTTGTTACTTGCTACAAAGGAAACCTAGAGAAGTTGGATGCTGAAAAGAAGAACCTGGAAGATCAATGGCAAAAAGTCAATGACGAAGTTGATATATACAAGACCCTTGGTGAAGACATAAAGGCTAATGTTTCAAACTGGCTAACAGAGGCGGACAAGATGATAAAAGAAGTTGAAGAATTTGTGAACCACAAAACAGATCCTGAAAGCATGAAATGCTTTAAATTTGTGAACCACAAAACAGATTGGGGTGCATGGACTAGGAGGGGTAGGTAAGACAAAAATGGTTGAAGAGGTTGGCAAACAAGTGAAAAAAGGACTTTTTGATGAAGTTGTGATGGCATGTATTAAAGCTTACAAAAATATATGTTCTATAAGCATCTCTATATATGTACATTTATGAATAAAATACATATATGTTTACACATTAGACTAAACTTGACTTGGGGCTCATGCTTGACTTGGGAAATTTCTTTGCACTTTAAATATACACTTTCAATACAATTTAAAATGTAAAGAAAGTATATTGAAATTCCTAAATTCAAACTATAGTTAAATACAATTTCAATTACAATTGACATCCTTGCAATTTGTGTTTTGTAGATAGCTATAACTTTTTGTTTACAATGGAACTAATAGGTATAATTTTTGTTGTGTAGATGGCTTTTGGCATTGACATGTGGATCTTCTATTTTTTTGTCCGGAAGATAATTCACAGTTTTACAAATTTGGGAAGTTTTTTGTCGTCCTATACTTTTTGTGTGGACTGTGGATCCATCGTACATATAATTTTTGATGGGGTACATAGTATTTTTGGAGCTTCTATTAATTGCTCTGGTCGTATAGAATCAATGGACTGTGGAATTTGGATGCATCATACATATAATTTATGGCAGGGTACATAGTATTTTTGGAGCTTGTATTAATTGCTCTGGTGGTATATATATAGATTACCTTTTGTCGTGGTACATATTACCATGGTAATTTGTACCTTGGCAAATGGTCATTACAATGCGTAGTATAGTAAAAATGTTGTGTAAGGAGGACATTGTTTTGGTAACGTATTTGGAATGTGTGACGTTATTATTTGTAATTGGAATATATATAGTTGGTCTGTATATAAGTTTACATTAGCAGGTGTTCTTTTTTGTTTGATGGTTGTAAGTGAAACATGCATTACGGAATAGGTGATAATATATATAGGTTGTATACCTATTACAGGTTGCGGTGGATACATACAGGTTCTAATAAAATTTATTAAAATGAAAAAAACAAAATAAAAATATAAAATGACGTTTTTGGTGACAAAACAATTAGTAGCCAAAAAAGAAATAAATCTTTTGGCGACTAAATATTTAGTAGCTAAAACAAATCGAAACACTTTTGGCGACTAACTGTTTAGTAGCTAAAACTCAAAACACTTTTGGCGACAACATTTTCAGTCGCCATAACAAATGGAAAACACTTTTGGCGACAACATTTTTAGTCGCCAAAACATAATAAAAAAGCATAGCCGACTAACCTGTTTAGTAGCCAAACAAGAATGAACCTTTCCGTGACTAAAGATTTAGTAGCTGAAATAACACTATTGGCGACAAAAGATTTCGTCGCCGTAGATATTTTCAGTTTTCGCGACAAAAGATTTAGTAGCTAAAGAAGTGAGTTAAACAAATTAATGCACCCTTTTGGGCGACTAATATGTTAGTCGCTAATGTGAGTCATCGGCGACTAAGGCTCTTTTCGTCGCTAATAGTTGTTACTTTTGCCTACTAACGTGTTAGTTGGTAATTTTGTAGTACTTTTGGCGACTAAATGTTCTTTAGTCGCTAATACCTTCGACGATGATGTATCCCCGACAAAGCCAGCGACCAAAATTTTTGATCGGCAAAGTCTTTTGGCGACTAAAATCAATATTTTTGGCGACTAATATTTTAGTCGCCAAAAGTGTATTTTCTTGTAGTGATACCATTTGTACCAATAAATAAATAAATAAAATAAAAAGAGAAAGAAGAAACGAGAAAGAAGAAAGAAGAAACGTTAACACATAACCCATTAAGGCCACATTTGATTGGGAGTTCAGCAGGGAGGATTGGATTGATAATTCATGTGTAATAAAATGTCATGAGATTAGGATTGGATTGGTAATTCATGTGTAATAAAATGTCATGAGATTAGCTATTCCATTGGAGTATGAATCCCCTCTCATGGTGGGATTAACATTCCCGTTGGAGGGTTGGGATAGCTAATCCTCTCACACAAATTAATGGTTAAAATATCATTTTACCCTCCACTTTATAAAATCAACAAAATTATATTATATGAAAGGAGAGTTTTTAGGTAATTTTATAGATTTAACTAATACCACCACACTATTATATAAATAAACACACTTTTATCTTACATCTCTAATCTAATACCACCATAACTAATAATTTCCTCACTCAATTTCACCATACTCATAATCTCATCCTAAAGTGCCATTGCATAAATTTAAAAATTAAGAATTGGTAATCTCATTTTGATCCCTTTATTTTTAGTTGTAACAAGGAAAATGCCCCAGACCCCCTTTTTTTCCCACCCCCACCCCCACGTGGGGGATGGTGATTGAAAAAAAAAAAAAATTTTCTGACCAATGGGGTGTCAGTGGGGGTCGGGGGGTGACCCCCACTGGGGGTCTCAATCATGACCGTTGTAACAATTAATCCCTCAGGTTTTAAGTTAACTTGTAATTTTACCATTCCATCCACTGTGAACTAAATTCGAAGGAAAAGTCACATTGCAATTTGACAGTAAAAGTGCAGAGGTGCTAAGTATAATTAAGATAAATTTCACTTTATATCCTTACACTTTAACTACGGACCTTTTAATTATCCCAATCAATCCTCTATGCTTCGAGTCAAGTTGCAATTGGATCTATTTTTTTAACACCGTTTCAAAAATTAACCGAGAATAGTCAATTAATTATATTTAAGATAAATTATACTTTTCACCCTTATAGTTTGGCCCAAATTTTGCTTTGGTTCTTATTATTTTAAGTTAAACAATTTAGTTACAAAGTAGTTTCAATTTGGTCATTCTACGTAAATTTCTTGTCATTATTATTATTATTTTTTTACATGTACACTTCAGGAAACTGACAAGTGTCTCAAAATTGCTAATTTTAACTTCCAACTTAAATGGAAATGCTAAATTAAAACTAGAATTGAAGTGTAAAGATCAAATTATTGAAGTAAAATTTAGATCAAATTACAGGGATTAAAAGTATAATTTACCCTTACATTTATTATTTTTACACTTTTACTAAAATCTCACTTTAATTCCTTCATTTGAGACCCACTGTCAATTCCGTAAACAACATTATATGACTGAATCTAATTGCAACTAGATTCAAAATCTAAGATTGATTGAAATTATTAAATGATCATACGTCAAAATAAATGTAAAATACAAGAGTGTTGAATGGCACTCAAAATACTTTAGAGCTTCCATTTCTTTGAACCCTTACCTACAAAATTTAAAATATTTCTAAAACCTCCTTTGAGCTAACATTGTGATGCTCTGTTCGTCTCACGATATTGGAGTTGCCGAAAAAAATTTCACTCATTGCCATTGTTGGAGAAATGCAAACTATCCAAAGCTTTTTGGGGAATATTTACCGCCGAAGAAGACTTGCTGCTGTGTAGGTTTTGGAAATTTTGAAGTGTGTAGGTAGTGATAGAAGTAGGTGCTCTCAAAACCATATGCTATGATTCGGTGGGGGGTTAATTGTAAGACGGGATAACTCAATTTTATTCATGTCGTTTTTAATAATTTTATTTAAAATTATTATTGTAATAAAAAAAATAAAGATGTAAAGTAGTAATTATAGTGTTATTAACCGCACTCAAAATATAAAATGGTGTAAAATGAAATTTGCCCATTTATATTAGCATGTGTTTAACGTTTATTTTTTTTAACAACTTTTCGTCGTTACATGAATACTCTTCTTCTAAAAATCTTTAATTAGCTCCAATAATTAATTATAATACCTAGTGGTAATAAAATATAGTCTCAATTTCATTAGTGAACAATTGAATGGGTTTAGGTGACCCAACAATCACCAAGTAATTTTAGGGTTCAGATAAGAGTAGACGGTACAAAGCCTAAGTCTAACGCATATGATTATTATATATAATTGATCATTTTTCTTTGCAAAATGCAATTGGCTAGCTGTCTTTGTTACTTTTTTTTCTCATTTTGATACATATTTTCCTTCACTCAGTACAGCTAATACTTGTACACTGTGTTTTGATTTTAAGGGTTGGTTTGGGATGTTCTAAAAAAGTACACTTTTTGACTTATTGGCTTATATGGGTTGGGTTTGATGTGATGTGTTAAAGAGGTGATGTGATTTAAATAAGATGATGTGACTTAAATAAGATAGTGACTTTTTGACTTTTTGTATTATTTAGTAGATGTCAAACTTGGCCTAAATTTAAGAGACTTGTGAGAGAAAATAATATTATACACAAATCAATTTATGTAAATTTCATTTGTATTTCACTCATTGAAAAGATAAATTAAATTTGTATACATTTTAACGCTTACTTTTTAAATTAAATTTGAACAATCTTTATCACTCAGCTCGATAAATTTATCTATTATAAAAAAAATTAAGCACGTGTAGATTGTTAACAACATAACTAACTCAATTGAGATTAGTTCGAAAAATCAAAGTTAAAACATTTTGTAAACTCGTATACGTTCGAATTTAAGATTGAAACTTATTTGGGAACATGTTAAATTAACTAAAAAGCTAATACAAAAAATTAATTTATTTTTTTTATTTTTTATACGTCTTTTTGTAATTCAAAAAATTATTAAAAAATTATTCCCTTATGATTTTATTTTATTTTATTTTTTCTTCTAATTTTTTCTCTCTATAAATCTATAATAAAATTCAAAATCCAACACACAAATTTTGAATTCTTCCTCTATTTGGTTTGGAGTTTTTTAAAACAATTTTTTGAGTTTTCAATTCATTTTTTTATATTCTTATTATTAAGATGTATTTTTTTAAAAAAAAATATAAAATATTAAAAAAATAAACTAAAAATAAAAAAAAAATACGAAAAAAAAAAACCTTAATTGTCCTACCGTTTAAAAAAATATCTGAAAGCAAAAGAATTTCAAACGTGGTGTGCTATTTTTGTCTTATTATCCATTATAAATTATTGATCTAGAACTTTTTAGAATGCTTTAAAGTTACAGATGACGAAGGGCAAATGACGTCACACGAATCATGCTCGTAATTGATTGTCTCCGGTACGCTAAGGTGGATTTGGACGGTCATGTGGGGCCATTATGATCTCACTCTTTTTATTTTGGATAAATTATCCTAACACCTACTGAAATTTTTGTTTAATATATTTTTTTTTTCATATTTAAAAAATTATAATTACCCCTTATTAGATTAAAATGACATATTTGTCTCTTAATTTTTATGTATATAAAATAATAAAATAATACTAATATTTTGTTCATGTTATTTTAAGAGAAATAATAATTATCTTCTTTAGTTAACTCATACAAAAAAATAAAATTTTTTATTTTTCGTATTTTTTTATTTTTACTGAATTTTTAAAAATATTTTAATCAATTTTTTTTCTTTTTTAAATACACCATATACTTAAGAAGTATAATATTTTATGATTTTTTTTTTAAATTCACTAAATACAAAAAAATATAAAAATTTAGTAATACTGTAATAAATGTGAATGACGGTGTTTGATAATACAGTAATAAATGTGGGTGAATAGATAAGAGAGAAAAATGATGGTGGGAATAAAAATGAAAAATTCTATGCATATATAAAAATTTATACAAAAAATATTATAAAATATTGTGATAGTGATATTATTATAAATATAAATCATGTATATCATCATTCAATAAAAATATGTTTAGATAGAATTTAATGATGAAAAATTATAGAATGCAGCCATAATGATAGGAAAAGAAATTGGAGAAAATATGACAAAATGGTCATTTAAAAAATTTTAAAGGATGACATCAGCAATTCAGGAAGTAATTTTTAATGAGATTACAAATCTCAAGAAAAGAAATGTAATTTTTCAAACGTGAGGAAAGATTTATATTAAATAAAAACTTCAGAGTGTCAATGTAATTGACATATTTATTTTGTATGTTCTTTAATGTATATAATAATTTAATTGGTTAATGTCACAATCACATTATAATATTATATTTATTTTAAAAAAATAAAAAAAAATATATTTTTAAATTAATTATTATTTAAAAAATATATATGATGCAATAATATAGATATTAATGAACTTTTTGGATCTGCTCGTAGGAATTTTTTGAAAAATACATCATGTCATGATTTTGTTTTTCATGTCATATAGAATTTTTACAAAATTATTATAGATTGGTGAAAAAAAATTAAAATTTATAATTATTAATATTATAAAATTTATTATTGATATGTAATTTTTTTAAATAAAAAATATACATTAAATTGATATTTTTTTTCTTTTTTAAATATGATGAATTTTCTACACACATGCCTTTGTTACAACTTACATCACACCTTTTTTAAACATCACATCTTGATTCAAATGTAGCAGAGATGTTACAGGTTCATCAAATCAAAAACTAATATGCAACTATCTACCCTCTCTCTCCCAAAATAAAGGTTATTTTTAGAAAATTTAATTTTTTTTAGTAGTATAATTATTTAATTTTTAAAAAATTAATTTTTTAAAATTATCTTTTGATAATACATTTTTTGAAAAATATTAATGTCTAATTATACTTTTTATGTTGTTAATGAATTTAAACGAATGACAAAATAGAAAATTTATATTATTTTTGTACTTGATTTTGGAAAATTAACTAATATTTGGGACAATAAAAAATAAAATAAGGGATTAATATTTTGAAACGGAGGAAGTATATCATTAAGATAAAATTTGAAGTAATGTTTTAAAAGTTTTAAGCATTTTTTAACAATAAATAATTAAATAAATTTGATCACAAATAATATTTTGAGCATTTACACTAATGCCTCGTTTGGGAACAGGCTAATTTAGTAATTTTTTGGCTATTTAGCTAAAATATGAGCTAAAAAAACTAGTATGTTTGGGACGATTTTTTGACTTTTTACAAAAAGATGTGCAAAAAGTAGAGAGAAAAGAGAATATTTGACTTTTTTGTATGAGTTGTTGACTTTTTGACTTTTTAGTAACTTTTTGACTTCTTGACTAAACCGATCGCTTCCCAAACGAGGCCTGAGTCTAAACTATTGTCAAATATTATTTTGACCTTCCAAATTTTTTATAGGGTTGTATTATTTTAGTCTTTGACCTTTTAATTGTGATATATCTGATATTGAATTTTTAATTTTGTTCCAAATAAGAACAATTGAAAATATTATTGCTTCATTTCAAAGGAAAAATCGTTAATTTAATAAATATAAACTAGTTTGACAAAAATGAATATAAAAAAATATTTTTGAATTTTTAAAAATTATTTCTACCCATCAAAGATAAAATTATATAAAAATGATAAGTTTTTTAACTTTTTTTTTTTACCAAATTAATTTTAATATGTGTTTGGATAATGATTATGTAATGGATAGTTTTTTTTTTTTTTTGGATAGTAATCATGTAATAGATAGTTATATTTGTTGTTAACATATATTTTTGGATAGTTATCATGTAATGAATGGTTATTAGACTTTTAATGTGTATATGAAGTGTTTTTAGTTTCTAATTTTTTGATTTAATGAATTGGTTTAATAACGACATCAAAACATTGTCGCCATGTTTGACTTTTTAAAAAATAGAAGCTTATTTAATAAAAATAAATATCAAAAAAAATTATTTCTACTCTATCAAAAGATAAAATTATATAAAGATAATGTGTTTTAAATTTTTTTTCACCAATTTAATTATTATTTTCTTAAAATAAAAAAGAAATTCTGAAAATAGATTTTGAAAAGCAAACCAAATAGAACATTTTAACCAAGAAAGTTTCAGTATTTTTTATTAAAAAAAGGTCATTATATTTCAAACAACATACAAGTTAACTAACATAAAATAAATTATATGACGATTTTACCCTTGAAATTGATAGTTTGCAAAGAAAACATATTTTATTGTCCTTATTTAGAATAAGATTTAAAATTCATAATCAAATATATCACAATTAAAAAGTTAAGACTAAAGTAATACAAGTTCCAAATTACAAAGACTGTTAGTTTAACTCACTCTTTTTTATATTAAAAAAAATGAACAAATTAATTAACGTAAAATTCCTTAACGTGGTTAACGGAACATGTTTAATTACCAAAATATATACCTCTTGTATCATTTTATACCCTTGAATTGTCATAAACTATTACTTTACCGCCTTAAACTATTACTCTATCCCCTGAGCTATAAATGAGTACAATTAGTCCTTTTAACTATCAAAATATTATACACATTCTTTGACGGAAATGATAAAATGACCAAATTGCTTCCTCTTTTCTATACTTATCACACTCATTATTTCTTGAAAAAATTGCAAATCAATGATCTTTTGACAAAATATTTACAAATTCTTGAAAAAAATTATAATTTTAATTATTAAAATTGATAAAATTGATCACTGATCTATAAATTTTTTTTAAAAACATGTACTCAACTGCAATTTTTCCTTATTTTTTTGATAGTCCATTAGAAGCCATTACGATATTTAAAAATAAATAAATAAATAAAATCAGAATCTGTGGCCCCATCCACTCACCTTCCTATCCCATTTCAAAAAACAAATCCATCAATTTTTTTAAAAATTTTTTTAAATTTTGTAATAGTTTCTTATGGCTTCAAATAGAAAACAGATTTATTATTTAGTGTGTAAAGTAAATAATCAAAATCATAGGACATGACTTTCTGTGGGGATATATTTTTTGAGAATCGACACGTGGCAAGGTGACGTCGACGTGTCAGCCGAGGTGCCACGTGTCCTGGTCATTATGCCGAGGTGATCTCGGTGTTGCCGGGATTTTTTCCGAAAATGTCGAAATCCGAGATGAGTAGATAAGGGACAAGAGTCCTAGAATGAAGAAAGACTTCAAGATGGATAAGGATAGTATTCTTAGGGAGTATATCCTTATCTCTTGTAGAGTCCAAAGCAGGCACTGAATGGGAGTCCATAGAAGTCAGGCTTCTAGTGGGACTAGGATTGAGTAAACTATAAAAGGGAGGCACCTCCATGGGTCTAAGGTACGCAATTTATACTTTGAGCAGTGAATTTAGCACTTGATTATCTTTGAGAGATATACTGACTTGATCGTCGAAGTGCTCCCAGGTAGAAGAACCACTGCCGGAATCTTCTCTTTCTGTTGCAGGTTAGCCAGGTGTCATCTATTCTGCCAATTCTCTCCAGCTGATCACTGAGTTGGCAGTGTGATCAGAAAATTACTCACACAATTTGGCGCCGTCTGTGGGAAAGACAGGAGAATAGATGGCCAACAACGGACAGAAGGAAAAGATTGGGGACGACACTCCTGCTGGAAGTGGGAGACCTATTGACCTGGATGTCATAGGAGACGAATACAACGCAGAAACTCGTGACCAGAATCACGAAGTGAAGGACGTCGGCCAGACTAGCGACGCACCAAAGAAACCAGATCGAAGTGGCTATTACAACGAAGACGACCTCCAGGTATGGAAGGATAGATGCCTGCGGAGGGATGAAGAGATGAAGGAGATGGCAAACAAATTGGCAGACCTGCAGTCGGTTGTCAATTTCATGATGCAAAATAATGTCATGCAGCCGCCGTTCCCACTACAGGACACACTGATTCCAGCAGCCAATGCCCAGAAGGGAGGGCAAAGAACAATCCCCATAGCCCCTCAGCACAACGGGAGCAAAAGACACTCTCACCGACCTTCTAGGGAGGTCGGACGAAGGGAGCCAAGAAGAGAAGAATCACGGAGGACGCATCATACAAAGGAAGCAGACCCCAAGGGACATCGGCATGTTCAGGGGCAGGCGCTGTGCTTCGACACAACTCATGGAAAGGGGTCGAAAAGGACTCACCACGAAGCTGAAAGTAGTGCACCAAAAAGACTGAAAGCAGGAGATAGCCGAGCTCCTAGGAGGACAAAAGATGACTTAAGAGATTACCTCAAGAGGAAGCAACAGAATGCCGAAGCCGAGGTAAATTTCCCAAATAAATCGAGGACACCATTCTCGGTGGAATTGGACAGGTTTGAGGCGCCGAAGAGATTCAGTATGCCGAGGTTTCAAATATACGATGGGAAGTCAGGCCCCAACTTCCACATCGGATTATATCTGAACTCAATGGCACTGTATAGTGGAAACGAGCCGTTGCTCTGCAAAGTGTTCCTCTCATCCTTCGGGGAGATTGCATCAAACTGGTTCCACAAACTACCGAAGGGAAGCGTGAAGACTTGGAAAGGCCTGGCCGAGATGTTTGTGGCCAGGTTCGTGACAAACAAGCTGCAGCCATTAAGGGTGGACGCATTAATGGCTCTGAAGATCAGTAAGGATGAAGGCCTTAGGGCCTATGCAAAAAGATACTATGAGGTATTCAACCGAATACCAGAATGTAATCAAGAAGTGGCAGTCGTGTCATTCAAGAACGGCCTGAAAGACAACTGTCCACTACGGAAGTTTTTGGCAAAAAATCTGCCAAAAAGCATGAAAGAGCTCATGGCGAGAATCGAGAAGTATGCCAAAGCCGAGGAAGATACATCGGGGACTAGGGAGGTAAAGCAAGAGAAAAGAAACGGCTCGCCGAAGCGAGGCCGATGTAACAACGGATCGAACAAGCATGAAACAGAATTGAGGGCTGCACAGGCGGTGACGACTGTGTTCCGGGTCCTAATTCACAAAGTCCTGGAACAAATTCGGAACCAACCCTATTTCATGGCACCAGCAAGGGCACCAGGGCAATTCATGGGGAGGAACGTCGGCAGGCGCTGTGCCTACCACAATGAAGAGGGGCACACAACCCAGGGTTGCAGAGCCCTGAAAGCACACTTAGAAGACTTGGTAAGGCAAGGCCATCTGAGAGATCTGGTCGACGAGGCCAGAACAAGAGAAGAACAGGCAAGATTGCCTCAAGCACAAGCAGCTCCGCCTCCCCCAGTACAGCAACCTCAAGCAGGAGGACCTTGGGTAGTCAATGTGATTCACTCAAAGGTCAACGAGAACAAAATCAGAGAGGAGACCCAGAAGGTAAAACACCTACAACATGTCTATCAAGTCGGAGAGAAAAGACATCGGGCAGAAGAATGCCAGGGACCAATGATAACCTTTACTGAAGCCGACCTAGAGATGGTCCAGCATCCTCATAATGATGCCTTGGTAGTATCCCTCCAGGTTAGGGAGTGCCAAGTGAAACGCATCCTGATTGACTAAGGCAACTCTTGTGACATCATATACGTCCAATGTTACAAGGAGCTCGGCCTTCACCCGGACGACATGGAACAATCCAATGGCCCAATGGTTGGGTTCAATGGAACGCCGACATGGCCACTGGGAGCAGTAAACTTAGAGGTGCAAGCTGGCACCAGGAAGATTAAGACAGAATTCACCATCATTGACACACCCTCCCCTTACAACATCATCTTGGGAAGGCCATGGTTGCATGTAATGGGGGCGGTTCCCTCAACATTGCATCAACTATTGCGATTCCCAACAGAACATGGGATAGAGGAAGTCAGGGGCGATCAGCTACAGGCGAAGAATTGCTCCATGGCAGCAATGAAATCAACCTGCAGCATACGAGAGCCAAAAAAGGCAGAAATTGAAGATGAGGATGTGGAAGTCCTAGAAGACATCGGCAAGGAGCCAGCCGAGAAAAGCGAAGAGGCACTGAAGAAAATCCTCGTCCAGGATGGAGATGAAGAACGCTTCTTTCTTCTCGGCTCGGGCTTAGCCGAAGAAGAGGAAAAAGAGTTTGAGGCTTTTCTGCGAGCAAAAATTGAGGTGTTTGCTTGGACACCTTACGAAATGCCTGGCATCGACCCCGAGGTCACTTGCCATAAACTAAATGTTGACAGGTCGGCCAAACCTGTAATTCAACGAGCCAGAAGACCAACATTGACGCACGTCGAAACGGTAGAAGAAGAAGCAGACAGACTTCTGGAGGCTAGGGCCCTTAGAGAAGTTCACTACCCGACATGGCTGTCTAATACAGTGGTGGTAAAGAAGAAGAACGGTAAATGGAGGGTCTGTGTAGACTTTACCAGTTTAAACAAGGCCTGTCCCAAAGACAGCTTCCCTCTACCCAAGATTGACCAGCTAGTGGATGTCACTTCGGGGCATAGAAGGATGAGCTTCCTGGATGCCTACAGGGGGTATCACCAGATAGCTATGGACCCAGCAGATGAAGAGAAGACTGCATTTATCACTCCTAAAAGGCTATACTGCTACAGAGTGATGCCCTTTGGATTAAAAAACGCAGGAGCCACCTACCAAAGATTGGTAACCAAGATGTTCAAGCACCTGATTGGCCGAACAGTAGAAGTCTACATTGACGACATGGTCGTTAAGTCCAAGGAGCCTGAGGGTCATCTTGCCGATCTAAAAGCAGTCTTTGAAATCTTTAAAACATATCGGCTCCGACTCAATGCATCGAAGTGTGCATTTGGAGTTGGATCTGGTAAGTTTCTAGGATACCTGGTGACCAGGAGGGGCATTGAGGCCAGCCCAGATCAGATCAAGGCCATCCTAGAGCTGAAGAGCCCGACGTCAGCAAAACAGGTGCAGATACTAACTGAAAGGGCCGCAGCCCTGAACAGGTTTATAAGCAGAAGCTCAGACAAGTGCAAACCTTCCTTCAAATTAGTGAAGAAAGCCACAGACTTTCTTTGGACAGAGGAGTGCGAAGAAGCATTAGCCGATCTGAAGAAGTACCTGATCACAGCGCCAGTTCTTTCAAATCCAGAACCTGGGGAGGAGCTGTTCCTGTACTTAGCAGTTTCAGAACATGCGATTAGTGCAGTACTAATCCAAGAAGAAAAAGGGGAGCAAAAAGCTGTTTACTATGTAAGCAAAACCCTAGCCGACGCAGAAACAAGGTATCTACCCTTAGAGAAATTGGCACTGGCTCTAGTAATGGCTTCAAAGAAGTTGAACCATTACTTCCAGGCCCATAAAATTGTGGTACTGACAGAGCATCCATTGAAGTCCCTATTGCAGTAAGGAGACTTAACAGGAAGAATAGTCAGATGGGCAGTCGCCCTAGGCCAGTATGATCTAGAGTACAAGCCCATAACTGAAATCAAAGGCCAGGTTTTGGCCGACTTCGTGGCCTTCACGCCAGAGTCCATCCAACATCGGGCTCCGTTGAGCCAAGACAGACAATGTCCAAACAAGCAAGCAGAAGCCCAGCCAAAGGCTAAAGAACAAAGGAAAGAAGAGAAACCCAGACCCTGCAGCATTTACATCGGCGATTCCTTTCAACTGTTCGTTGATAGGAGTTCAAACCGATAAGGAACGGGGGCAGGAGTAGTACTGATATCTCCAGATTGAGAAATATTAGAACAGTCCATTCGATTGGGGTTCAAGGCCTCAAACAATGAGGCAGAATATGAAGCATTGATTGCAGGACTGAAGCTAGCAGCAGCAGTACAAGCAGATGAGGTAATAGTTTTTTGTGATTCACAATTGATAGTTAACCAGACAACGGGCGAGTTTGCAGCCTGAGATGAAAGAATGTCGGCCTACGCAAAGGAGGTCATCAGGCTGACAGCCTTATTCCAGAACTGCAGACTGCTTCAAGTCAGCCGAGATGATAACAACCATGCCGATGCATTGGCCAACCTAGCTAGTGCAATACAACCAGGAAAAGCAAGGACAATAATGATTGAATACTTGTCGGGCCCGAGCATTGAACCAGTAATCACAGAATGTGAAGCAATGTGCGTAGACATGGGACCAAGCTGGATGGACGCAATTGTTGCATTCCTGAAAGAAGGAAAGCTGCCAGAAGACCAGAAGGAGGCACACAAGGTCAGATTGAAGTCAGCAAGATTCAGACTAACAGAGGAAGGACATCTTTACAGAAGGTCCTTCACTGGACCCCTTTTAAGGTGCGTACACCCTCTACAGGTTGAAAATTTCCTATATGAAATTCATGAAGGAATTTGTGGAAGCCACGTTGGGGGCAGATCACTAGCTCACAAGGCCATTACCCAGGGGTATTGGTGGCCCTACATGCAAAAAGATGCAGAAGCCTACGTGAAGAAGTGCGAACAATGCCAAAGGTTTGCACCTTTGATACACCAGCCAGCTATTGACCTAAATCCTGTATCCAGTCCTTGGCCGTTTGCCCAATGGGGGATGGATCTCGTTGGGCAATTGCCCCAAGCAACTGGGCAAAGGAAGTACCTGCTGGTAACAACAGATTACTTCACAAAGTGGATAGAAGCAGAACCTCTTGCCAAGATCCGAGATGTGGATGTCAAGAACTTCATATGGAGAAACATCATCACCAGATTTGGGATTCCAAGAGCAATTGTTGCAGACAATGGAACTCAATTTGACAGTAAACTGATCAAAAACTTCTGTGCAAAGTTCAAGATCAAGAACTACTTTTCGACCCCAAGTTTTCCACAAAGCAATGGACAAGCAGAAGCATCCAACAAAGTAATCCTGGATGGAATAAAGAAGAGGCTGCAGGCAGCAAAAGGAAGTGGGTAGACGAATTGCCCAATGTGCTCTGGGCATATCGGACTACGCCAAGAAGATCAACAGGGGAATCACCCTTTGCCATGGCTTATGGCACAGAAGCAGTCATTCCATTGGAGGTCGGCATCCCAGGGAACAGGACCCAGGGAGTTGAGAACGAGACTAATGATGTACTCTTAGCCCGAAATCTGGATCTTCTAGAAGAAAGAAGAGAGAAAGCTGCAATACATACAGCTTGTAGCATACCAGCAACAGCTTGCTAGAGCTTATAACAAGAAGGTTAATCTAATGGAATTTCAAGTCAGCAACCTAGTTCTGAGAAAAGTCGTCGGCAACAAGAAGGATCCCAGGGAAGGCAAGCTTGGCTCAAACTGGGAAGGACCCTACAGAATCACTTCGGTATTAGGCAATGGGGCATATCAGCTTGAAGATAATGAAGGCAAAGCATTGCCAAGACCCTGGAACACTTGTAATTTAAAATTTTTCTATCATTAGATGTTGCTTGATTTTTTGCCGATGTCATCAATAAAATCTTAGCAGAATTCTCCACAACTTGTGAAACTATGCATAAATAATGTTTTTGAATAATGAGAACCCAAGTGGAACTCAGGTTCACATTGGGGGCAGAGAGAAGACAAAAACGCTTAACGTTTGTTGAAATTTGTAGCAATTTACAAGTTGAAGTTAAGCCGAGATTATTGTTTCACTTGTTGAAATTTGTAGCAATTTACAAGTTAAAGTCAAACCGAAGTGATGCTTAACACTTGTTGAAATTTGTAGCAATTTACAAGTTGAAGTTAAGCCGAGATAATTGTTTATCTTCACTTGTTGAAATTTGTAGCAATTTACAAGTTGAAATTAAACCGAGATAATTTTTTATCTTCACATGTTGAAATTTGTAGCAATTTACAAGTTGAAATTAAGCCGAGATTATTGTTTCACTTGTTGAAATTTGTAGCAATTTACAAGTTGAAGTCAAACCGAAGTGATGCTTAACACTTGTTGAAATTTGTAACAATTTACAAGTTGAAGTTAAGCCGAGATAATTGTTTATCTTCACTTGTTGAAATTTGTGGCAATTTATAAGTTGAAGTTAAACCGAGATAATTTTTTATCTTCACTTGTTGAAATTTGTAGCAATTTATAAGTTGAAGTTAAACCGAGATAAGTTTTTATCTTCACTTGTTGAAATTTGTAGCAATTTACAAGTTGAAATTAAGCAGAGGTAAATCATCAGTTTTTATACCCAGGGTATGTCACCCCGAGATGATTGCACAAAGAAGGAAAGACTTGCAAAATATTCTAAGTATAGAATCATGCAGAAACAATCAAGAGAAGATAAAGGTACAAGCACTCAGAGGAGGAAAGTTGTATTAAGCATTAAGTTGAAAACAAGGGCACATCGGCCATGTGAAGAAGCTTACATTGTCTAACGAAACAAAAGAGTACAAAAGACAAGAAAAGAAAAGACATGACATCAAAACTAAGATTTCCTAACATCGGCAGCAGGCTGAGTTTGGACGTCGGAGGACTGTTGAGAAGATACCTCAGCTGCCTTCTCTGCCGTAATCTCGGCATCAATTTGGGCAAGGGTCTCATCAATACTCTTATAAGCAAGGAGTGAATCCGATGATGTCTTTGGAGGAATCACGTCCTTGGGAACCTCCTCAACCTCCTCATCTTAAGTTAAGTCTAGGAGGGGACTTATTCACAGTGGCCTCTTTTTGTTTCCTTACCAAAACTTCCTCCTCGGCCTCATCCTCAATATCAGATTCACCAGGAGGCGGAGTTGGAGGAAATGGCAGGGGAATGGCATCAACGTTCCTCAGGGAGGAGTCTTCAGGGACATCAAGTTTTTTCAGTAGAGTCATCCAAGCAAGGAAGAAACCCTCGTTGCATGCTTGCCTGACTTACTTTTCATAAGCCTCTGTCACATCGGCCATGCCCTGAGCATACGCCTTTTCATCAGTATCTTTTATTTCGGCCTCCTTGGTGGCTAGGGCATCTTAAAGCTCCCTCTGGGCCTGGGCCATTTTGTCCTCAGCCTTTTTCAGCTGGTGTAGACACCCCATTTTGACCGGTCCTAAGACTTGGGCGCTTTTTTTTTATTACCCGATGATGACAATTAGAATGTGTTTCTCACAAAATTCTCAATAAGAAAGATGGAATTTAAGTTTTAATCCCAACCTTTACCCATTTTTTGGCCAAACTATTTTAGACCTTAAAACCCTCTTTTCAAAATATGTTTTTTTCTAAATGTTTCTATAATGTCCCGAGGCTCCCATTTCGATTAAAATATTACACTTTTCAGTAAACCGAGTAAGGACAAAGTGGAAATAAATGGAAGAGAGGTGAACTTTTTTGAAAAATATTTAAAAACATCTTCTTTATAGGTTTGGAGTTGAAGGAAATAGGAGGGGATGAAAGAAAACTGGTTTAGGAAAAGAATGAGTATCAAATCATTAAGAAGGAACTGAGCAGCCTTAACTAAATTAGGCATATCTCTTTGTACACTTGGAATTTAAATGTGAGGCCACCACCATTGGAAAGTAGACTTCTAGGGCTTCAATTTGGACCCAAGAACCGCCTAAAACCAAGTCCATATGGGGGAAATATGCCCATTTGAAGTTGGACTTAAAAGCAGATTTTGTTGATTCGGCCCAAAACAACAATAGCCCATTTTTTTGGTTTTGGTTCGGTTGGGACAACCCATTTACCTATTTTCTGAGCCATTCAAGTGCATCCACTCATCCTCCATTATACCTAATCATCCCCCATTGTCAAAAAGAGGTTTTGTTTGCATTCATAAAGGAGTATCCCATGCAACCACCTTGAAAATTTGCCCTCCTATCACATTCTTGTCTCCCACCTTGTCTCCCACCTTCTTTTTGACCTTTACTCTCCCTCATTGCCTATATAGAATGATCATATTAGAGAAAAGAAGGACCACGAAATTGAAGAAAAAGGAGTGAGAAAAGAGTGAAAAAAGAGAGAAAAATTGAGTTTTTGAGCAAAAAATATTCCTATCTTCCATATACATTCCATACCTTCCATAGCTACTGAAGTTCCTCATTTCCATACACCAAAACCACTTCAAAAATTCTGATATAGCCAAAGATCAATTGCCTTGATCATAAAGAAGAGTGTTTAGTGATTGAAAGTGTGAAAAACTAGAGAGTTAGCCACTTTCCACACCATAAACTCCATAATTTCGAATTAAGGATTTGAGAACACACTTCCTACACATGAGGGTGATCAAGAGGGAGTTTGGGAATCAAGAAGTTCAATCTTTCTTTGGAAGGTGAATTTTTAGTCTTTCATTTTCTTATATTTTATATCTCATATTTATTTTCTTACTTCTTATTTCATAGTGTGTTGTTATAATCCTAGTGGTTTGTTTAGCCCATAATTATTTATTATTTATTTATTTATTTTTATTCGCATGTTTTAATTTCATATTAGTTTTATTGTAATCTTGCATGTTCTACCTTATAATTATTTTTTTCTTGTATTAGTCTCAAATTAGTTTTGTTGTAATCTTACATGTTCTACCTCATATTTATTCTTTTTCTTGTATTAGTCTCATATTAGTTTTGTTGTAATCTTGCATGTTCTATCTTATATTTGTTTTATTGTTTTAGGTTTATGTTGTAAGTTTGCACTTTTTATTTTATTTTATATTTGTTTTTGTGTTTTTAATCTAACCGGTAGTGGTTAGTTGAGCCACCTACATATTTTTTGTTTGTGCCTTTTCTTGGTTTCGCAACAAGACAGGTTTTGCTTGGCCTAGTTGGCCGGCCGGCCTATTTGGCCGATCAATTAGCTTCTTCCAGACAAGATGGCGTAATCTCCCAATGTTGACCAATTTCTGGTGGCGGTTCCAAAGAACATGAAGTTTTTATTTTATTTATTTTTTTAATTTTGAGTGTATTGTGAGGTTTTTATTTTGTTGTAATATTCTCCTTATCCCTCTCTAATTTGGTTTGTAATTATTCTTTAAAATGTTGTAATAATTCCCTGCCCCGCTTCTTTCTATCCCGTTCTTTTACTTGCTTTCTTTATTTGTGTATAAACATCATATTTATTTTTTATCATATTCATGCTTTGCATCCATGTTTCATGCATCTTGATTCGGCTAAGTTTGCATTTGTGGATTTAATCAATTCCTATGTGATTATGTGCGCTACCTCATGTTCTTGAGATGATTCACATGTCATATCTTAGAAGCTGAATTTTTAGTTGCATCTCATGAGTGAATTGCATTAGGACATTGTATATAGAATCATGCATATTTTCTAACTTTGTTTTGTAGCTGTTCGCGGGACGTCGGTAAATATGTAAGTTTTTATGCTTTAGCATCCCGTTTGTGCGTGTTTTTCTTACTATGTGTTAGTATTCTACCATGAGGCTACTTGCTTACTTGATATAACTGTATGAATGCCTGTGGATGAAGGCTTGTTGTTTGAATTGGAATAATTCAATAAATGTACGTTTTAAGCCTACTTTGCAGTGGCAAATCCACAAACTTTAAGCCCACTTTGTTAAGTGGCAAATTCAAACCCTTTTCGAAAAACAAACATGAAATTGAATTGTTCCAATTTGAGCAAACTAGTCTATACTTGTATGCTTCACCTAGTAAATTTTAGGATTTATTCAATAATCAGAATATGAACATATAAAAGAAAATAAAAAGTCATATCATGGTTTAGTAGAGGCCGATCTTTTGATCGGGTGAGCGAGGGTGCTCATTATTGACCTTCCCCTCTCATACCTAAGGTTCCGAGCCAAGCATCCTTGGTTACAACGAACAGTGACCTTGACACCGAGTCATAGGTTTCCTAATTTCCCAAAATATTAGGTGGCGATTCTGAGATCTGATGACGCAGTCCATTTTTGACAAAATTACAATAAAATGGATTTTTAATAAAAGTTGCCAAATCTGGACTCTCATCTACGTTTCACATTGCACTCGTGAGACTAGATCAAAGAGATCTCGGGGGTCCGAACTGTTTAACGCGCGCGGGTACCCCCCGGGCATGTTACAGCTGGGCTTGAAGAACTTTGTTTATTGCCTCAGCGGCACCGGCCTTCTCCTCGGCCTCATCTTTCTCTTTGATCGCGACCTCGGCCTGGTTCTCCAGTATCTTCATCTTTGACTGTAGGCTCTTGTTGGTTTTCTGAAGTGTGGAGACCTCCCTCGTCTTCTCGGCAAGCTTCTCACGATTCTCAAAAGATTGCATTGAGAAAGAATGGGCATGCTGGATGGCCTGAAAGGAAACAGAAGTATCAGAAAATATTCTAAGTGTGAAATGAAGAGAAAGAAAGAAAAAGTACCAAGTAACAACACTTACCTGAACGAAGCGTTGAAGCATGAGAGCATAGTTCTCATACTCACTGTATTCGGCGTTTCGCTCCAGGTCGCCTGGAAGAAGCAGTGCAGTACTAAGTGCAACGCCGACATTTATATCGTCGGCGCTATCACTAGCCATTACAGGCTTATCTTCCAAAGTGATTTTAGGGGCCCAGGGGGTATCAGGCTTCTTAGACCCTGAGGTCGTTGCAGATGACCTCGGCCTCTTGGACTTGGTAGATTCAGAAGGAAGGGTTTCAGCAGACCTCTTTGCAGGGACAGAGGCAGCCTTTTCACTTGGAGCCAGCTTGGAGATTGGCAAAGTGTCTTCAGTCTCAACCTGAGTCACTTTGGCCTTTGGTTGAGCCCTCTTAACTCTTTTCGGCTTCTGTGGAGGCAGGGCTTGTGTTGATTGAGCATCAACATCAGTTGGGATATTGGCTAAGAGATCTTTGGCCACTGGTTTTGCGCAACCCATCTCGGCTGCAAGAATAAGACGTCGACGACGTTTGCGTTGAGATGGTGGGATCAGGTATTGCACCGAAGTAGACGGCTGTTCAGCTGGATCAGATGTTGATCCTTGGTCTGTCCGAGATGTTGATGCGGCTTGTGGAGTTGTGGCAGAGGGAGGAGATAAGCTCTTCTTTTTTCTCTTGGGAACGTCAGGAAGAGTTGATTTGTATATCGGAATGAAATTAAGAAGCAGAGGCGCCTTCCGTTTTTGGACTGACAAGTCCAAGAGTTTCTTCAAATCCTTGCTGAGAATGAAGGATTGGCGAAAGTTCTTTAGTGGCTGACGGAGAGCTGCAAGGGAAAACAGACATTAAAAACAGGTAAAGTATTAAAGACTTGAAAAGAAACAACCAAGTATTAACACTGGGCTCTTACCCTTGCCCTCTAAAATTGATCGAGGAAGAGGGAAGAGATGGAGATCCTCATCTGGAGCAAACTCCCAATTTCCTGAGGTAATGAAGTAATCGTCTCCAGCCCCCTTGTTGGAGTCTGGGAGGTCGGCTATGATTTTGAACTCTGTGGATCTCGGCTTAAGATAATAAATGTAGCCTTTTTCTTTCAAGTTAAGGCTGCACATGGTATAGCAATATTGAACGTCGGCTAAGGTGATCCTAGCGTTTTCCTGTTTAGCTAAGGCTATGATACCGTTGATCACTCGATAAGAATTGATAGCAAGTTGCATGGGGTTCAACTTATAATAATGGAGAATCTCGCGAAACAGGATGTTGAGTGGAAACCGAAGTCCACACTCAATAAAGGCAACTACAGGGAAGGGCATGGAGTCGTCAGTAGGCATGATGGAGTCATCATCCCCAGCCAACCTCAGATGGACGTCGGCTGAGATTTCAAACTCCTGTCTAAAGTATTCTAGTTTGGATGGGGTGTTTACCCTATGCCTCCACATACCCATAACGTCGACCTAAATTAGAAGGACTGGGTTTCAGAAGAGAGATGATCTAACAAGGTTTTGTGAACCTCGGCTAAGAACTAGGTGTATATTGGTGCAAGAATTTGTGAAGATTGTTTTAGTTTTGACGGGTTCTACAGTCAAATCCCAAACCTAAATCTATGAAGACGAAGATTGAAGGCACAAATCTGGAAAACAAAAAAAACAAGAATGAAGTTTCAAAATCAAGAACAGAAGTGGGGCTATCAAAAGCACAGAGAATACAAGGAGTATAAGGTCAAGAACAGTGACAAAAGCGCAAGAAAGTGGTGAAACAGTGCGTGTGTTCAGGATTTGGGCAAAAGCAGAATTATGGAATAAATACATTCAGACATATGGTTCGCAAGATAAATGTTTGAACAAAAAGTAATGACAACAAGTAATGAGGAATATCAAAAGAATTGAAAACGAAAGGAACAGTTGCTTACCAGAAAAAATGGAGCTGGTATGAAGATTGCCGAAGTCAGACAACAGTTACAGATGTAACAAAACGACGAAAGCTTCACAAGAAGGGAGAAAGGAAAGCAGTTGCAGAACTCGAAACTGGAACAATGGCGGATTCAGGAAGAAAGGCAAGAGAGAGAAAGAACTCGATAGTGCAAAGTGAAGAGATGAAAAAGAGGGAAAAGTTTTGATTAAACTTGAAACGGCAGCAAAAATCATTAATGAAAACCTAGAAGAACGTATACGTCAGACGGCGCACGTGAGAAATAAGACGGCTTACAGACGCGTGTCAGGTACGATCCAGTAAGAAAAAGATGCGTGGCTGGAAACGGTTGAACTGTTACGAGTAAGACAGCTCATACGCATGAGGGAGCTCTTGGAGTTCTTGATCTTTTTGAAGACATGTCGGCCTATGATGATGATCTCGGCTGAGATACTTTAAGCCGACGTATTGGAAAGAAGTACCGATATAGGTTCCATCACCTCAGAATGCTGAGGTAATAGAACCTAGGGGGCAGTTGTGGGGATATATTTTTTGAGAATCGACACGTGGCAAGGTGATGCCAACATGTCAGCCGAGGTGCCTCGTGTCCTGGTCATTATGCCGAGGTGATCTCGGTGTTGCCGGGGTTTTCTCCGAAAATGTCGGAATCCGAGATGAGCAGATAAGGGATAAGAGTCCTAGAATGAAGAAAGACTTCAAGATGGATAAGGATAGTATTCTTAGGGAGTCTATCCTTATCTCTTGTAGAGTCCAAAGCAGGCACTGAATGGGAGTCCATAGAAGTCAGGCTTCTAATGGGACTAGGATTAAGTAAACTATAAAAGGGAGGCACCCCCATGGGTCTAAGGTACGCAATTTATACTTTGAGCAGTGAATTTAGCACTTGATTATCTTTGAGAGATATACTGACTTGATCGTCGGAGTGCCCCCGGGTGGAAGAACCACTGTCAGAATCTTCTCTTTCTGTTGCAGATTAGCCAGGTGTCATCTATTCTGCCAGTTCTCTCCAGCTGATCACTGAGTTGGCAGTGTGATCGGAAAATTACTCACACAAATTGTATATGATATGTATATGATATGTTTTGCTAATTAAGAAAATATAATTATATATATATATATATATATATATTTTAGTTTAAGAAATTAAAATAATACTTAGCAATAGTTCAGGTGTTTTATGTGAATACCCCTAATATTTGTTAGAGAACCATAGGAAATAAGGATGATGGAGCTCCAATTGTGAAAAGATCTTTAGACCATCAATGGTAAAATCATAGATTTTGAATAAAAAGTCTGAATCCATATTGTTTACCAATAACCCAATGGTCAGCTCTCAGGCTAAGTCATTAAATTCAAACTTGTTCATATACTAATGGATAAATTATATTTTAATCTCAACTCATATTTCATTTTAGTTTCTATTATTTTAATTTAAACAATATTAATTCTATAGTCTAAATTCAATTTAATTATTCCATTCAAATTACCTAGGATTGGCCCTAAGCGAAGGCTAGCAAGCCGCGGCCTAGGATCTCCAAATTTGCGTTGAAATTTAGGGCCCTCAAAAAATATCTCTTATACTAAGTCAAAAAATATAAATAAAAATAAAATTGCTTACTTATTAGGTCTCAAATAAAATAATAGTACCAAGAATACTAACAAATGTACAAACAAACATACTGTATGTATGTTTTACCATTTTGCATTAACAA
The DNA here is from genome assembly GCA_030407325.1 of Camellia japonica. Taxonomy (NCBI): domain Eukaryota; kingdom Viridiplantae; phylum Streptophyta; class Magnoliopsida; order Ericales; family Theaceae; genus Camellia; species Camellia japonica. The sequence goes on from JAPPVO010000014.1 coordinate 34,601,673, forward strand.
TACTTTTTTTTGAGCCCTCGCTTTGAGTCCCCCAAAAATAATAATGAAGTTTATAATTCAAAATGTTGACATACTTTTTGAATTCTACAATTTTGGATCAATCAATTCTGAATTTGTTCACACGCTTGTGAACAAAACAGTTTCCCTTCCTATATATTCTTTCATTATATTTTACTTATTGTAATATGAATTTTACTCTTTATCAAAGTTAATTTTAATATGTAGTTTTGGTGGTTATATATGAAAACATATTTATTTATTTATTATTATTATTTTGCTGCAAATATCTAAACGATCTTATGTTAAGATTTTGCCTAGGGCTTCAAAAATTCAGGATTGACCCTAAAATTAGTGTAATTTTTTGGAAAATTTGGCTATAAACCCCATTTACCTTCTTTTCATTGTTAGAATGACTAAGAAAAAAATTATACTTTCTAAACCCCCTCATAATTATAAAGTCTTGCATAAAGGACAAAATTTATTATTTAAATATTTTATCAGACTATTATACCCTCACAGATCTCCTTCAACTGTTCATCTTCTCTCTCATCTCTCTCTTCTAACCCTAGCTTCCTCCATGGCCGGAGCTGTGGAGAACTTTTCTTCCAATGCGTCCGTCGCCGCCGGTCGTCATTCCTAAGCTCCGACGATCTCTCTCCGCATCTTCTCAACTCTCCTCGTTCAACTCTCCTTCAACTGTTCATCTTCTCTCTCGTCTCTCTCTTCTAACCCTAGCTTCCTCCATGGCCGGAGCTGTGGAGAACTTGCAAATCGCACTGATACATATATATATATATATATATATGTGTGTGTGTGTGTGTTTGTGTGTTTTGAGATTTGAATTCGAATATATATGTGTTTTGAGATTTGAATTCGAATATATATATCTACATATTCCGATCTCTAATCTATATACATATATATATATATATCTATATATATGTGTGTTTTGAGTCTTTAAGATCGGAGATTTGAATGATTGCATAGATCGGTCTCGGCGATCATTTGATTCGAACTCAAAAGCTGAAAAATCTGTGTGTATGAAAAATCTCAAGATTTTTGAAAGCTCAAAGTTTCAAAAATCTGAAGAACCGGGGTATGAAAAATTGAGATTTCTCTGAAATTTTCAGATTATAGGCTTGATTCAAGGATTATAGGCCTGATTCAATGTTTTTCAGAGTAAACATCGATTGATTCAAGGATTATAGGCCTGATTCAAGGATTAAAGCTCAAAGTTCCATCGATTTTTCAGAGTAAACATCAAATTTCATTTGATAGAACCAGAGTAAAATTTTACTCTGGTTCTATTGCTCTTTTTTTTCATTTGACAGAATCAGAGTAAAATTTTACTTTTATACAGAGTAAAATTTTACTTTTAGTTTCAGAGTCTCACAGTTTACTTATTTTTCAGAGTAAAATTTTACTTTTATACAGAGTAAAATTTTACTTTTAGTTTCAGAGTGTAAAATTTTACTCTCATTCAGAGTAAAATTTTACTTTTATACAGAGTAAAATTTTACTTTAGTTTCAGAGTGTAAAATTTTGCTTTCATACAGAGTAAAATTTTACTCTGAAATACATAGTGAAGATGGCTTAATATGAGAGTTGATAGATATGAGGGTAATATAGTAAAAGAAACAAGTTTTAAAATATCAGGGAGCTTTGAAAGTACTTATATAATTCTTGTCCTTTTGAAAAACAAATTAGATGGTGAGGGGGCTATGACCAAATCCCCCTAATTTTTTTGACATTTGTTAATGTGATTGATGTATGTTAAAAATATATGAATTTTAACATTCAATTTGAATAAAATAACTAAATTAAAATTGGAGTCTGAATTTAAAATTGAAAGTTAATTTTTTTTTTAAAGAATTAAGGTAAAACTTGACTCAAACTAACAAAAAGTGAAAAAGTAAAATTTATCTTGTTTGGGGAGTGACTAAAATAACTAAAAAATCAAAAAATATTATAAATTGTCACATTACTTTATATACTTTTTTACATATTTTTTCATAAAAAACTAAAAAAATTAACTAAAATAGCTAATGACAGCACCAATATGTATACTTGAGCTTCCAAGTTCCAATGGTTGGATGACTGGAACGTACAGAAATAGATGATGAATTTTATAAAAGCACTCCCCCCTTCCCTCTCCCTTTCCCTCTCCCTCTCATTATTCATGTAAGATTATTGGTATTTATATGTTAACCTTTAATTACAGAAATAATTGCACTTAGTATCTCAAAATTTTCCTTTGTATCTCAAAATTTTCCTTTGATTCTTTTATTTTTAATTGTAAAAATTAACTCATTACACGTTAAGTGGAGTTATAATGTCATCCTTTCATCAATCGATTGTTAATAATGCCAACAAAACTAATCATACGACTCATATTTGACATTTTTCTAACATCATTAGCACTCTTACATTTTCACCAAAATCTCATTTTAGTTCTTTCATTTTTAATTTTAGTCATCCACATTAACAGTAGATAGACCGAACAAAATAGTGACATTGCAATTTGACTCAAAATATAAGGAATATTAATTGCTAAATTGAAAATGGATGGGCCAAAGTGAGATTTTGAAAAAAAAAATTAAAGGGTGGTTAGTATAATTAATACTTAACTATATGATCCTTAAGAAATCCTTATTTAATGATTGAGTTTGGTCAAACGAAATCTTATTTGACAACTACAGGCTCCTAATTTCCAAGATAATATTAAAAAGGTTTTGGCAATTATCAATATCATTATCAGCAAGATGATGTATCTAAACTATAGAAGTTTTCATCACTATAATATAATCGTCATTCATATCTATGCATTTCTTTACTAAATAAACCTTGAGCATTTGTTCTGTATTCTATAGGGAGCTTGTTTGGTACAAATTTTGTTAGAGTTCAAATTTAATAATAATAATAAAGTAGAAATTAAAAATACTTCCCCTTTGTCTTTCAATCATATGGGTGAGGCGAAGCAAAGCAAATAGTTGCGTTGGCACCAGAATCTGTCGTATTTTTTTTTTCCTTGTATTAAAAATATATAATTATTAGATTATGTCTCGATAAATCAACAATTATGAATGTATTGTAGAAAAAAAGAAAAAAAAAAAAAGGTTATTACAATACAGTGAAGTCAGAAAAACAAAATTATAAATTCATAAAAAAAATTACAAATTTAATTATTAATATTTATAAAATTTCTCATTAATTTATAATTATTATTTTATTTTTATTTTTTTGTAGCTTCCACATGTGATATTTTTCAACAAAAAAGAAAGGATAAATTATAAATACACCCCCTGAGATTTGATTAAAATACAAATCGCCTCCTGTAGTTTTGAAAATTACATTACACACCTTGAGGTTTCTAATTTCATAATAAATCACCTCGTTTATTAATAAATCATCAAGTCAATTAACAGTTTTAATGATATTAAAAATATGTTTTAATTAATAATTTAGGTAATTTTATTATTGTATAAGAGAGCAATTATGAATTTTATTTTTTTAGTTAATTCTGTTAAATAAAAAATTCTTATAAAGGGATATATATAATTTTTCAAACCATAAGAAAAATCCGTATTTTAAGTGAAACTCAGCAGATGTATTTGTAATTTACCCAAAAAAAAAAAAAAAACCATAGAGAAGGAAGCTGCTAATGTCACGTCTCCATGTTGCAATTAAACAAAGATTTAAGGTTGGTCTCTTGTCCCGCGTGTCGATTTGGTTGAGATGCCTTGTTTGAGAACTATTTATTTTAGTCTAAAATTTAAAAGATTATTATAAAAATTAAAAAGTTTATAATTTATATAAAAATGTCAAAAATTTTATTTTCTTTCTACTTTTTGTATCACAATTAAACAGTTAAGGATCAAAATAACACAAGTTTCAAATTACAAAGATTGTTAGTATAATTCATCCTTTTTTATATAAAAAAAATGTACAAATTAATTTCCTAAACTATTGATAACGTAAAATTCCTTAACATGGTCAAGGGAACATGTTTAATTACCAAAATATTATATACCTTTGTATCATTTTATACCCTTGAATTGTCATGAACTATTACTTTACCCCTTAAACTATGACTCTATCCCCCGCCCCCCCCCCCCGAGAAATAAATGAGTACACTTAGGTCATGTTTGTTTTGGCGGACTGGATTAGGTTGAATTAGCATTCTTATGACTAATAGTCCTAGGACTACGAATCCTTTGGATTATGTATCATATCTTATGTTTGGATTGAATTAGGATTATAAGGAGGACTAATAGTCCAGACTTTGATTTAGTCTTTCAATTTATATCCCACCCCTTCTGTGGGATTGAATAGTCCATCATATGTGAGATACCATATCCAGATGGATTGTTAATCCGTACTTCAATTGTTTAACCAAATATCGGATTAATAATTTTATTAGACTATTAGTCCAATCCCAAGTTCATGTCCACCTAAACAAACATGGCTTTAGGGTGTGTTTGATTGGGGGGATAAGGGGGGATTATTTACTGTGCGGATTGTAATCCGCACAGTAAATCTAATTCGATGTTTGTTTTTTTTTTAGTCTGTCGGACTCCATGTCCGGCTGGACTCCTTATCCCCCATATGAGGGGACTATTGTGTCCTAGGGGGGGTATGGGATAGTTTTTGGGGGACTATCCACTGTTGGGATTAACTGGTCAAAATTACCATTTTGACCCTCTACTATTTAATTATGTATTATATTTAATAAAATTCAATAAAATTTAAATGTTTCAATTTAAAAATAAAATAATTTTATTTAACTTTTTATTGATGTTTTATTTATTTAATTTTTTTAAATAATTTTTTATAGATATTTTATTGATGTTTTATTTTAAAATTTTGTTTATATTTTATTTAATTTCATTATTTAAATTTAATAGATGTTTTATTTAATTTCATTGTTTGATTATTATTATTTTTAAAAACAAATTTATTTAAAATTTTAATTAAAAAAATAATATATATTTTTATTGATATTTCATTTATTTATTTTTATTTTTTTAAAAAAAATAAATTTATTTAATTGTGTAAAAAATAAAATAAAATAAATTTTTATTTAATCTAGCTAAAAATAATTAAAATATTAAAGATATGTTTAATATTGCTATTACTTAGTAAACAATTGAAAAAGGGTAAAATAGTCTTTTACTCATTTATCATATCCAGTCCGTCCAACCAAACGTTACATTCACTAAAAATAGTCCTTTCCAAACATCTAATCCCATGAAAAAACAAACACAGGATACATATCCAATCCAACCAAATAGTTCGGGGGATTCACAGTCCCAGGAGTCAAGTCCGATGGATTCTAATCCCCCCTTATCCAGTTCGTCCAATTGGGGGGATAAGGGGGGGATTATTTACTGTGCGGATTGTAATCCGCACAGTAAATCCAATTCGATGTTTTTTTTTTTTTAGTCCGAATCCGCACAGTAAATCCAATCCGATGTTTATTTTTTTTTTAGTCCGCCGGACATGGAATCCGGCCGGACTCCTTATCCCCCATATGGGGGACTATTGTGTCCTAGGGGGGGTATGGGATAGTTTTTGCGGGACTATCACTGTTGGGATTAGGTGGTCAAAATTACCATTTTGACCCTCTACTATTTAATTATGTATTATATTTAGTAAAATTCAATAAGATTTAAATGTCTCAATTTAAAAATAAAATAATTTTATTTAACTTTTTATTGATGTTTTATTTATTTTTTTTAAAATAATTTTTTATAGATATTTTATTGATGTTTTATTTTAAAATTTTATTTATATTTTATTTAATTTCATTATTTAAATGTTTACAGATGTTTTATTTAATTTCATTGTTTAATTATTATTATTTTTAAAAACAAATTTATTTAAAATTTTAATTAAAAAAATAATATAAATTTTTATTGATATTTTATTTATTTAATTAATTTTAAAAAAATAAATTTATTTAATTGTGTAAAAAATAAAATAAAATAAAATAAATTTTTATTTAATCTAGCTAAAAATAATTAAAATATTAAAGATATATTTAATATTACTATTATTTAGTAAACAATTGAAAAATGGTAAAATAGTCTTTTGTTCATTTATCCTATCCAGTCCGTCCAACCAAACGTTGGATTCACTAAAAATAGTCATTTCCAGACATCTAATCCTATGAAAAAACAAACACATGATACATGTCCAATCCAACCAAATAGTCCGGGGGATTCACTGTCACGACCCAAACCCGCCCCTATGGGTTTAGCACCGTAACCGGCCAGTAATCCGTGATTACTGAAGACCTGCTTAACAGTAATAACAGTAATACAGAGTACAGGGGCTGGCGGAAGCCAAAACAGTAAATGAAAGATATCCAATGAGTTGTGACAGTCTGTATGCAAAAGGACTTTTCATAACATATTCACATTCGGAACAAAACAGTATATACATGCATCATATACAGACATTCAGGTTAGGGACCAAATCCCTACCATAACAGTACAGTACAGGTACAGTTAGTCTATATAGTGTTACAAAACAGAAACAGAAAGGGGGAATCTAAAACACCCCAAACAGCCTTGGCTTGAACAGATCTGGAACCTCGAGGTGAGGCACAAAGGTTGGCTTGACAAAACATGAGCTTAGCCTGACGCTCCTAGCAACGGTTCGGTGCCTGTACACCTACATATATATATGAGCAGTGAGCTAAAGCCCAGTGAATAACATATGCGTAAAGAAGTTAGGAATGAATGTCCTTTCAGTATTTAAAACAGTCATTTGAACAGTATATCAGTTATTCGATCATAGCAATCATAAGTGGTACATCCAATAGCAAAACAGTACAGTAGATCTTAACAGACCGAACAGTCAGTTGATGGCCATCATATCAGTAAACAGTAGTGGTTCCAAATATGGGAACCAACAGAGATCTCTGTAACAGTAGCAGTAACAGTACAGTAACAGTAAATTGCTATGGATGCCACGAATATAGTTCACAAATAGGACAAACATTCATTCAGTAAGAAATATCATTTCAGAAAGCAGTACAGTTGATCATTCAGAAAATATTCATGATTGAACATATCTTTACAACATTGTTACTCACAGAGCACTGGGCTATAAGCAGCTAGAGCGTCCTCGGATGCCAACCCTACACAGTTACAGAACGAACACACACTAAGCTACACAGTTGGGAAATAATAACTTAGTCCCTAATTTGCCTCGGTGTGGTTCTATATCAATATCCTTATTAAGATGCCTTAAATTAGGCCTAAGAATACCTAGGATGGAATGAGGATGCAAAGATGCATTTAAAAACACTTTTCAAAATTTTGCTGAAACAGGTTCCCGCTCGAGCGTGGGTTTCCCCGCTCGAGCCGACATGCAGACAAAAGAGCCCCGCTCGAGCGTGACTTACTCCGCTCGAGCGGACTGCAAAAGTACTGGATGGGTGAAATTCACGCTCGATGGGCGCTCGACCTCCGCTCGAGCGTGAGACACAAGTCCTCGCTCGAGCGTGCATTCCCTCGCTCGAGCAGACTGTAAACACATACAAAGTACTGGATACACACATTTCCCGCTCGTGCGTCACTTTCCCCGCTCGAGCGGACTTCATGAACTCAGTGTGTACGCTCGAGCGTGGAGTTCTCCGCTCGAGCGTGAGTCCAAAATCTAGAATTTCTTGATTTGAACCTCAAGCTCAAAACTCAACTTTAAAGCATCAAATTCGATCATTTTGGGCTAATTTTCTGGAAAACACTTGTAAACTCATAATATGACATGTTTCAAAGATCAATTTGTAAAATCAAAGCCCAAAGGTAGTTCAATTGAACACAATTTTCAAATAAACTTCAAGAACATGAAGAACAATGCAAATATAACACATGCATGGGTTCCTTGGAACTCCAATGTTCTAAAACAAGGTCAAATGCAAGATTTAACTTCAAAACATGATGAGTTCATGGATCAAGACCCAAAATATGAACATGCAAGTAGAAATTCTCATGAAACAACTTCAAAACCTCAATATAAGAGCATGCATGCATGATCTAGCTCTCAATTCAACATTGTATACCAATTCTTGACTCAACTCACTAAATTACCATGAACCATGCCACAAATGACTTAATTTAACAATCAAGAAGATGATTTTCCTACCTTATGCCTTGAATTCAAAGTATGGGAGTCTAATGTTGCAAATCTTCTACAATTTCTTCCAAATTCCAAGCCAAAATCTTGTTGAATCACACTAACTCCTATCTCTCTCTCTCTAGCCGGTTTGTCTCAAGGAATGGATGAGGAAGAGATATGAATTAAGTCTCAAATGTTTTATGAGATGGCCCACTAACATGGCATTTTGGTAAATAAGTCCAACTAATGCAATACAACATTATTTAATCTAATTTAATCATACCAAATCAAATTTCAACTAAATTTACCATAAAATCACATAATTCCAATTAACACAAAACACTAATTAGTTCTGGATTCGGCCGCCGATAAGGCCTTCAATTTATGGTTCGAAACTTAAAACATAAACAGATAAATCAATGACAAACAGATAGAAATGCATTCAAACTAATACACTCAATCAATCAGTCAGAATTTCAGTCAATCAGTCACTTAATCATGTTCAGTCACAGTTTAGCAGCAATCAGTGGTGAGGGTTGTCACATTCACAGTCCCAAGACTCAAGTCCGATGGATTCTAATCTCCCCTTATCCAGTCCGTCCAATCAAACACACCCTTAGTCCCTTTAACTATCAAAATATTACACATTCTTTCACGGAAACGATAAAATGCCCAATTTGCTTCCTCTTTCCTATACTTATCACTCATTATTTCTTGAAAAAATTGCAAATCAATGATCTTTTGACAAAATATTTACAAATTCTTGAAAAAAAATTATAATTTTAATTATTAAAATTGATAGAATTTATCATTGATTTATAATTTATTTTTAAAAAAAAACATGTACTCAAGTGCAATTTTTCCTTATTTCTTTGACCGTCCATTAGAAACCAATAAAATATTTGAAAATAAATAAATAAAATTCAGAATCTCTAGCCCCATCCACTCACCTTCCTATCCCATTTCAAAAAACAAATCCATCAATTTTTAAAAAAAATTATTTAAATTTTGTAATTGTTTCTTAGAGTAATGCTACGTAGCTCGAAAGAGCTTCCCCGAATTCTCCCCGAATTGAAAACGACGCCGTTTTCGGCGTTTTCATTTTTTTTTTTTTTTTTCAGAATCAGAAGAAAAAGAAAAAGGAGAAGACGAAGAAGAAAGAAGAAGAAGGAAGAAGAAGAGAAGGACTGGAGGGGCCGTCAACCAGTGCGGGGCGGAGGCAGAGGCAGAGGCGGAGGCGGCTGCGACGGTGGGGCTGGGCAGAGACGGGGCTGGGCTGGGCGGCGATCGGGCTGGGCTGGACAACGACAGGGGGACGACGATCGGGCTGGGCTGCTGGACGACGACCTCTCTTCTCTCTCTCTCTCTTTCTTTCTTTCTCTCTTCTTTTTCTCTCCCTCTCCCTCTCCCTCTCCCTCTTCCTCCCTCTCCGCGACTGAAAATGGAAGAAGAAGAAGAAGAAGAAAAAAATAATAATAATAAATAAAGCCCAAAACGACGTCGTTTTGGACTTTAGGAGGATTAGGGGGGAAGAACTTTCGAGCTCTCAAACATTATCCTTGTTTCTTATGACTTCAAATAGAAAACAGCTTTATTGTTTAGCGTGTAATGTGATATTGTCATTAAATAATCAAAATCATAGGACATGACTTTCAATCTCACAACGTAATAAATGTATATGATAGATTTTGCTAATTAAGAAAATCTAATTATATATATATATATATATTAGTTTGAGGAATCAAAATAATACTTAGCAATAGTTTAGGTGTTTTTTGTGAATACCCCTAATATTTGTTAGAGAACCATAGGAAATAAGGATGATGGAGCTCCAATTGTGAAAGGATCTGTAGACCATCAATGGTAAAATCATATATTTTGAATAAAAGGTCTGAATCCATATTATTTACCAATAACCCAATATTCAGTTCTCAGGCTAAGTCATTAAATTCAAACTTGTTCATATACTAATGGATAAATTATATTTTAACTCAATTCATATTTCATTTTAGTTTCTATTATTTTAATTTAAATAATATTAATTCTATTATAAGTCTAAATTCAATTTAATTATTCCATTAAATTACCTAGGATTGGCCCTAAGCGGAGGCTAGCAAGCCAAGGCCTAAGATCTCCAAATTTGCGTTGAAATTTAGGGTCCTCCAAAAATATCTCTTATACCAAGTCAAAAAATATAAACAAAAATAAAAATAAAATTCTTTACTTATTAGGCTTACTTTAATCAGGGCCGGCCCTGAGATTTAGGGAGCCTATGGTGAATTTTGAAAATAGGGGCCCCTCTTACATTAAAAATAAAAAAAAAATTCATGGATAAAACAATAAGTTATAACTTTTTTATTTGTTTGTAGCCACAAAAAAATTTACTTGTACATATAATCATTAAAATTATAAACAAAACAATTTAATGAAACAAAATTAGGACAAAAAAATTAGGAAAAAATTATTCAATTAAAACTGATAAAGACCTAGGTAAAAAAATTTAGGCAAAATTATTTATTCCACTAAAATCTAATAGATAAAGAAGGTAAAAAAAAAAAATTAGGGCCCATATATTGTATGTATTATTTTTCTTGGGCCCAAACACTTTTTTTTTTTATATATATATTTTTTCATTTTAATAAATATGGGCCAAACTACACTTATAAATAAATATGGACCAAACTACACTAATAAATAAACATGGACTAAACCATATATGAACCCAATAAAATCTTTTGGGGCCTTTTAAATTGATCCAAAAACCAAAAAAAAAAAACGTAAAGCCTATAATATTTTATCAAATTTGGAGACCCTATTTTTGGGCTAAAATTTTGGAGCCTAAGGGCCAGGGCCGGCCCTTAATGTATGTAGGTTTTACCATTTTGCATGAACAAGACTTTTTTTTGAGCCCTCACTTTGAGTCCCCCAAAACTAATGAAGTTTATAATTCAAAATGTTGTCATACTTTTTGAATTCTACAATTTTGGATCAATCAATTCTGAATTTGTTCACACACTTGTGAACAAAACAGTTTCCCTTCCTATATATTCTTTCATTATTTTTTACTTATTGTAATATGAATTTTACTCTTTATCAAAGTTAATTTTAATATGTAGTTTTGGTGGTTATATATGAAAACATATTTATTTATTTATTATTATTATTTTGCTGCAAATATCTAAACGATCTTATGTTAAGATTTTGCCTAGGGTTTCAAAAACTCAGGACTGACCCTAAAACTAGCGTAATTTTTTTGACATTTGTTAATGTGATTGATGTGTGTTGAAAATATATGAATTTTAAAATTCAATTTGAATAAAATAACTAAATTAAAATTGGAGTCTGAATTTAAAATTGAGAGTTAATATTTTTAAAGAATTAAGGTAAAAATTGACTCAAACTAACAAAAAGTGAAAAAAGTAAAATTTATCTTTTTTGGGAAGTGACTAAAATAGCTAAAAAATCAAAAAAAATAATTAGAAATTGTCACATTACTTTCTATACGTTTTTACATATTTTTTTTCATAAAAAACTAAAAAATTAACTAAAATAGCTAATGACAGCACCAATGTATATACTTGAGCTTCCAAGTTCCAATGGTTGGATGACTGGAAGGTACAGAAATGGATGATGAATTTTATAAAAGCACTCCCCCCTCCCCTTTCCCTCTCATTATTCATGTGAGATTATTGGTATTTATATGTTAACCTTTAATTACAGAAATAATTGCACTCGCCTCGTTTGAAAACAGGCTTTTTTAGTAACTTTTTGACTTTTTGGCTAAAATGTGATGTAAAAAAAATTAGTATGTTTAGGATAACTTTTTGGCTTTTTACGAAAAGATGTGCAAAAAGTAGAGAGAAAATGGAATCTTTGACTTTTTGGTATGGGTTATTGGCTTTTTAGTTTTTTTAGTAATTTTTTGACTTTTTGGCTAAACTGACCACTTCCCAAACGAGTATCTCAAAATTTTACTTTGATTCTTTTACTTTTAATCGTAAAAATCAACTCATTACACTTAAGTGGAGTTACAATGTCATCCTTTCATTAATCAATAGTTAATAATGTTGACAGAACTTATCATATGACTCATATCTGACATTTTTCTAACATCATTAGCACTCTTATATTTTCACCAAAATCTCATTTTAGTTCCTTCATTTTTAATTTTAGTCATCCACATTAACAGTAGATAGACAGAACGAAACAGTGACATTGAAATTTGACTTAAAATATAAGGAATATTAATTGCTAAATTGAAAATGAATGGGCCAAAGTGAGATTTTGAAAAAAAATAAAAATAAAAATAAAGAGAGGTTAGTATAATTAATCCTTAATTATATGATCCTTAAGTAATCCTTATTTAATGATTGAGCTTGGTCAAAACGAAATCTTATTTGACAACCATAGGCTCTTAATTTCCAAGATAACACATAATATTGAAATGGTTTTGGCAATTATCAATATCATTATCAGCAAGATGATGTATCTAAACTATAGAAGTTTTCATCACTGTAACACTACAAGAAAAGGGAGTAAAAAACACGGAAGCATTAGCGACGGCGCGCCTCCCGTCGCAAAAAATGGTTTTTTGAGACGGCAACTTACACCGTCGCAAATAAAGGTTTTAGCGACGGCGTTTGTCCCGTCGGTAATAAAACCACGCGGATAGGTAGTAAATGCGGAAGTATTAGCGACGGCATTTTTTACCGTCGCAAAAAAAAGTTAGTTTTGAGACGGCATATGTTTGCTGTCGCAAACAGTGGCCATTTGCGACGGCAAACTTCCGTCGCAAAAAAAGCTTAATTAAAACGGCGCCGTTTTATGATGTAATTAGTAACCATCGGCGACGGTGTAAAACGAACCGTCGCAAAAAGTTAAAAAAAAAAAATTTTGCCCCCGCCCTTCCCTTTCATCTTGCCGCTCGATCATTTCAGCCAAATCCCTAAATGTTCGAAACATTTTTTCCCCCAAATTCCTCAAACGAGCTACGAAGGCGAACGGCTCTCTCTAGCGGTGGTGCAGTGGTGCGGCGGCGACGACAACGGGTAGCGGTGGTTCGGCGACGAATCTGTCTCTCTCTGCGTATGCTCTCTCTCTCTCTTTCTTTCTCTCTCTCTGTATATATATATATATATATAGATGAATGTATATTCGTAAATCTGTAGATGAAGTAAAATAAATAAATCTGTAGATGAAGTTATGTCTATTCGTAAATCTATACATATAATTATGATATTATTATTCGTAAATTTGGTTGAAAAAAATTTACTGCAAAAATCTATACATAACTTCATCAACATTTTTTTTCTTTTTTTGAAAAAGATATATATAAATTTCGAAGTTATGTATTTTCGTAAATTTAATAGATAAAGTTACTGAAGTTATGTATTTTTTTTTTCTTTTTTTCTTTTTTTCTTTTTTCTTCATCAAAATTTACTGAAGTTATGTATTTTTTTTTTAAAATAGATGAAGTTATGTATATTCGTAAATTTAATAAGTAAGAAAATAAATTTTGATTTTTTAGTGTTTTTTTTAACCTGATTTTTTAGTGTTAAATTTAACCTGATTTCAAATATTAGCTTTCGTTTGGTAAATAGATGAATTTTTTTTAACCTGATTTTTTAGTGTTTTTTTTTATTAATTTAACTTGGCAAAATTAATTTCGTTTGGGAATAAATTTTTAATTTTTTTGACTTTTTTTTGAGAAAAAAAATGAAATGATTATTATTTAAATATGACATTTTAAATAACTGATTTATTTAACTTTTTTTTTTTTTGTATGTTTTTAATCCCAACTTTTTTTTTTTTCGAGATGAGGACATAATTTGGCTTTGTTGGGTTGCAAATTTCCCAAAATAAATTGAATTGACTAAAATACCCTAAACTAATTTACAATATTACGTGGCCATTTCCCATCAATGGTAAGAAACTAAAAGGGTAGAAAGCTAATTACCCAACTTTTCTAATCTTAGGCTTCGTTAGGTTGTAATTTAAAAGTTAATTATTGACTAAAAATATATACGTATTTGCAAAATCCATACACATCCATTTATCATATGCATCATTAGTTATGTCATTTTTTTTCTTTATTTATGATGAATTATCTTCGTTAATTATGATATTATTTTAGTTAAGACTTATAAGATCTTTGGTTGTGCCTCATGTGGTGTTTGGTTATGATTTATTTATTTTTTTAGTTATGACTCAGAAAGTATGAAATTATATCATTTTTTTATTCAATTAATTGATCTCACGTGTTGTTGTATAAGTATTTCATTTTTTATGTTCTCCCATCAAATCGGTAAATAACTAACTGGGATAAGACCACCTACCTATTTGAGAGAAATTGGACGGATAGGTATCATGGTACATGAATACGTAGGTATTATATTTAGAGTTACTTTGATGAGATATTTTTGTGGATGTGTACAGATGATGGATAAGAGTTGGATTGATTTACCAAATAGGATGTCGAGCGAATACATTAATGGGATTGATGAATTCCTTGTGTTTGCCTACACCAATACGGTTGAAGGTTCGATGATCAGTTGTCCGTGTAGGAAGTGTGAGAATCGATACTATTTTGTACGAGAGGGTGTACGGGAGCATCTGATTTTGAATGGTTTTTTTAAAAAATACAAACATTGGATTAATCATGGGGAATCTTACGTATCTCTGCATAGTAATCGAAAGAATGAAACATTAGCTAATTTAGACATTGGGGATGATATGATTGGAATGATACAAGGGGCTATGGGAAATCCACATGCCGGTACAAGTGTTAAGGGTGATGAACCACAGGGGCCTGATCCCCATGCATCTGAACCCCAGCTCGGTCCAAATGCAGAGACTACAAAGTATTTCAAACTTCTTCAAGATGCACAAAGTGAATTGTATCCAGGTTGTCAGAAGTTCACATCTTTGTCATTCATTGTTCGACTTCTACATTTGAAGGTGCTTAATCAGTGGACAGACAAGTCTGTTGACATGTTGCTTGAGTTATTGAATGAGGCGTTCCCGTTGGGTGTGAAACTCCCGGACTCATATTATAAAGCTCAAAAGGTCACAACAGATTTGGGCTTCACGTATGAGACGTGGGATGCATGTCCCAACAGTTGCATGTTGTTTCGAAACGAGGACGCCAATCTTGATAAATGTGTCATATGCAACAGTTCTAGATGGAAATCAAATGGTGATGGTGGTTTAAATGGTCCTAACAAAGGTGGCAAACAAATAGCTGCAAAACAGATGAGGTATTTTCCTTTAAAGCCAAGGTTGCAGAGGTTGTTTATGTCATCCAAGACGGCCAAGTTCATGAGATGGCATGCAAAGGAACGAACTGATGATGGTGTCTTCAGGCATCCTGCTGACTCCCTTGCATGGAAAGATTTTGACCATCGGAATATTGACTTTAGTAATGATTGCCGAAGTGTAAGGCTTGGCTTAGCATCTGATGGTTTTAACCCATTCAGGACGATGAACATAGTTCATAGCACTTGGCCTGTTGTGCTCATTCCATACAACTTGCCGCCATGGATGTGCATGAAGTAACCATTTCTAATTTTATCCGTGCTTATTGACGGCCCGAAAGGACCTGGTGACAAGATTGATGTGTATATGCAACCATTGATTGAGAAGTTGAAAGAACTATGGAATGAGGGTGTGTCAACATTTGATGCATCAACAAATCAAATGTTTCAAATGCATGCAGCTTTACTGTGGACAATTAGTGATTTTCCTGCATACGTAAACTTGTCAGGATGGAGCACTAAAGACGAATATGCATGTCCTTGTTGCAATAAGGAAACTACATTGTGTTGGTTGAAGCATAGTAGGAAACAATCATACTTGGGTCATCGCAGATTTTTACCTACTGGCCATAAATTCCGGAAGGATAAAGTATCATTTGATGGTAGTCGGGAAGTCAGACTCAAACCAAAATTGTTGTCTGGAACTGAGATGTTGCTACAATTAGAATCTGAGGGTATTTTAACCCAATACAAGAGGGATGACCTTAAGGAGAGGCATAGGAGACAGGTAGAGAAGGAGAAAGCTGGACATCGCACCCATAGTTGGAAGAAAAAGAGTATCTTTTATGAATTGCCATATTGGGAGCACAATCTAATAAGACACAACCTCGATGTAATGTATATAGAGAAGAATGTTTGTGACAGTGTGTTGTGGACAATATTAGGGGTTGCAGGAAAATCGAAGGATGGTGTTAATGCTTGGCGTGATTTACAAGATATGAATATTAGAAAACCCCTACATTTACAGTTAAGAGGGTCGAATAAAGCCTATTTACCACCAGCACAATTCACGATGACCAAGGATGAGAAAGATTTGTTCTTGAAAGTGTTGAAGGAAGTAAAAGTTCCCGACGAGTATTCATCCAATATATCACGTCGTGTGCGCTTACATGATAGAAACATTGGGGGTCTTAAGAGCCACGATAGTCATATTCTGATGCAACAACTTATTCCATTGGCTATTCAAAGATCGTTACCGAAGAATGTAATTGAACCCTTGATTGAATTGAGCAATTTCTTTAGACAATTGTGTTCGAAAGTGAATCGTGCGACGGATTTGCAATATATTCAAGATCGTATCGCTATAACACTTTGTCATCTAGAGAAAATATTTCCTCCGAGTTTTTTTGATATAATGGAGCACTTGCCTATACATCTAGCTGATGAAGCCTTATTGGGTGGAGCGATTCAGTTTCGATGGATGTATCTAATTGAGAGGTATCTTCTTACTTTGAAGCAATACGTGCGTAATAGAGCTCATCCTGAAGGATCAACTGCTAAAGGATATCTTATGGAAGAATGCATGAATTTTTGTGCACAATATCTCGATGATGTGGAAACCAAATCTAGTCGACCCGTGCGGAACTATAGTGGTGCTGATAATTTGGGTCATGCTATTGGTGAAAACACAAGTTTTTATCTTGATAATACTTCTTGGGTACAAGCTCATCGGTACATCTTATTCAATACAAGCACGGTTCAACCATTCATAAAGTAGGTTAAGTCACTCACTCAATATTTTATTATGTTTTATTGAATTTTCAACTAAATTTTTTGTATTGCTAAAATTTCAATCTACACAGCAAACACCTTGAAGTACTTAAACTCAAAATGCCTCGTGTCGACGATCATCAACTTCGGCATGAACATTTTGAAACTTTTCACATTTGGTTCAAGGAACATGTATGTATTTAACTCTATAGATTCTAGTTACTTAAGTCGATCTACATTTTAAATTTTACATTTTCGTGTTAATAGGTCCAAACTTTGCGAAGGACTACTGATGTCATATTTTCTGAAGAGATTATTCTATTGGCAAATGGTCCTCATAACCTGGCAAGGAGGTTCAACGGGTATATACTAAATGGGTTTCGGTATCAAGTAAAGGCCATGGATGATCGTCGAGCCACACAAAATTGTAGTGTAGCTTTGAAGGCAGATACCATAAGTTATACTAGTCGAAAAGACAAGAATCCTCGTCTGGGGTCTGTGTACTATTATAGACAATTGACAGATATTGTTGAGATTCGATATTCCAATAAGAAGAAACATGTGTTGTTTAAGTGTGATTGGATTGACAACATTCACGGAAAGAAAGAAGATGTCTTCAATTTCACGTTGGTGAACTTCAATCATTTGTTGTACCGAGATGATCGAATTACCAATGAACCTTTCATCTTGGCGTCCCAAGCAGAGCAAGTTTGGTATGTTGCAAACCCGTTACAACCAGACTGGCAAGTCGTGGTGAAGATGTCTCAAAGAGGTTTATTTGATATGAGTTCGACTGATCCACAAATCGAGCCATACATGAGCCAACAATTGGAAGAAAATATAATGCTTTGTGATGAAGAAGTTGGTTGGGTGAGGGAAGCCGCAGAAGGGGAAACAGTTGATGTTCAAATAGGCTGATATTTAATCAACATTAGTAATTCAATTAAGGCCAAGGTTGTAGTTAATCATCAATTTCTTAATTTACTTTGTCTTTGTAATTGTATTAGTTCAATTAATGTCATATTATAGTTGATGACAAACCATTGTCTATGTTTCTAATGTCAATTAATGTTATATTGCTTGCAGATTATTATGGGAAGGAAGAGGAAGCCTGATCATCCCCGGCGCATGATGTCTGATGTGCTACATAACAGGACATCAGTAGCACCACCATCAGAGGAGGCATCACAACGGCCAACATCGGAGGGGCCATTAGTGCCACCACCATCTGAGGGGCCATTAGTACCACCGTATCGACCACCATTAGTGGCACCACAGCAGCTACCATGTACTCAGCCTCCACGCCTACCATCGGTGCGTCCACCATCAGTGGCACCACAGTAGCTATCATCATCAGCTTATGAGCCATCCGCAGGTATATATATTTGCTTTGATTTGTATGAATATTATTTACACATACATTTATTTATGCTCATTATATATAACGTGTTTATTCTCATTGTATTTTGCAGACCCTTCGACTTCTTCACAGCCCACCTCAGGTTTATTTGATATGATTTGTATTCACATTATTTAAATTTGCATTTGTTTATTACCATTGCATATTGTTCATTATTATTGTATATCGCAGGTCATGTTAGTTCTTCATCAACCTCGACTAGGCGTGGTAGAGGATGTGCCAAGGGCATTAAAGAGTGGGGTATTGGTAAAAAGCTGGATATACAATTTGATGGAAATTACTGCCCAATAGGGGATAACGTGGCCAAGTTAACTACTCAACTTGGCATTATTGTGCGGAATGGTAACATTGTTCCTCTTACTTTTCTTGACTGGAACAATGTGCCTGATGATATTGTTGATGCTATCTGGAAGGATGTGAAGGTAAAAGTATATTTTTGTCCACAAATTCGAATTCCAAATTTGTGTTATACTTAGCCTTAAACTTTGAAATTGTGTTTTATACGACAATTTGAATATATGTCCAGAGGAGTACAAGCCAATCTACATGAAAAACTGCAACAGCATATGGAAGGATCACAAGAACAAGTTTAAGGCTAAGTATTTCAAGCCTAGAAGTTCTGATCCTAATCTGAAGGATGATGTTCCTATGAACATTGTGCCAAGCCAGTGGGAACAACTTGTGGAGTATTGGCGTACTTCCAATGCTGAGGTATACAATTACGTTATATTTATGATATGTAAACATACAAATCATATTTACATACTTACATTTGTTGAACCTGTTATAAAAAATTGCAAGTAGGAATGCTAAAAATCGGCGAGCTCACGGCATAGCTCATACCACAGGGCGTACTACTTTCTCTCAGATACGGCATGAGGTTTACATTTTATTGTTTTATTTTTGTATATAAATAAACATTGTATATTTGCAAATTATTTGGATTCTAATTTTCATATTTCTAAAAAAAATGTAGATGACCAGTAAGGGGGAGTCTACTGATAAGTGAATGTTTGGCTTATGACACGTAGAGTAGATGACCCAGAGGTTATCCAGACCTTGGTAGTTTCCAAACACCTTTGATTGTATTTAAAGTTTATTTTTTGTGTGTCAACCATCTTAATTTGGCATATACTTGTATGTCTTATTCAATACAGGATGAGTTTAATCGTCAACTCTCTATGCTACCTGAGGATGGTCGGACTTTGGAGGCTAGGAATGCCATTTTCCATGAGTTGATAGGTCATGACGGACATGGATATTGTCGCACATACGAGAGAATTGTGCCTCAGAGAGCGGTGTATAAAGATGGTGCTGGGCCATCACAGTCAACACCCCAGCCATCGACTATTGATCAGATCACGCAGCAAGTTCGTGCAGAGCTAAGGGATGAGTTGAGGGAGGAGCTACGAGCAGAGTTCTCTACACATTTACAGCAGATGAGAGCTGAGATGATGGCCCTTGTGTCACAGGGGGCGAGTGTGGATCCTAACAGACAGGTTCCATATAAATTAAATTGTTTGATAGTTCAATTTTCACTCAAGATTATGTATAAAATTCGAATATGATTAACACATTATGCATTGACTAACATAGGTTCCTGATGCATCGAGTGGCCACCGGGCATTTAGGGAATCTGCAGAAGACGAGAATCCATATACACCACCACCAGAAGATCAGGTATAAAATGTATCTTTGCATTCTAAGCTAAAATGTATCTTTGCATTCTTTACATTCTAAGTTAAGAGACTTATGGGAGAAGACGGGACTAGTTAGAGCCGGATTTAGCACGAAACTTGGCACACACGACCACCTAGGCACGAGAGACTTGTGGGAGAAGACGGGGCTCGAATCGGGTTCCCGGTTTGGGAGTTAGAGCCGGATTTCACTTTATGCAAACTAGTTCCTTAAGAAACTTGAATTCGAGGAGTTAATGCCCCCAAATCACCAAACCGCGTCGGTTTAGCACGAAACTTGGCACACACGACCTCCTAGGCACGAGAGACTTGTGGGAGAAGACGGGGCTCGAATCGGGTTCCCGGTTTGGGAGTTAGAGCCGGATTTCACTTTATGCAAACTAGTTCCTTCAGAAACTTGAATTCGAGGAGTTAATGCCCCAAAATCACCAAACGGCGTCGGTTTAGGACGAAACTTGGCACACACGACCGCCTAGGCACGAGAGACTTGTGGGAGAAGACGGGGCTCGAATCGGGTTCCCGATTTGGGAGTTAGAGCCGGATTTCACTTTAGGCAAACTAGTTCCTTAAGAAACTTGAATTCGAGGAGTTAATGCCCCAAAATCACCAAACCGCGTCGGTTTAGGACGAAACTTGGCACACACGACCTCCTAGGCACGAGAGACTTGTGGGAGAAGACGGGGCTCGAATCGGGTTCCCGGTTTGGGAGTTAGAGCCGGATTTCACTTTAGGCAAACTAGTTCCTTAAGAAACTTGAATTCGAGGATTTAATGCCCCAAAATCACCAAACCGCGTCGATTTAGGACGAAACTTGGCACACACGACCGCCTACGCACGAGAGACTTGTGGGAGAAGACGGGGCTCGAATCGGGTTCCCGGTTTGGGAGTTAGAGCCGGATTTCACTTTATGCAAACTAGTTCCTTAAGAAACTTGAATTCGAGGAGTTAATGCCCCCAAATCACCAAACCGCATCGGTTTAGCACGAAACTTGGCACACACGACCTCCTAGGCACGAGAGACTTGTGGGAGAAGACGGGGCTCGAATCGGGTTCCCGGTTTGGGAGTTAGAGCCGGATTTCACTTTAGGCAAACTAGTTCCTTAAGAAACTTGAATTCGAGGAGTTAATGCCCCAAAATCACCAAACGGCGTCGGTTTAGGACGAAACTTGGCACACACGACCGCCTAGGCACGAGAGACTTGTGGGAGAAGACGGGGCTCGAATCAGGTTCCCGGTTTGGGAGTTAGAGCCGGATTTCACTTTAGGCAAACTAGTTCCTTAAGAAACTTGAATTCGAGGAGTTAATGCCCCAAAATCACCAAACCGCGTCGGTTTAGGACGAAACTTGGCACACACGACCTCCTAGGCACGAGAGACTTGTGGGAGAAGACGGGGCTCGAATCGGGTTCCCGGTTTGGGAGTTAGAGCCGAATTTCACTTTAGGCAAACTAGTTCCTTAAGAAACTTGAATTCGAGGAGTTAATGCCCCAAAATCACCAAACCGCGTCGGTTTAGGATGAAACTTGGCACACACGACCGCCTAGGCACGAGAGACTTGTGGGAGAAGACGGGGCTCGAATCGGGTTCCCGGTTTGGGAGTTAGAGCCGGATTTCACTTTAGGCAAATTAGTTTTTTAAGAAACTTGAATTCGAGGAGTTAATACCCCAAAATCACCAAACGGCGTCGGTTTAGGACGAAACTTGGCACACATGACCGCCTAGGCACGAGAGACTTGTGGGAGAAGATGGGGCTCGAATCGGGTTCCCGGTTTGGGAATTAGAGCCGGATTTCACTTTAGGCAAACTAGTTCCTTAAGAAACTTGAATTCGAGGAGTTAATGCCCCAAAATCACCAAACGGCGTCGGTTTAGGACGAAACTTGGCACACACGACCTCCTAGGCACGAGAGACTTGTGGGAGAAGACGGGGCTCGAATCGGGTTCCCGGTTTGGGAGTTAGAGCCGGATTTCACTTTAGGCAAACTAGTTCCTTAAGAAACTTAAATTCGAGGTGTTAATGCCCCAAATTCACCAATCGGCGTCGGTTTAGCACGAAACTTAGCACACACGACCTCCTAGGCACGAGAGACTTGTGGGAGAAGACGGGACTCGAATTGGGTTCCCGGTTTGGGAGTTAGAGTCGGATTTCGGTCTAGTCAAAATTATTTACTAAACTATCTTTCTAATTATATAGTAGTTAATTTTTTTATATTTTTCTGTAATTAAAATATTAACACCATTATATTGTTATTAATTATTTTTATTTTATTTTTTTCAGATATTTCCTGAGTAGCAGTTTGCTTCGTGTGGAATGTGGACATGTAAAGATTATGACCAACTTCTGTTTTTGTAACCCACGAAAGAATCAAGACGAAAACTTTTGGTTTTGATTTTGATTTTGATTTATGTTATTTAAATTTGTGAACAACATTATGTATGTATCATGTGACCAACATTATGAATTTTCATCATTTGCCAACTTTTGTTTATGTATGTATTTATATTATTATGTAATTTTTGGATTTTTTTGTAGTTATTTTTCATTTGCCAACATTACATCATTTGCCAACATTAGTTATTTTATTTATGTATTTATATTATTATATCATTTGCCAACATTACAGGTTATTTTTATATTTTTAATAATTGTAAAACAGGGTTTTTTTTTTTAAAATTTTTTTTGAGACGGCAGCACACCCCGTCGCAAAAAAAAAAAAAAAAGTGTCAGGTTTTTTGCGACGGCAGCCATACTGTCGCAAAAGGTATGGAATTTATTTGAAAAACAAGGCTTTAGCGACGGTATAATTGCCGTCGCCAATAGTCATTAGCGACAGCTCAGGTTGCCGTCGACAATAGTCAAAAGCGACGACATTTTTTAGCGACGGGATTTTTGCCGTCGCAAAAACCTATTTTAGCGACGGAAAGCTTGTGCCGTTGCAAAAAAACCCAGATTTTCATCCAATATTGGCAACAGAAAATTGCCGTCGCAAAAAAGAAAATTTCCCGTCGCAAAAACAATGGCGACGGCACTTGCCGTCGCTAAAACTCTTTTGCAACCCCCTTTGTTGCGACCCCCACTTGCCGTCGCAAAAAGAAAAATTACCATCGCAAGCTTTTGAGACGGCGTTCGGAGTATTTGCGACGGCGTTTTGCCGTCGCAAAAAACAATTTTTTTTGTAGTATAATCGTCATTCATATCTATGTATTTCTTTGCCAAGTAAACCTTGAGCATTTGTTCTATATTCTATAGGGAGCTTGTTTGGTACAAATTTTGTTGAAGTTAAAATTTAATAATAATAATAATAATAATAATAAAAAAAAAAGTAGAAATTAAAAATACTTCTCCTTTGTCATTCAATCATATGGGTGAGGTGAAGAAAATAGTTGTGTTTGCACCAGAATCTGTCTTAATTTTTTTTTTTCTGTATTAAAAATATATAATTATTAAATTATGTCTCCATAAATCAACAATTATGAATGTTTTGTAGAAGAAAAAAAAAAGGGTTATCACAATACAGTGAAGTCAGAAAAACAAAATTATAAATTCATAAAAAAAGATTACAAATTTAATTATTAATATTTATAAAATTTCTAATTAATTTGTAATTATTTTTTTGTAACTTCCACGTGTGATATTTTTCAAAGAAAAAAAAAACCCATAGAGACTCCATGTTGCAATTAAACAAAGATTAAGGAATTGAAGGTTGGTCTTGTCCCGCGTGTCAATTTAGTTGAGATGTAGTAATAAGATTTTTGCAAAGTTGATTTTTCTGACCTGGTAGATTCTTTTCATAATCAATGATTTTTTTTTTTTTTTTGGATAAAAAAAATGATAAGTAATTTAGCTTAAAATAAAAGAATCATACTAAATTACATCATTTTGTTCACTAATGTGTATTAAAATTCTTAAAACCCTCATGATAGTAATTTGTGATTATAATTCAATTTAAAACAACGAATAATACTCTCAATCAAACAATCAACAATAAATCGGCACAACGATTTAACATGAAAAAAATTACAATTGGACTCCTCCAATTGTGATAAAAAAAATTACGTAAAATCACAAAACATTCCATTAAGAAAACAAAAATGAATTACATACAAGAACTCTGAATTACCTAGTGAATCCACGTCCGAATTGAACCGAATCCGATGTGCCTTTTCTACTACTGTCTTCACCTTGGAATTACTTTGCCCAATGTTGAATCCACGACGATAAGCCACTCTGGATTCTACCAAAGTATCAGGCACAAGTTCTCCGGAATCTAGCGACGAACATCTCTCTTTTTGTTAATGAAAGAATAAAAACAACCCTTGATGTTTGTGAATATGTAGTTCGTTGATCAATCGATCACGTTCTATACATTAAGAAAACTCATATAAAACACCCTCCAATATAGAAAATTTTATTTTTTACTCATCTCTAAGAATCTAGACGGGTTCAATTCTAAAATGAGCAAGCGGCGCACTTTATAATAAACAGAGTCATGAAGACCGCTCAAACTCTCACTTTACTGCTCGAGTGGTGTGATTAAAGACTGTGCTCACAAATAGGCAAACCGCTCAAGCACAACATCTACTGACCGAGCGGTAAAACATGTTACTTAGAAGTTCAGAATGCAGGCAGAGATACTAGATGATCCACTTCACCACTCGAGCGCACAAAAGACTACTCAAGTGGTCAAATAACTTTAACTTCTTCTCGGCTTCAGGGGCATTGCCCCTTAACTCCGCCTCGGTGAGGGCGCTGCCCCTTCGACCCCCGCATGCTGACCGAACAGCTCAATACCCATACTTAGTCAACGAAGTAGTAAACAAAGAGAGCTCAAAAAAATACGGAATGTTAGCACAAACTCCTTTATTCATGCACAATTCGGGTTGGATTTGTATCTACACTCTCATAACTCACAGATAAAATAGAGCAAATAAAAATATAGTTTTGTCCAATGAGATTGTCAATTATAAAAACCTAACCGTGTATATATAAAAACTAGAATTCCAAGTGATATTGTTCTAGTTTATATACATGTACACATTAGTGGCAGGTGCAAATGTCATATATTTGCAATTTGACATATGAATTTTAGGATGGTTTGATGAATCTGAAAAATTGGTTGAATTTGAAAACTGTTTACAGCTTTGATTTTCTTACACTATTTCTTTGTTGGTTTAGGTTCAGATTTGAGGCTAGCACAATATATGTACACCATTGTAACTCTGTTACAGAGTTTTGTAATTTTATTGAGAGATAGACATTAATGAAAGATCATTAGAGAGTCTGTGGGATTAATGTGTGAGACTCATTATATCTGCTTTCATTCCAATCTGTGAAACGTTCCAATGACTTCTTGGACTTAACACTTTGGCCATGTTTGTTTGGGTGGACATGAGCTTGGGATTGGACTAATAGTCCAATAAAATTATTAATCTGATGTTTGGTTAAACAATTGAAGTACGGACTAATTATTTTAAACTTGACTATTAGTTAAGATAGGATACATAATCCAACGGATTCGTAGTCCTAGAACTATTAGTCATGGGAATGCTAATCCAGTCCGCCCAAACAAACATGGTGTTTTGTGTTTGATTGTATGCTCAAGTCGTAGAAATTGAAATTGTTTATATATTCCATAACATGACAAAACTTTTAAACTTGTTCTGAATTATACACTTTATATGGATTTTGATTCTTTGGCATGGATCTCTCTACATTAATGCTATTGCGCTAATTTAATGATCCATATTTAAACTTAAAAATAAAAAATTACGTGGTTTTAAAAATTAAATTTTTTTTGGGGGGTCATTTTACTTCAATTCTAAACTCAAGTCATTGAATTACAAATTTTGTTAACATATCATTCTGTCCTAACAAACACAATAAGATCATTGCACTAAAAGTGTGACAAATAATCCTCCATCATTTTGTGCCTTCGTTTGTGAAAAAAAATAATTTAATTTGATTTTTTAATTTTTTTAGCCTGGCTAAAAACGTTTAGGGTTTAGGGATGAACTTTTGACTTTTTGTAATTTTATGAGAGAAAAAGTGAAATGATTATGATTTGGACGTGACATGTTATTTTAATGATTTTTTAACTTATTTTATTTTTTAATGGGCTAAATTAATCCCAACCATCTTGCAAATGCTACTATACACTCTTAATGGAATGCATATCAAATGCAAGTTAGCACAAATGTCAAAACGAAATTATTTTCAATTATAACCAAACACTACATAAGATATAATTAAAAATATTTAATTACAATGAGTCATATAACTAATACCACAGTAAGTCATAATTATATCATAACCAATACCATAATATGTGATAATCAAAACTACAAAAGTCATAACTGAGTACCTATAATCCACACCTCATTTATATATATATATATATATATATATGAGAATAAAATTGCATCTTTTGGAAAAGTTTTCATGTTTGGTGACTTTATCAAAGTTTGGGGAAAAAATATATACACATTTTTTTTTTTCTATATCTGATATTCTCCATTATAATTTTAGAATGATGGGATCACAGTCCAATAAAATTGCATCATTTCACAAAGTTTGGTGACTTTGCGTACAAGAAGTGTGAGTGAGCTGATGATGTGTGTGTGTCTCTCTCTATATAAACTCTGTTTTGGAAGGGCTTGGGAGCTCATCAAAATTGGGATATAATCTCACAGAGATGATGAGGACTCTGCACTTTGATAAGAAGTGTTAATATATAATATAATAATGTTATTAATGGCTTACCAGATGTAAAGGTGTAAAGTTAGTGTAGTAGTATCATTATGTTTTGTAGCTTTCGGTGCTCCACTCCATTTTGTAGCCTTTCTTCTCTCTATAAGAGAGCTTGTTCTCTTTGTAATACAAACATCAATATACAGAATATTCAGTCTCTCTCTCTCTCTTTCTCTCTCTATCAATTTATCTAACATGGTATCAGAGCTAAGTTAACAACTTAGTAATTCCGCTTCACCGGCGGGCGGCAGCCTCGCCTTGGCCGCCCGCCAGACAAACCCAAATTTCCTTAATTTCTTCTTTCATGGCAGATTCAGCAACAACAACAACCCGCCACCACGCTCCTCTTCTCACTGCTGTCACCACCCTTAACCCATCGCTGCCATCCCTTCAATATGATCAACAGCTGGACACACATCACACAGGCCAACCTCTCTCTTTCTCGTTGCAAGAGAAGGCCACCGACCGACGTTGTACTGTCGCTGGGCGTCGCCACCAACACCGGCCACTGCCTCGGCGTCGTCTCCGTCGCCGCTCATCCCTCCGGCGTCATCGCCGCCTCAGTCTCAATCCTCTCCGGCTTCTTTCTTCTCATCAGCTACTACATGCTCACCATGATCTTCATGGTCACCGTTTTCCTCAGCATTGACTGCTTCATCATCACTTCCAAGACTCTGAGTACCATTTGAGGTCTCATCTAATATCTCCTCAACTCCAATCCTGCACTCACTCCCTGCGTCTCGTGCGCACCTCCCCGCTTGAAAACCACAACACTGGGCAAAGGGGGAGCACCTTCCCAGGAATGATGCTCATAAGCCCCACTTGCTCTTTCTTTTCTTCTTCTTTTTTTTTCTTTTTAATTGCCCACCGAACCTCACCCAGTCAACTTTAGCACCAACCTCTACTGTTTCCCATTACCTCCTTTATTTTATTTTCTACCCAGTCACTTTTGGCACTCTTCTACAGAGATGTTGACAATGGAGGCCAATGGATCTACTTTTTTTTCTTCTTTTTCTTTTATTTATTTCTTTTATTTTTTTATTCTCTTTATCCCATAACCATTTTTCCTTTTTCCTTTTCTTTCATCACACTCATGTTCCCCACTCCCCACTACGCCCATATTTTTGTACCCATACCTTACTGCACCATTCTCCTTTTTCTTTTTTTTTTTATTATTTTTTATTCCACCAAAAAAAAAACAAAAAAAAAAAAACAAACAAACAAAAAAAAACATGAAAAAAAAAAAAAACAAACAAAACAAAACCCTTTGTTTCAACCTCAAATAGGTTTCTAGCTTCACCCCTATTTGAGTTTGAGGGGGGGGTTATACATATATCATGGTGAGCATGGTTACACACCATGCGAACCACCCAAGCCACCTCATGGCGCAATCCCTAAGTCGCCTCCTTGGTGCACCACCAAAGTTTCTACACCAACGGTCTGACACTACCACACAGTGTCTGCTACATCGGTCCGACATGACCCCATAAACTGTCCCAACATTGATTCCGGTCAGCTTTTACCAACGGTCTGACACTACCACACAGTGTCTGCTACATCGGTCCGACATGACCCCATAAACTGTCCCGACATTGATTCCGGTCAGCCTCTGCTACAACGGTCTGACACTACCACACAGTGTCTGCTACATCGGTCCGACATGACCCCATAAACTGTCCCGACATTGATTCCGGTCAGCTTCTACCAACGGTCTGACACTACCACACAGTGTCTGCTACATCGGTCCGACATGACCCCATAAACTGTCCCGACATTGATTCCGGTCAGCCTCTGCTACAACGGTCTGACACGACCACACAGTGTCTTTTATCTTATTTTATTTTCAGTTTATTTTCCTATTTTATTTTGTCAGTTTATTTTTCTGTTTTGTTACTCTCTCCAAACTCAAGATGGTTAGTACCTATCCTCCTTGAGTTTGAGGGGGGCTGTTAATATATAATATAATAATGTTATTAATGGCTTACCAGATGTAAAGGTGTAAAGTTAGTGTAGTAGTATCATTATGTTTTGTAGCTTTCGGTGCTCCACTCCATTTTGTAGCCTTTCTTCTCTCTATAAGAGAGCTTGTTCTCTTTGTAATACAAACATCAATATACAGAATATTCAGTCTCTCTCTCTCTCTCTTTCTCTCTCTATCAATTTATCTAACAAGAAGACTTTAAAGAAAGGAGCATGGAACCGTGAAGAAGATCAGAAGTTGATTAATTACATCAACAAATATCGCATTTGGATCTGGAGTGAGATGCCAAAAGCTGCAGGTATGAGCCAGAACAATATCACACTATTAAGCTGAAAGTTCATAATTAGAAAGGAGAATCTAAAAGTACTTCTTTCTTGTTTCTTAATAATCAGTTGTTTTCAACTTATGTAAGATATTTTTGTTTTATAAGATGTAAACAAAAATTACACAAAACACTCTTGAAACAAATTTTTAGAAATGAAAAAAAGAAAATAAAATTATAAGTAGCTCTATAATCTACATCAAACAGTACCAATGGTGGGATGGCAAATTCCAACGTGATGCCGCATATTGTCTAAAAGCACGCGGTCATGTCGTCACTTTATGTCGATTTTTCTGGAAAATTAGAAGCATGTAGCATCTCCTATTATTGAGTGGGCATGAAAGTGGCAAATAGTGAACAGAATTTTATTGAATTTTTATTCTTTCGTTACTAATACTTCTGATATACTAGTTAGAATAAAAATTAAATGCGTATTAGACATTTCTGATACCTATGAGTTCATAACTAATTCAAAGTCAATATGGTTTATTCGATTGCTAAAAAACTGTTTGGTGCAATTAATGACTTTAAAAACCACAAGTGAGGCCCTTCTTCCAAGTTTTTTGTTTCATTTGCTTGGTGCATTTGTTTGTCTTACACTTAAACATGTCCTTTCTTTTTTTTTCTCATTTTTCAGGTTTGTTAAGGTCTGGGAGAAGTTGTAGACTTCGATGGGTGAATTATCTAGAGCCAGGTATCAGGCGTGGAAACTTTACAAGAGAAGAAGAAGAAACCATACTCAATATGCATGAAATGCTTGGAAATAAGTAAGCAAATCCATCTAATATATTCTCTCTATTAGGGTCTTCAGTACTTGTACAAATGTTTTGATGTCTTTCTCTTATTTCAGATGGTCTACAATCGCCGCAGCACTGCCAGGAAGAACCGACAACGAAATAAAAAATTACTGGCACACCCGCTTGAAGAAACGCTTACGCAAACCACGGACTCAATCACAAGCATCCAGCAGCACTGAAGTGTCAGAGGGGCCGAGGAACGTCCCAGACTCAGCGCAGCCGCCTTTTAGCGTGTGCTTATCACCGAATACTGGTCCTGCTGTTTGGGTTAATGAAAATCAGAACATAGAGGCAAATCTTGGGTCAAAATTAGAAACATTTGATGGACTCTTAAGTTTATGCGAAAATCAGAATATAGAGGAAAACTTGTACTTGGAAAATCTCCAAGAAATGTTTGAGAATCCTGGATTTGCTCTTCCACAGTGTGAGCTGTGGTTCTCAGAGCCAACAAGTCCATATGGTTTCTACCATGATCCTTGGTTCAACTTCAACCTGTCAGTGCAATCAGATATGGCTGGAGTGAAAGAGCCTAATGTCCATTTTTAAGTGATACCATAGTTTTTGTGCTCCTCAGATTTTCGTTATTAAACTGTGTCTGTGTCATTCTAGTGTTACAGTCAGTCTTTTGACTATTAGGACCGTGTGTGAGGCAGTCCGTGCTGTGTTTCATCTTGTACACAGTTAGTCTTAAAGCCTAGATAAATATGAGGATTGTGTGTGGCAGTATGTGTCGTGTCTAGCGTTTCATCTTTCACATAGTCTTAAGTCTAGATAAATAAAAGCATTGTATGTAAAGAAGTCTGTGTTGTGTCTAGTGTTTCATCCTTCACATAATCTCAAGTCTAGATAAATAGGAGGATTGTATGTGAGGAAGTCTGCATCGCATCTAGTGTTTCATCTTTTACACAGCTAGTCTTCACCCTAGATGAATGATTGTGTGTGAAATAACATGACAGTTGGCACGTAAAAATTACTGTCAAATCATTTATGATTTGTTCGGTTTGGTTTGAAAGAATTCGTATATGCTTTTGGAGGCATGAACCAACAGTTCCATCAATGTATGTCGGTTTGGGTTTGAGAGAATTCGAAATTGTGTTCAGCATCATCATCTAATGCTCATACTT
This sequence comes from Camellia japonica, assembly GCA_030407325.1. Classification (NCBI taxonomy): domain Eukaryota; kingdom Viridiplantae; phylum Streptophyta; class Magnoliopsida; order Ericales; family Theaceae; genus Camellia; species Camellia japonica. The sequence goes on from JAPPVO010000014.1 coordinate 34,632,908, forward strand.
ATGTTAATATAATCTTGGTATGTTGTTGCTAGTGTGCATAGTATGAAATACACACACACATATATATATATATATGAAATTTATATAGAAAACAACATAAGACTGACAACACACGCAAAGCTTGAAACCAGATTTTGCATGCTACAGCAATAATTTTATGATGACCACTTTTATGTAACCATATTTCGTTCATCATTTACATACATCACCGTTTGACTGATTTAATAAATTTCAGTACTAACGATTATTACGAATGTAATAGTGATACATTACATAATTGAGAGGGTAATTTATATGTAAATTGGGCCGAGCTGGATGAAATGGGCCGAGCTGGACCAAGCCAAGTAATGGGCCAGTTTTGGCCGCACTACAAAGGGCCGAGTAGAATGACCATATAAGTTACTCCGGTCTGGAAAGGTAATATTGGAGTTAGACCGGTCGCACAACCGAGATAATTAGTGCGGCTGCATGAGGTCTTATTTGTACTTCGGTTGGGAAATGTGTTGAGTGAAGTTCGGTCTTCGGCCGTAAGTTCGGTCAAGGCGCATGAAAACCGAGGTGTGCTAAGTCCTTGGGAGGGCTCGGTTCTAAAGATAGTTCGGCTCAACTCTCTTATGGTTAGCTCGGTCTTAGTATGGGAAACCGAGGTAAGAGAAAGAGAAGTAAGTGCCTAGCTCATGTGTACTTCGGTCATGTTGGTAGTTCGGCCGTGACAAATCCATCTCACTTGGTTTAAGCAGTGAGGGAGGGTGTTGGAGGATAAGCATTATCTTCCAGGAGTATGAATCCTAGGAGGACTCTGCATGGAGGAGTAAGAGTCCTACTAGGATTGTGCCACACGAAACCTATAAAAGCTCACCCATATCACCTTTGGAGAGGTAATGCAACTTTGCTCCCTGAATTCATAGAGCTTTTGTCTATTTGTCAAGCTTACTGACTTAGGCATCGGAGAGGTTTCCGGCACACACCCGCCGGCTAGCTCACGTGTGTATTTTCAGGTAGTTGAACGACGTCGTACGGAGGAGCGCAGACTTGGTCAACAGGATTATACGAGAAGGTGTATTTCTTTCCCGTACAATTGGCGCCGTCTGTGGGAACTCAGATAAGAACAACCTCTTGATCAAGCTTTTTCTCCCAAAAATCAATGGCGAACAACGAAGAATTACCTCAGTCCGCCGTTGACGGACTAACTCCAGAAGGGGGTGCAAGGCGTGAAGGCCTACCCTCGGTCACTCCCATGGCGAACCTGGAACCACACAGACAAAATTCCAGGAGGGATGCAAGGGGACGAAGGCGGAATAACAGTCCCCATCACTCTCGCTCGCAAAGCCCAGAAAGACAAAGACGCAGAATTGATCCTCAAACTTTGGAAGATCGCGTCAGGGAACAAGACGAATTGATCCGTCGGATGGCGGCAGACATGGAATCTCTAAAGCGCCAGGTGAAAGGAAAAGAAGTGGCGACAGGAGAGGGGCGCACAAATAAGACGCCCCCTCGCCGCTCGGAAAGTCGTAGTAGGAATACTACGCCCTTTCAAGCAGAAAACAAGAGCCCCAGGACAGGCGATACGCTATCTAGATCCTCCAGAACTCGTCACTCCAGGTCTGAGAGGACGAGATCTGAGAGGTCGTACACCGAAGGAAGCACATATTGGCCCCCGCATTCGCACCAGACAAGGTCTAAGCAGACGGAATTGCCCAGATCGTCCGACCTACGAACCGTGCTGGAAGAGAAAGCACGGTGTAAGGAGGACGCCAGGACGCGCGATCCACACAGAGTTTCTGCCTTACAGCGGTTGGCTCCTCGGACGCATGGAAGCGTCGAGGTTGGAATGCCAATACCGCGCCCGGCCTACGAACCAACGGACAAGGCATTGGCGAGGCTGCAGACCTCACCATTCGTCCCAGCAATAGAGAACGCGCCCCTACCGTCAGGCTTCCTACAGCCCAAATTCACAACATATGAGGGGAAGACGGACCCATACTCACACTTTCGCCACTTTCGCCAAGTCATGGCTGTATACCGGCGGAATGAGGCCTTGATGTGCATCCTATTCCCTTCAAGCCTTGGCGACCTAGGCTTGACTTGGTTTGAGAAGCTTCCAGAGGGCAGCATAGCCTCCTGGGCGCAACTGGCGGAGGCGTTTGTAACGCGATTCAGAACAAACACGAAAACCCCGGTGGAGATCGACCAGTTACTCTCCATCGACATGGGCGATAAAGAGACCCTGAGATCATACAACAGTCGCTACTGGGAGACATTCAACCAGATTGGGGACTGCCCAACCAATCTCGCCATTGCGCAATATAAAAGAGGCCTCCCAGTCGGGAACAGACTGAGGGACTCTATCACCATGACGCCACCCCTCACCATGGAGGCCCTGATGGAGAGAGTGCATCAGCACATCCGGGTGGAAGAGGATGGCGCTCGTGCCAAAGCAAAATCTGACGCGGTCGCAGCACCAGAGAAGAAGGCCTCAGCAAAGGTCAACGCAGTAGACCGTCCGAACAGAAACGGACGTGGCAAAAGAGACAACGGAGAAGACCAAGACAAAAGATGGTTGAGAGTCCGCACTGCCATCACCACGGTCTTCAAGAAACCAATCTACCGTATACTTAGCGAAATTCGAGACGAGCCTTTCGTCAAGTGGCCAGCTAAGTTAGACGAAGCTCAGAAGGACTACGATGACAGATCGAGGTGCACCTTCCATAAAGAAAAGGGGCACCGCACTGAGAATTGCACACCATTGAGGCAGCATCTGGAAGAGTTGGTGGCAGCGGGTCACCTGGACAAATACATAGAAGGAGGGGCACAGCCAGCCCCCCAGGACCAGAATATGCCCAATGGAATGCCGAACGATGCCCCACCTCAAGGCGTCATCAACGTAATACATGGAGTCTTTGAACCTGAGCGTGTATGCGAGCTCAGAGGTTCAATCAAAAAGGCTGAGCACTTCAGAGAGGTACTAAGTGTCCAACCAGTCGTCAAAAAGGGGAAGATAGAGGCCACAAATGTCATGTCCTTCTCGGATAAAGACTTGGCAAGGATTTATTGCCCTCACAACGATGCCTTGGTCGTCACTCTTCGAGTCAAGGATTTTGACGTCAAGCGGATTCTGATTGACCAAGGTAGTTCGTGTGAAATCATGTATTATGAAACCTTCAAGCAACTAAAGTTGCAGGATAAAGACTTGGCGCCTGCCGTATCTCCCCTTATCGGATTCAACTCCATGCCAGAATGGCCCGTCGGCAAAATTATCCTCCCAGTCAGAGCAGGGAGTGTGACGAAACAAGTGGAGTTTTGGGTGATAAAGGTCCCCTCCACCTACAACGTTATCTTGGGCAGAACATGGCTACATGCCATGCGCTCGGTGGCATCCTCCTACCACCAAGTGATGCGATTTCCCAACGACACCGGAATAATTGAAGAAGTATATGGGGACCAGATTATGTCCAAACAATGCTTCGTCACAACGAATGGCAGCCGCGCCGCCAAAGGATATGTTCATTCGGTTGAAGAACCTGAGAGTAATGAACTGTTCGCAGAGGTTGGCAAAGCAGCTGATCAGAAAGCAGTGGAAGACTTGGTGGAGGTCAGAATAGATGAAAAGAACCCGGATAAGTTCTTTTTGCTTGGTTCATCGTTGTCCAGCACTGAGAGATTGGAGGTCTTGGAATTTTTGACCTCCAACATCGAAGTGTTTGCTTGGACCCCATACGACATGCCAGGTATTGATCCCAACTTCATTTGTCACCAACTCAACGTCCACCCTTCTGCCAGACCAATCATTCAGCGCACCCGCAGATCGGCGCTCCACCACGCCGAAATAGTGGCAGAAGAAGTAGGAAACCTGCTGGAGACAGGGGCAATCAGAGAGGTGCACTACCCAAGATGGATCTCCAACACCGTCGTAGTGCCTAAGAAGAATGGCAAATGGCGCGTTTGCGTCGACTACAAAACAGTCAACAAGGCGTGTCCAAAAGATAGCTTTCCTCTACCAAGGATAGACCAACTGGTGGACTTAACGGCAGGGCACAACCGACTTAGTTTTCTGGACGCATACAAAGGCTACCACCAAATTGCCATGCACGAACCAGACCAGGAAGTCACATCTTTCACCACCTCGAGAGGACTATACTGCTACAGGGTCATGCCCTTTGGCCTGAAGAACGCAGGGGCGACGTTCCAGAGGATGGTCACCAAGATGTTTGAACCATTGTTAGGCAAGACAATGGAAGCCTACATCGACGACATGGTGGTCAAAAGCAAGGATGAGAATGACCATCTCAAAGACCTAGGTGAGATGTTTGAGATCCTGAAGAAGCATAAGTTACGCCTCAACGCGTCGAAGTGTGCATTCGGAGTAGGATCTGGCAAATTCCTGGGCTTCCTGGTGACCAACCGGGGTATAGAGGCAGACCCCTCCCAGATCAAGGCCATTCAGGATTTGGAGAGACCAAACTCAGTGAAGGAAGTACAGCGCCTAACCGGCATGGCCGCTGCGCTCAATCGATTCATAAGCCGGTCGTCAGATAGACTACGACCATTCTTCCATGCTCTGAAAGCCAAGTTTGAATGGGACGACGAATGCGACCAAGCTCTGGAAAGCTTGAAGGAATACATGTCTTCTCCACCACTACTTGTAACCCCAATTCCTGGAGAAGAACTGTTCCTGTACCTCGCAGTCTCCCAGCATGCAATCAGCGCAGTGCTGGTCCGCGCAGAAGGAATCCAACACTTGCCCATCTACTATGTCAGCAAGACATTATTGGGCGCCGAAACAAGGTACTTGCCACTGGAGAAGCTAGCATTGGCCATGATGATGGCCTCAAGAAAGTTATCGCACTACTTTCACGCCCACACCATAGTTGTTCTCACAGCCTTCCCATTAAAGGCTTTATTTGAAAGAGCAAACTTCTCTAGACGAATTCTGAAGTGGGCAGTAGAGTTGGGACAATACGAAATCAAGTTCCAACCTAGGACCGCAATAAAAGCACAAGCATTGGCAGATTTTGTCGCAGAATTCACACCAGGAAGTCATCACATCTGCCCAGTCGACCTAACTGAGACGACTGAACTAGGGATGGAGGTTGACGACGGAATAACGCAACCCCTAGTATTGGTTACTCAGTCAGGTCCTAAGGCAGACCAAAGTAAGGAAAGGAAGGAAGAAGCAAACCATGCTACGCCAAGTTAGGACTCGCCAACGAATAAAGACTTGGTACAAACAAAAAACAAGGGGCAGACAACGAGCATGGACTATGAAGAAGACACCAGCATCGTGGAAGATCCCAAGGCATCATCTGATCCCTCCACCTGCTGGAAGTTGTTTGTCGGAGAGATGTGGAAGCTCTTCGTGGATGGAGCATCCAACCGACATGGAACAGGACTTGGCATAGTCCTCATCCCTCCAGATGGCCTAGTGATGGAGCAGGCAATCAACCTTGGCTTCCCAGCATCAAACAACGAAGCAGAGTATGAAGCGATTCTGGCAGGTCTCAAGTCAGCGCTCTACATGAAGGCAACCGAGCTAATGGTTTACAGCGACTCGCAGCTGGTGGTAAACCAAATATCTGGCGACTACGAGGCAAAGGATGATAGAATGGCCAAGTACCAAGAACTGGTCAGAACGGAAATAAAGAAGTTTGAAGTGGTGAGAATAGAACAGATCGGCAGGGAGGAAAACAGCAGAGCAGACGAACTCGCAGGCTTCGCCTCAATGGCAGATACCTCTATACCTCACCCACTACTAATCGACTACCTGCCTAGACCAAGCATCGAAGTCCCAGAAGCAGAAGAGATATGTTGCGCAGAATTAGGCCCTTCTTGGATGGATCCCATCATACTGTTCCTGAAAGACGGCACTTTACCAGAAGAGAAGAAATAAGCCAACAGAATAAGAGCAAAGTCGCAGCGATTTTGGCTCTCTCCATCCTTGGCATTATACAAAAAGTCGTTCTCAGGACCTTACTTAAAATGTGTTCACCCCAGCAAAGTAGAAGCATTCCTGTTTGAAATACACGAGGGTGTATGTGGCAGCCATCAAGGAGGAAGATCATTGGCATATAGAGCGATTTCACAAGGATATTGGTGGCTATACATGCAAGCGGATTTAGAGAAATATGTTAAAAAATGCGAAAAGTGTCAAAAATTTGCACACCAAATACACCAACCTGCCAGAGAACTTCTACCCCTCACTAGCCCATGGCCTTTCGCAATGTGGGGCTTGGACATAGTGGGCCCACTTCCAACAGCTCCAGGTAACAGGAAATTCTTTCTTGCCGCAACCGACTACTTTACGAAGTGGGTAGAAGCAGAAGCCTTGGCATCAATCAAGGAGAAAGATGTGAAGAAGTTTGTCTGGCAGAATATCATCACCCGATTTGGCATACCAAAGGCACTGATATCAGACAACGGCACTCAATTCGATTGTAGGATTTTCAGAGGCTTTTGTGAAGATTACAAGATAGAGTTCTACAATTCTACGCCCGCATATCCTCAAGCAAATGGACAGGCAGAGGCGTCAAACAAGGTAGTCTTGGATGGATTGAAGAAAAGGTTAGAAAAAGCCAAAGGCAAGTGGGCAGAGGAGCTCCCCCATGTTTTATGGGCTTACCGCACCACGCCTCGACGATCAACAGGAGAAACACCATTCTCCTTAGCTTATGGCATGGAAGCAGTCATCCCTTTAGAAGTTGGCCTCCCCACAATTCGAAGCGAAAACTTTGATCCAGACTTAAATGGCGAAGCCATAGCCTTGGAACTTGACCTTGCGGAAGAAAGAAGAGACAGAGCATTAGTTCACATCGCCTCCTACCAACAAGAGTTGTCCAGAAAGTATAACAAAACAGTGCATCCAAGGCAATTCAAGATCGGAGATTGGATACTGCGCAAAGTGATGGGAAATACCTTGATTCCAGGAGATGGCAAGCTAGGACCTAACTGGAAAGGACCTTACAAAGTGGTCGGATTAGCAGGCAAAGGGGCATACCACTTGGAAGATGAGGACGGCAAAGCAATTCCCAGGCCATGGAACACGGCAAATCTCAAGTTGTTTTATTATTAACTTTTTTCCTTTTAAGTATGTGTAATTTTTTACTTCCTCAATAAAACAAATCGATTCTTTTTCAGTATAATTGTTTTCAGTAGACAGTACCTTTAGTAGATTAGTAGCTTTGTAAACATAATTGGCCGGAATAACCAACTATGACCCTTCCTAAGCCCAGGATCAGAATCCAGGCTGCAGGACGTTTTGGTCGGAATAACCAAAACACTTTATTCTAAGTTGGCTGGAAAAACCAACTTAGAGGTTGGCTGGATTAAACCAACACCCTTCCTAAGCCCAGGATAAGGATCCAGGCTGCAGGACGTTTGGTCGAAATAACCAAACAATGTATTCTAAGTTGGCTGGAAAAACCAACTTAGAGGTTGGCTGGATTAAACCAACGCCCTTCCTAAGCCCAGGATAAGGATCCAGGCTGCAGGACGTTTGGTCGAAATAACCAAACAATGTATTCTAAGTTAGCTGGAAAAACCAACTTAGAGGTTGGCTGGATTAAACCAACACTTTGTACCCTTCAGCCAAAGTAAGTGTATGGCTGAAGAGTGGTTGGCTGGATTAAACCAACTTTTTTGCTCTTCAGCCGAAGTAAGTTATATCGGCTGAAGGGTGGTTGGCTGGATTAAACCAACTCTTTGTACTTTTCAGCCGAAGTAAATTATATCGGCTGAAGAGTGGTTGGTTGGGTAAACCAACACTTTGTACTCTTCAGCCGAAGTAAGTTATATCGGCTAAAGAGTGGTTGGCTAGTAAGTTAGATAGCTAAAACCGAGATCATAGTTGTGCAAATAAGTTCATGGAAAAATTCATTAAAAGTACAGGCATACATACACAAAACCGAAACAAGAGTTGAAGAAAGATTTTCTCATTGAAACACAGAAAAAGTACAATCGATGGGCCACAGCCCGGTTACAAAGTTCAAAAAGAAAAAGAAAAAATCAACGAAGAAGCGCATCTAGTTCGGCATCAAACTCATCCTGGAGACCGGTGTTTGATGGGACTCCGGTGTCGGTTGGGAGCACGGTCTGAACTGGGAGACCGGTCTCAGCTTGAACTTGGGTCTCAACTTGAACCTCGGTCTCAATGGATGGAAGCTCGTCCCTTCGGTCTTCAATGACTGGCTCCGACCGAACTGACTAATCATTTTGTTGTTCATTGATGACCGGGGTGGGAGTTTGCTCATCTTCCTCGGAATCATCATCGTCATCATCATCTGACCCCTCGAGAAACTGCCTTTGGAGATCGGCGGCGTATTGTGAAAGTGAAGCTGGAATGGAGTACGGTGGAACGTTGTAGACCTCGGTGTCAGGCGTACAACCGAGCTTCTCCACCGCAGCCCTCCAGCTGCATTTGAAAAATAGATCCTTTGCTTCGTCACACTGAAGAGTGTACGCGTCTTCGGCCTCCTTAAAACCCCGCTTCTCGGCCTTTTTTACCTCCCCCTTCAATTGATTTATTTCGGCATCTTTCTTCTTCTCAATTGCAGCCAAGATGCGCAGGTATCTATCTTTTGCCTCGTTGGCAACTTTTTGCTTTTCGGCTTCAACCGAATTGGCAACCTCGGTCAGCCGACCGTTCTCCGCCCGAAGCTCGGCTAGCTGCTTCTTTGCATCCTCTAGCTCGGCCGCTTTAGATTCAGCTTCGGCCATGGCCTCCCTTGTACTCCTCCTAAGTTCCATGACCCTTCTGTGAGTGACTTGGTTTTTTTGGATAGCCTGCAAAGCAGAAGTAACATCAGCCGGATTCAAAGTTGGAGAAAATTTGCATAGAAAAAGAGAAAGCTGTTTACCAGGATCATGGACTTAGTGGAGGATCGAATTGACTTCAGCTCGGTATTGAGTTGTTTATAGTGGTGCTCCATGTCCTTAGGAAGGCACACGCTTTTGGCCAGGTTATAAGCCAATAAGTGGTCCTTCTCAGCAACCACGGAGTCTTCAGCCCTGATATCTCGGTTGTCAAAAGAAAGGACAGGAGCCCATTTTGAGGAAGTAGCAGTTCGGTCAGATTGCTCCGGTTGGAGGCTTTGCTGGGGGCGTGGAGGAGAGCTTTGTGGAAGAACGGTCTCGTCTTCATCAGCAAGACGTGGCTCGGTTTGGGTAGTCCGAGCACGCTTGTTTCGGCGTGAGGAGGATGGTTGTTGCGATGGAAGGGCCACCACGGTTTCAGTGGTTTGGCCGGTTGTCTGCACTTCGGCTAGAGTTGTTGCGGTTAGGAGGGCCTTCAACCTGTTCTTCTTAGCCATTTCTTGCTCGGCTGCGAGTGGTACAAGGTTGATCTGGGGCAAGGAAGGGTCCGGTTCCGGTGCGTCTTCGAGGAGGAAGTCGGTCACCCTTGCTTTTCGGCGACCGGAGTAGCGGTAAGTCGGTTCAAAGTCTAGAAGCTTTGCCCAACTTCTCTCCTTCACTCTTAGTGCGTCGCGCAGAAGACCGAGGTTGGGGTAACCGTAGTTTGAGAGGAGATGGGCTTTATCTGCAAAAGAAGATAACCGTTAGTTCGATTTAGAGGAGAGAGCCGAAATAGAGAAAAGTGTCAAATACAACCGAAGTAAGTGTACCAGGAATTCCTTTGTTCCAGTTTATTCCCCATCCAGGAATCTGGGCCTGGTGGTCCTCAAAATTCCCAGAGACCCAAAAGAAGTCATCGTCGTTTAAGTCTTTGTCCGGTGTGTGTTTTATTATTTTTTCTCGGCCACGGCGTACTCTCAAGTAATAACACCAGCCTTCGTTTTTTGATCCTATGGAGTATTGGTGTAGTATCTCGGCCAAACCTAGGTTGAGACCGGTTTGGTGGTTCTGTGCGGCTATACCCATTATTATTCGGTATGTATTGGTGGATAGTTGGGTTGGGCAGAGTCTGGTTTGCCTTAAGAATTCACATATTAAGGGTTGGACTGGGAATCTAAGTCCAGTCTCTATTATGGATTGGAGGGTAAAGGGTACGAAGCCTTCGTTGCCCCATGGGTCAACGTCCTGTTCGGCTAATGTGAGGTTTACATCGGCTGGAATCTTGTAGTCTTTCCTGAATTCGGCTAAGCCGCCTGGGGTTTCTACTAGGAATCTGTACTTCCCCATTTATTGTATAACTTATGGAATAAATTAATTCGGCTGAGAAGTTGTGCTCAGAAGCTCGGTTGAGCACACAGAGGGAGTGCCTGGACAACCTAAGTCTGCAAAGTGGAAAACAAGGTGTTAAGCACAGATTGTTGACCGTGCTACAAGGAAGCAAAAACAAAGCATGACAAGACAGTTCTACTTCGGCTATGCGGGGTACTACATGATCTACCTCGGTTTCTGAAAGTTGTGTTCTTATCTCGGTTCACAAGGTACTTGGTTATTTCGGATATACCTATGGTTTTTGTTACTCCGGTTAAGCATCAAGGGGCAGCTTTCTAAGTCCGGTTTAGAAACTCAGAAAACTGGCTTAGCCCCGAAGCCTTAGCTCGGTCGATGGCCAAGATTCCTAGTACGGTGCGTTTTTATTTTGGCTAGTATGAATCGGATGGTGACTTATTAAAACTACTGTTGTATGTTCAAGTGCTAGTTCGGCTCCAGTTTTCCTATATCTTTATATATAAGTTAAAACCGTTTCCTAGTTCGGCCGCTTCATAATTATGGATCAACATCAAATATCCTACTGGGTATTGTGTGTATTCGTGTGTTCTTACAAAGTTTTTTCCAGAAACAAAGTTAAGCATGAAAAATGTTTTGCAAAAAACACACAAAGCAGATTACTGCGGATCAAAACGAAAGCAAAAGAAACAGACACAGGTTCGTGATGTTTACCTGGTAGTGAAAGAAGGACAAGATTGAAGCAGATGGGAGCAAAAACACCAACTTCAGAGATGCAAGGATTGACGAGGTAGCAGGAACTCAAGAAGAGAGATAAGGAAGGGTGAAAAGTTTTTGTGAATGATCTGTGGAATGAAAAGGTTTTTTGTTTTGGAAGAAAGGAAAAAGGCGGGAACTATTCAATTTTTTCGCAGTACGAGGGTGGCTTGACAGCTGCAAGGAGCCAATCAAAGGCTGCCACGTGTCATTGGAATGGGGAACGATTCAGTTGCTGCAAATTGAAGAGACGTTTTGACCGGACGTGTATAGCCCGGCTGGAAAGGGTTTTAGCTCGGCTGGAGGGGTTAGAACTCTAGCTCGGCTGGTAAGCAGGTAATCCCTATCATGCTTTGCAGACGGAATTAAGGGGCAATTGAGAGGGTAATTTATATGTAAATTGGGCCGAGCTGGATGAAATGGGCCGAGCTGGACCAAGCCAAGTAATGGGCCAGTTTTGGCCGCACTACAAAGGGCCGAGTAGAATGACCATATAAGTTATTCCGGTCGGGAAAGGTAATATTGGAGTTAGACCGGTCGCACAACCGAGATAATTAGTGCGGCTGCATGAGGTCTTATTTGTACTTCGGTTGGGAAATGTGTTGAGTGAAGTTCGGTCTTCGGCCGTAAGTTCGGTCAAGGCGCATGAAAACCGAGGTGTGCTAAGTCCTTGGGAGGGCTCGGTTCTAAAGATAGTTCGGCTCAACTCTCTTATGGTTAGCTCGGTCTTAGTATGGGAAACCGAGGTAAGAGAAAGAGAAGTAAGTGCCTAGCTCACGTGTACTTCGGTCATGTTGGTAGTTCGGCCGTGACAAATCCATCTCACTTGGTTTAAGCAGTGAGGGAGGGTGTTGGAGGATAAGCATTATCTTCCAGGAGTATGAATCCTAGGAGGACTCTGCATGGAAGAGTAAGAGTCCTACTAGGATTGTGCCACACGAAACCTATAAAAGCTCACCCATATCACCTTTGGAGAGGTAATGCAACTTTGCTCCCTGAATTCATAGAGCTTTTGTCTATTTATCAAGCTTACTGACTTAGGCATCGGAGAGGTTTCCGGCACACACCCGCCGGCTAGCTCACGTGTGTATTTTCAGGTAGTTGAACGACGTCGTACGGAGGAGCGCAGACTTGGTCAACAGGATTATACGAGAAGGTGTATTTCTTTCCCGTACAATAATAAACAAACTAGTGTGGAAAATACGATCATAATAACAATATTCCTGCTATTGTGATTGTCATATCTAGAGCCAATGCTTTCCAAGCTCATTTGATGTTTGGTAAGTAGTTTTGATTTCACTTTTGGTCTAATTACTCTATTCACCCATTGCTTATTCAAATGAATATATCTTGTGCGGGGTGGATTACGCATGGGCCAAATTATATTGGTAGTCTCTATATTTCGGCTCTTATATTATTTAGTCTCTATAATTTTAATTGGCTCGATTTTGGCCACGAATTTATGATTTTATATCAATTTGATCTAATTGATTACAATTGTAAGTATTTTTTGATAAGAATATGCACATGACATGTGTTATGCTTATATAGGCAAAATTGTGAACTTATTCAACTGAGTTAATATCAACCAATATTCAATAACCATTTTTCTTTTAAAAAAATCTAGTCGATAATATCAATTGGACTAAATTGACACAAAATTTAAAATTAAGAGTCAAAATCGAATTAATTAAAATTATAAAGATCAAAATGAAACAAAAGGTAAAATGCAGGGACTATTGAGATAATTTACCCTAACAACTTTGTACAATCTTTCTGTTTGTATATAGCAACATTCAAATTTTTTTCATTACATTAATAGTTAGGAATACTATATGAATAATAACAAATGATACACTAGAATTACATAATAATTACCCTTTATTTCGAAGTGTGGCATCTCAAAAAGATTAGAAATTTGTTTATAAAATCTAATTTAATCCCATAAATGCCCCTTTGAGGATCAAGATGACTTGGCATACTCCAACTCCTTTCTAGTTTGGTTGAGAGAAAAATTATAAATGGATAGAATTCAATCACATAATCAAGCAAAATTCTTTTATAGAGTGGAACCCATCAATATATGTATCTCCAGTTCTGTTATCGAATTTTAAGTTATTTTTGTATGGCTTAATTGGGCCTTTTTCTCATTCCAATCTATGTCATCAATGACTTGGATTTGATGCTGGTTGTTGAAGTGCGTGCACTATTAAAAAATAGTTAAAGATCATATTTTGATAAAAAAAAAGATTTCACTTTTATTAGAAGTGTGATAAAAAAAATTAGATTGATATTTTAATCACACTTAATTTGATTGAGTGTGATAATATTTATTTTTTATGTCACTTTTCAATTAAGTGTGATTATATATATATATATATATATATATTTTTAATCACACATTCTAATTAAAGTGTGATTATATACTTTTTAATCACACTTTTTAAACAAGTGTGATTATATATATATTTTTTAATCACACATTCTAATTAAAGTGTGATTATTTATATATTTTTTAATCACACCTTCTAATTAAAGTGTGATTATATATACACTACTACTTTTTAATCACACTTTTTAAACAAGTGTGATTATATATATATTTTTTAATCACACATTCTAATTAAAGTGTGATTATTTATATATTTTTTTAATCACACATTCTAATTAAAGTGTGATTATATATACACTACTACTTTTTAATCACACTTTTTAAATAAGTGTAATTATATATATATTTTTTAATCACACATTCTAATTAAAGTGTGATTATTTATATATTTTTTGATCACACTTTCTAATTAAAGTGTAATTATATATATACTACTACTTTTTAATCACACTTTTTAAATAAGTGTGATTATATATATTTTTTTTAATCACACATTCTAATTAAAGTGTAATTATTTATATATATTTTTTAATCACACATTCTAATTAAAGTGTGATTATATATACACTATTACTTTTTAATCACACTTTTTAAATAAGTGTGATTATTTACATATTTTTTTAAGGTAATTAAAATATGATTATATATACATTACTACTTTTTAATCACACTTTTTAAATAAGTGTGATTATATATATATATATATATATATGTATATTTAATCACACTTCCTAAATAGGTGTGATTGTATAAAATATTTCAAATTGATTTTTATATAAAATATACAATTCTCAAATTTTTAATCACACTTAATCTGATTGAGTGTGATAATATTTATTTTTTATGTCACTTTCTAATTAAGTGCGATTATATATATATATATATAGGGTAAATTACACTGACACCCCTAAGGTTTATGTTTATTACAGTTCTCCCTTCACGTTTTGGAAACTACATCTGCCTCCCTGAGGTTTAAAGTTTCATTACAGATTCTCTCCCTTAGCAATTTAATTTTTTTTAAATACTAATTTTGCCCTTACTAGGTAAATTACATTGACACCTCTTACATTTTAGAAATTACAATCCCCTCCCTAAGGTTTAAAGTAGCATTACCAATTACCCCCTCGGTTAGTATTAGTTGGAAAAAAATTCATTGAAAAAAAATTAATTGAAAAAAAATTATTTGAAAAAAAAATTGTTAGTAAAATTTTTAAATTTCTGTTTAAAAACAAACATAAACTTATTTTTTGATTTTTGTTTTTTCCTCAAATTTACAAACTGAGACAACCATTTATAAATTGAAAAATTATCAAATAAATTTTTATGACAAATTTTTAAATTTTTGTAAATATAAATTGAAAACTGAAAACGAAATGGTTACCAAACAGGCTTCAGATGGTAAAAATGTCGTAAAATTAACAAATAATTAAATAAGTTACCAATATAATAAATGACTTATCAAAAGATTCTTAGGCTATGTATGGTTTGATTTTTAGAAAAAAAAGAAATTAAAAATTGAAAATTAATTTGGTTAAGAAATAAAAAATAATTATCATTTTTATATAATTTTTATCTTTCGAGTGGTTAGAAATAATTTTTTACAAATTAAATTGAAACAGCCATACGTATGTATATAACCTGCCCAAAAGTTAAAATTATAATTATTTTTTACCCTTAAATGATAATTATTTTTTAGTTTTTATTTCTTAACCAAATTAATTTTTTATTTTTAAATTTTTTTTCTAAAAATCAAACCATATATGGCCTAAGAATCTTTTGATAAGTCATTTCTTACGTTGGTAACTTATTTAATTATTTGTTAATTTTACAACATTTTTACTATCTAAAACCTGTTTGCTAAGGTGCCATTTGATAACACTTACGTTTTCAGTTTTCTGTTTATATTTACAAAAATTTTAAAAACTCAAATAAAAACTTGTTTGGTAAATTTTTGATTTATAAATCAGTGGTCTCAGTTTATAAATTTGGCCAAAAAATATAAACTCAAAAAATGTGTTTCCATTTTGAGTTTTTAGTTTTTTTTTTTTTTACCACCCAACACTAACCACCACCCGCCACCATTTTCCACCACCGTTTTCCGCCACCACCACTCACCACCCACCTACCACCACCACCACCCACCACCCGCCACCAACACCCACCTGCCAG
Organism: Camellia japonica; assembly: GCA_030407325.1. NCBI lineage: Eukaryota > Viridiplantae > Streptophyta > Magnoliopsida > Ericales > Theaceae > Camellia > Camellia japonica. The sequence goes on from JAPPVO010000014.1 coordinate 34,648,353, forward strand.
CCACCATCACCCACCTGCCACCCACTCGCCACCACCACCCACCTGCCATCTACCCGCCACTACCATCCACCGCCCGCCACCTACCCACTATCACCACTCAGCACCCATCTACCACTGACATCCACCACCCGCCACCACCACCATCCACCTACCACCACCACCTGCTACCACCACCAGCCACCCACCACCACCACCCACCAACCACCTACCACCCACCCGCCACCACCACCCATCACCACTACCACCACCACCCACCACCACCACCACCACCACCACCATCACCCACCACCCACCGCCACCCGCCACCCACCACCACCACCACCACCCGCTACGACCACTCAGCACCCATCTACCACCACCATCTACTACCACCACCACCACCACCACCACCACCACCACCACCACCACCCACCACCACCCACCCACCACCACCACCACCACCACCACCACCCACCTGCCACCACCACCACCACCACCACCACCACCACCCACCTTCACCCACCCACACCACCACCACCCCATCCGCCACCCACCCGCCACAACCACCCCACCACCCGTTACCACCATCCACCACCCGTTACCACCATCACCACCACACACTCGCTACCACCCACCACCCGCCATCGTTACCCACCCACCCACCATCACCACCCGCCACCTACCTGCCACCACTACCCACTCGCCACACACCTGTCACCGCCACCCACCACCCACCACCACCACCACCCCACCGCTCCCACCCACCACCACCACCACCACCACCACCACCACCACCCACCCACCACCCACCACCACCACCACCACCACGCCGCCACCACCTACCACCACCCGCTTGCCACCATCGCCTACCACCCGCAACCACCACCACCACCACCACCACCACCCACTCGCTACCACCCACCACTCGTCACTATCACCCACCCACCCACCACTACCACCACCCACTCGCCACCACCCATCACCACCCGCTACCCACCACCCGCTACCCACCACCCACCGTCACCACTTTCCACCACCATCTTCCGCCGCCATTTGCCACCACTTGCCATTTCTCACTCTTTTTTATATTTTTAAATTTTTTTAAACATTTTGTCAATTACCAAACGCGTTTGTAGTTTATGTTTTTCTAAAAATAAACAAAAACCAGTTTATAAAATTTTTGTAAATATAAATTGAAAACGTAAACGTTACCAAACAGATCATTTCATTTTCAGTTTTCAATTTATATTTACAAAAATTTTAAAAAACTGTCATAAAAACTTGTTTGATAATTTTTTTGGTTTATAAATGATTGTCTCAGTTTGTAAATTTGAGGAAAAAATGTAAATTCAAAAAATAAGTTTACGTTAGTTTTTAAATAGAAATTTAAAAATTTTACTAGCAAAATTTTTTTCAAATAATTTTTTTCCCAATTAATTTTTTTTGGGTAAATTACACTAACACCCCCTGAGGTTTATGTTTATTACAGTTCCATCCTCACCTTTTGGAAATTACATTTTCCTCCTAAGGTTTAAAGTTTCATTATAGATTTTTCCCTTTAGCAATTTAATTTTTTTAAATACTAATTTTGCCCTTAGTGGGTAAATTACATTGACACCACTCACATTTTAGAAATTACAATCCCCTCCCTAAGGTTTAAAGTAGTATTACCAATTGTCCCCTTGGTTAGTATCAGTTAGAAAAAAAATTCATTGAAAAAAAATTAATTAAAAAAAATTAATTGAAAAAAAAATTTATTATTAAATTTTTTAAATTTCTGTTTAAAAACCAATATAAACTCATTTTTTGAATTTACGCTTTTTCTTCAAATTTACAAACTGAGACAACCATTTATAAATCAAAAAAAGTATCGAACAAGTTTTTATGACAGTTTTTTAAATTTTTATAAATATAAATTGAAAACTAAAAATGATGGTAAAAATGTCGTAAAATTAACAAATAATTAAATAAGTTACCAATATAAGAAATGACTTATTAAAAGATTCTTAGACTATGTATGATTTGATTTTTAGAAAAAAAAATTAAAAATTAAAAATTAAAAATTAAAAATTAATTTGGTTAAGAAATAAAAAATAAAAAATAATTATCACTTTTATATAATTTTTATCTTTCGAATGGTTAAAAATAATTTTTTATAAATTTAATTGAAACAGTCACACGTATGTATATAATCCAAAAAAAAAAATAGGCGCCAAAATAAAATGTTGTAGCGCCAATCACCAAAAATATTTATAAAAAAAAAAGAAAAAAGAAAAAAAAAAGAAGAGTTATGCTGCTATTCAGCAAATAAGAGAGGGAGAAGATAAAGGGTCAGAGCATCTCCAACGCAGGAGCCAAAAGGGGAGAATTAGGCATTTTGCCTATTGGAGTTGGATTTCGAAGCTCCAACGCGCTCTGTTCCAGCCCATTGATGATCCCAGGTATGGCTCTCTTTCTCTTTCTCCACTTCCCTGTTCTTCCCCATCATCTATCTGCAAAGGAATACATGATTTAGGGCAATCCATTTGCAAAAATTGGGTTTGTGTACTGAAATTGTTCATTGGGAAATTGATGATAGCCACTGGGTATAAACCATTGATGATTTATTTGAAGCTATCAGATCTGAGGGGGCATCATTGTCAAAAGTTTTGATTTTTGTTTGTTGGTCTGTATTTTCATGCTATTTTTGCATATTTAAAGCTGCATTCGATACTTTTTTTGGGGTAAAAAATTGGGTTTTGGGTTTTATATTCAGTGTTTATGCAATGTGCCTGGTAGATTGAGTCATTCACTTTTATATTTTGTTGTATTTGCTTTTATAGATTGCTTGATGATAGGTTTTTCAATGTGTAGAGGGGTTTCTCCAATGTCCTCTACATGTTCGATAAATTGACTCAAAGAATTGACCCCACAATTCCAGCCAAGAATCTATACATGTTTTATATTATGTGTTATTGATTGTTACTAATTGCATTCAAGAATTGATTGTTACTAATGTGTAGAGGGTTACTGATTGTTTTATATAATATTACCCCACAATTCCAACCAAGAATTGCCTCAAAGAATTATCCTCTACATGTTTTATATTCTGTGTTACTGATTGCTCTGCTAATTAATTAGTCTATTTTGTAATTGTTTGAGAAATGTCTATGAAAGTTGTTTTATTAGTTGAGTCTTGAGCACTGAGACTTGGCTTTGCACTAAGCAATTATGCATCATGCGATTCTAAGCAACTGATGCTCTAATTTTTTTGCTATAACTGATGCTCTAATTATTAATGCTACACAAGAATTGTCACGTATTGTTTTCAAGATAGGCTATAGATACTTAAAGAAAATTAATTTCTAACCATAAATACTTTTATATATCAGTATAGATGCAAATACATTGGTGTGCTTCATAGGATAGCATGTTTGAAGAAATTATTGTTTGTCTATGTTTTATAATTTTTATATCTATATTCTAAAAAATACAGTAATGACATATGTTCAGAAACTACTAAACTCTTTTTTATCACCAGTTGATTATCACCAGTTGTTTATGCAAATTGAGAGCAAGGAAAATTTTAAATTACTTTCTATGAATTGAAAATTTTAAATTACTTTCTATGAATTGAGAGCAAGGAAAATTTTAAAATTTTAAATTCAAGATTTAAGATTTTCTCAAGTTCAGTTGAATTTTATTTTTCTTTTTTTCTTTTTCTCAAGAAAAGCTTTACAATGATGCCTTTCAAGTTCAATTCACTGACCCATTTGGGAGATTGGAAATGGGATATGTAACTTTAAAAAAAAAGGCATGTTGCTTGGTGTTCTGTTTTCATTTTTTAAAAAGAACATAAATTTGTTTGGAAACTTGTTTCCTTACTAAATCTGTGTATGCAAAAATGTTTTGATTGGAGTGACCTCTATAGTATTTCTTTGAAGTTGTGGAATCTTTGGCATGACTTTTTGTTATTTTCTTTAATAGTGACAAATCTTCACATTGCAAGGATTTCATTGTTGTCCTTCTTCACCTCCTCTTCTTTTTTCCTTTTCTTTTTGCCCCCATGTGTATGACAGGATCTGCAACCTATAGATTGCTTTGTGGTGGAAGAGTATTTGCTGGATGTGCTTTTGTTCTTGACTGGCTGGTTTGTGCTCGTCACTGGCTCATTATTGTTATGATTATTAGCTCAATATCAGCATCATCATTTATGCCTTATTAACTTCATTGAGTTATTGCACTAGTAGGTTAAATATTATTTCCAGTTTGTCAGATGCATTTAGCTATTTTTTTCTTGAAATTTTCTGAAAATCACCCACCAAAAACTTGTTTTCATATGTACAAAAACAATTTTCGCAAGTGAATGTTTCTAAAGTTTTCATTGTTTCGTTTTGAAAAATCAACAAAAAAATGAAAACAAAAATTCAATCAAACAGAACTTAGAAAAACAAAGCTAAAGATCTTGGAAATAATGTTATAGAGTCGCCTTTTGTGAAGCTCTTAGAAGAGATAAAGGTAAAGAATGACATAACAAATGAGAGGAAACATAATGTAGTTGTTAAAAAGTGATTTAGATATGATTTAATTGTTGGATTGGAATGACATTTTGCTTAGGGTTGTTGTTGTTATGGCAGGTGAGGAGGTTAGAAGCACAAGGTGTGCCTTCAAAGTAGGCAGAGGCGATAACTGCTGCTATTACTGAAGTTTTAAATGATAGCTTGGAAAATGTGGCTCACTCTTTTGTTTCAAAAGCAGAAATGCAGAAAGTAAGGGTTTGAATACTAGGTCTGCATTACTTTTGGCCTGATCAAGGGTTGGTATGAGAATATATATAGCTATAATGTTTGTGCTTTTGTTGTTGTAGACTGACATGTTTCATGAGTCAAACCTCTCCAAGTTTAAAACTGAAGTACAAAGTTCCCAGGTACTAATCTGTTTCTGCATTTTCGTTTCCCAAATCTGACTAGAATCCTTTTGATTTGTAATAATTGCTGAATATATGAAATTTTGTTCATTTTCCCATTTATAGTAAGTTAATTACTAAGAACGGGATAAGAGTATTTATGAACTTGCTAAGTTGCGAGACCGGAAAACTATAGTTATTCAGGTTGAATATATAAAAAATGAGGATTCATTGGTATTAATGCTAGACAAGGAATGCAAAAGGAGTGATTATTGAATGAAAATCACATAGTTGATTTAGTATTAGAAGAAACTGGTAATTGTTGAATGAAAATCACTGTTATTTTGAGAAATTAGTGTCATAATCTTGACCCACATCATACACAAAATCAGAATGCATAACCAGCCAGTAGCATAGCTACCAAAGGCCTAACCAAACTGAAGGGTAGTGCACCTGTTTTATTTTGAACAATTACAAAATAATATGATAGAAGCATAAAGTACACATGTACATTTGGTAATACATTTCATTCATTTCTATTCCTTAGGGCAAGTTCCTAAGTCCCAAATGCGCATTCCATGATGCAGATACTTGATATTACATGTCATCATCATCCTTGGCCAAACACAAGGCCACATAATACACATATCTCATATCTTCACAAATTAGTACATAAGGTCTCAATATACAAAACTTAAGGTTTCTTCATTTCATAGCATGCACAAACTCCAATCACCATCTTCATATACAAAGACTAGATCCTCAATTTAAGCTTCATCTCCATAAACGTGGTGGAAATAATGTGATGAGCTATCCAACTTAGTGAATAATATGAACACGAGAGCTAGCATTTTACCATGGATACAATGTAGTCGAAAGCATAGGATGCTTAAATAGATAATCAATGGATAGCATAATTCATTTGAAATGAAACATGGTTATCAGTATGCAATAGATAGCTTTGAAATCAAAAGCATAATTTTCTCAAATTTGATAATCGTTCAAATCTTACAAGACATAGCTGAGGTATATTGCATTTCAAGTCCAAAGCTTCCATTTCACATTATTATTAGCAAATTCATGATTATATATGACAACAAAAATAAAAATTATAACAATAAATCAAACCTATCTTCATCCCAACTTCTCAAGAGTTTTCTTTACCCACTATGCCATATCTAGGGCCACAGGTTGTACAAATCATCAACAAATCATCTAGACAATGAGAGAACACATGAAGTAAATTATATGCTTATTTTAAACATTTGAGCGTAAACAACACATGGAGTAAACCATATGGGGTAAAGTAAATTTTGTCCTTTTTTCATTAACTTTTTTTTTAGTACTCTTTTAAGACTAAATGAAGGGCTTGGGTGTTTGTTTGAGCAGGGAGGAAATGACTTTGAGATATATGACTCAGAGAGAACAGTGAGTCACACAGGTCAGCTTTATATTTCAGCTTCTTATTGCATTATTAAATACCATGGATTTTTCTATTTCCATGGCATCTAGAGAACCAAATGCATCATTAGTATAGTGTCATTGCAAAGAAAGCTCCAATCAGACTTGGATGATTGCAAAACAGAATGGATCCATTTTTGAAAATAAATATAATTGGTGATATTCTCATACAATGTTGTAAATGATTTTTTATATAAAACAGAGTACTTGTTTTAAATGCTATGGAAAACAAAATGGAAAAAATGTTACAACTTCAAAATAAACAATTTCATTTGGATAATGTTGTAAAACGACATATATATACACATAATCCTCGTTTTAATGATGCAATTGGGAGTTTCTAAACCCACCACACACCCGCCATGTTCATCTCTACGCCTATATTCACAAATTTTTCTTCGTAACATACAAGATATACAATGCATATAGTGAGTGTAGAGAGAAAATAAGCGTGTATTTAGAAGCTCCGATGAATTCTTTTCATAAATGCAGCCTCTGCTTCGCCAAAACCTGTTGCTGCTGGTGATAGTAACTGCAATGTATGTACTCTCCCCCCTCCCCCCCCCCCCCAACAAAAAAAAAAAAAAAATGAAGTAAATTCTTGAGTTTTTATTTATTTATTTATGGGTACCTAGAATTATGGTTCAACAGTAATAATAATATACCTTCACAAAAAGATCGTACACAAGCTGTATTGAGATTTATCATTTTTAAATACTGTGCTCATTAGTGACCTCCTAATTACAATGTCATTGACACTGAGCTGCTATGGCATCTAATTGTTAACAGGGAAGTTACTTCCAAAAGGATTAAGATCAAGCAGAAATGATTAATGTTCCTATTTTGGTTTGCTGAATTAACTTTTTAGTTTATTCATATGTATCAGTGGTTTCTGGATTAATTTGTGTTTTTATTTTTCAGGTCAGAAATTTTTTGGAGAGATGCAAAATATGGTCCAAGAATTAAAGAACTTAGTTTTTTTAAGTTTTTTCATTTTTTAATATATGTAAGCACAGTTAATTTTTTTTTTATTTAATTCCTTTGTATATACTTTTGAATATTTAATTTTCATTTATGAAATATATGACGTTATTCTATTCAATATGTGGTTATGATTCAAAATATAGTATATAGTGTGTATTACATTCTTCAAATGTGTATATAAAAATAATATTGATTATTTTTCAAATGTGTCGAACCCTTTTTTTATTACAGATTTTATTAGTTATTAATCACACTTAAAAGGTGTGATCTAAATGTTATTAATCACACTTAAAAAGTGTGATTAAAAATGATCATTTTTAATCACACTTTCAAAGATCACACTTAAAAGGTGTGATCTAAATGTTATTAATCACACTTAAAAAGTGTGATTAAAAATGACCCTTTTTAATCACACTTTTAAAGATCGCACTTAAAAGGTGTGATCTAAATATTTTTAATCACACTTAAAATGTGTGATCTAAATGTTATTAATCACACTTAAAAAATGTGATTAAAAATGACCCTTTTTAATCACACTTCCAAAGATCACACTTAAAAGGTGTGATCTAAATGTTATTAATCACACTTAAAAAGTGTGATTAAAAATAACCATTTTTAATCACTCCCAAAAATCACACTTTAATAAAACTTAAAAGGTGTGATTAAATAACATAGATCACACAAAAAAAGTGTGATCTTTATCTATTTTTATAGTAGTGGTGGATATATATATATATATATATATATTCAATTTGTTTTGCAAATTGAAGACGCCCATGTGCTGGTTTTGGTGAATAAGAAAATGGATGAGTGAGGTGTACATATGTTTCTAAATATTTGTTAATTGGTTTAACCCATCTTTATTGGGAGACAAACGTATTAGCTTTTATATAGAAAATTCTCAACAAACCACCTACGGGGAGCAGTTTCCATGTCCTTTCTAAAATTTGAAAATAATATTTTCTTTTTTTGTGATCACTACAACAAATTATGTTTTTGGCGATTAAATTTTTAATTGTCAAAAGTCATTTTTTAGTCACTGAAGATTTTTGCCAACTAAATTTTTTGGTCGCCTACTTTGTCCCAAGAAGATTGTCGGAAAAGGTATTGGCGACTAAATTTTTTTTAGTCCCCGAAAGTTGCAAATTGGCAACTAAAAATTTAGTCGCCCAAAAGAAAATATTTAGTCGCCAAAACTCAATATACGGCGACTAAATTTTTACTTTCCATTCGACGACTAAATGCTTTTAGTAGTCAAAACTCAATATACGAAAACTAAAATTTTTTTTTTGTCGTCAATTCAGGAATTTTTTGCAACTAAATTTTTTTTTAGTCGCCAATAATCAATATACACCGACTAAAAAAAATTAGTAATTAAATATTTTATTTTTGCCAACTAAAAGATTTATTAGTCTCTAATTCTCTAACTTTTGGTGACTAAATTTTTTTTAATCACTAATTTTAATTGCCAAATATGTATTTTGTTGTAGCGGAAGAAATAGAGCTTTTGTCGATGAGTGTTGTCCAAATAGAAAGACGCATTAAACATTAGCTCTTGCGCCAACATGTTAGATTGTCAAAATATTATTTTTCAAAGATATTTTGACTTCCTTTTTTTTCGTGATCGGTATGTATTATGATTTAAAGGGTTTACGTATAAATCTTAATAAGTGAATTTATTATTTAATAAGTTTTATAATAATTGATAATATTTTTCATCAAATATTAGTAAAAAACGTTACTAATTATTAATTTTTAACGACTATTTAAAAATTGTCATAAAAATGTTATTAATTATAAATTTTAGTAACAATTTAAAAAAATTATCACAAAAAAAGTTACTAATTTTTAACTTTCAATGACAGTTTGACAAATTCGTCACAAAAAAAGTCACTAATTGTAAGTTTTAGCGACCATTTATAACAACCGTGACAAAAAAAAGTGACTAATTGTCAATTTTTAATGACATATGTAAAAAAATAGTCACAAAAATTATTTTTAGCGACGGTTTATTGAGACTTATTTTCAATAGGACTTGATAGAAATTAAGTCCAATTATTAGAACCTATTGGTAATTTATCCGATTGGTTTTTACATTTTACCCCTAGTTTAAACACACACACAGAGAGAGAGAGATGAGATTAGTTTGAACAATTAAATTGAAACACTTTTTATACGTTAGAGACTAAATTGGCCAAGTTTTGAGATAAAAATGACATAGATCGCGCATTTTGGAAACTAAAAGCATAATGTTTGAACATTTATCACTGTCTTTAACAATGTATTGATAGCGTTAGGTTAGAAGACTAAATTAACATAATTTTTATGTATTGCGGACTAAATTGACACGATTTAAATTTTAAAATTAAAATGACATAAGTTACATATTTTTAAAACTAAAAATATATTTAACCGTAATTTTTTGTGTAATTTTTTCTATTTATATGTTATTTTTATTAGACACTTGCAGTGAAAAGTGTATCATGATAATAAGGCAAAACTTTCTCATCTTATTGCACAAGATATCGTTTTAAAAATTGTGTTTAGTTAATCAAACAAGGGAGTGGCGAATGGATTAAAGGTGGTGAGTTTCACGAGTATTATAGGAAGAGATGGTGGAAATGAAGTGATAGTTGCATGAAAAAAGGAGTTAGGGTTTTATTTTGGTGGTTTCATTAATTGTTTAAGTGATTCTTTGATCTTCAAAAAAAAATATTGTGAGTATAAAATCCACTTCTCTTGATTTATGTTTGATTCGTTGTTTTTATTTATTTATTTTTATTTATTTGATGTTGATTTGATTTTGTATTTGTATGTAGATGATAGATTGATTTCAATTATTCTAGGTAGTTGTGTATGCAAGGTTTGGGATTTTTATATGTATTTATTATACGATTGTAATCACACTCATGATTATATGAAGTAAAAATAAATTGGGAACCCATGGGGAGTTCATGGGTTATAAAGGTAAAAACCTTGACCCTTATTATAGCATTGAGGCCTTTTCCCGGATGGTGAAATCTCTAACAGAAGTCCTCAGTTAAGTGTGTTTAGGCTGGAGTAGTTCTGAGATGAGTGACCCATTGGGAAGAACAAATCCGTGCGGGCATGGTGTAAAGCGGACAATATCGATGACATGTGAAGGATTAGGGTGTTACAAATGGTATCAGAGCCGACTCTCCGGAGTACCGAGTGTGGGTCCCTGGCGTCTCTTGGTGCATGTGGGCGGGCTTGTGAGCTGGCAGGCTATGGCATGGAGACGTGCAGTCTTAAAGAGGGTGGATTGTACGGTCCCGGTGTCCCACATCAGGAATGGATGGGAGTACCTGGGTTATAAAGGTAAAAACTTGAACTCTTATATAGCATCGAGATCTTTTCCCGGGTGGTGAAATCTCTAACAAAACTCCCTAGTTAAGCATGCTTAGACTGGAGTAGTTTTGGGATGGGTGACCCACTAGGAAGAACAAATCCGTGCGGGCGTGACCTAAAACAGACAATATCGATGACATGTGAAGGGTTGGGGCGTTACAAAGACAGATAATTTATTCAAATTCCCATAGGTGTGAGGTAATACATATCCAACTCCACCAGTTATCAGCATTCATCCAATTTTACATTTTCAATACCCATTTTATTTATTTATACAAAATAATGATTCGAAACATTTTAGGGCAAACTCCCATCTTTTCTATCAACTCAAATGTCAAAATCAATTATTGTGTCACAAAATAATCTCATTTTCAAACCCCATAACCATTTATATTACATTCATTAGAAACCCCTCTTTTGATTTTTCCATTCCAACCCTAGGCTTGTCCAAAATACTTCCAAAACCAACCATTTTTACACAACAACCAATAACTAAGTTATAAACCATAAGAGAGTATAGAAAATCCCTACCTCAAAGAGAGAAGACAAGCCAAGCAAGGATGAAACTTCAAAGATGCTAAAACCCAACTCTATTCTGATCAAAATAAAGATCTAGAGATGCTCACTCTTTTTAACAAAGGCAAATGGGCGGAGAAATCACTAGAACTACGTGAAAATGTAAAGAGAGAGAAAGAGAGAGAGAGAGAGAGGGTCTTAACTTTAGGGTTTAGGAAGAAAAGATCTAAAAAAGTGATGTAAAAAGTCAATTTCATGAACTGATATACGCACAGTCCGCTCGAGCGCAAGAAGTGATGCTCAAGCCTCAAACATAATAAGTTGTGCCGCTCGAGGGTAAGAAGTGCCGCTCGAGCGCCAAGACACAATGAAAAAGACGCTCACCGCTCGAGCGCAAGAAATGACGCTCAAGCGTAGAAAACACACATCCAGTAGTTTTGCAAACAATAGACCAACAGCTCAAGCGCAAGAAATGGCCACTCAAGCTGAGCCCACTTGAGCGCAAAAAGACCCGCTTGAGCTTAGAATACACTCTCCCAGTAGTTTTGCAGGCCTGCAAAAGTACTGAGAGTTTGCAAAACCCGCTCGAGCGCAAGAAGTGTTGCTCGAGTGGAGAAGCAAAAATATGGGTAACAAGAGTTTGGAAATCAAGCAACCAACCTGTCTTAAACACAATCACAACACACCAAAAGACAAACTTAAGGGAAAACCAAGGGAATAAGAGATGAACCACAGCACTAAATCATGAAACCCAAGTCCGGAGTACAACAAAGATCAGATCAAAACTAGAATCGGTATAGTTCACATCAGGGGTTACTCAATAACAAATATAACCAGATAATGTAAAAAGAATTCACATTGAACCAAAAGATGGGGAAAATAATAAGAAATTTTGGGGTTCTAATTATTTGATCACCATCAACAATCAATAAGACCAAGTCCAATATTGACAAAATGGGGGGAAATATGGAGCTTATTACAAAAAAAATAGCATATGACAACAAAAAACCAATAATAATAACAGATCATGTAAATGTTTACATCAATTAGGTACGTAACGTGAATGTTGACGTCAGTCGTTACTCAACAACAATGGTATCTGTGTAGGAATTCACATTGAACCAAAAGATAAAGGAGAAAACATCAGAAATTAGGGGTTTTAATTATTTGATCACCATCAACAATCAACAATACCAACATTCACAGAGAGGGGAAAAATAGAGAGGTTATTACAAAATAATAGCATATGACAACAAAAAACAACAATAATAACTAGGTAATGTAAATGTTTACATCAGTTATATAGATTCAATTGAAAGAAAAACAAAGGGTTGAAGGATGAGTGCTTACATTTGCTTCTCATTGTAGCTGGCCATGAACGAACCACAGTTGGTAATATTGAATCAATGTAAACGTTCGTAGTGGTGGATCGAAATGGAATACTAGCCGTCGGAAACTGTGGAAGATGGTGGTGAAGCGATGTGAAACCTAGAGTTAGGGTTTGGAAGTTTTTGTTGCAACAGTGACAATTTTGAGAATGAATAATTTGGGGAGTGAAATATGGAATGATGATGGAATACGATCGGTTTTGATTTCAGAATATAATAGGAGTAGGAGAGATAGAGGGTGTTTTAGTCTTCTTACCTCAAATAGGACCTAATGGAATAGTAAAAAAAATATGAGTTAGATGGAATAAAACTCTTTAAAAAATGATTTATTAAAAAGGCTCCCATTTATCAATTTTACTATTATAACAACAATACTGTTAAAAAGATATGGTGATATCTTCAAAATAAGACTACTATTAAATATATAAATTTTAAATTTAAAAAATAATAATTTGAAATAGATAAAAAAAAAAAAGTATCGTTATAAAAAAAATGTATAACTAAAGTTGAAATGAATAAAAATAAAATTACTTAATTAAAAAAAATCATTTAAGTTTTCAAGTAAAATCGTAGAATTAAGAACAACACAATTGTGTCTTGTCTGAGTGAAGAAAAAAGAAAAAAAAAAAAAAAGGTTAAAATCGAGTGTAATTGATAAAATAAAAGGAATGAAATAAATTTTTAAAAATTAAAAGAAAATTATCTTTTCTTGTTAAAAAATATCTTTACATGTCCTGAGTTTAATCTGTGTCCGAGTGAAAGTCCAATATATGTGGAGTAGAAATCTAGTATGTGTAGGGTGTAAGCAGGGACGGGTCACGGATTTAAGAAAGGGCTAGGTGGGGGTCATGACTCATGAGTCCCTCTTTCCCCCTCTCACTTTGTCATTTTTTTATTTGGTTTTTTTTTTTTTTTTTTTCAGCTCTACAAATTTATACAAAAATATCATAAAAATAATATGAGAATACTATTTTTGCAAATTCAACTTATTTTCATAGGTATGTTTTATTTTAAAGTGAAACGTCCATTTTGAGCCACATCATTTTATGTGAATTTTTTGTATGAATTTTTTTATTTGTATACTATTACTATTATTAAAATTAGAGATTTTAATTTGTGATTATTTATGTTAATATTAAAAAGTTTGATGTGCTGAATTAAGGACTTTAATTTTGGTGATTTGAATAAAAATTATAAATTTATGAAGGGATTTTAGTTTCTTTATTTTTAAACAATAATGAAAAATAATTTTATTTTTAGTTATAAATATTGTGAAGAATCAATCACAGTATTAAATAGGTGATCAATGAAATTTAAAAAAGCCAAAAAAAAAAATAACTTCGGCTTCGTTTGGGAAGAATTAAAATAGTTTGACTTTTTAATTATTTTAGCTTAATTTTTTTAGTCTCGTTTGGTTTTTATTTTTTATTTTTTTAATTTTTATAAAAAAAAAATATAATAATTATAATTTAAATGTGACATTTTATTTTATTGACTTATATAATCAATTTTATTCGTATACTTTTATTAGCCAAAAAAAAAAAAAAAACCAAAACTAAAACCGAGACCGAAGATAGCTTAGCTTTAAACCTATCTTCGTGACTGTGTTGAAAACGAAAACTAGGAAGACAGTGTTCTCTACCAAAGGAAGACTTTTGAAGACGAAAACATCTCCATCTTTACATTTACGAGCAACTTCGAAAGAACAGGAAAGAAGCGAGCTTGCTTTCCAGGTTCTCTCTCTCTCTCTCTCTCTCTGCGCTGATATAGTACATTTTTTTGTTAATTTCTCAATCAAATTTTCAATTACATGCAGACCCAAAAAAAATTTTAAAAAAAAATTAAGTAAAATCCTGAGCAGATCTTCGAGTGTATTCTAAATTTCTGATAATTGATTTTCACTTTCTAGCTCCTACACACATTCCCAATCGCTGTATTCAGTTAGAAGAAATAATGGGTGAGTGAAAGTTTTCTGATACACAATGTCAAAGCAGATTCCAAGTCCAATCTAGTTTTTAAAGGATTCATCTTGAAGAAATTACATGGTTCGATTTGTATTTGCATAAATTCTTAAGGTTGTATTATCCCATTTTGAAAATATTTTTATTACCCCTTTTGAATATACAAAGATAGTGCACAGATCTTTGTAGATCCTGGACCTTGGAATTGAACTGTTTGTCTGTATTTGACTTTGAGTTCATTCTTTAGAGTTAAATTGTTTGGATACAACCCCAAGGGATTAGCCGAGTCTCAAGTTGAGCCGTGATAAATGTTTCAAGAAGTATAGGTCACAAGTTCAATCTCAAGTAGTGCTTGACCGGTTGATCCTTTAGGGCCACCCTAGGGCCTATGGCCGCTAATAACTGGTGTGTGGACGGAGACTACATGTATGGGACTAGTCAGGGCAAAGCCACAGATACCGTGATTAGAAAGAAAAAAAAAGAAGTGTCAATTTTCAAAAAAATGTAAGACAACACGTGGGGGGCACGGAAAGAATATGTGATTTATATATTTATTATATGTCATTTATATAAATATTTTGTCCAAAGATAATGAAAATTAAATTTTTAAAATTTAGAGAAAGAGGGATTAATTGGTATAAATTTACATTGTTTATCATTGTATTCTCTCAATCATTTTGTTCAGACTTATAATGTGGTTTATGTATGTCTAAGTTATAGACTAATTGCGTTCCCCATTGTCTCAAGTGTGTTTGGGTGTAAAAAATTTTAACAAATAATATGACACGTTTGGACATGTATCCAACAAATGTTAGAAGTGTTCAATGAGTGTTGGTGTTGGACATGACATGGACACACACCTTCTTAGAAGTGTCCGTGCTTCTCATACACCAAAGTCTAAATATAGTTTGATTTGATGGATCAATTACAAATTGTTCTTTCAAATGTCATCTGCTTACATTTTCAGAATTTTGAGTTCCATTAAGTCAAATTACTAATGTTGTTTTCTTAGGAAATATTTGTTTTGTAATAAATTTCTTAGCAGATAAATCTGTTTATACATGCATAAGATTGTTCTTGATTCTAATAATGTATAAGATTCTCAATTGGTGAATACTGCTAATATTAGGTTTATTGTCTGTGCGCTTGGATAAAAGTTGACTTCTTCACTAGATGGCATGAAGTATGAACTGTTTAATTGCACAATACCAGTAAGGGCCTTCCTGTAATCAATCATTTGGCTTTGTTGTTTCACATTCTGGAACTAAAAACAATTCAAATTTCCTTGGATCTTTGACCCTATCTGTTTATTTATACATGTTCTTGCCCCCTCCACCCAAAAAACAGGAAAAAAGACCTTTAACATTGAGATCATCTGGACATGTATAAGCATGACGATCAAGTTTCAAAAGATCTTGGGTTCAAGTCTTGTAATATGTATTTGACGTGTCATGGACAATTGTATATATTTCATCAGATTGTTTTGCACTTGGAAAAAACTTGAACTTGCTGCTATCTTCAATTTGTCAAAATTTTCTTGTATTTTTTTTTTTTTTTTTAAATTTTGGAGTACATAATTTGTAAAATTCTATATTAATTCATTGACCAAAATTATGCAGTGGGATTGTAGCATCTACAATGGCACCTGGTACAGTGGTTCAGCGGAAGGACAATATCTCCAAGTTGTTGAGGGATGACAATGTGAAGAAAATTGTTCTTGTTGGGGATTCTGGAGTTGGAAAAACATGGACAGCTAGACAGGTAAGTAATCATGCAATTAAAGATGGTTTATTTGAGATTGCTGTTTGGGTATTCCTCAACAGAGAAAATGATGTGCCGACTCTTTGCAAGAGTATTGCTCATCAATTATCTCTCCATCCCATTTCTGAGGAGTGGGAAGCTGAAGACGGCAAAGAAGGGGAAGTGAAGAAGGAGAACCATAAAGATTTGCAAATGATGATAGCTGAAGCCCTTGTGGGAAAGAGATTTCTTCTAATTTTGGATGATGAAGGAAACAAAATGGATGAAGAACAAATAATATCCAAATTGAAAACCCTGTTTAATCTTCAGGACCAAAGTTCATACAAGGTTATAATTACTAAAGCAATGAACAACACCGCCTATGCTGCCTCGGGAACCGAAGGTGTGATTCTGGTGGAGCCCTTGTCCGTGGAAGAATCATTGTCCTTATGGAGAGAAAGGGTTGGGAGAAGCGTTTATGAAGATCTAGCCATTGAAGCTTTAGCTAAAACTTTCATTGAAAAGACTAAATATTTGCCTTCTGCAATTATCTTGATGGCAAAAGCCTTTAGTTATTTTGTTCAACATGATTCTGGGACACGGATACTTGAGCGATATTTGAAGGAAGCATCAGCTTCTGACAAGGAAAGCTATAATATAACACAGCTAGTACATAGTGGGTATGACTTGTTGCCAAGGAATGTCTTAATTGACTGCTGTCGGCGTGGCAGTCACTTCTTTCGTGACCGTGGAAGCATCCATTACAATGAGTTGATAGCTTATTGGGTAATGGAAGGCTATTTTGGGCATGTCGATTGTATCGAGAAGGCATATGAGAAGGGCCATTCTGTTTTTATGGAGCTTGTGGATTGTCAGGTGCTGAAAAAACTGGAAGGTGGTTTTGTTATCATGGACAATGCAATCATAGATTTGGATGACTCTGACCGTTATGGATTTGGCGGGACAGCCAGTCTTGGGTTGGCTGATCTGTCTGAAGATGTAGACTGGGAAGGGTTTGGGAGAATCACGCAGAAAGATGGAATGATAAAATCACTTTGTACTGGTAAGAAGGGTCAGAAACTCTCAACACTTTTCCTTAATGGAAACCGTTGTGGAGAAATCAAAGATAATTTTTTTGGGTCGAAGAAAGAACTTCAAGTTCTTGCCCTTTTCAACCCAACACTCAAATCATTGACACAGCTCTTGTCTGACATGCACGAGCTTCGTGTGCTTGTGCTAAGAGGTTGTCATTTTTTGGAGAAGATCAATGAGAAGTTTGAACTTCAAAGATTGATTGTTCTTGAGATATCTAATGCTAGCTCCTTGGAGAAAATTCCAGATGATTTTTTTGATCACATGCTCCAACTTCAAAGCTTGCATATATCTGAACTGAAGGTCGATCATTTACCTTCATCTCTTGAAAAACTCAAAGAATTACGCTGGCTCATCCTTAGAGACTGTTCTTGCTTTAAAACCCTAATAAGTCTGAACAGTTTCAGCAAGCTCTTGGTGTGTGATGTTTCTGGTGCTAAATCTTTGACAACTTTTAGAGACAAAGCCTTTAAAGACATTCCAAAACTTCAAACCCTTGATCTTTCCCGTACCTCTATTAAAAGCTTGCCAAAACTTATCAAACTCGGAGATCTTACTCATTTCTCACTAAGTGGCTGCAAATCCTTAGATAGACTGCCCAGAACTGAATCACTAACTACCCTCCAAACTCTTGATCTTTCAGGTGCTAGGAATTTTAAGGAATTCCATGAGCAGTCATTAGGAAATTCTGGTGGCCTTAAAATTCTTGATCTATCGGAGACTCCTCTAGAAAAACTGCCTTCCAAGATCAATCCTCGCCATCTATTTTTAAAGCATTGCTCTCAGCTAAAAAAACTGCCATGCCTCGAAGCACTTAAAGACCTCGAGGTACTTGATCTTTCGGGTTCAAAAAGTCTGGTTGAAATCGAAGACCAATTCTTCAGCCGTCTGAGATCTCTTCAAATTCTCAACCTTTCAGAAACTAGCATAAAAACTCTACCATCGCTTGCCAATCAAAATAATATCCGTCAGCTATTATTATCAGGCTGCATTGCTTTGAAAGTAATAGAAGACAAATCCTTTGAGCATATGTCTTTCCTTCAACATCTTGACCTCTCTGAGACTAGTCTTGAATACTTGCCATCCCTTTTGAATCTTAGCAATCTCTCTGTCCTTTCACTGAAAAACTGTACAAACTTGATAGCACTTCCATCGCTAGAGTCTCTAACAAATCTTGAGGAGCTAAATTTATGTGGTATTAGCACTTTGACGAAAAATGGAGCTGGGTTTTTGGAGCACAGGAGCCACCTTCGCATTCTTGACCTCTCTGAAACCCAACTTGAAGAGTTACCATCAATGTCAAACCTCAAAAAACTTCGTCAGCTTTCTTTAAGAGGTTGTCAGGGCTTACAAAAAGTGCTAAATTTGGAAGAGCTTACAAGGCTTGAGGTTCTAGATCTTTCTAGAACAGCGGTCACTCATCTACCGCCCCTTCTCAAACAACTCCTCCTGGGGGGTTGTTCAAAGTTGGAAGGGTTTCTGGATGTGGAGATGCATGATCTGTTGGGGCCCACTGCTAAAGAGCTTCCCTATGGAATCTCAAAATTGACTCATCTTGAGTGCCTTGATCTGCCAAACACGAAGACTATTGAAGAAGCTGAGAGCAGAAATACAAAGTCCCTGCCGGAAGAAGATTGGGGCATCTCTAGTTTTCTTGATGAAACACACCGGGACAATGGCAAGCCTCCCATATCTGTAAATGGTATTCAATTTCTTCAAGTTTTGAAGAAAAATCCCTCTTTACTCACACGATTTCATTTCTGTGTTCATCCTAGTACCAAGGGGCAAAATAAGAATGGGGATACATATTCTTATGGAAATGACCTTATTTTCAGAGATACCCACTTCCAAACTGTAGAATTTGGTCATTTTAAAGATCAACGAGCACTGGAGATCAATGGATTCGATTGTTTCCCAAAGGGTGCTGAGGATATTCTCTGCAGTGTTGACTGTGTATTTTTTATTAATAACACTTTCAACAAATGGTTATCAGATATTGGTGTTTCCACCCTCAAGGCAATCAAAGGCTGTTGGATTGAGAGATGCACTGAAATGGAGGGCGTTTTTCATGCAGGAAAGGAAGAGGATATTGCTAAACTTGGGGAAACATTGGAAATTTTAGGGGTTTCAAATGCTATTAATTTGTATAGCGTACACAGTGGGGACCTTCTTTGGTAGGGCTTCGAAAACCTTAAATCTCTGTATCTTGATTGCTGTCCAAAGCTTTCAGCTGTTTTCTCATCATCCCAGTTGCCAAAAAACCTCAAAGTTCTTCAAGTCAAATTTTGCGATAAATTGGAGAGTGTATTTGAACAAACGTCTCCAGAGCCTAAATTGCCAAAATTGGAGACACTATGTCTGTGGGAACTACCAGAACTGAAGAGCATTGGATGCACATTGCCGTCTCTACAAACTCTAAAAGTATGGGAGTGTCCAAAATTGCAGAATTCAGAAATCAATGTCAGTTTGGTTGAAAGTTTACGGACTTTATGGATTTCCAATGTTGTTGATTTGAAGAGTGTATACAGTGGAAGCCAACAACCTGAGAGTTTAAGAAACCTTGTAACTTTGGTTCTTCAGAGTTGCCCTATGCTTGAAAATGTTCTCTCTTCGCCTCAGCCGCCACAAAGTCTCAAGACCCTCAAAATCAAGTCTTGCAACAAATTGAAGACTGTGTTTGAACACGACACGTCATCAGATTATGTATTGCAAAAGCTAGAGACACTTGATCTACAAGAATTGCCAAAATTGGAGAAAATTGGGGGCAAATTTCCATCTGTAGAAAAACCCATTATCATGGGATGCCCAAAATGCAGATAGTCCACAGTGGTTTGAATATCAAGGTCTCCTCCTGTTGGGTATCAGAGGAATTCGACATGGGATGATAAATTAGGAGATCGGACACGTAAATGAACAGAAGACAAATTCAGGTTATTTATTGTTTAATTTTACTTTCCTGGCATAATTATTTGCTTTTTCCCACTTACTTGTATTGCCATCCAGCTGAAAGAATTTTTATTATTATTATTATTATCTGCTTTAACTCTATTATTACCTTCTTGGTGCTTTTTAGTTCATCCGGAACAATGAGCTGATCATTTTTTCACCTAAATCAACAATGAGCTGAACTTCTTGTAATCTGTTACTGAGAAAATTGTCAAAAAACTGCTACTTGTAAAGAACAATCAGAAGTTGTTTCCTCTTTATCTACATTTTCTGATCTCATCTAATTGGCGTGATTGTCACAGGACTATGGAGTATTGGCTGAAATTCCTCAAAACAAATTCGAGATCCAAACATAGTCTAAGAGTTGCATAACTATGCTTTCTCTGGCAGGCTACGAAGTGGTGGTGCTTGGTGTATTTGTCCTAGACAGAGCTGGTCTGAACAGTTTTCTGACCTTGCTCGGTGTCAGGCTCGTGCGACTAAGCTCAACATCACTTGATGCAACTCAATCTCATTTGCAGATACAATTTATTGTGTCTCTCATATGAATTGAGGGTTGGACTTCATTTATCTGATTCAATGAAGTTGCACAAATGCTTTTTCACGAATTGAGATTTATTTATTTTATTTGATGTTGAGATGGAGGCAAGCTTTTTATTTTGATGTCTATTTTGATCTGTTTAAACTGATGGAGTCAAAATGAGAAGTTTATAGTTGTCCTAATCTATAGGTATGATCAAAATATGGAGAATGAATTATTATTCTATGCGGGGTTGAGTTTTCAAACTTGTTTTATGAATTTTATTTTTTTTTTGAAAAATTAGAAATTAATTTGATAAAAATAAATACTAAAAAAATATATTTTTAATTTTTAAAAACTTGTTTCTTAAAATAAAAATAAAAATAAAAGTTATTTACTAAATTAATTTTTTAAAAACTTTCAGAAATAAATTAAAAAGAAAAAAGAAAAAACAACAACAACAACCAGATAGAGTGAATATGGGTTGTTAGGTTTTTGTTTTTGAATTTGGGTTGTTAGGTTATATGTGGTGAATTGTGGCACATTAGGTTGAAGTTTTTCTAATTTTATAATTAAAAAGTCAAAACTTGGTTCAGGCTCTTCTAATTGAGAATTTTCTACTTCATTTTCTTCTCATATTTTTTCTTTTATGTTCTTTCAAATATTCCTTTAGAAATGTATGATTCAGCTATGTTTGGGAAGACTAGTTTTTAGATAAAAAGTTATTACAAGTTATCACATTATTTTTAAAAATTTTTTTTTACATATTTTTTTGTAAAAAATTAAAAATTATTATAAAAAAAAAAATCAATTCCCAAATGAGCTCTCACAGTATACCTTAAAAATGATTTTTTTTTTCTTTTATTTATACTTTGGTGATGTTGTGCATTAGTGCTAGTCATCAAACCTGTATCATCACCGTATCATTACGACACTAACATCTACCATTACTATACCACTATGGCACTATTGACCACCGCATCATCTTCTTACTTCTTTCATTCTTCTTCCACCACCAATGTACTGCTATCACTCTATTTTCTCTTCCCAAAAACTGTAATACCATTTTCGTTCACCAATTCCGTTCTCTTTTACCAAAGAACCACCATTCTCTACTTCCACCACATAAACAATTTATGGTTAGTGTCCATCATTTCTCATTCTCTATGTTTCTCCTCAATTTATTTTTAGAGTAAATTACACTTTGTCTCCTTTAAGTTTGACCGTTTTCCCATTTCGGCTCTTTGAAGTTTTTTCTTTTTACACTTTAACCCTTTATATTTGTGATTTTTTCCGATTCACTCATAAACTCAACTTTCTCAAAATATGGATGGAAAATGCCATATGTGGTAGCCACATGACATTAAAACCCACCAAAACCCAAACCCACCCATTTCCAAACCCAAACCCATAAACCCTAACCTAGAACCCCAAACTCAACCCCTTCTCTACAACCCACCTCATCTATCCACCACCATTACCCTCCTCTACACCCCCCCCCCCCCAATCTCCACCGCCTTTGTCTCCTCCTCTATTCTTTAACCCGTCTCTTGGTTCTAACCCTTCACCTTCACCGTCTTATTCTCCATCTTTAACCAACAACAAACATCGAGAGTGATGTCCATGGCCATTACGAAGAACATATCCAAAACCTCCACCTGCACCCTCTCTGTATAATACATCCACCGACGAACATGCTAAGATCGTGATCTAGTTCAACGACACCAAATCCAAAACCATGAGCTTCACCGAGATCAAAATCGAGATCACTATCACTAGATTGTTCAAATCGCTGTCATCGTCCACTCAATCGGGGATCTCCCTTATTCTGCAATCTTCTTCCTTTCTCTTAGGTGTTTTTCTATTTTTATTTTGATTTCTTGGTTTCTTTATTTTGATTTCGATTTGGGGCAGGTGATCGATGTGAAGGTAGACAGGAGATCGATTGGGGTAATGGAAAACAAATGAGGTAGAGCGAGTAGATGATGGCGATCAGTAGAAGGAATGGTGAATTGGAAGGAAAAGGGGTGGTTCAGGGCAGTTGGAGAAGATGAAGGTTGGGTATGGCGGTTGGTGGTGGAGGTAGGGTTTGGCTACAAAAATGAGAGAAAAAGAAAGAAACGGGTTTGGGTGGGTTTTTCGGTTTTGGGTTTGGGTTGTATAATAATACATTTTAATCCCTTCTGGCTGCTATATGGCATTTTTCATCCATATTTTGAGAGAAGTTAAAGCCTTGTTTGGCATAATTTATTTTAGTTTATCTTTTTATCTTTTTTTTGGATCACATTAATCAATATATCATCTTTACTTTTTTACACATATTTTTATAAAAAGTAAAAAAGTACATTTATTTAGGACATCCCAAACCATCCCTAAATTTGGAGTGAATTGTAAAAAATTACAAACATAAAAAAAAGATTATAGTGGAAAAACAAAAAATAAAACACATTTAAAGAGCCAAAGTGAGGGGGGATAAAGTGTAATTTATCCTTCTTTTTATTTTTTCTTTTGTGACATTAAACTTGAGATTTGTTATATTTTAGCATTTATATAAACTAAGGGTTGATTTGGGATATTTTAAAAAAGTATACTTTTTGACTTATTGGCTTATATGGGTTGGGTTTATTGGCATATATGGGTTGGGTTTGGTGTAATGTGTTAGAGAGGTGATGTGATTTAAATAAGATAATGTGACTTAAATAGGATAGTGACTTTTTGACTTTTTGTATTATTTAGATTATGTCAAACTTGGCCAAGTGAGGTTATTTGGGTTGGTTAAGATTAGTGAGATAAAAATCAATGCTTTGACAACTCTCAATGAACATCAAAATCTCTATTAGTTGGTGAAGATTAACAAAGGAAGAAATTTTAGGGGACACTGTATAATTTCTCAAACATTAAGGAAGAAATTGTAATAAAAGTAAACTTAAAGGGGTGGGAGTGTAATTTATCATAAATTAATAAATAAAAAGTTACGCCAACCCAAAATAATACAAAATGGATTCGTACCAGCTGCTAGCATTTGTACATGTGGATGTGTGAGTTGGCAATCCACAAAGTCAAAGGTCCGAAGCAACCGGTGGAAAACGTGAAGAAATGTACGCTTCATCATGTGGGTCCCACATGACACTTGTTTATTTTATAAAGGGTAAATTACATTGACACCACTGAGGTCTATATTTATTACAGTTCTCTTCCTCACTTTTTGAAAATTACACTCCTGAAGTTTAAAATTTTATTACAGATTGCTCCTTTCAGCAATTTAATTCTTTTCAATACCAATTTTGCTCTTATTAGATAAATTACATTGACACCCTCACATTTTAGAAATTACAATCCATACATAGCAAGATAAAAATTACACTGGCATCCCCTGAGGTTTATGTTATTACACTTGAAAGATAAAAATTATATAAAAATGATAATTATTTTTTATTTTTTATTTCTTAACCAAATTAATTTTTAATTTTAAAAAAAAATTATAAAAATCAAACCATACATAGCCTAAGAATTTTTTATAAGTCATTTCTTACGTTAGTAACTTATTTAATTATTTGTTAATTTTACGACAATTTATGTTTATTACACTCGAAAGATAAAAATTACATGAAAATGATAATTATTTTTTATTTTTTATTTCTTAACCAAATTAATTTTTAATTTTTTAAAAAAAAATCTAAAAATCAAACCATATATAACCTAAGAATCTTTTGATAAGTCATTTTTTAAGTTGATAACTTATTTAATCATTTGTTAATTTTACGACATTTTTACCATCTGATGCCTGTTTGATCCATTTCGTTTTCAGTTTTCAATTTATATTTACAAAAAAATTTAAAACTGTTATAAAAACTTGTTTGATAATTTTTTTGGTTTATAAATAATTGTCTCAGTTTGTAAATTTGAGAAAAAAATATAAATTCAAAAAATGAGTTTACGTAGGTTTTTAAACAGAAATTTAAAATTTTGACTAACAAAAATTTTTTTCAATTAATTTTTTGTTTCAAATAATTTTTTTTCCAATTAATTTTTTTTTTCAATGAATTTTTTTTCAACTAATACTAATCGATGGGGCAATTGGTAATGCTACTTTAAACCTTGGGGTGGGGATTGCAATTTCTAAAATGTGAGGAGTGTCAATGTAATTTACTCAGTGAGAGCAAAATTGGTATTTAAAAAAAATTAAATTGCTGGATGGAGCAATCTGTAATGAAACTTTAAACCTCAGAAAAGAGAATGTAATTTTCAAAAGGTGAGGAAGGAACTGTAATAAATATAAATCTTAAGGGGTGTCAATGTAATTTACCCTTTCATAAATTAAGGAGAATCCTCGCCTCGCTTGGTACAATGGGGTGAAATGAGGTGGGAATAGAAACATAGTGAGAATAGAATATATGATAGAATTGAATGAAATATTTATTTTCATTTTATTGTTTGTGTGACATAGTAAAATGATATGGGAATGGAATGACTGTTCTCATTTCCCCCGTTTATTTTGTTAAGTAAATTGAATGGAATAGAATGATTATCAAACTAATAATTACCAGATTAAATATTATATAATCATATTAAATTTAGAAAATGAATAAAAATTGTAAAAAATTCATTAATATGAACAAAATAATTATTTTTAAAATTGCACAATACCCGCGATCATAATAAAAATATGAGTTAATTATTTAAAAGTCTTATTTATAAATGTTATGGTAGTTCAGATCTTATCTAAGATTTTTTGAACCAATAAATTCTATTTAGTAAAAATGAGAATATTATCAGTTTTTTCTCAAATTTTAAAATTAAGAACATTATCAATTTTGTATAGTAATTTTAAATATAATTTTTTCACTAACTGATAAAAAAAAACTTAGGCCTCGTTTGGGAACAGGCTAATTTAGTAACTTTTTGGCTATTTGGCTAAAAAGGTAGGTGAAAAAAACTTGTATGTTTGGGATGACTTTTTGGCTAATTACGAAAAGATGTGCAAAAAGTAGAGAGAAAAGAGAATCTTTGACTTTTTGGTATGAGTGGTTGACTTTTTGGCTAATTTAGTAACTTTTTGGCTAATTAGCTAAAAAAGTAAGTCCCCAAACGGGGCCAGTATCAGATTAAATATTTTTACCCTTCTACTTATTGGTTTGATTCAACTATCTAATAAAATCGAGAATATTATCAGTTTTTTCATTTTTTAAGTTTTTTTTTTTCAGTTTTGCACATCAATGTTCCATCATCATACTCCTTTATAGACACAAAATTTTCAATTTTGCATAAAAAAATATTTCAGTTTTTTTCAATTTTTTTTTAAAAAAAAATTATTTTTTTGTTTGCACATAATTTTTTTTAGTTTTTTCAATTCGAAAGTTGATATTTTAAAATTTTTAAAATCAAAATAAATATCAAATCATTATGTTCCTTTATAGATAATCATAAATGATAAACAATCATTGTTTAAAAGGCAATTCCGACTATTAAAAATTTAATGAGACTTTAAGGTCTAAAAAATCTTAGTTAAGATTTAGGGGTGTTTTGGGAAGATGGTTATAATCTGATTTTTGGTGAAAAGCTGATTATAAGCAAATTATAATCAGCTTTTCTGTGAGAGAAGAGGAGATAAAAAATCTGAAAATCAGATTTTTTATCTCTTCCCAAAAGAGGCCTTAATGGAATATAAATTAAGACTTATGTCTAAATGCCCCTAAAAATATTCATTAATGACATTAAAAACAATTGAAATACTATTTAATCAACATTTATTAAAGCAAAAAAAAAAAAAAAATAACTTATGTTAGAATGATTGTAATAAATACATATACTTTAAAAAAAAAAAATAGTAATCTCTTGTGCGTAGAAATTTTTCAATCTGTCAACAAGAAATAACAACTGTCAATGAGCATCAAAATCTCTATTAGTTGGTGGAGATTAACAACGGAAAATTATAATGCAACTCATAAATTTTAGGGAACACCGTATAATTTCTCAAATATTAGGAAAGAAATTGTAATAAAAGTAAGCTTAAAGGGGTGGGAGTGTAATTTATTATAAATAAATAAATAAAAAGTTACACCAGCCCAAAATAATACTAAATGGTAGGGGTGGGCAACAGTTTATCCGAACAGCTCAAACCGCCTAATTTGTCCAACCCACATATAAATGGGCGGTTTCGCAAACATAATGCGGGCGGATGCGATTTGAAATATGACAAATTTGCAGGTTGCGGCCGGGTCGCGGGTTAAACCTGCAACCCGCAAAAACCGCCCGCATTTTAATTATTATTATTATATTTTTTTTATATACCAACTTTGTAACTTTAACATGAGCACCATTATATTTTCTATGACACTAGGATCCTTATTTTTAAGTATTTCTCAACTTTCTTAATGCCATAGAATTATCAAGTCCTAAACTTGATTTCTTATATGATTTTCATTGGTGGCTCATCTACTTTTTCCTAATAAAATTTTCCTTCTGGTGGTCAATGGAACTTCTAATTTGATTATTGATTACTGAACTGGCAATTCTAATTGAGTACAACTTTTAATGCATTGATATACATTTTTTAATGTATTGATATACATTTTTTTCATGGCAAAAATACTAGTGTATGGTCTATTTGTTTTGGGTACTTTCATTTAATACATTAATATTCAATTTTTATTTGTAAACTCATCATAAAATTATTGTCAAATGATCATAAATATATAAAATGAATTTGATGCCTAAATTTGATAGGAAAAAAAAAACTCAAAAATTAATTTTTAAAGAAAAAAATATAAAACGCAAACTGTCCGCACATCCTTAAATCCTATCCGCACAAATTGCACTGCAAATTGTTACGGATTAACTTTTTTCTAAATCATATAAATGCGAATGGATCAAAATCGAATCGCGAACCGCACAAAACTGATCCGCGAACAACGCAACTAAATCGATTTGCACCAGTTCCAGCACTTGTCCATGTGGATGTGTGAGTTGGCAATCCACAAAGTCAAAGGTTCCGAAGCAACCCGTGGAGAACGTGAAGAAATGTATGCGTCATCATGTGGGTCCCACATGACACTTGTAGATTTCATAAATTAAAGAGAATTCTCGCCTCGTTTGGTATGATAGGATTAAGAAAAATGTTTGAAGACCCTAATTTTGTGGTTTAAAAGTGGTTTAAATAGTCAAAACGACGTTATTTTGACCATTTGAATGTTGTTTTGTACTCAAAACGACGTCGTTTTAGCCATTTAAATCACTTTTGAGCTACAAAATTTGGACCCCTACCATTATTGTAGGATTAAATGCAGTGGGAATCGAATAATAGTCAGAATGAAATATATGATAAAATGAAATGAAATAATTATTTTTATTTTACTATTTGATTGACATAAGAGAATGATATTAGGATGGAATGACTATTTCTATTTACATATTTGTTTTTGTTAAGTAAATTGAATAGAATAGAATGATTATCAAACTAATAACTATCTGATTAAATATTATATAATCATATTAAATTTAAAAAATGAATAAAAATTGTAAAAAAAAATTCATTAATATGGACAAAATAATAATTTTTAAAATTGCACAATACTCGCGATCATAATAAAAATATAAGTTAATTACTTAAAAGTTATATTTATAAATGTTATGATTGTTCAGATTCTATTTAAGATTTTTTGAACTAATAAGTCCTATTTAGGCCTTGTTTGGGAAGACTAAATAAGTGTACTTTTTGTCTTTTTTGACTAAAAAAGTGAGGTTGAAAATATGGATGTTTGGGTTAACTTTTTGACTTTTTATGGAAAAATGTGTAATAAAAAATTGTAAAAATTGGTTTTTAGAGGAAAATTTGAATTGGGAGTTGTGCAGCCGTAATTGTTGACTTTTGGTGAATAGTGTTAACTTTTTAACTTTTTGAGTAACTTTTTGGCTTTTTGGATTATTTGGAATATCCCAAACTTAGCCTAAAACTGAGAATATTATCAGTTTTTTCTCAAATTTTTAAACTAAGAATATCATCAATTTTGCATAGTAATTTTCAATATAATTTTTTCACTAACTGATGAAAAAAAACAAAGCATGAGATTAAATATTTTTGTCTATCGACTTCTTGGTTTGATTCAATTATCTAATAAAATCGAAAATATTATCAGTTTTTTCATTTTTAAAGTTTTTTTTTTAGTTTTGCACATCAATGTTCCATCATCATACTCCTTTATAGACACAAAATTTTCAGTTATGCATAAAAAAATATTTTAGTTTTTTTCAATTTAAAAAAAAAACATTTTTTTATTTACACATAATTTTTTTTTTAGTTTTCTAATTTGAAAGTTTATATTTTAAAGTTTTGAAAATCAAAATAAATGTCAAATCATCATGTTCCTTTATAGATCATCATAAGTGATGAACATTCATTATTTGAAAGGCAATTCTGACTATTAAAAATTTAATGGGAGTTTAAGGTTTAAAAAAACTTAGTTACGACTTAATGAAGTATAAATTAGGATTTGTATGTAAATGCTCCTAAAAATATTCATCAACAAAATTAAAAATCATTGAAATACTATTTAATCAATATTCATTAAAGCAATAAAAAAAAATAAAAAAGTAACTTATGCTAGAATGATTGTAGTAAATACATATACTTAAAAAAAAAAAAAAAAAATCAGTAATGTCTTTTAGGCAGAAAAATTTTAATCTATCAACAAGAAATAACAATCACTTGTGTGGTGTTTATGTATGGACTAAAAATTATTTTTTCAAATTAGTTCACATGGAAAAAAAAATTAAATAAAACAAAGATACAAATCACTCATTCTTGTGTATGTGAAACAAAATTTAAATCAAGAAAAAAAATTACAAACTGTATTAAAAAAAAAAGAAAAAAAAGTGACACATATATATATGTTCTATTATACATAGAATATGATTTCATAGAGTTATATATATACCTTACAACTAACATGTAAATAAATTGAAACATAATTAATATATATATATATATATTGAACCTGGTAGAAGAATAATGATGGAGTCGTCTATGGCTGATTATTTAATATGTGAGAGTATTCTTAGAGAGAGATTGGAAGAGAGAGAAGAAGATTTTTTTTCCCTCAAACAATCATTTTGTATTTTATTTTTATGAGAGAGCTCGTTATTTTGTATTATGATGATTCCATGTTGGAATAGAATAGCTATTCCTTAGCTTCTCATATGAAATATGTATTTTCACTTTTTGTTGGAATGTGCATTCTCATGGAATAACTATTCCCACTTCACTAAAGCATACCAAACGAGGGAAAGAGAATATAAAGCTAGAATAGACATTCCATTCAAGCTCATTGCATCGTACCAAATGTGCTCTTTATGTTTAGAGAGGAAAAGATTTTAAAATGGGATTCAGAGGGTGTTTTTGACCAGATGATTTTTAAAAGGTAATTCTATTTACACACTATTAATTCTCTCAGTATATATCATTTAACTATTAAATTTATATGATAATAATATCCTCAAGTAAAATGACTATTAATGACAATATGGGTATGTATATATACATTTCAACTGTTCATACATGAAAGCACAAATATCTCTATACACACCATCACTTAAAACAAATCTCTTTTCTATTTATTTTTCAAACTCAAAATATTATTATTTTGAAAGATTTAGGATTTTAAAACATTGAAATCAATTTATTTTAAAAATTTACATACTATAGATAACATTGATTTAGAACAAAACAGCAATGAAAATGTCAGTTTACTTTATTATTTATCTTGTTTGTATTGATTTGGAACAAAAAATTGATGTTCATTTTACAACAATGGTTTATCTGTTCTGTGCACACGCAGAGTTAAACATTTACAAAATGTTCAATTATTTATATTTGAACAGAATTATTTTGTTCATATTATTAAAGTTGAACAAGTATTAAATGTTTATACATAAAAAATTGAACATTTTGATTTTGTTCGAATATAAATTTATAGACATATTAAGTTTTTTAACACTGTATTTATGAACAATATTAAAACTATTTTTTTGTTTAAATTTTTGTAAAATACCACACCGATTACTTCGTTGTCGTAAAATTTCAACCCATCGTTTAGTTCTCACCATTTGCTCTCATGTTGCTTCCATATAGTCAACACAAATTTTGGAGGGGGGGCGAGAGAGAGAGAGAGAGAGAGAGAGAGAGAGAGAGATGAATCTAAAATTATCGTGAATTGTATTTTAGACCTTATTGTCTTTTCAACTTTGATGGTGTGTACATCATCTTGTGTTAGATTGTGTATTGTGTTGTGTGGGTTAGGCTAAAAGAGTAATATTATGGTATGTGTTGAGTGAAAAATCAAAAGTTCAAAATATTATTGATGTGAACTAATTTGCATAGTAGGAGATGTCCAAACTAATTTTTCTTCATTGTTAGGACCCCCCCAGTGTCATTATTTTAGTTGCTTAGTTCTTTTTTCCCACCTTTTACATTATTTAAATGATTTCAAAATTTTAAAATTTAATAACTTTTTAATTACATCACTATTTTTTGTAAAATTTATATTTTTATAATTCTATTGATAAGATTTTTCAAACAAGATGTATGAGTAATATGAAATTCTGAAGGAAAAAAAAAAAAGTTAATGAAATTTCACTGACTAACAAAAATTTCAATGACCAATTGAAATTTCACTTTCATTGACCTGTCTTAGGTCAGTGAAATTTTATCAATTTTTTAATTTTTTTTAGAATTTTGTATTCATCATAGATGTTGTTTTACAGACTTTGATGAAACGATTCTAAAAATATATATATATATATATATATTTTTTTAAAAAAGTTATCTAGATAAAGAGTTATAGAATTTTTAAATTCTTCAAATGAGTTAAAAAGTTATGGAATTTTGTCACCATGTATTTTGGAGAATCTAAACTAATATAGAAAATTGTGTTATCTTTATCTTTCTAAACCAATAGTACTAGAGATTTTAAACTAAAAATCCTATATTTTTTTTAATGTTTATTATTTTTTTTTTTCAAAAAACTTTGGGTCCGTTCAGTTTAATTTTGTGATGCCCGGGTAGGTAACCTGTCTTGTTTTCTTTTAAATTGTGTTTATCTTTTTGCGTTGGGAGTGTCGGGTATTAACCTAAGGTCTCGTCGACTGTTTGGGTTCATCGTTCCTGAAAGCTTTTCTTGGATTCTCATCCTTGTTTCGATCCCGAGTAAAATTTTTGCTTATTTCGGAAAATGTGAATTGGAATCGGAGTGTTGTGGTCTTGCTAGTGTTTTTTTTGTTTAAAAGGCAAAATCGCACGTACGAAGGCTGGGGCCGCACGTGCGGAAATGGTCCCGCACGTACGG
Source organism: Camellia japonica (assembly GCA_030407325.1). Taxonomy (NCBI): domain Eukaryota; kingdom Viridiplantae; phylum Streptophyta; class Magnoliopsida; order Ericales; family Theaceae; genus Camellia; species Camellia japonica. The sequence continues at coordinate 34,680,533 of JAPPVO010000014.1, forward strand.
AAGGTAAGGTCACACGTGCGGTGAGGGAATGCCATCATTGTGTGACTACTGCTTTAATTGCACGTGCGGAGGCAAGTGCGGGAAACAAGCTGCACGTACGGGGGAAGGGGTCGTACATGCGGATAGGTATGCCCTATACGTGCGGAAGAAGGCACTCATGTGCGGGAAAGCCCTGGATCCAAAAATCTGGTCCTTTTCTCTCATTGGGTTGAGCACCCACCTCACTTTTTCCTCATCTTTCTTTCTTTATAACACTTTTCTCTTTCTTTTCTCTACAGTTACTCTCACCAAATTACATTAAACCTTTGATTTCTCCAAGTTCATTAAAGTTTTGACCCAAGTTCCTTTTATCAAAGTTTGAGAACTCTTCGAGGGCTACGTTTTGTGCGGTGGAGATCGGGTTTCAACACCGTCGATTTTGGGGGTTTCTTCTATATATTTTTTCCAAAACTTGAGGTAGGGATAATCTTTGAGTTATATATACATTCTTACAAGTTTATGTTGATTTTGGAACTTCCTTTTGTAGTATGGAACTTTAATTTTGATTCATGAGTTCTTGATGATTTTAAAAGGATTTTTTCTCAATGTTTTCTAAAAAACTCTTGGAAGTATAAACTATATTGTTAAGGAGGGATACTTGTGACGCCCCAAAATTTGGGGACATCATAATAAGGTTTGAAATTTAAAATCAATTTTCTTAATTAAGAATCCTCATCAATGTTGCCACCAAATTTACCATCATCCATTAATTACAACACCAAAACTAAAAGTTCTTCAATTACAACTCCAGTAGAGAAAAACTAGAAAACCCAGAAAGATGGTTCATGGAACTTTGGCACGCTTCAAGCTAATCAGGGCTGAATGTTGCCTTTCAACACCTCGGTGTTTCCTTCGGTTTCTTCGGTACCTGGCATGAAACGCCAGGGCAACGAGGATGCCAATGAGCGACGAGCTCAATAAGATACTACAACCCGAAATACCCACCCCGATAATAATACCCACAATGAATAATGTGTAGTAACAGAATGGCAGGTAGCATTAAATAAGCATAATAGGAATACCATCAGTTGAAATAATAACAATAGATAATAAATAATTAAAATGACAAACAGAGGCAGTATTTCATCATAAGAAAAATGCCCACTCATTAGGATCCGAACATAAAACTTGGCATAAAACGCCAGGGCAACAAAAATATATGCTATGAGTTTTGCAACACAGTAAGAAAACATAACCAACCTACCATTCTTTTTAAGAGAAAAATAATGAGCTTCTAAACATGAGATAACAATATAATTGTAAACATAAATTACAACCATTAAAATAATTTCAATAATTTTAATAAATTAGGTGACACTCGAAATCTCACCAAAGAGATTTAACTTACCAACCACTAAGCATGGCAACGGTTAATTTGAAACCCTCCCTTGGTCAAATATTTAAGTGTTACCAACTGTAACTACCAGGGATGCCCACGTCCGGAGTTATATACCCAAGCAGTGGCATCCGTGGTCTGCCCCAAGGAAACGGTCTGCCAGGGGTACGTAACCTCCCTGTGTGCCACCTGCACATCCACCCTTATTCCAAAACCGAATACCGAAAAGGGTTCAAATAAGTCCCGTGCCATCTTAGAGTTTCGCAACACAATTTACATGAGAATTCTCAAAACCAGGGCTCACCCTGAACAACCGGTATTGACCGTCAATCCTTAATTTCGTACACTCTTTAAAACCAATACTCACCCTGAACAACTGGTATTAACCGTCAATTGTTAACTTTGTGTATGCCGTTAATCATTTCAGTTAATTTTGATATTAATCACCAATAATTCCAATCTTTAATCACAAATAATGGTTTACCAACTCATTAAAATTCCCAACATAAAATATTACACATATCACACGATAGTAAACAATGTACAAAATTTAAATAAACAATTTATTTAAACCATGGTATAAAATAATGATGTAGATACCAAAGAATAGAAATAATTTATAATTACACATATGCATGGACTTTTAATCTACAAGATTAGACTAGCACAATATTAAATAAACCACAATACACCCATATATGGATTACTAATTTACAATATTTGATGAATTAGACCAACACAATAACTGATTTTTATCCAAATAAATAATTGAAGTGATGATCTTAAATCTGTCCAGAAATTTTCAGATTATACCTTAGGTAATAAAAATTATAAATAAATTATTTATACATTTCTAAAATTCGTGAAACTGTACAGAATATTCAATAAATATGTTTAGGTCATTTTTCAGAAAGAATTTCCCAAAAACAAGTTATAAATAAACAATTGAGAGATAATTTTTGATTCCTCCTTAATCTGTCAAAATTTTCAGAATGTATGTCTTGCAAATACAATTATAAATAAATTACTTATACAACTCTAAAATTCATATAAATCTACAGAATACTCAATAAACATGTTATTGTCATTTTTCAGAAATCATTTTCCAAAAATAAGTTATAAATAATTCTTAAAAATTCCAAGAGTGTTTATGACACAGATTTATCACATTTTCTTAAATTAATTCCATACTTAAATTTATAAATCAATTCCATGATCTAAAAATTTATTATGAAACTAGACTTCTCAAATTTAATTTTTTGCTTAGAAATTATCAGATTTGGTTTAATATAAAATTTTTAATGATTTTTCAAACACATAATAAAATTTGTCTATAGCTCCAGATTTGGTTAAAAATCGGTATAAATTCGTGCAAAACTCAATAATTGTTGAAACATTTTGTGGATGAACTAGACATCATTATAAACAACTTTGTAGAAGAAATCATCTTCAAATTTTGAGTATAAAATTTTCTAAAAATTCGTACAACTTCCTGGCAGGTTTAAAGGGCCAAAAACATCTTCAATAAATCTTTACTTGTTCTTATTATACCCAAACATGAATTAATTTCTCAAATCTCTTAAAATTCATTGATGCATGTAAAGATGAAGTCCAAATTCATGATGCATGTAAGGATGAAGTCCAAATTCATGAGGAATAACACAAATTAAACCCACTTGATAAATTTTCCAAATTAATTTCTTAGTTCTTGACTTAATTCTCTTCTTTTCGTTATATGTAGATTTACATACAATTGAATTAGATTTGACCTTGATTTGAGATGTAAGGAAGGATTTACTACAAGATTAGAGTTAGAAATCTTACTTAGAGTTGTTGAATGATTGGACCTTGTCACAATTTCTTGAGTCTTCTTTCTTTTCTTTCCTTTTTTCTTATTTTTCCTTAGTTTTTCTTCCCCCATTCCCAGCAAGTAGGAGCTGATTTGAACTCTCTCTATATCTCACTTCCTCTCTCTCCTTCGGTTTTGCACCAGCAGATTACATTGCATGAAAAAAAATAAAAAAAATAAAAACAATGAAGCTCTCTCTCTCTCTGGTTCTCTCTTTTCTCTATTCTATATGTTAGTCTAACTTCCCTGCACATGTATTATACACACACACAACTTCTTTTGAGGCACCACACTACACACATGCACAGATTCAATGCTGCCAGCACAACAACAATATACACATGTCTGGTTTCTCTACACACCTACACAGGTTTCTCTGTACACCCACAAAATTTTAGTTTGTTTCAATTTTACTTTATGTCTAGGATTAATTTAGTTAAGCATCATTTAATCTTAATAAATTTTGATTAGCATAAAATGAGTTCATTAACCAACCTCAAATCCCATATAATTTAATTAGTCAAATTGACTTCCATTACAGTCTGATTAAATATAATTAAATTTATAAATCTGAATCAGATTATTAATCGAACTTCTAAAAGATTCCAAATATTAAATTAAACTTACTATCATTATCAATTTTGATTTCCCAAATCGTTTAGGCCTTCAATTTTTGATCCGACTCAAATCTTTGTCAATAAATTACATATTCGAATTGGACGCATCGTAATTAAATTTAATTTATAATAACCACAATTCTCAATTCTCATGACTTAATCAACTCTAATTAGGACCTAATTAATCGAATCTCAATTTTTCTAAACTGAATCGAATATTTAATTAATACTCTCAAATGGGTCCGTAATTAAAATTAAATTAATTAAACTTCTCAATTTTACTTCCTTAAGCCATTTGGACGTTCAATTTCTAATTCTAAAATAAATCCTTAATAAAATAATTTATAAATAACAAATATTAAACACCTACAAAATTATTATTTATTTATTTATTTATTTCTTTGTTAGTGATTGAATTGGATTAATTTAAAACTAACTTTTACACTAATACATTTTTGAGATAGACTCTAGATAAAATTAATTAATTTATTTATTTATTTTCTTTTAAGAATAATAAAATGTGGGTTTTCACAATACTGCTTGGTGAATGTGTGATTGGGATGTTCCTATGATTGTGCATAAGGAGGAAATTCTATGGAAAGAAAATGAGTAGTAATTTAATTGAAGCTTGTTGTATAGCTTATTAATGTTTGGTCTTGAAATGACTAAGTGGAAAATAGAAAATACATGAAGATTGAGATTGTTATATCGTCCTTTAGAATTATATTATGATGATTAAGATATGAAAGATGCTTGAAGACTAATGTTGCATTATTTTATCTCGTGTAATGTATCATGTTTTCTCATTGATGGAGATATATAATTTGATCACAATGGAAGATTGTGTGGACGAATTGAGAAAATTGAGATTATTTAATGGAACTTCATTATTGCATTGGATATTTGCATTACTATCCTCTTTTATCATTGATGCAATTGATTTTAAATGTTGCATTGGAAAATAATCACTTTGAGAAAGGAAATTGATTTATGAAACAAGATCATATCATTTTGTTTTGGGGTAATACATTGGTAAGTTTGGATAGGGGGTGTAGATAGTATTAGTTAAGTTGGTCTGAGTATCCATGGTGAAAGACCAAAAACACAAGCGGAGGAGGTGCCACGCGCCTTTTGGTTAGTTACCGGTAAAGTGGGGATTTGGTAGTATTTGTTAAGCCTACTTGCTGACACCAACTTAGGGATTACCTGAGTTGTATTTACCGCCCCTATTAACGACATTGAAATTGTTAAAGTGTTGAATTCTCATGATTGCATTGTGCACGAAGGTTTTTAAAAGATAAAGATATATGTTATTTTGAACATGGCATGGGCATTCATCTCGTGAGATTGTATAAAATGTATATACTTTGTTAATGTTTTCCTACTGGGCTTTGTGCTCACCCCTATGGGATTTTGTGCGGGAAAAGATGTGGTGATTCCGCCAAGTTGAAAGTGTGTGATATGTTTTGAGAGCATGATACTCTTTTCTTTTGTTGTAATTATTTTTGGCAAGCTAAGGGCTTTATGTGTATGGGTTCAAACCATTTTTGTGTAACCGGGCTTAAGCCTTGAAAATTGTAGCCTTGAGAGCATTTAATTGAATTTGAACTGCTATGCCACATGCTATAGATTTATATACTAGGGATATTGAATGTATATTTGTGTGTGGAATACCTTTTGTAAATCTCTTAATGATCAATGCATACAAATGTTGGAGATTTGTAAATGATGTTAACATAGAAGACTTACTCACGTTTATATTTAACAATGGCATTTGGTGAATATTTATTGTGGGGATTTTCAGGGCAAATTTCGAATATATGCACTGACTCCACAAAGTACATACCATTTAACAAAAAGTGCAACTGCCAGGATTCGATTCCACACTAAAACCCTGAATATGATTCGTCCAACACATAGAGAACCAACCTAAAACCATTGCACCAAACCCTGAGAATTGACTCCAAAAAAATGTAAAACCTAACACCTCAGAAGTTATGCCCCAAACCCTTATCAAATGCCACAACAACCCAGGACTGGCTATGAGTTTTTGGAGGCCTAAGGTGAAACAAAAACGGAGGCCTATATTGACAAAGAAAAAAAAAATCACACTTTTGGTATCACTACCGTCGATTGATACCAAAATAGATATCAAAAGGTATTCATACAAAGAAAAAAAAATGTTACCAAAATTAGGAAAACTTTATTCAATTAAAATGTATTGGATATGTATTGAATTAATTGTTATTTATTGAATATGTTTGTTTATGAGTGTGGTTGAGTGCGGTTACATTATTATTTATTGAATATGTTGTATATGAGTAGGGTTGTGCACAAAATTACCAAAATTGTCAAAACCGCATTGACCCATGTTTTTTTTGGGTTTTTGGCAAGCGGGCTGGTGAGTTGGGCGTCCAAGCCTTGCGGGTCGGTGCGAGTGGTGGTTGGAGGTAGCCAACCCACCTATTCCAACCAACTCAACCTGTCATTTTTTTTTAAATTTTTTTATTTTTGGGTAAATTATATTGACATCTCCCGAGGTTTATGTTTATTATAGTTCCCTCCTCACCTTTTGGAAATTACACTCCCCTTCTTGAGGTTTAAAGTTTCATTACAGATTGCTCCCTCTAACAATTTAATTTTTTTAAATACCAATTTTGCCCTCACTGAGTAAATTACATTGACACCCCTCACATTTTAAAAATTACAATCCCCTCCCCAAGGGTTAAAGTAGCATTACCAATTGCTCCTCGGTTAGTATTAGTTGAAAAAGAAAAATCATTAAAAAAAAATTAATTGGAAAAAAATTAATTGAAAACAAAATTAATTGAAATTTTTTTTTGTCAGTCAAAATTTTAAATTTCTGTTTAAAAATCGACGTAAGATAAAAATTACATTGACACCCCTTGAGATTTATGTTTATTACACTTGAAAGATAAAAATTATATAAAAATGATAATTATTTTTTATTTTTTATTTTTTATTTCTTAATTAAATTAATTTTTAATTTTTAAAAAAAATTTCTAAAAATCAAACCATATATAGCTTAAGAATCTTTTAATAAGTTATTTTTTACGTTGGTAACTTATTTAATTATTTATTAATTTTATGATATTTTTACCATCTGAGGTCTGTTTGGTAACCATTTCGTTTTCAGTTTTCAATTTATATTTACAAAAATTTAAAAAACTGTCATAAAAACCTGTTTGATAATTTTTTTAGTTTACAAATGGTTGTCTTAGTTTGTAAATTTGAGAAAAAAACGTAAATTCAAAAAAGGAGTTTACATTGATTTTTAAACAGAAATTTTAAAAATTGACTAACAAATTTTTTTTCCAATTAATTTTTTTTTCAATACTAATACTAATCGAGAGGATAATTGGTAATGCTATTTTAAACCTTGTGAAGGAATTATAGGGCTTGTTTGGTTTGTTTTTGAGAGAGTTGTTTTTGAAAAAAATTTGGGAGAGTTGTTTTAGAAATATTTTTGGTTTGTTTGGTTGTATATTTTGAGAGAGAAATTTTTTGTGGGAGTTTGGGTTGATTTGATATTTTGGAAGAATTGAGTAGATGTGTGTGAGAGAAAAAGTGATTGAGAAGGAGAGAGGAGAGAGAAAAAGTGATTGATTGATGTGTAAGAGAGAGAAAGTATTTTTGAAAATTTTTTGAGAAAAACTCAAACCAAACAATTTTTGAAATTTTTTTTCTAAAATTCATCTCCGAAACTCAAACCAAACAAGCCCATAATTTCTAAATATGAGGGGTGTCGATGTAATTTACCCAATAAGGATAAAATTGATATTTAAAAAAATTAAATTGTTAGAAGGAACAATTTGTAATGAAAATTTAAATCTTAAAAAAGAAATTTAATTTCTAAAAGGTGAAGGAAAAAATTATAATAAATATAAATAACAGGATTGTCAATGTAATTTACCCTTTATTTTTAAATGTACATATATGCGTATGCAGAGAAACACAGCACAGCTTCCAACCACATTTACTTACACACACACCATCAATTCTCAAATTAAACCCTAAGCATCTCATCGTATTCACAGATTGGTATTTGTCTCACCTCTTGCTCCTCCACCACGCCGATCGCCATCGCCATCGCCATCGCCATCGCCGCCGCCTCTATTAGCCTTGCCGGTCGCCGCCGCCACTAGTAGCCTTGCCGGTCGCATCTTCTCCGCTCTCCGATTTGGTACATGCTTTCTCTTTGCTCTTTTTCTGTTGTCTCTTTCTCTTATTCTCTGTTTTGGGTTTCTTTGTAGTGTTTTTTTACGAAATGGGTCTCTAGATTTGGACCTTGTGCTTCTTGATTTGGTGTTTCTGTGTTTTCTAGGACTGGAAAGAGAAGATATATATTTTTTCCCTTGTAATGGACGCATGGTTTGTAATGGGTTTTCAATCTTATTCAGATCTGAGTTTTGAAAATTTCTGCATTTCTTCTTCTGCTGCATTTTTTTTTTTCAAATCTGAGTTTTTTTTCCTCTCTATTTTTCTGAAGAAAAAAATGCTCTGCTTATTTTTCCTCTCTGTTTTGTGTGTTGAATCAAATGATTCGTAATCATTCTAGAACATCAGGTGAGATGATTTCACTTTGGGGACCCAACTGTGGCACCCACTAAAACACCAAACAAATGTTATGAACCACAAAAAAAAAGAAAAGAAAAAAAAAAAGGTATCTGAAATTTATCTCGAAATGAATTATATAATATACATTTAAAATTAGTATGTTGTGAACCTTATTTAGAATTATTGTGATTTATGAATTTTTTATTTGAATATTTTCTAAGTAATGTTTTTTTTTTTTTAAATTTGTAATATTACTGAAAAATATAATAGTCTGAACTGAGCAATTTTGCCTCAAAATTACATGATTAGGCAAGTATATTGAAAACAAAAGGAGCCGCAAAGATTGACATTGATATACATAGAAAACAGAAGCATTTTATATATGCACGTGCAAGCTCTAATAATGGTGCTATTGCATTTTTGAATAGAAGAATCAAAGATTGGGATTCCACTAGATTGTTATTGTATAATTTGTTTGGATTGTTGGATTTTTAGTTTATTAGTTTGTCAATGTGTTAGATGAATGGACATCTATTTTAATTTTGATTATTTTAGTTAATTTATAAATTAGTTTTTTTTTTTTTTTTTTTTTTTTTTAAAATCTTTGATTCAGGTTTTGTAATTTAAATTATATATATTTAAAATAAACAACCAATCCGCCCCAAACCACCAAGTCAAAACCGCTATTATTTGTCAACCGAACTATCGGTTTTTGATAAACAAAATAGCAATTTCTAATGTCAATTTTGTCAATCCGCCACCCACTGTGCGATTTCTATTTTATCTGTAAACCGCATCGACTCGCACCGGGCGCACCCCTATGTATGAGTGTGATTGAGATTGAATTAATTGTTTATTCTACTAAAATCTGATAAACAAAGAAGGTAAAAAAAATTAGGACAAATTTATTTATTCCATTAAAATCTGATAAAGAAAGAAGGTAAAAAAAAATTAGGGGGCCCTATTTTGGGCCACCAACATTTTGTATGTATATGTAGTGTTTCTCATTCAAGAGTCACCAATATTGTGTATATATTTTAATTTTAATTGGGCCAAACCACACTTATAAACAAATATGAGCCAACAAAATATTTTTAGGTTCTATAAATTGGCCCTAAAACAACAAAAATAATTTAAACCTATTTATATTTGTAATATACTATAATACTTTTCTAAATTTGAACCCGTATTTTGGGCCAATTTTTTAGGCGTAAAGCACAGGCCTCTCAATGGCCTTAGCCCAGGCCGGTTCTGCAACAACTCCTAGGTTACAATAGTCTAGGTTAATTTGGCTCTATCTTCCAATTCCCCATCACAAAGTTTCTGTCTTTGCTAGAGGAGTTGCTCTTAGCTGTCCAGGTTCTCTCTCTCTCTCTCTCTCTCTACATATGTATATAAATTTTGGCCTTTTTCAAATGTGTGATTGCTAGATTCATGATTCACGTGTTATCAAAATGAAAATTCAATTATACGATCATCTCAAATCCCTAATTTTGCTTATAATCCTTGTACAGTAAGCAATTTGATCTGATTCGATTGTGAGTTGGAATGTTCTTAGAGCCAGACCTTCAGCTTCGTGATTCTTTTAGATTGTTTGGATCTTGAATTTGTATAGGGATTTGTAAAGTAGACTTAAAAATGAATGAAGTAGAAGCCAAGTTTTGTTCACTTCACTTTTTTCTCTCTGTTTTCCTCTGTGAATCGTTTCACAAATCCAAAAATCCCAGCACATCATTAAATTATTAAACACAGCATTAAAATATTAGAAATCGATTTATGATTTTTTTGTTTTTGTTTTTAGAACAGAAAAAAAGTTCTCGAAGTATATTTTCGGCTTCAGGAATCTTTTGGGCTGGTTTGGATCTTGGATTTGTGGAGGGTTAGTAGAAGAAGCTAATTTTGTTGACTTTTTGCTTATGTTTTCTTTTCCATCCACAAATCTCTTTCACAAATGCAAGATGCAAACACAACATTAAAATATTCGAAATCGATTTCTGAGTTTTTTTAGGAGTGCTTTCAATTGACTGACTCACACCCCTTGTAATTTTGTATGTTCCAAGCATGGTTTTAAAAATGGGCCACAACCACAACCTTATGTGATGTCTGTAATGGCTGTTTGACACACCGCGACAATGCTTGCACTTCTGTTTTTAGAAGATTATGCATTTAAGATTTTTTCTCATTTTCTTTTTTTCAGTTGCTAACATAACATCACATGAAAAGCATAGAACTGTTACAAAAATCTTAGATCTACATCATTTCAATAGCCAATCTTCATGTTCTACAAGATTTGAGTTGTTATCAAGGTTACATGAGACTAGTTCTCCTGCTCTTTTTTTTTTTTTTTTCTAATTTTTTTTTGGTTGGTGGCTTAATTATTAACTTAAATCTATTCGATTTTAGGTTAGATTTATTGAATAAAGCTTGGATATCATGTTATGTACTTTTACATTAGTATGTTGCCATATTGCACTCTGAATTTTTGTGTATGACACTAGGAATATTAATAGTAAACTTGATTCATATATGTATATATTTATTTTGCATGACAAAGAGAAGTTATCTATAAATACAATCAATAAAACAAAGAAAATTAGATACAACCAACAAAAGGAAAAATCTCCATAGCGATTTAAATCGAGTGTAAAATTTAGTACGGGTGTGTTTGGTAACGTTTACGTTTTCAGTTTATATTTACAAAAATTTTATAAACTGGTTTTGTTTATTTTTAGAAAAATAGAAACTACAATCGCGTTTGGTAATTGACAAAATGTTTAAAAAAATTTTAAATATAAAAAAGAGTGAGAAATGGCAAGTGGCGGCGGAAGATGGTGGTAGAAAGTGGTGACGGTGGGTGGTGGGTAGCTGGTGGTGGCGAGTGGGTGGTGGTGGTGGGTGGGTGGGTGACGGTGGTGGGTGGGTGGGTGGTGGCGAGTGGGTGGCGGTGCCGGTGGCGGATGGTTGGTGGTGGTGGTGGCAGGTGGGTGGCGGGTGGCGGGTGGTGGGTGGTGGCGGGTGGGTGGTGGCGGCGGGTAGGTGGTGGATGGTGGGTGACGGTGGCGGTGGGTGAGTGGGTGACGGTGGCGGGTGGTAGCGAGTGGGTGGTGGGTGGTGGTGGCGGATGGCGGATGGCGGATGGCGAGTGGTGGTGGATGTGGGCGGTGGTGGTGGTGGTGGCGGTGGTGGCAAGTGGGTGGCGGTGGCAGGCGGGTGGCGGGTGGCGGGTGGCGGGTGGTGGTGGGTGGTGGCAGTGGTGGTGGTAGGTGGTGGGGGGTGGTGGTAGGTGGGTGGCGGGTGGGTGGTGGGTGATGGTGATGGTGGTGGTGGTGGTGGTGGTGGGTGTTGGGTGGTGGTGGCGGGTGGGTGGCAGGTGGCTGATGGTGGTGGGTGGCTGGTGGGTGGTGGCTGATGGTGGTGGGTGGTGAGTGGTGGTGGCAAGTAGGTGGTGGGTGGTAGCGGTGGCAGGCGGTGGATGGTAGTGGCGGGTGGCGGGTGGCGGGTGGTGGGTGGTGGCGGGTGGATGGCAGGTGGGTGGTGGGTAGTGGTGGTGGTGGTGGTGGTGGTGGTGGTGGCGACGGGTGGGTGGTGGTGGTGGCGAGTGGGTGGCAGGTGGGTGGTGGTGGTGGGTGAGTGGTGGTGGGGGGTGGGTGGTGGTGGTGGTGGCGGAAGACGGTGGTGGAAAATGGTGGCGGGTGGTGACTAGTGTTGGGTGGTAAAAAAAAAAAAAAACTAAAAACTCAAAACGGAAACACAAAAAAAACTAAAAACTCAAAACGGAAACACATTTTTTGTGTTTTCATTTTTTGGCCAAATTTATAAACTGAGACCACTGATTTATAAATCAAAAATTTTACCAAACAAGTTTTTATTTGAGTTTTTAAAATTTTTGTAAATATAAACAGAAAACTGAAAACGTAAGTGTTACCAAACGGTTCCTACATATATTAGATCAAGTTAAAAAACAAAACAAAACCCAAAAAAACCACTAAAAACTCTTTTAAATCCTACCAAATGTCATTCTAAAATATAAACATGTGTATCAGTAAGATTTTCAAAATTGTGTGAAAGAAAAAAAGAAATCATGGCTCCGGTTGTTCCCACTGTTACACCTTGCAAGTTGCAACTGCATTGTTGTCACCATTATCATTACAGCAACCGCAATTGTTACTTAAAACCTAGGTTCCAAGTAAAATGGGCACAAAAGCTATAGACAAATAATCAGTTGTTGCGGGGAATACCATTTTTTGAATGGGGTGAAAGTATCATTATCAAAAGGTGAATATGATTGATTCATGAACTAATGAATTGCATTTGGTTTGGGACAGGGAGATCAACTAGGAATGGAAAGATTATTATCCATAATAGTTGTACTATGTATATTTGTACATATATGTATGGATAGTAATTAGTAAATGTAATATGCTAAGATAGCAGTGTATGTTGTTATTTCTGCTATAAAGATCTTAGCTTGATAATAAGCGTATTGGTTGAGTAAAATCATGTCAAAAGTTTGTGAATTTTAATTTTTGCCCAATATTTGATTAGTGGTATCTCTTGTGTTGATTATGTTACTTTGGTGGCTACTCTGATCCAACTGGTCATAGATTTGGATTCATATGAATATTATACTTGTCATTGTATCAAAGAGGATTTGATCAGATTTTTTTTGTCTTCTTGGGTTCTAATGATCATTTATCCTATCAAAATTCTGTCCATTTAGATTCCTTGTTATATGATGAATGAATAAAATATGTAAACTGAACTTCAAGAACTCCAACAAACCAAGCTAAATTTGAACACATTTTGTAATGACAATATCACAACTCTTCCGCACTACCTAGAATGGTGTCAAATGCTGGCTCCATTCCAAATGCATTACTATTGATTTAAGAACGGTGGATTTTATTCGAAGATGTAGACCTATGAAGCATGGGTACTGCAAAAATTATGTCGTATGCGTATCGGGTGTGTATCTAGAATGGGTATGTGTATTAGTATGGCGACATGGATACACATCGGGTACTTTTGTGGTTATGTTGAGGCATAAATATAATTTTTTAAATATTAATGAGAAACTGTAATCAACACATTGTATCTATTTTAAAAAACTCTAAAAATAAAGGGTATTTTAATATTACAAATTTAAGAGAATACTTTGGGATTTTCTATAGTCTTTATTGATTGAGTAATCATATCTCTCTCTATTAGTTGAGCTTTTGTCTCATTCTCTCTCATTAATCTCTATCGGCACAAAATGCTAGTTTGTACCTTGCTTTAACTAATTTTTGCATTTCATTTCTAATTGTTATATATCATGCACTATTACAAATTATAAAAAATATATTTTTTAGGGTAATAACTCTTGTCTCCCTTGAAGTTTTTCATAATTGTAGATACACCTTGTAGTTTCAATAATTATAGTGATCTCCATTACTTCTGAAATTATTGTCAAGATACCCCTTGTAGTTTCAATAATTACACCTGCCTCCCTTCTGTTATCTATCTGTTAGAATGTCTAACATTTTGAACAAACCATATTATATTGTTCCTCTCGCAAACTAATTTTATCTCTATAACCAAACCTTAAGTCCCATCAAATGGGGTCGGTTATATGAATCCTTCTTCTCTACGCGGCTCTATCAAAGGCCATTTCTCTAGTCAAATTAAGTAGATTCATATTTTTATTTACTACGTTAGCCAATGTCAATCTAGGTCTACCCCGTCCCCTAACACTTCATCTATCGTCACTGCATCTCTTCACTACTGCCTCTGTTGGTTTTCGTTGAATATGACAAAACCATTTCAATCTATTCTCTCTCAACTTATCTGCTATCGGTGCTACTCTTACCCATTCCCAAATATACTCATTACTAATTCTGTCTTTTCTAGTCTTGTCACACATCAACTTTAGCATTCTCATCTCAGCAACACTCATCTTATCTATATGTTGTTTCTTGGTTGCCCAACACTCCGTCTCATACAACATCGCTGGTCTAATAGCTGTTCTATAGAACTTTCTTTTTAGTTTATTGGATACTCGTTTATCGCATAGTATCCTAGACACACTTCTCCACTTAAGCCACATCGCCTTAATTCTATGAACCATATCTATATCAATTTCTCCTGCTGTTGTGATAATCGACCCTAAATAATAAAAATGTTCACTCTTAGGTATTTCTTGATTCTCAATCTTCACTTCTTCTCTGATTTCATTGTTATTGTTACTGTTATTAAATTTACACTCCATGTATTTTGTCTTAATTTTGCTTATCTGAAATCCTTTAGATTCAAGTGCTTCTCTCCGAATCTTAAACTTTGTGTGAACTCATTCTCTAATTTCATCTACTAACACGATATCAACTTTGTGTTAACTTTATCTCTATATTGTTTCTAGTTCATTTTCTTTTATTTTCTCACATTTTTTTATTTATCATTTTCTTAATTTTTTGCCTTCTTCTTCCATCATGATCCACTTTCTATTTCTACAAAAAAAAAAAAAAAAAAAAATCAGTTTTCACTATATCCATTTCTTTCCATTTTCTTTATTTTATTTCTTTCATTTTTTTTTTTATTATTCTCTCATTCAATTTTTCATGGTGCCACTGCAACCAAAATCAACGCCACATAATTTTTTATTATTATTATTTGTTCTCTTCCCTTGTGCTCTTTCCTCCATTTTTTCATCATTTTTTCTTTTCATCACTGCTAGCCAGCATCACCTAATACCATACCAACTTACGAAACATGAATTTTCTTTTGTTTGTAAACATATGTGTATTAAACATTTTTTTTAAAGAAAAATAAACATAACAACATTTCATATTTAAAAAAAAAAAATTGACTTATAAATATGTTGAATGTAAAAACCTATAACTTACTCCACCTACCACTACCACCTACTACCACCTACCTACTCCACTCCATTAGTGCTCCACAAGAAGCAAGTGCTCCATTTACCCTAATGCTCCATTAAGTTGTTTAGTGCTCCATTTTAGATTAATTTAATTCCTCCATTTGTAACTCATTCTCCCTATAAAAGAGAGATCATTCTCTCCATTGTAAATACACAATACACACAAAAAGATATTGAATATCAATCAATAATTTCAATACATTCATTTCCTACATGGTATCAAAGCTAAATTAACAACTTAGTAATTCCGCTTCACCGGCGGGCGGCAGTCTCGCCTTGGTCGCCCGCCGGACAAACCCAAATTTCCTAATTTCTTTTTCTCCCCCAATCAAAATCCCCATATTCTCAACCCTGTTCACAAAACCCCACACAGATGTCAAATCTGAAATGGGGTTTTGTGCTTTGCATCTATTTTTTCATCACCAATCTTCGCATAGGCAGTTGTAGCAATAGTTTTTCTTCAGACCCAAATGCCCAACAATTGTCAGATAGAGTTTCAAACCTTCCAGGCCAAGCCTTTGATGTGAGCTTTGCACACTACTCTGGGTATGTTACAGTCAATGAGGAATCTGGGAGGGCACTCTTTTACTGGTTTGTTGAGGCTGTTGATGACCCTTCTTCCAAGCCTCTGGTTCTTTGGCTCAATGGAGGGCCTGGCTGTTCATCAATCGCTTATGGAATGGCTGAGGAAATTGGACCTTTTCACATTGAGAAAGATGGGAAGACTCTTTATTTGAACCCTTATGCTTGGAATCAAGTTGCCAATGTACTGTTTCTTGATTCCCCTGTTGGAGTTGGTTTTTCATATTCGAACACTTCATCTGATTTGCTGAACAATGAAGCTGCTGTTAGTTTACTGCTTTCCACTCATCCAGAGAGCACTTATTTCTATGCAAATGCTCTGCGTGCAGTGGCTTTTTCATCTGCTGTGTCAAGGTCTCTGCTTGAACTGGCAGTTAAGGTTGTTACAGCCAATATGGTTAGGACAGACAGGTCATTGTCAGGCACACATCTTCTCTGTGCTGTTGGGAGGTATCAAGAAGCTTGTTCTCAGCTGCAAGATGCTGGATGCCACCACTGCTGCAACTCCACGACCGCTGCAACTGCGCGTCACCATCGCAACATCAATCTAACGCCGGAGCTTTCCGGCATCATTAACAGCAGCAGTGATTGATCACTGCCGTGCCACCATTCTGCACCCACTCATTCCAAACATTATCATCATCTCTCCACCCGACCCACTTTAATCATTTCCATCCACCCTTTCATATTGTATTACTTTACCAACATCCTCCACCCACAAAATATTCTCTCTTTTCTTTCTCTATTTTTTTTATTTTATTCTATTATTATTATTAAACACACCAAAACACCACCACAAATATTCCACATATCACAATCTTTTTTTTTATTTCTGTCGGGATCAAACCCGATCACCATTTTACAACACAAAAAAAAAAAAAAAAAAAAAAAAAAAAAAAAAAAAAAACAACAACAACAACAACCAACAAATTCTCCAACCACCACAAAAACCGGCCTCACTTTTTCGCCTCTTCAGCTGTTCTCTTCTTTTGCCTTTGTCTAGGGCGTCTCTTGCCGGTGCTGCCTCCGTGTTTCCCACGCCGCCGAGCACGTTAACTTCCCGTTGCTCCTCAACCGTCACATATGGCGGCCCTCCAAATCTGAGCATCACGGTGGCCTTCCGCTTCAGTTCCTTGTTTTCTGCCTTCAGCACACATATCTCTGCTCGGGCATCCGTATACATGCGCTGGAGCAGAGCCAGTTGGGCTTTTACCTGCTGCACCTCAGTTGTTCTACTCTGAAGCCGGTGCGACAGGTTGTTGACCGCCGTCATTGTCTCAACACAAGACCTCAATGTATAATAATTGGCCTCAATATCAGATTGAGCAGCCATTATCTGCTCAACTGCCATCATCGGATAGTTCAACGGCGCAAAACCAGGGGGGCTTGGTCCAAGGGCGCTTGGTTGAGGTTCAAGGGCTATATTCTGGGTTGTGGCCTCGTTGAGGTCGGGAAAGAGAGTAAGACCACGGAACGAAGAAGCTATGTTCTGGGTAACGGGGCGGGAAGATGAAGCCATTTTCTGGGCAACGGAGTGTTTCTGCGATACAACTCTCAGAAAACAACAGAGTGTTTCAGCGATACAACTCTCAGCAAACGAAGAGTTTTTTCGGAGGTTTTCACCAGGTTTTTTGTCTAAGCCTCAGCCTCAACCTCCGTATTGTTTAAATAGGCAAGGCAGACCCGCGCCTCACGCGCCTCTCAGCGCAAGACGACAAAGCGGCGCGCCTTTTGATGGCTCGACTTTTGATGGATGTCGGGCACACCTTTTGATGGCACGCCTTTTGATGGCGCACCTTTTAATGGCTCGACTTTTGATGGCTGTCGGGCACACCTTTTGATGGCACGCCTTTTGATAAGATTGGGCACGCCTTTTGAGGGTCCGACAAGACTCTGTAAACTGTCCCGACTTTGATTCCGGTTAGCTCCTATATGGGTCCGACAAGACTCTGTAAATTGTCCCGACATTGATTTCGGTTATCTTCTACAACGGTCTGACATGACCCAGTAAACTGTTTATAGTGTCTTCTACAACGGTCCGACATGACCCAGTAAACTGTTTTCTACAACGGTCCGACATGACCCAGTAAACTGTTTTCTACAACGGTCCGACATGATCCCGTAAACTGTTTTCTTCAACGGTCCGACATGACCCAGTAAACTGTTTTTCTACAACGGTCCGACATGACCCAGTAAACTGTTTTCTACAACGGTCCGACATGACCCCGTAAACTGTTTTCTACAACGGTCCGACATGACCCAGTAAACTGTTTTCTACATCGGTCCGATATGACCCCATAAACTATCTTCTACAACGGTCCGACATGACCCCATAAACTGTCTTCTACAACGGTCTGACACGACCATACAGTGTCTCCTATCCTCTTTTATTTTATTTTATTTGTCATTTTATTTTTCCTGTTTTGTTACTCTCTCCAAACTCAAGTTGGTTAGTTCCTAACCCCTTGAGTTTGAGGGGGGCTGTTGAATGTAAAAACCTATAACTTACTCCACCTACCACTACCACCTACTACCACCTACCTACTCCACTCCATTAGTGCTCCACAAGAAGCAAGTGCTCCATTTACCCTAATGCTCCATTAAGTTGTTTAGTGCTCCATTTTAGATTAATTTAATTCCTCCATTTGTAACTCATTCTCCCTATAAAAGAGAGATCATTCTCTCCATTGTAAATACACAATACACACAAAAAGATATTGAATATCAATCAATAATTTCAATACATTCATTTCCTACAAAATATTACCAAATGCTACCTTATAAATATCATGTGTTGCTTCTTTAAATATATATAGAAATATAAAAAATTATCTTTTTTATTTTTTCACAATCATATATTATTCTTAAATTTTAATTTTTTCTGTGCGTCTTTCAATTTCCAGTCAATGGAATTTTAATTTTTTTTCTTTCAGTCTTTCAATTTCTAGTCGATGGATATTAAAAAAAAAGGGTCAATATTTCTCACCTTATTAACAAAATGTTTAAAAATAAATATAAAAGTGAAAAAAAATCTAATCCTAGTGCAATAAATTAAAATTAGTTGATAGGGAATGAAATATGAAGAATTTTTTTTGAGAATAATAAACTATTTAAACAATTTGTCATTTCTTATAGTTAAAATTAAAATTGAATTTTACTTGAGAAAGAAATTATTTAAAAATTATAAAATACTCAAATAATTTGTCATCTATTACATCTAAAATCTATATCTCAATCTTTGTTTATGTCATTTAGACTTTTTATTAAATTAAATTTTAAAATTAATTCAAACAAGAAACATGGATATTCTTTCTTACCTTCATTATTGGTTGAATTTTATTTTTTAAGTTATAAAAGTTCAAAAACTTATAGTAGGAAAAAAAATACAAGAGCCAAGAAATTACATTTATGTTTTGAAAAAGTTGTGAGAAATAAAATGATAATTTCATATGTATATATATATATATATTTTAGGGTAAATTACACTTAGTTCCCTTGAGGTTATGAATAGTATTTAAAGGGTATTATGGTCATTTGCACAACCAAGTTAACACCGTTTGGGCTAAATTAACTAGGAGGGAGGGGAGGGGGGAGGGGAGGGGGGGGGGATCTTGAAATATCAGAAAAGGTAAGGGAGGTTTGTGTAATTTCAGAAACCATAGGGTAGATCCCTGCAATTATGCAAAACCTCAAGGGAGGTAACTGTAATTATACCCTATTTTTTATGGATGTACCTTGGCCATACTTGTATTTTACATATTTTAATTTAATTTAATTTTTTTCGTGTCGGCGTACCCATACCAATATCGTACCTGTATCCGTGCTTGATAGATGTAGGCATGGTAGTTGTCATTGCTAGTGTTAGGTGCCTTAATACCCATGAAGCGACATGACTTTAATGAAGCGCAGTCAAGGTGCTCAAGGTGTGCGAGGCGCAAAGAGGCGTGCACCTTTTTCAATTTTACCTAATTTATTAAAGATGTGAAATCAACCTTTTGATCTAATGAAATCCTTTATAATTTTTAAGTTATTCACATCGTGTCAAAGCCCCCCTAATAAATAGATAGCCTTGACCCTAAACAACAAATTAAGGTAAATACTTGAACTTCTATATTTTGGCGTACATACCATTTTTTGTTTTACTTTTCCCCCTCTAAATAGTGACTATGGCAATGGCCAAACAATACTTTGTTATCTAAGTGTTTATAGTTAAGGACTTAATTTTCTTGCCGATCCCAAAAAAAAAAAAAAAAGATTTAATTTTCTTAATTGATTATTTTATTTACTTAATTTGTTTAATTTTTTTGTTATTGCTTAATTGCTTTTGATTATTTAATTATACTTTGTTTTCTAAGTGTTTATAGTTAATGACTTAATTTTCTTAATTGATTATTTTATTTACTTAATTTGTTTATTATTATTATTATTTTTGATTATTTTATTTAAATGTACTTTATTTGAAATTGTTGATGTGGTGCAAAGCTTTTAAGCATAATGTAGTGTACTTGGTGGTAATAATCTCATGTAAAAATACAATATGTTTCATTGGTTAGCATATGGTAGATAAAAGACGCAATAAATTTCTTAATACTTAAAAAAAATCTTAATCTTAATGTCTATAACATGCGCATTGCTTTGATGAAGCCTGCATCTCGCCTTGCGCCTAGGCCCCAACAGACATCGTCACGTCAGTGTGCCTCTTCCCTTAAATAACACTGGTCATTGCATTTTAGTCTATCCACTTAAGGGTGTTGCTACTTCAAAGTGTAATGCATCATTACTACTTTATTGCATTGGCAGAGTTAATTCCATAATTTGGTCTTCCTGGTTGAGGTTGTTTTGCTCTTTGTATTAAAGTTCTATAATGATAAGTGGTGTTCATATAATTTTGAACTTATTGTTTTCTAGTTTTCTCGAAGGATGTTCTCTATTGGGTGTGCTTGGGATTCTTTTGTATATTTTTTATGTTTCAAGCAATTCTACTCTTATAGAGTGATAATCATATTATGTACACCCCAAAAAAATGTGTATGTATAGAAGGTTATATATATATACATATATTACAGTGGATATTGGATAATTTTAGGCTGTAAGCCTTGAAACAAAGTTCTTCACTTCTATTTTGTTGTGTTGATAAAATTCTATTCTTGAAGAGCATAAAATATATAAAAATCATATTGTATATGTGTCTCGATCTTGGATAATATGAGCTGTGAACCATGGGACAAAGTTCATCATTTATAATTAGATGTCATAAATATGAGAATTAGGATTCGGTGGATCAAATGTCCAAATAATAGAACTGATTAGAATACAAGAATATGATATGGACTAATTGAGATACAAGTACTTGAAAGAGAATTTTCTAATAAATTCCCCTTCCTTTGTCTCCATTTTATTGAAATTACATGATTAATTTTTAATCAAAATTATGCAGTGGGATTTTTTTCATCAACAATGGCTGTGAGTACAGTGGCACAGAGGAAAAAAAATTTATTTGAACTGCTGAGTAATGACAAAGTCAAAAGAATTGTTCTTTACGGGAAGGCTGCAGTTGGAAAGACATGGACAGCCAGAGAGATAAGTAATCTTGCAAAAAAGAAGGGCTTAATTGACGTTGCTCTCTGGGTATTTCTGAATACAGAATATGACAAGGACACTCTTCGTGACAGTATAGGTCGTCAGTTATCCCTACTTTCCACCACTGGGGAGTCAGAAGCTGACAATGATAATAAGGAGTCGAAGAAGGAGGAGAACCAGGGAGACTTGAAACAGCGGATATCTGATGCTCTTTCCGGAAAGAAGTTGCTTCTGGTTTTGGATGATGAAAAAACAAATGAACAACAGATGATGTTTGATTTGGGAACCTTGCTGAATCTTGACCAGCGAGATTACAAAGTTTTAATCACTAAAAGAGAGAGCCTCAATAGTGATAGTTCTGAGGATGGTGAGAAGTCAGTGATAGAGGTAAAGCCCTTGTCAGAGGAAGAGTCATTTTCCTTATTGCAAGAAAGGGCTGGGACCAGTGCTTTTGTAGTTCCGGAGATTAAAGATTTAGCTAATGCTTTTCTTGGAAAGACTAAAAATATGCCTGCTGCAATTATCATGATGGCAAAAGCCTTCAGTTACGTTTCTAAACAAGGGTCTGGGGTGCAGATGCTGAAACGTTCCCTGGAGGAAGTACCGGATGATGAAATCTACAACATAACACATTTACTACGCAGTGGATATGACTTGCTGCCAAACAGTGTTTTAATTGACTGCTTTTGGGGAGGTAGCCACTTCTTCCATGATTGTCGGCGCATCCATTATAATGAATTGATAGCGTACTGGGTGATGGAAGGATTTCTTGGTCACACCAATTGTATGGAGAAGGCTTATGAGAAGGGTCATGTTGTTTTGATGGAGCTTATGGATTGTCAGATTCTGAGAAAAGTGGAGGCTGATTACGTTGTAATGGATGGGCCAACGCTGAATTTGGATGAAATTCTCAAGGAAAGGGAGATGATAACTTCAGATCATTGCTACCGTCATGGATTTAGTGGCACAGCCAGTCTGGGATTAGCTAATGTGCATGGGGATGGAAAGTGGGAAGGCCTTGGAAGAATTACACAGAAGGATGGTGTGATAAAAGCACCTCACAGTGGCAAACAAGGACAGAAATCCTCTACCTTACTGCTTGATGGGAATTCTCTCAGCAGGCACTTTCGTCCTAATTTCTCTGAGTCCCACCAGGAACTCCGAGTTCTTGCCCTTTTTAACCCTACATTCAAAAATTTTTCTCTTTTCCCTTCTGAGATGAACAATCTTTGTGTGCTTATCCTCAGAGGCTGTCATTTCATGGAGAAGATAGACCGCACTCTAAATTTTGAAAAATTAACTGTTCTTGAGATATCTGGCCCTAGCTTCTTGATGGAAATCCCAGATGATCTTTTTAAGTCTATTCCCCATCTTAGGAGCCTCAATCTATCTAGGCTGGATTTTGTGTCATTACCCTCATCTTTTTATGAACTTAGTGAACTAAGCTGGCTCATCCTTAGAGAGTGTTCTCACTTGACAGAACTGAGAAGTTTGAAAAAATTTACAAATCTCATGGTGATAGATCTTTCTGGTTCTACATCTTTGAGTAGTATACAAGACAAAAGCTTTTCATCTAATAAGGAACTTCAAATGATTAATTTTTCCAAAACAAATATTAAGAGCTTACCATTGATTTTTAGTCTGAAAAAGCTCACTCATCTCTTGCTAAGTGGGTGTTTAGAGGTGGATAGACTGCGTAGCATTACTTCGGTAGCTACTCTCCAAATTCTTGATCTCTCAGATGCCTGCAATTTTAAGGAGTTCCATGATCAATCTCTAGCAAATCTGACGGACCTTAAGATTCTTGATCTATCGAGAACTGCTGTTGATCATCTACCTTCTAACGTTAGCAATCCTCATCATTTGTATTTAAACGGTTGCACTAGTCTAAGTAAGCTCGAATGCATAGAATTACTTACAGACCTTGAAACACTTGATTTTTCAAAAGCGCAGGTCAAAACTCTGCCATCTCTTTCCCATCTCCATAACATGCGTCAGCTATTATTGTCATGTTGCTCAAACTTGGAGGAGTTGCCTGACTTGAATTCCCTTACAAAACTTGAGGTGCTTGATCTTTCTGGTTGTAGTGCTTTGACAGTACTACAAGATAAATCCTTTGAGCAGATGTCTCAGCTTTGGAAGCTTGACCTTTCTGAAACTAAGATCAAATGCTTGCCATCACTTTCAAATCTTATCAACCTCCGCCACCTCCTGCTGAAAAAATGTACCAGCTTGAGTGAGCTTCCACCACTAGATTCTCTATCAAAACTTGAGAAGCTAAATTTGCGTGGTATTAGCTGTTTTGGAGAGACTGGAGCTGATTTCTTGAAAAAAATGGATCACCTCCAGATTCTTGATCTCTCTGAAACCCTGCTAAAACGGTTACCATCCATGTCAAACCTCAAAAACCTCCATCAGCTTTATATAAGGGGTTGTCCAGACTTGACAACTGTGCCTGGTTTGAAAGAGTTGACAAAGCTTGAAGTCCTAGATCTGTCTGAAACTGCAGTTGATGATCTGCCATCCCTTGACAACTTTAGCAACCTCCGTCAGCTTCTGCTTAGAGATTGTCCAGGCTTAAAAGAGTTCCTGCAACTGGAAGTGCTCCATCTGCTGGGGGCCACTGTTTGTGGATTGCCATATGGGATCTCAAAATTGACCAATCTTGAACATCTTGTCCTACCAGGCATGAAGGATACTCAAGGAGCTGTGAGCAGCATGACAAAGGAACCAAATCAGTATGGCTGGGGCATCTCCAGTTTGCCAGTCAAAACAGTTGGGAATAATAACAAACCTCCTTTATCCTTAAGTAGTTCCCAATTTCTTCAACTTATGAAAAACAACCAGTCATTGTGGACATCAAGCTTCAAGCAATTCCACTTGTCTATTCATCCCATTGAGGAGCAAGATACAAAAGGAGTTGTGCCTTTCTACATGGATGATTTTATGTTCGGAGATATCTACTTCAAAATCAAACAGTTCTGTGATTTTGAAGAGCAGCAGTCATTGGAAATTCGAGGCTTCCAGCGTTCCCCCAAGGGTATTAAGGAGGTTCTCAGTCTTGCTGAATTTGTATTTTTGATCGACAATGCATTTGAAAGCTGGTTATCTGATTTAGGTGCTTCCAACTTCAAGGTACTGAAAGGCTGTTGGATAGAGAGATGCAAAGAAATGGAGAGTGTCTTTCATGCAGAGGAGATAGAAGAGGTAGCTAAAGTGGAAAGTTTGGAGGTCTTATGGGTTTCCAATTCTCTCAATTTGAAGTGTATATACCCTGAGAACTGGCAAAGTCACACCTTTCAAAACCTTAAATGTCTGTATCTGGATTGTTGTCCAAAACTGTCATTTGTTTTCTCTTCTTACCAGCTGCCAAAAAACCTTCAGGTTCTTCAAATTAAGTTTTGTGATAAATTGAAGGCTGTGTTTGAAGAAGCATCACCAAAGCCCAAATTGCCAAAGTTAGACACATTGTATCTGTGGGAATTGCCAGAATTGAAGAGCATTGGGTGTGTGTTGCCATCTCAGGTAATTGTAAGCGTTTGGAAATGTCCAAATCTAGAGGAGTTTGAAGGGAAAAAATATGTCAAATTGGCTAGAAGTTTATAGATTTTGTGGATTCGCTACAGCATTGGTTTTGAAGAGCTTTTTCAGTTGAATCTTGCAACCAGATATGGAACCTAGATATCTGACTCTCGGGAGTGGCCCCATACTTTTAAGTTGTAAATGTTGTCATTCCAGCTGCGAGACATTCTTGAGACTCTCCAAATGAAATCTTGCAATCAAGTGGAGACTAGGTTTGTACACAGGATGTCGGTGACCAAAATGTTCCCATGTGATGCATTGCTTTTACAGGATTCCTGAAATCAAGGAGTACAGCCATCCCTAGTGGCATGACTCCCTAGTACAATGCCCACATTTCAGTCACTCCCTAGTGGCATGACGAAAGGACCTTCTGTTACTTTTCAGAGAAAATTGATGTGGGATGAGTAAATTATGTCGACAGAGGACACATTTCTTGTAATACTGGCAGACTCTGACTTTTAGCTTTCAATATCTCACTTCAGGTACTTTATAATTCACTTGCTTTTGTATTTGATGCTTGTTTGTTTTCTCTCTTCGATTGTTCCTGCATCCATGTCCATTAAATTTTTTCTACAGTACCCAGGTTAACTCTGTCATGACTTTTTATGCATTTCAGTTTCTAGGATGTCATCTGCCACGCAATGCACTAATCTTTTTTGACCCGTATTGGAACAACTTGAAAGAAGTTTTGTTTTTTCCTTTTGTTTATTTATTTGTTTAGTTTATGATATTTGAGATCAAACTCTAGGGTGCAGAAATTTCAGATTTGAGGTTGCAGAGTTTGTGTTTTGCCATTACTTTTCCATTCTTAGTTGGAATTTATGCCAAAAAGTTTATATACAACTGCCTCTGTTTTTTGCATTTGTTTGATTTGTACAACTGCCAACACAAGATTGTCATTGAGTTATGGAAATAATGCACGAAAATAATTGCAAAAGAGGTCATACATTTCATGGTTGTGAAAGCTTTGGGAGAAACAAGAATTAAGAGGCACCTAAGGATACCCTATAAACCTTATCATCTGCGTATAACTTTATTAAACCTTTCTCAATTTGTAGGGCCTACAATGTGTGAAGTTTTCGTGAAAAAAGGAGAGCACTTATCCTACGTCCAAGAATTGAGGCCAATTCCTCATCATGAGGAGCTTTTCGTACGAAACACGTACCCAAATTTTTTCTTAAATTTTGCCGTACCATAGAGGTACCTAGTATATATCCAAGGTGTACCCAAGCCGTACCTCAGTTGGAATTGTATTTTTTTCTATAAAGAGGTGAAGTTAGTTTCATTGGACTTATTTATTTATTATTTTATTATTTTATTTTATTTTTAATGCTTAGCATGATTTTAAAATTAAACTTTGGTTTGTAAGTTATTTAATATAATGGCATTTAATTTTAGTTTATACCTTATTTTTGACATTAAATGTGAATTGTAGGTTGGATCTTAACCAACTAAACCATTTACTAATTTTTGCATTACTCCAATTTAAAAATAAATATATATATATATATTTTTTTGCGAACGTACCCAGTTGTACCCATACCTTACATTTTTTTAGATTTTGGTATATCGACGTACCCATATTGTACCGGTACTAATACCCGTACCCATACAAGTGCTTCATAGGTCGTAGGCAACAATGTTCCTAACAAGAAAAATCAGGGAACTTAAATACGAATGGGATTGTTCAACTGAAATCAATATCTGAATCTGTTGATTAGTCAGAATATTGTGACAATGTTTTTGTTTTTTATTGTTTCATGGGCAGCTGTAAGATGTTATTCTTTCCTTTATGTATAGATGGATTTCGGCCATTTTGTGACATTCCTGGTTAAATTCTTCAGACCATTCCTTTTGATCTTAGTGAGTTTCATTTTGTATCTCATTGTCAATTTTCTTGTCCAATCTTGAGTTCATTCATCTCCTCCAGCTTGTTTCTTGCTACAGCATGTGTGTAGCACACTATTACTCTGTTAAGTGTTAAGAAATTAATTATTAACCTATGATTCTGAATTCTAATCATTGTGTTCCTTTACATCTGTTTAGGTCCTGCGGGAAATGTTTCAGACACCAATGTGGTATCACTTTCAGTGTATTCTACGGGCGCAGCTCTGTTGGCAAGTTGTAACAAGAGAAATGAGAAATCCATAGAACTGAAAGAGAAATATGTAATACTTTCTCCTGATATGTGAAATCTTTACTGTTTGTCAGTGATGTAAAACTTGCTAAAGGTTCACAACAAAATAAATTACTATGCCGGATTTTTGCAAGTTGCATGGTTGTTCAAGTACAAAATTTGCTCAAGTTTTCTGTAGAAACTCTTTTATTTTTTGCTTGTCCTTTTACCATGTGTATGTCTCAATAATCACAAATTTTGTTATTTTGGGCATATTGGAGAATCAAATTACCTTTTCGTTTTTAATTTTAAATTTTTGATTAGGGAAAAAGATTCGTTCATTTTTTCGACTGACATGTTTGTTTTTTCACGATAACTGATATGTTGCTTCTTTGTGAATAAAATTGTAGAGCGTCGTGATTTCACGAGGGGCAACAGAACTGCAAATGAATAAGATTGAGATATTTTCTGTAAACTATGATCTTAAGGGGGACCTAAATCTGCTGAAGGTTCAATACTTCGCTATGTTAGGTGTTGTGGAAATTCAGGAAGACGTTTTATTTGAGCATCACAGCTTAAAAGCAGGTAAAGCAGTAATGACTCATGCTGGATTTCCGGCCTTTGCACTTTATCTACTAGGGCGTTCTATTTATTTCTACTCTTTTCTTTTTTTTTCTGAGTAAATATTATAGTTGTTTCATTGGATTTATTATTGATTTAAGGCTTCAAAAGATATACATTAAGTGAATGGTTTTACAAATTATTGAATGTTTTCTTCTTCACATGATTGACAATGTTCTAACAATCTCTCTCTTTCTGGAATTCAGTGATGGATGGTCCAAGTGCAACCAGTTCATTCACTGAACTCTTACTTTCTTGAAAAACTTGAACGAGTTAGTTTTTTAATTTTTTAAATATAAAACGGCTTAAGGCTTGACATAATAATTTGTAATCTCATACTTATCTTGAATACGATTTTCTACCACTTGTAGCCAAAA
The DNA here is from genome assembly GCA_030407325.1 of Camellia japonica. NCBI lineage: Eukaryota > Viridiplantae > Streptophyta > Magnoliopsida > Ericales > Theaceae > Camellia > Camellia japonica. Next base: position 34,708,723 of record JAPPVO010000014.1, read on the forward strand.
AACAAGTAGCTAGTATTCCTTGCAACCGAACATTTTACACCAAAGAGTAATTCCTTCTAGCTATGTTGACTTTATAGTAGTGTACCTTTATGATGGTCCGTTATTGTACCCGACCATGGGCTTACAGTTAGGTAACTACGTTAGTCATTAGCAAGCAGTGGGTCTGAAAGGTCATGTTTGGTTCAGGTAATAATCTCCCCTTGATTTTCAAACCACTTTTTCCCTTTCATTAGGTTTAGCTGTTCAGTATTTGTTGAAAATGAGTTACTTTCCCTGTGAACCATATGATAACTGTCCCCTAAACCAGAGTTGACAATGTAAATCTCAGTGTCTTTTATTCCATTGCAGAGGAAGTAACTTAGGACCTACTAGATGCCACTTAATAACATGAAAATGATTTCTTTTTTCTTTTTTTCCCATTTCGATGCGCGAAATCTGTTTTAAAAAATTCTCTCTGAAAGTGGCCAGTTCTGAAGTAGTAACGTCATTTCGACTTGTTTATATACATTTTCAAATCTTATTTGATTCGGATGAGTTATGTGCAGGAGGGCTAAGTAGTGGTGGCTGATCACACGTGAAAGTGTCGTCTGTGCAAGCATTGTAGGGCCAAGCATGGAACCATGGCTTTCGGAACAAAATAACTGCTGGAACATGATGTTGATATGAATGCTTTGGTAACTAAAAAATGTAACTCAAATCTCATACGATGAAAGAAATTTTGAATCTTATGTCATATATGTAAAAATCTTTTTATACTGAGATGTCAACCATGGTAGCATGAGATTCTTGTACTCCTCTTAGTCTCCGACAAGATTTTAATGAGCTATTCTCAAGTACAATTTCTGATTTGTAATTTTATCATTCAATGGTGTTTGGGCTGAAAGCAGATTAAATTTGTTGATTACTCAATGGAGATCAGTGTAATTTTACCCTTATTAAAATTAGGAGTTACATCATGAAAACATTGATTTAAAATTGTATTCATGAATTACTCTTTTTTTGTTTTTATAAATTTACTTTGGTTTGTGTGTGTATGTTGGTGTATGTGCTCATCTTCACATTGCCATATGGTCTATCTATTTTGATTTGGATAAGTTGCATTGATCATCTTTGAAATTAAAAGTAAAATATAATAAATTTTGCAAATTTGATATAATTATACTGATCTCTTTTCAAGGGAGATAAGTTTAATTGCGTCGAAATTGTTTGTGAATTCATTGTATTTTTCTCAATACTCAATTGAGACTAGTATTATTTACTCTCCTATTTAATTTATAGAAAATAATTTCTTTTGAAAATATAATTCAACTATTTTGGAAGTGATACAAACACAACATATTGTATTCATTACTCATTCATATAGGATAAGAACACCAAGATTATTTCAAATATGGCAAAGGTATGTGAAAAATAAAATTAAAAAGAAGACGGATAAAAAATGCATTGTTAATTATTGGAGTAATCTCGGTTTGTAAGGTCATTCATCTAGTGTCATCTTTTATTCACAATAGTGTTTATTTTTTTATTCACAATAGGGTGAAAATTGAAAAAAAAAAAAAAAAAAGATGTTGAGAAAAAATAAAAATTACCCGATTTATTTTCTTCACAAAAGCGTGGAAATTGCCTATTTTTTTTCTTCACAAGAGAGTGGAAATTATCAAAAAGTTGTCGAGGAAAAAGAAAGATGAAAAAGAGTGGAAATTGCCTGTTCTTTTTCTTCACAAGAGAGTGGAAATTATCAAAAGTTGTTAGAGGAAAAAGAAAAAGGAAAGAGAGTGGATATTGCCGAAGTCATAACAAATTTATTAAAAAATTTAAGAGGGAAATAAATTTATATATATGTATATATTTCAGATTAAAAAGTTATTGTTCAAAAATGGTTTATTATTATACATATTTTTAAATTGCATATAATAATAAAGTACAATTAGTCAATGCTTATTTTATATTAAAAATTTTCATCTAGGCTTGATATTTTATTGCATCAAATTATTTGAACTGGATAGACAACACAAATTCTCAACGTATGGAAATATCAATACGTATTCTATTAATATTATTTTGATTTTTAGCTTATGAAATTTAAATATCTAGTTTTTTTTTTTTTTCAAAAGTACTGTAATTTAATAAAATTTAAAAAATGTTATTATATTGATAAAAGAATTAACAAAATAAATGTAAAATTTATAAAAAAATTTGTATGGTAAATTTTTGAAAACTAATATGGGTAGGTATATGTATTGCATGTGTTTGTTTGCTATTATAGTAAACAAATAAAATTTGTTAAAATTTACTTTGTATATCAACGTCATAATAGGAGAATAATTATTGAATTTGAAAGGTAGTAATTATGGAATGAAAAATTATACACAAGTTCACTTTTAAGACTCGATGATGTGTCAAAAAAATAATTGATTATTATCCAATCATCATTATCTTCTTGATAGAATTTAAAAAGTGCGACTAATTTTTGGACGTGATTATTAATACTCTTATGGAATTTGATATATATTACTATAATAATGGAAGATCCAATAACTATAATTAAAATGAAAGGGTCAATAATTTCAAGACACATGTAATTTTTTATTTTTTTAATTCACAAAATCTAAAATAATAAGATTAGGAATTTTGAGTTTATAAAACCTAACAACGTTTTTTGCATATAATATATATATATATATATATATATATATATTTTGTTGTGTATTTTTTTTTCATTCGATACTTTGCGTGTATCAAAGTTGACTTTCTCGGATGAGGAGCTGGAAAATGTGGTCGAGTGTGTATATGAAGAGTTCATGTGTTTGAAAAGAATATGCTTTGCTTTGCAGCTCTCACATTGTCTGTACCCCAGTGTCAATTAATCCTTCTGCTTGATTTTCTTAAATCAAAATATTATTTGTAGTTTTCTTCCAAAATCAGCCTTCAATAACTCTAGTCATTCCAAAGGCAACAGTTTAATACCAAATTTGGTAGTTCCTATATCAAGGCCATGGGCAGTACCTCCCAACCAAGGCCACTTGACGACCACCACAAAGCCGCCACCACCACCACGTTGGAGCTCCTGCGCTTTCTAAGATGATTCGCCAAGACCTTATCATGATGAAAGCGGCCATGGCAGAGGTTCAGAAGAAGACTCATCATATGAATGTGCAAATCAAGCGGGTCTGTGAGAGATTTGAGGAGCTCGAAACAAGAGGGGGGAATGAGACGGAGAGAGAGCTTGGCGAATTGAAAAATGACGTCAAGAAGTTGAAATCCCAGATCCCCTCAAAACTTATTAAAGTCAATCCTGCTGATTCCCAACCACGTCGAAATCCATGGCTTGACGGATCCATTAACCACAACAGCAACAAAGACAATATAAACAAGGCCTGTTACGAAAACATGTTGCACAGTTTGCACAAGGACGCAAAGTTTGATCACATCACCGCACTTCAACAATGCAAGGTATCTTTCCTTGGCCTCCCATTAACATTAAGGGATTGTTTGTTGTGTTTCTTGAGATTTCCAAAAATGGTTAGTATAAAGAAGAAGATAATTATTTACTGGTGGATTGGAGAGGGATTTTTACCCCCAAACCCAGAGGACCAAAAAACAAAAGCTGAAATTGCGTTGGGGAAGACGGAAGAGGATTTTGGCAATGAGATATTGGGTGAGCTTATTGCAAAGGACTTCATCGAGCCTATCTACAAAAATTGCAGCTTGTTTACGAACAGCTACAGAATGCTGCCTCTCATTCGTTCTGTCTTAACCATTATGGCCGAGAGGTTTTGGTTTAGTCCAGTTTATACTCTGGGTCCAGATACTCCGAATTTTGCTCAATATAATGAGTACCAATGCTTGCTCAATGTTGATGCAGCTATTATTGATGGCGGGCCTAAACTATTTTTGAAGATGGATCATTTCAAAATTCTTTACTTGGGAAGGTGGCAGAGATCAGCCACGCATCACATGAAGTTGCAGATGCAAAAATACTCCATGGATTGAAGAATATGAATCAGTTGAGGTTGCTTAGCCTTCGAGGAATTTCGTTGATTGCGGAGCTTCTTCAGTTCATTTCACGGCTTACTAGTCTCAAGATCTTGGATCTCAAAGCCTGTCATAACCTTGAGGTGGTTCCAGATGGGATTGGTTTGCTAAAAAATTTGACACACTTGGACATATCTGAATGTTACCTTTTAGAACACATGCCCAAGGGTATTAGTTCACTATCACAACTCCAAGTCCTTAAGGGCTTCATCATTGGACATTCCACAGACAAAAAGTCATGTACTATAGATGATTTGACAAAATTGACAAAGCTGAGAAAATTGAGCGTATGCATGATTACTACTACAGAATTCTCAACAAGTGAGAATTCTCTACTACTACTAGAAGAATTAAAAACCCTGCAAAAGTTGAAAATATCTTGGCGAGGATACAATTTACAAGGTGAAACTGATGACACACCACACTCAAAACCACACGCCAGGCTGACAAGATCATTGGCATTCAACGAACGGTCTTTTCCAGAACCTGTCATGAAACTTCCTTCCTCGCTGCAAAAACTGGAACTTGACTGTACCCCTAAGACGTTTACTGTTGGTTGGCTAGTGTTTGCCAATTTGAAGAACCTAAAAAAACTCTACATCAGGGGAGGGCTATTTCGTGCTGCACGTCCAGCTACCACAGTTGAGATATTGAGATTGAAGTACTTGAATGAATTTGAGATGTGTTGGAGAGATTTTAGGATATTATTTCCCAATTTGATTTACTTGGAGAAAATAGAATGTCCCAGGCTCACTGACTTCCCATGCGATGAGAATGGTTTGTGGATGAATTGAGAAAACTTGTTGTAAGAAATGGCATCCTGAATTTGCAATAAGATGTACAATTTCACTATATGACAATCGATGTCTTGAGAAATAGTAGTAATTTCCTTTTCTTGAGAAAGACTAGCTTCATATTCATTTGGTGAATCAAAGGTATGCGAGAATCATCCAGACATGGCTTAAGCATTATTGGTCAAGAATTCTTTGCATTTTATCCATTTTATTTATTTATTTATTATTATTTTTTTGGCAGAAAGTTTCATTTGGTAAAGCAAAAGAACATGTCTTCACGCTCGCAAAAATCAAAATTTTCATTTTTATTTTATTTTTTGTAGTGTTTCATTTGTGGATGGACCCAAGGGGCAAGGGAGGGCGACCGCCACCCCAAAGTTTTAAAAAAATACTGTAATATAGTAGTATTAGTTAAGAATATATCTAAATTATATAAGTTCGCCACCCCCAAATTTTTTTGAAAATTTTAATACTCGCCTCTCTAAAATTTTCTCATATATCTAGCCAAAAATCTATAATTATCTATGTAAGAAAATAATTTAGAGTGAACATTTGAAAAACAAAAGGTTGGTTGGATCTTTAAATCAGTCCTCATTTTCAAGTTGTAATCTTCACACTCCAACTCTATGCATACTCTATTTTCTCTCTTATTCTTGAACTCAGTCCCCATTTTTTTATTATTATTTCAGTTCTCTCTTCAACTTGATCTTTATTTTTGGTTCTTCTTCATTTATTTCATATTTATTTCAAAATTTCTTATTCAACTTCATTTCTTCCCTTTTTTCTTGTTTCTTGTTTCTTTGTTGGCTTTTTTTTTTTTTTTTTTTTTTTTTTTTTTTTTTCTCTTTGTACTTCTTTTTCTTTTTTAGTGTTTTAAGAATTGAAGTTATTTGCAAAAATTAAAATAAGGAGAATGTGATTGATTTAGTTTCTGTAACTTTATTTCAGCTTAAGGATAGTTAAAAGTCTTTCAAAATTAAAAATATTTGCAAACTTATAAAAAAAATTTATCCCAATGACACAAAAGCAGAACAACTGCATTAAAATTTTAGTATAAATTACGTTTATAGCCTCTACATTTTTCCCCTCATATCATTTTGGTCCATGTAATTTCAATTAGCTTGATTTTGACCATTTATTTTAGATTTTGCATCAATTTAGTCCAATTAATAATGTTGATTAAGGTTTTCATAATGCTAATTAGGGTTTTTGAAGAAAAATAGTTACTGAGTTGGTTGATGTTAACTTCCTGAATTGAACAAATTTACAATTTTACATATAAAAGTACAACAATGCCGCTTATGTGGGCATTTTTCTTAAAAAAAAAAAAACTAATAATTGTACTCAAATGTACCAAATTAAAATAAAACCACAAATTCAGACTCCAATCAAACCAATTAAAATTATAGGTACCAAAATGACAGAAGGACGGAAATATAATTTGCCCAAAATTTTAATTGCAAAACTATATGATTGATATCCTTCAACATTCCCAATTTTAATAGTTATTAACAATTTCTAAGTTGTACCAAGTATTGGTAAAAACTTGATATATATAGTACAATTTTATAGCAAGTTATTTGGTCACATATCTTATTGATTATATTTTTATAATTATATATATTAAATAAATATATCTAATGGTATAGTTTTGTAATATTTTTTATATTATGTTGATAGAAATTGATATTGCAGTTCACATGTTCATTAAAAAAAAAATGTCTTATATATATGTTCGCCTCTTCAAGGTTAAAATCTTGCGTCCATCCCTTGTTATTTGATATCTAATTAGTACAATTACAAAACTTAAAGCGAAAAAAAAAAAGACATTTAGGCCATAAGGATAATTTCAAAACTTTCGGGGCAATAGCCCCAAGGTCTATTCTCTTGGGGCAAAAAAAAACAAAATAATTTGAAAGGACCATATTACCCCTAACTATCTCTCCAAGTGCCATCTATATGTCCATCTATCCATCAATGTGTCATTTCCTATTTGTTCATGTGTCACTTATCTATTTACATAACTTGTCTATTTGTCCATATCACCATTACCACCAGTCATTTCTGCCGGCAACTTTTTCAGACAATCTTCAAGCAACTTTTCTGGCGTTGGCGGTGTTTTGATGGTCTAACCGTGATCTAGTGGCAGTAGAGTAAAAATAAAATAAAAAATTATAACACTCAAAACAATTCCAAACAATTTCATTACTTGTATCATTATTTTCATAAAAGATCAATCCTTAGACCAAAATGCCATATCCCTCGTAGAAATGGACGTATCACTGGTTATACAAAAAAAAAGAAAAAAAAAAAAAGAAAAAAAAAAGACCTCTTCATCTGCGTTTAAGGAATGGGAAAAAAAATGTAAGATAAGAATGTTACAATGAGTAAATATTGAGTATAACAGTTATAATATGTGACAATATCATCAGAGAATGAAAAAAAATCTTGTATTGCTGTAGTGGAAATTACTTAGTTGAGTTGGTAAGAGTCAAGTGTTCACCTAATTCTATTTGTGGTCCTTTATTAACCAATGACACCACTTTACACTCAATATTTGTTTCGTTGGAATAATGATCTAGAATAAAATTCGCAAAAAAAAAAGAAAAAAAAGAAGAAGACATAAGCTATTTGAGTGAAAGAACTTTGTTTTTTTACATTTAAATTTTTTTTGAAGAAATTAGTAGAAAGTCTCTTCTCAAAAACTTGTTTAGTCATAGATCCTATGAAAATACTTGTGATTTGGTAAGTCCTATATGTTTGAAATTGTATTTTAGAAGTTTTTTTTCTTTTTTATTTTTAAATTAAATATTTGTCATGACAATTTAACCTTTATAAGGTGGGGTGGAGTGGGATGGAGAATATGATGGGTCATTATATATATATATATATATATATCTATAGGGGTGTAATAATGGTCCGGCCCGGTCCAGCCCATTCAGGCACGGGCTCAGGCCGGCCCGTGTTGGGCCGCGCAGGTTATAACAATTCCAGTTTAGACCCGACTCATTTAATACTCTTGAATTCGAGATTCAGTACTATAATTGTCGCTTATATCCCTTGTCGTCTCATTTGTAGTCGAGTTGTGTTGTTGGTTGTGTTTGAAACAAGTTAGGTGTTAGTTTTTCAAAAGAGTTACTGTTATATTTTTTGCTTGTTCGCTCGAGTGGTGTTTTGGCCGCTCGAGCAGTCTTTGAAATCTCTCAGTATTTTGCAGGTCTGCAAAACTTCTGGGAGTAGGGTGATCTTCGCTCGAGCGATACTTCTTGCGTTCGAGCGGTCTCTGCTGTCTGCAAAACTTCTATGAAGGGGTCATTGTGCACTAGAGCGATGGCCTGGTCTGTAGTGACCCTAAATTTTTTTTTATAGTCAGTGCATAATTTAACTGAGCAAATTTTTGAATTTGAGTGCTGTGTAAATTCTGTGCGAAAATAGTTCAGTTTTGTAATTTTTTTTTTAGTTCTTGATCTCAGAAAATTATAAAATTTTTATATGTTATTTCCATATGAGTCTAGTACGTTGGATAAAATATATTACGGTCAAATAGGATTTTTTTGGTGGGCGGTGGGAAAGATTTGTTTGAGAGAGAGGATAAAAAAAAAAAAGAAGGGGGGGGGGGGGGGGTTGGGCATGTGCAGGTAGAGGAATATGATAATCAAAAAAAAAATATAGATGAGGGAGAATACATGATGATGGGAACGGAATCAGGCAAAGGAAAAAGATGATGATAATAAATTAAAAAAAAAAAAAAAAGAAGAAGAAGAAGAAGAGAAGAATGATGATGTTTTGGGTAAAATAAAGAAAAGATGGTCGAAAAAGAGTGGGCTTGGAGGGCTATAATCTATGATTACAAAAAGAAGAAAATATTTTTTTTTTTTTGGGTAAGTAAAAGAAGAAAATATCATCTCAATCTTTGTGTTCAAATCGGTGGAGTGAGTTTCAAAGGTGGTGGAGAAAAAAAAAAAAAATAGAATTTGAAATTTAGTTTTGGATATTTGGATTAGGATTTGAGATAAATTTATTGGATCTATTTTGTATATAATTGGACCATGTTTGACTTATGGGTAAGACCAATGATTTAGATTTAATTTAATTTGAACTTGTTTCTGACTCGTGTTTAACTGTTTGGTCCTTTTTAATTAGGTGATTGGTAGTAACCATATTGGGAGTTGTTATTATTTATTATATAGGATTATAATAAATATTTGATAGTTAATTTTATGGTGTGTACCATATGGTGAAAAATTATATACTTTTATAGTGAATAAAATGAGTGTATATTTCGTGGTGAGTAAAATATTATATTTTGTGGTGTACAAAATATTATATTTTGTAGTGAGAAAAAAATTATATCATTTTATAATTTATGTTACAAAATTTTGAAATATTATTACAATATATATTGTACTAGTTAATGAGTTGAATAATACAAAAATAAATAAAATTTTTGGGAAATGTGTGTGTTTGGATATGCGTTGTGGCAGAGCCATGTGGGCTGTCTCTTCCTTTTCCCTCTTTTCCTCATCTCCTTTACTTCCATCTTTATTCACTTTCATTTTTATTTTCGTTGAGCAAAAGCTCTACTCCTCTCATTCTCTTTCTTGTATTCCATGACAGCTCAATCTTTAAGCTTGAAATGAGAGTTTTAGAGTGAGATTTTACAAAAGTGTTGTAAATCAAAGTTGAAGAGCTCATTGCACTCTTCGTAGTGGTAGTTTGGATTCATGATCGGGCAAGATTTGCCTTCCAGATCTGCTCTTCTTCATTAAATGAGGTATGGACTTTCTTCATATTTTTACATTAATGCTATGTTAGGGTCATTTTGAGAAAACATATCATTATAAGAGGTATTGCATATATATATATATATATATATATATTTTCAGAATTTTGTTTGGTAATTTTTGGAAGAAAAATTATGTTGAAATGTTAAGAATGTTGACATTTTGAGATTGATTTGGGAAAATCATTTTGTGTTGATAATTTTTCAAAGAAATCCGAAAATAAAATTTAATAGTTGTATGTATTGTCTCTACATCATATTTTGATTAGATGATTTATTTTGAGAAATATAAAGTTGATTTTTTTTTTTATTTTTATCTTTGATTTGGAATTTATTTTTGAGAAAAATAAATTAATGTTGAGGAATATGGAGTAAATACTTAAGTAGGAATTATAGAGTTGCTTTGAGATTAAAAACTCTAAAAGTGTTATATTCATAATATTTTATAAAAGATGATATGTTGATGATTAAGTTGTGTTCATTTTTATGAAAATAAAAATATAAAATGTAGACTTTCAAACTCATAACCTTGAAAATGTTACTATTGGGCATATTTCATAATTTTTTTATGTAAATATCATGTTGGTTAAGTAATTTTAGAAAAAGTTGTGAAATTGTTATTGGTAGAGAATTTGGTAAAAATATTATCTCTTTAAATAACTTGGCATGAAAAATGGTTATGTTGAAATATAGTTAGATATATGTTTTTACAAGATTTAGATGATTTTCGAAATCATTCTTTGATTTGTTTTGAAAATTGATTGTTGATTCAAGAAGATGAGAGTTTTTTTTTGAAAGTGGGTTTACTTTTTTGTTCCTTTTAAAATAGAAATTGAGAATTTTGAACTATGAGGATTGAAGAGAGATGTTTTTGGTGAATTTCTTTCAATAAATAAAGATGAGTGGCTTTGGTTAGAAAATCTAGAAATTTGGGGTTTTTAAGAAAGATGTTGACAATCTTTGAAGATGTTGTTATATTTATTTTGTGTGCCAAAATAAATGATGTTTGAAAAATTATTTATTTGTTTATATATAAATGAAGGTTTTTATAGAATATGAAAATTGTTGAAGTTTTGGAAATTGTTGTTCAAAATGTTGATATAATCTTGAAGTGACTAAATGGTTGAGATTACTCTAAGTGTGAGAATTTTGTTGTCCCATGGATGAATTGGAATAAAAGTATTTATATTCATCTTGAGAAATTATATTGAAATGAGAAATGAGAATTTTGATCACAATGAGAATATTGTGCGGAAGTATTGAAAGTGGAAGAAACATTGCATTGTATTATTAATCATTGCATTAACATATCAATTCATTTGATAATGATGAGCTTTGAAATATGATTTGAAAATTTTGCATTGAGAACGGAATGTTGGGAAACAAGTTTTCATGAAATGATTTGGGATAAATACGTTGGTACGTCTCAAAAGATGGTGTAGATGATAGGTGTCGAGCCTTCTAGTTAATACTGGTAAAAATAACAAATTGATAGTACTTGTACAGTCTACTTGCAGACACCAGCCTAGGGATTGAAAGGTGGTGTAGATGATAGGTGTCGAGCCTTCTAGTTAATACTGTAAAAATGACAGATTGGTAGTACTTGTATAGTCTACTTGCAGACACTAGCTTAGGGATTACCTGAGTCGTATTTACCATCTTGAAATTTTATTGAAATTGTTGGATTAATGTGTTTTCAAATTGGCATTGTGCGTAAGATTTTCAAAAGATGAGAAAAATATTTTGAGCATGACATGGCATCTGCATTCATCTCATAAGACTGTATAAAATGGATTTGATGAATTGTTTAATTATTTGATTCAATTGATAATGAGATAATTGAATGAATTGAAAAGGATGTCCTGTTGCTATTGAAACATGTTTATTTATTTAAGTTAACTTGTTGTGGTTAATTAAATAAATTGGATTTAAGAGATTATATAATAAAATCATATGGTTTTGACATGATATGATTTCACGTATATGTATGAGTATTTTGGTACCTGCATATCTTCTAATGTTTTAATATGAGATTGTTTGGTGAACTAGTGGTTGCTCACCCTCTGCCTGTACATGTGTACAGGGAATACTTTTCGGATTTGAAGATCAAACAATGGGTTTTACCATTTCATAAGTGTAATGTAGTGATGGATTGTACTACTTCATTTGTTGTTTGGCTGAGTGCTATTTTTTTTTAAAGAGTAGTGTCATCTTTTTTATTGTAAGCCTCAAGACATTTTTTTTATTTGTATGTAAATGTCATTGTTGTATAACGAGAGGGAATATGTATATTTTATTTTTCATCATTTCATCCAAGGATGGAATGTTATTTGTAAATGGACTTAATTAATGAATATTGATAATGTTATTTGAGTGATTAGGTGTTAGTTTTTCAAAAGAGTTACTGTTATGTTTTTTGCTTGTTCCCTCGAGTGGTGTTTTGGCCGCTCGAGTAGTCTTTGAAATCTTCCAGTATTTTGCAGGTTTGCAAAACTTCTAGGAGTAGGGTGATCTTCGCTTGAGCGATACTTTTTGAGACCTTGCGCTCAAGCGGTCTCTGCTGTTTGCAAAACTTCTATGAAGGGGTCATTGTGCACTAGAGCGATGGCCTGGTCGCTCGAGCGGTGTCACTTATTATTTCTGACGCTCTAGTAGTGTTTTGGTCGTTCGAGCTGTTTGCGATATGAGTTTGAAAAAATGAATTTTTGAATCACTTTTTCATTTCGTCTCTCTCCATCTCTCTCTCTCTATCTCTAAAACCATCCAAATCCTAATTTCTTCACTTTTTCTCTATAGTTCTTGTTTAAAACCCCAAATACTCTATCACTCATTGATTTCTCCACCATTACTCCTTGGAGAAAAAGGTCTAGAGCTCGTCGAAAGTTTTAATCTAATCGGAGAAGATCTCGTTTTCGGCTCCGCCAAAGTTTCACTCTTGCTCTCTTCCTATTCTACTCTAAGGTAGGGATTTCTTCAACCTCTCGTATGATGTTTAGCTTAATTATTTACTTTTTGAAAAGTGTTTAGTGAATTAGAGGTTTTGGGTTAAACTTAGGGTTTAGTGTTGAAAAGTAAAAGATGAGTTTTTCAAATAAATTCTTGAGAAAGATTGTGGATGTGTATATATTGTTGGATATTGTTGGAAATTTCTCTTCAAAATGTGATTTTGAAAAATAAAGAAGGTTTTGTTGAAAAATCATTGATGTGGTTTATAAAGGAAAAGGAAATAGTGTTGATTTTTGAAAGGATATGAGAAAAAGGTATTTGTCGATGATGAGAGTGAAGTTGGATATTTATTCTCACTCCTATTTTGAAATTTTGAGATCTTATCTATTGTTGGAAAAATTATCTGTTGAGTAGAAATATCTGTTTTGGTCTATCAGTGGAAGATATCTTTGATTATTATAGAAATTGTATAAGGATTCGGTTAAATTGAAACTAATTTCTCATACATTTTGCATCGAGCATTGCTTCATACTTGAATATTGAAAATGTATTTTTTTTTTTTAAAAAAAAAAGGATGTATACTTTGGTATATCTGGTTAGGGGGTGTGGTTGTGGTTTAATCTTCCTTAGTTTCTAAGAAAGAGAATTTACTAACTAATTATAGCTCAACGATCTTAGTTTAACTTAAGCACATCCCTTAAGATTTTTTAGATCACTTAAGTGTTCAATTCTCAAGTCTAAAAAGATGAATTTGAATTCTATTTGATTTTCTTACTATTTCTCTGTCAGATTCTCTGTCCCCATTTTTTGTCCTAGTTATTTTATTTTATTTTGTATTTCAAACTCACTTCTCACCACATGATATGTCAAAGTAATTAATTTTTTTAATTAAGACATCATGCAGTGAGCAAAGTGTTTGAAATAGGGACAAGAAAAATGAGAGTGAATCCCATGTCGTAAAAGTATTTCATATTGTGCAATTATTGAATGTGAAATAATCTATTTTTTCCTCTCATTTTATGATGTATGCCTGAATCTAGAATTCCTTTCATTAATTGTAGCTTTCGATGTGTTTATGCCAGCATACACTTGAAAGCTCAATCTAGAGGAAGTTCAGGAAATGATTAACACGACAGATCTTGCTCTAACTAGCTAGGTTTAGTCTTGATCCAAAAAAAAAAAAAAATAATAATAAAAAAAAATGAATAAATAACAAAACTAATGAGGTTTAGTCTAATTATTCATAATCCTTGTATCTTATTAGGAAGTTACGTGTTCAATTCTCCTTTAGTTAAGGATTCTCCTTTAATTTGGGAATCAAATTGAGCAGGTTATAAAACTCCTTGCTGGATTTTGACAAGTCATTACCCAGAGCTTTCAAGCTCTTACCCTTAGCTATTTCCTTCTTGATGCAAGGACAATTCAGATCAGCAAATTTCCATAATAACATTAATAACAATAAATAAATAAAAATAAGGAACCAGATTCTCTTCGTGTTGTTTGGGCCTGTGAGGCCACCATGAGTCTCATATCGGTGATTCGAACCGTTCATATTTTAGGTCATAACATGTAGATCATTCATGAAAATAATTAGGTCAATTACATAACCGTAACCATGCTAGTCTATGACATTTATTTGCAAATAAATAAATAAATGATAAATATTATTTACAAACTAATTTGGACACGATTATTGGCTCGACTTAATTTTGTTTATGGATGATCTATAAATTGTGGTCTAAAAAATAAACAACTCGAATAATCGAAGTGAGAACTACGGTGGCCTCACAGGCCCAAACAGCATGTGTGGATTGGACAAAATCTGGTTGCTAAAAGTAAAAGCCGAAGTGAGTCAACTCCACTACTTTGTATGGAGATCAATCACAAATTACATTTTGTTCACAAACCTTCATTGAACAAAACCATTTTCCAGGCCGGGTGATTAGCCAAACTTTATTTGTCCACCCTTATTATACACAGCTAGAAAAATGACACCTAAAATGAAGTTGAGTATAATTAATAAAAAGCTTTACTCTACCCTCCTAATCTTTTGAACTATGTTTGGATCATATATTTAAGTAAAAATTTAGAAAGTAAAAGAGAAAATATAAATAAAATATGAATGAAATACACATTTAAAAAAAAAAAAAAAATCTATATTCCAAACACAATCTTAGTACTTTTTACTGTGTATGAGAGAGTTCAAGAACGTCGTTGGAAAATTCGAAGATTTTCGAAGATTCTTGAAGAACAACTTCGAATTCTCTAGAAGATGATGAGAGGCTCAGATTCTTCAATAGTCTCAACTTAAGAACACAAGAGTGAAGAGATGATGGAGATAAGAGATTGGGTGAAGAAGAAGGCAAAGCAGTTAGAGAGAGAATAATGGCAAGGCTCTCCCACTTTCACTCTCAAGGTTGATAATGGAGATGGGAAATTAGTTCTTTCCCAAGAGTCATCTCTCCAAAATCCATCCCTTGTAAAGTTATGGGTGGGTGCTATTTATAGGCACCTCATGATGTAGGATGGAGCCCATGTGCAAGGCACATGGGGAATATTTTCTCTAACCACCTTGTCCGAGGAGGTGACCTCTCCGAGGATGAGAAAAACCCCGAAGAGGAGATCAACCCCTCGGCGAACCATTCTTCTTAGCCACACCTAACCAATGATCCCTAATCATCCCAAAGGGTCAGGGGTAGTCCCAGAGGACGTCCTGCCGCATAAGGGTCAGGGGTAGTTCAAGAGAACGCCCTGCCGCAAATATTGCCGAGTCTCAAGGACCTCCCTAGATCGTGCCACCTCGACCCGGGTATAGGCTAGTTTAACCGAAGAGTGAATTTATCTCCACTCACCATCCTCGGGATCGAGTCCTTTGTTCGGACTCTATTACGCCCACGGTTCTGGTGCGTAGATCCCGAAAAGCTCCGAGCCCGCAAGTGTTTTGGGACTCATTAATGGAGCGGCTTCTAGATTGTGTCTGAATCCGTTCGAAGCCAAGTGCTTCGGATCTCTAGATTCGTGGGTCCGAATCCTTTCGAGTCCGAGTGCCTCGGATCTCTAGGCTTGCTCAATACCCTTTCGAGTTCGAGCCCGAGTAAGTCTCTAAGTTCGTGGATCCGAACCCTTTCGAGGCTTAGAGCGATTCGGCCGGTTTGATGGCGATAAATCCGGGCTCACTAATCTTGGACTTGCGATAAATTCGGGCCCACCAACCATGGACTATTGGGCCTAAATAATTTAGTGGGCTTAAATTAGCTCCTCTTACATTTGCCCCTTGCGTGTATGAGAAATTGTAGTTTTCTCGGACATGCATAATTTCACCTTATCAGTCATGCTTCACATTACGTCTTTAGAAATATTTGGTCTTGATAGAGTCTAAAGATAAAGCTGAAAATTCACCGTAATTTACAGATAAAATCGACAAGTAACATTAAAAAAAAAAAAAAAAAAAATAACTTCTCTTCTTCTTCTTCTTTTTTTTTTTTTTTTGAACTTTTTTTTTACAACAACTTAGAATATTGATAATTACATTTTCACTTCTCCAAGTACTTCTCCAAGTAAAAGAAATAAGAATTAAGAAATCAAATTTTTTTTTTTTTTTTGACAAGATAAGGCCACATTTTTTTAGAATACAGCAGGATCACTTTTTTCTCCAATTCAAAGATAATAAAAAAAACAAAACACTCACCCTTTTTTTATTATTAAAAAAGCAACGTCTAAACAGTTTTTTTTTTTTTTTTTTTTATGGGCTTAGAAATAGGTTGGCCTCTTATATATATGCATATATATATATATATATATATATTTAGAATATCTGAGGGCATATTCCATGTATCACACCTTTTTTTTTTTATTTAAAGAAAATGATAGCAACCCTAATCAATCAATAGCCCCTCACTTTTTTTTGTTGCACAGCCACTTCGGCTCTCTCTCTTTACACAGAGACCAACCCAACTGTTCTTCTTGCGTGAGGATCCAAAATCTTAGCCCTTGGTTTGGTAAGTGGGCCACGTGTCGCCTCCTCGTCTTTCACTGTAGGAGATGACTCTAGGAATAACACTCTAGAGGATCCTCACGCAAATGGCAGAGCCTTCTTGAAGAAGAAGAACACGTGAGGATCCTCTAGAGTGTTATTCCTAGAGTCATCTCCTACAGTGAAAGACGAGGAGGCGACACGTGGCCCACTTACCGAACCAAGGGCTAAGATTTTGGTGAGTAATTTGAAAAAAAAATAAAAAATTAAAAAATTCAAATTTCTTTTGCTGTTGGGTTTCACTTCCATCACCGAGTGAGAGAGAGAGACAAGAAGAGAGAGAGAGAGAAGAACAACAAAACACAAAAAGAGTGAGAAAAGGGACTTGGATTCTCTGCCAGCATCGCCGGATTCCTCCCTCTCAGCCGCCAAAGCCATCTCCGGCTTCTTTTTCTTCCACTAACCGCCACCCCTCTTCCCTCCACCAAAAAATCTTCAACTTCAAACCTTCTCTTAATTACACACCACCAGTTTGGTTCAATCCTTTTAAAACATTGATTTCTAACTGTTTTCAACAATCGAAAATGAAAAACTTTGTGAAATACCCAAATCAAATTTCTGAATATTCCAAGTATGTCATTCACAAACCCAGAAAAATAAAATAACACAAAAGAAAAAAAAATTTGTCAAATAGAATTTATTTTCTCAGTGGGTATCCAACAAACATAAATTTTACAGATCCTGAAACACTCATTGATTGCTGATGATTTTAGCTTGTAGAAGATAACCCATGATTTGAAAGCTTCAATTTGTATTCTGCAACTATCTTTACTGTGGAAAGGAAGTTAGGGTTTTGAGGGAAGAAAAAGAAGAAGAGAACAGAGACAAACATATGATTTGTTGTTGCTGTTTTGTTTTGTTTTTTTTAATATCAAAACGACGTCGTTTTTTATCCCTTAATATCAACCATTGGATCTAACTTTAGAGATCACTCTAGAGAAGAAACTCTAGAGGATCCTCACGCCTGCCATTTTGCAATAACGGATGACGACACCAACTGCTTGCATTTACTCTCTCTCTTTTTTTTTTTTTTTTTTTTTTTTTTTCCTCTCAACTAATTTCATTTCTTTTCAAAACCTGTCTTCTCTTTGAAGTATTAAAGAATCGACTCTTATTCTTTTCCAGGTTGCCCACTGCTGCAATTCCGGGCGCCGACTACTGCAACTCTGAGTGCGTCGCCAACCTGTCCCAGCCTCGACTGCTGCAGATGTCGCGACGCAAGCTACTACCGGCCATCAGTGCTTCCCTTCATTTTAACGATGCAGTCCCTCAGAGATCCAGGCACACCGTAGCTCTGTTCTGCTGTAAGTGTCGACCCCGATCCCGCTGCGACGTTGCTGCCACTGTCGGCCTCTACTGTCCAGCGTTGATTACGGCTAGCTTCTCTCTGCTGCAAGTTCGCCACCGGCTTCAACTATTCCAGCACCGACCACACACATTGCCCACTCAATGCGACGTGTATGGTCGCCACCTTCTTTCCGACACCATTGTTGCCTCCGGTCTCGACTTGTCCGACGTCGACCACGCACGTTCGCCCACTCAACGCAACGTGTGTGGTCTTGCCTAGCACTGCTCATTCTTGTTTTTGTATCCTATTGAAGACCAACTTTCTGCTAAATAATTAAATAACCAAGACTCTTGGTCAGGGCATTTTCTGAAGACCAACGGCCAACAAAGCTTCTGCCGAGTGCCGACCAAAAAATCATCCAGACCCATTTTCGTTTCTCTATAAAATATATAAGACCCATAACCTTCAACATTAAATGACTGGTTTGTTTATTTCAGGAACAATATACCGGTGCTCTGTTCTTGGCTACTCTCTCTCACAGGCGCGGCCTTCGGATCTATAAGTATTTTGTCAAACCCCACTCTCAAACCTCTTGTTTTGATGAAATCCGAATTTCCAAGCCTTACTAGAAATTTGATTTGGGCCTTTGAGATTTGTGAGTATTGTTGTATAGCAATTTTGAACTCGAGATAGCCGAAGGTTCTATTGAATCTTGATTGGCATGAATAATGTAATCCTGGAATTCATGTTTTGGAGCTTGACCTTGTGTTGATAAATCTGACATAGATAGAGTATTAATGTGGCAAATGAAGGATTGGTGTTGCTACTAAAAATTTTGTTACACTTGCTCGTCTTGAAATTTGTTGAGTAAATAAATCTTGTTGCAAAAGAAATCCGAGGAAATAAGTCCCTCATATTGTATATAAATTTTGTTGTCGAATGATTGATTGTTGTGGCTCTGAGAATAGTGAAACTCGATATTGAGCTTTATATATTTGATAAATGAATTCTCGATATCCAAATTCGGTGAATATTTCGCGTGGAAAAATAAACTGATGTAATAGAGAATAAGACCATATATTGTTGTGTGTTGATCTTGTGGATACTCAAGGAAATAAAATGTTGATGCCGAAATTTTGTTTGAACATTGTTGCTTTATGTTAGCTTGAGAGGAACCGGCCTGGGGAGACAACACCTTGATTGTTGCATTTTCATGAACTTGCTCGGAGGAGTAGAATTATTGTAACATAAGTTGCTCATTACTATTGTTGATGTCGCCTCTATTTCGATAACAATCATAATCTGAACTCGATATTGTTTATCTCGTTTGTTGACTTTACTATTTTAGGCAAATGAATTCTTGTAAAAAACTCCATGACCTCGGTGCCTTCAGAACCCGCACTAATGAGAGTAAGGGCTGTTCCTCGGAAGTCCGAACGGAAGCAAGACTGTCTCTCGGGAGTCCGAAAGTAGCACACACCCTACTTCGGCAAGAAAGATCCCTCTGGAAGGCAACTGAGTCTACCAAGCTTGCACCAACAAAAGTAAAGATTGTCTCTCGAAAGTTCGAGCGGAAACAAAGCTCTCCCTCAAAAGTTCGAGTAGAAACAAGACTGTCCCTCGGAAGTCCGAGTGGATGTGCACTTCTACTTTGGCAGCTAATGGAAGCAAAGGCTATCCTTCGGGAGTTCGAGTAGGAGTCCACTTTACTTCAACAAGAAAGATCCTCGAAGCTCGCACTGATGGAAAGCGAGGTCTATTCTTCGAAAGTCTGAGTGGGAGCACACACTCTACTTCAACAAGAAAGATCCTCGAAGCTCGCACTGATGGAAACGAGATTTGCTCTTCGAAAGTCTGAGTGGAAGCACACACTCTACTTCAACGAGAGAGATCCTCGCAGTTCGCACTGATGGAAACGAGATTTGATCTTCGAAAGTTTGAGGTGGAGCACACACTCTACTTTAACAAGAGAAATCCTCGAAGCTCGCACTGATGGAAGTGAGATCCGTTCCTTGGAAGTCCAAATGGAAGCAAGGGCTATCCCTCAGAAGTCCGGGTGGAAGCACACTCTTTTCTTTGGCAAGAAAAATCCCTCGAAGCTTGCACTGATGGAAGTAAGGGCTCTTCTTTGGAAGTTCGAGTGGGAGCACACACTCTGCTTCAACAAGAAAGACCCTCGAAGCTTGCACTGATGGAAGTAATGGCTGCTTTTTGGAGGTCCAAATGGGAGTATACTTCTACTACGTCAAGAAAAGTCCCTTCAGGTTGGTAACCGAGTCTACTATTTCTCTTTCTTCTTCGAGGGGCAATAAAAATTGAAAACTGTTTCAAGCAACATAACACAATGAAGATATACAATGTAGAGAAAATAACTTCTAATGGAGATACATAATATGGAGGAAATAAATTTCTTCATAACATAAGAAAGATAGAACTTCATGGACAATGCAGTAAATGCAAACTGTAAATGTCATAGATAAACTTTTTCTGTGGAATGTTGACATTTGCCCCTAGAGTTGCGAGGTCATTTGGAAAGCTTTCACCAGTTGCTCGAGTTGTGTCCATCATGCACTATCATAGCCATGTCTTCTAAGATATCCTGGGGCTCCTGTTCTCTGAACTCTAGCTCATCTGCTTCGACTTTCTTTCTAAAGATGTTCTTAAGTGTCCGGCACTTTTCTGTAGGATGCCTTAGTGATCGGTGGAAAACACAATAATTAGGGCCCTCACGGTCTTTCTTCGGCAAAAGCTCTTCGATACGAGGCAACTTCAGTTCTCCGTCTGCCACCCATTCTTTAACTAAGGCCTTCACCTCCTCAACACTACACGGAAAATGAGTGTCATCTTCACAGTTTTTCCTTTTCTGATCTCTGAATTCCTCCCTCTGCGACTTTCGTGTAGAAGACGCGGAAGCCGCAGTGACAGAAGGTCCTCGGGATGACTTGAAGCTGGTTTTATAACTAGTCTCGAACCCGATCTCCTGAGAATGAGGTACGTTGATGTTCTGAGATGCTTCAATTAGTGCCGAGAAGGTGGGCAGCTTGTGATTAACAAGAAGCATCTTGTACCCGTTCAATGCCCCTTCAACACAGATTTGGACCAAGTAGCTTTCCTCCACAGCCTCATGACAGTCTACGGCTTTGTCTTGAAACCTCTTCACATATTCGAGAATGTCTTCACCTTCCCGCTGCTTTTCCTTACATAGGGTAAGTGCGGTCACTTTCTCGGCCACTTGAAAGAATTTGGCGTGGAATTTGTTGACCATCTCCTCCCAACTTCGAACAGAGTTTGGGGCCAAGTTAACGTACCAACTATATGCTCGGTCAGTGAGGGACTTGGAGAATTCTCTCAGTCGGAGGACATGATTTGAACCATGAATCCCCAAAGTCTCGATGAACCGAACAACATGTTCTCGAGCATTTCCTTGCTTGCCATTGAATTTGATGAACTTCGGCACCGTGTACCCCTCCGGGTATGGATAACTCAACATCTCGATAGGGTATGGTGGCTTGACATCCAGATCAGGCAAAGAGGGTAAAGTCCTCTTGCCCCGTTCGAGATCGAACATGGCTTGCACATCGGCGAGAGTGAGAAATTGTTGAGGGAGAGAACTTGATGGTGGTATTCCCGGAACCTGACTTGTAGACCCGAAGATTGAGCTAGGGGCGACTTGGCCATTTGGGTGTTGAGAATTCACCATCGATGAAGATACATGATGAAATTGGCCATCGACACCTATGGACACGCCATTTGGTGATGGGACGTTGCATTGGGTCCCGTAAAGTTCATTGCACGCCATGGCTATACTGGGTTGGACTTGCAAACTTGGCGTCGGAGCCAAAGGAGACCCACTCGATACATGAGTAGAATTTACAATCGGTGGAACAAAATTAGGCATGGATGGAGCACTATTTTGTAGAGGAATTTCTGTAGGCCTTCCTTGAACTTCCACAGCCGCTGGAACACCATTCGTCGCGCCGGAAACTCCTCCAACCACCGCTGGACCATGGCTCGACCCTCCAGGTGTGTGATTTTGCGCTCCATGGGTCGCAGGTTGGCCATGACTTGTTCCTCCTAGTACTTGATTTTGCACACCATTTTGTACAACTTCAGGGAGAATTTGGAGTGAATCTTGATGGTTTTGACCATTCCTAACATTACTATGAAGTTGTTGATGCTTGTTGGCGCCGATTTGGCCTCCATTTGTTGCCGGTGGTGCGAAATGCGAACCCGTCACCAACATGGTGTGGGTGAAATTTTGAAGGGTCGTGAGAATCTCTTGTTGAGTGTGTTGGAGTCCTTGAATGGCTTCAAGGATGAGAGGTGAGTCTTGAACTTGAGTCCTTTCATCACCACCATTGGAAGAGCCTTGTTGATGAGTCTCATTATCTGCCATTTTTGTCGGAGTTGTGTGGGTTCTAGATCTTGTTGGGACCATTAACCAATCCGCCTCTCCAGTGAAGTCGCCAAATGTATGATAAGGTTCAAGAAAGTAGTTAGAAAATTCGAAGATCTTCGAAGATCCTTAAAGAACAACTTCGAATTCTCTAGAAAATGATGAGAGGCTTAGATTCTTCAATAGTCTCAACTCAAGAACACAAGAGTAAATGAGATGATGGAGATAAGAGATTGGGTGAAGAAGAAGGCAAAGCAGTTAGAGAGAGAATAATGGCAAGGCTCTTCCATGGATCTCCCACTTTCACTCTCAAGGTTGATAATGGAGGTGGAAAATTAGTTCTTTCCCAAGAGTCATCTCTCCAAAATCCATCCCTTGTAAAGCTATGGGTGGGTGCTATTTATAGGCACCTCATGATGTAGGATGGAGCTCATGTGCAAGGCACATGGGGAATATTCTCTCTAACCACCTTGTCCGAGGAGGTGACCTCTCCGAGGATGAGAAAAACCCCGAAGAGGAGATCAACCCTCGGCGAACCCTTCTTCTTAGCCACACCTAACCAATGATCCCCAATCATCCCAAAGGGTCAGGGGTAGTCCCAGAGGACGTCCTGCCGCATAAGGGTCAGGGGTAGTTCAAGAGAACGCCCTGCCGCAAATATTGCCGAGTCTCAAGGACCTTCCTAGATCGTGCCACCTCGATCCGGGTATAGGCTAGTTTAACCGAAGAGTGAATTTATCTCCACTCACCGTCCTCGGGATCGGGTCCTTTGTTCGGACTCCATTACGCCCATGGTTCTGGTGCGTAGATCCCGAAAAGCTCCGAGCCCGCAAGTGTTCTGGGACTCATTAATGGAGCGGCTTTTAGATTGTGTCTGAATCCGTTCGAAGCCAAGTGCTTCGGATCTCTAGATTCGTGGGTCCGAATCTTTTCGAGTCCGAGTGCCTCGGATCTCTAGGCTTGCTCAATACCCTTTCGAGTCCGAGCCCGAGTAAGTCTCTAAGTTCGTGGATCCGAACCCTTTCGAGGCTTAGAGCGATTCGGCCGGTTTGATGGCGATAAATTCGGGCCCACCAATCTTGGACTTGCGATAAATTCGGGCCCACCAACCTTGGACTATTGGGCCTAAATAATTTAGTGGGCTTAAATTAGCTCCTCTTACATACTGTAATCAGTTCAAAGTGGGTTGTAGATCTTTTCTCAGTTGAATTTTGTCGGATTCGAATCGGTGGAGGTGGTTGGTTGTTTGAGCGATTTCTTCAATTCTTTGAAGATGGAAGGCAGATTGGATAATAATCTGGCTAGCAAAGGCTCTTGGGCTTGCTCTAGTTCTTCAATGTCTTCGTTTACTTTGGTTATTAGATACTTTTCAATAATCTCATCACCCATTTCTTCAATTCTCTGTGCTCTGTCCCTCTCAAAGATTGTGAAACAGAAAACCAGGAAGGGCTTTTTCATAGGTCTTTCCTGTTAGAAACACTGAGGGATTGATGGGTCAATGGGTGTAGATTAGGAGATAGCTATGTAGTTTTGTTAGGTTAGGTAGGTGTGTATGTTCTTCTGGTTATTGTTGATAAAAGACCTTAGAAAGAAGGTTGACTTAAAGTGAAGTCTTTTTTTTTTTGGATCAGTTGAAAACAGAAAGGAAACACACCCTAGCAAAACAAAATTAAACCATCCTAGTTGGTTTGAGACGTGGATTGATTTTTTAGCTTTTTGATTATTTTAGTTTGGAGTTAAAAAGTTTTGTTTCAAACGGACTTTTTAACTTTTTAGATTTTTGTAAGAGAAAAAATATAATGATTATAGGTTGGATGTGATATTTTATTTTATTAGACTAAAAAATCTATTTTGATTTTTTATGGTTAAAATAGCAAAAAAAAAAAAAAAAAAAACCAAGCTTTTTCTTCCCAAACGAGGAAAAGAAATCCAGTATGGGAAAGAGCATCCCGAAGGAATGCCTTCTTGGCCACCCAATGCACTGCATTCTTTCTTTCTTTTAATGGAATTTGGCAGCTCGGGATCCAATTTACCCGGAAAGTAAACTGTGTGATGTAATTTGAAATTTGATATTATGCGGATGTTTAGGTGCCGTTCGGTAACACTTATGTTTTCAGTTTTTAGTTTATATTTATAAAAATTTAAGAAATTCAAATAAAAACTTGTTTGGTAAATTTTTGATTTATAAATCAGTGGTCTCAGTTTATAAATTTGGCAAAAAAAAATTTAAACTCAAAAAATGTGTTTCCGTTTTGAGTTTTCGATTTTTTTTTTTTTACCACCCAACACTAGCCACCACCCGCCACCATTTTCCACCACCGTCTTTCGCCGCCACCACCCACCACCACTCACCACCCATCTGCCATCACCACCGGCCACCCGCCGCCACCACCCACCTGCCACCCACTCGCCACCACCACCACCACCACCACCACCCACCTGCCATCACCCGTCACTACCATCCATCCGCCCGCCACCACCGCCCGCCACCACCACCACCCGCCACCTACCCGCCACCACCACTCACCACCTATCTGCCACCACTATCCACCACCAGACACCACCAGCCACCATCCACTTGCCAACCCACCTGCCACCGCCATCCATGCGCTCGCCACCACCACTTGACACCTACCCGCCACCACCCACCTGCCACTACAATCCACCACCCTCCACCACTAGCCACCACCAGCCACCCACCCGCCACCACCACCCACCATCCACCACCACCACCACCGCCATCATCACCCACCACCCACCTCCCACCCCCTACCACCACCCACCACCCACCACCCACCTGCCACCACCACCCACCTGCCACCACCACCACCACCACCATCACCACCCACTCGCCACCACCCACTACCTGCCACCGTCACCCACCCACAGCCACCACCACCCACCCGTCATCGACCACCCACCTGCCGCCACCACCCGCCATTTACCACCCACCTGCCACCACCATCCACACACCCGTCACCGCTTTCCACCACCGTCTTCCGCCGCCACCACTAGCCACTTGCCACCACTTTCCACCACCGTCTTCCGCCGCCACCACCCACCCACCCACCCGCTACTTGCCACCACTTTCCACCACCATCTTCTGCCACCATCACCCACCACCTGCCACCATTTTCCACCACCGTCTTCCGCCACCACCACCCGCCATTATTTTCCACTACCGTCTTCCGCCGCCACAACTCGTCACCACCCACCACCCGCCACCACTTGCCATTTCTCACTTTTTTTTAAATTTTTAAATTTTTTTAAACATTTTGTCTAAACCAAACGCGTTTGTAGTTTATGTTTTTCTAAAAATAAACAAAAAATAAACAAAAACCAGTTTATAAAATTTTTGTAAATATAAATTAAAAACGTAAACGTTACCAAACAGGCCCTTAACGTTGTGTTTGATGAGAGAATTTAAGAAGTGATTAAGAAAGGAAAAGAAAAAAAAAAGAAGATAAAATTTAAATAAAATATAGATATATTTTAGCATTTCTCTTTTTTTTTTCAAATCTTTTTCTAAATCTTCTATGTAAACACAGTGGTTTTTAAAATGAATGTCATTCACAAAAAATATATATATTTTTGGGTCTTTGTCTTAAAGATTAAAAGTAGTGATTTAGGTACACCTGTCATGTATAAAAAATTAGAAAAATGATTATTTCTAGTCCGTTTTGTGTACTGAACGGTATTGTTAAGCCCATGGAGCTTATCAAAGATTTCATTTTGATAATCCGAACAGTTCAATATATAGAGTTTGTCGTGTACTTCATCCCTGTAAACAAATCACGTTGATCGGATATCAATAGCCCCTTAATCAGAAAACATTTTTATTGACAATTTATTTTTAAAATTTTATTTACCATTAACAAAAATGTGATCTAATCAAGAGGTTATCAATATCCGATCAACGTGATTTTTTGTAAGAATGAAATATTCAACGAGTTCCACATATTAAACGGGTTAGATCATTGAAATGGGACATGTGGTGGGTCACCCGGGCCCAACAGTACTGTCTAGTCCACAAAGTGAGCTGGAGACAATTCTTTCCCAAAACATTAATAGAAATGTAGATGAAATAATCAAATTAAAATTGAATTTAAAGTGTAGGATCAAAATTTTAAATTAAAAATATAAGAATCTGAAATCAAAATAAAATTTGAATTAATTTATGGTGGTAAAATGTGCAATTTACCCTCCCCCAAAAAAAAAGAACAGATAGACAATAATATAATATGTTCACACCATTTTTTTTTTTTTTTGGGGACAGATTGTAGGATATTAGTTTGTTTGGTAAAATTATATTAGAACCAAAGGAGTCACCGCTATTCCATCTGTTCGAACTCCTGACATTTTTCTTACTATACCCTAACACGCAGTTAAAAGATCATTGGGATAAGCACAATGCCCAATATTTTCACACCTCAATCACCACATTTTAAGTGATGACTTGAGGTGGACCCTGGGTGTGCAAAGTGCATATTATATACACTTGCATAAGTTCTCACAAATATATATAAGTTATTTCACAAAATCGCTTAAGTTCTCACAAATATATGTAAGTTGTAATTTTTAAAATTTTTATGAGTTAACTTACGTATGCTTGTAAAAACTTACGCAATTTTATAATATAACTTACGTATATTTGTGAGAACTTACACAAATACATATAGTATACACTAGCACACTTAAAAGTTGCCCAAGAAAAATAGAGTATCAATTTTATGTTGTGTTTAGATGATCCATTTGAAAAAGAAAAAAAAAAAATAATAATAAATAAAAATAAATAAAATTATTTCCCTCGTCCCTTCTTTTTTTTTCTTTTCAAATCACTTTAAATTTTACGCTTTTTATCTCTAAAATATGAGATTTGTTTTTGTTTAGTCTCTAAAATTATACAGTTATTCTTGATTTTAAGCCATCTACCGAAAAAGTTAAATTGAAAGACTTCATACACTAAGAATCAAAATGAAACAAATAGAGGAGTGATGGAGACCCCCTCCAATCACCACCCCCACCACCCCCACACATATGTGGCAGGTGGTGATTGGAGGACAAGGGAAACAAAAAAAAGGAAAAAGACAATCCAACTAATGAGAGAAAGAGGAGGTCAAAGGGGGTGGAAAAAAAAGGAGGTCTTAGACATTTTTCAAAAGTAAAACTCAAGACTTTAATTATTAAAATTGGTAAAATTTACCAATTTTGTAATCATGTTTTTAGAATTACACTGATGTATAATTTTTTTATATTTGTATATATATGGACATTATTTACGGTTTCACATTGCAAGTCTAAGAAGCCATGTTATGCTTTAGGGTTTGGCAATCTAATACTAAAAATTGAATGAATGCAATGAAGCTAAATAAATCATAATTCATATTAATTAAAATTTGAATAAATTTTTAAAAAAAAAATACTAAAATTGTAAAGACAAAAACTTATGTCTTGTTTAAAAAAATTAAATATTAAAATTTTAAAATTTTAAAAACTACTAAAATTTAAGTGTTATGATATATACAATAAATTAATGTTTCGAACTTGTTATTTAAAATTGCCCTTTCACTCTTCATATTCTGGTGGTGGGTTGGTTGTAACGGTGTAGTGGTGGCCATGTTTGAACAATGTATGTATTGATATAAGAAAAATATTAAAAATCTCAAAAGATTTATTAATTTTTTTATAAAATATCTTATATGAGTGTAGAATTTATACTCATGTGAGACCTAAGGCCGACTCTGGGGACTAGTTGGCAAAAGCCGTCACTTTAGACCCCAGATTTAAGCTACAAAATAGGGCCCCTATGTGGGAAAAATCCTTATAATATTGAGCATTTTGATTGTTTATTTATTAAAACCTACTTAACTCTAAGCCTTCAACACCCAACTCAAAAACAAAACAATTTTTATATATGAAGGATTCTCATTACTTTAATTTTAACTTACCAAAATGCAACTATACGTCCAACACTTAATACCAAACTAAAAAAACAACACTATTTTTATCACCAAAGTGCACTAAGTAATTGATTTTAATTTACCAAATTTCTCTTCAACCCAATTCACCATTTTGATATTGAACTTCTTTGGTCTTAATATTCTCTCTATATGACTTCAAATTTTGTATTATTTCAAATTCTACTTCATTATTTGTTAACTTTACTTAAAATTGAAATCTTTAGTATTGAATTAATTGTTGCTTATTGAATTATGGAATGAATTATTTATTTAATCATATTTTTTTAAAAAGAATAGAAGAATTCTAAACAAATATAAAATTTATACAAAAAGCTTGACAAGAATGATGTGACATTGTCATTATTATAAATATACACATTTTCAATGATGTTTTGTTTTTGAAATAAAAGGTTCACAATAAGCCATGTTAGTATGTATGAAAATTATGTATAAATTTTTTATTTGTATTAGCATTACTCAAGAATTAATTGAATCTCAAGTAAGAGCCCTTGGTTCAATTTTACAAGTAGAAATGCAAAAAAAAGTAATATTTAGGTGATACTGCATTCAATTTTCTTTGATGTTATTACTCTAAATTTTTGTGGGAAAAGTTACCCGAAAGTCCCGTCTAGAATCTTGTATACCCATAAGTCAAAATTTTTTTCCCCCTTCTTATGATCACGTAAGTCCTTTGTTTTCAAAAGGAATTCCTTGAGAACCTTTTTAGATTTATTTTATATTATATCAAGACTCTTTTTTTTTGACCTTGTTATGATGTGACACTAAAAAATTTATTAGTATAATTTTTTCAAATATAACACTTCAATATGACAGATATGATGGGACCATGGGTACATTTAGAAGGTTTGCTAATATACTTTTTTCAAATGTAACATTCCAATGTGGCAGGTATGATGTAAAATTAGGTATGTCTAGAAGATCTGCTAAAAACTTTTTAGTATATATTTCCCAAATGTAATGCTCCAATGTGACGGGTATAATGTGACACTAAAAACCTAGTTACCTATATCATCAAATAATAGCAAATGAGTCATTACACATCTAAAATGACTAAATGGATCCTTAAAAAAAAAAAAAAGTCTAAAATATGGGATTTATTGGTCAACTTCTCATTTTTGTGTACTATTTTTTTCTTGTGTAAATGGTTACAAAACAATAATACTAGATTTTATCTTTTTAAAATTTTCTAATAACTATTTTAATTTGATTTTATCTTTTTAAGTGGTATATAGGCCTCTTTTGAGAAGTATGTTAAAAGTTACTTCCCAACTTTTAACCCATTTGGAGTCACATCATCTCTCACATTTTTTACACGTTTTTTAGAAAAAAAAAAAAAAAAATCCAAAAAATTAACTTTTAACCATTTTTTCAAAACATTCCATAGAAATATAAGGGGTGAAGCACCAATAAATCCCAATATGTAGTATTATGAACTGATTAGTCCTTAAGATTTTCAGATGAACCGAAAAGTCCTATTGAAAATGAAATTACCGATAACGTTGTTTTTAAGAAAAGGGTGTAAGCCAAACGAGGGGTAAATGTGGAATTCAACGACAGGGGAAATTACACATTTGGACGAAGCGCACTATAGACTTATTGCGTTTTTCCCTCATTCGTGATCGAATCCCACATTATCAGGGATGGAAAGATTCCATATTTGAATGTTGATTTCGATAGACATTGATGATCGACGTTATAATTGACTGTAGGCGTGGTGTTTCCAGCGTTTTCAAAGCAGAAACTCTACATTGTGCGATTGACGATTTGGGTTTCGTTCAGAAATCGTGGATTTTGATTTGGGAATCTTGTTGCACAACATATGATGACGACACAGCGAGGTTAGTAATGGTTGTATGATTTCGCAATGGAATTTGGGAATCGTTGTTTTAGGGTTTGGTTCTGGGTGGGTAGGGTTTGTACATTAATGGGGTTTAATGTTCGCTTTTACGGCAATGTTTGTTTGTTATATGGATGTGAATTTTTTATGTGACGCTGTGTTGCTGTTTAGTTTATGAAGTTGTTAAACGATTTGCCGATGTTGTATACGGTTGTTTCATGTATGTCTGTTTGGTGTGTTTTCATGTTTGGGTGTCTCTTTGCCAGTGTTGTTTGGGTTTTTGTTTGGGGTTACATTTGTTGGCAGCGTTGTGTAGTGGCCACGCATGTTGTCGTGTTTGGTGTTTGTAACTTTTGACGTTGACGCATTGGATTTCATGTTCAAGGTATAACATCGAACCAATGCACGAAATCCACTAAGTGGTGTAAATATTTTACATTGACTAGTACTCCATGTTTTACCATTATACGCTAAGAAATTTTCATGAAGGTCCGAAATATTTTATGTAATAAATAAGAATTATTTCAACTTCTACGCTGTAGTTTTTGGTGTTGGATGTTTGTTTGTTCGACATGGTTCTGTAGTGTAGTTCATGTGTGACAGTATTGAAGTTTAGACTGTTGAATTTACACTTTGGTGCAGTCATTTATGGTGTACCCTGCGACATGAAAGAAACTGAATGAAAAACACTCATTGGTGTTAATGTTTTACATTACAGTATGTTTACATTGGACTTTCCTGCGACGTTAAGATTTACATTGAACAACACACCATGTTTACATTGACGAATACACCATGGTTGAGGAGTCTTGATCTTGATCTGTTATATGTCTGACTTTCGATTTTCTGAATCCAATCTCAGGAGTCATGGTTGTTAACATGAGGAGGATATAGTAGGGGTCGTGGTAGGCTGGCCGTATTTGATGTGCCACATGGTTAACGTGTTGCTGTAATTGTTTCATGTAATTGTGCATTTGATTGGTGCGATGTTTGTTGTCATATTTGATTGACATGGTCGTATAGTGTCGAACTATGTGTGACATTAACAAATTATACGCATTCGCACAATGGTACAGTGTTCTTGGGTGCTCCCTTCAACAAGAAAACAGTGAGTGAAATGCACTCAGTGTTGTTAATATCTACATTGAAGTACGTTTACATTGGATTGTTCAATGACCTTAACAATTAGCTTGAGGAATACACCATGGTTTAGAAGTGTAGATCTTGTTCCATTATATGTCTGACCTTTGCTTTTGTAAATTGAATTTGTAATTGTCTGCTGTAATTGGGCACTTGATTGGAAAGATGTTTGTTGTCATATATCAATGTGTGTTTCAATTGTAGTATTTATGGTGATAACATTTTGTGGTTGTTGCAGGAAATTCGCGGCGACAACCAGCGCAACGTAGCGCTGGTGGGAAAAAGACCGATTCACCCAAGGGGAAATCATCATCAACCAGATTAGCAGTGAGGAGGCAAACTAAACTGTCATTGAAGAATAAGAAGGCACGGTCGCTTGGTGTGAAAAGTGAACAGAGAAGGGCAGTGGTTGACCCGTCAAAGCTAATGTATCGGTCAAACATGGCTGGGGTGATTAAAACTGTCTCTGAAGTCGTGCTGGGTGAAGCTCACATACGTCACTTACAAAAAACCCCGTTTTGGCTATTGATTGACGCAATACGGACAAACCATTTGTCGGAGAAAACTTTCAAAAAATGTGACGGGACAGTATGCCGCATTATTCAGACGTACAACCCAGCAGATGAAAAGTTTTACATTGGGGGAAAGGGTATACCACTGCGTAACAGCGATGTCAGACTAATATTTGGGATACAATGTGGCAGAGATAAATTGGACTTGACGTACGGGGCGAAACCTCCCTCTGATTTCATCCAACGACGTCGTCCGAACATTGGACGGATATCTTGCAAAGTCATCAAGGAGCTTATGGTCGAAGCACTACAAGGGAGCAGCACACGGGATGAGGAAGACGTTGCCAAACTGTTATGCTTATACATCTGTGCGAAGCTGTTCTTTGCAACTACCAGGAAGGCTATTGGGTGGGCTTACGTCCGGGCCATCGACAAACTAGAGACACTAAGGCTCTATGACTGGACAGCGGCAATTCGTAATACGATGATTGGTTCGTTGAATGATTTCTACAACAAACCAGCAAAAGTGACTGGTTGCGTTGTCGCATTGCTGGTAAGTAATACTTAATGGGGTTTGTCATTATTGATTAAATCTGTTGTTTGATGCTGATGTTTGAATTGCAGTTTCTGGTTTGTGAGCACACAAACCTAATCGAGCCCGAGCGGCCTAAATTGTTTCCACGATTTTGTAACTGGAATATTGGCAACCTAATCAGCAGGATTAGGTTGCTGGATTTAACGTCTGAAGGTATTTTCGAGGTATGCACTAACCTGCATTTAAAGTGGTGTCCATTAATGTCTGTACAGTTTGTGGTTGTATAACATTTAATGGCTTGCAGGTGAATTGTGATAAATTATCCGGATCAATACTTGAGCGTTATCAACTGAACGCCAATGTAAGTGACATGGAGGGCAACGAAGTGGTGACCTGAACGTTGGACTTAACCATATTCTGAAAGTGGTCCCGGAATCGGTGTGGGACGGTAATGTGGTAGATGGTACGAAGTTGGCTGCTGCAAGTGCAAGTCTTGAAGGGTGGAAATCGTGTTCTCCTACTGATGGGCAGATCGAGACAGAGTCGAAATTGGAAGATGCATGCAAGAATACCGAGTCTGCACGACATTCTGAGATGATTTTAGGGGACATTATTGCAACGGGTGAACAGGGGCCAGACTTGTTCCCGGACCTGATTGAGATATCCAGCACACCTGTCGTGAAGACTAACAGAGAGAAAACAGAAAACGTGGAGTAGGCACTGATAAGAGCATTGGCCAAAATAAAGGAACTGGAAAATGAGTCTGTTAAGAAGGCAGAACGTGTGAAGGAGTTAGAAGGGAGGGTGAGTACAATGGAACGGATGGTTGGTGAGCAATGTACCAATGTGTTTATGGGGTTTGATAGTGTTCTTCGTGCGAAGGACGCTGAAATAGAACGGTTAACAGGGTTCGTTACTGATTTGCAAGTGAGAATAGTAAGGTTGGAAGATCAGATTGACGACAATGAGGCGCACATAGTCAGCCAGTCAGTGATGAACGATAGCGCCAGCTGCCGGACAGTTGGTGACCGTTACGTCAGCACAAATTGTAAGTCAAACGCAGATGGCCTTGACGGCAGTCAAATGCATTCCCCACCAACAAACATCAATTTACACCAAAGCAAGATTGCCATTGCAGATTGTGCATCTAAGGAGGACCGTTCAGTATCAGGAAACGACATACCTATGCCCGACAAACCCATCATGGCAGACTACACAGGTAGTGCAGTTGGTGTGGATGAAAGTTGTACGGATTTTTGATTTGGTACAGTTGGGAGCCCGAAAGTAAATTCATTGGTGAGGCGTGTGAAGGAAAAACCGAGACGGGAATGGAAGTTAGTGGATTACGAATACCCCCGTGTTATTGTCCGTACAAAACAGCAGAAGTATGTTGGTCCAGGTGTTGTGGTTGTATCTGGTGACGTGGTTAATATTGACGATGGAGGTGAAATGGAGAAAACGTGGGCTGGTTTTAGAATGAACCACAAGTTCCCTGTATGGAAAATGCTCAGCGCAGAGGAACAAAAACGTTTGGAGGAAGTGTACAGAGTAAATGGTGACGGGTGCGTATTAATTTATGTTGGGGCAAAATTTTTTTATTGAATGTGAATTTTTAAAGTTATGAATTGTTAAGAGTTATTATGTTTTGTGTAGAGCTGTAATATGGGGTGGAGTGGGGAGCGATGTGCAAGTCCGCTTCATAGATGTACAAGCTTTGGTTCAAAATTTGGGTATCAAAGGCGACGTAAGTAGTGTTGCGGTGGTTGACATGGTGGTTTGTGAAGGTTTTATTTTCTGCAAAACTATTTTTCATTATGATAAACATAGTCATTAACATAGTATGTTTGCACTGTAGGTAATCGACGATTACGCAGATATACTTACAGATTTACAGACCCGAGCGGCAGCTACAAGTGAATACGTTGATCGATCTTATTTTTACAGTAGCATTTGTGCGGTATGGTAGCACAACAACATGTTTCATTTATTGTGTTATGTGAACGTTGTAATAGGTCTTGATATCCGGTACCAATATTCGTGCAGGACAT
Source organism: Camellia japonica (assembly GCA_030407325.1). Lineage (NCBI taxonomy): Eukaryota > Viridiplantae > Streptophyta > Magnoliopsida > Ericales > Theaceae > Camellia > Camellia japonica. The sequence goes on from JAPPVO010000014.1 coordinate 34,743,051, forward strand.
GATGCAAAATTCAAGTTTGGAATCCAGGGACAGTTACTTGAAAGTCCAGTTTAACGCAGCTGAAGGCCGAAGATACATTCACTTCCCGATATACTACTCTAACCACTGGACAATCATGGTTCACGATACCGAATGTGGGACGTGGCGACATTATAATTCAGTGCAGCAATGAAAGGACAGCACAGATCGTCATTTGACAAAGGCTGCAAAAATGGTAATTACGGGTTTGTTGTTTTATAGGATTAGTGAATGCCTGTGGGTGTTTGTTAATTTTATGGTGTTAATTCTTTGCAGAAAGCATGGGTTATGGAGTACACGAGCCGGTTGCTGAAAGAAGGTCCGTTGGCTGATGAAGTTGATATTGGCACTACGGATGGTGAGCTTGAGTCGGTCATTGAGTGTCCTCAACAAGAACCAAACTCGTATGTTTTTTTTGGTTGGATAATTGTAATGATTGAAACACATGCTAGTGCAGCTAAAATTAAACTGTACTGAACTGGTTTGTTTGAAACGTTGTTGTAGGGCGGATTGTGGGATTATGGTTTGTTTCATCATGCGCCAATATGTTCACAATGTGGAGATTGACAGAACAATGGATGGACTGAGCCCCAATACATTCCGCGGTGCGTTGGTGAAGACCTTCATGAATGATCCCAGAAGGGGCCTGCGCACCCAGGCTGTTTGATGATTGACGACCTGGTTGTCTGGGTAGGTTGGTTGAGGATTACACATGTTTTGATTCGGTAATAGTGGTGCAGATGTTTTTGTTTTAGTACGTTAAGCAGAACCACGTATATTTGGTAACAGTTTATTTAAAGTTTTTGCTTTACGACGCTTAGTAGCATAAAGTAGCATACATTAGTGTGGGAAGTCATATGTTACAGTGGATGTAAATTATATCGCACATGGGCTTTAGTAAATATATATTTTTGGAGGTAGCTTAGACTGCATTTAAATGCACCACCATATTTTCGGTTGATTCCGTATTACGTTGGCATTCTTGATTATGGTTTGTTCTGTACAAATTGTTCTAATGTTGAAGTACTGGTTTACGTTCGCATAGTTTGCATGGTTGTTTGCTGACAGTTATTTGCATGGCTTATGCTGGGAATTATTATTATGGTTTGTTCTATACGATTTGTTCAGATGGTCAAGAATTAGTTTACGTTGACATTAACTGGAACAATATTGGAATGGCTGTTTAAGGGATTTACCTACCAACAATGACTGATTTATTCAATTGGACAGGTATTCGTTCACGTTGACATGGGCTGAACAGAAGTGCAACACTTTTTATTTGTTTAGATGTATCAATGTTAGAATGGTTGTTTAGTAACATGTCAGATTATTTGCCGTTGTTGGTAGTTATTTGTTGGAGTGATGTTAACTGATGTTGTAATTGGATTTCATTAAGTATAAATCCTGCTAACCAAGGTTTTTGTTGCGTGTTAATGGTGTGACTCAAAGGTCGCCGCATGTGATGCTACATGTCACATTTTAAGATGGTTTGTTCGTGTCAATATGAGTACGTTACGTGAAAAATGGCCCCGCAGCGTTTATTGGCACATTTTGTAAGATGGTTTGTTTGTGTCACATTTTTTATTAATTGGTGGCACTACTACACAAAAGTGGTGAAAACGCTGCAGTTGTTTATGGCCATACCCATAAACCGTTGTTTTGGAATTAAATTCCAGGCAATATGTAACTGAGCAGAACAAGTGGAATGTGGGAGGAGATACATTGTGGAGCCTGTGTGCTAAAATGATAATTGTAACCGGAATCCAAAAAAAACCAATCGTAATTTGTGACATAACAATTAAAACCAACATACAGGAAAATAATGTAATCAAATGAATTTGCATTTGGTCTGACACCTGGGATAACTGCCAGGAACAACGTACACCAGAAGTGCAAAAATGTAAGTTACACAAAGAAGAATAATTCCACATTTTGCACTATGAAATAAAAACATGTGAGAAATTCAAATATTGAAAAATTATAATTGAAATGACTATGGATTGTTAGACTGAACGTTGGTATTGTGGGCAACTACATCGGCTCCTTACATGTCTTCCTGTTATGGTTGCCTATCTTGCCACAACGCCCACATCGAATACGTTGAATCACCTCTCCTTTCGAAGGAATCCTTTTCCGCTTAGGCCTCCCTGGGGGACGCTTCACAATTGGTGGTGCAATGAGGAAGTCATTAGGCTTGAATGTCGGCTTGCCCGCTGTAGGAATTGGGAAAACAGCTCCGGAATACGATGCCTTGTACTTATCTACATGGTAATAACAATCCACCGAGTCGTACACGTTTTTCCCGCTATTTTGAAAAGCAACAACCACATGCGAACATGGAAAGCCATTCAGCTGCCACTGGTAACATGAACATGTACGTCTGAATATGTCAACCATCACCGACGGGTGAGAATGAACCTCATACACATTATCGTCAGCTTGACTAACAATCCAAGACCTACCAGTTTGTAACTCCGACTCCAACTTCTTCTCCATTTTAGGACATATAACGCCGGTCCACTTACAAGATTTCAATCTACGCTTCGTCCTCTTCTCCATAATTTTCCCTCTTATCGTGTCAACCAAATGGGTGATTGGAAGGTGGCGTGCTTCGCTAATCCAATTGTTGAATGACTCAGCTGCGTTGGAACACATTTCGCCGTAACGTTGACCCCTTCAAAAAATAATGCAAAAACAGGTTGTGAAAGTTAGAACAATACAGTAAAATAGCCCAAACCGCGGGGGTTAAAAAAATACACAATAAACAGTAATGTGCATATGTGTGACACAAAAACATTGGTCGAAATGTGTACAACAAACCCAACACATACTTGAAATACGCGTTTGCCCAGTGATTGTGATGCAGATCTTTCATGAAGTTTTCGATAATTGCTGGGTTTGACTCTCTTAATACCTCTATTTTCTGATTAAAACATGTCACCGTGGGTGTATAAGCACATTCTCGCAATTTGCGCATCAGTCCAAACTTGTGCGTTGCGTTTACATATTTCATTCGATCTCGCAAATTCATTTGGAGATGTAACAGACAGAAAGCGTGATGCGCCGAAGGGAAGATGGTGCGCATTGACTGAAGCAAGCCAGCGTTCCGGTCAGATACAAATGTTAAATTCCGGCTGCTGTCGACAACGTGTGTGAGCTGCTTCAAGAACCACTCCCAATTTGCCGTATTTTCAGAATCAACAATTGCAAAAGCAACTGGAAATAAACCTGAAAATAAACACAGACATAACAACATGCAAAGGGAAGGAAAAGAATCAAATAATGTGGGAATGTATACCAACCATTTGTGTTATAATTTTTTATTTTGGTTAAAAGGCCAACCTTTTGTCAATGTTATGTAATCGTTACGCAGAGTATAATGTAATACTACAGTTTAGCAACTCGACACGGGAAATGTAGGTATTGAATCGTAAAAATAATTACAATAAATTCTTCATGGTTGGGTAATGACCAAAATATTCAATGTGGAATATGTTGCATCCGTAGACAAGGAAAACATTAAAATGATGTATAAAAATTAGATGGAGCAAAACTAAATGACAATCTCACCTTGGTTGCCATCCTTAGCAGTTGCAGCAAGTAGATTCCCCTTAAATCGGCCCTTCAGGAACGTTCCATCAAGGAAAATCAATGGGCCACATTGATTGAACCCGTCTATGCATGCGCGAAATGAAATAAAATATCTTACAAACCTTGCGGACTGTTGATCAAATTCAAGGTTAATGTAACTATTCGGGTTTTTCTCTATGACTGCATCACTATACCATCTGAGTTGGTCGAATGACATAGCATGATCCCCATACACTATACCCCTGGCCTTTTCCACACCCAACCATGCAACTCGATAACTTATATCTAAACCGTAATCATTCTTCATATCAAACACTACATCTGTTGGGCGTGTCAACGGTTGGTTACGAACACGGTCTGCAATCACATCAGACACCAATTCAGACCCAGTACGCGGGTTCCTATACGTCCGCACAGCTACACCACAAGTGTGCAAACTATCGAACCTTCTAACACATAAAACTCTGTTGGATGGTAACACCCTCGCATGTATAGTCCACGAGCATCTGGTAGACGTTGCAAATTTGCAAACAACTGTAACGCGCAGTGCATCATTTTTCACAAACTGATACTGAAAACCAGATTCCACAGCAAACTTAGCAAGAATAGTCCGAAACTCGTTTGCGCCCCCTCCAAAACATTGGCCTATATGTGTAATCCCATAAGCCCATTCGGCAGACAAATAATACTTTGATTTATGAGGACAATACATTGTCAACAAATCCGTACGATCCTCCATATCAAATGTTGACCAAACATTTGGAGTAACACCACTGTGTTTCACAGAATCCACCGCACCACAATCATTAGAAGACCCGCCCGTCCGTAATTGAATGAGGACATTTATATGATCAAGACCCAATGACTTGGTAAGCCACAACATATTCCGAATGTCATCATCGCAATCCACCTTAAACTTATTGTAACCGGGAATGTCGAACATCATGTACACAAGATCTGGCACCAAACCATCAAACTTCCCACAAATAACATCAACAACTTTCTCGAATGTGGACGCGTGACACAAACGAACAACAGCATTGGTTTGGCCATGCGTACACAACAACAAAAGTGAAACATCCACACCTACGCATCAACGAAACGTCGTTTCAATCACACATTGAATGCAAGAAAGCGCATTATGTCAATGTTAATTTATCTGAACATACAAAATTACATATGTGCTACCCACGAAGCCCACACATCAGACCGATGTTGGGAACCAAAAAAGGACAGAACAATGTAAATACCTAAAACATAGCAAACGGAACATGATCTAACACCGAAATGAAAACCCAAAAAAAATAAAAAGACTACCCAAACCCCCAATCCAACGAAGCACACACAGCAGGACAATATATTTCAAAAAACCGTAAAACAATGTACACACAGCAGACCAATGTTTTTACGAAAACCAGGGGAAAAAAGTCGACCACAAATCAAGGTCAATATTTCTTATTGGGCAATGGTCGACGCACATCCAACCCAAACCCAGAGGCCATAGGACATGTATAACACCGAACCAAAAACGAGTACCCATGCCACAGTCCGACGAAACAAACACATCATACCAATGTTAAAAAAAAAAAAGCAACAACTTACAACCCTGGTGCGTTGAATGTAAACATTCACTTCGACCAGTGGACTTCCATTCAATGGATTTTTTTGGTCAGGAAAACAACAAATCCAATGCATCAGTGTGAATATTTGTTACTGTGCTATGATAGATACACGCCCAACCCAAAAACAAAGCCAACAGAACATTATCTAACACTGAATAGAAACCCAAAAAAAAAAAGGGACTACCCATCCCCCAATCCGACGAACACACACAACACACCAATGTATTTAACCAAAAACATAAACAATGTACAGACAGCAAACCAATGTATGAAAAAGAACCCAGGGAAAAAAATCGACTGCACATCAATGTGAATATACTGTGCAATAGTAAATACACACCCAACCCAAACCCAGAGCCAACGGAACATGATCTAACACCGAACAAAACCCCCAAACAAAAACCGATTACCCATACCCCAAACCAACAAACACACACATCAGACCCATGTAGAAAATAAACAAAAACCACTGTACGCACCTTGTGTCATCGTTCCAAAAACCTTCCGGCAAACCGCAGCTCCCTTTCGTAAATGGCAAAAACCCAGACTAAACCATCCACAAAGGAGAATAAAAACCACATACACCGTGATACGCTCCACGAAATCATACAGACGGAATATTAACCTGCACGTCTTACCAACCGAATGAAAAACACGCACTAATTTCTTCCAATAATTAAACACACAAAGGGGTACTCTAGTAAAAACATAAACCTTCCTAACAAAAATAGGACCAATCTGTCTATAAGAAAACTTATAGGATTAAATGGGTTAACATTTCTTTATATGGGATTTACGGGTAAATTTTCCAAATATAAGACCCCAAATAACCAAATGCATTGATGACATGATATTCCAAATTTGGTTAATATACCAATTTTGTTAGAGGAATTAACGATTGGACTCCCTCTATGATCTTTCATTAAGGATTGGGCTCCCTCTATCATCTAGATTAGAGGATGTTAATCTGGTCTGTGCGATCGACTATGAATTCTGTTTTGACAATTTAAATTATTTATTTTGTAAAATCTTTTGTATATATCATTCACATACAAAAATTAGATCAATTTGATATTCATAATCTATTTAATTTATTGTGTTAGTCACAAAAAAATAAAAAAATGAATAGTCTATTTTTAAAAACATACTTACCGTTTAATTTTTTTTAGATAAATATAATAAATTGAATAGGTTATAATTATCAAATCAATTTTTTATATTTTATTTTTTGTGAATGATATATACAAAAAAAAAAACTATAAAAAAATGAATTATTTAAATCATTAAACTAGGATTGGATCAGCTCCGCAAATTCGGAGAATACCATCCAATCTAGATAATGGACCAGGTGCTTTCATTAACATTGCCAATTGTGAATTATGCGAAATAAATCCTCATATCACTTATTATTCATATTACAAAAGGAGATAATGGACCAGGTGCTTTCATTAACATTGCCAATTGTGAATTAATCGAAATCAATCCTCATATCACTTATTATTCATATTACAAAAGGATAAACAACAACTATAGTTACTAAAAGTTTAACACTTTTTTCATTTAAGTCTCTAAAATTTTAATAGTCAATTTAGTTAAAGTATTAAATTCTAATCAATTTCGTCCTAAACACAATATAAAAATAAAATATAAGTCCAAATGTTATATAAATTGTTATAAGGCCCGTATTTTAATTTTTGTTAACTTAATTATTCTTCGTGCGTGTGTTTTATAATTGGTATCGGAGTCTGATTTCTCAGTCTTTCCATTATTAATATCTGAGTATTATATAAACTAAAAAAATCAAATAAAATAATTTAAATAATAGTATTGCACTACAAATAATTATTGAACAAAATAAAATTACAATCCAATTTATTAAAAGAACTTAACGAAAAGCTTAAGGAAAACAACTAAAAATTATATATATAATTTGACATATATTATTTGATGAAGGTAAGCAGTTAGCTCTTGTAGAAAATATATAGCAATCCCGGTTTTACCCCGACCTTTATTGTGTTTCGGACTCGGGTTCTGTAACAAGCCCGCGAGGGACTTCGCTACAGTTCGGACTCGATTTTGTCGCGGTTCCAAATCTTGAACCAAAGAGTCCAAATCCGGCAAATCGTTTTGAAGAAAAACAGATTTTTTTTTTGAAAGAAGTGCCAAACGTGGACTGCTTTGCCAGATAACAGAGTCGCCACCTAAATATTTTTTAAATGGGAAATTTAGGAAACCCTAACTCAGTGCCAAAGGCCACGTGTCCGTCATCACCAAAGTTGGCTCGGGAACTTGGGTACGATTGGGGAAGGTCACATCGTGAGCACCCCCGCTCGCCCGGTCAAAGACCGGCCTCTACTAACCATGATATCTGATTTTGAAAACTTTGTGAGCTCTTATCCCGGTTATTAGCCTAGTTTACTATGTGATGCTCGCAGCATACAAGTATAGACTGAATCGCCTGAATTGGAACAAAACATTTCATGTTTGTTTGTTTGAAAAGTGGTTTGCTACCCGCAGGTAGGCTTAAAATGCGAATTTGCCACCCTCAGGTGGGCTTAGAAAATCAAAGGTTTTGCCACTATCTAGTGGGCTTAAAACAAACAGTCAACGCATTGTTCCAATTCAGATAACTCAACCTCCACCCACAGGCATTCAAGGCAGTTATATCACATAAGCAAATAGCCTCATGGCAAGCATGCTATCATGGCAACACTCACACGCATGCAAGGATGCTAAAGCATAAAACTCACCGAGTACTCCAAGCCAAAACCGAAGCTTATTAGAAATCATGCATGATCCTAAATATACTGAAATGCCTAATGCAACGCATGCGAAAATGCAACTATAGCAGGCTCGGCTATTCTAAATGGCATATGGATGCTACAACTAGCACGTATTCAATTTGGAATTGAAATACAAATGCAGTTTGTCTGATGCGCCGAGCCCGGTGCGTGCAAAACAGATGAATGATGCAAACATGCTGTCATACTGTAATGCTAATTAAAATATGCCCTATATCTAACCATCATAAGCGGGTAAATAAAAGGGAAAAAGACGTGGGGTTGGAAGACATACATCGCACTCACCCACACTTATTACAATATTGCCCTCGCGCAGAGGGTCCGAATAAATATACAGTCCGAAATAAAAGAATAATACAGTCCGGAATTACAGTCCGAATAAGATACAGATTTCTAATTTAATTAACAAATTAAACTAAGAAAGCTGTAAACTGGCATGCAAGCCAGGGGCTGCCTCGCTTCTGACGGATGATGCATGTTGGGCTGCCTTGGCACGGAAATCCACTGGGATGCCCCGATTAGCCTCTGTTTGCATGGTTTCTCGAGATGCGTGCCAAACTCCGAAAAGTTGCTGTTTCTTTGATATGCTGTAACAGAGAGCAGGAAAGGGGCACAACAATGCATTTCACAAATATATGCATGCCTCGATCCTCATGCCATCAATCACGCATACCGATGCATAATGGCCGAGGAACCGGATTGCACAACTCGATATCAGATGAATGCAGATGAATGCTACAACAAAACCTAGCTCCATCATGGATAATCCGGAGTGTCGGTGACTTGGGAATTGAGATGCGTTCCGTCACTCGGAGTACGAAACGTACCTCGTTTCCCGTGCAATATGCATGATATGCATGAAATGCAACTAACATACAATCCTAGCATGCGCAATGCTATGAAAATGAGATGCCTCGAAATGCGTGCCCACTGGCACGCAAACCGAGGCGATGACATAAAGGCACGAAATGCAATGATGGGCTTACACCAATATGAGAAGGCCTCAACCACACTCATACGGGATGCCGGAATGATAAAAATGAGGTGCCTCGAAGTGCGTGCTCACGGGCACGCAAACTGAGACGATGATGAAATGCAAATCGGATAAAACAAAGGGCCTCGAAATATGTGCCCACGGGCACGCAAGCCGAGGCAGAGGCATACGTAATGCAAACCGGATAAAACAGAATGTCTCGAAATGCGTGCACACGGGCACGCAAACCGAGGCGGAGGCATCCGCAATGCCAATCGGATAAAACAGAACGTCTCGAAATGCGTGCACACGGGCACACAAACCGAGGCGGAGGCATACGCAATGCCAAGCGGATAAAACAGAGTGCCTCGAAATGCGTGCACACGGGCACGCAAACCGAGGCAGAGGCATACGCAATGCCAAGCGGATAAAACAGAGTGCCTCGAAATGCGTGCACACGGGCACGCAAACCGAGGCGGAGGCATACGCAATGCCATGACATGGAAAAATGTAGATTGGGCTTACACTAACATGAGAGGGCCTCAACCACACTCACATAAGCTGCCGGAATGATAAAAAAGAGATGTCTCGAAAAGCGTGCCCACGGGCACGCAAACCGAGGTGATGATAAACAAGCATGAAAATGCAGATTGGGCTTATACTAACATGAGTGGACCTCAGCCTACTCACATGGGAAGCCAACGGATAAAAAAGAAGTGCCTCGAAATGCGTGCACACGGGCACGCAAACCGAGGCATGGCCCGAAGGCATGAAATGACACACGGAATGCAAATTGGGCTTACGCCAACATGAGAGGGCCTCAGCCGCACTCACATAAGCTGCCGATGAATGAAAACGGAGTGCCTCGAAGTGCGCGCCCGCGGGCACGCAAACCGAGGCATGGCCCTAAGGCACAGAAATGACATGAAAATGAGATGCGACAAATGGCATATGGAAAATGAAAATTTCAGCGGCTAAAATGATGCATAAACAGCCCCCGAATTATGACGAAATTGCACCCAATGCCCGAAATGCGATATAATGCACCCGAAATGGCCTACGGCTATGCCAAACATGCACAATTGACACATGACAGCAAAAACAGTAGCAAGGCAGCCCCAAATATAGCATTCTTTCAGTAATAAACATGGCCAAAATGCAAGCATAGATATGGCAACAAAATCATACAAGATTAATGGCCAAAAGAGCATTACAATGGGAGGTGGTATATACAAACACCAAATGGACAAACTTTCTTCTACAACATGAAAGAGGGCCCAAAAATAAGCATATATGCAGTTTATGGCAGCCTCTAAATCATAAGACAAACATGCCAGAAATGGAAGGCAAAATGGAGCCGCAAAAGGGTATAACACAAGACATGCAATCTATACATCAAATGACCAAACCTTCTTCATGAAACATGTAAAGGGGGTCAAAATAAGACCAAAACCAGTAGGGGTCGAAGTCCCAAAAACAAACACAAATAGGTCAAAAATTGCATACAAAATATGGCATACTTGATGAAATTGAAGGAACTAGTATATACAATGGCCAAATGAAGTTGAGCTCCTCTACAATGTTGTAGAGGGGCTCAAAATTAGCACAAAAGCAGTAGGGGTCGGAGCCCCAAAAACCAACACAAATAGGTTAATTTTAGCATGCAAAAATGTGACAATCTTGATGAATATTGAAGGAACTAGTATATACACATACCAAATGAAGTTGAGCCCTTCTACAATGTTGTAGAGGGGCTCAAAAATAGCACAAAAGCAGTAGGGGTCGGAGCCCCAATTCTCAACCAATTAGAGTATAAAAGAAGATCAAGAAAAAGCCCTAAAAGTTGGTTTTGAATACTTACCCTTGAAGACTTGTCTTTCTTTGCTTCTTGGCTTGGATTTGTGGCTTCTCAACCTCTGAAATTCACTTCCTAGCTGCTGGAATCAAAGTTGGAATGGTGAGGCTAGGTGTTGGTGAAGAAATCAAGCAAGACTTGAAGCTTTTTTGAAGGTTTTGGCTATGGAGATTAGGGTTTTTGCTTAAGTGTTCTTGAAGACAAATGTTCTAACCTAGGCAAAGGAGCTCTTGGTTCCTTTAAATAGGCAAAACAAGGTGTAAAAGGGGAGGGCAAAGCATCCAAGCTTTCCCTCCCAAAATATCCCCCGGATGGGGGAGATATTTTGCAAAAATATCCAGACAGCAGGAATGAGCTGGAAAGCAGAAAGCTGGCCGGCCAGGTGGTTTTCTGCAAGGTGGCCGGCCAGCCACCCCCCATGGCCGGCCAGCCACCTCCCATGGCCGGCCAGCCACCCCAAAAAATGAAGTTGAAATTTTCGGGCCGACCACCACTTTTTTGTGTCCTCCCAGATGTGTAGAACAAGGCCCCAGGGTTGGAATCTGGCAACTCTGAAACAGGAGTCACAACATAGAGCTTGAAGAAGAGGCTCAAAAATGAAATCAACAATTGCTGGCCGACCACCACTTTTTTGTGTCCTCCAAGATGTGTAGAACAAGGTTCCAAGGTCGGAAATTGGCAACACTGAAGCAGGAGCCACAACATAGAGTTTGAAGAAGAGGCTCAAAAATGAACTCTTGAATTGCTGGCCGACCAGTACTTTTTTGTGTCCTCCCATGTCCCCTGATCACAGATATGTAGCTTTGGTTGGAAGAAAATATCCCCAGGGTGTTCAACATTGGCCCGGAAGTGAGCAAAACGGGCGCCGGAGGAGCGAAACTGGTCGTCTGGGATAATTGCTGACCTTCCCCCCCCCAGTGATCTTCCTCGTGTTGAAACAGAGGTACCTGCCAAATTTGAACAAAAACTAATGAGAAATGAGCGCTCGGGGTCAAAACCGAGCAATCCGGGATCCCGAAAATGGGCTGCAGGTGCCGGAAGTGGTGTTCAGCAGCGAAGTGGGTATCTGCGACCCCAGTGTCCCTCGGAATAACAAAACAGAGGTTCCTGCCAAAAATCAGAGAAAACTGATGCAAAATGAATGCTCGGGGCCAAAACCGCGCGGTTCGGGGTTCCGAAAACCGGCTATGAGCACCGAAAGTGGCATACGGCCACGAAGTGGGCATCGGGGGCGCCAGTGTGCTCTGTTATGATGAAACAGAGGTACATGCCACGAACCGGAGAAAACCGATGCGAAATGAATGCTCGGGGGCCAAACCGCGAGGTTCGGGGCCCAAAAACTGGCTGTAGGCACCGAAAGTGGCATACGGCCACGAAGTGGGCATCGGGGGCCCCAGGGTTTCTCAAAATGATAAAACAGAGGTACCTGCCAAGAACCGGAGAAATCGGAGATGGTTGGGCGGTCCCGAGCCGAGGCACACGGCCTGGCGGCCCCGAAAACCGGGAACCGGGCTCCGAAATGGGCAAAATGACCTACGGCCACGAAATGTAGCTCACGGCCACCGGGAGATAGTCTACAGGACTACTCCCTTCCCTCAGGAAAGAAAACAGAGAAAACCGAGTCTGGTTCGCAAACCGAGACAAGGCACAGAAGAGGATTCGGAAGTTCGGAGGCAGGGCGCACGGCCGCGACTCTGAGACTTCTGAATGAGCACAGCATGCAACATCACCGAGCGCTCAACCGGTGACGTCTGAGTCTTAAGGTCGGTCAAAAATGGGGTGTCTACAGTTGCCCCTCTTTGACAGAACTCGGAAGTCACAAGTGACGGGAGTGAATGTCAAAGCCCAGAGACGACCCATTTTTGACAAGGCCGAAGACTTAGACAATCAAACAGGATAAACAGAGAAATGTGTGCCCGCAGGCAGGAGCAAAATGCAAAATGATAGGCACGGAGCCAAGTGATCATGCAAGTGCAGCAAGCTGTAATGAAGCAAGTATTGACAAATAGATGCAACAGTTTTAAGCAAGAATGCAAAGCAACAACTACATTTCATGCAGTTAGGAATGCGGAGAATCCTTCGATTCTCGTCGTACCTCACACGGAGAAGATACGATACCTGCGCAATTCGTCTGGTCGCACCAGCCTCAAATGAACCGTACATACAATATCGTGCCTGCAAAATAGAGAAATTCAACAAGAACAATATGCCAACAACATATATTCGATGTGATTCCTAAGATTCCAAAAGTCTAACACACGCAGTGCCGGCAGGTAAACGCATCGCAATGCGAGAAAAGATGACGCGTAACAACGCATACTCAAGCATAGAGGTATGGTAAACATGCATGACAATGCAAAATATTCATGAGAATGCAAATTGTGAGCCAAATAATGCAAAACGAGCGCAAATCAAGAGTGCCCGTTCGTTGCGAAATAATAAACAAGAAAGCGCGCATTTCGGCGATGACAACTCGATCGCGGCCTCTGATTCACCTCCCGGAGAGGTTATAACATGTTCAAAAAGGATACACCTTGATTTTGATGAATAATGACGAGACACATGTCAGAAATTGCAGCTAAAGTTCCAACGGAGCAATTTCGCGCCAGAAAGTGCACTTTTCTTGAACTTTTTCAGGTCCCGGGAACTCCGATTTTCTGAACACACAGTCCAAATTGATGATGAACACACAGCCCACACTGATTAGGATTGAACACACGGCCCAAAACATAGATTTACTGCACACGCAGCCTAGATTTGAAGTGAACACGCAGCCCATTGATTAAGAGCAGAACACACAGTCCCAAACTATGATTTACTGAACACACAGCCCAGATTTGAAGTGAACACGCAGCCCACTGATTAAGAGTAGAACACACAGTCCCAAACTCTGATTTACTGAACACACAGCCCAGATTTGAAGTGAACACGCAGCCCACTGATTAAGAGTAGAACACACAGTCCCAAACTCTGATTTACTGAACACACAGCCCAGATTTGAAGTGAACACGCAGCCCACTGATTAAGAGTAGAACACACAGTCCCAAACTATGATTTACTGAACACACAGCCCAGATTTGAAGTGAACACGCAGCCCACTGATTAAGAGTAGAACACACAGTCCCAAACTCTGATTTACTGAACACACAGCCCAGATTTGAAGTGAACACGCAGCCCACTGATTAAGAGTAGAACACACAGTCCCAAACTCTGATTTACTGAACACACAGCCCAGATTTGAAGTGAACACACAGCCCACTGATTAAGAGTAGAACACACAGTCCCAAACTCTGATTTACTGAACACACAGCCCAGATTTGAAGTGAACACGCAGCCCACTGATTAAGAGTAGAACACACAGTCCCAAACTCTGATTTACTGAACACACAGCCCAGATTTGAAGTGAACACGCAGCCCACTGATTAAGAGTAGAACACACAGTCCCAAACTCTGATTTACTGAACACACAGCCCAGATTTGACGTGAACACGCAGCCCACTGATTAAGAGTAGAACACACAGTCCCAAACTCTGATTTACTGAACACACAGCCCAGATTTGAAGTGAACACGCAGCCCACTGATTAAGAGTAGAACACACAGTCCCAAACTCTGATTTACTGAACACACAGCCCAGATTTGAAGTGAACACGCAGCCCACTGATTAAGAGTAGAACACACAGTCCCAAACTCTGATTTACTGAACACACAGCCCAGATTTGAAGTGAACACGCAGCCCACTGATTAAGAGTAGAACACACAGTCCCAAACTCTGATTTACTGAACACACAGCCCAGATTTGAAGTGAACACGCAGCCCACTGATTAAGAGTAGAACACACAGTCCCAAACTCTGATTTACTGAACACACAGCCCAGATTTGAAGTGAACACGCAGCCCACTGATTAAGAGTAGAACACACAGTCCCAAACTCTGATTTACTGAACACACAGCCCAGATTTGAAGTGAACACGCAGCCCACTGATTAAGAGTAGAACACACAGTCCCAAACTCTGATTTACTGAACACACAGCCCAGATTTGAAGTGAACACGCAGCCCACTGATTAAGAGTAGAACACACAGTCCCAAACTCTGATTTACTGAACACACAGCCCAGATTTGAAGTGAACACGCAGCCCACTGATTAAGAGTAGAACACACAGTCCCAAACTCTGATTTACTGAACACACAGCCCAGATTTGAAGTGAACACGCAGCCCACTGATTAAGAGTAGAACACACAGTCCCAAACTCTGATTTACTGAACACACAGCCCAGATTTGAAGTGAACACGCAGCCCACTGATTAAGAGTAGAACACACAGTCCCAAACTCTGATTTACTGAACACACAGCCCAGATTTGAAGTGAACACGCAGCCCACTGATTAAGAGTAGAACACACAGTCCCAAACTCTGATTTACTGAACACACAGCCCAGATTTGAAGTGAACACGCAGCCCACTGATTAAGAGTAGAACACACAGTCCCAAACTCTGATTTACTGAACACACAGCCCAGATTTGAAGTGAACACGCAGCCCACTGATTAAGAGTAGAACACACAGTCCCAAACTCTGGAATGCTAACAAGTAAAAATATCTGCATGTGGGAGCCACGGCTGCCGCTTGTCTTCCTGATCATACTCACAACTTTCCCTATTCTCCAACGGGGTGACAGACTAGGTTGGTTCAGTATCCAGAATTGAGGTGCATGCATGCTATCTCAACCTATGGGGCTTCCATACGGATTTCAAGCCGAGGGCGCGCCTCTGGGTATTTAAACCAGACTTTAGTCTCGGAAATCCCGAATCTTTGCGTTCTAGGCCACGGCCATTCGAACTCTAATTTCCACCGTCGCAGTTGGTCTCCTAGGAACTCATCGCAAACACGGCCAAGATGCCTCTGGCAGGGGCTGGTATTCAGAGAGAGCATTTCTGATCGCCATTCTGGCTTGAAGTAGACTTGATCTTGAGCTTGAGGTAGAGGCACACTCATACTTCGGAACATTGGCAAGACCTGAAGAGATACACACGGAATACAGTCTCGGAACTTACTGAAGTTGGAGCAAACTCAGATGCCCGACATTTTCCTCTTTTGCTTTTGCTTTGCAGTTCGGAACCATTATAGCTTCAGATAGATCCTGATTTTACTGTTCTCATATGACTTGGGTTGAACCCTGCGATTTTATGAAAGAACAAATTTTGTTTTGCACAAATGTGGAGAACGGCACGGCACTCGGAGCACAAAACAATTTTATTTTTGAAATTGAGAGATGAGTTTTTCGACTAGGTATTGAGCCTACGACTGAACACAGCAAAATGACTCAACAAGGAAATAAAAGGCACACAACCTAGATACATCGAGTAACACTCGAAACGACTCAAAACAAGAAACGAGATAAAACAAAAAGACACGACACTCAGACGTGCACAGGGAGCCTGTTTCACCGGGTAGTGTTTCCCACCCTTTTCTTATTTGTGGTTCTCACATCACTCAGCCCTCAAGCTCTGTTTTTCTGAAAAAGCCCTTTTCTCACTTTTCCTCTCATCGCACATCTCTCTATTCTTCAATTTCTCATTTTTCAATCCCTTCCCTGGGTGGTTGATGGATAAACAGCAAGTTGTGGGCTCGTGCCCCTAGCATTCTGCTAGATTCTCTTCTTCCGCTTACAGCTAGTGAATTCCTCCCACAGAGAAGTTGCGCTACAACTGGGTGTGTAGCAAATTTGCAGCTGACATCGGTTGACGATGCTCTACTGGAGAGTTTGGACGTAATCAGATGTGTCCAGATGAGGGAGTGGAATATCTTGATCCATTCCAGTTCGTGCTTCGCACAGGGCTTGATACCTCGTTGCTCGGAAGATGAGGGAGCTTTTCGGCCCTTTTGTTGTCGCCTTCAGTTGTGCATTTTCTGGCAGGTAGAGTGCCCTTCTTGGCAAGTATTTTGATAAAGGGGAAAGGACAGAACTCCTGACTCAACTGTGCTCCTAGTTCATCATGTTGACCATTTTTTATTATTTTTTTTTTGAGCTTTTGCTAAAGTAATTTTGACCGACATGAGAGTTAGATTAACATGCTTGTTCAATTTTTGATTTGAAATCATGCAAGTCAGGTTATGAGCACTGAAAATTTTCCTTTTTTGGGTCCAAGAAGTGGTCCAATTTTTGGAAAAGATGGAACGATTTTCGAGAAAATTAGTCAACCTCAGTAAAAATTCTCAAAAACTATTTTTGCAAACGGCCACTTGCTCAACGAGCGTGAAACCTACTCCTGAGATGCGCAACCTCGGATCCAAAGAAAAACTGCCCCGTGCTTGAAGAGAGCTGCATGGCAACGGAAAGTTGCCCCTTGTTTGAACGGCATCGCGGCGCATTGAATGGCAACGGAAAGTTGCCCCTTGTTTGAATGGTACTGCGGCACATTGTAGTCAGTCCTCAGAGCGACGAACACAACCAAATCCTCAGATATAGGGGAGACAAAGATGACCAGAACCATCGCATGGACACAATTGAATTTTGAATTGTTTTACGGCTGGACTTCAGAATGAAGTTGCCTACGTATCCCAAACATGGGAATCAAGCCTTACGTAGTTCGGGGTTAAGGTACACTCGGGTATTAACCTCTCCTTTTTAGGCTCTAACTTTTGCCAAGGCGCCTGTTGCAGGTTTTCGACCTTGCGAGCTTTGTTTTTCTTTTCATTTCATTTTCATTTCATCTCTTTTTTCTCTTTTTTTTTCTTTTTCATCTTTTCTTTTTTTTCTTTTCTTTGCATTTTTTCCTTTTCTCTTTTTTTGTTCTTTTTTGCATTTTTCTTTTTTGTTCTTTTTCTTCTTTTTCTTGCTCTAACTTTTGCCTGGGTCGCCCTTACGGGTTTCGGCCCAGCGAGCCTCTCGAAGGGTAAAAGTGTAACAAGTCCATGCCAAATGGTTTTGAGATTGAAGCCCTCTATATCCAGGAGAGTGGCTGCTGTATTAACTTGCAGAAAGATCCACATTTGGCTCTTCGAGCACATCGGATATTTTTTTGCCCCTAGTTCGAGGGGTGCTTCTGTTCTAGCTTTGCAAGCTTCTTCTGATGAGGCCTGGCTTTCTTGATCTGACTTTGGTGCCTCTTGTTCGAGGGCTGCTTCAAATCTGGCCACACAGGCCTTACATCGTGGTCGACCGTTGAACATTCTGAATGCCAGTTCAAGGTTTGAAAGCTAAGGGGAGGAGTCTCGAGGCTGAGAGCGATCCTAAGCTGCACAATCTCAAGAGCGATTCCACACATGTCTTTGCAGGACCGCGCAAAACATTTTTTGAAAGTTTTTAAGAAAGCGACAAATCGCTCGCGCTGAAGACAGTGTAGGATCAATCTGGATCAAGCCAGGGTCCTTCTCAGTACTCACGCTAACAAGCATGATTTCATTCATTAAGGGCTGAGCACGCCTCTCTTTCTCTCATTTGATCAAAGTTTTGCAAATCCCGAGGAATTCCTTCCTCTTTGTTTTCACTGCAGTGTTCAAAAAAGGTTTTGAAAAACTCAAGTCATTACAATGACTTCAAGGCACAAGAGAGCAGGTGGAATGCACTGCCATTTCATTCAGAACTTCTGGCACAACTGGCACAAGGCAGAAGCGAGCACAAGAATGTGAAAATCACTGCTGTTTCATTCAAAATCTGTTGGCATAACTGGCTCCCTGGCAGAAACAGACTCAAAACAAAACAAAAAGACAAATGCGAAACAAAATGGTGACGCCCGAGGTAACACCCCCGGAATCACCTGACTTCTATACAACAGGACTGACTCGATACAACAAGACAGACCCAAAACAAAAGAGACTGACTCAAAACAAAAGACAGACTCAAAACAAAACAACAAAACTGACCCGATACCCAAGTCGAAAAGTACAAAAACTAGCATTCGCAAATGCTCAAAATAGTGCGTGCCATACGCCACATCTGGAGTAAACTAAGTGCCGCCCGCAGGTGGCTCATCCCCTGATCACATACTCGCACTATCCTCCAAGTTCACTGACCCAGTGACGATAGATTTTGCTGAGCTCGGTGGGAGGACGACCCCGTTGTCAAACAAATCCTGTACTTCGTGGCGAAGACGGAAGCAATTGTTGGTAGCATGGCCAGTTTGCTGATGGTATGCGCAGTACTGGGTAGCATCATGCGTAGCCGGATGATGGTTCGGGAAAGGCCGAGGCTCAAGAGGTTTGAGATGGCCTTGTCCTACAAGGATTTGGAAAGCTTTGGACAAAGGCATGTGGAGGGCATGGAAGACCCTCCGGCCTCGGGGTTGGTACTTTTGGATTTGCGGATTTTTGCTGGATGCACCAACAGAGAGATTGGCAGGTGCTGGCCTGGTTTGCTGATCTCTTCCTAGTGCAGGATTGTTTCTGATACAACGACCCTTCTCCCAGTTTTCCCTTTGATTTAGACTGCCCCCGACTTGGGTGGCGAAAATGCCGTCCACAGTTTTTGCAACAACTGTGAGCACTTGCTCTTTGTTCAGTCCCTCGGCTTTCAAAGCCTCAACAGCCAACAGAAGATGCTCATGGGGATCAATGCCTGCCCCTATCTTATTCTTTCCACTCGCCTCCACTTTGCTAAGGGATTGGCCTTCCTCGGATGTAGCTCGCCCCAAGACTGGGGAGCCTTTTGACATGAACTCCCTGGTAGGCGATGTGGTCGATGACGGAGCCAAAACTCCAAAGGCCAGATCTGCCACAGTTCTTTGAAGATCTTCGATCATCCTCATCAGCTCAGAAGTAGTGGGTTCATGGGTTTGGGATGATTGGGGTTCAAGTGCATCCATCGTGCTTAAGCCCATGCTTTCCGGGATAAACATCTCGGGCTTGAGTATATGGGTCGGGGGGTATATACTGGGGTTGTAGGTGGGTGGCAGTGTATGGCTGAGGTTGGGACGTGGATGAGGTACTTGGTCCTTGGGGTTTTGAAATGGAGCTATTGTCCGGTTGTCAATGAGATTCTGGATCTCATGACGAAGGCGGTAGCAATCATTGGTGCCATGGCCACGCTGCTGATGATATACACAGTATTTGCTGGGGTTATGTCTGGCAGGGAGTGGGTTTGGCAAAGGTTGAGGATTAAGGGGTTTGAGATTCCCTCTTTCCATCAGGACTTTGAATGCGCTGGTTAGGCTCATATGGAGGGGAGTGAAAGTTCTGCCCTGAACTCGGGCTGGGCTGGCTGGTTGTGAGGCAGATGTCCCAGATGGGCGCTGCGTTCCAAAACTGGTCTCAGCTTGCATGGCAGTTTCCTGATTCAACGCTGCTACCACGGCCACAAATTCTTCCGAACCCTGTGACATCACGGTCTGCTGAGTCCGAACAAAGGTGATGTGACTGGTGACTGACGGATCAGATGAACCGGTGAGCCCTGACTGGCCTTTCTTTGCCTTGCCTCAGCGAAAGAACACTGGTTGCCCTTGAATTGAATTTCTGACCTAACAAAGTCTATCAGCACTAGTCCAATGTACCTGGGGGATAGTGGAGCCTTCTGAAGCTATGGTTCCAGGACTACCCTAGCAAAAGAGAAAACAGACAGCATCTCAGCCCAATTTCACCAGAACAGATATGAGTATAGTTGGATGAGTATGCCCTTTCCTGGATTCTACCCCCAAATTCTGCCTCAAAACTGAATCTGATATCCGCAGATAACTGATTCTCAAATAACTGACTGATGCCCGCAGGCCTGATACCCAAAATACTGAATTGGTGCCCGCAGGCCTGATGCTCAAACTCGCAAACTGATACATGCATTCCCTGTAGAGACACACTCTAACAAGCACATAACAGATAAGTGAGAGCCAAAACAACCCTATGTTGGGGTAAGGTTTCCCTGTCCTATTTTGTCAGGAGCTAGGGTTTCACTACGCACGCAGCGGCTTCAAACAACCTATAAACGGGTAAGCAACCTGTCCTAGTTTGGAATGGTCACTATGGATCCGAATATGCACTAGGTCGAATGGTCAAAAAGGGTGCCCCGGTAAAACCGGGGTTTGTGTTCCCATGCTGTCAGAGCCCAGAGCCGATCAGCCTTACGGACATGACTTGACAAGACAAGCCTCCGGCAAATCGTTCGGGAATGGCATATGGCAAACACGGTGTCCTAGGCGCACCAATGCAAATGCAATGCAAAGAAACACACAAGTGTAGTCAAAAGCAGATATCATGAGTTCGAGTCAAGTTCTCTAAGTCCCCAGCAGAGTCGCCAGAAACTGTAACAAGCCCGCGAGGGACTTCGCTACAGTTCGGACTCGATTTTGTCGCGGTTCCAAATCTTGAACCAAAGAGTCCAAATCCGGCAAATCGTTTTGAAGAAAAACAGATTTTTTTTTGAAAGAAGTGCCAAACGTGGACTGCTTTGCCAGATAACAGAGTCGCCACCTAAATATTTTTTAAATGGGAAATTTAGGAAACCCTAACTCAGTGCCAAAGGCCACGTGTCCGTCATCACCAAAGTTGGCTCGGGAACTTGGGTACGATTGGGGAAGGTCACATCGTGAGCACCCCCGCTCGCCCGGTCAAAGACCGGCCTCTACTAACCATGATATCTGTTTTGAAAACTTTGTGAGCTCTTATCCCGGTTATTAGCCTAGTTTACTATGTGATGCTCGCAGCATACAAGTATAGACTGAATCGCCTGAATTGGAACAAAACATTTCATGTTTGTTTGTTTGAAAAGTGGTTTGCTACCCGCAGGTAGGCTTAAAATGCGAATTTGCCACCCTCAGGTGGGCTTAGAAAATCAAAGGTTTTGCCACTATCTAGTGGGCTTAAAACAAACAGTCAACGCATTGTTCCAATTCAGATAACTCAACCTCCACCCACAGGCATTCAAGGCAGTTATATCACATAAGCAAATAGCCTCATGGCAAGCATGCTATCATGGCAACACTCACACGCATGCAAGGATGCTAAAGCATAAAACTCACCGAGTACTCCAAGCCAAAACCGAAGCTTATTAGAAATCATGCATGATCCTAAATATACTGAAATGCCTAATGCAACGCATGCGAAAATGCAACTATAGCAGGCTCGGCTATTCTAAATGGCATATGGATGCTACAACTAGCACGTATTCAATTTGGAATTGAAATACAAATGCAGTTTGTATGATGCGCCGAGCCCGGTGCGTGCAAAACAGATGAATGATGCAAACATGCTGTCATACTGTAATGCTAATTAAAATATGCCCTATATCTAACCATCATAAGCGGGTAAATAAAAGGGAAAAAGACGTGGGGTTGGAAGACATACATCGCACTCACCCACACTTATTACAATATTGCCCTCGCGCAGAGGGTCCGAATAAATATACAGTCCGAAATAAAAGAATAATACAGTCCGGAATTACAGTCCGAATAAGATACAGATTTCTAATTTAATTAACAAATTAAACTAAGAAAGCTGTAAACTGGCATGCAAGCCAGGGGCTGCCTCGCTTCTGACGGATGATGCATGTTGGGCTGCCTTGGCACGGAAATCCACTGGGATGCCCCGATTAGCCTCTGTTTGCATGGTTTCTCGAGATGCGTGCCAAACTCCGAAAAGTTGCTGTTTCTTTGATATGCTGTAACAGAGAGCAGGAAAGGGGCACAACAATGCATTTCACAAATATATGCATGCCTCGATCCTCATGCCATCAATCACGCATACCGATGCATAATGGCCGAGGAACCGGATTGCACAACTCGATATCAGATGAATGCAGATGAATGCTACAACAAAACCTAGCTCCATCATGGATAATCCGGAGTGTCGGTGACTTGGGAATTGAGATGCGTTCCGTCACTCGGAGTACGAAACGTACCTCGTTTCCCGTGCAATATGCATGATATGCATGAAATGCAACTAACATACAATCCTAGCATGCGCAATGCTATGAAAATGAGATGCCTCGAAATGCGTGCCCACTGGCACGCAAACCGAGGCGATGACATAAAGGCACGAAATGCAATGATGGGCTTACACCAATATGAGAAGGCCTCAACCACACTCATACGGGATGCCGGAATGATAAAAATGAGGTGCCTCGAAGTGCGTGCTCACGGGCACGCAAACTGAGACGATGATGAAATGCAAATCGGATAAAACAAAGGGCCTCGAAATATGTGCCCACGGGCACGCAAGCCGAGGCAGAGGCATACGTAATGCAAACCGGATAAAACAGAATGTCTCGAAATGCGTGCACACGGGCACGCAAACCGAGGCGGAGGCATCCGCAATGCCAATCGGATAAAACAGAACGTCTCGAAATGCGTGCACACGGGCACACAAACCGAGGCGGAGGCATACGCAATGCCAAGCGGATAAAACAGAGTGCCTCGAAATGCGTGCACACGGGCACGCAAACCGAGGCAGAGGCATACGCAATGCCAAGCGGATAAAACAAAGTGCCTCGAAATGCGTGCACACGGGCACGCAAACCGAGGCGGAGGCATACGCAATGCCATGACATGGAAAAATGTAGATTGGGCTTACACTAACATGAGAGGGCCTCAACCACACTCACATAAGCTGCCGGAATGATAAAAAAGAGATGCCTCGAAAAGCGTGCCCACGGGCACGCAAACCGAGGTGATGATAAACAAGCATGAAAATGCAGATTGGGCTTATACTAACATGAGTGGACCTCAGCCTACTCACATGGGAAGCCAACGGATAAAAAAGAAGTGCCTCGAAATGCGTGCACACGGGCACGCAAACCGAGGCATGGCCCGAAGGCATGAAATGACACACGGAATGCAAATTGGGCTTACGCCAACATGAGAGGGCCTCAGCCGCACTCACATAAGCTGCCGATGAATGAAAACGGAGTGCCTCGAAGTGCGCGCCCGCGGGCACGCAAACCGAGGCATGGCCCTAAGGCACAGAAATGACATGAAAATGAGATGCGACAAATGGCATATGGAAAATGAAAATTTCAGCGGCTAAAATGATGCATAAACAGCCCCCGAATTATGACGAAATTGCACCCAATGCCCGAAATGCGATATAATGCACCCGAAATGGCCTACGGCTATGCCAAACATGCACAATTGACACATGACAGCAAAAACAGTAGCAAGGCAGCCCCAAATATAGCATTCTTTCAGTAATAAACATGGCCAAAATGCAAGCATAGATATGGCAACAAAATCATACAAGATTAATGGCCAAAAGAGCATTACAATGGGAGGTGGTATATACAAACACCAAATGGACAAACTTTCTTCTACAACATGAAAGAGGGCCCAAAAATAAGCATATATGCAGTTTATGGCAGCCTCTAAATCATAAGACAAACATGCCAGAAATGGAAGGCAAAATGGAGCCGCAAAAGGGTATAACACAAGACATGCAATCTATACATCAAATGACCAAACCTTCTTCATGAAACATGTAAAGGGGGTCAAAATAAGACCAAAACCAGTAGGGGTCGAAGTCCCAAAAACAAACACAAATAGGTCAAAAATTGCATACAAAATATGGCATACTTGATGAAATTGAAGGAACTAGTATATACAATGGCCAAATGAAGTTGAGCTCCTCTACAATGTTGTAGAGGGGCTCAAAATTAGCACAAAAGCAGTAGGGGTCGGAGCCCCAAAAACCAACACAAATAGGTTAATTTTAGCATGCAAAAATGTGACAATCTTGATGAATATTGAAGGAACTAGTATATACACATACCAAATGAAGTTGAGCCCTTCTACAATGTTGTAGAGGGGCTCAAAAATAGCACAAAAGCAGTAGGGGTCGGAGCCCCAATTCTCAACCAATTAGAGTATAAAAGAAGATCAAGAAAAAGCCCTAAAAGTTGGTTTTGAATACTTACCCTTGAAGACTTGTCTTTCTTTGCTTCTTGGCTTGGATTTGTGGCTTCTCAACCTCTGAAATTCACTTCCTAGCTGCTGGAATCAAAGTTGGAATGGTGAGGCTAGGTGTTGGTGAAGAAATCAAGCAAGACTTGAAGCTTTTTTGAAGGTTTTGGCTATGGAGATTAGGGTTTTTGCTTAAGTGTTCTTGAAGACAAATGTTCTAACCTAGGCAAAGGAGCTCTTGGTTCCTTTAAATAGGCAAAACAAGGTGTAAAAGGGGAGGGCAAAGCATCCAAGCTTTCCCTCCCAAAATATCCCCCGGATGGGGGAGATATTTTGCAAAAATATCCAGACAGCAGGAATGAGCTGGAAAGCAGAAAGCTGGCCGGCCAGGTGGTTTTCTGCAAGGTGGCCGGCCAGCCACCCCCCATGGCCGGCCAGCCACCTCCCATGGCCGGCCAGCCACCCCAAAAAATGAAGTTGAAATTTTCGGGCCGACCACCACTTTTTTGTGTCCTCCCAGATGTGTAGAACAAGGCCCCAGGGTTGGAATCTGGCAACTCTGAAACAGGAGTCACAACATAGAGCTTGAAGAAGAGGCTCAAAAATGAAATCAACAATTGCTGGCCGACCACCACTTTTTTGTGTCCTCCAAGATGTGTAGAACAAGGTTCCAAGGTCGGAAATTGGCAACACTGAAGCAGGAGCCACAACATAGAGTTTGAAGAAGAGGCTCAAAAATGAACTCTTGAATTGCTGGCCGACCAGTACTTTTTTGTGTCCTCCCATGTCCCCTGATCACAGATATGTAGCTTTGGTTGGAAGAAAATATCCCCAGGGTGTTCAACATTGGCCCGGAAGTGAGCAAAACGGGCGCCGGAGGAGCGAAACTGGTCGTCTGGGATAATTGCTGACCTTCCCCCCCCCAGTGATCTTCCTCGTGTTGAAACAGAGGTACCTGCCAAATTTGAACAAAAACTAATGAGAAATGAGCGCTCGGGGTCAAAACCGAGCAATCCGGGATCCCGAAAATGGGCTGCAGGTGCCGGAAGTGGTGTTCAGCAGCGAAGTGGGTATCTGCGACCCCAGTGTCCCTCGGAATAACAAAACAGAGGTTCCTGCCAAAAATCAGAGAAAACTGATGCAAAATGAATGCTCGGGGCCAAAACCGCGCGGTTCGGGGTTCCGAAAACCGGCTATGAGCACCGAAAGTGGCATACGGCCACGAAGTGGGCATCGGGGGCGCCAGTGTGCTCTGTTATGATGAAACAGAGGTACATGCCACGAACCGGAGAAAACCGATGCGAAATGAATGCTCGGGGGCCAAACCGCGAGGTTCGGGGCCCAAAAACTGGCTGTAGGCACCGAAAGTGGCATACGGCCACGAAGTGGGCATCGGGGGCCCCAGGGTTTCTCAAAATGATAAAACAGAGGTACCTGCCAAGAACCGGAGAAATCGGAGATGGTTGGGCGGTCCCGAGCCGAGGCACACGGCCTGGCGGCCCCGAAAACCGGGAACCGGGCTCCGAAATGGGCAAAATGACCTACGGCCACGAAATGTAGCTCACGGCCACCGGGAGATAGTCTACAGGACTACTCCCTTCCCTCAGGAAAGAAAACAGAGAAAACCGAGTCTGGTTCGCAAACCGAGACAAGGCACAGAAGAGGATTCGGAAGTTCGGAGGCAGGGCGCACGGCCGCGACTCTGAGACTTCTGAATGAGCACAGCATGCAACATCACCGAGCGCTCAACCGGTGACGTCTGAGTCTTAAGGTCGGTCAAAAATGGGGTGTCTACAGGTTCCGTAATTGTATATTGTTGTCTATGTCTTGTTTCCTCCCTTTAATTCTTTGAATTTGAGTTTTGGGACTTGTTGGACGAGTTTGGAATAGGTTGGTTGTCTTTTGGTACAAATAGTTATTGCCCAGATTTTGGCCTCTTCGATCGAGTGGGCCCTATGAAAATGTTTCGTCGCTCGAGCGAGGATTCTTGCACTTGAGCGTGCGTCTGCGTTGGGTGGCAGACCTGAAGCTTCGCATTCTACGCTCGAGCGAGGCGACTTTTTTGTGTCTGGTCGCTTGAACGAGAACTCCTTCGCTTGAGCGAGCCTGGTGTACATCAGTTCACAACAGCGCCGTTTTGCTTCATTTTTGATCTCCTTTTTCACTCACAAACTCTAAATCTGCAGTTTCTCTCTCTAGAAGCCACCTTCTCTCTAAGGTTTTATCTAAATCCATTAAGTTCTTAACCCTAGTGTCTTTGAGAATAAGGTAGAGGGCTTAGAGAGCTTCGTATTGATCTAAGTAAAAGTGGGTTTCGTCATTTTTGGAGTTCAACTTTGCTTGCTCGTCTTCTCTTATTGAGGTAAGGAATTTCTACACTTTAATATGGTTTTTAGCTTAGTTATTTGCTGTTGTGTATAGATGATGAGATTTGGTTATGGTTTAGACAAATCTAGGATTTGGGTGTGAAATGAAAAGAAGGATTTTTGATAAAATTGGCATAAGTGGGTTTGAGGTTTGGATACAAGGATGTATTGTGCCAAAATAGTTGTTTTTGGTGTTTGGGTTGATATTTGGAAAAATGGGGATTTTGTTGTAGTTTGATTAAATCATTATTTTGCATAAATAATTGGGATTAACATTGAAAATATGAAATTGGAATGTTGTGGTTATAAATGGTGATATTAGATATGTAATATCTCACCTATGGAAGTTTTGAATAAACTATCTATTTTGATATTGAACATCCCTTTTGAAATAATTGCATTGGGCTATTGGTGGAGGATAGCTATGATTGTTGTAGAAATTTCATGAGGATTAGGCGATTTAATGCTAATCCATTGTTGGTGTCATTGAATATGACTATGTTATAATTACATTGTATATGTATATTTATTGGGAGGAGAAAGGGGATGTACTCCATATGTGATTATGTTTATAAATATATTGCATATGTCTATTTGTTTGGGAGGAGAAAGTAGATGGACTCCATTTAAACAAGTTGGCCAGAGTGTCCTGAGTGAAAAGCCCGAAATTTCATATATAGGCCCTGTTTGGTAGGGCTTATTGCCAGCTTATTTCAGCTTTTAGCTTAATTTAAGCTATTTTGATGTGTTTGGTTCAGCTTAACAATACAAATTATAGCTTTTTGTAAGTCAAAAATCAACTTATTCTTTGAGTAGTGGAGGATAAGCTTAATTTATAAGTAAAAAATCAGCTTATGTTCACAGCTATAAGCTATAATCTGTTAAGTTATAATCTATAATCACTTTCCCACAGCTCTACCAAACGGGGCCATTAAATGGGTGTCGATTCCTTCGGACGAAATATTCGTAAAATGGCAGGTTTGAAGTGTTTTTGTGTGTTTGCATAGTTGGAAAACTATTGTGTTGTAGTCTCATTTTGATTGTTGAAAGATAATGAATTTAACTCATGAATTGAGTAGCATATATGAACATGAAATAAATTGAAGGAAAAATGGAATGAGGTTAGGTCTTAGTGGCATATGAATATGCAGGCCTTGTGAATGTTTTAGTATCGGTATTGTTTATGCACGTAGTATTTATACCTTTGCTAAACCTCATATACTGTGTTAGATTATCTCTATTGGGCTGTTGGCTCACCCTATACGAGAATATCATTTTCAGGTGCAGGTGAAATGTTTCCTCCAAGGTAATAGCGTGGATGGACTTTCTGGAAGCAAGAGCTTCTTAATTATGTCTTATGTGTGTATGTTTGTTATTTGTAAAGCCAAGGGCATAAGATGTAATGAGCGAGACTCAATTTGTGTAACCAAGCAATGACTTGGAAAGATGTAAGCCTACATGGCATTTAACTGGTTGTTAAACAGTGAACTCTGATATATGAAAGTATGTTGTTTCTCATATTTATTCCGCATATGAGTTATCTTTATTATATTATTTAAAGGGTGTTACAACTTGGTATCAGAGTGTACCGGGTTTGAATACTTTGGGTACGTGGGAAGTGGTTAATACCACAATCGGTTTGTCACGCTTGATTGAGATGTTAGCATGTATTGTATGCTTATGTGATAACATGCTTATGTGATTATGTGGTTATGGAATTTAGTTCCTAAGATGTTGATTGAGTCTACGGGTTTGTGGAAGTCCTATTAGAAGAGCACTTGATCACTACTATTTCTAATTGGAACTCTAGTAACGCCGTAGGATGGTCATTATCTAGGAAGGAAATTCGTATGTGTTTATGTGATTACATGTCTATGTGGAGTGACTTATTGTTGTCCAATGTATTAGGCCACGAGTGAGTTAAATTTGGCACGTTTATAAATGTGCTAATCCCGTTGTTACCTTTATTAGGATGTCAGGACGTGGACATGGTAGTAATAGGTGTGGTAGGCCTAGAAGGCATGGGGTGCCTTTACCGGATGATATTCCGGCACAAGAAGAAGGAGTTGGTCAAGCCAATGTGGCTGAACCGGTTAACCAATAGGCCATAGGTGCCTTAGCCGGCGAAATAGCCGAAACATTTAGGGAGTCTATGGACATTCTCCGAGTTGAGAATTAAGTCCAGGCCCAAGTAGCTGAAGCAGGGCCATCTTTCTTAAAGAGGGAGTTTTTCCGGTCGAATCTGGATGAGTTTTTGGGTGATCCTAAGGAGCCATTGAAGGCAGATGAGTGGCTAGAATAGTTAGTGAAGACATTCGAGATGCTTGGCATCGAGGATGATCAGTTGAAAGTGACCTTGGCGTCTTTCCAGTTGAAGGGGGATGCGGGTCAGTGGTAGAAGTATGCGCGTGAGCGCATTGGAGGAACTTGGGAGGCTTTGTTGAGGCTTTCCAGGATAAATTTCTACCTCCCAAGGTTAGGGTGAAGTTGAGAGATCAATTCTCTAAATTATTGCAGTTGAACACGCTAGTAGCTGAGTTTGAGGCAACCTTTACTAGTCTGTCGAGGTTTGCACCTGAGTTGGTGGCGACTGAGGAGCGCCGTTGTTTGGAGTTTGAAAAGAGGTTAAGGACCGGGCTAATGTACAAAGTTGTCGGTTCCATGACTAGAGATTATGGGCGCCTTGTGCAGTTTGCAGCCCATATTGAAACTATTATGCAGGCAGAAGATTAAAGGATGAGGGGCTCCAAGAGGAGTCAGGATAGCCAGGGAGACAGTAAGAGGCAGAGGGGTTCTTACCCTCAGCAGTCCCAGGGAACTCAGTCAAGGTTCACTTTTCCAATACCGAGTTCAGGTTCTAGGAAAGGTGGGCAGGGAGATTTTACTTGCTTTAAGTGTGGTCAGTTGGGCCACAAGTCTCCAGCTTGTCCTCAGAGAGGAGGAGGACAGCAAGCAGCATCATTTTTGGCTCGTTTTCAGAGCCAGATTCAAGGAAGAGGCCAGCCGCTCACTTGTTATCAGTGCGGGTAAGCGGGGCACCTGAAGAGGTTTTGCCCACAGTTGGGTGGTATACCTGGTGCGTCTGGTTCGAGACAAACATAGAGTTACCAGTCGACACAGTCAGCATAGGTCTCGAGAGCTAATCAGGGAGTCTCTTCGGCTCAGTCTGTATATCAGGCTTATACTCCGAGGGGTGAACAGGTTAAGTAGATGCCTACTAGACGTATGTATACAGTTGTCGGGCCAGATCTTGTACCTGATCTTTCTGTAGTGAGAGGTACCTTTTCGTTTTGCAATTCAGTTGCTAATGTGTTGATTGATACGGGTGTATCCCATTCTTTTATTTCGTATGTGTTTGCATCAGTTTTGGGTTTGGAGTTGGCACAGTTAGCATCTCCTATTTGTGTAGAGTCACCTATTGGTGGTCAGACTGTCTTGAGACAAGGATGTCAGGGTTGTGACATCGAGATTGCTGGTCGTCGATTACCTTTTGTATTTGTATTGATTGACATGCTTAGTTTTGATGTCATATTGGGTATGGACTGGTTATCGTCATACCGGGCTGTTATAGATTGCTATCGTCAGAAGGTTACTGTATGTACCTTGAGTGGTGATTGCTTTTATTTCTTGGGGGACCGGGTGGATAGAGTCTTATCACCGGTATATGATCCGTGTGGGCGGAGTGAACTTAGTTGTCTCCTTGCAAGCTTTTTGAGTAGTGAGTGTGATGAAATTCGGGTTGAATTGCCGAGGGTAGTTTGTGAATACTCGGATGTTTTTCCCGAGGATCTTGTCAGTTTACCGTCTCACTGAGAGATCAAGTTCTCTATTGATTTAGTGCCTGGCACGACACCGGTTTCTATGGCTCCATATAGATTTGCACCTGCTGAATTGAGTGAGTTGAAGATTCAACTCCAGGAATTGTTAGATAAGGGTTTTATTCGCCCTAGTACTTCACCTTGAGGAGTGCCAGCTCTCTTTGCTAAAAAGAAAGATGGAGCATTACGGCTTTGTATTGATTACAGAAAATTAAACCGTGTTACTGTTAGGAATAAGTACCTAATGCCTTGTATAGATGATCTGTTTGATCAGTTGAAGGGGTCTTGTTGTTTCTCTAAGATAGACCTGAGATCGGGTTATCATCAATTGAGGGTAAGGGAGGAGGATATCCTAAAGACGGCATTCCGTACGCGGTATGGCCATTATGAATTTCTTATAATGCCTTTTGGGCTAACTAATGCTCCAGCTGTGTTTATTGATTTAATGAATCGGATCTTCCGTGAATTCTTAGATCGTTTCGTGGTTGTCTTTGTGGATGACATTTTGATTTATTCACCTTCTGAGGAGGAACATGAGGAACATTTACGAGTAGTACTTGAGTTACTTAGAGTCCATAAGCTGTATGCTAAGTTTGGGAAATGTGACTTTTGACTGTAGATTCATCGAAGATAGAGGCAGTGCAAGATTGGGCACAACCTAAGAATACGTTCGAGATTCGTAGTTTTTTGGGGTTGGCCAGGTATTACTGTCGGTTTGTGAAAGATTTCTCTAGACAAGCTTCACCTTTGACTAAGTTGATGAGGAAAGAAATCAAATTCATGTGGAGTGAGACTTATGAGAAGTCATTCCAAGAGCTTAAGATTAGACTCACCACTACTCCAGTATTGATTATACCAGAGAGGGGTTTGGGTTATTTAGTTTATTGTGATGCTTCACGAGAAGGTCTAGGTTGTGTATTGATGCAAGAGGCTAAAGTGGTAGCCTATGGCTCACGGCAGTTGAAAACACATGAGAGAAATTATTCCACCCATGACCAAGAGTTAGCAGCAGTGATATTTGCCTTGAAGATTTGGAGGCACTAGCTGTATGGTGAGAAATTTGAAGTGTTCTCTGATCACAAGAGTCTGAAATATCTGTTTACACAGAAAGACTTAAATTTGAGACAGAGGAGGTGGATGGAATTCATAGAGGATTATGATTTTGAGTTGCATTATCATCCTGGGAAGGCCAACGTTGTGGCCGATGCTTTGAGTAGGAAGCCAGATTGCAGTGTAGCTTCTATCGCCATCCGAGAATGGGAAATGTTGGGTACTCTTAATGAGTTTGACTTGCAACTGGGCGAGTCTGTTGAATTCGCAGCTTTGTTTTTAGTAGTCGCACAACCTACACTTGTGAATCGAGTGTTGGAAGCGGAAAAGGGTGACCTTGAGATGGAATCTTTCCGGGAGAAAATTTCCAATGGGAAAATAGAAAGAGGTTTGACTGTGTATCCCGACCTGAGTGTGAGATACCGTGATCGCTTGTTTGTATCGGAGTCTTGCTGAGAGGAAGTACTCCGAGAGTTTCACTATTCGCGCCTTGCGGTGCATCCGAGAGGCACAAAGATGTATCATGATCTTAGTCGCCAGTATTGGTGGAGACGTATGAAAAACGATATGGCTGTGTTTGTATTAAAGTGCCTTACTTGTCAACAAGTGAAGACCGAGCATTAGAAGTAAGCGGGTTTGTTGCAACCCTTGCCTATAGCTGAGTGGAAGTGGGAGCATGTTACGATGGACTTCGTTATGGGCCTTCCTAGGACTCAACGGGGTAGTGATGCCATTTGGGTGATCGTTGACCGATTGACTAAGTCGGTGCATTTTATTTTCATGCGCGTAAGTGACTCGATAGATTATCTGGCCGACTTGTATATTAGGGACATAGTGAGGTTGAACGAGGTCCCTGTGATGATTGTTTCGGATAGAGATCCGCATTTCACTGCTCGGTTGTAGCAGAGTTTGCGGAGTGCCTTAGGCACTAGATTAACTTTTAGTACTGCGTATCATCCTCAGACTGACGAGCAGTCTGAGCGTACTATTCAGATCCTCGAGGATATGCTTCGAGGCTGTGTCCTTAACTTTAAGGGTTCATGAGAGAGGCATTTGCCTTTAGTGGAATTTGCTTATAACAATAGTTTCCAATCGAGTATTGGCATGGCACCATTTGAGGCCTTGTATGGTCAACTGTGTAGATCTCCAGTGTGTTGGGCCGAGGTGGGTGATGCACTTTTGTTAGGTCCAGAGTTGGTTCGGAAAACTACGGAGAAAGTTGCACTTATCCGTAAGAGGTTAGTTACAGCTCAGAGTCGCCAGAAAAGTTATGCCGACTGTAGGAGGAGACCTTTGTCTTTTGAGGTGGGAGATCATGTCTTTTTGAAGATATCACCTAGACGGGGTTTGATGAAGTTTGGGAAGAGTGAGAAGTTGTCCCCTCGGTTTATTGGCCCTTTTGAGATCCTTGAACGAATTGGGGAGGTTGCTTACCGTTTGGCGTTACCGCCACAAATTTTCGGGGTTCATGACGTGTTTCATATTTGTATGCTTCGGAAATATAAGCCGGATCCATCGCACGTGTTGGATTGGACTGACTTAGAGGTAGATGAGGATGCCTCGTATGAGGAGAGACCGGTGGCAGTCTTGGATAGACGGGATCAAGTTTTGCGAGGCAAGACAATTTCCTTGGTAAAATTATTGTGGAAACATCACAGAATCGAGGAAGTGACTTGGGAACGTGAATTAGAAGTCCGAGAGAAATATCCAGATTTTTTTGTTGATGTATGAGCATGTATTGAGAATTTATAGTATTAATGAAAAGTCTAAGCATTGTATATGTTTTAACTTATGAAAACATTATATATGTTATGGTTATGTGGGAAGAACATGGATTCAATATAAACATTGCCTATGTTTTGAGAATTTGAAATATTGATGATGTTATATCATTTTTGGAAGCATTGTATATGCTATGTATGATTTTTGAAAATTTGGACTTTGGTTAAACATTGTAAATGTTTTCGGAAAATTTTGGGACTTGTGAATCAAGTCGGTGTGAATAGATGACCGGAGAATGGGTCATGGTGTTGAACTTGTGGGAATAACATGGTTGTGAATAGTTCAATTATGTTTTAGAGCCTGATTTATAATTTCGGGGACGGAATTTGTTGCCGAGATTTTGGCCTCTTCGCTCGAGCAAGGCTTCTTACGCTTGACCGAGCCCTATGAAAATGTTTCTTCTCTCGAGCGAGGATTCTTGCACTCGAGCATACGTCTACGTTGGGTGGCAGACCTGAAGCTTCGCATTCTACGCTCGAGTGACACTTCTTGCGCTCAAGCGAGACGACCTTTTTGTGTCTGGTCGTTCGAGCGAGAACTCCTTCGCTCGAGAGCGAGCCTGGTGTACATCAGTTCACAACAGCACCGTTTTGCTTTATTTTTGATCTCCTTTTTCACTCACAAACCCTAAATCTGCAGCTTTTCTCTCTAGAAGCCACCTTCTCTCTAAGGTTTCATCTAAATCCATTGAGTTCTTGACCCTAGTGCCTTTGAGAATAAGGTAGAGGGCTTCGAGAGCTTCGTATTGATCTAAGTAAAAGTGGGTTTCGTCATTTTTGGAGTTCAACCTTGCTTGCTCGTCTTCTCTTCTTGAGGTAGGGAATTTCTACACTCTAATATGGTTTTTAGCTTAGTTATTTGCTATTGTGTATAGATGATGAGATTTAGTTGTGGTTTGGACAAATCTAGGATTTGGGTGTGAAATGAAAAGAAGGATTTTTGATAAAATTGGCATAAGTGGGTTTGAGGTTTGGATACAAGGATGTGTTGTGCCAAAATAGTTATTTTTGGTGTTTGGGTTGATATTTGGAAAAAGGGGGATTTTGCCCTAGTTTGATTAAGTCATTATTTTGCATAAATAATTGGGATTAACATTGAAAATGTGAAATTGGAAGCTTGTGATTATAAATGGTGATATTGGATATGTAATATCTCACCTATGGAAATTTTGAATAAACTATCTATTTTGATATTGAACATCTCTTTTGAAATAATTGCATTGGGCTATTGGTGGAGGATAGCTATGATTGTTGTAGAAATTTCATGAGGATTAGGCGATTTAATGCTAATCCATTGTTGGTGTCATTGAATATGACTATGTTATAATTACATTGTATATGTATATTTATTGGGAGGAGAAAGAAGATGTACTCCATATGTGATTATGTTTATGAATACATTGCATATGTATATTTGTTTGGGAGGAGAAAGGGGATGGACTTCATTTAAGCAAGTTGGCCATAGTGTCCTGGGTGAAAGGCCCGAAATTTTATATATAAATGAGTGCCGATTCCTTCGGATGAAATATTCATAAAATGGCAGGTTTGAAGTGTTTATGTGTGTTTGCATAGTTGGAAAATCATTGCGTTGTAGTCTCATTTTGGTTGTTAAAAGATAATGAATCTAACTCATGAATTGAGTAGTATAAATGAACAGGAAATGAATTGAAGGAAAAATGAAACGAGGTTAGGTCTTAGTGGCATATGAATATGCAGGCCTTGTGAATATTTTAGTATCGGTATTGTTTATGCACGTAGTATTTATACCTTTGCTAAACCTCATATACTGTGTTAGATTATCTCTACTGGGCTGTTGACTCATTTTTAGGTGCAGGTGAAATGTTTCCTCCAAGGCAATAGCGTGGATAGACTTTCGGGAAGCAAGAGCTTCTTAATTATGTCTTATGTGTGTATGTTTGTAATTTGTTAAGCCAAGAGCTTAAGATGTAATGAGCGAGACTTAATTTGTGTAACCAAGCAATGACTTGGAAAGATGTAAGTGTAACAACCCCATCACGTATAACGATTAGTACTTGATTAATTAAGAGGATTTGAAATTTAATTGCCGAGTATTATAATTTATTTGGGATTTATGAGAATTGTGGAATCTAACTCGTATATGATTTTAATGAAGGTTTATTTTGGAATTAGAAATTAAGAGTCCAAATGGCTTAAGGAAGTGAAATTGAGAAGTTAAGCAATTTAATTTTAATTACGGACCCATTTGGAAGTTTAATTAAATATTCGATTCAGTTTAGTGAAATTGAGATTCGATTAATTAGGTCCTAATTGGAGTTGATTAAATTATGAGGATTGAGAATTGTGATTATTGTGAATTAAATTTAGTTATGGGGTGTCTAATTTGGATATGTGATTTATTGACGGAAACTTGAAGTCTTATCAGAAATTGAAGACCTAAATGATTTAAGAAACCAAAATTGAGGTTGGAAATAAGTTCGATTTATTATTTGGAGCATTTTGGGAGTCTGATTAAAAATCTTACTCGTACCGATAAATTTAAATATAATTAATTGGACCCTAATTGAAATCAATTAGATTAATTAAATTATGTGGGATTTACGATTAGTCATAATTAATTCAACGATGTGTTAATTGAAATTTATTAAGATTAAGTGTTGCTTAATTAAATAAATCCAAATCATAAATTAAACATATGATTAATGATATATATGGGTGTGTGAAGAAATTCGGTGGGTGTGTGTGCATGTGTGTGCTGGAAGCATCATAGAGTGCAAGTGTGCACGTGTTGTGAGGTAGTGATGTAAACAATGTGTGTGTGTGTGATTAATTGAAGATCAAAGGAATCAACAGAAAAGGAAAACAAAAGGGAAAGAAAACCGGATGAGAGAGAGAGAGAGATAGAGCCGAAGATTGGGAAGAAGACTCAAGAAGTCAACAATATTTTGGGTAAATATTTGTCTTAATTTTTGTAGATAATTTAGTTAAAAGCTAAAATTAAGAAAGTTATGGAATAAACTAGAAATTTATTATTTGGGTCTGATATCTTTCATCCTTCACATATTTTTAGTTTATTCTTACATGCATTGTGAATTTTCAAGATTTTAGTTGAGAATTAATTATATAAATTCATAAAAATTGGGTCTTGCATGTTTAATCAAATTAGGTTGAAAAAGATGAATTATAGTTCTTTAAATTTGTTATGTTTGAGTTTGATTTTGAGAATCATTCATAAATTGGGTTCTATAAATTACATGCAACAAGGTTTATTAAAGATTTGGTCCATGCAAATGGGTTAGGTTAGTGATTATGGAAATTAATTTAGAAATTAATTATTTTTATATGAATTTGAATCTTATGGTTGCATGCATGTAATTTAGAGAAATTAAAGAATTAATTCATGAACATTTGAGCTTAATTTTGAATAAAAGGGATTTTGATGTAGATGGTTTGATTTTGATTATGTTTTCACACATGCAAATATTTTTCTAGGAGTTTTATAATTTTAATTTCATAATTTAAGGAGATAGAAAAGAGTTAGAAATCGATTTTATGGAATTGGAAGGAAATTGGTAAGGAAATGATGATTTGGAACTAAAATTAAGTCTATGGAAAATTGGGAACTCATCCTAAAGTTTTGATTTTATAATGAAAATTAGGAATTTGTTTAATCCATGCATGTAATTGAATTGAAAAGTTTTATTCAATTTAAATACATTTTAGAACACCCATGATTATGAATTATATATTTGGTTAGAAATTGAGTTAAGTTGATTTTCTAAGAGATTGATTTGTGTAATTCATAATTAAGTTGATTTTGTTATTACTAATAAAATTGGACCTATTTGTATTGTATACATCATGGATTTTGAAAGATTTGGATTAATTCAATCTCATATTTGAAGAGAAAAATGAAATGTTTTATAAACATCAAGTTTATGGAAAATTAGAATTAATCCTAATATTAGATAAAGTGTTGATTTTATAATTAGATTTTAATCCATACTTGTAATTTGAGATTAAACACATGTTGGGACATCTATGGTTATGAATTAAATTGAGGTTATGAATTAAGCTAAGTCCAAGATTATGGAAACTAGTTGAAAAATTTATAAGAATATAAAACTAGTAATTTTGATGTCAATTTCATGCATGTGAATAATGTTCTAAGGAATTTATGACTTAATAAAGAATAATAAGCTACTAATCAACATAGATTAGTTAGTTAAAGAATGAATCATGATCTAGTGGTAATTGTTTAATAAGCCAACTAAAGGATCAATCTATTTGGAAAGGAAGGACTTAGTAATGAAGGAATATGTGAAATAAGAACCCGATTTATTTAAATGAGAAAGAATAAACGTAGTAGAACTTCGGACTATAAAGACTAGAGACTTGAAAGGACAAGTTTAATCAAGGGAGTAATATTGTATTTCAATATGTATATGTTATATGTTTGTGTAAGTCACGCGCCATTGTCTGCCCGATTTATCTGATATATCCAGTCTGTCTGATTTGCCTCTACAGCCCTCTGTGAGTAATAACTTTGTAAAGTTATGTTCAATGTTATGTATTTTCAGTATACTATGATACGAAATGATTGATTCTTTGAAAAGCTATGATATGTTGGAAATGAATGAATGAATGTCCAGTTTTCCTGAAAAGTATTTGTGGCACCCTTAGTCCGGATGGCCCTCGCCCGGGGGTAACAATACCGTGGCCTATGGCCCTTGCCTGGGGGTAACAATACCATGGCTACTTGCGCACAAGATATGAACCTTTATGGTTGTTGGTACCAACTTTGTTGTGGTCTCAGGACCTGCTTGTTGTGGTCTTAGGACCTGCTTGTTGTGGTCTTCGGACCTGCCTGTTGTGGTCTTCGGACCTGCTTGTTGTGGTCTTAGGACCTGCCTGATCTGATAGCTAATGGGTGTACCACATATGATCTTATGCAAAATCTGTATACGAATATGAAATCGAATATGAGCATGTATCTGAATCTGTTTCTGATTGGAAATCTGAAATGCATAAGACTCTATTTCTGATATGATAAGACTGTGTTTCTGATATAAACTCTGATTTCTAACTCTGTGATGGACATCATTCATTAAACCCTTTACTCTGTTATTATTCACTGGGCTTTAGCTTACTGTATTATTTATGTATGTAGGTGATCAGGCGCGTGACCAGGCTAGAGGCTTCTACTTAGAATCTGTTTTGTCAGCCAACCTATGTGTCTCCCGTGGAGGTTCCGGATATGTTAAGTGTTATCGTTATGTAATTTAAAGTTTAAGTTATGTTTTCTTGTTTGGTTCTTCAAGTCATGTGTATATATGTAAATAAAAAGTTTAAAATTTTTCTGTCTCATATAAGTCTGCACAGCTCAATGGACGTTGTATATTCTTAATTGCTTCCGCTAACCCCTAATATTTTGTTAATCTGTTCAGAGGCCGTAGGTAATCCTCGGATTACTGGCCGGTTACGGTGCCAAACCTATAGGGGCGGGTTTGGGTCGTGACAGTAAGCCTACATGGCATTTAACTGGTTGTTAAACAGTAAACTCTGATATATGAAAGTATGTTGTTTCTCATATTTATTCCGCATATGAGTTATCTTTATTGTATTATTTTAGGGGCGTTACAAAATAAGTAAGAAAGTAATACAAATAATTATACTTATCCTTACCGGGAAACACTCCAAGGAGATCTTCTATATTAATATCACCGGAAAAACAAGAAAATGGATCTAAATAATTATAGTCTAGAAGAATTATAAATAATGGTGAAACAAGGAAAACATAATAAAATGAAATATAAAATAATATTAGAAATAGCCAAAAAAAAATTAGATAAAATGAAAAATTACGTATTAGAAGAAATAAATAATAGTAGAATTGAAATAGAGAAAGACTTATATAAGCAATTATGATTAATTAGTTTGGGAGAAATATACCAATTCTAAAAATACACGTGCTGAGAATAATTAAGTTAACAATAAATTAAAATATGGGCCTTATAACAATTTCATATAACCTTTAAGCTTTTGTTTTATTTTTATATTGTCATTGGGACTAAATTGATTCAAATTTAATATTTTAGGGACTTAATTAACAAAATTAAAAATTTTAAAGTTGGTCCGCACACTGCGTACGGAAAAAAAAAACAAAAACCATTAATCATCATCTTGACGGATAGGATAAGAAGGGTTTATAGGAAGTGAACGTTTTGCTTTCTCTTCTTGGATTAATCGGCGTGTTTTGGGAGTTTTGGGGGCACATCTGGCATCGAGGTCATACTTGCAGTCTTCACAACGATAATGAGGGACATAATAATCCGAATAGCTGCAATCGTGACAAACCATTAAACTCAGCGGCACCAGGGTGAGAGCATGAGCATGAATGCCGTCTTTGAAAGCTGCCAATGACGACTTGGTTAGGGGAATCAGTTGCAATGGTAACGTGCCATCACATGATGTATGAGCAACATACTTGCATTCTGCGCAGTAATAGAACTATCCATTTGGGTTTTGCAAATTTTCACAGACATCACAAAAGTACATGTCATCGTTGCCATTCTCCGAATGCAAAAGGGTAAGTTGGAGTATTGCAAGAAACACAAGTTTTAAAAATTTTGGAGAAGAATAGGTAAACCAACCTATATAATGAGGGTAAATTATAAATACACTCATGAGGTTTAATTAAAATACAAATCATTCTTATAGTTTTGAAAATTACATTTCACCCCTTGACGATTTTAATTTCATAACAAATCACCCATTTTATTAATAAATTATCAAGTCAATTAACATTTTTTAATGATATTAGAAATATAATTCAATTACTAATTTATGTGATCCTATTATTGCATAGGAGAACAATTATGAATTTTATTTTTTTAGTTAATTTTGTTAAATAACAAAATTTTGACAATGGAGTATTTATAATTTTTCAAATCACAGAGGGCAATCTGTGCTTTGAGCAAACCTTAGGGAGTGTATTTGTAATTTACCCATATAATAAATAAGGATCTAGACTGTCCTCAATCCGATTTCAGACTCGACAATCTAATTTGGCCCATTGGGCCCATTTTTTGGTTTCGTTTCAATAATTTGAACTGTTTACATTTTAGGGTTCGTCGAGTATATTATTCCTATAAAAAATCAAATCGATCAGATAACAGAAATCACGTATTCGAATAAATTTTGTATGAACCGTTAATTTTCTCAACGTCCATTTTTTTTTTTTCATACAAAATTAATTCTAACACATGGTTGTCGTTATTCGATTGACTTGATTTTTTGCAAGGATGATGTATTCAACAAACCCTGTAATATAAACAGTTTGAATTATCGAAACGGGTCTCAAAAGTGGGCCCAATGGACTAGATAACACATTTTCAGTCCGATTTCAATCTGAAGAGAAGCTAGTCCTAATAAGTAATTAAAGAAAGTATTTGAGAAAAAAAATTTAATTTAATTTTACTTTTGAAAAATTTAGTCATATTGTAGCGATCCCGATTTCGACCTTTCTTTCATGTGTTTACCACTTCGATTGGGCAGGTTGGGGATCGAGCTACCTGGTTAGCTCGCGGGGGTCAAGGGGGCAGCGCCCCTTGGCGGGTCTGAGGGCAGCGCCCTGGCCGGATCGAGGGGCAGCGCCCCCGAAGTAAAAATGCAAAATGCATTCGAAGTTGCTTGAGCCACACATGTGAAAAACAAGGAAGGGCTTGTTTGGTTACTGTAATAAATACATGTGCGAGAGTGGAAGTGCAGGAGAAGCGCCGCACGTACGGTGGTAGGTGAGTCCGAAATTTTAGTCTTTTCTTCTCTTTAGGCTGAGTGTATCTCACTCTTGTTAGGTCTCTCTCTCTCTCTCTCTCTCTCTCTATAGAAACCCTTTCCTCTCCCTTCTCTCTCTACATTTCCCTACGCCAAATTGGATTAAAACCTTGATTTCTCAAGATCTATTAGAGTCTTGCCATAGTTTTTGCCTCAAAGTTGGTTAACTTCTCGAGGGTTTCGTTGTGTACGATGAAGATCGAGTTTCGACACCGTTGATTTTGGGGGTTTCATCTCATTTATTCTTTAAAACTTGAGGTAGGGATTTTCTTAGAGTTATATATATAGGTTTTTGCAAGATCTATATGATTTTCGAAATTATCTTTCGATAGCTTTGAAAATTGATTGTTGATTTAAGAAGTTGAGCGATTTTGAAAGTGGGTTTGTTTCTTGTTCTTTTAAATTGATCTTATGGGTTTTGATCTTCGTTGATTGAAGAAAAGATGATTTTGGAAAGTTTTTTTTCAAAAGATCTGAGTTGTATAATTTTTGGTGAGAAAATCTAGAATTTGGAGATTTTTTTTAAGAGACTGAAAATCCATGAATGATATTGTCATATTTATTTTGTGTGTCAAAATAAATGGATGTTTGGAAAATTTCTTATTTATATTTATATAAATGATGAATTTCAGGGAATATGAGAATTATTGTTCATTTTGAAATTTTTTTGTTCAAAACGTTGAAATAGTCTTGAAATGTAACGCCCTCAAAATAATATATAAAATTCCACATTTTGACATGCATAGACATAAGAGAATAAAGCATATTTTCATAAATCAGAGTATTCATTACAAAAGTATTACATGTTGACATCAAAAGTAAATGCCCTATAGGCTTACAACTTTCCAAGTCAACACTTGGGTACAACAAAAGAACAGTTTTAACTCTTTATACAAAGTAAGCCCTTGGCTTGATTTACATGTAATACAACAAAATAACAACAAAAAGATTCTTCAGCCTACTAGCCTCCCAAGCTACGTCCTTGGAGGTGGCATGTCACCTGAACCTGAAAATGATGTCCCATATAGGGTGAATCAATGCCCAGTAGAGATATACTAAACCAAGTATCAGAAATAACTAAAACATTAGCATTTGATAGATGGCTAGCACTTATGAACCAATTTATATCACAATACAGTTCCATGACAATTATGTCCATGTTTCATTCCACTTTCCTTTACTTATCCAAATCAATTCATAAACATGGCTCAGAACTTGGCCAAACAATTAAATGAGACTACATCCCATATTAAACACTTTCTTAATTCACAATTCAAATGAGTCTACAACTCATATTAAAACACTTTCACACTTCAATTAATACA
Organism: Camellia japonica; assembly: GCA_030407325.1. NCBI lineage: Eukaryota > Viridiplantae > Streptophyta > Magnoliopsida > Ericales > Theaceae > Camellia > Camellia japonica. Next base: position 34,785,878 of record JAPPVO010000014.1, read on the forward strand.
CATATTTGCTGTATTAATACTTCAATTTAATACACATATTTGCTGTATTAATGAAGTCCATTCCCTATCTCCTCCCAAATATCCGGTTTAGGAGTCCATCCCCTATCTCCTCCCACACAATACACATATCCTAAGTATATAAACACTCATCATATACAAGGATCGATCAATACACATATTTGATGTATTATTCCAACCGTCATATTCAATGACATATTTAATGTGATTAGTTTTAGTTTTCCCTAATCAACATACAGTGTCTACAACAATCAAGACTATCCTTCACCGATAGCCCAAAGCAGTTATTTCTAAACAGAAAATAAATGCATTAAACCAATAGAATATTAACATTCTCATGGGTGAGTGATTAAATTATCCAACTTCACCATTCAACTTTATAATTCTCTAATTTCATAATTCCCAACTTAATTTCATATTCCCACAAATTAATTATTCAAATTAATTTATCACATAACTAGGGCATTTTTCCCTAATTCTCAATATCAACCCTAAGGTTCAATTTCTTCAATATAACAACAATAATTCCATTTTTTTCAAGGTCTCATATACACATGGGATTTAATATTTTGAAAAACCCCCTTTATATAAATTACGAATCAAGCCCTAACTTTTCCCAAAATTATCCAACAACACCAACTAATCAAAATGATTAAAATTCATGTCAAAACCTAGAAGATGGAGTAGGGTATTCCTACCTCGAAATGAAGAGACCAAATGGAGAAGATGGTGAAAACCCAAAGTGCTCCAAATCCAAGATTTTTCAGATTAAAGTGAAGCCTACGTCACCCTCTATCTTTCTTACAAAGAGATTAGGGTAGAAACACTCAAAAATTAGATGAAACCCTAGAGAGAAGGTATGTGTAGAGAGAGGAGCAGCCAGATCTAGGGTTTGTACAAAAGAGGAGATGAAAAAGTGAAGGAAGAAGAAGCTGCTGTGAACTGAAATATACGATGCTCGCTCGAGCAAAGGAGTGGTCGCTCGAGCGATCAGACACAAAGAATCCTCGCTCGAGCGTAGAAATTCTCGCTCGAGCCAACAATTCGAACCTTCAGGTCTACAATTCAGAAGCACGCTCGAGCGACAGAATGCTCGCTCGAGCGAAGAAACCCAAAGCATACAGCTCGCTCGCTCGCTCGAGCCAAGACATGCAACCTTTAGGTCCAGAACCAGACGCAGACGCAAGCTCGAGTGCAAGACTTCTCGCTCGAGCCACCAGACACATCGTCTAACTCTCGCTCGAGCGAAGGAAACTTGGCTCGAGCGAAGGATCTAAAACACAGAGTTCGCTTGAGCGACAAAAGCCTCGCTCGAGCAAAGAACCAAAATTCTGGGCAGCAACCATTGGTTTAAACTCTCTACCAACCTGGAACAACCTGCCGAATACATCCTAAAACTCATATAACAAGAATTGAAGGACAGAAACAAGATATATACAACAATCAACACCACGGAACCTAAGTTCGGAATACTGTACATAAAGGGGAAAACCCGGGATCGCTATATGAAATGACTAATTGTTGAGGATACTTGAGAAGAGGGAATTGTGTTATTCCTTTGATGATGAATTGGAATAAAAGTATTTATATTCATCTTGTGTTATTGGCATATCAATTTATTTGATTACATTAAACTTTGAAAGTTGATTTGAAAACTGGCATTGAGAAAAGAATGTTGAGAAACAAGTTTTCATGGAATGGTTTTGGGGTAAATACGTTGGTAAGTCTTGATAGGTGGTGTAGATGATATTGAATAAGTTGGCTTGAGAGTCCGGGGTGAAAGACCGAAAACCCGCGCGGATAGGTGTCGAGCCTTCCGGTTAATACCGGTAAAAATGACAAATTGGTATTACTTGTATAGTCTACTTGTAGACACCGACTTAGGGATTACCAGAATCGTATTTACCGCTCTTGAAATGAATTGTTAAGTTTTGAAGAATTGAAATTGCATGACATCATTGAGCATGAGGGTTTTGAAAGATGAAGATGTGTTTTTCTTTCAAAAGAGCATAGCATGGCATGTGCATTTCATCTCGAGACTTGTATAAAATGTATATACTTTGTTAAAGATTTCCTACTAGGCTTTATGTTCACCCTATGGGATTTTGTGCAGGAAAAGATGTGGTGATGCCGCCTAACTAAAGGCGAGGAAATGTGTGTTGAGAGTACGAGACTCTCATTTTGTTGTGACTTTGCGTGTAAGCCAAGGGCTGTATGTGTGTGGGTTTGAATAACCGTTTTGTTTAACCGGGCTCAAGCCTTGGAAACTTGTAAACCCTTAGGGGTATTTATTTGTTTGTTTACTTGTTGTTGGATTAATGTATTGTTGCATAAAGAACTATTGTATCATGTAATGTAAGTTTGGAGATTTAAATTTGATTTTCCTTGAAAGAGCCATGATTGTTATATTATCATTTGGGCAAAAAATTTGGGGCGTTATACATATAATTGTGTAATGTTAAAAGGACAAGTGAATATCTTTTTAATATATAAAGTTCTTTAAAATTTATTTCTTATATATTTAGGACACAAAAAATACATACATTTTCATTTTAGACGATTTTGTCATATTTTTATCTTTCATTACTTCTCCTTTTTTATTCCAATCATCAATGTGATAAACACAAACTCTCTCTACTCATATACATACATACATATATATATATATATATATATATATAGTTTTGACTTTTTAGGTTAAAAATTTCTATAAAATTGCAAGAGATTTCACAACCGAGTTATAAAATTGTGATAATTGCTCTATCTTGAACTTTGTTTGTTGTATTTCGATAATTATTTTGATTGAAATTTGCGATTGAGCTGTACAAGAGATATGTATTTAGTTTGTTTCATTATTGTTGAATGTTTTTCAAGTGAGATTGAAAATTGAACAATATATACTATAATATTGGAATTCATTTTCCAACTAGGTTCTGTTTGTTTGGGTGATAGAAAATGTGATTGGATTAATAGTGAGGTGGGTTTTATGAGAATCATGTTTGTTTGAAGAAATGATCATGAGATAGTATTAAAAAGATTAATCATTTGTCCACCGAATTTGTTTAGGTTGAATTCGCTTGAATGAGCCTCTTTGTGAATTTAGACTAAACAAATTCGATATATGTAGCAGTCATGTATTAAAAATACCCTTTAGTGAGAGGACTAGTAATCCCATGGGGATTAGAGGTGAAATGTCTATTTTGTCCATCATTTTAACAAAAATAATTTAATATGAAAACAATTTTTAATATTAAAATATAATAGTATAATAATATATTTATACCAAAATAAATGTATTAACAAAAAATATTATTAAAATAACATAGTACCAAAATATATGTGTATAAATAAAATATAATTTTTAATATCAAAATATATCAAAAATACTAAAGGTATTTATGAAATTTTATATGGTTAATCCAATCATAGAATACAAAACAAACAATAATTCTTAATAGTTCACTAGTCATCAAGCAAAGAGTCCGGATCGTCCGTCGCCCTTTCCTGCGGCCCGTCCTGCGGCTCCCCCAAAACGATGTCGTTTTGGGGGAAATTTCAATTGAAAAAAAAAAAAAACTGAACAGAGGCAAACCAGAGCAGAGAGGGAGGAGAAGGAAGGAAGAGATCAAACCCATTTCCAAATATATATCCTTTGTTGTCTCTGACGAGGGAAAGACGGAGCTCTTCCTTCCTTGAGCTCTTCATTCCTTTATGGATTGTTGTCTCAGATCAAACCCATTAACCCATTTCTTCCTTCCTTTATGAATTGTTGTCTCAGATTTCAAAATATATGAGCCCTTTCCTGCTATGTTAATCTGATGAAACCGATATAAATATATATATATATATATATATCCTTTGTTTGTTATATTAATCTAATCAAAAACTATCCTTTGTTTGTTATATTAATCTAATCAAAAACTAACTTTGTTTTGATTTCAAAAACTTTGTTTGTTTTGATTTATAAATATATATATATATATATATATATATATCCTTTCTATGTTAATCTGATGAAACAGATCTGTGTTTGCTTGCTATGGATCGAAACAAATCTGATGAAACAGATTCATGCAACCCACATCTGTGATTTCAATTTTTTTTTTTGGTAAAATCGTTTGTATATTTGTTTGTTTTGATTTATAAATATATATATATATATACTTTCTATGTTAATCTGATGATTGCCTGCTATGGATCGAAACAAATCTGAAAGAGAGAAAGTGAGAGTAGGAGAGACATTAGTAGAGCTACCCTTGACCTGAAGACTACTTCTCTTTCTCTTTCAGGACTCAACTCAAGAGAGAGAGAGAGAAAATCCAAAGAGCTCCATCTTTCCCTCGTCTGTGTCGCCATGATCTCCTTGAATGGAAGCAGTTTTCTGGTAATTTCAATCAAACCCATTTCCAAATCCCTCGATTCAGCTTTCCAATTTTTGGGTCTTCCTTCTATTTTTCTTTTGACATTGATTCCCAAACTTTCAAACAATTTACTTTGTTCATTTCAAAATTGTTGAATCAGATTGCTACAAAGAAAACAAACCCATTTCGTCAATTTCAATTTCAAGAACACCCATTTCTCTGCGTCTCTGTTGTGCTTTCTGGCATTAACGTAGCATTCAAAGTTTTTGATCTCTTCCTTCCTTCTCGTCCCTCTCTGCTCTGGTTTGCCTCTGTTCAATTTTTTTTTTATTTAATTGAAATTTCCCCCAAAACGACGTCGTTTTGGGGGAGCCGCAGGACGGGCCGCAGGAAAGGGCGACCGACGATCCGGACTCTCAAGCAAATACAAATTTTCTTATCATCACTCAATCTCAAAACACTAGGGGTGGGCATTGGCCTGTTGGCCCACCCAGCTAGCTTGGCCCAGTCCTATCTTTTTAGGATTTGAGAAAGTTGTTTTAGCCCATAAGATTGGGCTGGGCTAATATTTTCAGCCCGATATATTAATGTGCTGAGTTTCGGTTTTATAATTTCAACTCAGTGCCGTTTTGGGAACCAAAATAAAAAGCCATGTTTTTGTCAAAATGTCCAAAAACGCAAGTGGCAAAAACGCAACAAAATTGGTTTGGGAAGTGCCAAAAACGCAAGTGTGAAATTACAAATTGGGGCCTATGACAAAAAAATAAAAAAATAAATTTTTTATGTTGGGTAAGGGTATTTTGGTCATTTTAATTTGATTTGACACTACAAACAAATATTAAACTAAAAAGCAAAAAGTCAACTTTTTACCAACTTCCCAAATCACTTTCCAAAAAGCTAAAAAGCTTTGTAAAAAGTCAAAAGCCAGCTTTTTACCAACTTTCCAAAACACCACTCAGCCTCGCCTAGTGCAGTTCGCTATTAAATTAATTAATTAATTATAATATATTGAATTATATATTTTTTGTTAGGATCTAAGCTTTATCTTTATTAATTTTATTGAAACTCATATTAGTGGTGATGTTTGATTGAATTTATTTAAGAATTTCTTCAATTTATACACCATATCATTCAATTTATAATGATGTCAGTATATTTATTTAAAAAATATAATGTGTGATTGAATTTAATTATGAAATATCTTTTTAAAAAAATTTAACATATATCCCGATTAGTGGGCTTGGGATTTATAATTATTTTTTTGAACCGAGCTTGGGCAGATGTAAAGGCTCAATGTGAGGACCGGATTGGGTTTGGACAAATACAAAATCCTTTATTATGTAGTTTTAGCCAAAGTCCACCCCTATAGTACACTAATTATCTCATCCAACCGGACTCTAAAATTAAACGGATCCAAAATAGAGAAACATTATAATAATTATAACAATAGTATTTGGCAAGCTCTTCACAATGTAAATCGGATTCATCTTAAGATGATAACATTCATGACATTCAAATAGTATTATTTTTGTAACAAAATTGATCCCCTAGAACCTAAATTCAAGACGAGAGTTTAAGGTACCGAAAAGTCGTGATAGAATGCGTAAAACCTCCCTACTCGTAATATTCAAATCTCAATCCCAATTCTTGTTTCTCAGACCAATCCCGAAGTCACAAATTTGAGTTAGTAAACTCACAAAAGGATTAGTCAATCTCAAAATTTTGAAACTAGTATGTATCTAACAATGAAATTCAGATTAATTCCAACTAGATTAGGTTGGAGTGACTTAACATATAACTGATTCATATTAGGTGGTAAATCCATACATTCCAAACAGTATTTTGTAACTACCTAATCTAATCGTAACTTCAAATACGGTGGAAGTAATCACCCCGTGCAAGATTCAAGTATAACGCATTAGTTTCTTTAGTTTGATTCGAATTTTGCTTGATAAGCATATACCAATTTTACAACTATGCAGAAATCCAAAAATTACTCTTGAAAAGACAAACAATGTTTAAAAATATTTGGAAGCCCGTTATCTATTAAAATTGGATTTGAATAGCTCATCATTCAAATAGCCTCTTTTTTGGTCCTCCCTAATATTAGGCATGCCCAGTCAAATAAATAAATAAATAAATTTTGTTGTATTGGGCTTCATCTTACCATGAGTCAAACCCTAACAAGAGGAATGTGTTGCTAGCCCAATCCCTATCCCTAGTTGCTGGGCCCGAAGAGGAATACGTGTGTGCTTAAATTTTTAGAATATGGGTTGGATTGGATGGAATAAAACTCTTAGAAAGTGGATTTATCAAAAAAAACTCCCTATATTTTTCCTAATTTCACACACATTTTCATTTTTCTTTTTCAAATCCTTCTCCAAATCTCCCAATCAAATCCAACATTCATAATTGTGGATTGGCCCAGTAATATATAATCAAAAAGTTAAAGAGGCCCAATCCAATGATCATACCAATTTTAACCCTTTATTGAAAATAAATCTATGCACCCACCTCCAAAAGAATGTGTATAGTATGTTATAAACAAGATCACAGGTTATAATTAAATATCATAAAAATTATAACAAGAACATATGATACATACATTTTTTAAATGTATCATAAAATTCTTCTAAAGTATAAGAGGCTCAACTCATTGATTATTGAAGTAGAATTTTCTTTCATCATCACCAATTTGCCAAAGTAGCACGTATTCAAATATTCAGGATAAAATTATAAATACATTTTTTAAAATTTACTTAGAATTGCCTTTATGTAGTTTTGGAAATTACATCTTGAACCTTCAAATTTCAAATTACGTAATAAATTACTTATTTTATTAATAAATCATTAAGTCAATTAACAATTTTTAATGATGTTAGAAATATATTGCAATTAATAATTATGATAAATTTATTGTTGTATAAAAGAGTAGTCAGAAATTTTAATAAATATATTTCAATTAACAATTATGATAACATAATATTTATAATTTTGGAAACTAAGGAAGATAATCCATATTTTAAATAAGGGAGTTTTTTTGATAAATCCACTTTCTAAGAGTTTTATTCCATCCAACCCATATTCTTTTTGACTATTCCATTAGGTCCTATTTGAGATAAGAAGATCAAAATATCTTTTTCATCTACTTATGTTCCATTTAATTCACATTATTTTCTTATGTTTTAATAAGTCCTATGGGTGACATAATTACTAAAATACCCCTAATGTGAATGTTCACACCGTCAATGTGAATGTTCATATTGTCAATGTGTAGGGGCCCGACCCACGTCGATCCACGTGGGTGCCCGGAAAAATTTGAGTCGGGCCGGGGCGGACCCGACCCATTGACAATGTGAATATTCACATTGACATGTTAACATTCACATTAATAGGAGTGTAAAATTGGCCCGCGTCCCGTGGCGGCGCAAAACCCGCCCGCGGCCCATGGGCGGCCCGGGGCGGGCCCGGTCCGGCCCGTTGACAATGTGAATATTCACATTGACATGTTAATATTCACATTGAAAAGAGTATAAAATTGGCCAGCGGCCCATGGGCGGCCAAAAGCCCGCCCGCGGCCCTAGGCGGGCCCGCCTCGGCCCGACCCGTTGACAATGTGAATATTCACATTAACATGTTAACATTCACATTAATAGGAGTGAAAAATTAGCCCGCGTCTCGTAGCTGCCCGAAACCTGCCCACGGCCCGTGAGCGGCCCGGGGCGGGCCCGGCCCGGCCTATTGACAATGTGAGTATTCACATTGACATGTTAACATTCACATCGATAAGAGTATAAAATTGGCCAGCGGCCCAAGGTGGGCCGGGCCCGGCCCGTTGACAATGTGAATATTCACATTGACATGTTAACATTCACATTGATAGGAGTGTAAAATTAGTCCGTGCCTTGTGGCTGCCCGAAACCCGCCCACGACCCGTAGGCGGCCCGGGGCGGGCCTGGCAATTTTTTTTTAATTCTTTTTAATTTTTTCTACCAAAATTTTATTATTTTCCATAAAAAAAGACACTAGGCCTCGGCGCGGGCCGGGTCTCGGACTGAGTCTTGAATGGGCCTTAACCGGGCCGATGGGCGGGGCCGGGCTTCAAAGTGATGGCCCAGGCCCTAGCCTAGGGTCTCGGACTAGGCTTGAGCCTGGGCCCAAACGAGCCTTTCCCGGGCCGGGTCGGGCCGGCCCATGGGTCAAAAAATTAGGCCCAGGCCCTAGCTCTGACATAAGGGTATTCGGGCTTTGGACGGGCCAATGGATCGAGCCTCGGGTCGGGCTGGTGGTCCTAGGCCTAGCCTCAAGCTTAGGTCTGGCTTGGGTGGGCCTGGCTATTTTTTTTAATTCTTTTTAATTTTTTCTATCAAAATTTTATTATTTTTCACAAAAAAATACATTGCGCCTCGGGCGGGCTGGGCCTCGGACCCAGCTTTGAATGGGCCTTAAGCGGGCTGATGGGTCGGGCCGGGCTTCAAAGTGATGACCTAGGCCCTAACCTAGGGTCTCGGACATGCTCGGGCCCGAACCCAAACGAGCCTGCCCCGGGCCGTGGGCGGGTTTCTGGCAGCCCACGGGCCGCGGGCCAATTCTACATTTCTATCAATGTGCATTTTAACATGTCAATGTGAATATTCACATTGTTAACGGGCCGGGCCGGGCCTACCCCGGGCCGCGGGCAAGCTTCGGGCAACGGGCAAATTTTACACTCCTATCAATGTTAATGTTAACATGTCAATGTGAATATTCACATTGTCACGGGTCGGGCCAAGCTCGCCTCGGGCTGTGGTTGGGCTTCGCGCCGCCCACGGACTACGGGCCAATTTTACACTCTTATCAATGTGAATGTTAACATGTCAATGTAAATATTCACATTGTCAACGGGGAGGGAAGGGCTCGCTCTGGGCCGCTGGCCAATTTTATACTCTTATCAATGTGAATGTTAACATGTCAATGTGAATATTCACATTGTCAACAGGGTGGCCCGGGGGGCGGGTTTCGGGCAGCCACGAGGGGCGGGCTAATTTTACACTTCTATCAATGTGAATGTTAACATGTCAATGTGAATATTCACATTGTCAACAGGCCGGGCCGGGCCGGGCCCGTCCCGGGCCGCGGGTGGGCTTTTGGCCGCCCATGGGCCGCGGGCCAATTTTATACTCTTATTAATGTGAATGTTAACATGTCAATGTGAATATTCACATTGTCAACGGGCCGGACCGGGCTCGCCCATGGGCCGCGGACGGGTTTCGCGTCGCCACGGGATGCGGGCCAATTTTACACTCTTATTAATGTGAATGTTAACATGTTAATGTGAATATTCACATTGTCAACGGGCCGGGCCCGCCCCGGCTCGCGGGGGGGTTTTGGGCCGCCCACGGGCCAATTTTACATTCCTACCAATGTGAATTTTAAAATATGAATATTCACATCATAAAATTGCTAACCGCTCAAAAAATATTTATAAGGCTATCAAAATTAAATATAAGGGCATAAGTATCCAAGAAAAATAATATAAATCAAGAAAAAGGACTTTATAGAATAAAACTATACATACATGGGACTAAATGGGTTAAAAAATTTCTTCATGGACTTCTTGAGTTAAAACACTTCTAAATGAGATTTATCAATAAAAATCCCAAAAATATATATATGTTTTATTTATATTTTACTTATTTTTTTTCATTTTAATTTTTAAATCTCTATTCAAATCCCCCAACCAAACACAGTATAAAGATACTCCAATTGGGAAACGAAGCTAGGAAAAACCCTATTGTTTGAAAATCACCTAACTCTAGAAGATTTCATAGCCTTGACAGGTGCCTCCATGTGAAATCAAATATGCATAATATACAATATCTGTCATTCATTTTATTTATTTATTTTTCATTTTTAATAACAAGTCCAGTTGTTCAAGGTGTTATATAGTGAAACAATCTAGCCAATTGTTATTCAATGTTAATAATTCTGAACATGTTGACTTTGTGAGGAATACCCTTCAAACTTGCCCATTCTTGTCTACTTTAGTGAAACAATATAGGGAAAAGAAATTTTTATTTTTAATTTCATTTAGTGATTAAGCTGTCAGTTCAAAAGTCAACAGCTGTGAAATCAAATCTACACAATATAAAATATCTATCATTCAGTTTTTTTCGTTCTTAATTATAAGTATAGTTGTCTACTTTTCAGTACAATTTGGAAAGGTGTTATTTAAGTGAAACAATTTAATCAATTCTTATTCAACTTTTATTAATTCTAAACATGTCCACTTTGTGAGAAATGTCATTTAACTTGTTCATTTTTAATTAATTTAGTGAAACAATCTATGAGAAAAAATTAATTTATTTTCATTTTGAATCAATAACTAATCTTTTAGTTCAAAAGTCACCATCTCCCTATGAAATCAAATCTACACAATATACAATACATCATTCAATTTTTTTGGTTCTTAATAACAAGTCCAGTTGTTCCCTTTCCAGTACAATTTGGGAGGGTGTTATTTAGTGAAACAATCTAACCAATTGTCATTTAGTTTTTATCAATTCTAAATGCCATGTCCACTTTGTGAGGAATATACTACTCAACTTGTCCATTTTTTTTCTTTCTAATTTAGTGAAACAATATAGGGGAAAAACTTCAAATTTTCAATTAATAAACTAATCGTGTGAAATCAAATATGCGCAATATAAAATACATCATTCACTTTTTTCTTTTTTTTTTTCATTGTTAATAATAAGTATAGTTATCCAGTTTCTAGTACAATAATTTGGTAAGGTGTTTTTTTTATTTATTATTATATATGTATGGGTGGTAAGGTGTTATTTAGTAAAATTGTTATTCAATATTTTATTAGTTCTAAATAGCATGTCCACTTTGTGAGGAATATTATTCAACTTGTCCGTGTTTGTCTAATTTATTGAAACAATCGCAGCAAAAAAAAATTTTTAATTAAATTTTTAGAGACAAAAATTTAGAGATAAAAATATTTTTTAGAGACGAAATATTTTTACCAACAAAATTCGACATCTAGTGGTTAATTACGATATTTTTTGAACCAAATTTTTTTTTTCCCTTCTCAAAACGGAAACTCTTTTGGCATGAAATTGTTTTGTTCTTAAATTTAACAGCGGCGTTTTTAAAATTTTGTAGCTAGAGTTTTTTTTTCATTCTCAAGAAGACCTGTTTGATGATGACTCTCGTGATAATAAGAATTGGTTTCCTAATTTTTTTATAACAAAATTTTTACTTTTAGAGACAAAAATTTAATTTACAAAACCCTTCTATATTGTAGTGAATGTGAGGAAAAGAAAACGGCAGTAATTGGTAGCTCGAGAGTTGAGGCTCGACATTTGGCTCGAGGGTCAAAACGACCCTTTTTTTTTTTTTTTTTCTTTTCTTTTTCTCGTTGACCCCTCCTTCTCTATATTTTTTTTTTTGACAGAAGAAGAAGAAGACGGGCAGAAGAAGAAGAAGACGGAGGGGGAGGGGGAGGGGGCCCTAATACAGGGGACAGAAGAAGAAAAAGACGGGCAGAAGAAGAAGAAGATGGAGAAGGAGGGGGAGGGGGAGGGGGAGGGGGAGGGGGCCCTAATACAGGGGAGGAGGAAGCGGAGGCGGCGGAGGCGGAGGCGGAGGCCGACGATCTGACGATCTGGAGCTGGGCGACGACAGCGGGCGGCGAGGCCACGACGGCGGTCGGCGAGACGATCGGCGGCTGGGCGACGATCGGCGACTGGGCATTGGCGTCTTCTCTCTCTCTCTCTTCCCGTCTGCTTCTCTCTCTCTGCCTCTCCCTCTCCCTCTCTTCCTCTTTTCTCCCTCTCCCTCTCTTCCTCTTTTCTCCTCTCTCAAGCCAAATTCGAGCTTATTTTTCGAGCTACCGCTCATTTTCCAAAAGAAAATTATTCTCATTTTCAATTAACTGCTGATCTTTTTTTTTTTTTTTTTTTTTGAAAGTTAACATCCTCGAATGACTTAACAATTGCAGGCTGCAAGTAAAGCAGGACCAATGAATATTTATATATATATATATATAATAAAATTTTGGGATTATGAAACGAGAAGTCGTAGGAGTAGGAAGAAGATAAAGTGCAGTGCAGACAAACTTCTGGTAGGTTGATCTACCACCAATTCATGATGTGATATTTTTATTTCAACAATTTTATTTTTTTTATTTTAATTAAAATTAGATTTTAAAAATACAACTTCAAATTTAAATTTGTATTTTGAAAAAGGCACTCAAGTGAGAGGTCCATTTTTAAAACTTTTAAGTCAATAGACCGAAACTTAAATTTTTTTAGGAAAAAAAGATATTATTATTTCTTCAAAATGACACATATTTGTTCAAAGCTTACTTATCTGTTTTATGTATTCAAATGTTATTTGTCTGTTCAAATGTCCTGCCGTCTAAACGCATGTCAAATGTTATTTAACTATCTATTTACCTCATTGCCACTAGTTGCCGCTGCCGACCACCACCACCAACCGCCGGCAACTTTTTCAACTAATTTTTTGATAACTTTTCATCGCATGTCCTTCTCACATCGATTAGAGATTAGTGAGGTGAAGTCTGTTGGTGTGAGGGAAGATTTGCGCTGGACTGTACGGCCTAGTGACGAAGACGGCATTCTTGACGGAGTGTACGGCACCGAGCTAAGCTTCACGTCGACGCGGCCAGCAACCCGGCTTGCATGGCCGAGGACATCGACCGGTCAGGCAGCGACCGGCGTTGCCGGCTGCAGCCCGCACAAGGTGAACGGAACTCAAGGTTGCTAATGGGGCGCCGAGCTAGATAACGCCCGGGCTAGATCTGAGACGCAGTTAGCGCCGGTATGCGCCTAACCGGGCACTTCAGATGGGCGGCGTCCGTGTGACCGAGATGAATGATTGAACGGTCGGAGGCCGGCATACCTCCGACCGATCGATCGATATAAATCGGTCAGGAGTAGCTCGGCCGAGGTGATCCGACCTTCACTTGAGCCCAAGAGATAGCTCGGCAGTATGTCGCCCGGTTGGGTACGCGTAATGGATGTCTTCCACAATAATAGGCCGGTCATGGTACCCCGGTTAAGGGTGCCACCTGGGCCAATGGTGTGAAGGAGAGGACATCTGCTCCACGAACGCCTCAATACCGTTGGGCAGTTCTGCATGTACGGGAAGGAGGACAAAACCTTTACACGTGTAAGGTGGTGAGAGGCGAGCACTGCCACCTGTCCAGGGAAGGACAGCAGAGGTAGTGCGCGCACAATCTCGGAGCTGCGTGGCCAGCCTAGATATAGAGAGGGAAGGCGAACATTACTGGTATGCGAACTCATTCTCACAAGCACTCTCTCTTTCTTCTCATTATCCTCTTCCTCAGTGAACTGACTTGAGCGTCGGAGGGTTTTTCCGGCACACCACCGCCGGGCAGCTCACCATTTTTGTGTTGCAGAGACAGACGCCGTTGACGGAAGCTTGACATTCAAGGCATACGGAGAGCTAAGGTTATTTTGCCCCCGTACAATTGGCGCCGTCTGTGGGAATTCTTTGATTTTCAACCCTTGTTCTTCCAGCTTCTTCGATCATTCCCATGGCCAACAATGACGAAGCTCCGCTGTCCGTCGTCGATGGTGTCACTCCAGAATACGTGCGGAGGAGAGAAGGCCCCTCTAACGTTCCAACCATGGCGGGCCTAGAAACCTCTCCGCGGGGAGCGCGCGACAAGCGTGGGAGGAGTTCAGATCGTTCACAGAGTCCTGAGGGCCGCCGGCGCCGGGGGGAGTCCCGTGAGGAGCGCCTGGAGCATAAACTCAAGGACCAAGAAGCCCTTATTCGTAGGATGGCGGCGGAGATGGAGCTTCTGAAGCGCCAAGTGAGGGGGAAGGGTGTTGCTGGAGAGGGCAACCTCAGTGAGCGCACCCCCTCCCCTCGTTCTAGCAGTCGCCGCCGGCGGAGGACCCATTCAATCTCCATCACCAGGAACTATGGAGTTGGAGACTCTGACCAGCGAGAGGGCAGATCCACCACTCGCGACAGCACCTATCGCCCCTCGCGCCCGTCATCAACGTCGCGATACTCTGCCTCCTCCTGTTCCAGGGATCTCAGGGATGTGTTAGAGGAGAGAGCGCGCCTTCGGGAGGTTCAGAGGGTGCCGGCGCTCCAGAGATTGAGTGCCCCAGTTCGTTGCAGTGAAGAAGTAATGATGCCGGCACCCAGAAACGTAGCCCCAGCATTGGTGGACAAAGAGCTGGCAAGGCTTACCGCCACGTCGTTGTCCCCAGAGATTGAGAGCACCCCACTCCCTGCCGGATTCCACCAGCCAAAATTTACTTTGTACGACGGCAAGACGGATCCGTACATGCATGTGAGTCATTACCGGCAAGTAATGGCTGGCCACCGCCGGAACGACGCCTTGATGTGCCTCATATTCCCAGCAAGCTTGGGAGAGCTGGGCTTGAAGTGGTTCGAAAGGCTCCCGGAGGGGAGTATCGAGGGGTGGCAACAACTAGCGGAAGCCTTCGTCACCAGATTCAAGACCAACACTCGAACGCCGAAGGAGGTCGACCACCTCCTGGGCGTCAAGATGGAGTCTGGGAGTTCGCTGAAGGCATACAATGCGAAGTACTGGGAGACTTACAATGAGATCCTCGACTGCCCGACCAATCTGGCGATCACTCAATACAAGAGGGGTCTCCCAGTCGGATATAGACTGCGAGATTCGCTCACGATGCATCAGCCCGCCACCATGGAATCTTTGATGCAGCGGATCAACGAACACATTCGTGTGGAAGACGACGCTGCCTCTGCGACCGAGAAGAATAATCCGGTCGCGGTGGGCAGGACAGCGGGGAAAGTTAACTCGGTCGGGCAGGAGGATAACCGCCCAAGTGACCGACCAAAAGATCAGCGCCGAGGGACCGGCCAAAATGACAAAAACAGAGGTCGCAGAAATGACCGGGCTGATGCACCCCGCGACGCAGCAGAGGACGCCAAGAGAAAACTAAAGGCGCGGACAGGGGTTACCACGGTCTTCAAAATTCCCATCTACCGCATTTTGAGCGAGATCCGCGGGGAGCCTTTTGTCCGTTGGCCGGCCAAGTTGTGAAAACCCACATTTTATTATTCTTAAAAGAAAATAAATAAATAAATTAATATATCAGTGTAAAAGTTAGTTTTAAATTAACCCAATTCAATCACTAACAAGGAAGTAAATAAATAAGTAAATAATAATTTTGTGAGTGTTTAATACTTGTTATTTATAAATTATTTTATTGAGGATTTATTTTAGAATTAGAAATTGAACGTCCAAATAGCCTAAGGAGGTGAAATTGATAAGTTAAATTAGTTTAATTTCAAGTATTGGACCATATGAAAGTGTAATTAAATATTCGATTCAGTTTAATAAAACTAAGGTTTGATCAATTAGGTCCGAAATGGAGTTAATTGCGTTGTGAGGATTGAGAATTTAGATTATTATGAACTAAATTTATTTATGAGGTGCTCAATTGAATATGTAGTTTATAGATGGAGATTTTGAGTAAAAAAAAAAAAAAGAAAAAAAAAAAGGGGAATCAAACCTTTGCAGGAGGCTTTCCACATGTTGGTTTGCATGTTTGTTTAGGGAAGATGAGCTAATTATGCTCTTGGAATTGAGGGAAAGGAGTCTTAGAATGTAGAGAAAGAAAGAAAGAGAAAAAGAGGGAGAGAGAGATGTCTTCAACTAGCATCTTATATATATGCATGCAAGCCTTCCTTGTGCATGCAAGCATTCTGTAGAAGAAAAAAAAAAAAAAAAAGAGAGGAGAGAAATCTCTTAAGCAACCAAGTTTAGTAGTAGGAGAGGAAGAAGAGTAGGAGGTTAAGGAAATCAAAGTTCTCAACCATTTTGTCACCCTACTACTAAGTAAGAAAACCCTCTCAACCCTCTCATTTTTTTTATATAATTGAAAATTTTCAGATTATGTACATTTGATACATTGTCTAAAATTGTGTTGAATCTGCCAGCATGTTTGCCCGAATTTTTAGACAATTTTATGCTCAAAATTTCAATATTATTTCTTCTACAAAATTGTTGATAATTATGTCTAGTTCATCCAGGAATTTTGGTAACAATTTTTGAGCTTTCTACGAATTTATACAAATTTTTAATTAAAACTGAAGCTGTGTTGAGAATAATCTGTTTGAATCTGCCAACCTGTTACCCGAATTTTTAGATAATTTTACACTCAAAATTTCGAGATGATTTCTTCTAAAAAGTTGTTGATAATAATATCTAGTTTGTCCAGAAATGTTTGGAAACAATTTTTGAGCTCTCTACGAATTTACACAAACTTTTAATCTGAAACTTTGTTGAGAATAATCTGTTTAAATCTGCCAGCATGTTACCCGAATTTTTAGATAATTTTATACTCAAAATTTTGAGATGATTCCTTCTAACAAGTTGTTGATAATGATGTCTAGTTTATCCAGAAATTCTTGGAAACAATTTTTGAGCTTTCTATGAATTTATACAAATTGTTTACTAAATCTGAAACTGTGTCGAGAATAACTTGTTTTGAATCTGCTAGAATGTTTACCCGAATTTTTAGATAATTTTATAGTCAAAATTTTGAGATGATTTCTTCTACAAAGTTGTTGATAATGATGTCTAGTTTATCCAGAAATTTTGAAAACAATTTTTGAGCTTTCTACGAATTCATACAAATTTTTTTCTAAATCTGAAACTGTGTAACAGATTTTACCATGTATTTGAAAATTTATTTAAAATTCTATACTAAGCCAAATCTGGTAATTTCTAACTAAAAGATGAAATTTGAGAAGTCTAGTTTCATGATAAATTTTTAGATTATGGGTTTGATCTATAAATTTAAGCATGGAATTAATATAAGGAAATGTGAAAAATCTGTGTCATAAATACCCTTGGAATTTTTAAGAATTATTTATAATTTATTTTTGGAAAATTCTTTCTGAAAAATGACCATAACATGTTTATGGATTATTCTGTGGATTGATATGAATTTTAGAGTTGTATAAGTAATGTATTTAAAATTTTACTTGCAAGATATACATTCTGAAAATTTTGGCAGATTAAGGAGGGGAAAAAAAAAAAAAAATAATAAAATATCTTCAATTGTTTTCTTTGGACTAAAATTTAATATGGTGCTAATCTAATCTTGTAGATTAAAAATCCATGCACGTGTGTGATTATGATTTATTTCTTCTTTTTAGTATCTACATCATTATTTTATACCATGGTTTAAATAAATTGTTTATTTAAATTTTGTACATTGTGTGACATGTGTAATATTTTATGTTGGGAATTTTAATGAGTTGGTAAACCATTAATTGTGATTAAAAATTGGAATTATTGGTGATTAATATCAAAAATTAACTGAAATGATTAACGGCATACACAAAGTTAACAATTGACGGTCAATACCGGTTGTTCAGGGTGAGCCCTGGTTTTGAGAATTCGCGGTTGTTCAGGGTGAGCCCTGGTTTTGAGAATTCTCGTGTAAATTGTGTCGCGAAATCCTAAGATGGCGCGGGACTTATTTGAACCCTTTTCGGTATTTGGTTTTGGAATAAGGGTGGATGTGCAGGTGGCACACAGGGAGGTTACGTACCCCTGGCAGACCGTTTCCTTGGGGCAGACCGTGATGTCACGACTCGGGTATGTAACCCTGGTGCGTGGGCATCATTGGTAGTTACTGTAGGTAACATTTAAATATTTGACCAAGGGAGGGTTTCAAATTAACCGTTGCCATGCTTAGTGGTTGGTAAGTTAAATCTCTTTGGTGAGATTTCGAGTGTCACCTAATTTATTAAAATCTAACTATTGTAATTTATGTTTATAATTATATTGTTATCTCATGTTTAGAAGCTCATTAATTTTCTCTTAAAAAGAATGGTAGGTTGGTTATGTTTTCTTACTGTGTTGCAAAACTCATGGCATATATTTTTGTTACCCTGGCGTTTTATGCCAGGTTTTATGTTCGGATTCTAATGAGTGGGCATTTTTCTTATGATGAAATACTGCCTCTGTTTGTCATTCTATTTATTTATTATCTATTGTTATTATTTCAACTGATGGCATTCCTATTATGCTTATTAAATGCTACCTGTCATTCTGT
Organism: Camellia japonica; assembly: GCA_030407325.1. NCBI lineage: Eukaryota > Viridiplantae > Streptophyta > Magnoliopsida > Ericales > Theaceae > Camellia > Camellia japonica. Next base: position 34,804,368 of record JAPPVO010000014.1, read on the forward strand.
TACTACACATTATTCATTGTGGGTATTACTATCGGGGTGGGTATTTCGGGTTGTAATATCTTATTGAGCTCGTCGCTCATTGGCATCCTCGTTGCCCTGGCGTTTCATGCCAGGTACCGAAGAAACCGAAGGAAACACCGAGGTGTTGAAAGGCAACATTCAGCCCTGATTAGCTTGAAGCGTACCAAAGTTCCATGAACCATCTTTCTGAGTTTTCTAGTTTTCTCTACTGGAGTTGTAATTGAAGAACTTTTAGTTTTGGTGTTGTAATTAATGGATGATGGTAAATTTGGTGGCAACATTGTTGAGGATTCTTAATTAAGAAAATTGGTTTTAAGTTTCAAACCTTATTATGATGTCCTCAAATTTTGGGGCGTCACACAAGTTAGGGAGCGCGCAGCGAGGCTTCAATCCAAAATATCGCTGCACCTTCCATGAAGAACGGGGACACCGGACAGAGGACTGCTTGCCGCTCAAACAGCACCTGGAGGAGTTGGTGGCGGCGGGTCATCTTGACCAATACATAGATGGGGGAGTCAGGGCCGCGCCAACCGGGCAAACCGAGCCCAATGGCATGGCCGCCCTGGAGGCGCCCCCGCAAGGTGTGATCAACGTCATCCACGGCATCATTGAACCGGCAAGGGTTTGCGAACTTAGAGGGATGATAAAGAAGGCTGAGCACATGAGGGAAGTGCTCTCTGTTCAGCCCGCCGTGAAGAAGGGAAAAACCGAGGAAAAAGACATCCTTTCGTTTTCGACCAAAGACTTGGAAAGGGTGCAGATGCCGCACAACGACGTCTTGGTGGTGACCCTTCGTGTCAAAGATTTTGATATCAAGAGGATATTGATCGACCAGGGGAGTTCGGTCGAAATAATGTATTATGACGCATTCAAACAGATGAAGTTAGAAGACAGGGATTTGGCTCCTGCGACATCCCCTTTGGTCGGCTTCAACTCACAACCGGAATGGCCGATCGGAAAGATCATTTTGCCGGTCAAAGCGGGCTCAGTAGTAAAACAAGTGGAGTTCTGGGTGCTCAAAGTTCCATCCACCTACAACTTAATCTTAGGCAGGGGCTGGCTGCACGCCATGCAAGCAGTTGCTTCAACCTTCCACCAAGTAATGCGCTTTCCGGCGTCGAATGGGCAAATAGAGGAAGTTTGGGGAGACTAGGTGATGGCAAAACAATGCTTCGTTGCGGTAAATGGCAGCCGAGCAGCCAAAGGCTTTGTCCAGATGATCGAGGGGCCCGAGGGAAAGGAGGTCCTGGAGGACGTCGGAAGGAAGGCCGAGGGAAAATTGGTCGAAGACCTGGTGGAAGTACGCGTTGACGAAAACGATCCAACTAAGTTCTTCCTCCTGGGATCATCTTTATCTAGTGTCGAGCGGACAGATTACGTCAACTTCTTGGTTTCCAACTTGGAGGCTTTTGCGTGGACGCCTTACGATATGCCTGGTGTCGACCCAAGCTTCATTTGCCATCAGCTGAATGTTTTCCCTAATGCGCGGCCGGTCATACAGAGAACGCGCCGTTCGGCCTTACACCATGCTGAGGTGGTAGCGGAAGAAGTGAAGAATTTGTTGGAGGCGGGGGCCATAGAGGAGGTGCAATACCCTCGGTGGATATCTAACACGGTGGTGGTTCCTAAGAAGAACGACAAGTGGCGAGTTTGTGTAGATTACAAGACTGTCAACCGCGCATGCCCAAAGGATAGCTTTCCTCTCCCTCGAATTGATCAGCTGGTGGACTTAACCGCTGGCCATCAGAGGTTTAGCTTCCTGGATGCATATCGCGGTTATCACCAAATAGCCATGTACAGACTGGACAGAGAGATTACGTCTTTCACCACCCCCAGAGGCTTATACTGTTACAGGGTCATGCCGTTCGGACTAAAGAACGCTGGGGCAACCTTTCAGCGAATGGTGACAAAGATGTTCGCCCCTCTCTTGGGTCGAACTATGGAAGCCTATATCGACGATATGGTGGTGAAGAGTAAGGAGAAGTCCCAGCATCTCGCCGACCTAGCAGAAATGTTTGCCATTCTAAAGCATCACAAGCTTCGGCTGAACGCCTCCAAATGCGCCTTTGGAGTTGGCACTGGAAAGTTTCTGGGGTTTTTGGTTACAAACCGAGGAATTGAAGCCGACCCATCCCAAATCAGAGCGATACAAGAGCTGGAGCGCCCAAACTCCACGAAGGACGTGCAACATCTTGCCGGGATGGCAGCCGCGCTGAACAGATTTATCAGCCGGTCTTCGGATCGTTGCAGGCCCTTCTTCAAAACTTTGAAGTCCAAGTTCTTCTGGGACGAAGAGTGCGACCGTGCACTGGCAGACTTGAAAGCGTATCTCTCCTCGGCCCCGATTCTGGTCACTCCTCAGCCGGGTGAAGAGCTGTACCTCTACGTGGCTGTTTCTCAACACGCGGTGAGCGCGGTATTGGTTCGTGCCGAGGGCGTCCAGCACCTACCAATCTTCTATGTAAGCAAGACCATGCTCCCGGCCGAAACCAGATATCTTCCCTTGGAAAAATTGGCACTGGCCCTAATGATGGCGTCAAGAAAACTGGCGCACTATTTTCATGCCCATACAATAGTAGTATTGACCGAATTTCCACTTAAGGTGCTCTTCGAAAAGGCGGACTTCACAGGGAGAATTCTGAAATGGGCCGTGGAATTGGGCCAGTATGACATCAAGTTCCAACCACGCACCGCGATCAAAGCGCAAGCCCTTGCAGATTTCGTGGCGGAATTTGCCCCAGGAACTCATCCAGTCTATCCGGTTGATTTGGTTGGTGCGGAATTAGCACAACCCAGGATCCTGACAACAGAGATATGTGATGGCTCGCAAGCGGGAGAAGAGCAGAGCTTGCCTGAAATGACAAAGGCTGACGACTCAACAAAAGAAGCACCCAGCAAAGACGTGCAAGGAGACCAGATTGAGCCCACCAAAAACTTAGAATTGAGAAGCTCCCAAAATCCGTCTGATTGCTGGAAGCTATTTCTTGGCGAGATGTGGAAGTTGTTTGTCGATGGGGCGTCCAACAGGCATGGGGCCGGGCTGGGAATTGTGCTGACTTCGCCAGATGGGCTGATTATTGAGCAAGCAATTACGCTCGGCTTCCCGGCGTCTAACAACGAGGCAGAGTATGAAGCCCTCCTCGCCGGTTTGAGAAGCGCATTGAGAATGAAAGCCACAGCCCTTATGGTTTTCAGCGACTCCAAGTTGGTGGTCAATCAGGTCTCAGGGGAGTATGAGGCAAGGGATGAAAGGATGGCCAAGTATCAAGCGTTGGTGCGAGAAGAGATCAAGAAGTTCTCTGCGATAAGAGTGGAACAGATAAACCGCGAAGCAAACAACACGGCTGACGAATTGGCTGGGCTCGCCTCCGCTCAGACAGCTTTTCCTAACCCCTTGATGATAGAGTTTTTGCCTCGGCCAAGCATTGAGGAGCCAGAAGCAACCGAGATACATTGCGCCGACTTGGGTCCCTCTTGGATGGACCCCGTCATTGCCTTCCTGAAAGATAGAGTTCTACCAGAAGAAAAGAAGGCGGCACACAAGATCCGAGCAAAATCAGAGCGGTTTTGGCTCTCCCCATCCGGAGCCTTATATAAGAAGTCCTTCACCGGGCCGTTTTTGAAGTGTGTCCACCCCGCCAGGGTGGAGGATTTTCTCTTTGAAATCCATGAGGGCATCTGCGGAAGCCATACAGGGGGCAGGTCCCTGGCGTACCGAGCAATCTCTCAAGGTTACTGGTGGCCATGCATGCAGGCAGACGCGCAGAAATACGTCCGCCGATGTGAAAAGTGTCAGAAATTTGCTCACCAGATCCACCAGCCAGCTAGGGAGTTACTCTCGCTCACAAGTCCTTGGCCGTTCGCACTTTGGGGATTGGATATTGTTGGACCACTCCCAGTTGCACCGGGCAATCGCAAGTTTTTCATTGCCGCCACTGACTATTTCACCAAGTGGGTGGAGGCCGAGCCACTGGCAACCATTAAGGAAAAGGACGTTAAGAAATTTGTTTGGCAACATGTTATCACTCGCTTCGGTATCCCCAGGGCGCTCATCTCAGATAATGGCACTCAATTCGATGGGAGACTCTTTCGCGGCTTTTGCGAAGAGTTGAAGATTGAGTTCTACAATTCAACCCCGGCTTATCCTCAGTCGAATGGGCAAGCAGAGGCCTCAAACAAGACCATCCTGGATGGGCTGAAGAAGCGGCTCGAGAAGGCGAAGGGAAAGTGGGTTGAAGAGCTTCCTAGTGTGCTATGGGCATACCGCACTACACCAAGACGATCGACCGGGGAAACACCGTTCGCTTTGGCCTATGGTATGGAGGCCATCATCCCACTAGAGATTGGCATGCCAACCATCCGCTCAAAAACTTCCAGCCAGATCTGAACAATGAAGCCGTGGCACTAGAGTTGGACCTTGCTGAGGAAAGACGAGAGCGCGCATTGATCCATATAGCGGCCTATCAGCAGGAACTCTCTAAAAAATACAACAAGGCAGTGCATCCCAGGCTATTCAAGATTGGGGATTGGGTCCTAAGGAAGGTGCTTGGCAACACAGTGGTCCCTGGCGAAGGCAAACTCGGTGCAAATTGGGAAGGACCATACAAGGTGGTTGGTCTTGCTGGCAAGGGGGCATACCATCTGGAGGATTTAGATGGCAAGGCCGTCCCCAGACCGTGGAACGCAGCAAACCTTAAGGTCTTTTACTTTTAAGATGTAATTTGCTTTTGTTTAGCTTTCTTAGACCTTTAGCCTTCTGGCACTACATGTAAAAGAATAGCATTGCCTTTATAATGTTTATGTGATGAGAACTAGCCCTATTGTTGTTGCTGTATCACATTGTTGTTTTTTGTATTAAGTCTTGGTACAATGGCACTGCACGGTCGTAAGGCATGCCAGGGGCAAGAACCGACCTGAAGAGAACCGGACTGTTTTCCTCGGAATGGGAGCAGACCGCGCGAACAGTTGCGTATGGAACAATGCGCATTCGGGCCGAGCTGGTTTTGCTCGCCCAGTGGGAATGTTGGCGGCATGACCAACCTGATTGAGACATTGGTGAATTGCCCAATGTTGGAGCCGAGCTGATTTTGCTCGGCCCATCTAGCATATTGGTGAGTTGCCCAATATGGGGAACGAGCTGATTTTGCTCGGAGGAATTAGCAATGTTGGTGTCTTGTCCAGTAATTGTAAGGCCGAGCTGAATTTGCTCGGCCGAACGGAAATTCTGGCAAATTGAACAAGCTTCAAAAAGGCGAGCTAGTTTTTGCTCGGCTAACTGATTATTGCCAACCGAACAAGGCCGAGCGGATTTTGCTCGGCCAAATACAAAATTTCGTCCTACTTGGAAATGCAAGGGATTACAAGGTTACTTGAAGACCTATTGTTTGCGCGGTTCAGCCGACCACAAAGTTGAAACAAAATTTGGAACAAGAAACTCAAGTATGCAGAAGCCGAACAAAAACAAGATGTACGAGCAAAAAGTTCATATTTCATTAACAGAACAAGTTCAGTACAAAAGGGGGGGCATAGCCCGGTTACATTGCGAAAAAGAAAGAAAACAAAGAAGCAAGAAATAGGAAATCTTCAATCGAGACCAAGGCCTTGTTCGGTTTCACCAACGGCCACCCCGGCATTTGAAGGCGTTTGTTCGGGCAGGCTCTCCTCGGCTTCGGCGTCAGTGCCGTCCAGTGCGACAACCTCCCGATCAGTTGCTCCATCCTCGGCATTAGGGGATGCGTCGGATGGAGTTTGCTCGGTCGGATTCTCGATCTGCTCGGTCAGCTTCTGGGCGGCAGCTTCTTCCTCGGCCTCCTTCCTTGCCTCCACTATGAGCCGGTTCTGGGTGGCGTTGGCGTAGGCCTGCATGTAGTCCGGGATGTGCGCGGCAGGGAGATTGTTGAACATGTCAGAGTCGCGGCCAAGGCCAACTTTCTCCACGGCGGCTTTCCAGCCGCACTGGAAAAAGATGTCCTTGGTTGCCCGGACTTGACGCTCGTACGTTTTCTCCCCCTGGGCGTAACCCCGGTCTTCTGCGGCGTCCACGGCCTTGTCCTTCTCGGCCTTGTGAGCGTCGCGCAGCTTGCGGAGCTCGACCAGGTACCGCACTTTGGCTTTCTTCGCGGCCTTGGTCTTCTCCTCCTCAGCCCGGTCGAGCTTCTGGCGCAGTTCGTTGCGCTCGTCTTTGACGACCACCTGCTCGGCCCTGAGCATTTCTATCTCGGCCTTGAGCACTTTGTTCTCGGTGATGGCGTCTCGGAGGCTCTGTCGAACAGCAACCATTCGCTCATGGGCGAGATAGTTCTTTTGTGCGGCCTGCAAACAGAACAGATTATTAGTATCTACAAGCCGAGCAAACAAAAAACCGAACACAAAGTTGAAGAGAAAATGCTCAACTTACCAGCACAATTGATTCTGCAGCCGAGCGGAGGACCTTAAGGTCGGGTAGCTCGTCATGCTTTTTCATGTCCCCGGGCAGGATCAGTCCCCTGGTCAAATTGAAACCAAGTGAGTAATCTTTGTCCTCGGCGACCGAGTCTGCGGCGGAGACTGCTCGGCCCTTGTAGACGAACTCGGGCGCCCAGACCGGGGGGGCAGCAGGGGCCTTGCCCTTGGATTTCCGGGCGAGATGTTGCTCGGTCTGGTCGCCAAGCTCGGTAGAGGCGACTTCTGTGGAGTCTTCATCGACGAGGCTTTGCCCGGCCGCCTCTCTCTTTTGTTTCTTCTTTGGCCGGCCAGCCTGTTGTTCGCTGGCCAGGGCGAGCACCGCCCCATCTTTTTGTCCGGCGGGGGTGGAAGATGTTCCCCCGGTTGCTTCTGGGGGTTGGGACTCGCCTTCGTCCCCGGTGATCATGAACTTAATGGCTCGGATTTTAGCCATCTCTTGCTCGGCGGTAGTTGGGATGAGTCTGACCGGTGGCAAGGTTGGATCTGGTTCGGGGGTTGGCTCACGCAGAAAGTCAGTGACTCTGCCTTTGCGCGGTGCTTGGTAGTTGTACGTTTGTTCGAAACCGAGTAACACTGACGCTTCTCTCTCCTCGGCTGGGTGTCGAAGAAGAGCTCGGATGGCTTCTTGGTTGGCGCGCGGATAGCCCGCTGCAAGGTTCTTATCTGCAGAAAAAAGACAAGTGTCAGACCGGTGCAAGATAACAATAATGAAATGCAGAGAAAAAATAGTACGGTCGACCGGGCTGCTTACCAGCACTACCCCTGTTTTTCTTAATTCGCCAGCCCGGTATGGGTGCCTCTAGGTCTTCATAGCGACCGGACACCCACAGAAAGTCATCATCATTTGTCTCTTTGTCCGGGTTACCCTCGACAAGCTTTGCTCGGCCCTTCTTGACTTTAAGGTACCAGCAAAGCCCGCTCTTATTTCTACTAAGGCTGTACTGGTGAAAAATTTCTGCTAATCCGAGGTTAAGGCCGAGCAAACGGTTTAACGCGGCGACTCCGTTTATTATCTTGTAAGTGTTGTTGGAGACTTGGCTCGGGCAAAGCTTTGTCTGCCTCAAAAACTCGCAGATCAAAGGTTGCACGGGGAAGCGCAACCCTCCTTCAACAATTGATACGATCGTGAAGGGGCACCGGTCTAAGTCCCCCCACGGGGTAGCTCCCTTCTTAGCGAGCTCTATGATCACGTCGTCGGGAATGTTGTACTCCTCTCTAAACCGCGCCATCGCACCGGGCGAGCTAACCCTAAAGCGGTATTTGCCCATCTATCTCGGTTTTATTTGCTAGATCGGTCAAAAATGTGTTGTGGTCGCTCGGTCTTGGAGCTCCACCAGTTATCTGGCCCGGATGGTTGGTCCTATTTACTCTGCATATTGAAAAATAAGGGCAGGGGTTAGCACGGCATTTATTGCGCGGCTTCTATTGGAAATAGCTCACAAAGGTTCTAAGTGTTTGGCCGGCCCTCCACCTACCTCGGCCCATCAGGATGGCTGATTTAGCCTTTCCCTTTTCGGTGCTGGTTTTTACTCGATCCAGGAGTTTTTGATCGGTCCGGTTCTAATGGAGGTTTTAGCTCGGTCAATCCCAGATCAACTTACTGGCCTATTATTTCAGGCTTTTAGCCCGGTTAAACCTATCTGCCGATCTAAGGTGTATATAGCTCGGTTGTGGCCTCAGTGCAAAGCCACATACAACTTTTTGCTCGGTTACAACCCTAAATACGGATCTAGATGAGCGTTTTGCCCGGTTTTTCCCAGTATTCGACTTGTTCTTGCTGTTCATCCTAAGTTTCGTTGAAACCAAAAGGAACCAGGGGCACGAGGGCCCCCTCCAGCGTTCCAGTTAGGGTTTTGCCTAGGGTGTATCAAAGAACTCAAGGGTACAAGCACAAAAGTGTAGAAATGAAGAACAATGGTGCAGGAAGTGAAAAACACGCATGAAGAACAAACTTGAAAAACAGAAAAATGGAAGTGCGAAGGGAGGGCACGGTGACTTACCAGAAACAGAGGCGAGTAAGAATAGGGCCTCGTGAGCTTGGCTGCAACCTTCGTGAGGAATCGAAATGGAGACTGGAGCTCGAGGATGAGAATGGCAGTTTGAGAGGCTAGGGTTTTTTGGATGAGGAAACAAAATGAAATGTGAAGGGTCTAAACCCTTCGAATAGGGTTTATTGATGGAGGGAAGAGACCAAACGGCGCAGCCGTTTGAAATTCGTGCGTGGGAAACAGGTGGATGCACGATCCAACGAGGAGGTGACACGTGGCACTGAGAAATGCGGCTGTCAGTACGGCTGAAAGACCTTTGACGTGACTATGGAGATAATGGCCGGCCAATCGAGTTTGCTCGGCGGCAGAAGTGTCTCCAATTCGACTGTCGCTCGGTGACAAAAACTTCCCCAATTAAGCTCGGCCTAGCAGGATCGCAACTCAACCTTGGCTCAGACGAGATAAACCCAATCACGATAGCTCGGATGGGTTTAAGGGGCAATTGTGAGGGGAGATTTGCGCTGGACTGTACGGCCTAGTGACGAAGACGGCATTCTTGATGGAGTGTACGGCACCGAGCTAAGCTTCACGTCGACGCGGCCAGCAACCCAGCTTGCATGGCCGAAGACATCGACCGGTCAGGCAGCGACCGGCGTTGCCGGCTGCAGCCCGCACAAGGTGAACGGAACTCAAGGTTGCTAATGGGGCGCCGAGCTAGATAACGCCCGGGCTAGATCTGAGACGCGGTTAGCGCCGGTATGCGCCTAACCGGGCACTTCAGATGGGTGGCGTCCGTGTGACCGAGATGAATGATTGAACGGTCGGAGGCCGGCATGCCTCCGACCGATCGATCGATATAAATCGGTCAGGAGTAGCTCGGCCGATGTGATCCGACCTTCACTTGAGCCCAAGAGATAGCTCGGCAGTATGTCGCCCGGTTGGGTACGCGTAATGGATGTCTTCCACAATAATAGGCCGGTCATGGTACCCTGGTTAAGGGTGCCACCTGGGCCAATGGTGTGAAGGAGAGGACATCTGCTCCACGAACACCTCAATACCGTTGGGCAGTTCTGCATGTACGGGAAGGAGGACAAAACCTTTACACGTGTAAGGTGGTGAGAGGCGAGCACTGCCACCTGTCCAGGGAAGGACAGCAGAGGTAGTGCGCGCACAATCTCGGAGCTGCGTGGCCAGCCTAGATATAGAGAGGGAAGGCGAACATTACTGGTATGCGAACTCATTCTCACAAGCACTCTCTCTTTCTTCTCATTATCCTCTTCCTCAGTGAACTGACTTGAGCGTCGGAGGGTTTTTCCGGCACACCACCGCCGGGCAGCTCACCATTTTTGTGTTGCAGAGACAGACGCCGTTGATAGAAGCTTGATGTTCAAGGCGTACGGAGAGCTAAGGTTATTTTGCCCCCGTACAGTTGGCAAGGAGGAGAATATAATGATTAAATTAAAATAATATAGTTTGTTCAAGCACCTTAAAATTAATCACCTCAATTGACCCGAAGATTTAAACTTAACGTGGAAAACGTGGTTGGCATAACTATGAATCATAGCATACTTTATTGTACATTAAATAGATTAAATCAAATCTGCACAATATATAATATACAATACAATACAATACAATACAATACAATATACATCATTTAATTTAATTTAAATTTTTTTTTTTTCATTCCAAATAACATGACCAGTTGTCCACTTTCGTCTGCAATTTGGGGGAGGAGTTTTTTGTTTTTTGTTTTTTTTTTTTAATTTCCTTTTTGATAATCGAATGTTCGGGTCAGTTTATACAAACCTCGACTAATATTGAGAAATTGAGTTAATGACCAAGAAATTCTCCAATAGGCCCCAAGGTTTCGAATGTTTGGCCTTTGTGAGATTTCCATCCTATGACCTCTTAGGTGATAAAGTCTTTAGTTGTCTGTTCTCCTATTAAGCCAAACTTCTTGGAGTTATTAGGGGAGGTGTTATTTAGTGAAACAATCTAAGTCAATTGGTATTCAATTTTTATTAATTCTAAATAACATGTCCACTTTGTGAAGACTACCATTCAACTTGTCCATTAACAATCAAGTAAAAATAATTGTTCTCAGTTTCAATTAGTAACTAATATTACAGGTCAAAAGTCAACATGCTATTGAATGACTAAACAATTGTGTGTTCAAAACTCAATTCTTTTTTTTTTTTTGGATAACTCAGGGTGTCCGGTCCAGCTTGTGCGCACCTCGACTAATCCATGGGGGACCAATCCCACTGTCCACTAGCGGGGGGCCCATTTAAAGTTAGAGCAAAGCTCTGTATGGACTGGCCCAACACAAGAATTGATAGCACCTAGGAGGTTTTGAACTTGAGACCTAGAGATGAGCAAACTCCTAAGTCCCAAATCTACACCACTAGGCCAACCCTTGGGGGTTTCAAAACTCAATTCTAATAACAAAAAATGAAACAGCCACATGAGACTAGGAAGACAGTACAGACAAACTTTTGGTAGGTTGATCAACCGCGAATTTAAGAAGTGAAATAATTATAATTTGCATAACATTTTATCTTATTGATATTTTTTTAAATCTTTTTGTGGTTAATTTAGCTAAAAAATTGAAAAAGCCCAATTGCCAAACGAGGGCTTAATAGTTTGGTAATGTGGCTATTTTAGTTCTCGTTTGGCTAGTGAGTGGGGTTAAGTTGGGACTAAAAAAGTATAAAAAGACAAAATAGTCTAAATAAGTCAATAAAATAAAATGTCACATCCAAATTATAATTATTTCAATTTTTCTTTCACAAAAAACAAAAAAAGTCAAAAAGTTCTTCTCAATTGGGATAAACTAAAAAAGCTAAAAAGTCAAAAAGTTACTAGAAAGTTAGAAAGTTTATACTACTTAAGGGTAGCTTGTGGGGGAAAGCCACTAGGGAAAAATTATTATTTTACCTTTTGAATTCAACTACCCAAAAGTCAAAAAAGTTAAAAGTCAAAAAGTCAAAAGGGTAAATTATTATTTTGATTTTACAACAATATTTTATTACACATCTTTTCGTAAAAAGTCAAAAAGTAATCCCACACATACATATATTTTTTCTCTATTTTTTCAACCAAAAAGTTAAAAAGTACACTTATATAGCACATCTCAAACAACTAAAGTCAGGCTAAATTAGCCAAAAAACCAAAACTTATTGGCTTTTTGACTATTTTATGAGATGAAAAAAAATTGTGTTTGAGATGATTTGTGAATTTTTTTTTGTAATTGAATAGATGGTTGTGAGAGAAAAATGATTGATTGATATGTAAGATGAGATATTTTATCTTATTGATTATTTTAACATTTTTTTTTTTTTTTTTTGGTCGTTACTAGCTATTTTAGCCAAAATAGAAGTTTCCAAACAAGTTCTAGTTTGGCTATAATAGGCAACAAAGATGAAAAAAAAAATGTTAAAATAGCTAATAAGATAAAATATCATCTCCCACATATCAATTAATCACTTTTTCTCTTAACCATCATCTATTCAACTATGGAAATACTATGGTGCACACTTTTCAAATATGCACCTTATAACTAAAAAAAAAAATGACATAATTTCAATTTTTTTAGTCATAACTAAAAAAAAAAAGAAAAAGAAAAAGAAAAAGAAAAAGAAAAAAATATCATAACTAAATACAACATGAGACATAACTAAAAAACTTATGAGTCATAACTAAAATAATGTTATAACTAAAGAAGAAAATTGATCATAACTAAACAAAAAAAATTACATAATTATCATTACAAGAATTTACACTTTTGGCGACCAAATTTGGCGACTAAAAGGAATTTAGTCGCAAAAAATGTCACTTTTGGCTACTAAAAAATGTATTAGTCGGTGTCGGTTTAGGGTATAGTTACTAAATTTTTTTAGTCGAGATATATTAGTTACTGGCAACTAAATTTTTTTTTAGTCGCCAAAAGTGACAATTTTGGTGACTAAAAATTGTATTTGTCACCGTTAGTGTTTACTTTTGGCATGAAACATATTATTATTGGCGTGGTATAGATTACTAGTAGATATTTCTTTTTTATGTACGGTGGACATGATTTTTGTATGATTCTCTGTTTGTATAGATTTATTATTTTAGATTAGATTATATTTAGTTTGTATGGAATTTGATGTTAAAAGATCAATTTTTTGGATGGTTGAAAGTAAAATAGAAACAAGTATATGTATTGTTTTGTTTATATACAGGTTGTAGGTTGCACAAAATATATACAAGTTGTGGAGAAATTAATAATAATAATAATAAAAAACACTAAATAAAGTTTTTGACAACTAAAAGTGCAATAGCTATAAATAAATAATAATAAAAAAAAAGTGAACTTCTTGGCGACTAACCAATTGGTAGCCAAAAAGGAAATCAATACTTTTAGCGACTAAATATTTGGTAGCTAGAAAAAAAACTCAAGATTTTTGGTGACTAAAAATTTAGTAGCCAACAATATAATGAGACTTTAGGTGATTAAATAATCTAGTAGCTAAAAAAAAAAGATGAAAATAATTTCTTTTGGCAACTAAATATTTAGTAGCCAAAAATAAATGAGACTTTAGGCGACTAAATAGTTTAGTAGCTAAAAAAATAAGATGAAAAATGATTTTTTTTGGCGACTAAATATTTAGTAGCCAAAAATAAATGAGACTTTGGGCGACTAAATAGTTAGTAGCAAAAAATAAAGAAAATGAAAAATAAAAATAAAATTTGGCGACTAGATTCTTTGGTCCCTAAATGTAGTAATATTGTGACTAAAACTTATCCACGACTAAAAGTTATAGTTGCTGAAAACTAAAATTAATTTTAGTTCAAAACTTAATAAATACTTTAGTAGCCAATTTGTGACTTTTGGCGACTAAATAACATTTAGTAGCCAATACCTTTCCCGACAATTAGTCAACGACTAATTTGGCAACTAAAAAATTTAGTTGCTAAAACCTTCGGTGACTACAACCCATATAAACTTGTAAAGTCGTCACATGACAATAGTACTCAAAAGTATTACTCATGATGCCATTTTATAAAGACCTCCATAAAAAATGTTCAAATCGAGAAATGATGTCCATTGTTTGATCCTTTCATATTGTCTTATTTCCTGCAATAAAAATCATTGAATGAGAATAAGTATCATTTTCAATTTCAAAATCTATAAAGAAAATTAGACTATAAATAATTCTCGACAAGTCTTATTTTTTTGGTAAGTATGTGGTTTACATATCAAAAAATAAAGATTACAATGAAGTTGAAGATCATATTTACATATTCAGATAGATCAGCCATTAAGAGAGAAAACAACAGCAAATGGTTAGTGTAGAGATCTCGGTTTCGATCATTCTTTCATGTTTTGCCACTTCGACTGGGCCGGTCAGGGGTCGAGCTGCCCGGTCAGCTCACGAGGGTCTAGGGGGTAGCGCCCCTTGGCGAATCCAAGGACAGTGCCTTGGCGGGGGTCGAGCTGCCCGGTCAGCTCATGGGGGTCCAAGGGGCAGCACCCTTTGGCGGGTCCTAAGGCAGTGCCCTGGCGGGGTTGAGAAGCAGCGTCTCCAAAACAAAAATGCAAAATGCATTAGAAGTTGCTTGTCCGCTCGAGCGGCCGTTTATGCGCTCGAGCGGAGAATGTTTAGTGTCAAAAGTTTGACCTGTTTGCAAAAGTACTGGGATAGTGTATTTGACGCTTGAGCGGGGCTTTCCATGCTCGAGCGGACCATGTATTATATCAGTTCGTGAATCTGATATTTCACATCACTTTTGTATATCTCTCTCTCTCTAAAAACATTTCCTCTCACTTCTCTCTATATTTCTTACCAAAAACCTCACAAGATCTTTGATTTCTTCAAATCCTTTGGGATTTGGACCTAAGTTCTTCATCAAAGTTGGTTAGCTCCTCGACGGCTTCGTTGTGTGCAGTGAAGATCAAGTTTGGACACCGTTGATTTTGGGGGTTTTATCTCATTTCTTCTTCAAAACTTGAGGTAGGGATTTTCTTAGAGTTATATATATATTTGCAAGATCTAGATGATTTTCGAAATCATCCTTCAATAGCTTTGAAAATTGATTGTTAATTCAAAATGTTGAGCGATTTTGAAAGTGGATTTGCCTCTTGTTCTTTTAAAATGATCTTATGCGTTTTGATCTTCGTTGATTGAAGAAAAAATGATTTTGGAAAGTTTTCTTTCAAAAGATTTGAGTTGTATAGTTTTGGTGAGAAAACCTAGAATTTGGGGATTTTTCTTAAGAGACTGAAAATCCATGAATGATATTGTTATATTATTTTGTGTGTCAAAATAAATGGATGTTTGGAAATTTTCTTATTTATATTTATATAAATGATGAATTTCAGGGAATATGAGAATTGTTGTTCATTTTGGAAATTATTGTTCAAAACGTTGAAATAGTCTTGAAATGACTAATTGTTGAGGATACTTGAGAAGAGGGAATTGTGTTATTCCTTGGATGATAAATTGGAATAAAAATATTTATATTCATCTTGTGTTATTGGCATATCAATTCATTTGATTATATTAAACTTTGAAAGTTGATTTCAAAACTTGCATTGAGAAAAAAATGTTGAGAAACAAGTTTCCATAAATTAGTTTTGGGGTAAATACGGTGATAAGTCTTGACAGGTGGTGTAGATGAAATTGAATAGGTGTCGAGCCTTCCAGTTAATACTAGTAAAAATGACAGATTCTAGGTGTCGAGCCTTCCAGTCAATGCTGGTAAAAATGACAAATTGGCAGTACTTGTATAATCTACTTGCAGGCATCGACTTAGAGATTACCAGAGTTGTATTTACCTCCCTTAAAATAAATTGTTAAGTTTTGAACAATTGAAATTGCATGACATCATTGAGCATGATGGCTTTCAAAAGATGAAAAATGTGATTTATCTTCAAAAAGGACATAGCATGGCATGTGCATTTCATCTCTTGAGACTTGTATAAAATGTATATACTTTGTTAAGAATTTCCTACTGGGCTTTATGCTCACCCTACGGGATTTTTGTTCAGGAAAGGATGAGGTGATTCCGCCTAACTAAAGGCTAGAAAATATGCGTATTGAGAGTACAAAACTCTCATTCTGCTGTGACTCTGTCTGTAAGCCAAGGGCTGTATTTGTGTGCGTTTGAATAACCATTTTGTGTAACCAGGCTTAAGCCTTGGAAACTTGTAAACCCTTGGGGGTATTTATTTGTTTAATTACTTGTTGTTGGACTAATGTATTATCGCATGAGGAATTATTTACATTAAGAAATACAAGTGTGGGATTGTAAAATTGGCTTTCCTTTAAAAGAGCCATGATTATTGTATTGTCATTTGAGTATGAAAATTGGGGTGTTACAGTTAGATTTGCCATATCAACTAAATTATTCAAGTTGGGCTACCCAACAACAGAAGGGATCAGCATAAACTGAGGACATATTTGATTAACTGGCATACTACAAATAATAAATAAATTCAATGCCCAAAAATAAAAAGCAACTCGAATGAAACTACTAGGTTCATTTGCTTCAATTTGAATTTGATCAATATAATGTCTACGAATTACTTTTTAAAAAAAGAGACACAACAACAACGACAACAATAGCAAGAGATCAAACAGGGTTGAGTAATCAGAGAATTAACAATTGAATCAGCCAGGAGGGGTTTTCAATAACAATCGAACAACAGTAGGCTCCATTTGTTTCCAATTAAATTTAAAAAAAAATATTAAAAAAGCATCTAAAATCTAGCTTAAAAAAAAAAAATAGAGACTATTTGAGTTTTTAAAGCTGAAAACCTAAACAGAAGAACCAAACCCCCTGTTTTAGAAGTGCACTGTTTAAGCACATTATTTTAAGCTAAATAAGCTGCAAATTTTTTTTTTAAAACAAACAGGGCATATCTAAGTCTAACCCAGATGAATAACAAATTGTCATGGAAAACCAAACTAAACAGGATAGCAATAATCAAGATATTGTGGTTAATAGTAGTCGCTGACATAAAACACTATCTAACCCAGATGGGACAGTAAAGGATCAATTCAAACATCAAAGAAGAAGAAAGTGCAGGACCAAAACCTCTTGCACTATAAAACTAAGACAATGACTCTTAATATAAAGTTATCCTAGGAAAGCAATCTAAGAGGTAGTGAATAGCTTTAGTGGAAGCCTTACCAGAAGACTAGACAACATGAATCAAACTTCATTGGAAACTTCAATTAAATTCGAATTGCTAAAGACCTGCAGGGAAAAGCTGGTTAGAAGGATCATTACCATTCGAGCACCAACAAGTCACCCAATTGCATCCACTAAGAAAATGGTAAATCAGTGATGATCATCCTTGTGCCAACTGTCTCTGAATGTGGGTCAGCAAGTTGGCACAAAAACATACAATTGTGTAAAATCTATTTTTCAACATGTCATTTGGGAATATTCACACCCCTCAACAAAATCATAAAAGCTCTTAAGTATGACGTGGTATGATATTTCATCCAGCCCCACCATTTCCCAGATCAACCCTACTCAAATCAATGGAAATTCAAGACCAAAAATATGAGATGCAAAAGAAAGCAAATATAAATTGGATAAGAATAGTTCTTTTGTTAACTATTGCTTCTAATTTACAATGGCAAAAGAAAAAAAACAATAACAAAAAGAAAAGAACTAATCCATGTTGCTATAACCAGCATCCACAAAATAAAGTTCAAGCTAATGTAGAAGCCTAGAATGATGAACATGTGTAGAATCTACATTACGAAACTGTGTTCATGCCACATTATGAAACATGGTTGGCACTGTATTATGCAAATGTGCTGGCACAAGATCATGTAACATACTATGAAAGTATTCCTTACTATATGCATTGGATGAGTTTTAGTCTTGACTCCAAGAACTGCAAAAGGAAAAGGTAATTTATTTCATATTGTTCGGTTAATGTCAATTTGACTAACTTTCATACCCACTGAGTCAATGAATTTTGGTTGATTATTTGATCTAGTGGTAGAGTGAGAGGTTGCCCAAGGTCCTTGAATTTGTATCGAATACCTGCTATTTAAATATTGACATGTTTTTTGTTGTCGAGGCTAAGGTGGAAGTTGAAAGGCTTGATCAACTAAAAGCTAGCAGGATAAAGGAAATTGCTTTAAAAAGGCAAACTGAGCTTGAGGAGATTTGTGCTCATGCTCATAGTGAGATTGATTCAGAGGCTGCTCAAAAAAAAATTATGGCTCTAATTGATTCTGGGAATGTCGATCCTTCTGAGTTACTTGTTGAAATGGATAACCAGATAATAAAAGCAAAGGAAGAGGCTTTCAGCAGGAAAGAAATATTGGATAAGATTGAGAAATGGATGTTTTGAGGACATAAGGTAGTCCATGGAAATCATATAAAAAAAGAAAGTAAAAGCATAGTACTCGAATTGAAAACAATAACTACATGAATACATTGCAATTGAAACAAAAGCTTGTTGACTGGTGAAGGGAAAAAAAGAAGCTAGCACAACACATGTTGAATAGAAAAGAAAAAACTTCCTAGGAGAATCTTCGTTTTAATATACATTCACAATGGATAGTGGAATGGCATTCAAATGAGCCATACATCTATATATACCAATTTGACAGTGTAAAGAAGTTCCATTTCTTTTATGAGATGCCATAGATATTCAGCCAACTTTGATTAGCATGTAAAATGTGTGATAGGATGACAACATGCACACTGTCTAATACCTTTGATCCTCAATGGCATACATGCAAAATATGTATGGTAGCAATGTAGGAGAGATGTGTTATTGTGTTTCCCTTTGGGTTTGTGCTCGAGGTCTAGTGTACATTCTGCTTTTTCAATAATAAAAGCTTTCAAATAAATATAAATAAATAAAAGGTGCAACGTAATTAAACCCCAAAAACTGCTTGGAGCATATATGGTTCATTTAAAAGGTGCTTTCTCTCTCAAAAAACAAAAAAACAAAAAAACAAAAAACAAAAAACAAAAAACAAAACAAAACAAAACAAAACAAAAATTTCAAAGAAGACAATGTGCAGTGTAATTAACCTTGGATCCCAAATTTGAATGCCCTCAGGTCATGGGTCCAATATTTAATATAACAACTAGTGATAGTACTCCTACAATATCAGGCCTGTATTGAGAATCCTTTCCATCCAATCCAATAGTCTAAATGACCTTCCAAATATTCTCTCTCTTTTTTTAGTCTTTAGTCAAGTTTTACACATATCACATAAATGAAAAGTAATGGCCATTATGATTTCAGCAAACACAAGCCTCTTTGTTCTCTCTCTCTCTCTCTCTCTCTCTCTCTCTCTCTCCATATATATATATATATATATTTGTGTGAGAGTGTGGAAATTTTTGGGTAAAGTAGACCAACAAGAGTTCCACTTGATCTTTGCAAAGTCAAAAAGATCCAAATTCCAAAAAGGCAGTGTTTCCTATGAGAAAACATTAATAATTTCACATACACTGAAGTTGATAATGTTGTAAATCCAAATTACTGCATGCTTGAAACCATAAAACTTGCATCTTTGTTTATTTATCTCATGGTTCAATGCATGAACACTTTCATAAACAATAAGCAATGACAATAAAAAGAGGCAACAATTTTCTCTAATCACATTATTAAGCCAACAAAACATTACAAACTGTGCATTAAATTCATAGACAACAATTTTCTCAAAAAAAAAAAAAGAAGAGAGAGAGAGAGAGAGAGAGAGAGAAACAGAACAAACCAATAAACAAAAAGGTAGGCACTATTACTCCATTGCTGCATTTTATCAAACACCTAGCATACATAATGATTTCTCAAGCATGAGATTTTATTGTGTAGCATCAACAACAATCCATTCACTTCACTAATTATATTGGTTAAAATATGAATATTATAGATGATCAAATATGTGTGTGTGTGTGTGTGTGTGTGTGTGTGTGTGTGTGTGAATATTATAATCAGAATACAGAACATGTTAATCAATCTATTTTCTAAATTATTTTCCCAAATCAAAATCATTCAAGGTGTTCATGAAATCCTTCAAAGTAGAGAAGTTTTGGAGATATTAGAAGCAATGAATGGAATGGCAAGCCTCATCTTAACAATGAATTCCATTGACCCAAACTTGTCTGAAGACAGTGAGGGAAAAAGAGAAACCGAGACAGTAGAAGAAAGAGAGAAGGGTAGAGAGAGAAACCAAGAGACCAGGAAAAAGAGAGGGATAGGGAAAGAGAAACAGAGACAGAAAACTGACCTTGAAATCACAATGATGTTGTATCTTGACGTCGTCAATACGTCGCGGGGGAGGATGAACGAAGGCTCTGATACTTCGCAAAAGAAGTATTGATACACTAGGGCACAAATTATGAGTTGAACGATTTTTTTTTTTTGTTTGGATTGAAATTCTGATATGTTATTCACCTACACACACACACCAAAAAAAAAATTCTGATTCCGCATGAAATCAGAATTGTTTTTGGCGGGCCTTTATTTTGCTTGGCTTTTTGTAACGGTTGAGTATAGACCATCACTATAAAAAAAAATATATGGTAGTGTTTTAAGAAAAAAATGCTACAAAAAATTTTATTTTTAGTTATGGTCAATAACTACTACAATAGCCTATCTATAGCAGCATTTTTTGGACCGCTACAATAAAAAACGCTGCTAAAATTTGATTTTCTTGTAGTGTTTACAAGTTTCTTTAGATTATTTGTTTGTATTTGGTTGTGGTTTGCTACTAACTTTCTTTGTAGGCATACCTAAGTGAGGAAAGAATTTTTGGACTGAATAGAATCCTTATGGATTGGTTTACTCGTCTTATTTTGAAGCAATTGTTTTGCTTGAGATTTATTTAGTTTGTTTACCAATTTGTAAAAGTAAGGTTTATTTGCTAGTAATCATTGTACCATTTTTTACATTGCTTGTAATTTGGTTAGCAATTTTTAAATTGCTTGTAAGTGTTGGACCTTGGTTTGTTTTAACCTAGTTCATCCATTGGAAAGCTTAATTCTAAAAATTGTGTCCCATGGACTAGGAGTTAACTTGCTTTTGAAAGTTCTGTCAGAATGTTAACTGAGTTTTAAGTGGGACCGATGTGACCCCTCCAGTTTTCCTGGGGACATTCTTGACCATGTTCAATTCTAGGTTATATGGTGAGACTAGTTTTGAATTAAATTTCCAACTGTAGGATTTTCTAGTGTTAAGTTTGATTTCTGAAAACATAGAAAGTGAAAGTCTATTGTATTTTTCAGAAATGGCAACTGTCACCGATGTTGCTGCTATTGCTAATATTGGTGGGGATCTGAACCCCAGCGAAACTAGCTTGCCAACCTCAACTATGACCAATGCGGTCAACCCTAGTGTTGCTCCGACTGTTCTGGGAGGACCGTTTAGTCACCATAAGCGCCTAGAGAAATTTGCTAGGGTGAACTTCAAGAGATGGCAACAAAAGATACTGTTCTACTTGACCACATTGAACCTTGCAAAGGTTTTGAGCGAGGATCCTCTAGCCGTGGCAAAGAACGAACCAGACAGGCAGAAGGTCATGGCGCTTGACACATGGAAGCAGACAGACTATCTTTGTTGGAATTATGTGTTCAACAGCTTGGCAAACTCGCTCTACGGTGTGTTTTGTGCCAAGAGCTCAGTAAAAGAGTTATAGGAATCTCTGGACAAGAAATACAGGACTGAGGGCGTCGGGGCAAATAAATTTGTCGTTGGCCAGTTCCTGGACTTTAAAATGATAGATTCAAAAATTGTGATAAGCTAAGTCCAGGAGTCCAAGTGATCTTGCATGAAATTCATGCTAAGAGGATGCCTTTGAACGAGTCATTCCAAGTTGGTGTGATCATTGAGAAATTTCCCAATGGTTGGAAGGACTTCAAGAACTACTTGAAGCACAAGCAAAAGAAAATGTCAGTTGAAGACCTGATTGTCTGACTCCGAATTGAGGAGGATAATAGGAAGAAAGGAGGGAGTACCTCCTTTGTGAAGGCCAATGTCATTGAGCATGGCAAATCTTCTAGGGTGAGAAAGAAGGCCCCTGTAAACAACGGCTCAAAGCTGGGGCCAAGGGGTGGAGTTACAAAGAAGGCGGCATACAAGCCGCAGGAACCTGTTTATCGGTTCTTAGGGAAGTACTAGTAATGAGGGACATCGGGCTAGTGACTGCTGCAAGCAGAGGAAGCCATACAAAACCAAACCCCAACCCCGTGCTCACATGGCAGATATGCAAGAGCACTCCCATGATGAGGATGACATGCACCTGTCTGTCGTTGTCTTTGAGGTAAATATGGTGGGTTCAAACCCAAGAGAATGATGGATTGATACTGGAGTTATATGTCACATCTGCTCCAAAAAGAAGCTCTTTACAACTTTCGAGCCAGTTACAAACGGTAAGAAGTTGTTTATAGGGAATTACTACCTCAATTGTTGAAGGGAAAGGAAAGGCGGTCTTGAAGTTGACCTCAAGAAAGGAGCTAACCTTGAATGAAGTCCTTTATGCTCCGGACATTCGTAAAAATCTTGCCTCGGGGTCTCTTCTCAATAAACATGGTTTTCGCATGGTCTTTGAGTCCGACAAGGTCGTTCTGACCAAGAGCAGAGTGTATGTGGGTAAGGGATATATGTTGGGGGGTATGTTTAAACTCAATGTAATGACTCTTATCCTAAAGATAAATAAAGATGCATCTTCTTCTGCTTACATGCTTGAGTCTTCTAATTTATAGCGATTTCGATTTTAACCCGATCTTTGTTGTACTCCGGACTCGGGTTTTGTGGTTTAAGTGTTGTTGTTCATCTCTTTTCCCCTTATTTTTTTCCTTTAAGTTTGTCTTTTGGGATGGTTATGGTTGTGTTTGGGCCAGGTTGGTTGTTTAATTTCCAAATTCATGTTGGCCAGATTTTTGCTCCTCCGCTCGAGCGGTACTTCTTGTGCTCGAGCAAGCTTTGCAAACTTTCAATACTTTTGCAAGTCTGCAAAACTACTAGAAGAGTGTATTCTATGCTCGAGCGGGTCTTTCTGCGCTCGAGCGACCACTTCTTGCGCTCAAATGTGTGTAAAACTATTGGATATGTGTTTTCTATACTCGAGCGTGACTTCTTGCGCTCAAGTGGCGTGCGTCTCTTCATTGTGTCCTGGAGCTCGATTGGCACTTCTTGCGCTCAAGCGGAATAACTTATTGTGTCTGGTGCTCGAGTGTTACTTCTTGCGCTCGAGTAGACTGTGCGTGTATCAGTTCGTGAAAATGACTTTTTACATTACTTTTTCAGATCTTTTTTTCCTAAACCCTAAAGTTGAGGCCTTCTCTCTCTAAAACACTCTCTCTCTACATTTTCACCTAGTTCTAGTGATTTATCCACCCATTGCCTTTGTTAAAAAGAGTGAGCATCTCTAGATCTCCGTTTTAATTTGAACAGAGTTGGGTTTGAGCATTTTTAAAGTTTCATCCTTGCTTGGCTCGTCTTCTCTCTTCGAAGTAGGGATTTTCTACATCTTCTTATGGTTTTTAACTTAGTTATTGGTTGTTGTATAATAATGGTGGGTTTTGGGAGTATTTTGGACAAACCTAGGGTTTGGGATGTAAAATAAAAAGAGGGGTTTCTAGTGAATGTGATATAAATGGTCATGGGATTTGAAAATGAGGTTATATTGTGTCACAGTTGTTGATTTTGGTATTTTGGTTGACATTTGGGTAAGAGGGAAGTTAACCTAAAATGGTTCAAATATTTATTTTGTATAAATAAATGAAATTAGTATTATAAATATGAAATTGGATGAATATTGATGTAAATGGTGGAGTTGGATATGCATTACCTCATACTTTTGGAAATTTGAATAAATTATCTGTCTTGAGATTGAATATTTGTTTAGAAATATCTGTATTGGGCTATCGGTGGAGAATAACTATGATTGTTGTAGAAATTATATGAGAATTAGGTGAATTAAAACTAATCTTTGGTGGGTTGTCATTGAATATGACTACGTTTTAAATACATTGTATATGTATGATTGTTTGGGAGGAGAAATGAGATGTACTCCATTGTTTGAGAGAAGATAGGGGATGGACTCTATTGAAATTAAGTTGGCCTGTGTGTCTTGGGTGAAAGTCCCGAAACCACGCGTATACATGGGTGTCGATCCCGCAGACAAAATTTCAATAAAATGGCAGATTGAAGTGTTTGTGTGATAAATGTATTAATTTGGCAACCACTGAATTGTAACCTTAGATGGGTTGTCTGAAAGATAATGAAATTGGCTCATGAAGTGAGATGAAATGAATTAACTTGAATTGATGAGAAGGAAAAAAGGATTGAGATGTGAATTTTGGTTCTTTATGACTATATAGAATATGGATGTTTTATCACTAACATTGTAAATGCACATTATACTTATATCTTTGTTAAGATCCATATACTGTGTGAGATTATTCCTACTGGGCTTTGGCTAACCCTATTTGGGAAAAACCATTTTCAGGTGTTGATGATATGCCTCCGCCAAGGCAGTAGCTCGGAAGGAGTTTGGAGCACGAGTTTCACTTTTTGTACTTATTTGTATAGCCAAAGGCTTAAATTGTATAGAGTTAGACTCTCTTTTGTTATAACCAAGTAATGACTTTGAAAGATGTACGCCTTTAGGGCATATAATTATCTGTTTAACTTTCATTTCTCTTTACTACTTGTAATACATACTATAGATTCAGGATGAACTATTTATGAATGTATATCGCATGTGTCACTTTTGTATAACGATTCAAGTTAATGGAAGTTTATTATTTTTATTATGTTGTCTTATGTATAATGTGTTGGGTCGAATTATTGTAATTATTTCGGGTGTTACAACTTGGTATCAAAGCGTATTGAGTTTGAATACTTTGGGTACATGGGAAGTGATTATTACTACAATAGGTTTGTCTCGCTTAGCTGAGAAGTTAGTATGTATTGTATGCTTTTTTGATAACATGCTTATATGATTATTTGGATATGAGATTTAATCTCTAGGATGTTGATCGAGTCCGCGGGTTCCTGGGAGTCTTGTTAGAAAGGCACTTGATCACTGTCGTTTCTAACTGGAACTCTGGCAATGCCGCGGGACGGTCATTATTCAAAAATGAAATTCGTATGTGTTTATGTGACTACGTGCTTATGTGGAGTGAATTACTGTTGTCCACCGCATTAAGACGCGAGTTAGTTAGCTTCGGCACATTTGTAAATGTGCTAATCTCTTTTGTTACCTCCATTACGATGTTAGGACATAGATGCAGTGGTGGTAGACGTGGTAGGCCTAGCAGGCATGAAGTGCCTTTACCAGACGATATTCCGGCACAAGAAGATGGGGTTAGTCAGGCCAATGTGGCTGACCAGGTTGGTCAACAGGCCATGGGCGCCTTAGCTCGCGAAATGGCTGGAGCATTGCGGGAATCCATGGACATTCTCTGGGCTGAGAATCAAGTCCAGGCCCAGGTCGCTAAAACAGGGCCATCGTTCTTAAAGAGGGAGTTTTTCCAATCAAATCCAGACGAGTTTTTGGGTGATCCCAAAGAGCCACTGAAGGCAAATGAGTGACTAGAATAGATAGTAAAAACGTTCGAGATGCTTGGCATCAAGGACGACCAGTTGTGAGTGACCATGGCATTCTTCCAGCTGAAGGGAAATGTGGGTCAGTGGTGGAAATATGCGCATGGACACATTGGAGTTACTTGGGAGGCATTCGTCAACGCCTTCCAAGACAAGTTTTTGGCTCCCACAGTTAGGGAGAAGTTGAGAGACCAATTCTCTAAGTTGGTGCAATTGAACACACCAGTGGCCGAGTTTGAGGCCACATTCACCAGTTTGTCGAGGTTTACACCAGAACTCGTATAGCGATCCCGGTTTTCCCTCCATTGATTATTGTATTCCGGACTTAGGTTCCATAGAGTTGATGTTATGTATCTTTTGTTTCTGTCCTTCTATACTTTGTATTTGAGTTATAGGATGTTATGGGTTACAGGTTGGGAGTGATTGGGAGCAAATGGTTGTTGCCTAGAATTTTGGTCCTTCGCTCAAGCGAGACTTTTGTCGTTCGAGCGAGCTCTTTGTTTTCGATCCTTCGCTCGAGCCAGGGTTTGTTCGCTCGAGTGAGAGTTAAGTTTTGTTTCTGGTGGCTCGAGCGAGAAGTCCTTCGCTCGTGCTTGCGTCTGCGTCTGGTTCTGGACCTGAGAGTTGCATTTCTTGGCTCGAGCGAGCATTCCTTCGCTCGAGCGAGCGAGGTGTATGTTTTGAGTTTCTTCGCTCGAGCGAGCATTCTGTCGCTCGAGTGTGCTTCTGGGTTGCAGACCTGAAGCTTCGAATTGTTGGCTCGAACGAGAATTTCTTCGCTCAAGCGAGGGTTCTTTGTGTCTAGTCGCTCGAGCGACCAATCCTTCGCTCGAGCGAGCCTGTGTTATATCAGCAGACAGCAGTGGAAAACACTTCACTATTTCACCTCTTTTATTTTGCAAACCCTAGATCTGAGCTCTCTCTCTCTCTACAAACCTTCTCTCCAAGGTTTCATCTCCTTCTAGTGAGTTCCTAGCCTAGCCTCTTTCTATAAAAAATAGAGGGTGTTGAGGGCTTTGTTTTAATCTGAAAATTTTCGAATTTAGAGCACGTTGGGTTTTGGTCATCTACTCCTTTGAGCTTCTATTTTCGAGGTAGGGATACCCTACTTCATCTTATGAGCTTTGTCTTTGATTTTGGTCATTTTGATTAGTTGGTGATGTTTGGTAATTTTGGAAAAAGTTAGGGTTTAATTTGTAATTTAACAAAAGGGGGTTTTTCATATATTAAACTCCATGTGTTTGTAAGATTTGGAAAATGGCATTATTAGTGTCAAATTAAGGAAATTGAACCTTAGGGTTGATTTTTGATAAAGGGTGGAAATGCCCTAATTATGGAAATAAATTAATTAGTATAATTCATTTGGGAGAATATGAAATTGAGTTGACATTCATGAAATTGGGAAATTATGGGATTGAATGGTGTAGTTGGATTAATTTATCACTCACCGATGAAATTGTTGATATTGTATTAGTTTAATACATTTATTTTCTATTTAGAAATAACTGCTTTGGGTTATCGATGGAGGATATAGTCTCGATTGTTGTAGACACTGTATGTTGATTAGGGAAAACTGGAACTAATCACAGTGAATATGTCATTGAATATGACGGTTGAATTAATACAGCAAATACGTGTATTGATTGATCCTTGTGTATGATAATTGCTTATATACTTGGAATATGTGTATTGTGTGGGAGGAGATAGGGGATGTACTCCACGGTTTGAGGGAAGATAGGGGATGGACTCTCAAACCAGTTTGGGAGAAGATAGGGGATGGACTCCATAGATACAGCAAATATGTGTATCTTTATGAAATGTTTGTACAGCGAATATGTGCACTAAATGGAAGTGTTAATACAACAAATATGTATATTATGTGACGTATTGGAAGTGTTTTAATATGAGTTGTGATCTCATAGGAATTGCAAAGTATGAAACTGATAAAATTCGAGATGTAATCTCTTTTAAGTTATCTGGCCAGGTTCTGAGCCACGTTTATGAAATGAATTGATAAGTAAAGGAAAGTGAAATGTAACATGGGCATGATTGTCATGGAACTAATGTGATATAAATTGTTATAAGTGTTGACCATCTATTACATGCTATTATTTTAGACATTGCTTATATTTGGTTTAGTATATCTCTACTGGGTTGTGGCTCACCCTATATGGGACATCATTTTCAGGTGCAGGTGATATGCCACCTCCAAGATCATAGCTTGGAAGGTTCTGGGAGTTGAAGACTCTTTTTGATTATTTTGTTATCTTTTGATGTATTACATGTAAACTCAAGCCAAGGGCTTAATATGTATTTGAGTTAGTACTCTCTTTTTGTAACCAAGTGTTGGCTTGGAAAGTTGTAAGCCTATAGGGCATTTACTTTTGTTGCCAACATGTAATACTTTTATAATGAATACTCTGATGAATAGAAAGATGTTTATCTCTCTTATATCAATGCTTGTCGAGAGTGTGGGGTTTTATGCTTCTTTTTGAGGGCGTTACAACTCGTGGTGACTGAGAAGCGCCGTTGTCTAGAGTTTGAGAAGAGGTTGAAGACCGAACTCATGTTCCCAGTGGCCAGATCCATTATTAGAGATTATGAGCACCTTGTGGAGGCGGCGGCCCATCTTGAGACCATTATACATATGGAGAAGGAGAGAATGAGGGGCTTTAGGAGGAGTCAGGATAATCAGGGGGATAGCAAAAGATAGAGGGGTTCTAATCCCCAGTCGTCCCACGGAGTTCAGTCTAGATCTACCTTTCCAGTACCGAGTTTGGGTTTTGAGAGGGGTGGCTAGGGAGATTTTACTTGTTTTAAGTGTGGTCAGTTGGGCCACAAGTCTCCAGCTTGCCCACAGAGAAGAGAAGGGCAGCGAGCAGTATCATCTTCGGCTCGTTCTCAGAGCCAAAGCCAGGAGAGAGGCTAGCCGCTCACTTGTTGTCATTGTGGGCAGGTGGGGCATATGGAGAGGTTTTGCCCACAGTTGGGTGGCACACCTGGTGCGTCTAGTTCGAGATAGACACAAAGTCACTAGTCAGCACAAGCTTCGAGGGCCAATCAGGGAGCCTCTTTGGCTCAGTCAGTGCATCAGGCCTATGCTCCGAGGGGCGAGCAAGTAGATCAGAGGCCTACAGGGCGCGTATATGTTGTTACTGTACCAGATCTTATACTAGCGCCTTCGGTAGTGAGAGGTAGCTTCTTGTTTTGCAATTCAGTTACTAATGTGTTGATTGATACAGGTACATCCCATTCATTTATTTCGTCTACATTTGCATTGGTTTTGGGATTGGAATTGACTCGATTAGCATCTCCTATCTATGTAGAGTTACATATTAGTCGTGAGATGATTTTAAAACAGGGGTGTTGGAGTTGCAATATAGAGGTCTCTGGTCGTTGACTTCATTTTTCATTTCTATTAATTGACATGTCTAACTTTGATGTTATTTTGGGTATGGATTGGCTGTCGTTATACCAGGCTGTTATAGATTGCTACCGCCAGAGGGTTACTGTATGTACCTTGAGCGGCGATTGTTCTCATTTCTTAAGGGACCGGGTGGATAGGTTCTTATCATTGGTATATGACCCGCGTGAGCGGAGTGAGCTTAGCTATCTTCTGGCAAATTACTTGAGTAGTGAGTGTGATAAAGTCCAAGTCGAGTTGCCAAGGGTGGTTTGTGAATACCTAGACGTTTTTCTAGAGGACCTTACTAGTTTGCCACCTCATTGAGAGATCGAGTTCTCTATTGATCTAGTGTCTGGTACGGCACTGATTTCTATGGCACTGTATAGGTTTGCACCTGCCGAATTGAGTGAGTTGAAGATTCAACTCTAGGAATTGTTAGATAAGGGTTTTATTTTCCCTAACACCTCACCTTGGGGAGCACTGGCTCTTTTTGCTAAAAAGAAAGATGAAGCGTTGCGACTTTGTATTGATTATCAGAAGTTGAACTGGGTAACTGTTAAGAACAAATACCCAATACCTCGTATAGATGATTTGTTTGATCAGTTGAAGGGGTCTTGTTGCTTCTCTAAGATAGACCTGAGATCAGGTTATCACCAGCTGAGAGTGAGGGAGGAGGATATTCCGAAGACGGCATTCCGTACGCGGTATGGTCATTACGAGTTTCTAGTGATGCCATTTGGGCTAACCAATGCACCGGCTGTATTTATGGATTTTATGAATAGGATCTCCTGTGAGTTCCTAGACCGTTTTGTGGTCGTCTTTGTGGACGACATCTTGATTTACTCACCCTCTGAGGAGGAGCATGAGGAACACTTACGAGTAGTACTTAAGTTGCTTAGAACCCACACGCTGTATGCTAAATTTGGGAAGTGTGAATTCTGGCTGAGTGAGGTTAAGTTCTTAGGCTTTGTGGTATCAGGGAAAGGGGTGACTGTAAATTCATCCAAGATAGAGACAGTGCAAGATTGAGAACAACCTAAGAATGCTTTTGAGATCCGTAGTTTTTTGGAGTTGGCCGGGTACTACCGTAAATATGTCCCCACACCTTTCCACCTTCATCAAAAGAAAAAGCGATAAAGAATAGAAAAAAATTTAATAAACAGGCGAGTCTTTCTACAATTAAATATATATATATATATATATATATATATATCATATTTCTTATCGTGTATTCGTAATGGTTTGGTGTGGGTTCCAAATAAATAATTTATTTTTGGATTTAGCTTTTTTTAAATTGACAATCTTAATTAGAGAGAGTATTTAGATTTGGTAGACTTATTTTTAGTGATTTGAGTTCTTTATTTTTTAGGTTTTGTTGAGTAAATTATTCATATAAAAAATCAAAATGATCAAATATTGGTAACTACATGTTTGAATTATATTTGCATTATAAAAAATGAATAACTATTCTCGAAATTATATTTGTCGTCTATTTTTTTAAAATAAATATGATTTAAATATATAATTGATATTTAATCATCTTATTTTTTTTCATAAATATTTTATATAACGAATCTTAAAAAATAAATAATTTAAATTAAAATAATAATTTTTAAAAAATTAAAATGGTTCAATTATTCATCTGCCTATATCTGATGTGAGAATCAGACCACGTTAATGTCGTAAGAGTGTGAATAATTGCTCGAGCACTTTAGACTACGCGGTTCAATAATTGCTCAATCACTTTTGAATACGAGGTATAAAGGCATCTTTATAACGTAGCTAAATGTTTAGTCAAATAGTTATTTCATTCCAATGAACCAAACATGATAAAATGTCCATTCTATCCATTTCATTCCAGTGAACCAAACACTACCTAAGAACTTGTCAAATTCGAAAGTTATTATGGCCTATCATTAACTAGATAAGACTTAAAAATATCCACCCAATATGTGTAAAATCATAATTCATTTGGCCTACCATATATGACACCAATTAAGATTCTATTTATTAGTAAGAATAGTGTATATCAATTATACAAACATGGTTAAAAAGATATGAGTCAATCTAAGTTTCACATAACAACATAGGTGAAATTTCGCATCCAAAATTGTATGCATGAGCTAAAATTCAGTCTGTAAATGCAAAATCCCAATTTGTTTCTGCTCTTTCAGATTTAATTAGACACTAGTTAGCAATTCCTCATTATAAGCAATAATTAATTGAGGAGAGAGTAATCAGCCTACCATTTTTGGTTGTTTTCAAAGACAAAGTACATTGGAAGAAGTGAAAAAAGCTAATCTGTGATCCTAAGTCTCACGAGGGAAGGAAAAAAATTTCAACATCATCATTAAGCAAATTAACACTCTTCGCAATGCATTAAGCATTGTCAACATAGATAAACACTTTCACAAAGTAAACTACTAATAAAATGTTGATGCTAATCCATTCTTGTTCCCGAGCGTCAATATGTGTCCCCTTGTTAAGTTTTCATTAACATAAGTACTTCCGTATACAAGCAAAATAAAAAGAAAAATTACCAATTTTTGTATGGTTAAGTCACTGTCTGGACAATTCTCAAAAAAAAAGGGAAATTTCCCTACAAGTTTCAATCGAATTCGATGAAAATGCAAGGACTCGACAACAATAAGATTTTAATAAGAATGAAATTCATATTACAATTCAAGACCATAAGGTGCCCAAATGCAAAAATTACACTTAAACCTTACCTGGGTTTACGGTTTAATCCCTTATAACCACAAAGATCAGAACTTTCAACTATCAACAGCCCAATTTGCAGAATTGAAACATTACCCAATCAAATTCAAACCATCATATTTTGAAGCAAATAGTTAAAACAGAAACTAATCAATTATCACATTTACATATGCATATGCATACACATATACATATATATATATATATATATATATATCAATCAATGCAAAAATTAATTGAGATTTTTGTATGAGAATTACCAAGAATTGGAAAGCCTGTTAAGAGGTTGCAACAGGGAGTTTCAGTGATTAGTGAGCTTTGGGAGATTCGAGAGACACGTAAATGAAGAAGAAAGCAAGCAACCTTTTACAGAGAGAAGATTGACAATCAAAATGACACATTTTTGTTTTTTTCCTCCTGAAATGAGAAGTCGAATCTAAAATCAACCGACCATCATACCAAGTTTGGCAACAACAATAAACTCTTTGGTTTAGCAACTACATCTGATAGATCATAAAAAGTACCATGGACAGCCTAAATAGGGTGAAACTACATGTAGTTCAACAAACTAGAGGCCCCATGCAATGTCTTGCAGCCAACAGTGCTGTGTAAAATCTACCCAAAGTCTTGATTATTTCAAATTTATAGTGCTGTGTAAAATCTACCCAAAGTAATATGTATAAAGTTTGAATTCCAATCCTACACAGCAGCAGATTCATTGTGGCAATTCAATGAACATCATGCAAGTAATTAAGAAAATTCATAACTCCTCTACATTCAAAGCAATATTGCAGAAAGTTTGAAACTCAGTCCTGCATAGCAACATATTCATTGTGGCAATTCAACAAGCACCATGCAAGCAATTAAGGAAAATTCACGACTCTTGAAACTCTACATTCAATATTCAATAAATGTATCATCACTCAAAATTAAAAATCCAGTTCAAACTCTTGATCCAACAATCAAATCAGTGAAACATTGATTCAATATTAAGTTAAGAGATCAAAAAAAATAAAATAAAAAATGAGGAGGACGAGAGAGAGATTGTACCGTTGCTCAATAGTTTCCGATTTCAGTCCAATAGCCGAGCCTTTGTTGCTGGTTATTTGTAGTGAGGGATTTGGGTTTGGTAGAAATTGCCGATTGCCTTGCTGAGTTTGATGGAGCAACGATTTTATGCCTTGTCTAATTTTTGGGTATAAAATAACTAACATAAATAAATAACGAGTTTGATACTGATGCTCTAAAAAGATGTTATTTAGAACTTGGGTAACTATTCAAAAAAAAAACAACAACGACAACAACAACAACTTGGGTGACTGTTTATGCACAAGGTTAATGAAACTCACTTCGAATTTTATTTTGATAATGTAAATTATTTAATTGAGGTAGGATGAAGATGAAGTTCGACTCTTTCCATTACATGTTTGTAATAAAAAAGTTTGTTATATATCTACTGATTATGAAATAAGAATACAAATTAATAATTATTTTAAATTAATAAAAGATCATTACACTTATTATTGGATGATGTAATGGAACATTTTCATTATAGATATGCCATGGAGAGTAGAATAATCGATGTAGGGATTATACCTATTTGATGCAGGATAGAATAATGAGATGAAACTCAAACACAAAAACTAATCACAAATTTGATAAAAGAGATACTCTTTATTGAAAAATAGGGTAAATTATACTAACACTCATGAGGTTTGGTCTAATTACATTCCATCACTTAACGTTATGAAAATTACGTTCATACTCCTGTGATTAATAGTCTCATTTCACAAACCCCTTACTTATATAAAAAGTAATAATTTCTAATAGAAAAATAGAGAAAATTACATTAAAAAAAAAAAGTAAAGCAAAGGAAAGGAAAGGAAAAAAAAAAAAAAAAACAGAGGAACTAAAGCAAAATAATAAAAGAGAGAGTGTATGAGTTCAATGTTTTCATTCCGTCTAAATAATTACAATGATAGACAATTAGTGTAATTTTCCAAATATCAGTGAATAATATGTATTAAATCCAAATCTCAAGAGGTGTAAGTGTAATTTACCATTGAAAATATATTAATTGTCTTGCCCTAAGGCTCAACCATTACTTATAGAAGAACAATCCTTAATTACAATAAGAAATAAGTTAGGAAATGTTGGCTAATTAAGTCTAAATAAAAGATAATATGAAAATTATCAAAAACAGGATGAAAACTAGAAAAAAAAATTAAATATTTAAAAAACAAATCTAACCTCAAACAAATTTGTCTATATCAAATAACTAACGAATCAATTATTTCAAAAAATGAGAATTAAAGGCCCAAACACTAAATTATTTTCTAGCAAATTGATGGTACTGATCGTGATGTTTATTTTCCATATCTCGAGAATTGAAGGCCCAAACTTCGCTTTGATCAACCAATAAATAAATAAAACTATTATTGTAATAACCCGACCCTCGTTCATGTTTTCTGGTATGTTTTTAGTCCCTTACTCCGTGCCTTTATATGCTTGTTATGAAATTTTATGTGGAATTAAGTTTAACTGGGTGAATTTTATGATTAGAGACTCATATTTAAAAAAAAAAAAAAAAGAAAGAAATATCTGTTCCAATTATAATATTCAGAACAGAAATTGACCGCCTTAGAGGCTTGATAATCCGGAATTAATTTTATATTTGAGACCAGCATGATTTTTAGGCTATAATATGATTTTCTGTGAAATTTCAATTTGGGATGATTAAACGATTAATTTTTGTCCTATTCACTTATATATATATATATATATATATCTATGTTCTCTTAACCTTTGACTTAGAAGTTATGTTCTGAGAGAGGGTTAGAAGAGAAAAGAGTTAGAGAAGAGAAGGAGGTGTTTAACAAGGAAAAGGGTTGGAAAACTTGAAGGGAATTTGAGGGATCTAAGCTTAAGGTAAATTTATTCATCTTCTACAACTCTTCTTTGAACTCTTCTTTGAAATTGAGCAAGAGTTCCTCATAATCATGTGACTTAGGGTTGTGATGGAAATTGGTGTTTGATCATTGTTTTGGAACTAATTTGGTGTGTATATAGGAATTACATCCTAGTGCTTGGTTTTTCATGATTAAGCTACATAGTTTCATATGTAAGGTTGTATGTCAAGGAGAATTGAGTTGTATTGAGACTTTGAAAGAGGTAAGAGTTAATTGAACTATGTTTATGGGTTTATGGATTAAGGATCTAGTTTATATCTAGACTGTTATATGTTGTGATCCCTATTTACATGGTTGTTGAACCATATTTTAATAATTAATGAGTCTATTTTGAACCTTGTAAGTGCTCACCAAAAATGGGATTTTGTCTGAATTTCGGACTGCTCTCACACTGGAATCGCCGCATGTGCGGGGGTCATGGCCGCACGTGCGGGACCAACTGCCGCACGTGC
This sequence comes from Camellia japonica, assembly GCA_030407325.1. Taxonomy (NCBI): domain Eukaryota; kingdom Viridiplantae; phylum Streptophyta; class Magnoliopsida; order Ericales; family Theaceae; genus Camellia; species Camellia japonica. Next base: position 34,838,948 of record JAPPVO010000014.1, read on the forward strand.
GGGGCTCACAGCCGCACATGCGGCCCATGCTGGAAAAAATGGTTCGCTCCGTTTTATGTGCTCGACCCTCTGATATTTTTGGAATTTATATTTGATACCTTTTTGATGTATGTAAATTCATTTGAAGCGAAGCGAGTCCAAAAAATAATGCAACAAGGAAAGGAACTAATGTGTGAGTCATGTATGTGTGTAGGGCACACTCCGGGAGGGACTATCGCTCCGTTACAGCTCTATGAGTACTAGTATGGCAGATGTACATTTTACTTGTCGTTAATGACTATGGATACCAACGATCTGTTCTTCGTAAGTGACTACACTAACATTATGTCGGTTGGGAAAGAGTGTGAACTTATGGAAATGTGGAAAGATTTGCATACATGGGTTATGACTTTGGAACCATTCTGTTCTGTCAATAACAAATATTAACTCTCTGTTATCTATAAGCAAGCTACACTGTTTCTTAATAAATAAATGGAACTTATGTTCATCCGAAAATGATGGTGTCTGTGTGAATCTAAGATTATTCGGTTGTGTTATACATGAACCTGAGGTCATTTAGAACCTATGATATGAACACAAAAGTCTACCATCGTTATATAACCCACGTTATGATATGAATTATTCTGTCTCTATTGACCCTATTGTAATGATACATGCGTCTTCCGTTAATAATTATTATTGATACTCTGTTATCTGCAAGTTAGCGGTATTGATTCATAATGAATAATGGAATGTGCGTATGTTATGGAACTACAGTATCTATTTGTTAATAGTCATCATTAACACTTTGTTAAATGCAAATTAACTATGTTAACTCAACTCGTGTGAATGATTAAAAGAATCTGTGTGTCTTCGTATCACTCTAAGACTAATAACACGTGTTTTCTGTCAGTGAGTATTGTTAATGTTCTGATATACGTAAGACAGTTAGATCAACGTGCAATAAACCATGGGGTTATTCTGTTCTGTTTAATCGTTCCATTTCTGCTATGACATGATATGCATGATTCGGTCTTTAAGGCCTATTGTAGACGTCCCCGAACGCCCCGGGAGGGTTAAGTCCCGTTCTGTTCATATTGGGGTCACTACAGTTCAAGGACTCAAATGTCACGGTTCTCAATCTTGAACCAAAGAGTCCAAATCCGGCAAATCATTTTGAGAAAACTGATTTTGAAAGAAGTGCCAAACATGGACTGCTTCGCCAGATACAGAGTCGCCACCTAAATATTTTTTAATGGGAAATTTAGGAAACCCTGACTCGGTGCCAAAGGCCACGTGTCCGTCATCACCAAAGTTGCCTCGGCTCGGGAACTTGGGTACGATTGGGGAAGGTCACTTCGTGAGCACCCCCGCTCGCCCGGTCAAAGACCGGCCTCTACTAACCATGATATCTTATTTTGAAAACATTGTATGCTCTTATTCCGATTATTAGCCTAGGTTACTATGTGATGCTCGCAGCAAACAAGTATAGACTGGGTCGCCTGAATTGGAACAAAACATTTCATGTTTGTTTGTTTGAAAATGGTTTGATGGTGCTACCCGCAGGTAGGCTAAGACGCGGATTTGCCACCCTCAGGTGGGCTTAGAAAACATGATTTTGCCACTATCTAGTGGGCTTAAAACAAACAGTCAACGCATTGTCCCAATTCAAGTAACTCAGCCTCCACCCACAGGCATTCAAGGCAGTTATATCATATAAGCACATAGCCTCATGGTAAGCATGCTATCATGGCAGTCACTCACACGCATGCAAGGATGCTAAAGCATAAAAACTTACCGAGTACTCCAAGCCGAAAACAAAAATCTGATTAGAAATCATGCATGATCCTATTTATACAGAATTGCCTAATGCAACACATGCAAAGATGCAACTATAGCAGGCTCGGCTATTCTAAACATGGCATATGAAATGCTACAACTAACACGTATTCAATTTGGAATCGAAATACAAATGCAGTTTGTATGATGCGCCGAGCCCGGTGCGTGCAAAACAGATGAATGATGCAAACATGCCGTCATACTGTATGCTAATCAAAATATGCCCTATATCTAACCATCGTAAGCGGGTAAATAAAAGGGAAGAAAGACGTGGGGTTGGAAGACATACATCACACTCACCCACACTTATTACAGTTATCCCCTCGCGCAGAGGGTCCGAATGAATAATAATACAGTCCGAAATAAAAGAATAATACAGATTCCTAATTATACAGATTTCTAATTAATTAACAAATTAAACTAAGAAAGCTTTAAAACTGGCTTGCAAGCCAGGGACTGCCTCGCTTCTGATGAATGATGCATGTTGGGCTGCCTTCGCGCAGAAATCCACTGGGATGCCCAATCTAGCCTCTGTTTGCAATGTTTCTCGAAATGCGCGCCAGACTCCGAAAAGTTGCCAATCCTTCATTTTGCTGCAACAGAGAGCAGGAAAAGGGCATAGCAATGTATTTCACAAATATATGCATGCCTCGACCCTCGTGCCACCAATCACGCATCTCGATGCATGATGGCCGAGGAGTCGGATTGCACAACTCAATATAGGATGAATGCAGATGAATGCTACAACAAAACCTAACTCCATCATGGGTAATCCGGAGTGTCGGTGACTTGGGAATTGAGACCCGTTCCGTCGCTCGGAGTACGAAACGTGCCTCGTTTCCCGTGTCCGGGCTAACTCCTATCTCAAACACGATGCAATATGCATGATATGCATGAAATACAACAAAATACAATCCTAGCATGCACAATGCTATGGGAATGAAATGCCTCGAAATGCGTGCGTGCGGGCGCGCAAACCGAGGCGATGATCCTAAGGCATGAAATAGCATAAGCAATGCAATTGGACTTACACTAACATGAGAGAGCCTCAGCCACACTCACATAAGAGGCCGTTGGATGAAAATGAAGTGCCTCGAAATGCGTGCCCACAGGCGCGCAAACCGAGGCAATGGCCCTAAGGCATGAAATGACATGAAATATGATATACAATGAGACTAAAAATGAGATGTCTCGAAATGCGTGCCCGCGGGCACGTAAACCGAGAAAAATGGCATACAGAATGCAATGATGCAAAAATGGCATACAGAATGCAGAATGGACTTATACCAACATGAGAGGACCTCAGCCACTCTCATATGGGAGGCCGTCGGATAAAAAGAAGTGCCTCGAAATGCGTGCCCACAGGCGCGCAAACCGAGGCGATGCATTAAAGCATGAAATCACACACACGATGCAAATTGGGCTTATACCAACATGAGAGGGCCTCAGCCACACTCACACGGGAGGCCGGCGGATAAAAATGAGATGCCTTGAAGTGCGTGCCCACGGGCGCGCAAACCGAGGCGATGATATAAATGAAATGTAGCATATGGCATATGGAAAATGTAAATTTCAGCAGCCAAAATGATGCAAAAACAGTCCCCGAATTATAGCAAAATTACACCCGATGCCCGAAATGCAATGTTATGCACCCGAAATGGCCTACAGCTATGCCAAACATGCACAATATGGACACGACATGTAAAGACAGATGCTAGGAAGCCCCTAAAATAGCATTTTTACAGTACAAAGAATGGCCAAACAACAATCACAAGTATGGAAAAAACAGCATGCAAAAATGGGGGAAAAGAGGGGAATAATGAAGCAAGTGATATGTAAAATGCTCAAACTAAAAAAAACAGTTCTACAACATTAAAGAGGGAACAAAAATATGCACATTTACAGTAGATGACATCCTCCAATTCAGTATGTAGATATGCTTAACATAGCATGCAAAATATGAGCCAAAAGAGAGCTATAACATGAGGTAGCAAAAGGATGCACCAAACAGCCTTGGACCCTTAACAAAATAGGAATATTAGGCCAAAATAAGACACTTTTCAGGCCTGATGATGGCCGAAAACAGAATCTAAGCAAGCCTAACAAAGCATGCAATTTTACGGTAAATTGGAGGAATTGTGAAGCAAGTGTAAGATAGAGTTACCAAACAAGGTTAAGCCCTTCTTCAATGTTGAAGAGGGGCTCAAAATAGGCCCACTCACAGTATATTTCATGCTCGAAAACAGATCACTCATAAGCTAAAAATAGCATGCAAGAGCAAGAGTAGAACATGAATTCAAAGCAAGTGGCATGCAGAGCATGAAAACAAGGTTGAGCCCTTCTTCAATGTTGGAGAGGGGCTCAAAATAAGCACAATATCAGTTCATGAGATGCTCCAAATCAGATCACAAACAGGCCAAATAAATCATGCAATTTTACGGTAAATATGGAGAATTACAAAGAAAGTGAATGATAGAGAGGCCAAACATGGTTGCGCCCTTCTACAATGTTGTAGAGGGACTCAAAATAGGCCCACTCACAGTTTACATCAGGCTCAAAATCAGATCATTCATAAGCTAGATATTCAATGCAAAATATTGACATAGAAGATGCTATTGAAGCAAGTGTGCCATAGAGGGCTCAAACAGGGTTGAGCCCTTAATCAAAGATCAAAATGAACTCAAAAGGGGACCACTTTTAGTAGGGGTCGGAGCTCAACACAACATGGAAATAGGGTTAAGAAAGGAAGCAAGAAAATGGTACAAAAGAGGGATTTGAGATTTACCCTTGAAGACAAGACTTTTGCTACCTCTTTGCTTGATGAAAGTTGCTTCTAAACCCCCCAAGAACTCCTCCTTGCTGCTGGAAATGAAGTGGTGTTGGTGGTGCTAGGAGATGATGAACAAATGAGGCTAACACTTGAAAGTTTTTCAAGGTTTTGGGGATGAAAATGGAGGCAAAGGGAGATGAAGTCTTGAGAGAAAATTTTCTAACCCTAATAAAGAAGAGGGTCAGCCCCTTAAATGGACCAAAAGGGGGTGTAAAAGGGGAGGGAAATGCACCCAAGCTTTCCCTCCCAAAATATCCCCCGGAGGAAAAGATATTTTGGAGACACAGCTGCCCAGCTGTAAAGTGTTCAAAAGGAGGAAGCAGGCTGGCCATGCACTTTTCTTGAAGATGGCCGGCCAGCCACTCCCCATGGCCGGCCAGCCAGGGTCAAAAATGAAAACAACAATTAATGGCCGGCCACCCATTTTTGGTGTCCTCCCAGGTGTGTAGAACAAGACCCCATGGTTGGAATTTGGTAACTCTGAAACAGGAGACACAACATTCAACTTGAAAGAGAGGCTCAAAAATGAAAATCATAATTACTGGCCGGCCATCATTTTTTAGGGTCCTCCCATGTGCCCTCATCACAAATATGTAGTTTTGGTTGGAAGAAAATGGCCCTAGGGTGTTCAACATTAGCCCGGAAGTGAGAAAAACGGGCGCCGGAGGAGCATAACTGGTTATTTGAGATAATTGCTGGCCTCCCACCCTCCAGTGATCTTCCTGGGGATAAAACAGAGGTACCTGCCAAAAATGAACAAAAACCAATGCAAAACGAATGCTCGGGGGCCAAACCGCGAGGTTCGGGGTCCCGAAAACCGGCCGTTAAGCACCGAAAGTGGTGTTTGGCCACGAAGTGGGTATCTAAGGCCCCAGTATCCCTCGAAAGGGAGTAAATGAGATGCATGCCAAAAACCGGAGGAATCGGAGATGGTTGGGTGGTCCCGAACCGAGGCACACGGCCTGACGGCTCCGAAAACCGGGGACCGGGCTCCGAAATGGGCAAAATAGCCTACGACCACGAAATGTAGCCCATGGCCACTGAGAGATGGTCTACGGGACCTCTCCCTCCCCTCAGGAAAGAAAACAGAGAAAACCGAGTCTGGTTCGCAAACCGAGGCAAGGCACAGAAGGGAGTTCGGAAGTCCGGAGGCAGGACGCACGGCCGCGACTCTGAGACTTCTGAACGAGCACAATATGCAACATCACCGAGCGCTCAATCAGTGACGTCTGAGTCTTAAGGTCGGTCAAAAATGGGGTGTCTACAGTTGCCCCTCTTTGACAGAACTCGGAAGTCACAAGTGACGGGAGTGAATGTCAAAGCCCAGAGACGACCCATTTTTGACAAGGCCGAAGACTTAGACAATCATACAAGATGAACAGAGGTGTGCCCGCAGGCAGGGGGGGGCAAAATGCAAAGCGACATGCACAGAGCCAAATGATCATGCAAATGCAGCAAGCTGTAATGAGGCAAGTATTCGCAAATAGATGCAACAGTTTTAAGCAGGAATGCAAAGCAACAACTACATTTCATGCAGTTAGGAATGCGGAGAATCATTCGATTCTCGTCGCGTCTCACACGGAGAAGATACGATACCTGCGCGATTCGTCTGGTCGCACCAGCCTCAAATGAACCGTACTTACAATATCGTGCCTGCAAAAGAGAGAAACTCAACAAGAACAACATGCTAACAACATATATTCAATGTGATTCCTGTGGTTGCGAAAGTTTGACACACGCAGTGTCGGCGAGTGAATGCATCAAGTAGTGTGATACGGGTAAGGTGCGCAAGATAACGCGATGCAACGCACTAACAAGTGCAGGTGAGATGCGCAGAATAGCACGATAAAAAGCATGCACAACGCAAGTAATGTGCACAAAATAGTGCGATGCGCAAAATAGCGCGAGTGAAATGTAATGCACTAACAAATGCAGGTGGGACGCGCAGAATAGCACGATAAAAAGCATGCACAACGCAAGTAATGTGTACAAAATAGTGTGATGCGCAAAATAGCGCGAGTGAAATGTAATGCACTAACAAGTGCAGGTGGGACGCGCAAGATAGCGCAAATGATACAATGCACAAAATAGTGCGATACGCTAAACAGCGTGAGTGATTTGAAATGCACAAGATAGTGCGATGTGATATGCAAAGCACAGGACAGTGCGATTGAGGTGCGCAAAATAGCGCGAATGATACAATGCACAAAATAGTGCGATGAGGTGCGTAAAATAGCGCAAATGATAACTGCACAAAATAGTGCGATTGAGGTGCGCAAAATAGCGCGAATGAAATGTTCGGCACAAACAAGTGCAGGTAGGACGCGCGAGATGGCGCGAATGATACAATGCACAAAATAGTGCGATGCGCTAAACAGCGCGATTGATACAATGCACAAAATAGTGCGATACTGATATGCAAAGCACAGGACAGTGCGATTGAGGTGCGCAAAATAGCGCGAATGATACAATGTAATGCACAAAACAGTGCGATGCGCAAAATAGCGCGAATGTAAACTGCACAAAACAGTGCGATTGATTTGAAATGCACAAGACAGTGCGATACGCTAAACAGCGCGATTGATTTGAAATGCACAAGATAGTGCGAGTGAGATACAACCATAAGATGCACAAGACAGTGCAAGTGAGATACAAAGTGTAAGTGCACAAGACAGTGCGAGCGAGATAAAATGCACAAGAAAGTGCGATAAAATGCATCTTCTATGCAAGTATGGGGGCATTTTCCATGCAAGAGATACGAGCATTTTCTATGCAAGTATGGAAGCACATTCTATGCAATATTGAAAGCAAGCATATTGTAGACGTCCCCGAACGTCCCGGGAGGGTTAAGTCCCGTTCTGTTCATATTGGGGTCACTACAGTTCAAGGACTCAAATGTCACGGTTCTTAATCTTGAACCAAAGAGTCCAAATCTGGCAAATCGTTTTGAAAACTGATTTTTTGAAAGAAGTGCCAAACATGGACTGCTTTGCCAGATAACAGAGTCGCCACCTAAATATTTTAAAATGGGAAATTTAGGAAACCCTGACTCGGTGCCAAAGGCCACGTGTCCGTCATCACCAAAGTTGGCTCGGGAACTTGGGTACGATTGGGGAAGGTCACATCGTGAGCACCCCCGCTCGCCCGGTCAAAGACCGGCCTCTACTAACCATGATATCTGTTTTTGAAAACATTGTATGCTCTTATACCGGTTATTAGCCTAGTTTACTATGTGATGCTTGCAGCAAATAAGTATAGACTGGGCCGCCTGAATTGGAACAAAACATTTCATGTTTGTTTGTTTGAAAATGGTTTGATGGTGCTACCCGCAGGTAGGCTAAGACGCGGTTTTGCCACCTTCGGGTGGGCTTAAAACAAGCATTTGATGAATCGTCCCAATTCAGGTAACTCAGCCTCCACCCACAGGCATTCAAGGCAGTTATATCACATAAGCAAATAGCCTCATGGTAAGCATGCTATCATGGCAACACTCACACGCATGCAAGGATGCTAAAGCATAAAACTCACCTAGTACTCCAAGCCAAAACAGAAAACCGATTAGAAATCATGCATGATCCTAATTTATGCTGAAATGCCTAATGCAACACATGCAAAATGCAACTATAGCAGGCTCGGCTATTCTAAAGATGGCATGTGAAATGCTACAACTATCACGTATTCAATTTGGAATTGAAATACAGATGCAGTTTGTATGATGCGCCGAGCCCGGTGCGTGCAAAACAGATGAATGATGCAAACATGCTGTCATACTGTATGGTAATTAAAATATGCCCTATATCTAACCATCGTAAGCGGGTAAATAAAAGGGAGAAAGAAATGGGGGTTGGAAGACATACATCACACTCACCCACACTTATTACAGTTATGCCCTCGCGCAGAGGGTCCGAATAAATAATAATACAGTCCGAAATAAAGAATAATACAGTCCGAATAAATATTACAGATTCTAATTAATTAAACTAAGAAAGTTTTAAAATTGGCTTGCGAGCCAGGGGCTGCCCCGCTTCTGATGAATGATGTATACTGGGCTGCCTTGCGCAGAAATCCACTGGGATGCCCAATTTAGCCTCTGTTTGCAATTTTTCTCGAAACGCGCGCCAAACCCCGAAAAGTTTCTGATTCCTTATCTCGCTGCAACAGAGAGCAGGAAAAGGGCATAGCAATGTATTTCACAGATATATGCATGCCTCGATCCTCGTGCCATCAATCACGCATATCGATGCATGATGGCCGAGGAATCGGATTGCACAACTCAATATAGGGTGCAATGCAGATGAATGCTACAACAAACCCTAACTCCATCATGGGTAATCCGGAGTGTCGGTGACTGGGGAATTGAGACCCGTTCCGTCACTCGGAGTGCGAAACGTGCCTCGTTTCCCGTGCCCGGGCTAACTCCTATCCCGAACACGATGCAATATGCATGATATGTATGAAATGCAGCTAATATACAATTCTAGCATGCACAATGCTATGAGAATGAGGTGCCTCGAAATGCGTGCGCACGGGCGCGCAAACCGAGGCGATGATCCTAAGGCATAAAATGGCATATGCAATGCAATTGGACTTACACTAACATGAGTGAGCCTCAGCCACACTCACATAAGAGGCCGTCGGATAAAAACGAAGTGCCTCGAAATGCGCGCCCACGGGCGCGCATACCGAGGCGATGCATACAGAATGCAAAATGTCATGGAAGTGATATGTAATGAGGTTAAAATGAGATGTCTCGAAGTGCGTGCCCGCGGGCACGCAAACTGAGAAAATGGCATACGAAATGCAATGATGCGAAAATGGCATACGGCATGCAGAATGGACTTATACCAACGTGAGAGGACCTCAGCCACTCTCACACGGGAGGCCGTCGGATAAAAACGAAGTGCCTCGAAATGCGCGCACACGGGCGCGCAAACCGAGGCAATGCATTAAAGCATGAAATGGCATGAAAATGCAAATTGGGCTTACACTAACATGAGAGGGCCTCAGCCGCACTCACATAAGATGCCGAGAGACAAAAATGAAGTGCCTCGAAATGCGTGCCCGCAGGCGCGCAAACCGAGGCGATGGATAAAGGCATGAAAATGCAAATTGGGCTTACACTAACATGAGAGGGCCTCAGCCACACTCACATAAGATGCCGAGGGACAAAATGAAGCGCCTCGAAATGCGTGCACACGGGCACGCAAACCGAGGCATGGCCCGAAGGCATGAAAATGATATATAAATGAGACATGGCAAATGACACAAGGAAAATGCAAATTTCAGCAGCCAAAATGATGCAAAACAGCCCCCGAATTATAGTAAAATTACACCCGATGCCCGAAATGTTATGCTATGCACCCGAAATGACTTATAGCTATGCCAAATATGCAGAATATGGACATGACATGCAAAACAGTAGCAAGGCAGCCCCTAAACTAGCATTTGTTTAGTACAAAGCAAGGCCAAACAGCAGCCACAAGCATGGTAAAAATGGCATGCAAAAATGGGGAAAAAGAGGGGAATTACAAAGCAAGTAGTATATACAATGCTCAAACCAGAAAAATCAGTTCTACAAAATTAAAGAGGGACCAAAAATATGCACATTTACAATAGATGAGATCCTCCAATTCAGTGTGTAGAGATGCTTAACATAGCATGCAAGAGTGAGCCAATAAAGGGCTGCAACATGAGGTACCATAAGCAATGACCTAACAACTTTGAACCCTTAATAAAACATGAAGAGTGGGTCATTTAAAGACACTTTCTAAGCCTGATGAAGGCTCAAATCAGCAACTAAGCAAGCCTAACAAAGCATGCAATTTTACGGAAAATAAGGGGGTACAACATGAAGTACCAAAAGCATGCATCAAACAACTTTAGACCCTTAACAAAACTTGACAAGAAGGCCAAAATAAGGATATTTTCAGTACTGATGATGGCTCAAAACAGGAGCTAAGTAAGCTCAAAAAGGCATTCAAGATGGGGCCAAAGAGAGGTATAAAGAGAGGTACAACATGGAGGCCTCAAACCAATTTGATCCCTTCTACAATGTTGTAGAGGGACCTAAAATAAACTCAATTTCAGTTAATGGCATGCTCAAAATCAGATCATAAACAGGCCAAAGAAATCATGCAATTTTACGGTAATTTGAAGTAATTACAAAGCAAGTGCATGATAGAGAGGACAAACAGGGTTGAGCCCTTCTTCAATGTTGAAGAGGGGCTCAAAATGAGCCCACTCACAGTTTATCTCATGCTCGAAATCGGATCACTCATAAGCCAAATATTCAATGCAAAATAAAGGTATACAAGATGCTATTGAAGCAAGTGCACCATAGAGGGCTCAAACAGGGTTGAGCCCTTAAACAAAGATGAAAATGAGCTCAAAAGAGGACTACTTTCAGTAGGGGTCGGAGCTCAACACAATAAGCAAATAGGCTTAAGATTTGAAGCAAAAATGAGCTCAAAAGAGGGTGAAGTGTACTTACCCTTGAAGATCAAGACTTTGGTTGCTCTTTGCTTGATGAAAGTTGCTTCTAAGCTTCTCAAGAACCCCTCCTTGCTGCTGGAATGGAGTTGGTGATGGTGATGCTAGGTGTTGATGAACAAATGGTGCCAAGACTTGGATGTTTGAAGCTTTTTGGAAGAGAGGAATGGAGGAGATGTATATGCAAGGCTCAAAGGATTTTTTCTCTCCTTAAACCAGCTGGTGGCTGCTGGTTTTTATGGCCAAGAAAGGGGTCAAAAAGGAGGGCAAAAAGGTGGGAAAAATATCTAGATATTTTGCTCTAAATATCTTTCAAAATATCTTTCAAAATATCTAGATATTTTGCTCTAAATAAAAAGTGGCGTTCGGCCACGAAGTGGGCATCAGGGGCCCCAGTGTTCCTCAAAATGACAAAACAGAGGTACCTGCCAAAAATCGGAGAAAACCGATGCGAAATGAATGCTCGGGGGCCAAACCGCGAGGTTCGGGGCCCGAAAACCGGCTATAAGCACCGAAAGTGGCATACGGCCACGAAGTGGGTATTTGCGACCCCGGTGTTCCTCAGTATGATAAAACAGAGGTATGTGCCAAGAACCGGAGGAAACCGATGCGAAATGAAAGCTCGGGGGCCAAACCGCGAGGTTCGGGGCCCGAAAACCGGCTGTAAGCACCGAAAGTGGCATTCAGCCACGAAGTGGGTATCTGCGACCCCGGTGTTCCTCAGTATGATAAAACAGAGGCACTTGCCAAATACCGGAGAAATCGGAGATGGTTGGGCGGTCCCGAACCGAGGCACACGGCCTGACGGTCCCGAAAATCGGGAACCGGGCTCCGAAATGGGCAAAATGGCCTACGGCCACGAAATGTAGCGCACGGCCACCGAGAGATAGTCTACAGGACCACTCCCTTCCCTGAGGAAAGAAAACAGAGAAAACCGAGTTTGGTTCGCAAACCGAGACAAGGCACAGAAGAGAGTTCGGAAGTCCGGAGGCAGGGCGCACGGCCGCGACTCTGAGGCTTCTGAACGAGCACAGTATGCAACATCACCGAGCGCTCAATCGGTGACGTCTGAGTCTTAAGGTCGGTCAAAAATGGGGTGTCTACACATATTCTATGCATGAAACAAGCAAAGCATATTCTATGCGGAATCGAAAGCGAGCATATTCTATGCATGAATCATAACGATGTGCGGTACGCATGCAACAACAATGTATATGAAGGTTCACATTCTATGCAATAAAGGATCATCAAATATGTACTCTGGTGCCTCTGATTTGCCTCTTAAAGGACTTTGCAACACACTCAGCTCAAAAGGGCACACCCTGTTTATATTGGCGAGAGATAACATCTGCATGTGAAACCCTCGGGTGTTGCTTGGACTGCTATTCGGACTTGAAGCAGGCTTACACTTGGGGTTGAGATACACTCATACTCCAGAGAAACGGCGAGGCCTGAGAAGGTGCACCTGGAATGCAGTCTCGGATTTTGCTAAGGTTGAAACATACTAAGATGCTCCAAATTTTCCCTCTTTTCTTTTGCTTTGCAGTCCGGAACCTAAATAGCTTCAGATAGGCCCTTGTTCTACTGTTCTGACATGACCTGGGTTGAAACCTGCGGCTTTATGGAAGAACCAATTCTGTTTTGCACAAATGTGGAGAATGGCACAGCACTCTGAGCACAGGACGATTTTTCTTTTGAAAATGAGAAAATGATTCTCAACCGGGTATTGAGCCTACAACTGACCACAGCCAAAACAACTCAACACGGAAATAAAAGGCACACAACCTAGACATATCGAGTAACACTCGAAACGACTCAAAATAATAATCGAGATAAAACAAAAAGACACGACACTCAGACGTGCACAGGGAGCCTACTTCACCGGGTAGGTTTCCCACCCTTTCTTATTTGTGTCTCTCATATCGCTCGGGCACTCAATCTTGATTTTTCTCTCAAAACCCTTTTGCTCACTTTTTCTCACATCGCACATCTCTCTATTCTTCAATCTCTCATTTTTCATCCCTCCCCTGGATGGTTGATAGATAAACAGCAAGTTGTGGGCTCGTGCCCCTAGCATTCTGCTAGATTCTTCTTCTTCTGCATGCAGCTAGTGAATTCCTCCCACAGAGGGGTTGCGCTACAACTGGGTGTGTAGCAAATCTGCAGCTGACATCGGTTGACGATGCTCTGCTAGGGAGTGTGGACGTGATCGGATCTGTCCAGATGAGGGAGTGGAATATCTTGATCCATTCCAGTTCGTGCTTCGCGCTTGGCTTGATATTTCGTTGCTTGGAGGGTGAGAGAGCTTTCATCCCTTTGTTGTGCCCTTTTCTGGCGAATACGGTGCCCTTTCCGGCAAGTAGAGTGCCCTTTTTAGCAAGTATTTTGACAAAGGGGAAAAGACAGAACACCTGACTCAACTGTGCCCCTAGTTCATCATTTTGACCATTTTTTGTTTTTACTTTCTATTAAAACAGTTTTGATCAACATGAGAGTTAGATTAACATGCTTGTTCAATTTTTGATTTAAAATCATGCAAGTCAGGCTATGAGCACTGAAAATTTCCCTTTTTTTTTTTTTTTTTTTTTTTGGGTCCAAGAAATGGTCCAGTTTTTGGAAAAGATGAAACAATTTTCGAGGACATTAGTCAACCTCAGTAAAAATTCTCAAAAACTATTTTTGCAAACGACCACTGCTCAACGAGTGTAAAACCCACTCTCGAGATGTACAACCTCGGATCCAAAGGAAAACTGCCTCGTACTTGAAGAGAGCTGCATGGCAACGGAAAGTTGCCCCTTGTTTGAACGGCACTGCAGCGCATTGAATGGCAACGGAAAGTTGCCCCTTGTTTGAATGGCGCCGCAGCACACTGAATGGCAACGAAGAGTTGCCCCTTGTTTGAATGATGCCGCAGCGCATTGTAGTCAGTCCTCAGAGTGCTGAACGCAACCAAACTCTCGGATACAGTGAAGACAAAAATGACTAGAACCATTGCATGGACACAATCAAATTTGAAGTGTTTTACGGCTGGACTTCAGAATGAAGTTGCCTACGTATCCCAAAGATGGGAATCAAGCCTTACGTAGTTCGGGGTTAAGGTACACTCGGGTATTTAACCTCTCCTTTTTATGCTCTAACTTTTGCCAAGGCGCCTATTGCAGGTTTTCGACCTTGCGAGCTTTGTTCTTCTTTCTTTTCTTTTTTTTCTATTCTTTTCATTCCTTTTTCTTCTCTTTTTTTTTTCGTATTTTTCTTTTCTTTTCTTTTTTGCATTTTTTGTATCTTTGCATTTTTTTTTTCTTTTTTTATCTTTTTTCATTCTTTTCTTCGCTCTAACTTTTGCCTGGGTCGCCCTTCCGGGTTTTCGGCCCAGCGAGCCTCTCAAAGGGTAGAAGTGTAACCAGTCCATGCCAAATGGTTTTGAGATTGAAGCCCTCTGTATTCAGAAGAGTGACTGTTGTATTGATTTGCAGAAAGATCCACCTTTGGCTCTCCGAGCACATCGGATATATTTTTTTTGCCCCTAGTTCGAGGGGTGCTTATGATCTAGCTTTGCAACCTTCTTCTGATGAGGTCTGATCTTCTTGATCTGACTTTCCTGGCCTCTTGTTCGAGGGCTGCTTCAAATCTGGCCACACAGGCCTCACATCGTAGTTGACCGTTGAACCTTCTGAATTCAAGTTCAAGGTTTGGAAGCAAAAGGGGTTGAGTCTCGAGGCTGAGAGCGATCCTAGGCTGCACAATCTCAAGAGCGACTCCACACAGGTCTTCGCAGGACTGCGCAAAACATTTTGTTTTTGAAAATTTTTAAGAAAGCGACAAATCGCTCGCGCTGAAGATAGTGTGAAACCAGTCTGGATCAAGCCAGGGTCCTTCTCAGTACTCACGCTAACAAGCATGATTTTATTCATTAAGGGCTTAGCACGCCTCTCTTTCTCTCAACTGATCAAAGTTTTGCAAATCCCGAGGAATCCATTCCTCTTCGTTTTCATCGCAGTGTTCAAAAAGTTTTGAAAAACTTAGGTCGTTACAACGACTTCAAGGCACAGAAAAGACAGAGTTCTTAGTCAAACACTGCCATCTCATTCAGAACTTCCGGCATAATTGGCACAAGGCAGAAGCGAACACAAGAATGTGAAAATCACTGCTGTTCATTCAAAGTCTGCTGGCACAACTGGCTCCCTGGCAGAAACAGACTCAAAACAAAACGAAAAGACAAACACAAAACAAAATGGTGACGCCCGAGGTAACACCCCTGGAATCACCCGACTCCTATACAACAGGACTGACTCGATACAACAAGACAGACCCAAAACAAAAGAGACTGACTCAAAACAAAAAGACTGACTCAAAACAAAGTAACAAAACTGACCCAATACCCAAGTCAGAATGCAAAATTAACAGCACTTGTACATTGCTCAAAACAGTGCATGCCATTCACCACAGCTGGAGTAATCTGAGCGCCATCCGCAGGTGGTTCATCCCTCGATCACATAACATTATCCCCCAAGTTCACTGACCCAGTGCCGATAGACTTTGCTGAGCTCGGTAGGAGGATGACCCTATTGTCAAATAGATCCTGTACTTCATGGCGAAGACGGAAGCAGTTGTTGGTAGCATGGCCAGTTTGCTGATGGTATGCACAGTACTGGGTAGCATCATGCATAGCCGGAAGAGGGTTCGGGAGAGACCGAGGCTCAAGGGGTTTGAGATGGCCTTGTCCCACAAGGATTTGAAAAGCTTTGGACAAAGGCATATGGAGGGCATGGAAGACCCTCTGACCTCGGGGTTGGTACTTCAAGGTTTGTGGATTTTTGCTTGATGCACTAGCAAAGGGATTGGCAGGTGCTAGCCTGGTTTGCCGATCTCTTCCGAGTGGAGGATTATAGCTGAAGGGAACATTCTTGGTACAACGGCCCTTCTCCCGGCTTGCCTCTCGATTCAAACTGCCTCCAACTTGAGTGGCAAAAGTGTCGTCCACAGTTTTTGTGACAACCGCGAGCACTTGTTCTTTGTTCAGTCCCTCGGCTTTCAAAGCCTCAACAGCCAACAGGAGATGCTCATGAGGATCCATGTCCGCCCCTATCTTGTTCTTTCCGTTCGCTTCCACTTTGCCAAGGGATTTGCCTTCCCCCAATGCAGCCCGTCCCAAGCTTGGGGAGCCTTTTGACATGAACTCCCTGGTAGGCGATGTGGTTGATGATGGAGCCAAAACTCCAAAGGCTAAATCCGTCACTGTTCTCTGAAGATCTTCAATCATCCTCATCAGCTCGGAAGTAGTGGGTTCATGGGTTTGAGATGATTGGGGTTCAGGTGCACCCATCATGCATAAGTCCATGCTTTCTGGAATAAACACCTCAGGCTTGGGTAGATGGGCCGGGGTGATGTATATGCTGGGGTCACAGGTGGATGGCAGTGTATGGATGAGATTGAGGTAGGCGGGAAATGTTTGGTCATTGGGGTCTGAAGGTGGGGCTATCGTCCGGTTATCGATGAGATTTTGGACCTCATGACGAAGGCGGTAACAACGGTCGGTGCCGTGACCGCGCTGCTGATGGTACATACAGTACTTGGCGGGGTTATGCCTGGCTGGGAGTGGGTTGGGAAGAGGTTGAGGATCGAGGGGTTTGAGATGCCCTCTTTCCATCAGGAGTTTTAGTGCGCTAGTCAGGCTCATATAGAGAGGGGTGAAAGTTCTGCCTTGGGCTCGGGCTGGGTCAGCTATTTGTAGGCTTGAATTGGCAAAAGGGTTAGCTGTGGCGACTGTATTGATTTCAGTGGGTTCGGGAATAGTGCTACTTCCGGCATTGGTACTCCTTACAATCGCCCTCCTTGTCGGTTCACTTGTTCTGGGAATGATCCCACTGTTGAACGCATTCTCGACCTGGACCCCCAGTTCATGCAAACTTTTGAAAGTGAATAGTGGAGCCACTATCAACTTTTGCAACATATCATGCTCGAGGTTTCGCACCATCATCTGCACTTGATCCCTCTCCGAAGGGCGGCGATCTGTCATCTGTGCTGCCTTTGCTCTCCACCTCGCAACAAATTTCACAAAAGGCTCTGTTGGGTTCT
The DNA here is from genome assembly GCA_030407325.1 of Camellia japonica. NCBI lineage: Eukaryota > Viridiplantae > Streptophyta > Magnoliopsida > Ericales > Theaceae > Camellia > Camellia japonica. The sequence continues at coordinate 34,856,160 of JAPPVO010000014.1, forward strand.
GGCGGGTTGCTTCAAGCTCTTGGATGGTCATTTCAACTTGGGTATTGTAAGAATACTGATCGACAAAGGCCTTAGCCAATTCTTCCCAGTTTTGCTTCACTTTGTCCTCCAACTTAGCGTACCAAGTGGCTGCTACACCGGACAGAGTTCTTCCATACAGAGAGAGTTTCTGTGGCTTAGTCAGACCCATCGGCTTTAGGACATCTAAGAAAAGTCGGATATGTACCATTGGATCCCCAGACCCGTCGAAACGGTCAATATGTGGCATTTTGAATCTGTCTGGGAGCCGTACGGCAGACTCGGTGTGCCCGTCCTCAATGTCGGAAATGGAGTTAAGGCCCTGTGCCTTTTTGAATTGCTTTTCAAGGTTCGCAATTTTCACTGCGGTCAGATCGAGGTCATTAGCATCAAGGGGATAACGCCTCTCATTAGGCTGCACCAGGGGTCTGAAAACTTGGGCTTGAGCCAACCCTTCTCGAGGATCCGGACCTTGCAAATCTTCAGCTGGCGGAATTGGGTCAAAGTTCGGCTGGGCTCCCAAAGCTGGATGAGAGGCAGACGCCCCAGATGGGCACTGCGTTTCAATACTGGTCTCAGCCTGCATGGCAGTTTCCTGATTCAACGTTGCTACCACGGCCACAAATTCTTCCGAACCCTGTGACATCACGGTCTGCTGAGTCCGAACAAAGGTGATGTGACTGGTGACTGACGGATCAGATGAACCGGTGAGCCCTGACTGGCCTTTCTTTGCTTTGCCTCAACGACAGAACACTGGTTTCCCTTGAATTGAATCTCTGATTATCAGCACTAGTCCAATGTACCCGGAGGATTTCGGAGCCTTCTGAAGCTATGGTTCCAGAATTACCCTAGCAAAAGAGAAAACATGCAGCATCTCAGCCTGATGTTTACCAAAACAGATACGGGCCTAGCAGGATGACTGTGCCCTCTACTGGATTTCGCCCCAAATTCTGCCTCAAAACTGAATCTGATACCCGCAGATAACTGATTCCTAAAATACCGATACTGGTGCCCGCAGGCCCGATGCCCAAACTTGCAAACTGATACATGCATTCCTGTAGAGACGTACTCTAAAAGCACATAACAGATAAGTGAGAGCCAAACATCCCTATGTTGGGGTAGGGTTTCCCTGTCCTATTTTGTCAGGAGCTAGGGTTTCACTACGCACGCAGCGGTTTCAAACAACCTATATCAGGTAAGCAACCTGTTCTAGTTTGGAATGGTCACTATGGATTTCGATATGCACTAGGTCGAATGGTCAAAAAGGGTGCCCCGATAAAACCGGGGTTTGTGTTCCCATGCTGTCAGAGCCCAGAGCCGATCAGCCTTATGGTCATGCCTTGACAAGACAAGCCTCCGGCAAATCGTTCGGGAATGGCATATGGCAAACACGGTGTCCTAGGCGCACCAATGCAAATGAAATGCAAAGAAACACACAAGTGTAGCCAAAACGAGATATCATGAGTTCGAGTCAAGTTCTCTAAATCCCCAGCAGAGTCGCCAGAAACTGTAGACGTCCCCGAACACCCCGGGAGGGTTAAGTCCCGTTCTGTTCATATTGGGGTCACTACAGTTCAAGGACTCAAATGTCACGGTTCTCAATCTTGAACCAAAGAGTCCAAATCCGGCAAATCGTTTTGAGAAAACTGATTTTGAAAGAAGTGCCAAATATGGACTGCTTCGCCAGATACAGAGTCGCCACCTAAATATTTTTTAATGGGAAATTTAGGAAACCCTGACTCGGTGCCAAAGGCCACGTGTCCGTCATCACCAAAGTTGCCTCGGCTCGGGAACTTGGGTACGATTGGGGAAGGTCACTTCGTGAGCACCCCCGCTCGCCCGGTCAAAGACCGGCCTCTACTAACCATGATATCTTATTTTGAAAACATTGTATGCTCTTATTCCGATTATTAGCCTAGGTTACTATGTGATGCTCGCAGCAAACAAGTATAGACTGGGTCGCCTGAATTGGAACAAAACATTTCATGTTTGTTTGTTTGAAAATGGTTTGATGGTGCTACCCGCAGGTAGGCTAAGACGCGGATTTGCCACCCTCAGGTGGGCTTAGAAAACATGATTTTGCCACTATCTAGTGGGCTTAAAACAAACAGTCAACGCATTGTCCCAATTCAAGTAACTCAGCCTCCACCCACAGGCATTCAAGGCAGTTATATCATATAAGCACATAGCCTCATGGTAAGCATGCTATCATGGCAGTCACTCACACGCATGCAAGGATGCTAAAGCATAAAAACTTACCGAGTACTCCAAGCCGAAAACAAAAATCTGATTAGAAATCATGCATGATCCTATTTATACAGAATTGCCTAATGCAACACATGCAAAGATGCAACTATAGCAGGCTCGGCTATTCTAAACATGGCATATGAAATGCTACAACTAACACGTATTCAATTTGGAATCGAAATACAAATGCAGTTTGTATGATGCGCCGAGCCCGGTGCGTGCAAAACAGATGAATGATGCAAACATGCCGTCATACTGTATGCTAATCAAAATATGCCCTATATCTAACCATCGTAAGCGGGTAAATAAAAGGGAAGAAAGACGTGGGGTTGGAAGACATACATCACACTCACCCACACTTATTACAGTTATCCCTCGCGCAGAGGGTCCGAATGAATAATAATACAGTCCGAAATAAAAGAATAATACAGATTCCTAATTATACAGATTTCTAATTAATTAACAAATTAAACTAAGAAAGCTTTAAAACTGGCTTGCAAGCCAGGGGCTGCCTCGCTTCTGATGAATGATGCATGTTGGGCTGCCTTCGCGCAGAAATCCACTGGGATGCCCAATCTAGCCTCTGTTTGCAATGTTTCTCGAAATGCGCGCCAGACTCCGAAAAGTTGCCAATTCTTCATTTTGCTGCAACAGAGAGCAGGAAAAGGGCATAGCAATGTATTTCACAAATATATGCATGCCTCGACCCTCGTGCCACCAATCACGCATCTCAATGCATGATGGCCGAGGAGTCGGATTGCATAACTCAATATAGGATGAATGCAGATGAATGCTACAACAAAACCTAACTCCATCATGGGTAATCCGGAGTGTCGGTGACTTGGGAATTGAGACCCGTTCCGTCGCTCGGAGTACGAAACGTGCCTCGTTTCCCGTGTCCGGGCTAACTCCTATCTCGAACACGATGCAATATGCATGATATGCATGAAATACAACTAAAATACAATCCTAGCATGCACAATGCTATGGGAATGAAATGCCTCGAAATGCGTGCGTGCAGGCACGCAAACCGAGGCGATGATCCTAAGGCATGAAATAGCATAAGCAATGCAATTGGACTTACACTAACATGAGAGAGCCTCAGCCACACTCACATAAGAGGCCGTTGGATGAAAATGAAGTGCCTCGAAATGCGTGCCCACAGGCGCGCAAACCGAGGCAATGGCCCTAAGGCATGAAATGACATGAAATATGATATACAATGAGACTAAAAATGAGATGTCTCGAAATGCGTGCCCGCGGGCACGTAAACCGAGAAAAATGGCATACAGAATGCAATGATGCAAAAATGGCATACAGAATGCAGAATGGACTTATACCAACATGAGAGGACCTCAGCCACTCTCATACGGGAGGCCGTCGGATAAAAAGAAGTGCCTCGAAATGCGTGCCCACAGGCGCGCAAACCGAGGCGATGCATTAAAGCATGAAATCACACACACGATGCAAATTGGGCTTATACCAACATGAGAGGGCCTCAGCCACACTCACACGGGAGGCCGGCGGATAAAAATGAGATGCCTTGAAGTGCGTGCCCACGGGCGCGCAAACCGAGGCGATGATATAAATGAAATGTAGCATATGGCATATGGAAAATGTAAATTTCAGCAGCCAAAATGATGCAAAAACAGTCCCCGAATTATAGCAAAATTACACCCGATGCCCGAAATGCAATGTTATGCACCCGAAATGGCCTACAGCTATGCCAAACATGCACAATATGGACACGACATGTAAAGACAGATGCTAGGAAGCCCCTAAAATAGCATTTTTACAGTACAAAGAATGGCCAAACAACAATCACAAGTATGGAAAAAACAGCATGCAAAAATGGGGGAAAAGAGGGGAATAATGAAGCAAGTGATATGTAAAATGCTCAAACTAAAAAAAACAGTTCTACAACATTAAAGAGGGAACAAAAATATGCACATTTACAGTAGATGACATCCTCCAATTCAGTATGTAGATATGCTTAACATAGCATGCAAAATATGAGCCAAAAGAGAGCTATAACATGAGGTAGCAAAAGGATGCACCAAACAGCCTTGGACCCTTAACAAAATAGGAATATTAGGCCAAAATAAGACACTTTTCAGGCCTGATGATGGCCGAAAACAGAATCTAAGCAAGCCTAACAAAGCATGCAATTTTACGGTAAATTGGAGGAATTGTGAAGCAAGTGTAAGATAGAGTTACCAAACAAGGTTGAGCCCTTCTTCAATGTTGAAGAGGGGCTCAAAATAGGCCCACTCACAGTATATTTCATGCTCGAAAACAGATCACTCATAAGCTAAAAATAGCATGCAAGAGCAAGAGTAGAACATGAATTCAAAGCAAGTGGCATGCAGAGCATGAAAACAAGGTTGAGCCCTCTTCAATGTTGGAGAGGGGCTCAAAATAAGCACAATATCAGTTCATGAGATGCTCCAAATCAGATCACAAACAGGCCAAATAAATCATGCAATTTTACGGTAAATATGGAGAATTACAAAGAAAGTGAATGATAGAGAGGCCAAACATAGTTGCGCCCTTCTACAATGTTGTAGAGGGACTCAAAATAGGCCCACTCACAGTTTACATCAGGCTCAAAATCAGATCATTCATAAGCTAGATATTCAATGCAAAATATTGACATAGAAGATGCTATTGAAGCAAGTGTGCCATAGAGGGCTCAAACAGGGTTGAGCCCTTAATCAAAGATCAAAATGAACTCAAAAGGGGACCACTTTTAGTAGGGGTCGGAGCTCAACACAACATGGAAATAGGGTTAAGAAAGGAAGCAAGAAAATGGTACAAAAGAGGGATTTGAGATTTACCCTTGAAGACAAGACTTTTGCTACCTCTTTGCTTGATGAAAGTTGCTTCTAAACCCCCAAGAACTCCTCCTTGCTGCTGGAAATGAAGTGGTGTTGGTGGTGCTAGGAGATGATGAACAAATGAGGCTAACACTTGAAAGTTTTTCAAGGTTTTGGGGATGAAAATGGAGGCAAAGGGAGATGAAGTCTTGAGAGAAAATTTTCTAACCCTAATAAAGAAGAGGGTCAGCCCCTTAAATGGACCAAAAGGGGGTGTAAAAGGGGAGGGAAATGCACCCAAGCTTTCCCTCCCAAAATATCCCCCGGAGGAAAAGATATTTTGGAGACACAGCTGCCCAGCTGTAAAGTGTTCAAAAGGAGGAAGCAGGCTGGCCATGCACTTTTCTTGAAGATGGCCGGCCAGCCACTCCCCATGGCCGGCCAGCCAGGGTCAAAAATGAAAACAACAATTAATGGCCGGCCACCCATTTTTGGTGTCCTCCCAGGTGTGTAGAACAAGACCCCATGGTTGGAATTTGGCAACTCTGAAACAGGAGACACAACATTCAACTTGAAAGAGAGGCTCAAAAATGAAAATCATAATTACTGGCCGGCCATCATTTTTTAGGGTCCTCCCATGTGCCCTCATCACAAATATGTAGTTTTGGTTGGAAAAAAATGGCCCTAGGGTGTTCAACATTAGCCCGGAAGTGAGAAAAACGGGCGCCGGAGGAGCATAACTGGTTATTTGAGATAATTGCTGGCCTCCCACCCTCCAGTGATCTTCCTGGGGATAAAACAGAGGTACCTGCCAAAAATGAACAAAAACCAATGCAAAACGAATGCTCGGGGGCCAAACCGCGAGGTTCGGGGTCCCGAAAATCGGCCGTTAAGCACCGAAAGTGATGTTTGGCCACGAAGTGGGTATCTAAGGCCCCAGTATCCCTCGAAAGGGAGTAAATGAGATGCATGCCAAAAACCGGAGGAATCGGAGATGGTTGGGTGGTCCCGAACCGAGACACACGGCCTGACGGCTCCGAAAACCGGGGACCGGGCTTCGAAATGGGCAAAATGGCCTACGGCCACGAAATGTAGCCCATGGCCACTGAGAGATGGTCTACGGGACCTCTCCCTCCCCTCAGGAAAGAAAACAGAGAAAACCGAGTCTGGTTCGCAAACCGAGGCAAGGCACAGAAGGGAGTTCGGAGGTCCGGAGGCAGGGCGCACGGCCGCGACTCTGAGACTTCTGAACGAGCACAATATGCAACATCACCGAGCGCTCAATCGGTGACGTCTGAGTCTTAAGGTCGGTCAAAAATGGGGTGTCTACACCTATTGATTTTTGGTATAAAACAAAGTGCTGTACGGAACTAAGTGCTGCAATGCGAGTCACCTCTAGAATCCGTGCGAGCCACCTCTTGAGTCCATACATATGTGAACTGAGGCTTATGGCCGTTTTGTGAAAGTTATGAGGCCTATGGCCGTTTTGTGAACATTATGAGGCTTGTGGCCGTTCTGTGACATATGTGAGGCCTATGGCCATTCTGTATGATCTGTTAGTGTGAAACAAAGTGCTGCACGGAACTAAGTGCTACCATGCGAGTCACCTCTAGAATTTGTGCGAGCCACCTCTTGAGTTCATACATGTCTAATAAGAGCTTAATGCCATTCTGATAAGGGCTTAATGTTGTTCTGTTTAAGGGCCAATTTGTGAATGTGTGAACCTACCAGGCCGAGGGCCAATCTGTGACATTGTGAACTAATGAGGCCGTTATGAATATGAGAACAAAATCAGATTTACTACCTGTCTTTTATATTATATGCGCATTGCTCTGCCTTATAATTCAAGTTGAACATTGAGTTATCAAAGTACTATTATTCACTGAGGTTGTCTCACTCTGTACTTTGTCTAATTTTGTAGGTACCAAATCTGGAGGTCAGCCTTAACCCTCGATGCTCGTCTCACTCTTATCACCCTCTGTGTGTCCAGGCAATTAGATGTAGCCTGCCCATTTTTGTGGAGTTTTGTTAAGTTTTTAGCTTGTATGTTGATTATCTATCATATGTTTCCAATCTTTTTATTATACACCAAAACAAGGGGCGGTGTTTGTATATGTGTATGTAAAGAATTACCATCTGATGCGCTGTTTGTGATCCTGGCATGTTAGTGGTCGCTCAATGGATGTAGTTTCTTTTTATTTCATGTTATTTTATAATATATAATGCTTCCGTTCAGGCCCCGTATGTTATGTATATCAGGCTAAGTGTCCGTTTTTGAATAGGTCATGCCCAAGCTTTTAGGGACGAGTTTGGGATGTGACACTTATCCTCAGTAAAAATAATAACAGTAATATTAGGTATCATGAAAAGTCTTTCATGAAAATGATCATGAAAGATTTATGACCTTTGGATTACACTTAGAATAAAGCACCACACACTAATCAAGGTAATCTAAGGATCACAAATCTTTCATGATCATTTTCATGAAATTTTTTTCATAATCTCTAACATTTCCCAAATAATAAATATATTATTGTTTGTTAAGGCCTCCTATTTGTCTGCCTCATTTGATATGGAATATGGGTTTCCTGTGCTGTAAGTGGCCACAATAATAATGAATCATGCTGCACTATGTACGTTAAAGTAGTCAATATTGCTTATCTATTTATCAATATATATATATATTATTTTTTATTTTTTTTTGTATATTTTTCTTCATTCCATACGTTGCATGTATCAAAGTTGACATTCTCCGTGAGACAACTGAGCTTCTGAGCTTCTCTCTCTAGATAATTTCCGGTGATATTTCCACGATTTTCCTGAGATTACTTTTGCATTTTTAAAGTGTAGATTTACCCTCCTCGAATATAGATTTGTAACTTTAGAGTGTAAATCTAGATTTTTTATATTTAAAAAAAGGGATTTTGAGAGTTTCTCTTCTGATTTCTGCATCAATTTTTGAGTAGCAACGGCGGGACGGCGGACGTTGAGGCAGTTTTTACTTCCCAGATCCCATCCACGACTACATCGGTAATCTTCTCTGACTTGTAGAGTTCATGTAATCTTCTCTGACTTCTCTGACGTGTATATGAAGAGTTCATGTGTTTGAAAAAATTAAGCTTTGCTTTGTGTCACACCCCAAAACCGGGCATGACCGGCCGTGGCCCACAGGGACTTAGCCCAAGGCACACGTAAGCCTAAACATGAACCCAAAACCATAAAGAATAAATGTGATGATAGCCCAAGAATAAATCAACACTCAATCCAGTGACATACCACAATGTATGCACAAAACTCGACAAGTAATCTAAAACAAATAGATGTATGTCCTAGAGGTCCATGAAATCGAGTCCCCGCTATGCCAAGAGTCCACTCTAAGTCCTGCTAACACCTGGAAGTGATAAAAATTGAGTCAGCTGATAGCTCAGTGAGTAGCAACATGGATAGTAAATACAGTTCTGAAAACAGGGTTCAATTCCAAAATAAGATATATTTCACAGAAACTAGATTGGCATACAGTTTGGTAAATACAACTGTTTCAAAAAGAAGGTTCCACAGTTCAACACTTAAAATACTCATATCTCGCAAGAATATGATAAACAACGTTTTCCACTTAAAAATACTCATGTCTCGCAAGAACATGATAAACAACATTTTCCGCTTAAAAATACTCATGTCTCGCAAGAACATGATAAACAACATTTTCCACTGATTATAACATGAACACCAATAATTTTCTGGGTACCAATAAAAATAAATAATCTGCCAGACATTTCTCAGGCTATAAGCCCCGTTGGATCCAATACCGAACTAAGAGTCATCCTCAGGATGGCGCCTGGGCCCTGTTCTCAAAGTCGATCCGATTGAAGGTCACCTAGTTATTTTTAAAGGTCTGTTCCTTACAATCGTTGAGCACTAGAGTCATCACGGCCCAACCCGGATCTGTTCCCTAGTGGCCAGAGTCACCACACACAGTGGAATAATTTCCCTGGACTAAATACACATCATGGTCCCAATATTCAAATACACATCAGTTTCGCAAAACATGGTAGTTCATCATTATAAACATGAGACCAAACAAATAGTTTACAGTATGCCAAGTTCACACATCTTTCAGAAATAATTTGATTCATTTGATAATATAATAATTATCAAAACACTTTAATCATGAAACAACAATTTAACTTTCCAACAGTTCAGGGTAGGGGAACATTTATAAAAATATGTAGCATAAAACTACTCACCTGGAAACGAAATAATATAATCCTCGAATAGAGTATGAAAATCCAACTAGTGCCCTGAACCAATATGAAAACTTCATGTCACTACTAATTTCAAACAAGCCTTCCCAACCTATTCGCTAACTTTGAAAATTACAAAACCCACTCCATGCTATTCGAAAAATTCCAATAACCTCCAGATATGATCTAATATATCCTAAGCTTCAAACCCAATTGGTTCCACTTGATTTGCTTATCAAATTAATTATCTACAATTTATTATATCCGAACAGGCTGTTTTCTGTCGCACTTCAAAGAAATTAACGGTTCTCTTAATATACACGAGCAATCAACGCAAGGCCAAAAATGTATGAAACTAGACTCGTAACCGGTTCTAATGACGCTGATTTGATAATTTTCGGATTTATACCCAAAGAGAACAACACTTCCAAAGTTACTGTTTCGGACTGGTTTCCTGGACAGATTTGAATACCTCAAATTATATGGATTTTGACTCCCAAAAATTATGAAAAATTTCCAATATACAATTCAGTATGTAATTAATCTACGGTGAAAATTTCAGATTAAAATTCCTCCGTTTGACATGATTTCTTGATTTTTAAAATCTATGATTCTGCACAGAATTTTATTCCTATCAGCACTCATTCATAATCAAGCTCGGCCATATTCACCTAGTGAAATTTAGATCTAGTCACCTAAATCTTACTTGACAAACATATAATGAATCACCATCAAATCCATGAGTTGTTCAAACACAACAAAATAGAAATCTAACGTACCATAGCAAAAATACTCAAGACAACTTAACAGTACCTTTCCAATGGCAGCAGTAAGTTTGCTCCAAGATTTGGTTGCCCATTCTGACAATTATCTCCTTCACAATTTGATACATGGTAGGCCTAGCAATTAGGACATTTCGTATGGCAACCATAAGCAGTACCATTACTTTCTGTTCTTTCGGAGACCCCATAAACTTGCCGCAGCTCTTCCTTGGCTCCAGCATCTCTTGCTCCCATAAATTGCCATTTACTTCTCCTAGAACTTGATTGAGCAGCTTCTTCAACTGCCAACTCCATTTGTTTTATTTGTTCATGTAGGGACCATAAGCTAGTCGCTTTGTGATACTCCGCCACAATTTCTGAGGGCATTGGTACATGCTTCTCCAGCTCCTTACGATCTTTTATTGTACAAACTACAGAATCTAGTTTAGTTTCGAGATTACGAATTTTAATTGCACAATTCACCTGACTGGAAACACCCTTTAAATTAACAGGAGAAGCAGTCATCCCAAAAAAATTGATGGCCTATTCTCCATAGGTGTTGTGTGATAGAACTCAGACATCACTAGAGAATATGGGTGTTTCTTCACAGCATGATGACATTCATCCAGAATAAGTAGATTGATAGTTTCCATCTTTATTATGCTGTGTCTTAGAATGTTCAAAAGTATTAGAGCTGTCATCACTAAAACCTGCTTTGTTTCAAACTCACGCTGCCACCTCCGAGCATCCCAGAAGTCTTGGCGCATTTCACCACAGTAATGGCCTACTTGGGCAGACTAAGGAAATAAAAGAAGCAAATGGAGGACTACTTCAATCATACTCCAGTGTACCGTCAAAGATACATGAATTAAGAGGAAGACTGACAGCATATCCATGCTCTGGATGAGCAGATCTCCTACAATGCTCCGTCTGTCTTGCCAGACGAATTTTCTTTAGACATACTCCTTCTCCAACTTGTGATTGACACCATTACTCTCTCGATAAAACCATAACCTTTGCAGATCACTACTTGCTAATATAATCACCCACTCGCCTCTGTTTATTTCAGATTCACTTCAGTTCAGTTGCTCATCGAGGAGAGAGAGAGATTGAAGAACTCGATGTCATGTAATTGTATTCTGGCAAGGTGTTAACGTTAGAGGTCCCACAAACAATTCTATTGCACAAACGGCCTCCACTTGAGCCTCTTTATTGGTGGAGGAGGATCCGATGCATTTGTCTCTCTTCCCATGTGCATGAGTGCTCTATAATAATATATATATATATATATATATATATCCTTTACACTAAAAAGACATATTCCAATGCCCCCACTTTGCTTTCTCTAAAAAAATTAATCCTCCACCTCGAAGTTGCTCATTGCCCCCACTTTGATCCCATCTTTTCTTTTATTCATTTTTCTCTTCTTATTTTAATACCCACCGAAAGAATGAAAAGAAAAGCAGCCATGTTATTGTTCCCTCTCTCCATGTGCCTTCTGTGTAAATGTGGCTTTCTTTATACAAAAAAAATTATTTTTCTCTTCCTATGCTTGAACCTTACTCAAGCACGCACTTCCCTCTTTTGTTTATTTTGTTTGCACCACCGAATCATCATCATACATATATATTTCCCTTTTCTTTTTTTTTTCTTTTTTTAGAGATGCCTTATATCAACCACTCAATTTCCCAAATTGTAAATGTCCATCTGAGCTCCCCAAATCATCATTCTCCACCGCCTTTCTTTATTCCATCACCCCACACATCATGATCCTGATTTTTATTTATTTCTGGGTCATTACACTTTGCAGCTCTCACTTTCTCTGTACCCCAGTGTCCATTAATCCTTCTGCTTGATTTTCTTAAATCAAATATTATTTGTAGTTTTCTTCAAAAATCATCCTTCAATAACTCTAGTCATTCCAAAGGCAACAGGTTAATACCAAATTTGGTAGTTCCTATATCAAGGCCATGGGCAGTACCTCCAAACCAAGGCCACTTGACAACCACCACAAAGCCGCCGGCACCACCACCAACAACAACCACCACGTTGGAGCTCCTGCGCTTTCTAAGATGATTCGCCAAGACCTTATCATGATGAAAGAGGCCATGGCAGAGGTTCAGAAGAAGACTGATCATATGAATGTGCAAATCAACCAGGTCTGTGAGAGATTTGAGGAGCTCGAAACAAGAGGAGGGAATGAGACTGAGAGAGAGCTTGGCGAATTGAAAAATGACGTCAAGAAGTTGAAATCCAAGATCCCCTCAAAGCTTATTAAAGTCAATCCTGCTGATTCCCAGCCACGTCGAAATCCGTGGCTTGACGGATCCATTAACCACAACAGCAACCAAGACAATATAAACAAGTCCGGTGACGAAAACATATTGTACAGATTGCACAAGGACCCAAAGTTTGAGCAGAACGCCGCATTTCAACAATTTGAGGTATCTTTCCTTGGCCTCCCATTCACATTAAGGGATTGTTTGTTGTGTTTCTTGAGATTTCCAGAAATGGTTAGTATAAAGAAGAAGTTTATTATTTACTGGTGGATTGGAGAGGGATTTTTACCCCCAAACCCAGAGGACCAAAAAACAAAAGCTGAAATTGCGTTGGGGAAGACGGAAGAGGATTTTGGCAATGAGATATTGGGTGAGCTTATTGCAAAGGACTTCATCGAACCTATCTACAAAAATTGCAGCTTGGTTTCGAATAGCTACAGAATGCTGCCTTTCATTCATTCTGCTTTAACCATTATGGCCGAGAGGTTTGGGTTTAGTCCAGTTTATACTCTGGGTCCAGATACTCCGACTTTTGCTCAATATAATGAGTACAAATGCTTGTTCAATGTTGGTGCAGCTATTATTGATGGCGGGCCTAAACTATTTTCGAAGATGAATCATTTCAAAATTCTTTACTTGGGAAGGTGGCAGAGATCAGTCACGCATCACATTGAAGTTGCAGACACAAAAATACTCCATGGACTGAAGAATATGAATCAGTTGAGGTTTCTTAGCCTTCGAGGAATTTCGTTGATTGCAGAGCTTCCTCAGTTCATTTCACGGCTTACTAGTCTCAAGATCTTGGATCTCAAAGCCTGTCACAACCTTGAGGTGGTTCCAGATGGGATTGGTTTCCTAAAAAATTTGACACACTTGGACATGTCTGAATGTTATCTTTTAGAACACATGCCCAAGGGTATTGGTTCACTATCACAACTCCAAGTCCTGAAGGGGTTCATCATTGGACATTCCACGGACAAAAAATCAGGTACTATCGATGATTTGAGAAAATTGACAAAGCTGAGAAAATTGAGTATATGCATGAGTACTACAGAATTCTCAACAAGTAAGCAGCTCGGTTTAGAAAAATTAGAAACCCTCCAAAAGTTGAAAATATCCTGGCCAGGATACAATTTACAAGGTGAAACTGATGACACACCACGATCAAAACCACACGCCACGCTGACAAGGTCATTTGCCTTCCGCGAAGGGTCTTATCGGGCACCTGTCATGGAACTTCCTTCCTCACTGCAAAAACTGGAACTTGACTGTACGCCTAAGACGTTTATAGTTAGTTGGCTATGGTTTGCCAATTTGAAGAACCTAAAGAAACTCTACGTCAGAGGAGGGCTATTTTGTTATGTAGGTCCAATAGTAGCTACCACAGTTGAGATATTGAGATTGAAGTACTTGAGTGAATTTGAGATGTATTGGAGAGGTTTTAGGGTATTATTTCCCAATTTGATTTACTTGGAGAAAATAGAATGTCCCAGGCTAACTAACTTCCCATGCGATGAGAATGGTTTGTGGATGAATAGAGAAAACTTGTTGTAAGAAATGGCATCATGAATTTGCAATAAGTTGTACAATTTCACTATATGACAATTGATGTCTTGAGAAATAGTGTAATTTCCTTTTCTTGAGAAAGACTAGCTTCATATTCATTTGGTGAATCAAAGCTATGCGAGAATCATTCAGACAAGGCTTAAGCATTATTGGTCAAGAATTCTTTGCATTTTGTCTATTTTATTTATTTATTTATTATTATTTTTTTGGCAGAAAGTTTCATTTTGTAAAGCAAAAAAGCATGTCTTCACTCTCGAAAAATCAAAATTTTCATTTTTATTTTATTTTTTTGTAGTGTTTCATTTGTAGGGATGGACCTAGGGGGCAAGGGACTGCCACCCCAAAGTTCTGAAAAAACTACTGTAATATAGTAGTAATAGTTAAGAATATACCTAAATTATATAAATTCGCCACCCCAAGATTTTTTTGAAAAATTTAATACTCACCTCTGTAAAATATTCTCATATATCTAGCCAAAAATTTATAATTATCTATGTAAGAAAATAATTTAGACTGAACATTTGAAAAACAAAAGGTTGGTTGGATCTTTAACTTTCAAGTTTTAGTCTTCACACTCCAACTCTATGCGTACTCTATTTTCTCTCTTATTCTTGAACTCAGTCCCCATTTTTTTATTTTTTTATTTCAGTTCTCTCTTCAACTCGATCTTTATTTTTGGTTCCTTCTTCATTTATTTCATATTTATTTCAAAATTTCTTATTCAACTTCATTTCTTCCCTTTTTTCTTGTTTCTTGTTTCTTTGTTGGTTTTTTTTCTTTTTTCTTTTTCTTTTTTACTTCTTTATCTTTTTTAGTGTTTTAAGAATTGAAGTTATTTGTAAAAATTAAAATAAGGAGAATGTGATTAATTTACTTTCTCAACTTTATTTTAGCTTAAGGATAGTTATAAATCTTTCAAAATTAAAAATACTTGCAAACTTATAAAAAAATTTATCCCAATGACACAAAAGCAAAACAACTGCATTTAAAATTTTAGTGTAAATTACATTTATAGTCTCTACATTTTGCCCCTTGTGTCATTTTGGTTTATGTAATTTCAATTAGCTTGATTTTGACCATTTATTTTAGATTTTGTATCAATTTAGTCTAATTAATAATGTTGATTAAGGTTTTCATAATGCTAATTAGGGTTTTTGAAGAAAAATAGTTACTGAGTTGGTTGATATTAACTTCCTGAATTGAATTAAATTTACAATTCTACATAAAAAAAAGTATAGCAATGCCGCTTATGTGGCCATTTTTCTTTTAAAAAAAAAAAAAAAAAAAAACTAATAATTGTAATCAAATAGACCAAATTAAAATAAAATCATAAAGTTAGACTCACAATCGAGGCAATTAAAATTAGGTACCAAAATGACAGAAGGACAAAAATATAATTTGCTCAAAATTTTAATTGCAAAACTATATGATTGATATCCTTCAACATTCCCGATTTTAATAGTTATTAACAATTTCTAAGTTGTACCAAGTATTGGTAAAAACATAATATATATATATATATATATATGGTACGCTTTTATAGCAAGTTACATATCTTATTGATTATATTTTTATAATTATATATATTAAATAAATATATCTAATCGTATAGTTTTTTAATATTTTTTATATTGTGTTGATAGAAATTGATATTGCATTTCACATGTTCATTAAAAAAATTTCTTATATATATGTTCGCCTCGTCAAGGTAAAATCTTGCGTCCATCCCTTGTTATTTGATATCAAATTAGTACAATTATAAAACTTAAAGCCAAAAAAAAAAAAAAACAGACATTTAGGCCATAAAGATAATTTCAAAACTTTCGGGACAATAGCCCCAAGGTCTATTCTTTTGGGGCAAAAAAAACAAAATAATTTGAAAGAATCATATTACCCCTAACTATCTCTCCAAGTGCCATCTATATGTTCATCTATCCATTAATGTGTCATACCCTATTTGTCCATGTGTCACTTATCTATTTACATAACTTGTCTATTTGTCCATATCACCATTACCACCAATCGCCGCCACCAGCGACTTTTTCAGACAATCTTCAAGCAACTTTTATGGCGTTGGCGGTGTTTTGATGGTCTAACAGTGATCTAGTGGCAGTGGAGTAAAAATAAAAAAAAAATAAAAAATTATATCACTCAAAACAATTCCAAACAATTTCATTACTCGTATCATTATTTTCATAAAAGATCAATCCTTAGACCAAAATACCATATCCCTCATAGAAATGGACGTACCACCAATTATACCCAAAAAAAAAAAAAACTCTTCATCTTCGTTTAAGGAATGGAAAAAAAAAATGTAAGATAAGAATGTTACAATGAATAAATATTGAGTATAACAGTCATAATATGTGACAATATCATTAGAGAATGAAAAAAAAATTATATTGTTGCAGTAGAAATTACTTAGTTGAGTTATTAGTAAGAGTCGAGTGTTCCCCTAACTCTATTTGTGGTACTTTATTAACCAATGACACCACTTTATGATTTTGGATCCAATTTCGATGATCCAAACCGTTCACATTTTAAGATTTGTTAAGTATATGATATCTGTAAAAAATAAAAATCATCGAACTAAAAACCATTTTTTTAAAAATTTAATAAACAGTTTTCCGAATACATGGTTTCTGATAACCAATCAACTTAATTTTTTATAAGTATGATATAGTCAACAAATCTTAAAATATGAACGGTTCAGATTATTGAAATTGGACTAAAAAATGGGCCTAATGGCCCAACAAGTAGGGAGACAAGGAGAGAAAGCAAGGAGAGGATCCATGCTCCCACTTTACACTCAATATTTGTTTCATTGAAATAATGATCTAGAATAAAATTCAAAAAAAAGAAGATAGAATATATTCGAGTGAAAGAACTTTGTTTTTTTACATTTAAAAAAAAATTTGAAAAAATTAGTAGAAAGTCTCTTCTCAAAAACTTGTTTTGTCATAGATCCTATGAAAATACTTGTGATTTGGTAAGTCCTATATGTTTGAAATTGTATTTTAGAAGATTTTTTTTTAATTTTTAAATTAGATATTTTTCATGACAATTTAACCTTTATAAGGTGGGGTGGAGTGGGGTGGAGAATATGATGGGTCATTATATATATATATAGGAGTGTAATAATGTCTCAGCCCGGCCCACCTAGGCCTAGGCTTGGGCCAGCTCGTGTCGGGCCGCTCAAGTTATAACAGTTCCAGTTTAGACCCGACCCATTTAATACTCTTGAATTTGAGATTCAGTACTATAATTGTTTATATCCCTTGTTGTCTCGTTTATAGTTAAGTTGTGTTGTTGGTTGTGTTTGAAACGGGTTGTGAGTTAGTTTTTTCAAAAGAGTTGTTGTTATGTTTTTTGCTTGTTCGCTAGAGTAGTGTTTTGGCCGCTCGAGCAGTCTTTGAAATCTCCCAGTATTTTGGAGGTCTGCAAGACTTCTAAGAAGGGTGATCTTCGCTCGAGCGGTACTTCTTGCCCTCGAGCAGTCTCGCATATATCAGTTCGGAAAAATGAATTTTTGAATCACTTTTTCATTTCCTCTCTCTCTCTCTCTAAAACCTTCCAAACCCTAATTTCTTCACTTTCTCTCTCTAGTTCTTGCTTAAAACCCCAAATACTCTATCGCCCATTGATTTCTCCACCATTACTCTTTTTAGAAAAAGGTCTAGAGCTCGTCAAAAGTTTCAATCTAATCGGAGAGGATCTTGTTTTTGGCTCCGTCAAAGTTTCACTCTTGCTCTCTTCCTATTTTACTCTTAAGGTAGGAATTTCTTCAACCTTTCATATGATGTTTAGCTTAATTATTTACTTTTTGAAAAATGTTTAGTGAATTAGGGGTTTTGGGTTAAACTTAGGGTTTAGTGTTAGTAAAAGAGGAGTTTTTCAAACAAATTATTGAGAAAGATTATGGATAGGGATGCAAATGAATAGAGTCATTCATGAACAGACTTGAGTTCGACTCGATAAGAGCTCGTTTGAACTCAGTTTGTTAAATTTTTTTTTGCATTCGAGCTTGAGCTTGAGCTTGAGCTTGAGCTCGTTAAATTGTTAATAAACAAACCCAAACATTCTAAAGCTCGGCTCATTAATTGGCTCATTTAATATTTATTATTTATATATTAAATAATGTAAAAATATGTATAAAAAACAAGATAAATATGTTATTTATATATTTAAAAAATATATAGATAGTACATTTATATAATAGTGGTAGTAGATATTATTATTTTGGTAAAATATTGACCTTTTTTTTTAGTATGTTTATATATATTGTATATATAAATGTATAATCAAAGTTTTAATTATAATGTTAGTCTCATATGCAAGTATGAATTTATAAATTTTTTGGCTCATTAAGATTCGTGAACTGACTCGAACTCAAGTAAAGCCTACGCCAACTAGGCTCGAGTTAAATTTTTATTGAGCTCGAGCTCGAACTCGAGCTCAAGTTCGTTAAAATCTTAATAAACAAACCCAAATATACTAAAGCTCGGCCCGGCTCATTTGCAGCCCTAATTGTGGATGTGTATATGTTGGATATTGTTGGAAATTTCTATTTCAAATGTGATTTTGAAAAGTAAAGAAAGTTTTGTTGAAAAATCATTGATGTGGTTTATAATGGAAAAGGAAATAGTGTTGAATTTTGAAAGGATATGAGAAAAGGGTATCTGTTGATGATGAGAATGGAGTTGAATATTTATTATCACTCACATTTTGAAATTTGAAGATTTTATCTATTGTTGGAAAAATTATCTGCTAAGTAGAAATATCTATTCTGGGCTATCGGTGGAAAATAGCTTTGATTGTTATAGAAATTGTATGAGGATTAGGTTAAATTGAAACTAATTTCTCATACATCTTGCATCAAGCTTTGCTTCATAGTTGAATATTGAAAATGTACTATTTTTTTGAGAAAAAGGAGTGTATACCTTGGTGAATCTTGTTAAAGAGTGTGGTTGTGGTTTAATCGTACTTAGTTTTTAAGAAAGAGAATTTACTGACTAATTATAGCTCAATGATCTTATTTTAAGTACTGCACTTAAGGTTTTTAGATCACCTTAAGTATTCAATTCTCAAGTCCAAAAAAATTAATTTGAATTCCTTTTATTTTCTTACTATTTCTCTGTCCGATTCCCTGTCCCCATTTTTTGTCCTATTTATTTTATTTTATTTTGTATTTCAAACGCTCTTCTCATCACATGATATGTCAAAGTAATTAATTTTTTTTAATTAACACATCATGCAGTGAGCAAAGTGTTTGACATAGGGACAAGAAAAATGAGAGTGAATCCCATGTCGTAAAAGTATTTCATATTGTGCAATTATTGAATGTGAAATAATCTATTTTTTCCTCTCATTTTATGATGTATGCCTGAATCAAGAATTCCTTCCATTCATTGTAGCTTTCGATGTGTTTATGCCAGCATACACGTGAAAGCTCAATCTAGAGGAAGTTCAGGAAATGATTAAAAAGAAAGATCTTGATCCAAAAAAAGAAAAGACTAACTATGTTTAGTCTAATTATTCATAATCCTTGTATCTTATTAGGAAGTTACGTGTTCAATTCCCCCTTTAGTTAAGGATTCTCCTTTAATTTGGGAATCAAATTGAGCAGGTTATAAAACTCCTTGCTGGATTTTGACAAGTCATTACCCAAAGCTTTCAAGCTCTTACCCTTAGCTATTTCCTTCTTGATGCAAGGACAATTCAGATCAGTACATTTCCATGATGACATTAATAACAATAAATAAATAAAAATAAGGAACCTGATTCTCTTCTTGTTGTTTGGGCTCGTGGGGCCACCATGAGTCTCAATTCAGTAATTCGAATCATTCATGTCTTAGACCACAACATATAGATCATCCATAAAAATAATTAGGTCAATTAGATAACCGTAGCCATACTAGTTTATGACATTTATTTGTAAAAAAAAAAATAAATAAATGATAAATATTATTTACAAACTAATTTGGACACGATTATTGACTCGACCTAATTTTGTTTATGAATAATCTGTAAAATGTGGTCTAAAAAAGGAACCGCTCGAATAATCGAGGTGAGACCTACGGTGGCCTCATAGGCCCAAACAGCATGTGTGGATTGGACAAAATCTGGTTGCTAAAAGTAAAAGCCAAAGTGATTGAACTCGACTACTTTGTACGAAGATCAATCACAAATTATGTTTTGTTCACAAATCTTCATTGAACAAAACCATTTTCCAGGCCAGGTGATTAGCCAAACTTTATTTGTCTACCCTTATTACACAGCTAGAAAAATGACACCTAAAATGAAGTTGAGTATAATTAATAAAAAGCTTAATTCCAGACTCCTAATCTTTTGAACTATGTTTGGATCATATATTTAAGTAAAAATTTAGAAAGTAAAAGAGAAAATATAAATAAAATATGAATGAAATACACATTTTTTTATAAAAAAAATCTATATTCCAAACACAATCTTAGTACTTTTTACTGTAATCAGTTCAAAGTGGGTTGTCACTGAGATGTTGACTGCTGGAAAAGTTATGGCCTCAACAACAATCGAGCAATTATCCATTGCCTATTGAATAATTTTTCACAACAATCTATCTCTGAGGAGGATGGTACCCAAAAAAAATTTTAAAAATAATTGGGGGGATTGCTTTTTTATCCAAGATGGGCAGTATTGTCAAATAGCTATATTGGGGTACTTCACAAAGAGTAAATAAAATGGAAAATTTCAATTCAATGCAAGCTTTTAAGAAAAATTACAGATAAGTGATAGTGCTGAATTCTTTTGTCTGAATTTGGACAGGTTTCCATTTCTAGATTTATGTTCATTTTTGTGTCACTGGATTCCTTCTTAATCTTTTTCCACATTTGGTTTCTTAGCTTAAAACAATTCTGTTAGATGAAAAATTAACTGGTAGATGATAACGACGAAGAGTTGTCTGATTTTTGCAAATTCTATGAGAAGTCTCACAAGTCGAAGAAGAAGAATGACCACTACAACAAAATGTACCTTTGGCGACTAAACAAAAATTTAGTTGCCAAATGTTGTAGAATTGGCGACCAAAAATTTTTTTAGTCGGCAAAAGGACAATATTTAGCTACTAATTTTTTTTAGTCGGGGTATATTGATTATTGGCGACCAAAAAAAAATTTAGTCGCTAAAAATATTAGAATTGGCAACAAAAAAAATATTTTAGTCGCCATATATTGAGTTTTGGCTACTAAAACCATTTAGTTGCCGAATGTAAAATAAAAAATTATTTTTTATCTTTAGCGACTAAAAGTTTGGTCACCAAAAACATATTTTCAATGACAAAAAAAATATTTTAGTCGCCATTTATTGAGTTTTGACTACTAAAACCATTTAGTTGTCGAATGGAAAATAAAAAATTATTTTTTATCTTTGGACGCCAAAAACTTATTTTCAGCAACAAAAAAAAATTTTAGTCGCCAAAAAACTAAAATATTTGGAAGGAAACATTTCAAATTTTAGAGAAATTTATAAAATTAATTGGCAACCAAAATATTTAGTCACCAAATTACTACTTTTAGCAACTAAATAAATATCCGGTTGTTAAGGTTTTAGTTACTAAATTTCTCCTTTTCCTTATATTTGCCCTAGCCCTTCACAGACACTAATTGTTATCTCTTTCTCACGGGTTATTGCTCTGTCTCTGTCTCTCTTTCTCTGTCTTGTTCTGAATCTCTTAATCTCGTTTTGTTTCTCCTTCATGTTCTTCTCAATCTCTCAATCCCAATTCTTTCGAACTCGATTGAAGGTACGCTCTCTCTCTCTCTCTCTCTCTCTCTCTCTCTCTCTCTCAAGTTTCTTTTTCTGTTTCTTCTTGTTTTCGGGTTTGAATCTACACCTAGGGTTTTGATCGAGTTCAATTTACTCTTTCTCGGAAGTTCTTCTGTATGTTTCTATCTTCCTTCATTTCTTCTTATTTTGCGATTTGAATCTGTGCCTAGGGTTTGGATCAACAGATGACCCTTGCAATTTCTAGGGTTTTCCATTTCGATTACATCACCAATGGGCGAATTGAAGATAGAAGAGATGTCTCTCCCTGCTCTGTTCGATCAGGCTTGAAAGATCCATCTATCAGCTTCCGAATCTGGCATTGATCAGGTATATATGAATGTATCGAGTCACCCTTTGGGGCCACTGGAGGTTTGCCCGGTCATTAACTTCAGGGCCCTCAGGATTAGTCCTGGCTTCCCTTAAAATCAGCGGGTTGGGGATACCTGAGTTATCAAAATATATATATATATATATGAATGTATTGATGTAAATATTAGTGTATGAATCTCTTATTAGAGTCCTTGATAGATATTGCTATGGAATCTCTTAATATAGTTGACCCATGAACCAAACAAAATAGAAAGAAAATGGAAATTGCAGTGATATGAAAACCAACCTGATTGGTTTTACATAAACATACTCCCCTGTTAGCTGTGGGTAATGCAGATTGACTGCAGTAGATATGCACCTTGCAATTTCTTGGCTATTTAGGTTTCATTAAAGCAAAACCACCTCATTCAATGGCTAGGGTGTTTTACTTTATGATGTTGCAGGGATGCCAGTCTGGCAAAAGATTGATGATGGCAGCAACAAGCCTTATATCTTCTGTAAGTACATGTCATTAATAGAAGGATCCCTACACTTATTTTGTATATGTTTAAATAACAAAAAATACTACACTCTCGTGTTTTTATTTATTTCATTATAGTATTAGTATGAGATAAGTGATGAAAATTTATGTATGCACAATCTGCATGTTTGGATGCCCTTCACCAGTGTTTGTAATTTTCTTAAACTTTGTATACAAGAAATGCTATTTTCCAACTTCCACAATAAGTTCATGTCGCACACCACATATTTCTTGGCCCTTTGGTTCCCACAAAGAAACAAGAGGTGCAAAATTTTCTTCTACCTGCTGGTAGCTTCGTCCTATTGACTACCTTGTGATGCCTTACTTTTAACTTTATGAATGTCATCCTGCTGCTACTCACATAAATTTTTTGTCTCGTGTCATCCCATGAGTCTGGTATGCAATCTTCTCTTCACCCTTCTAAAAATGGATTTTGACTTTTAAGAGCCTCACTTGAATGCTAATCAGAAGTTCTAAAGGTATAATTAAAATGTTCTATTGGAAGTTAGGAACTTATCTATCATTGTTGAAGACACCTCCAAGTAAAGAAACTTTTGGCTACCAAATAGTTAGTCGCCAAACATACACGCTCAATTGGCTTCTAAATAATTTAGTCGCTAAAAATAAAATATATATATATTTAATTATGTAAAAAAAATATATCGCAACTAAAGTTTTAGTCGCCGATAGGTCACTTTTGACTACCAAAAAAATTTTAGTCACCGATTGTCTTCCCCAACGAACTATTGGCGACCAAACTGGCAACCAAATATATTAGTTGCCAAAAGTAATTGGCGACTAAAATAAGGCTTTTGGAGACTAAAATTTTAGTCGCCAAAAGTGAAATTTATTGTAGTGCAAATTGGTGACCAGAAATTATATTAGTCGGCAAAAGTACAATATTTTAGCTACTAATTTCTTTTAGTCGAGGTATATTGATTATTGGTGACTAAAAAAAATTAGTCGCTAAAAAAGCCACAATTGGAGACTGAAAAAAAAAATTTAGTCACTGTATAGTATTTTTTGGCGACTAAAGTTTTAAATTAGCGACCAAATTATAATTTAGTCACCAATACTATCGCCGATAGGCTATTACCAACTACCTGGGCAGCAAAATTTTTTAGTCGCCATTGACTTTCGAGAACCAAAATATAGGGCTTTGGCGACTAATATTTTAGTCGCCAAATATGTCATTTCCTATAGTGAAAATAATGCATTTGCATTTTCAACAAAATGCCACTATTTGTGTTTGCCTTTAATAGTAACAGAGTTATGCTAGGATCCAATGTCGCTGCTATGCATGAAGTACAGCGGTGACTGTTGTGCGGCCGTGAGAATCATTTCAGGACTTATTTTGATGATTCAAACCGTTCAAATTTTAAGAAATATCGAGAACAATAAATGCCTTTAAAAAATTAAGTTGATCTGATATTAATAACTTCTTCAAACTGAAAACAAATTCGATTTGATGAATAAGTTACTGATATCCATTTTACTTGATTTTTTTACAAATATATTATTCTTGATATTTTCTAAAATTTGAACGGTTCAGATCTTCAAAATAGAACCCGAAATGAATCTCATGGACTGCACAACAGTGACACTGGATGCATTATGCTAACAGCAAAACCAAGAATATAATGGCGTTTTATTAAATGTTGACTTTAAGCACCTCTCAACGTTTAATAAAGGTCGTAGAGATATGACGACAACCATATTATGAGCATCTTTCATAAAATGTCATATTACTTTTACCAACACGTAAATGGCCTGCTGGCATTTATGAAACCTCAATAAATTCCAAATTTCCTATAGTGAAAAAAATAAAACATTATTTTTAGGTTACCAATTTTAGTTGATAGCAGGCATATTTTGCGAAACTTCCAATTAATATTTAGAAATGGAGATTGATATGTGCGAGCAATAATGTTTTATTACAGTTTAAGTATAGAACAACTATTAACTAGAGTATAGTGTAGAGTTCGTTACTTCATTAAGTAGAGATTCAATACAGAGTACACCTTCATGATAGATAATAGTCCATTTTTGCACGAAAATCTCTTATTTTACTTTAATCTTAAAATAAGTGAAGGGGCATCAGTTTTTTTATATCAAATTAATTATTTAATTGATTAATTGGTGTAATAAGTAATGTATATAATTATGAGTTATGAGAGTTAGTGAATAGTCAAACGACTAATACTATATGTAACAATTAGTACACTAATTAGTGTACTAATTGATAATGTGGCATAATTTAAGATATTTTTAGTATTTGTAATTTATATAATGAGAGGAGTCAACAATAATGTCATAACTAGTGTTGGTATACTAATTAGTACACTAATTGATACATATATCACCACTCATAATCAACATATGGGAATGTGTAAGCTTCTCACATTGGATAGATAAGAGAAGATGGAAAGGCTTATAATCATTTACTAGCCTATCACACGTGCTATGCACGAGATAATTATAAATATTTATATTTGTTTTAATTTTTTTTAATATATAAATTATGTTTTTTAAGATTTTTTTATAAAAATAATTTAACAATCTTATCACTAACTATAGTGTACAGGAGAAATTAAAAAGGCTACTGCAGTAACTATGCATGAGCTGTATCTATAATTATTTGTATGAGGGGATTTTAAATGCTAATAAGGGATTTTGACCAAATCAATAAATGCAGGCATGTAGATTAGAAAAAGTTAATAAATGCTGATTAGGGGATTTTGACCAAATCAATAAATATTGAGGTTTTTTTTTTTTTTTTAAATCAAAAATTTAGAAAATTAAGATTGAGAGATTGGAATTCCCACAAGGCTTGGGGTTTAGAAACTCCATTTTTCTTAATATATTTACAATTATCTATATATGTGAATTGCGATTTTTAAATGTTTAGTGTTATTATGAGGGATAATAATCATATGTGTTGGGACTTTTCAAAGAATTCAAATGTGTTGGATTTCAAAAAAAAAATTTTATACTTGTTCTTAATGCATTAAAGTGTTATTATGAGGGTAAGATTTGGAAGTTCGGAGAAGTTAATAAATGCTAAGGTTTTTTTTTTTCAAAAAATTAAAAAATCAGGAAATTTATATTGGGAGATTGGAACTCCCACAAGACTTGGGGTTAAAAACCCCATTTTGCTTAATATATAGTATAGATGTTATTGGGTTTGAATAAAAGAGGGAATTGCATCTCAGTGGGATAGGAAAAAAAATTAAAGGGTGTTATATGCCTTAATTAGTGTACTAACTAGTGTACTAATACTAATTATGACATTATTATTGATCTCACTCATTATACAAATTATAAATACTAAAAATATCTTAAATTATGTCACATCATTAATTGGTACATTAGTTAGTGCACTAATTGGTACATATAACATTAGTCAAAAAAATTTATAGAGGATTTTCACTGGCATTCTATCACATAATCATTTACACCTTACCTATTTTTATAATTTGTTTTCTCTGTCTTATTGTGCTATAATTCTCCTTAAATATGACATGCAAGTAGAGGTCTAACTTAGAGCATCTTCAATTGTTGTTGCTATAATACCATTGCTATTGCTATAATTTGGCAATGAATAGTGTTATTTGCCAAATTATAGCAATGGTGCTCCAATGGTCACTTGTTATTTTGGCAATTTTCAACCAACTTTCTCTTTTAGTTTGTAGGTGTTGTTTGGATATAGGTTTTTTTTGTAATTTTATTTTTGTTTATTTTTTGTCTTTTATGACCTTTTTTTAACTATTTGTAAAAAAAAATTATATATTTATATTATTCTCGACTAGACAAATATAAAAAATGAAAAAAAATTGAAAAATTAGAAGAAAAAAGTTAAATATAATTCAATTTGAAAAATTAAATAGAAAAATTAAATTTGAAAAATTACTTGGTTTTCTATTATTTTAATTCTGTTTTTTCAACTGAATTTGGAGCCACCAAAATGTTCATATTTGCTAATGTGACATGTTTGGCAGTTGCTATTTTACTTACCAAATTTGAGAACAAATATGGCATATGCCATCTTTGGTAAGTAAAATAGCAAGCCATTGGAGACCCACTTTTTATCACTATTGCTAAATTATAGCTTTGACCAGTGTTTTGAGAGTTCCATTGGAGATGCTTTTACGAATGCAGAGGAAAAACACGTGGAGGACTTTTTTTTTCTTTTTTTTTCTGACAATTGTCACTTGTGGTCATCAAATTGAAATACATTAAGAAATGTTGGTGAATTTTCAAAATGGTTTTTTTTTTTTTTAATTTATAGTTTAATTTTTGGGTATTTTCAAAACCTTCCTTGTTTTTTTTTGGAATGCATTAATTAAGCTTGGAGACTTTGTACCACATTGGAAAGAGAGCAAAACATGGAGCACTTAATAAAGTGCTATATAGAATATTTTTTTGAATATGGAATTATGGGATGAAAGCTAGTGTGTATGCACCCACACCGCAAGGATGATACTTCGCACCATCCGCACACGCGCGCGCGCGTGGCGTGGGCTGTGTGGCGTTTGATGGCGCACTTTGCACTTAGCATGGACGAATTGGCGCCATGAGGGCACTTTCCTATTTGTATCGGATAGGTTGGAGCGATGATGTGGATCTGACGTGGCATGGGTGACGTGGAATACAGTCAGCTCCACGTGATAGTGACGTGTCATCCATTGGCGATAAGTCAACCAACAAATCAAACGGTTGTGTGTCAGATCTGGAATGGGTTGATCATAGCCGTTGATTGGAGATGCGCGCGACCGTACGGATAAGATGGCACCGATCGTGATCAGGTGTGATTAGTCAAGGCATCTATTCGGTGTCAGAATGATCTGCACCATAGATCATCGATCCAACAGTCAGATCTAATCGGGTGCGATCAAGAGACATGACCATTCGATCAGATCCATCAAGGTCTATAAATAGGTTACGAATTCAGCCATTTCATTCCATCCAAAAATTCAGAATTCATTCCTGCAACTCTCTCTCTCTTTCCCTCTTCATCTTGAATTTTCGATCAAGAAAGTCTTAAGCAAATTTCTGCTTTTCTTATTGGTAATCAAGTTCTGCAGATTTGATTATCAATGTCTTGGTTTTCTTGATTATATTAAGAGTATTCTGATCTATTGTCGTCAGTGCAGACGCCGATAGACTAGATCTTTAGATCAAGTTTCATTGTATTCTGGAGGCAAATTTGTTGTAACCCCTCTGCACACCTTTTGGTGGGTACAAATATTGTCTTTAGGAAAGCGACTTGGTATCACGACTTGAAGCACTATTTTTCTATTCTATATAGACAAGATCATTGCCAAATTTTGAAGACCTGAAGTCCACCATTTGAAAATTTCAAGGCCCTTTGTTCCAACAAGATATACATTTAGCAAAGAAAAGAAAAAATATGTATGAAATGTAATTATATTTTATTTATATTACACATTCCTTTTCTTTAATTTTTTTTTTTTTTAAATTTCTATCCAAATTCATACTTCAAACGCAACCTAATAATTAAATGGATAAAATTTAAACATTAAGAACTAAAAGGAAAAATTATAACAAAATTTTTTTTTCTAAAATTTGACTCTTATAACAAAATAAACTCTCAGTTATTAATTTATCAATTTAAACTCTAAATTTTTTATTTGTTTTCAGAAATGGACAACATTACCAAATTTGAAAGTCGCCACCAAATCTTTTGAGAAAATTAGAAAACTCGTGACTCGTGCCAAGGCTTACTATTCGTTGTAACAAAAAATGTCACGGTTCGAAATATTAGATATGAGAGGAGAATGTCACTAATTGAACATCCTCGCTCACCTGATCAAAACTCGCCCTCTACTAACCATAATATGAATTTTATAGACAATATATGTTCATGTTCTGATTTTTTAATAAATCTAAAAATTACTATGTGAAGCAAACAAGTATAGACTGTGTTGTTCATTTTAGAACAGTTTGATTTCATGAATTTTGAAAGAATTTTGAGATATGTGCAACTCACAATGAAATTGAGCCCACATGCATAAGAAATCAATACTATTCCATATTAAACTACACAATCTCCATCCACTGGCAATCATAGAGATATATTAATTAAACAAGTAGCTGCATGGTAGGATGTTAAACATAATAAGAAAATTATATACAAGAGGGATACTAAACCTATAAATGCTTACCTGTATTTACTAGCGTCCAACGAAAAACTATAAAAGAAAGTTACAATACTGAATATTTACAATACCGAATAAAAGACATGGGATGAGAATTATTATAAAACAAAAGAAATGGGGTTGAAAATTATTACAAGAAGTTGAATTTAACAAATCATATAACTAATTTATTTATAACATCTAAAAATAGGTGGTTCAGCCGACCATTTGTAACAAGCTAAATCACATGTAAAATAAGAAACAAAATTCAAAATAAAGAAACTAATCAGATGACTAAGTCAATCATTTCTAACAAGCTAAATCACATATGTAAAGTAAGAAACAAAATGTAAGAAATAAAGAAACTACATCAGGTGGCTCGGCCAACCATTTCTACCATGTTATATTATACATTTAAAGATAAGAGAAATAAAAAGAAAATAAATGAGAAAAGCGCAAAAACTCACCTTTGGAAGAAATGATGAATTTTTTGATTACTAAACTTTCTTTATAACATCCTCACGGTTATGGAGTATGCTTTGAGATCTCAACAAGCAGTTTCAAGTTTAAGCTTTAATGGAATTTTTGGGTGGTATATATCAATGAATAGAAAGGTTGATTGAAAGCTTTGGTTGAAAAGGCTCTCTTGCTCTCAAAATAACTCAAAGTTTTTTAAAATCAAATTTTCTCCCTCAAGATTTCTTTGAAATAAAAATTCTTACAACCAAAATTCTCTTATCAAGACTTTTGAAACAAAATTTTCTTTTTCCAAAATTTTCTCTCTTTTTTTTAAAATTTTTTTTTTTTGTTTTTTGTCTTGAAACAAAATTTTCTCTTCCAAAATTTTTCCTTTTTCTTTTCTTTTCTTTTCTTTTCTTCTTTTTTTAATTTTTTTTTTTTTATATAGAATTCCAAAACACTTAAAACATATGGCTAGTCATGTGGTATTTCCAAAACAACAATGATTGAGACCCCTTTTTTGAGGACCCCACAACCTCTTTTGGATATCAACCATTAATGTATGTGTGGGACATATGGTTGAGATCCAAAAGGAGTTGTGGGGGTCCCAAAAAAAAAAGGGTCCCAAGCATTTTTGTTTCAAAAAACATGTGGTTAGCCATGTGATATCTCAAAATCACGTGACTTGCCATGTGGTATGTGAGTCAATTTTTCCAAAAATGTTAAATTTTTCAGACAAAAAAAAATTCGGAAAAATATTTTTGAATAGGTCTAAAATAATTTGACCAAAACAGGTGTAAGATTGGAATTAAAACTTAAACCAAACTTTTTTTCTGAGAAATTCGTAAAATAGCACATTCTAATTTTCATCATCGGGTGTTTGAAAGAAAGCGTCGAAGTCTTAATGCCGATCAAAATGGGGTGTTTACAAAAACCAACAGAAAAAACGATGTTTTAGTTATTAAACTCAAAAAAAATGATATTTTAAACATTTTATCTACATCTATAATGAATTTAATGACTAACACATCTTTTGTCGTGATTTTACTTAAAAAAATAACCTTATGATTTAGATTATGAACAAGTTAAAATATTAATTTTTAAATTGATATAAGTTAAAATTAAAATTTTATTTTTTTACCAGAGTTAAATTTTGATCTTTTTTTTTTTTTTTTTACCCTGAACTAAAATTATATATTTTGGAGGCTAAACAGTAATTACACTGCACATTTCAGGCTCCGTTTGGCAAGATGGTTGTAACTAAATTCGCTCAAATAAGTTAAAAAATTAATAAGATAAAATATTATATTTAAATAATAACTATTTCAATTTTTCTCTCTTTAAATTATAAAAAAAAATCAAAAATTTATCTCAAATTTTTTTTAATCAAACTAAAATAATCACAAAAAATAAATAAATAAATAAATAAATAAATAAAGAAGAAGAAGAAGAGTCAGGAATCGTCGTTTTCAACTAATGAAATTAATGGCGAAGGAGCCTGGTCCAGTGTATATATAGAAACCGGAGATGAAAATTGAATACACGACTTTGGTATTGAGTTGCTGTGCTCTGTCGTGGAAAGAATAACAACTCAAGTCGCATTCCGGTCATCAATTCATTCTCACCATTTCCCAATACTCAGGTTTTCTCTCTCTCTCTATCTCTCTCTCTCTCTCTCTCTCTCGTATTGTTCTTGGGTTTGTCAAGCTTCTCTGAGAATTGTGTGATTCCATATATAATTTATCTTGAGTTATATACCAAAAAAATGCATGTTGAAATTTGTGAGACAAACAATCATTCAAACTTGCCGATGATGTTTCCAACTCTTTCTGTAGAGATACGTCAGATTGCCCGGTTATAGTTTCAGATCTTGATTTTGATTTTGATTCCTATTTTCTTCTCATAACCCTGGGTTTCACGTCTATCCTCATCCATTCTGGGTTTGCTTTGCAAATGTATTTTTTTTATTATCAAAGATAGATCGAAATTAAGCTGCGAAAATAACCAGTTGGTCAGTTTTTATAAGAAATTCTATTATTTTTCTTTTTAGTTAAGATCATTTTTTTTTTTAATTATGACCTTATTTTAATTATAAAATCCTTGATTTTGTGTCTTGTGTTGTTTGGTTATGAATTTTTTTTTTAGTTATATAAAAAATATAAAATTATATCATTTTCTCCTTTAATTATAACGTGCATATGGTACACACTTTTTTCAATATCACCAAAATTTTCTCTTCTTTACTTCATATTTTTCTCCAACCAAAACACTACTCTTTATATCCAAAATTCTACCTATTGGGAGAGGGACACTCCTCTGGCATGTTGAATTCGGATGACGAGGAAATGAAACGCAAGACGCTCCTTCATCACGCGGCTTTTCCTCCATTTGAAAGTAGGTCACTTTTGATGAATAGTAATTGCAAATTTTCAAAGCTTGTGTTACAATAATTTGAGAGAATGAGAGAGAGAACAACTGAATGTTGTATATTAATGTATATGTTTACAATGAACTTAATAGGCTCCATTTATAGAGAGAAGCACCGAAAGCATTTATATTACTTTACATTAAACAACCGAAAGCAAACCATTATTCAAGGTGAGTGGGTGTGTGCTTTGTGCTTTACAGTGTAGTGGGTGCTTTACAGTGTAGTGTACACATATAGTAATATTAACAGCTTGCACCGTAGCTTTATTAAAATATTTGAATGTGCAATGACTTACAAAGTAATTTTTCTAAGAAAATATTTAAATGCACGGTGATTTCTCTATTAAAAAATTTGTATGTATAGTAAAAATTTTTTAAATAACATTTATATGATATCTGAAAATATATACTCCTTTTATAATCTTTGTAGTTATTGTAGAGATTTTTGGATACACTCCAATGAAGACAACTCACCACCACGTGAATGTATCAAATTTCTCAAAAGAAAACAATCTACTAGTATCAAATTTGTCAAAAAATTAATAGTGACCAACTGATTTAATTTCAAAATGTGAATAGTAAAATTACTATTTATGCACAGTAACTTCCACGAAATTCAAACATGCATAGTAAATATATATGATGCAACCGAAATCTATTTTCATATTTTGTGTCAAATGATTGTAAAAAAATATATATATATATATTAAAAAATCACAATTTATCAAATAATATTTAGATATCATCAAAATTAAACCACATGACTAGCAATTTTTTTAGTTTTTTTTTTTCCAATTTTCGTTAATGAGGTGATTGTTAAATCCAAATATTAATATAATTTGTAAGAACGTTATTCAAAAGTCCACAAACTAAGCTATTAAGTCCATAATGCTCTGCAAAATGACAAAATTACCCATATTTTTCCATCTTTCTCTTTACAAGAGACAACTATGTGTTTCTAGAGAGAAAAAGTAAAGCCCCAACTAATAAACCCCTTCTCTCTACCTGTTCAACTTCTCTCTCAACCACTACAACTCTCCTCTTCTCTATCATTTCTATATGGGTTTTCACCGCTACAAAGTTTGCTCACTCTCACTCTCACGCCACTCCGGCGCCGATCGTCGACTGTTCCAGCCTTATCTCCAACATGGTTGATTGCCTGTCCTATGTCACTGCCAGCAATACCGTCAAGAAGCCGAGGGAACTTGCTGCTCCAACCTCAAAACGATGCTAAAATTTGATGCCGAGTTTAGGGTTTCAATGATTGAGATCTGGACGAAACTCCATGAACAGACTGACTGGGCTTCGGATGACGAAATCCACCACTGGAGTTCACCATACCGTTAATGTTGTTTTCGATTGTGTTCACTCGGCTTGTGAAAGAATCAGCTTACGAGCTTATGTTCCACCGAGCAATGAGTTCCGCTCTTTACAACAAGTACTGTAAAAACCTAAGTAGAATATTAGTGACCCATTTGTTCAACCGAAAAAGAATCCTTTGTTCGGATATTTTCGACAAAAAATGGGGATTAAAATGGTGAACCAAATTAAAGGTTTAATGGAGAGGAATAAAGTGGTTGAAATCAAACGAGTATTGCATTTTGGGTCGCTGAACAATGTGACGATGAGTGTGCTTGGGAGCTCTTATAACTTCAATGGCTGTGATGGGTCTGAGCTTGAGCGTTTGGTGAGTGAAGGATATGAGTTACTTGGGATATTCAACTGGAGTGATCATTTTCCTCTTCTGGGTGGTTTGGATTTGCAAGGAGTAAGGAAGAGGTGTAGAGAGCTTATTGATAGAGTGAATGTATTTGTTGGGAAGATCATTGAAGAACATAGATTTAAGAGGTCTACAAATGAAAAGATGAGTAAAAATTCAATAGATAGGGGAAATAGACTTGGTGAATTTCAATAGATAGGGAAAATAAGCTTGGTGAATTTCAACAGATAGAAAAAAAATAGGCTTGGTGAATTTCAATAAATAGGTTGTTTGGTGAATTTCATTAGATAAAAAAAATAGGCTTGGTGAATTTTAACAAATAGAGAATGTAGGCTTAGGTCTGAGCTTGAAGGTTTGATGAGTAAAGGGTATGAGTTGCTTGGGATATTAAATTGAAGTGATCATTTTTGTCTTTTGGGCAGTTTGGATTTGCTAAAAGTGAGGAAAAGATATAGAGAGCTTGTTGATAAAGGTAATGTGTTTGTTGGGAAGATCATTAAAGAACACAAATTCAAGAGGTCTAAGAATGAAAAAATGAGTAAAAATTCAATAGATAAGGGAAATAGGCTTGGTGAATTTCAACAGATATGGAAAATAAGCTTAGTGAATTTCAATAGATAGAAAAAAATAATCCTGGTGAATTTCAATAGATAGAAAAAAATAGGCTTAGTAAATTTCAATAGATAGGTTGTTTGGTAAATTTCAACAAATAGGAAAAAATAGGCTTGGTGAATTTCAATAAATATGGAAAATAAGCTTCATGAATTTCAACAGATAGATTCAAAAAAATTATTTAAAATAATTTTGAAAAATAGATATGAATTTGAATATATAGGTTCCAAAAAATTGAACATATAAAAAAGATTTTAAAAAATAGGTTAAAAGGCAAAATTGAAAACAAAATGTCTTCCAAAACAACAAAACATATTTCTCACTACAATATTTCACAAGGAGTGTACTTTTCACCAAAAAAAAAAAAAGAAAAAGAAAAAAGAAATACTCATGGGACCTAACATCTCAAGCAATTCTCAAATTGGATTTATTGCCAATTTTCTCTAAAAAGTATATAATTTGTGATTAAAAAAAATACTAAATACTAAAAAAATACAAAATTCAATTTATATTTATTTTTGCATTTATTGAATTTTTTAAAGATTTCTTCACAAATATTTTTCTTTTTGCATATATCTAAATTAGGTGCATCTAAAAAAATTGAATAAAATATTACAAAAATTCACTTAAAAAAATACGAAATTGAAAACTCAAAAACTATTTAAAAAATTTCAAAACCAAATAGAGTGAATGATCTTGTTTATAATTTTTAAAATCCTATTTACTTATGATTTTTGACTAAAGTTGATTATTTAATTGTGAGTAGCACTGTAATTAATATGCATGAGAAAGGGTAAAAGTGGAAGGAAGTATAGTATTAATGAGGTTTTGAACTAGAGTAATTCTACTTACATAACAAAAGCAGCTTATTACACCCAAATTTTTTAAAAAAATCTTATTAAACTTTTATCCCTTTCTAAAATTACCAAAAAAAGACCCTCAAAACACTAACCCTAATTTTATTAACACACCCATCTTTTCCCATCATCTTTATTAGTCACCATCACTGCATCTGTTGATTCCTACTGTCAGCGACTCCCACTGTTACCCCTTACTACCCTTTCTCTTCTCTTACGTCGCTTGTTGCCTTCACTCCTTTACACCATCACAACCCAACCATGCTCCTCACTTTCCTCCGTTATGCATTCTTAGCCTCCACCACTACCATAACTGTCGCCGCTATGAACCAATCTGGCACCATAGCACCAAACCCTCATTACCACGACCCAATTCGTCTCCAAAATCCAACACCTCGTATGAGAAAAAGAAAATGGGATCCAGGGTAGAAAAAAGAAGAGAAGATAGAGGAGGTGAGAGGAAATGATAGTAAAGAGAGGCTGGTTCGCGCAGCAGTGAAGGGATCTAGTTCGTCCCTAGGGTTTCTCTCTCTCTCTCTCTCTCTCTCTTCCCGTGCAACGGTAGAAAAGATGAGTTTGGTTTGCGATGGATTTGGGGTTTCAAAGCTCGATGGGATGGTAGGTTTCAATGGGGCCATGAGAGAGCCGACGGGAGAAGGAGGAGGAACAACAGTGATGAAGAGGATTGGCGACGAGGGATAGCCTAGAGAGGGGGTGACGATTGTGAGAAGGACGTCGGTGGTCTAGATGATAGAATCGAAGATGGTGGTTGTGGCGGTTGGAAGGGTGGTCACCAGTAGGGGTGAGTATGGATGTTAGGTTTGGGTGTAAAAATGAGGGTATGATGGGTATTATGGTGATTGTAAAGGGAGAATTGAATGTTGATGTGTTGTGTGATGAGAAATTAAGTGTAATAAGGAATTTTTGTAGTATAAGTAGAATTACTCTTTGAACTATTTGAAACAATTTATTTAAAGTAAGACTGAATGGTTACTACAAGAAAATACACTTTTGGCGACTAAAAAATTAGTCGCCAAAAGTATTGATTTTAGTCGCCGAAACACTTTGCCGACTAAACAATTTGGTCGCTGGATTTGTCGGGGATACATAGTCGCCGAAGGAATTAGCCACTAAAATACATTTAGTCGCCATAAGTAGTACAAAATACCGACTAACGTGTTAGTAGGCAAAAATAACAGGCATTGGCGACGAAAACAGTTGTAGTCGCTGATAAGTGACATTAGCGACTAACATGTTAGTCGCCCAAACCGTTCA
This sequence comes from Camellia japonica, assembly GCA_030407325.1. NCBI lineage: Eukaryota > Viridiplantae > Streptophyta > Magnoliopsida > Ericales > Theaceae > Camellia > Camellia japonica. The sequence goes on from JAPPVO010000014.1 coordinate 34,892,249, forward strand.
TTAATTTCTTTAACTCAAATATTTAGCTACTAAAGTTTTTGTCACCAAAAATTACAATATCTACGGCGACGACATCATTAGTTGCCAAAAATATGCTCCATTTTAGCTACTAAAACAGGTAGTCGCCATAACTGTTTTCGAGTTGTTTTGGCTACTAAATATTTAGTCGCCAAAAGTCTTTTGAGTTTTAGCCACTACACATTTAGTTGTCATAACTGTTTTCCAGTTGTTTTTGGCTACTAAATTATTAGTCGCCAAAAGTCGTTTGAGTTTTAGCTACTACACATTTAGTCGCCATAAGTGTTTTTTGATTCGTTTTGGCTACTAAATATTTAGTCGCCAAAAGATTTATTTCTTTTTAGCTACCAATTGATTCGTCACCAAAAGCGTCATTTTATATTATTGTTTTGTTTGTTTCATTTTACTAAATTTCGTCCGAACCTGTATGTATCCACCGCAACCTATAATACGTATACAACCTATATATATTATTATCTATTCCGTAATGCATGTTTCACTTAGAACCATGAAACAAAAATGAATACCTGCTATATATATTCCAACTACAAATAATAATGTAAACTTATGTACGAACAAACTATATATATTCCAATTACAAATAATAACATCATACATTCCAAATACGTTACCAAAATTATGTCCTCTATACACAACATTTTTACTATACTATGCATTGTAATGACCATTTGACAAGGTACAAATTACTATGGTAATATGTACCACGACAAAAGGTAATCTATATTAATTAATACTAGAGCCTTTAATACAAGCTCCAAAAAATACTATAGGCTTGTTTGGTAGAGCTTATAAGCTACTTATTTCAACTTTTAGCTTAATTTAAGCCAAAATATTGTGTTTGGTGCAGTTTAAGTTAACCAGCTTATAGCTTAAATTAAGCTATTTTTCAGCTTATCTCAAAAGTTGGTCAGGGGATGCTTAAATTTTTGACTTAAGCGCGCAGCTGGTGCGCCGGGGGGGGGGGGGGGGCTAAAATTACTTAAATGCCCTCGTCAATACTCAAATATTAATATTAATTAATAAATAAAAAATTGTATATTTCTGAAGAAAAAGAAAAAAATCAATATTAATTGGTATTAATTATTAATAAATTCATGTTGTATATTTTTATATTAATTAAAAAATAAAAAATTATATATTTCTCAAGAAAAAGAAAAAAATCTATATTAATTGGTATTAATTATTAATAAATTAATATTGTATACTTTTGTAATGAATTAATTATTAATTGATACTAATTAATAACAATTGTTGATATTAATATTAATTGATACTAAGAAAAATTAAATATTAATATTAATTTATACTAAATAATAATTTTAGTATTAATTGAGACTAATTAAGCCATTAATTGATACTAATTAATAATTTTAGTATTAATTGATACTAATTAAGCAATTAATTAATACTAATTAATTTATAATGAAAAATAATTGTGACAATAATACTTCCATTCATTTTTAGCAAATATATCAATTTTTATATTAATTGATATTAATTAATACTAATTATATTAACTTTTATTAATGAAAATTTAAACTGAAAAAAAATGACAAAATAATCATTTTTATATCATATAAGGGTAGAAAGAACAATTATACAGTAAAAAGCTATTTTATAGCTTATTAACCAAACACTACTCTGCTGCTTAAATTTATAATCTCACAGCTGTACCAAACAAGTTAATAGCTTATGTTCACAGCTATAAGCCATAATCTGTTAAGTTATAATCTATAATCACTTTTCCATAGCTCTACCAAACGGGACCTATGTACCCCACCATAAATTATATGTACGATGCATCCAAATTTCACGGTTCATTGATGCTATACCACCGGAGCAATTAATACAAGCTCGAAAAATACTTTGTACCCCGCCAAAAATTATATGTTCGATGCATCCATAGTCCACAAAAAAAGTATAAGACGATAAAAAACTTCCCAACTTTGCATAAGTGTGAATTATCTTCCGGGAAAAAATTAGAAGATTCACATGTCAATGCCAAAAGCCATCTACACAATAAAAATTACACCTATTAGTTCCATTTTAAACAAAAAGTTATAGCCATCTACAAAACACAAATTGCAAGGATGTCAATTGTAATTGAAATTGTATGTAAATATAGTTTGAATTTAGGAATTTCAATATTAACTTCTGTACAAGTTAACTTGTATTTAAAGTGCAAAGAAATTTCCAAGTCGACCCCAACTCAAGTTTAGTCTAATGTGTAAACATATATATATATTTTATTCATAACTGTACATATATAGAGATGGTTATAGAACATATATACATTGCTAAGCTTTAATATATAAGCTTTAATAAATTTGTATAAGCTTTATGCATTTTTCACGCCAACTCCCAACGTACACGTGCTAATTACGTCCCGTCCGTCCCCACAGGTCGTCTTTGACACGAGGAAGCTACCCGTGCCATCAATACTGTGGTTCGGGGACTGCTCTCAATTTTCGGCCCTCGAAGGCCTTTTTTCGGCTAAGTTTATGGCATTTTTAAGGCCAACTCCCAACGTACACGTGCTAATTACGTCCCGTTTGTCCCCACAAGTCCTATTTCACACGAGGAAGCTACCCGTGCCATCCCCGTAGTGGTTCGCGGCTGCTCTCAATTTTCGGCCCTCGAAGGCCTTTTTTCAGCTAAGTTTATGGCGTTTTTCACGCTAACTCTCAACGTACACGTGATAACCCACAGGTCCTATTTGACACAAGGAAGCTACCCGTGCCATCCTCGCAGTGCTTCGGGGGCTGCTCTCAATTTTCGGCCCTCGAAGGCCTTTTTTCGACTAAGTTTATGGCATTTTTCACGCCAACTCCCAACGTACACATGCTAATTACGTCCCGTCTGTCCCCACAGGTCCTATTTGACACGAGGAAGCTACCCGTGCCATCCTCGCGGTGCTTCGGGGGCTGCTCTCAATTTTCGGCCCTCGAAGACCTTTTTCGGCTAAGTTTATGGTATTTTTCACGCCAACTCCCAACATACACGTGCTAATTACATCCCGTCTGTCCCCACAAGTCCTATTTCACATGAGGAAGCTACCCGTGCCATCCCCGCAGTAGTTCGCGGGCTGCTTTCAATTTTCGGCTCTCGAAGGCCTTTTTTCGGCTAAGTTTATGACGTTTTTCACGCCAACTCCCAACGTACATGTGCTAATTACGTCCCGTCTGTCCCCACCGGTCCTATTTGACACGAGTAAGCTACCCGTGCCATCCCCGCAGTGCTTCGGGGGCTGCTCTCAATTTTCGGCCCTTGAAAGCCTTTTTTCGGTTAAGTTTATGGTGTTTTTCACGCCAACTCCCAACGTACACGTGCTAATTACGTCCCGTCTGTCCCCATAGGTTCTATTTGACATGAGGAAGCTATTCGTGCCATCCCCGCAGTGCTTCGGGGACTGCTCTCAATTTTCGGCCCTCGAAGGTCTTTTTTCGGCTAAGTTTATGGCGTTTTTCACGTCATTTTCACCGCTTCTCTCCACCTTCGTCACCCTTCTTCATCGGAGCCTCTTCTACGCTCGGGGTGTCTAGATGTTAGAGTCGGTGATGGTGGCTATGGTGGTTGTAAGGGAGGTCACCGATGGGGGTAAGTATGGATGTTAGGTTTGTGTGCAAAGATAAGGGTATTATGTTGATTGTAAATGGAGAATTGAATTTTTTTGTGTTGTGTAATGAGAAATTGACTATAATAAGGAATTTTTGTAGTGTAAGTAAAATCGCTCTTTGAACTATTTTGAAAAAATTTACTTAAAGTAGGACTGAATTGTCCTAAAAAAAAAAAATTGATAGGACCTAATTAGGGGAGTTTCTAAATGCATCCCAATAAATAGGTTGGGCACTTTAGTTTTTTAAACACCCCAAATTAAATTTTAAATTTTTGAATTTTTTGTTTTGTTTTGTTTTGTTGAACACCCCAATTTAATCCCAACTTTACCCATCTCATTCACCTGCAGCCAAGGCCACCATTGTCGCCGGAGCCATTTTTGCCGCCCTCTCCACCTTCATCACCCCTCTTCACCGGAGCCTCTTCTACCCTCCGGCACACCTCTCCGGTGCCCATAATTCCCTCTTTTCCCGTTGTCCCTCCTTGGCACGTCTCTGCAACCCCATTGACCGTCGACCTCTCTCCCTTGCTTTCTTCACAACCCCGTTGCTCCCCCTTCCTCCGCCACCCACCCATTCTTCTTCTTTGCTCCAGAACCATTCCTTCTGGACCTTTACAACAAATCTGGATTTGGGTTCCGTAGAACAAGCTCCAAAATTGCTTCGATTGGTACCCAACAAATTCCAGAATTGCTTGAACAAAATCTTTGAATACCTCAAATCTCCATCACTCAATAGACTCAGGATTTGCTTAAACGCCATTAATGTCGAATCTGGAAGTGATTTCGCTTGCTGGGTTGACTTCGCGATCAGGAAATGCGTTCATGAGTTCGATTTGGAGATAGTGAGTTCAAAACGAGGTCAATATCCATACCCATTTCTTCTGTATTTCGAATTTCAATTTCCTCAAGTCCTTTTCTGTGCAATACAAAAACATCAATGCTAAACACGTCGAGAGCTTCTTATCTTCGTGTCCATTACTCAAGTGCTTGTGTTTAGCCAAATTAGCAATTCTATTAGGTTTGAAAATTTCTGGGTTGTCCCTGAAACTGAAGTTCTTAGAGATTTGTTAATGTTTCAATCTGAGAATTGGGTTAAGATTTCTGCACCCAATCTCATCTCGTTCAAGTACTTGGGACTAGAAATTGTGTTTGGCGGAAGTGGTTGAGAAGGAGTGCCCGAAGATATTAAGAGGTGGCCGGAGTTGGAAGCCTCGCTGGAGTTGAGTGATGAGCTAGAGTTAGGGTTTTGGGCATTTTGGTCATTCAGCTAATGGGTAAAATGGTATTAAAAAAATGAAAAAATTGGGTGTCCAACCAAACAATTGGGGTGCAAACGGCACTCCTTAATTAAACAATTGGGGTGCAAATGGCACTCCTTAATTAGTTTTTTCTTTAGGAAAAGTAAGACTTATTAGTTATTTTTCAATTCCTAATAAAAAGTACTAAATTTCACAACTTTAATCAAATAAATAATAAGTTGACACATCATGTAAATGTCCCTCCCCCCCCCCCCAAATAATTTTTTCCAAATTAGGAGTGGACAAATATGGGGTCGGGCTTGCACAAATAGTAAGAGTATGTGTCATTTAAAATTCAATTTAGGCTCTAGCCTAACGTTAGTTTGACCCGACATGAGGCTTAATTAGTCACACCTAACTCAACTGTAAAAAGCTTCTAAAAACCAAATTTGCCTCCTTAACCCAGTAGATTGAGACTATTAATTATTATTAGCTAAATTACACTGACACCTCCTAAGATTTATATTTATTATAGTTTTTCTCTCACCTTTTGAAAATTACATTTCCCCCCTCAGATTTAAAGTTTCATTATAGATTCGCCCTTCAGCAATTTAATTTTTTTAAATACCAATTTTGCCCTCTTTGGGTAAATTATATTGACACCCCTCACATTTTAAAAATTACAATCCCCCTAAGGTTTAAAGTAGCATTACCAATTGCCCCCTCGGTTAGTATTAGTTGGAAAAAAAATTCATTGAAAAAAAAATTTATTGGAAAAAAATTATTTGAAAAAAAAAATTAATTAAAAAAAAAATTTGTCGGTAAAGTTTTTAAAATTCTGTTTAAAAACCAATGTAAGCTCATTTTTTGAATTTACATTTTTTTCTCAAATTTACAAACTGAGAACCATTTATAAACCAAAAAAATTATTAAACAAGTTTTTATGACAGTTTTTTAAAATTTTGTAAATATAAATTGAGAACTGAAAACGAAATGGTTACCAAATAGGCTAGATGATAAAAGTGTCGTAAAATTAACAAATAATTAAATAAGTTACCAAAGTAAGAAATGACTTATCAAAAGATTCTTAGACTATGTATGGTTTGATTTTTAGAAAAAAAATTTAAAAATTAAAAATTAATTTGGTTAAGAAATAAAAAAATAAAAAATAATTATTATTTTTATATAATTTTTATCTTTGGAGTGGTTAGAAATAATTTTTTACAAATTAAATTGAAACAGCCATACGTATGTGTATAACCTGCACAAAAGTTAAAATGATAATTATTTTTTACCCTTAAATGATAATTATTTTTTATTTTTTATTTCTTAACCAAATTAATTTTTAAAAAAAAATTCTAAAAATCAAATCATATATAGCCTAAGAATCTTTTGATAAATCATTTCTTACGTTAGTAATTTATTTGATTATTTGTTAATTTTATGACATTTTTACCATCAAACCTGTTTGGTAACCATTTTGTTTTCAGTTTTCAATTTATATTTACAAAAATTTAAAAATCTGTCATAAAAACTTGTTTGATAATTTTTTTGGTTTATAAATGGTTGTCTCAGTTTGTAAATTTGAGGAAAAAACGTAAATTCAAAAAATGAGCTTATGTTAGTTTTTAAACAGAAATTTAAAAACTTTACTAATAAATTTTTTTTTCAAATAATTTTTTTTTCCAATTAATTTTTTTTTCAATGAATTTTTTTTCCAGCTAATACTAACCGAGAGGCAATTGGTAATGTTACTTTAAACCTTAGGGAGTGGATTGTAATTTCTAAAATGTGAGGGGTGTCAATGTAATTTACCCAATGACGGCAAAATTGGTATTTAAAATAAATTAAATTGTTGAAGGGGAGAATCTGTAATAAAACTTTAAACCTCAGGGGTGAGATGTAATTTTTAAAATGTGAGGGGGGAACTGTAATAAACATAAACCTCAGGGGTGTCGGTGTAATTTACCCTTATTATTATTATTTTGTCTTGAAGAGTTATTAGATTATTTAGACCTTTTATTAATAATTTGAATTTAAAATATTAACAAAATTTAATTATAAAATAAATATGTTGTTTTAACAAATGTTTAATTTAAGGGATTTTCATTGATAAATCTCATTTAGAAGTGTTTTAACCCAAGAAGTCCATGAAAGAATTTTTTAACCCATTTAGTCCCATGTATGTATAGTTTTATTCCATAAAGTCATTTTTCTTTATTTACACTATTTTCTTGGACACTTATGCCCTTATATTTAATTTTGATACCCTTATAAATATTTTTTGAACAGTTAACAATTTTATGATGTGAACATTCATATTTTTAAATTCACATTGGTAAGAATGTAAAATTAGCCCGTGGGCGGCCCGAAACTCGCCCGCGAGCCGGGGCGGGCTCAGCCCGTTGACAATGTGAATATTCACATTGTCATGTTAACATTCACATTAATAGGAGTGTAAAATTGGCCCGCATCCCGTGGCTGCGCGAAACCCGCCGGCGGCCCATGGGCGGTCCAGGGCGGGGCCGGTTCAGCCCGTTGACAATGTGAATATTCACATTGACATGTTAACATTCACATTGACAAGAGTATAAAATTGACCCGCAGCCCATGGGCGGCCAAAAGCTTGCCCGCGGCCCGGGACGGGCCCAGCCCGGTCTGTTGACAATGTGAATATTCACATTGACATATTAACATTCACATTGATAGGAGTGTAAAATTAGCCCGCGCCCCGTGGCTGCGCGAAACCCGCCCACGGCCTGTGGGCGGCCAGGGGGCGGGCCCAGCCCGGCCTGTTGACAATGTGAATATTCACATTGACATGTTAACATTCACATTGATAAGAGTATAAAATTGACCAGCGGCCCAGGGCGGGCCCGACCCGGCTCGTTGACGATGTGAATATTCACACTGACATGTTAACATTCACATTGATAAGAGTGTAAAATTGGCCCGCAACCTATGGGCGGCCCGAAGCCCGACCGCAGTCCGAGGCGGGCTTGGCCCGACCCGTGACAATATGAATATTCACATTGACATGTTAACATTAACATTGATAGGAGTGTAAAATTTGCCCGCTGCCCGAAGCTCGCCCGCGGCCCGGGGTAGGCCCAGCCCGGCCCGTTGACAATGTGAATATTCACATTGACATGTTAACATGCACATTGATAAGAATGTAGAATTGGTCCGCGGCCCGTGGGCTGCCCGAAGCCCGCTCACGGCCCGGGGTAGGCTCATTTGGGTCCAGGCCCGAGCATGTTCGAGACCCTATGCTAGGGCCTAGGCCATCACTTTGAAGCCCGGCCCGGCCCATCGGCACGCTTAAGGCCCATTCAAGGCTCGGTCCGAGGCCTAGCCCGCCCGAGGCACAATGTCTTTTTTTGTGGAAAATAATAAAATTTTGGTAGAAAAAATTAAAAAGAATTTAAAAAAAAAATGGCTAGGCCCGCCCAAACCCGATCTAAGCTCGAGGCTAGGCCCAGGCCCACCGGCCCGACCCGAGGCTCGATTCATCGGCCCGTCCAAAGCCCGAATACCCTTGTGCTAAGGCTAGGGCCTGGGTCTAATTTTTTGGCCCGTGGGCCTGGCCCGACCCAGATTTTTTCGAACACCCACAAGGCTCGATATGGGCCAGCCTGGGCCTCTACGCATTGATGATATGAACATTCACATTGACGATGTGAACATTCACATTATGGGTATTTTGGTAATTATGTTTCCCATAGGACTTATTGAAACATAAGAAAATAATGTGGACTAAATAGAATATAAGTAGATGAAAATGGTATTTTGGTCTTCTTACCTCAAATAGGACTTAATGGAATAGTCAAAAAGAACGTAGGCTGCCCGAAGCCCACCCGCGACCCGGGAAAGGCTCGTTTGTGCTCGGGCTCGAGCCTAGTCCGAGACCCTAGGCTAGGGCCTGGGCCATCACTTTGAAGCCTGGCCCGACCCATCGGCCCAGTTAAGGCCCATTCAAGGCTCGGTTCGAGGCCCGACCCGCGACGAGGCCTAGTGTCTTTTTTTGTGGAAAATAATAAAATTTTAGTAGAAAAAATTAAAAAGAATTAAAAAAATGGCCAGGCCCGCCCAAGCCCGACCCAAGCCTGAGGCTAGGCCCAGGCCCATCGGCCCGACCCGAGGCTCGATCCACCGGCTCGCCCAAAGTCCGAATACCCCTATGCCAGGGCTAGGGCCTAGGCTTAATTTTTTGACCCGTAGGCTGGCCCGGCCCGACCCGACCCGAATTTTTTCGGACACCCACAAGACTCGACATAAGCCGGGCCTCTATACATTGACGATATGACCATTCACATTGACAGTATGAACATTCACATTGACGGTGTGAACATTCACATTAGGGGTATTTTGGTAATTATGTCACCCATAGGATTTATTGAAACATAAGAAAATAATGTGAACTACATAGAATATAAGTAGATGAAAAGGGTATTTTGCTCTTCTTACCTCAAATAGGACTTAATGGAATAGTTAAAAAGAACGTGGGCTGCCCGAAGCCCGCCCGTAACCCAAGGCAAGCTCGTTTGGGCCCGAGCACGAGCCTAGTCTGAGACCCTAGGCTAGGGCCTGGGCCATCACTTTGAAGCCCGGCCTGGCCCGTCGGTCCGCTTAAGGCCTATTCAAGGCTCGGTTCGAAGCCCGATCCGCCCGATGCCTAGTGTCTTTTTTTGTAAAAAATAATAAATTTTGCTAGAAAAAATTTAAAACAATTAAAAAAAAATGGTTAAGCCCGCCCAAGCCCGAGGTTAGGCCCAGGCCCATCGGCCCGACCCAAGGCTCGACCCACCGGCCCGCCCAAAGTCCGAATAACCCTGTGCCAGGGCTAGGGCCTGGGCCTAATTTTTTGGCCCGTGGGCTGGCCCAGCCCAGCCCGACTTGAATTTTTCCAGGCACCCACGAGGATCGATATGGGCCGGGCCCCTACACATTGACGATATGAACATTCACATTGACGGTGTGAACATTCACATTAGGGGTATTTTGGTAATTATATCACCCATAGGACTTATTGAAACATAAGAAAATAATGTGAACTAAATGGAACATAAGTAGATGAAAATGGTATTTTGGTCTTCTTATCTCAAATAGAACCTAGTGGAATAGTCAAAAAGAATATGGGTTGGATGGAATAAAGCTCTTAGAAAGTGGATTTATCAAAAAAGCTCCCTTAATTTAAACCTTAGAAAGAAATATATATACACTTTTCCTATCTTTTATTATTTTTTTAGTTTATTTTGTAACTAAATAATATATGGCTTGGTTTGGGAACTCCCTATAATAGTTAAAAAGTCAAAAAATTACACAAAAGAGTCAAAAATTCTCTTTTTTCTCTATTTTTTTTTTTTTTTGCATATTTTTCCTTAGAAATTCAAAAAATTATTCCAAACATACTAGCTTTTTTCATCTCCTCTTTTAACTCAAAAATTAAGAAGTTACTAAAATAGCCTATTCAAAATAACCCTTAAAATTAATATTTTATAAATGGGCTAAGCTAAGTTGAAACTTTTTATTTGAATCCCAATTAGAAAATAAAATAGGCGCAAAATCTCAACCCAGCTCGGTCCATAGGCTAAATATTTTTCCTATGAAAATAGGCGTCATAGCAGTGTCAAACACGGGGACACACTGGGGAGATACATACAGGACATGCCAAATGGTGTGTTCCTTTAATTTTACTTTTCTTTTTTGTAGGGGTCACGCCAAGGACACGTGTGTCCAAATCTAGACACATCAGAGGACACGGAAGGGGTATATTTTTAATTTTTGTAAATGTCTTTTGGGGTCAAAGTGTAAAATTAAGAAAGTAAAAATATATATATATATATATATATATTGTTGGATGTTGAATTTTTTCCTTCATCATCTTAGCTCTTATCGTTTATTATGTCTTTTTTGTGGATGAATTATCTACTAATTTGTTTAAATGTAGGGGTATATATATATATATATTGAATTGATGTTAGTTTTTATTAATTTTGATTGTTTAGTAACATAATATTAATCTACATAACAAATATATATAATAGGGTAAATTACATTTACCTCCCCTGAGCTTTCTGACAAATACAGGGACCTCCCCTATGGTTTGAATAATTACAGTAACATCCCCTACTTTACTTAACAATGTTAAGATTCCCCCCTTCTGTCTATTTTGCACAAACAACGTTAGTATTTTATATAAAATGACCATATTACCCTTGCTTTTACCTGCAAAAAGACAAAAAAAACCCTCTCTTCAAGACCAACATCACTGCTATAAAGTAAAAGATGAAAAAACCCTTTGCTTTGACCAACACAACCATAAAATAAAATAATTTAAAAATATTTATAATAAAAATGATACATTTAAAATAAAAAATAATTTTTTAAAATTTTTAATATTTTAAAAATATATTTAAAATATTAAAAAATACAACACATAAATGTATGAAATATAATGCACATTAAAATAAATAAAAAATATTTACCCTAAAAAAATAAATTCGAAAAATTTCAAAACTTATAACCAAATAAATTTTTTCTTTTCAAAACTCATAACTCAAAATATGACTCCACACTCAAATCATGATTCTAAAAATAATTTGAAAAAATAAAATATTTTTTTTAATTTTTCTTTTAAAACAGAGTTTTGGAAAAAGTTTGGTTTTGAATTTTGAATTGAGTTCTAAATTTGTATTTGGTTATGAGTTTTTGAAAATAATTTTTGAATTGAGTTTTAAGTACAAACATGTTCCGAAAAAATATTTTTTTTAGAAACATGTTTGGTTTTCTTTTAGAATTACAATTCCAATTAGAAATTTTCAAAAATCTTTTCAAAACTCTTAGAGTCTTAACCAAATATAGAGTTTTGAAAATAGTATGGAGTTTCGAGTTATGTGTTTGGTTATGAGGTTTGAAAATAATTTTTGAATTGAGTTTTATGGTTGTGTTGGTCAATTCAAAAATTATTTTCAAAACTTATAACCAAACACACACTTAAAAAAATACAAACTTATGTTAAATATATTTTTTAAATATTAATTTTTTTAAATTTTTTTTATTTTAAATATTTTATTTTATTTTATAAATATATTTTTAAATATTTTAATTTTTTTATGTGTTTTGTTATGATTTGAGTGTAAAGTTTTGAAAATAGTATGGAGTTTCGAGTTATGTGTTTGGTTATGATGTTTGAAAATAATTTTTGAATTGAGTTTTATAGTTTTGTTGGTCAATTCAAAAATTATTTTCAAAACTCATAACCAAACACAAACTTAAAAAAATACAAACTTATGTTAAATATATATTTTAAATATTAATTTTTTTTTAAATTTTATTTTTTTATTTTAAATATTTTAAATATTTTTTATGTGTTTTGTTATGATTTGAATGTAGAGTTTTGAAAATAGTGTGGAGTTTCGAGTTATGTGTTTTGTTATGATGTTTGAAAATAATTTTTGAATTAAGTTTTATGGTTGTGTTGGTCAATTCAAAAATTATTTTCAAAACTCATAACCAAACACAAACTTAAAAAAAAATACAAACTTATGTTAAATATATTTTTTTAATATTAACAAATTTTAAAAATTTTATTTTATTTTATAAATATATTTTTAAATATTTTAATTTTTTTGTTATGTGTTTTGTTATGATTTCAGTGTAGAGTTTTGAAAATAGTGTGGAGTTTTCGAGTTATGTGTTTGGTTATGAGGTTTGAAAATAATTTTTGAATTGAGTTTTGAGTTATGTGTTTAGTTACGATTTGAGTGTGAAATTGTGTTTTGAGTTTAAAATCTTAAAATTAAAAAATTAAAATATTTACAAAATAAAATAAAATATTTAAATAAAAAATATATATTTAAAATAAAAAAATAAAATATAGTGTTTACATTGGGCACTTCAGTGTTTACATTATAGGCACGATAGGCATTATAGGCACTTGAGGACATTATAGGTATTTTTTGTGTTTACAGTTGATGACATTAGCAGGTCGGTTAGGTGCATAAACGGCGGTCAAATTTTGGGGGTATCTTGATATTGTTAGATAAAGGGATGTTACTGCAATTATTCAAATCATAGGGGAGGTCCCTGTATTTGTCAGAAACCTCATGGGAGGTAAATGTAATTTACCCTATATAATAATAAATAAATAAATTGTCCCTCTGCCATGTTCGTGTCTCTATCCCTATTTTTTTAAAATTACATGTCCTGTGTCCATATCCGTGCTTGATAGTATTTTTCTCAAACCTTGAAAATATTGAATTGAGTTGGACGGGTTTTGGGCAATTGCTAGTGGCCACCCCTAGTTTAAACCACCCCCAACTCTCATCTCTCTTACATGGCACTTCCACTCTATATGGTCTTATACTTTCAAAACTTGCATTGACCAGTGCAATGTACGGAAGAAAAAAAATCCTTTTTCAAAATAACATTTTATAAAATTTAGTTAAATTATTGGCTTAATTATATTTTTATTTCTCAGAGTATGCTATTTGTGTCATAAGTTAAGATAATTTCATCTTATACTATGATATAGTAATAAGGTTTTTAATAAAAAAATTGCATATATGGAACTTATACACCAATAAGTCCTATTGACTTTCTATTAACCCAAAAGTCCTATGCCAAAAAAAAAAAAAAAAAAAAAAAAAAAAAAAAAAAACAACTTAAGTTGATATTGCATTACTTATAGTTTTCAAATCAAATCCCATTAATTATGGTTACCAAAATCCAATCCCGCTTATGCTTGTTTATATACTTGCAAAATAAAATCTCACCAATTATGGTTATTAATGGTTACAAAATAAAAATGTATGAATATGAATTCTTTGAAAGTATGAATATTTTTTTAAAAATGTATGAATATTCACACTAACTTTCACACTTTTCAAAAATTTAGAATATTTATTAGTTAAAAGTATAAATATTCACATTTACAATTTTCACACTTATCAGAAAATTCACACTATATATATAAATGCAGAGAGAAGGAACCCATGACAAAACATTTCAGAAAAGTACAAAATTTTAGAAGTGAAAAAATTTTACACTTTCAAATCTAAAAGAAGTGTGAAATTTTTACTTATTTTTTTTCATTTTACACAAGGGTAATTTTCAAAAATCTAAATTTTATAAAAAAAAATTAAAAAAATAAAAAAGAAGAAGAAGAAGAAGAAGAAGAAAAAAGAAAAAAGAAAAAAGGGAGGTGTATTTTGAAAGTTATGAAATTTTAAAATTTTGAAAAAAAAAAAAAAAAAAAGAATCTGTCATATAAGTTATGTTATACATTTATTTAAGTTATATTTTTATAGTGCAATTAATTTAAGATTTTTATATAGCTTCAGTTTCTACAAATCTTTAAATTGCAAAACAATAGATAAAATGAAATATTTGGAATCACTATTTAGTTTTATATTACTTTTTTTCCCTCCAATATAATTACTATTATTTTAAGGAAAAATTAGGTATTAAGTCCTCCAGGTGAAGTTCATAATAGTTTGGGTCTTAACAAGAAATGCTTCCAAGTTGAGGTCCCTAGGTTTTGTAAATTAAAAGTCCATACCAAATCCATATTCACACTTTTGTAATTTTTTATAATTGATTTGGCCCCAATTTTTTCCCCCTCTCTCTCCTTGTACCCAAATCTAGTTGGAACGGTATCCGGTTTCTCTCATGACTAGCTGAAGAGAAACCATCTCCTCAAAACCCACATTCAAATCATTTGGCTGTCTAATGAAGAACAGAGTGGTTGACTTCACTATGTTCTCACTTTTGATTCATTGATTTACTCTGCATCTTCATCTCCATGCCTTTCCTTCCATCCCGAAAGTCCCAATGCTATCCCAACCATCTCTCAGTAATTTATTTATTTATTTTTCTATCAGTAAAAAAAAGGAACTTTATTGATGTAAACCAGAAGTATGTATCCAAAACAAATTACATCAACAAAGTAAAAAGGTTAGAGTGCAGAATTGGATCGTAGCTACACTAACAAATCCCAACTAGGTTGGCATATGAAAGCAAACAAATCATACGCAAGCACCAAACTCACAAGAAACTGGTTGGCAAGGTTTCAACCAACAGAAAAACAAAATAGAAAACAAAGAACAGAAACAAAACCAGAGAACCAGCGAAGAACATGTTAGAGTTATGGATACCCAATGATCAATCACACACACACAGGGATATAAATATTTACGTGGTTCAGCCCAATGCCTACGTCCACGGGAGGAGAAATCAGAATTCACTAAAAGCAGAGGGAAATACAAAAAATGGAGGAGACAATTTTTCTCTCTCAATTCACAACTCTCTCTTTCTCTCTTTTCTCACTCTCTTCTAGTACACACTATGTATTGCTATATCTACCTCTTCCTCTGCCTCTCCTTTTGTAGGCAAGAAGAAGGGAATAATACTCATCAATGGTGGTCCCTCCACCAAAGCTTGTTTCCCATTGTTGTCTCGCACCCATCCCCTATAATGGAAAGGTGAGTTGTAGGCGAGTAGAAAAGCCACTCCATCCGCTCCACCATCATGCATTGAGCTGGAGCCCACAATTCTCCCCCCCCCCCCCATGCTTATATGCATAACCAACTTCTCACTTGAAGTCCATTCCAGCAATATCTCCGCAAATTTTGAGTTTGTCTCTGGAGACCACCTTTGTAATCATGTCAGCTAGATTCTTATCTGTGTGGATTTTGACTAGTTCCAATAACTACTTCTCCATCACTTCGCGTATCCAATGATACCGAACATCAATGTGCTTGGTGCGGGAATGGTACATAAAATTCTTGCTCAGGTTTATGGTACTCTGGCTATCACAATGTACCGTAAACTTTTCTTGCTTTAGTCTCAGTTCTTAGAGAAACCGCTTTAACCACATCTCTTTCCCAGTTTTCGCTGTGGTAATATACTCTGCTTTAGTGGTGGATAAAGCAACACACTTCCGCAGCTTGGACTGCCAAGACACAACTCCCCCTACAAAAGTGAACAGAAATTCTGATGCAAATTTTCTACCATCAAGATCTTCTGCCATATCTGAATCCGTATAGCCTTCCAAGACTAGTTTAGCACCTCCAAAGCACAAGCACATTTTTGATGTACCCTTGAGGTACCTCATAACCCACTTGACTGCTACCCAATGCTCTTTCCCTAGATTGGAAAGGAATCTGCTCACTACTCCAACAGCATGAGCAATATTTAGTCGGGTGGACACTATTGCATACATCAGATTCCCTACTGCAGATGAGTAGGGATTTGCCTCTATCTCTTCTCTTTCTTTTGTAAATGAGGGATAAGAACTCTTACTTAGCTTGAAATGATTAGCTAGCAGAGTATTGATTGGCTTGGCATCTTCCATGTTGAACTTTTCAATCATCCGTTCAATGTACTTCTCCTGTGAGAATCCCAACTTCTTGACTTTCCTGTCACGTATAATTTTCATACCCAAAATTTGTTGTGCAGGACCTAGGTCCTTCATGTCAAAAGACTGTGATAACTCCTTTAGTAACCTGATTACTGTAACGTCCTGGCTAATAATCAACTTGTCATCGACATAGAGCAAAAGTATGATGAAGTTTCCATCGGGAAATTTCCTCACATATACAACATACTGGTCTGCAGCAGTTCTCTTGTACTCATGACCACCATAAATGAGTCAAACTTTTTGTACCATTGTCTCGGCGCTTGTTTGAGGCCGTAGAGACTCTTCTTTAATTTGCGGACCAAATTTTCTTTCCCTTTCACTTTAAAACCTTCTAGTTGCTACATGTAAATTTCTTTCTCCAAATTACCATGGAGAAATGCCGTCTTTACATCCATTTGTTCAAGTTGCAGATTTAAACTGGCCACTAGTCCCAAAGCTACTCGAATGGATGTCATCTTCACAATTGGTGAGAATATTTCATCAAAAATCAATACCTTTCTTCTGGCCAACGCTTTTGACAATCAATCGAGCCTTATACTTGACTAGCTTTCCGCTGCTATCTTTCTTCAGCTTGAAGTGCTCTCCGACCATGGGCAAGTTTTACCAAATCATAAGTCTGATTTTTCTACAAGGAATTCATCTCTTCTTGCATAGCTTGTTGCCAACTATTCTTCTCCTTATGATTCTGTACTTTTTGAAAACTTTATGGCTCCCCCTTATCAGTAAGCTGAAGATACTTTGTAGCAGGATATTTTGATGACGGCTTAGGCTCTCTTGTTGATTTTTTCACCTGTGGACCAACCATCTCTTCTTCTAGGGGGTTGTGGCTCCCCCTGCTCAACACCCTCTTCTTCTAGATCTTCTTCTTTTGGAAATTCATCCTGCAACTCTATATCATTGGCTGCATACTGCAGTAACTCTTTCATCAATGGCATGCTGTGATGGTGCAGGATTCAGAACAATTTCTGAAACATCATTAATTTTGGGTTTAGCTGGTTGCCTAAAGTCTTCTAAGGTCTGGCCTTCTTGAAACACCACATCTTGGTTTTGAATGACTTTATTTTTCGGATCCCACAATCTGTATCCGAATTCTTCATCTCCATAGCTAATAAAGATGCATGGAATTGCTTTATCATCCATCTTCTGTCTATGCTCTTTGGATACATGTGCAAATACTTTGCACCAGAACACTCTCAAGTGAGAGTAAGAAACCTCCCTTCCAGACCACACTTGTAATCTCAAAATTTAGTGGAACGGATAGTGATCTGTTGATCAGATAGCAAACAACACGCACAGCTTCTCTCCACAATGGCTTTGGTAGCTTTGCCATTTTGAGCATATATCTAACCTTTTCCACAATGGCCCGATTCATCCTCTCAGCTTCACCGTTGTCTTGTAGGGTTCTAGGAACAGTCTTCTTATGCCGGATGCTGTAAGTAGCACAGTAAGCTTCAAACTCTTTTGATATGTACTCGTCTCCATTATCTGTTTGGAGACACTTCTGCTTCTTACCGATCTCCCTTTCCACCATAGCATGGAATATCTGAAAATCTGGAACACCTTATCTTTGCTTTTTAGAAAATATACCTATACCTTCCGTGATACATCATCAATAAACGTCAAGAAGTATTTTCTATCACTCAAAGATTTCACTTCTATCGGACCAAATACATTAGAGTCTACACTGCTCAACAACTCTGATTGTCTTCTGGATGATGATTGGAAAGCAACTCTATGATGCTTTCCAACTCTGATACCACTTGTTTGAGTTTTGTATACCAAAAGATCAATCACACACACAGGGGAAACAAATATTTACATGGTTTGACCCAATGTCTATGTCTATGGGAGGAGAAATTAGAATTCACTAAAAATAGAGGGAAATATAAAAAATGGAGGAGGCAATTTTTCTCTCTCAACTCACAACTCTCTCTTTCTCTCTTTTCTCACTCTCTTCTGGTACACACTCTGCGTATTGCTATATCTACCTCTTCCTCTTCCTCTCTTTTTATTAGCAAGAAGAAGGGAATAATACTCATCAATAGCGGTCCCTCCTGTAAGATTTGTGAATCAAAACTGTATATTCAATTATGTATGTCTATAAAGAGTGCATCGGTTATATAGCCCTAATCTATGACAAAAAAAGGAAATACAAAGAAAAGGGAATTGCCTAATTCCTAATATACCATATATACAATACATATTCTCACACCCCCGCTCAAACTCAAGGTGTTTTAGCAAAAAACATTGAGAGTTTGCTAAGAAGAAACTGAAACCGAGCGATAGTGTGAGTCTTGGTGAAGAAGTCCACAAGTTGCAAAGTCGAGGAGACAAAAAGAAGCGAGATAGAGCCAGATTGCAGATGCTGTCGGACAAAGTGACAATCAATCTCAATGTGTTTT
Source organism: Camellia japonica (assembly GCA_030407325.1). Taxonomy (NCBI): domain Eukaryota; kingdom Viridiplantae; phylum Streptophyta; class Magnoliopsida; order Ericales; family Theaceae; genus Camellia; species Camellia japonica. The sequence continues at coordinate 34,910,966 of JAPPVO010000014.1, forward strand.
ATTCGTTCATGGCAGACAGTATTGTGGGCAATCTGAATAGCACTGTGGTTGTGACAATAGAGGGAGGTTAGAGAAGATTAAGGTACACCCAAATAAGAAAGAAGACAACGAAGCCAAACAAGCTCAACAGATGCATAAGCCATAGCACGGTACTCAGCTTCGGCAGTAGAGCGAGCAACAACAGTTTGTTTCTTGCTTTTCCAAGAGATCAAGGAATCGCCAAGAAACATACAGAAACCAGAGGTGGACTTGTGATCAGTAACATTACCAGCACAATTAGAATCAGCATAGGCCACCAAGTCTAAAGAGGAAGTAGACGACAACAGCAAGCCCTGAAAGATGGTACCTTGGTGATAGCGAAGAATGCAAACCAAAACAGCCTAATGGGTAGAGCGAGGAGCAGAAACGAACTGGCTAATCACATGAACAGCATAAGCAAGATCAGGGCGAGTGACAGTTAAATAAACTAAACAACCCACTAGCTCGCGATAGACCGTGGAATCATCTAGATGGACACCACCAGTAGAGTAGAGCTTCACATTAAGCTCAATATGTGTATTAGAAACCTTAGTATTAGTAAGACCGGCATGGTGAATAACCTCATTAGCATACTTGGCCTGAGACAAAAAATAGCCTTTTGGAGAAAAGGCAACCTCAATACCAAGAAAATACCGCAAGGGACCCAAATCCTTCATTTCGAAGGTGCGAAAGAGATGTTGCTTGACCTCAAAGATAGCAGAAGAGTCAGAGCCAGTGATAATCATATCATTCACATAGAGTAGGAAAGCAACAAAACCAGCCGAGGTATATCTCAGAAACAAAGCAGAGTCGGAAGTAGAATGATGAAACCCAAGCTGGGTAACGGCAGTCTGAAAGCAATCATACCAAGTACAAGGAGACTACTTTAAACCATACAAAGCACATTGAAGATGACAAACCTGTCTAGAGGAGAGAAGACCATGGGGAGGACGTATGTAGACCTCCTCAGTGAGATAACTGTTAAGAAAAGCATTTTTAACGTCCATCTGATAGAGAGGCCTATGTCGAACAGCAGCAATAGAAATTACGATACGGACAGTAGTCATCTTGGCAACAGGGGCAAAGGTCTCCTTATAATCAATACCATACTCCTGTGAGAAACCCTTGGCAACCAAGCGAGCTTTGTAGTGCTCGAGAGAACCATCAGAATGAGTCTTGACTTTATAGACCCATTTGCAATCAACCAGATTCTTGCCAACAGGCAAAGGAACCAACTCCCAAGTGTTAGTCTTCTGTAAGACAAACAACTCATCCTCTATAGGTTGAACCCAATTAGGATCCTGACAGGCCTCCAGGTAAGACTGTGGTTCTGAAAAAGAATAAATAGAAGACAAAAAAGTATGATAAGAAGCAGAAAAACATGTATTAGATCAACCCAACCTGTTTGGAGGACAACGCTCATGAATAGGATATCGGTGTGCAGCAGGATCAGAGTCGTCAAAAGCAGAAGGAGTAGCAACAGGAGTAGAGACAACTGGTGGTGGAGGAGCTTGGCGACGAGAATAGACCAACAATAGAGGGGAAGAAGAAGCCGAAGGAGGAGAAGGAGCCATAGGTGACGCAGATGAAGAAATAGGAATGAGCTCAAGAGGAACAGTGGAGATGTACTTATCAGACGGGACCTCAGAACAAAAGGGGTCAATGTAAACCAAATCCTCTTTGGAAACTGGAGCAGTGAGAGGGGGAAGCTGAAAGTAAGATATATGTTCGAGAAAGACAACATGACGGGAGACATAAAGGCGGCGAGAGACAGGATCGTAACAACGGTAGCCTTTCTGAGTAAGACTGTAACCTAAAAAGACGCAGAGGATAGACCAGACACTAAGTTTGGTCCTATCTTTGCGGGGAAGAAGGACAAAATAGGCAGACCCAAACACACGAAGAAGGGAGCAGTTAGGAATTTGTGAGAACAAAGCCTCATAAGGAGACCAACCAGAAATAAGGGGAGTAAGCATGCGGTTGAGAAGAAAAGCAGCAGTAAGAACTGCCTTCCCCCAAAATGGAGCCGGAACTGAGGCAGAGAGAAGAAGAGACCTAGCTGTCTCAAGAAGATAACGGTGTTTACGCTCAGCTCGACCATTTTGGACAGGTGTATCTGTACAGGAAGTTTGGTGAATGGTACCCAAATTGGCCAAATACTCATAGAACTCATTTTTAAAATATTCCCCACCCAAGTCAGACCATAGCACTTTAATGGTAGACCCAAACTTAGTAATCATAGACTGAAAGGTACGGTATATCTAATAGAAATCAGACTTATGAGTCATAAGATAAACCCAAGTGTAACGGGTACAATCATCGACAAATGACACATAGTATGCAGAACCCCCCTTGGTGAGGAAAGGAGAAGGGCTCCAGCCATCAGTATGAACTAAAGAAAACGGTGTAGCAGATATAGAAGTACTGTTACGGAAAGGTAAGACTGCCATTTTGGCAAGTTTACACCCCTGACACTTGGTAAGTTGACTAGGACAAACTTTACCCAATATACCTGACTGAGCTAAAGACCGTAAGCGGTCAGTAGACAAATGCCCTAATTTAGAATGCCACAAATAGAAAGGACTAGATAGAGAATCTAACTAAAAAGCAGAAAAAAGGCAGTCAGAGAGGTAGTCATAGGCAGATACAAGATTTCTACCACATAGAGGCCTTCAATTCTACGACCAGTCCCAATCTGCTGCTTAGACATTCGATCTTGCACATGACAGATAGAAGAAGAAAAGATAACATCAAAATCAAAGGCATTAAGCTGACTGATAGATAATAAACTAACAGATAACTGAGGAACATAAAAGACAAATGGAATAGAGACAGTAGACATAATAGATGGTAGGACAGATCCAACAGATATAACAGACATACCTGACCCATTAGCAGTATTGACAGTAATAGAAAATGGAGGAAGAGTACAATTTTGAAGTAAGGGGAGATGGGAAGTCATATGATGAGAGGCACCAGAGTCAAAAATCTAGACAGACGAAGAAATACTTGAAGAAGACCCAAGCAAACCTAAATGAAAAGAGGAAACAATGGAAGCAGACGGGGATGGCTAGGAGGTAGATAGTGTATGCTGAAGTTGACTAATCTGAGCCCTCAAGGAAGCCAAGTCAAGATCAGGAGTCAGAGCAAATGCAGTGGTACTGACAGAGGGACGAAAAGTACTCAACGGAGGAGCTCGGGATTGGGTTTGAGACTGTTGAGAAGACGTGGCAGACATAGCCAAAGCAGACAAACATCCCTTCTTGGAACAGTGATACTTCCAATGGCCTCGCTGATGACAGAAGGCACACTCATCAAAAGCCAGAGACATCGTAATAATTAAAGAGATTAGAGGTTCAAGTGTAATAAATCCAAAAACTAATGAGTCAAAATATAATAATCCCAAACAACCCGAACCAGATTACAACCAAAACTAGATCACACAATATGACACATGCACTGGTACTACTAATGTGGTCAAAGTGTAATAAGAACAAAACCTAGAGAACCAATACAAAGAGAGAGAGAGCTTAGTGACCACTGAACAAAGATCAAACCAAAGACGAAGAGATAGGGAGCTTCGTCAATTCCAACAACGAAGTAGAGAGCTTTAATCGATACGCAATCTTGAGAGATTGCGAACAACAGAGGTAGAGACTGAGACCTCGAAGCTGAACCCAGATGATGTCATGACTTCGTTGAGGCAGAGATAGGGACTCGTGATCACGATCAGACCTAGAGAGATGGAGTCGCGATTGAAATCTGAACCAGAAAAAGAGATGCAAACTTCAGGCGAGTTTGACGAACCAGAAATCCTACTTACGTAATTCGATTATGAACCACGTGAGCTGATGATGCTAACCAGATGACCCAGAACTTCGAACCAGATGGAACAAGGAAGAGAAAGCTTCAACCGATTATGAATCGAGAAAGAGAACTCAATCAATTCATGATACAGAAACCAGAAGAAGAATTCATGTATCAAGGTGTTAAGGTAACGAACGTAGCTCTAATACCATGTAAGATTTCTGAATCAAAACTATATATTCAATTGTGTATGTTTACAAAGAGTGCATCAATTATATAGCCCTAATCAATGACAAAAAAAAGGAAATACAAAGAAAAGGGAATTACCTAAAATTGCCTAATTCCTAATATGCCATATATACAATATATATTCTCACACCTCCACCAAAGCTTGTTTCCCATTGTTGTCTCCCACCCATCACCTATAATAGAAGGGTGAGTTGTAGGTGAATAGGAAAGCCACTCCACCTACTCCACCATCATGCATTGAGCTGGAGCCAACAGAACATACAACTCCAATAGTGAAGAAACAGAAACAAAAAGAAGAGACCAGTCCCAGCACCCAAAAACACAGAACACAGGATCACCACCCTTCAATAAAAATCATAGAAAAACTCCCATTAAAAAAATATCAGTTCACAAGTACTCCATAAATGGTTTCAGACGAAACACATCATTTACGTACAGAGTCATTGCATCAAATCTCATCTTTGCCCACATTACTACTCTTACCTTAATTTTCTCAGTCTCCTCTTCCCACCTTGGCTGAACTCTAAAGACATAATTATCTCCAAGCTTCCATACAGACCACAAAATAGCCAGAGGGATCACTTTTCAAACAGCTTTCTTAAGCTTCTTAAACTTCCAGCTCTGCCACCAATCAAGAACAAGACAAACTGAGTTAGGAGCAACCCACACCAAACCCCACCAATTCACTAACTTTGACCACACCTTCCACACTTCAAAGCACCTTAACAGTAGATGATCCGATGACTCAACCTCCCTCCCACAAAAAGAACACAAGCATGCCTCCTCATTATCAATAATACCAACCCTCATTAGCCTTTTCTTTTCTTTTTCTTTTTTCTTCATTCTACTCTTCTCTGCTAGGCAAGCAACCCAAAAAATTGGACGCTTGGAAGAGCCACGTGGTAATAATCTTTCTTGCCAAATATATACACACATTATGATTTGCATAACTGTTTATGCTCATGTTATTTATTTAACATAATTTAAGACACATGTCCTACGACACGTATACACATACATACACAAGCAGTATGATGTGTGGTGCACGAAAAGTAAGAAAAATACTATACCTGTACTTTTCACTTAAAAAATACTTAGGTAAAATATCATATAATTAAAAACTACAATTTAAATAATAAAAATGTTAGATAGGTAAACATAACCAAACAAAATACTTGAGAAATTGATATCTTCGTGAGAAATCTAGAAAGTGTGTTTATTGAGTTCATGTGTGAGTATTTGTCACTTCACATATGATAGAGCTAAACCAAAACCATTTCATAATCAATTGTCATAACAAAATAGTTCAACGTAAAAAGCTATTAAAACATAAAAGCAGTACAAATTCATATTATACTTTAGTGACAGTACTTAAGCCAACAACACTGATGAAATGTACAAAAGTAATTGCAAAAACAGGAAAAGTTATAATTTTGACGCTATGATTTATCTTAGTTTCACTTTGACATTTTGATTATTGAAGCTTTACTAAAAATAAAACAAAATAAAATAAAAAAGAGAAACCAAATGCTATTTGCTTGTACTCTCAGAGAAACCAAATGACCAGCCCAAATGTAAACCTTGACTGCACTCATTCAAACAAAAAGAGGGGAATCATAATAATAATAATTAATATACTTATAGTATAAATAAATAAATAAATAAATAAAACACACTCAAAAGACTTTAAAGAAAGCTATTTGCTTGTACTTTTGGCCTTTCATTCCAAAGCATTTACTTACATGTTCAACAAAAAGTTTAATAAGAAAATGCTGTAAAAAAATATGTATATCTTTTCATTTTTGGATAAAGGATCATAAATGTCTACTCATAATTGAATAAGAACCTCACCATGCCTTTTACCTTAAATATTAAAGTTTTTTAAATTTATTTTAATAAAAGATTTTTCTTGTAGAATTGGAAAGAGTAACTCCACCACATATGAACATACATGCACCTGTACCATGGTATATTATTCCCCACCAAAAGTATTTTGAACATGCAATGCAATAGTACAATTATGTGTACATATCTAATGAGCCCTTCTTGACCATCTATACATCAGATGGTCCAGCTTTCTGGACTGGGAAGCAAGACTACCAATTCAAACTGTTAGAAGCATAAGCTTATTGTGATTCGACAGTACAATATCTATTTACATGAGACTATCATATTAAAAAATGGAGCCACAACTTTGCAACGAACAACAATATTATATTCACGCCTACTATAATATTGAGCAAATGCAATAATAAATCAAAGAGGAACTATGTATCCATTTTTTTGTGCAAGGTGTAGAACACATTAGTTACGACAACTCATCCAAGTAAGAAATATATCAACAACTTATGTTAAGAATACAAATAACAATACCAACTACTTATGTTAAGAATACAAATACGTATCAATTTTAACTTGATATTGCATGCCAATCTCTACTGGTCAGGACTCATTTTGGTTGGACTCTTATTCTTCTAAGAAGGCTAAAATCAAACTGTTGGAGTCAGGAAAAAAAAAAATAGAAATACATTGGAAAAGGGGAAAAAATTATTTAATAAGCATTCTTTGTTGATTTATGGAATACCAAAAGCAACAAACTGCATTAAGAGAGAGGACCCTTTTTTTTAATTTTCTTTTTATACGAGTTGGGAAAAACAAGACAAATACATTGGAAGAGGGAAAAAAAAAAAAAAAAAAAAAATCAGTAAACATTCCTTGTTGATTGATGAAATACCCCCAAAAAAAAAAAAATAAGAAAGGAAAATCTTCATCAGAAACATTCACAAATTCTTTCTCACCTTGGTTATTGTCATGTTTTTTTTGCCCTTGCAATCTCGCTTTGTGTGACCAATCTTACCACAACCGCAACACTTGCCTATAAACTTTGGTCGAGTTGGAGATCGACCATTCCTCAATTTACTTGTGCTTCTCTTTTTGTTGCCACCCTTGTTGGACTTCTTTCTTCTATCATCTGTAGCCAACGCCGAGCCATAACTTTCACCGCTATCTTTTCTCTGGGTGTTTTCACTCAGAACTAAACCTATTACATGATCCATGCTTAACTTATCCGAACTGGTGGAATTGCTATCAGCAATGAATTCCAAATCTCAAGTGACAAGGCTTTAACTTCTTCACCAAACGAGATTTCAACTGATTCTATCTGAGAGATCAATGCATTGAAATCGTGAATTTGTTGAATTGCAATGACTCTATCGTCAAGTTGAACAATGGACTCTGTTTGTGGCTGAGGGCTTCTCATACATCCGTGACAGCGTAGCCATCAAACTTTTGGTTGTCTTCTCATTACGAATGTTGAATGCAACTAATGCAAAAAGGGATAGCTTTACCATATATACCTAAAGCTTTTCGGTCAAGTAACTCCTACTCTCTAATCTTCATCCGTCCCGTCTTGTTCACCAGTCTTGCAAGAGGAAGATAAAGATCCTTTCAATAAAGATAGTCCTCTATCTGCATCTTCTACAATTTAAAGTTTGAACTATTGAATTTTTTTTATCTTCGTTTTCCTTCTTCCGTCATCGTTCTTTCTCTAAGAACTAATGTTCTAATAGCACTTGTCATGATATATACAATCAAAACCAATCTCCAAGACCTAAGCAAATAATTCATGCACACAACAATTCTAGATTAGAAGAGTAGAAAAACAAACTTACAAAGCAATAAAAGAGATTTATGTGGTTCACCCAAATTCAAGGGTTACATTAACAGAGTCACTGTAGTTTTGGTAAGATTAGAATAAAAGAGTTACAAAAATCTCTCACATCTCACAAAGACAAATGTTACATGAACCAATCTGTTACGACCCTATTCCGCTCCTAATAGAATGATGTCGTGATGGCTAGTAATCCTAGATTACTGAAGGCCAACTTACAAAGATTCACACATACAGAGTATAATTATGGGACATATATATGCAGAAGCAATAAATTTAAATCTAACTAATCCATAAGAGCTGTGCATAGATTAAATGAGATGACATACACATTAACATGAGCTTACAACTTGGATACAAAGAAATAAAACAAAGCTTGTAAATAAACATCTAGATGTTACATCTTGATCAAAAGGTTTACCGAGCCAAAACATACGAAAGAAAAGTTCTATAAAGCTAGAAGCATGATCTTCAAGATGACTACAAAAGCGTGAATCAAAACATCTTCCAAATAAAGTCTTAGGGACATTGTCTTATTGTTCGTCACCTACATATATATAAGGGAGAGGGGTGAGCTAAAAATTCAGTGAATGATATAAGTAATAATAGCTTGAATGAATGATATTCGAGATTTTATCAAAACATTGCATATCATAGCTTGTAACAAATGAAAGGACAAACCAAGTTCATCAATCAAAGGCTTTCAAAACTTCAAGGGATGTTTACTAACATCTACATAATACAAATGATGACATTCATTAACAAAACAAAGAAATAACCAACCCGGAATCGATTACACAAGCCCACCCGTCAGTGGCAAAGGAGATATTGTGAGAATATATTGTATATATGACATGTTTGTGTATATATGGCATGATTGTGTATATTAGGAATTAGGCCTTAGCATTAGGAATGGTGTAAATAGGAATCTTTGTATTTCCTTTTTCAGTCATAGATTAGGGCTATATAACTGATGACCTCTTTGTAAACGAATACAAGTTGAATATACAGATCATTCTGAAAAACTTACATAGTATCAGAGCTTGGTTTGAAACCCTAGCTTTCAGATTCGAAACCCTAGCCGTAGTAGGTTTGCTTCATCTGGTTCATCTCTGACCCCAACCTAGAACCCTCTGCCTCTCAGTCTCGGTTCAATCGCGACTCCCTGTCACACCCTATATGCTGCGTCTCTCTCAGTTCTCGTCGGCTTCATCGCAACCCTCGTCGTTTTCGTCTGGTTCATCTCTGACTTTGGTTCTTTATCTCTTTATCTTTGTGTTTGGTTCAGTACTCTTATTTGGTTAAAAATAAAAAATAAATAAATAATTAAGAAAGAAAAGAAAAGAAAGAAAATCTGATTTCCTATTTGGCCCACTTGTTAGTTATTATTATACTTCGACCTATTTTATCTTTGGTTTATTACAATGACGGACACCAAAATTCAAGCCATCAGATGTAAACTCACTTGTGCCAATTATGCTCATTGGGCTAGTGTTATGAAGAATTTCCTTCTTGGTCAGAAAAATGGGGCTATGTTTCCGGTTCTGTTCCTCGTCCATTAGACCCGAAGCAAGAGGGATATCTTACTTCTTGTGACACTTGGGATTATGATAATGCCCAAGTTCCGACCTGGTTTCATAATTATGTGGATGACCATATTGGAATGATGTTTTCCAAATACAATACTGCTAAGGAGGTGTGGGACTATTTATTGGGTGTATATCAGCAGTCCAACTTTGCCAAACGGTATGAGTTGGAAACAGTTATTCAGAGTGCTCGTCAGCGAGATCAATCTATTCAAGACTTCTACATTCAGATGATAGGTCTCTGGGATCAGTTGGCTCTCATGGAACCATCTAGCCTCAAGGCACTAGACGCTTATGCTGAGTTTCGGGAGCAAAGTTGTTTAATGCAGTTCTTAACGGCTCTTTCCCCTCAGTATGAGGCCATCCGTGGTGGCATATTTCATCGGTCTCCTCTCCCCTCTGTGGATGCTATTGTTCGTGAGCTCCTCTCAGAGGAAACCCGTCTTAAGACCGCCAATCAGACTATGTCTCCATCTGTCTTCTTGGCTCCTACTCAGCCTCCTCTGCTGTCGAACCCCCTACTTCATCAGCTTCAGGCCATTGCAAATCCCAAGAAGGGGCCACTAGCCTCTGATGAGTGTGCTTTTTGCCATCAGAAGGGCTATTGGAAGTACAACTGTCCTAAAAAGGGCCGTCAGTCTGCTCAGTCATCTCAGTCGTCTCAGCCATAGTTTCGAGGTCCTGCTCCAACTACTTTTCACCCTCCTGTTGCTTATATTGCATCTGCTCCGGCTTCTGATCTTGACTTGGCTTCCGTGAGTGCTCAGATTGCTCAGCTTCAGCATCTCTAGTCCACCTCTCAGTCATTTTCATCTACCTCTGCTCTCACCTCTCTTCATTCAAGTTTGCTTGGGTCCTCTTCAGGTATTCCTTCCTCTGTCTGGCTTTTTGATTTTGGTGTTTCTCATCATATGATTTCTCACATTTCCTTACTGCAAAACTATATCCCCCCTCCCGTTCCTATTACTATTAATACTGCCTAATGGGTCTGGTATGTCTGTCCTATCTATTAGGTCTATTTTACCCTCTGCGATGTCTGTTGTTACTATTCCATCTGTTTTTTATGTTCCTCAACTGTCTGTTAGCTTGCTTTCTATCAATCAACTTGATGCTTCTAGTTTTGATGTTATATTTTCTTCTTTTGTCTGTTGTATGCAGGATCGGGTGTCCAAGAAACAGATTGGGACCGGCCGTAGAGTTGGAGATCTCTATGTGGTGGAAAGCCTGTATCTTCCTCTGTCTACCTCCCTCGTTGCACTTTCGTCTTTTTAATTAGATTCTTAGTCGAGTCAGTTTTATTTATGGCATTCTCGCATAGGTCATTTGTCTGTTGACCACTTACGGTCTTTAACTCAGTCAGGATTGTTAGGTAAAGTTTCTCCCAGTCAAATTAATGAATGTCGAGGATGTAAACTTGCTAAAATGATAGCTTTACCTTTTAATAACAGTACTTTTATTTCTGCTTCCCGTTTTCTCTTATACATACTGATGTCTGGGGACCTTCTCCTATTCTCACTAAAGGGAGTTCTGCGTACCATGTGTCTTTTGTTGATGATTGTACCCGTTATACCTGGGTTTATCTTATGGCTCATAAATCTGACTTCTACTAGATATATCATACCTTTCAGTCTATGATCACTACACAGTTTGGAGCCACAATTAAAATACTCCGGTCTGACTTGGGTGGGGAATACTTTAAAATTGAATTCTGTGAGTATTTAGCTAAATTGGGCACCATTCACCAAACCTCTTATACTGATTCCCCTGTCCAAAATGGTCGTACTGAGTGTAAACACCGTCATCTCCTTGAGACAGCTAGATCTCTCATTCTCTCTGCCTCTGTTCCGGCACCATTCTGGGGTGAGACAGTTCTTACCGCTACTTTCCTCCTTAATCGCATGCCGACTTCCCTACTCTCCGGTCAATCCCCTTATGCAGCTCTATATTCCCAACCTTTCAATTATTCCCTCCTGCGTGTCTTTTGGTTTGCTTGTTTTGTTCTCCTTCCCCGTAAAGATCGAACCAAACTCAGTGTTCGGTCTGCCTTGTGTGTCTTTTTGGGTTACAATCTTACTCAGAAAGGCTACCGCTGTTACGACCTTGTCTCTCGTCGCCTTTATGTCTTTCGTCATGTTGCCTTTCTCGAACGCCTATCTTACTTTCAGCTTTCCCCTCTCACTGCTCCCATTTCCAAAGAGGATTTGGTTCACATTGACCCATTTCCTTCTGAGGTCCCGTCTGATGAGTACATCTCCACTGTTCTTCCTAAGGCCATTCCTACTTCTCCGTTTACATTATCTATGGCTCCTTCTTCTCCTTCGGCTTTTTCTTTCCCTCCGTTGTTGGTCTATTTTCGTCGCAAGGCTCTTCCACCACCAGTTGTCTCTACTCCTATTGTTGCTCATTTGACTTCTAACGACTCTGATCATGCTGTACACCGATATCCTCCTCATGAGCGTCGTCCTCCAAACAGGTTGGGTTGGTCTAATACATGTTTTTCTGCTTCCTATCATACTTTTTTGTCTGTTATTTATTCTTTTTCAGAACCTCAGTCTTACACAAAGGCTTGTCAAGATCTTGATTGGGTTCAAGCTATGGAAGATGAGTTGTTTGCCTTGCAGAAGACTACTCTTGGAAGTTGGTTCCTTTGCCTACTGGCAAGAACCTGGTTGGTTGCAAATGGATCTATAAAGTCAAGACTCATTCTGATGGTTCTCTTGAGCGATACAAAGCTCGTTTGGTTGCCAAGGGTTTCCCGCAAGAGTATGGTATTGATTATAAGGAAACATTTGCCCCTGTTACCAAGATGACTATTGTCCGTACCTTGATTTATGTTGCTGCTGTTCGACATTGGCCTCTCTATCAGATGGACGTTAAAAATGCTTTTCTTAACGATCATCTCACTGAAGAGGTCTACATATGTCCTCCCCTTGGCCTTCTCTACTCCTCTAGGCAGGTTTGTCATCTTCAGCGTGCTTTGTATGGTTTGAAGTAATCTTCTCATGCTTGGTATGATTGCTTTTAAACTACTGTTACCGAGCTTAGGTTTCATCATTCTTCTTCCGATTCTGCTTTATTTCTGAGACATATCTCAGCTAGTTTTGTTACTCTCCTACTCTATGTGGATGATATGATCATCACTAGCTCTGACTCTTCTGCTATCTCTGAGGTCAAGCAACGTTTCTTTTACACCTTCAAAATGAAGGATTTGGGTCCATTGCGGTATTTTCTTGATATTGAGGTTGCCTCTTCTCCAAAGGGCTATTTTCTGTCTCAGGCCAAGTATGCTAATGAGGTTATTCACCGTGCCGATCTAACTGATACTAAGGTTTCTGATACACCTATTGAGTTTAATGTGAAGCTCAACTCTACTGATGGTGTCCCTCTAGATGATTCTACTTTCTATCGCAAGCTTGTGGGTTGTTTTGTTTATTTGATTGTCACTCGCCACGATCTTGCTTATGCTGTTCATGTGGTTAGTCAATTCATTTCTGCTCCTCACTCTACCCATTGGACTGTTTTGGTTCACATTCTTCGCTATCTTCGGGGTACTATTTTTCAGGGCTTACTGTTGTTTTCTACTTCCTCTTTAGAGTTGGTGGCCTATGCTGATTCTGATTGGGCTGGTGATGTTACTGATCGTAAGTCTACCTCTGGTTTTTGTATGTTTCTTGGCGATTCCTTGATCTCTTGGAAAAGCAAGAAATAAACTATTGTTGCTCGCTCTACTGCCGAAGCTGAGTACCGTGCTATGGCTCATGCTACTGCCGAGCTTGTTTGGCTTCGTTGTCTTCTCTCTGATTTGGGTGTACCTCAGTCTTCTCCGACTTCTTTCTATTGTGACAACCGCAGTGCTATTCAAATTGCCCACAATACTGTCTTCCATGAACGGTCGAAACACATTGAGATTGATTGTCACTTTGTCCGACAACATCTGCAGTCTGGCTCTATTTCGCTTTCTTTCATCTCCTCAGCTTTGTAACTTGTGGACTTCTTTACCAAGACTCATACTGCCGCTCGGTTTCAGTTTCTTCTTGGCAAACTCTCAGTGTTTTCTGCTAAAACACCTTGAGTTTGAGCGGGGGTGTGAGAATATATTGTATATATGGCATGTTTGTGTATATATGGCATGATCATGTATATTAGGAATTAGGCCTTAGCATTAGGAATGGTATAAATAGGAATCTTTGTATTTCCTTTTTCAATCATAGATTAGGGGTATATAACTGATGACCTCTTTGTAAACGAATACAAGTTGAATATACAGATCATTCCGAAGCCTTAGCATTATGAATGGTGTAAATATGAATCTTTGTATTTCCTTTTTCAGTCATAGATTAGGGCTGTATAACTGATGACCTCTTTGTAAATGAATACAAGTTGAATATACAGATCATTCCAAAAAACTTACAGATATCTCAAACAAAGGTACTAGTTTTATTAAAGTCCCCTAGCACAAAAGGACCTTTCAAGAATGTCATCAAAGCCAGCATAATACTTGATACAAAAACTAAGGGATAATCATTCATACTTGATCAAATACTTTTTCAAAACAAAGTAAAACTTTTATCCAAAACATTATAACATAACTTTATTAAAAATACAACTCATAATAGCTCTTCGGACGTAGGGATTAAGACAAAGATCCAATACCTACAATATGTGGTAAATCCCATTGAATGCACTTCAAGAAGACAAAGACGGGATGCTCAAGGATGGTTATGCAATGTATTCTCAAACAAGCTTCAATGAGTAAAATAGATCTCGGCATTTCTTCCCAAAGCCAAGCCAAAACAAAGCAAAACATGTTCTGGAAGTTAAATTAACTTCCAGAACATGTTTTGCTTTGTTTTGGGTACAAACTAGGTCTATGAATGGATGCATAGAGATGAGCTAGGCTAAAATGTCCTAGCTAGGTGAACTTAGGAGGTCATGGCTGAGGTTCCGCACCTCTTGGCCGAGGTATGGTCTCCCTAGCCGAGATGTGGCTGCTCGCTCGGAATGTTACAAGGTGTCAACAAAAATGTGCTATGGTCGGCCTAGGTGTTCATGCAAGGTAGACCAAGGTCCAGTGATCATGCAAGGTATGCCAAGGTGAGATGCAATGCCTAACCTAGGTGTGGCAGCTGGACCAGAGTGGGTCTCAGTGACCACACTTAAGGAAATCATGAAGTTTGGAAATCTGGGTTTTCTCTTGAAGAGCATGAAGAACATGAATGCTAAAAAATCATAACTTCTTATTCAAAATCTGGAATTTCATGATATAAGTTCAAAAACATGGACTTGGATACTCATACTTGAAGATTTCATGGAAACAAATACAAGAACATAGAACTTGGTATGAACTTTTGGACCAAAACATGGTTATTCTTCAAGAACACAAGAACATCACTTTTTCTTTCTAAAACAAGACTTTAAATCAATGCATGGCTCATGAATTATGTTAAATCATGCAATGTGATCATATCAACATAAAGAACAACAAAAGTAAATCAAGAATCTAACCTCAAAACACAAATCCAATGGTTCAAGGTATGAAAATCAAGATTGGAAAGTCTAGCTTCCTCCAAGAACTTCTTCTTCTTCTTCCTAGCGCTTCTCTCTCTTCAAGACAAAGATATGGCAATGATATGGGTTTCTCAACTACTAACAAACTAATACCCACTACTGGGACATGTGGCATCATTTGGTCAAATCTCCTCAAAAAGGTGTCTGAATCAAAGGACAAGAGTAGGTCACAGTGTATACAACAAGTAAGGTGGAATGGATATTCTGACAAGGAGAAGATCTTGGATCCAAACGTAGGCTTTGGACAAGTAAGGTCTTTCTGACTTCAGCTAGGAGGGGTAATACTTAGCCTAGGTTATACTAGACATGGAACAAGGGTTGTTAGGTGTTGGCTAAGGTGCACAACTCGACAAGAAGGTTCAAGGATCAAAGGTCTCGAATGCCTATGCACACCTCAGCCTAGGTGATGCACACCTCGGCCAAGGTGCGAGGGCGTAAGTGGAGGTCAACCAAGATGGTTCCAAGATGGCCCTAGGTGTTGTCGCTCAATGGCCTAGGTATAAGAGGTTCAAAGGTGTGACCTAGGTGTGAGGTAGATAGCCTAGGTTCAACACACAAGCATGGAATAAAACAGGGATCTTTCATAGGCAAAAACACAATAGTATCAAAACAAGACAGGCTTCCATACTTAGACAAAATATCAAAGTTTACAAGATGCAAGCTTAACAAACCAAAATCATGTAACTCTCATAAATATGACTAAGGCAAAATGAGGGTTGTTATAATGTGGCTTGTCTTCTCTTAATTTTTTACATAGATGTTCTATTTAGTGGACCCTATAAAATGAATGGTTTGAATCACTGAGATGATACCCGAAATGGACTCATTTAGGCCCAATGGGACCTCTCCAGTTGTATTCCGAATTGGAGAGAATGCAATCCCCTATTTAATTTAAGTCAATCCCTATAATTAAGGGATATGATTGTATCTCTTACTCTATACATATGAGGGCCATCATGTAATCAAGATTATCAAAGAATGAATCGTGGATATAGTTTACAGTGACTTTGGGTGTGGACATTGGCACCATATTAAT
Source organism: Camellia japonica (assembly GCA_030407325.1). Lineage (NCBI taxonomy): Eukaryota > Viridiplantae > Streptophyta > Magnoliopsida > Ericales > Theaceae > Camellia > Camellia japonica. The sequence continues at coordinate 34,926,900 of JAPPVO010000014.1, forward strand.
CCTTTGTGTTCTTGTTCTTCTATTTTAATATTTCATCTTTCTTCATCTAAAATCTAACAAATACATGATAACTCAAGAAAAGATTACGCAGTCCAAACGGGGCTGAAGAAACATTCCCTTTCCAAAGTCAAATTTAGCACCTCCCACAGGTGAGGCTCCTGGTGACAAAACTGCCGATGAAAGCAATATAACAATCTAAGCTAAGAAAATAATCGTAAGAAAGAATACACCCTATGCTATGAAAATATCATCTCCAATTTGCTTACAGAAAAGGAATTGTGGACCCACAACAATGCGTATGTGGCCTTCTCACAAAATGTAAAAACTACTGACAATCTGATTGTTTCTCCCTATTAGTGGAAATATCTTAACTAGTAGATTTTTAATTTCACTAAAGTTGTATTAGCCTGTGCAGTTTCCATAATGATTCAGAAAGATTCAATCCATTCCATTATTCATTCATAATCAACAAGAAGATTCAAAAACAAAATAGCCAGCTTAATACATTTCATTTATTCATGTTGAATTCATCAATGATTTAAAAAAATCTTCAGTCTAAAATAATAAAGAACAAACTAAACACCACAGCAACCCAATATACCAAAAACAAACCAAGCAAGCACAGTTGTCAGTGCTCTATAATCCAATATATATTCCAAACACCACACCAAGCACACATGATAGTGCTATAATATTACAGTAATCTAAATTATCTACTAGATATAGTCATCAAATAAAAAAGATCATAAAAACTAAAACGTAGTGCAACATGCTGTAAACCGGCCAACCAAGAGTCCATGTAGTAGAGAATTTTCTCAGCCTAAAATCGGTAGTGTTGAAATACAAATATATCAAAGCTAATGACAGAAAATAAAAGAAAAGGCTAAAATATTTGAATATATTTTCTTTACCAAGCCATGCTAGATGCTAATAGTACTTGAACTTGGCGTTGAGCTTGAGTTTGGTCCAGAAAAAGTAAAAAATAGGGTAAATTACAAATACAACCCCTGAGGTTTGTTTAAATTACGAATTGTCTCCTGTGGTTTGGAAAATTACAAATACCTCCCTGTCATAATTTTTTATTTAATAGAATTAATTGAAAAAATAAAATTTCTAACTGTTCTCCTATATAATAATAAAATTATCTGAATTATTAATTAAAATAAAATTTTAACATTATTAAAAACTGTTAATTAACTTGATGATTTATTAATAAAATGACTTATTTGTTATGAAATTAAAAATCTTAGGGGGCATATTGTAATTTTTAGAACTACTAGGGGTAATTCATAATTTAAATAAACCTCAGGAGGTGTGTTTGTAATTTACCCTAAAAAATAAATAAAATTAAATATAAAAAATAAAAGTTCATTCAAATTTTATGCAAACTAATGTATACACTTTATTGAGTATTATCTGAGTCATATTCTTCAAATTGCTCAACTTCTTCTATTGTGTTGCAAAGAGAAATAGGGATAGTGCTTTGAAGCCAGTTATGTGCAAGTATAAGAACCTCTACTATCATTGGAGCTAATGATCTCCGGAATGGATCAAATATACGTCCTTCCATACTAAAGGTTTACTCAGAAGCAAGGTAGAAATTGGCATTGCCAGTACTTTGCGTGCTACTTGGGACGACACTCAATGCTTTGAAGAATTGTCCTTCCACTATCCCAATATATCAAATTTCTAGAGTACTTATCTATCTTAGACTTGCACATACTAGAATGTTCATACTCTAAATAAGAACTAAAATTGAGAAGCAATGAGTGCATGTGGATCATCGCAATCATCATCAACCATCATCCCAGATGCTTCACTCACATTAGCCACTTGCACACTTATTGAATCATGTGAAGTGTAATACTCACATAAATGAGTCAACCAATCCTTCACCTGACACATCATCTCACTCACCACTTTTTCAACAACTAATTGTGAGAAACAAAACTTCAAATATTTCAAATTTCTTTGGGGATCAAGCATTACACCAACATACACTAGTAGATTTTTATCCCCATTTCCCTGAATACTTGTCAGGACCATTTTCAATCTTGGAGGGGCATGTCAGAGAATTCTGCATTTTTCCATAATTCTAAAATTAACTTGATATAACAATATTATTGGCAGGATTTCTTGCATCAACAATGGCCCTCAGAACTGTGGAAAACAATATTAAGGACATTCTTGACCTATTAAGCGATGGCGGAGCCAAAACTGTCATTCTTGTTGGGCAACCTGGAGTTGGAAAATCATGGATGGCCAGAGAGTTAACTGATCGTGCAACCGAGAGAGGCTTATTTGATTTCACTCTCTGGTTATTTCTAAACAGAGAATATGTGCCAAAGTTTTGCTCGGCAACTGCATCTACTTTCCACTGCAGAAGAGTTTGAAGATGATGACTATGAGGGGGAAGAGGAGGAGGAGGAGGAAATGGAGCCGGACTTGCGACAAAAGATATCTGAAGCACTGGCACAAAAGAATTTTCTTATTATTTTGGATGATGAGGGAAAAAAGATGCAAGAAAAAGACATTATGCCCAAACTGGAAACCCTGTTGAATCTCAGCCAGCAAAGTTCATATAAGGTTTTAATCACCACAAATAATCATCCCGACAGCAATATTATGGACTCTATGAGATCAGTGATCAAGGTAGAACCCTTGTTGAAGGAAGAGTCAAAGTCCTTGTTACTAAAAAGAGCTGGCACAAAAGTTCTTGAGCTTCCAGGTATTGAACCACTGGTTGAAGAATATGTGCAAAGGAGTACACGCATACCTGCAGAGATTGTTGTGATGAGAAAGGCGTTAAGTTATATTGGACAATATGATTCTGGAGTGCAGAAGCTGGAAATTGCTTTGGCGGAAGTCACTTCCGGAGAACGCTTCGACATAGTACTGTTACTACGTTGTGGTTTTGACATGCTTCCAGGTTGTATTCTAATTGATTGTTGTCGGCCTGGCAGACACTTTTTTCGAGACAGTGGATGCGTCCATTACAATGAGCTGATAGCTTATTGGATGATGGAAGGATATCTTGGTCAAGTGGATTGTATTGAGAAGGCTTACGATAAGGGATATCATGTTTTAAAGGAGCTTATAGATTTTCACATCATCAAAACCGTGGAACCTGATTATGTTGTCATTGAAGGAGCAGCAATTAATTTGCAAGACTGCAGCAGAGGTGGATTTGGTTGGACAGCTAATTTGGGGCTGTCAAGCATTTTCAGGTATGGCGAATGGGAAGGCCTTGGTAGAATCACACAGGTGGGTGGTACAATAAGATCACTTTCCAGTGGTAAGAAAGGACGGAAACTCTCAACACTATTGCTTGATGGGAATCGTATTGGCAGTGAAATCCCAGATTATTTGCTTCAGTCCTGGCAGGACCTCCAACTTCTCGTGATCTTCAACCCCACATTCAAATCACTGCCACGGTTCTTGTCTAACATGGACAAGCTTAACGTGCTTGTACTTAGGAACTGTCATTTTCTGGAGGAATTTGATTATGTATTAGAACTTAGAAGATTAACTGCTCTTGAGATATCTAGTCCTAGCTCCTTTTATAGGATCCCAGATGATTTCTTTAGGGGCACACCAAACCTTCGGAGTCTCAATCTATCTGCCCTATAAATCAAATCATTACCTCATTCTTTTTATGAACTTAGTGAACTAAGCTGGCTCATCCTTAGAGGGTGTTCTTATTTGGAAGAACTAAGAACTCTGAATCGCTTGATAAATCTTGTAGTGATAGATCTTTCTGGTACATCTTTGAGTAGTATCCAAGACAAAAGCTTTTCATCTAATACGAAACTTCAAATGCTTAATTTTTCCAAAACAAACATTAACTCCTTACCATTGACTTTTGGTCTAAAAAAGCTCACTCATCTTTTGCTAAGTGGATGTGTAGAGTTGGACAGAATGCGTACCCTTAGCTCGGCAGCTAATCTCCAAATTATTGATCTCTCAGATGCCTGCAAATTTAAGGAGTTCCACGATCGATCTCTAGAAAATCTAACTGGCCTTAATATCCTTAATCTATCAGGAACTTCAATTAATCATCTACCTTCTAACATCAGCAATCCTCGTCATTTGTATTTAAACGGTTGCACTAGTCTAATTGAGCTTGAATGCGTAGAACTACTTAAAGACCTTGAAACACTTGATCTTTCAAAAGCACCAGTCAAAACTCTACCATCTCTTTCCCACCTCCATAACCTTCATCGGCTTTTGTTGTCATGTTGTTCAGTCTTGGAGGAGTTGCCTGACTTGGATTCCCTTGTGAAACTGGAGGTGCTTGATCTTTCGGGTTGCAGTGCTTTGACAGTGCTACAAGATAAATCCTTTGAGCAGATGCCTCGCCTTTGGAAGCTTGACCTTTCTGAGACTAAGATCAAATGGTTGCCATCACTTTCAAAACTTAGCAACCTCCGCCACCTCCTACTGAAAAAATGTACTGGCTTGAGAGTGCTTCCACCACTAGAGTCTCTATCAAAACTTGAGGAGCTAAATTTATGTGGTATTAGACTTTTGAGAGAGACTGGAGCTGATTTCTTGAACAATATGAGTTGCCTCCGGATTCTTGACCTCTCTGAAACCTTGCTTCAACAGTTACCATCCATGTCAAACCTCAAAACCCTCCATGAGCTTTATCTAAAGGGTTGTCCAGACTTGACAACTGTGCCTGATTTGAAGAGTTGACAAAGCTTGAGGTCCTAGATCTGTCTGAAACTGCAGTTGATGATCTGCCATCCCTTGACAACTTTAGCAACCTCCGTCAGCTTCTGCTTAGAGATTGTCCAGGCTTAAAGGAGTTTCTGCAACTGAAAATGCTCGATCTGCTTGGGGCCACTCTGATAAACTCCCCTATGGGATCTCAGAATTGACTCATCTTGATCGCCTTGATCTGCCAAGCATGAAGGATACTCAAGGAATTGGCAGAAGCAATATGAAGGAACTATATCAGTATGGCTGAGATATCTCCAGTTTTCCAGCTGAAACAGTCGGGGATAATAACAAGCCTCCTGTACCTGTAACTGGTTCCCAGTTTCTTCAACTTCTGGAAAACAACCCATCATTGTGGGAAACAAGCTTCAAGCAATTCCACTTCTCTGTTCGTGCGTTCGTGGAGCAAGATGGAAAAGGAGTTGTATCTTTCTACAGAGATGATTTTATATTCAGAGATATCTACTTCAAAGCCAGACATTTATCTGATTTTGAAGAGCAACGGTCATTGGAAATTCGAGGTTTCCACCATTCCCCCAAGGGTATTGAGGGTGTTCTCAGTCATGCTGACTGTTTATTTTTGATTGATAATACATTCGAAAGATGGTTATCTGATTTAGGCGCCACCAACTGTAAGGTATTGAAAGACTGTTTTATAGATAGAAGCCCAAGAAATGGTGAGTGTCTTTCATGGAGAGAAGGTAGAAGAGTTAGTGAAACTGAAAAATTTAGAGGTCTTATGGGTTTCCAATTCTGTCAATTTGGAGCGTATATACCCTCGGGAATGGCAAAGTGTCACCTTTCAAAACCTTAAGCAGCTGTATCTTGATTGTTGTCCAAAGCTGTCAATTGTTTTCTCTCCTTCCGAGCTGCCAATAAACCTTCGAGTTCTTCAAATTAAGTTTTGTGATGGATTGAAGGCTGTGTTTGAAGAAGCATCACCAAAGCCCAAATTGTGGAAGTTAGACACATTGTGTCTATGGGAATTGCCAGAATTGAAGAGCATCGGGTGTGTGTTGCCATCTGTGCTAACTCTAACAGTTTGGGGATGCCCAAATCTAGCAGAGTTTGAAGAAAATGTCAAATTGCCTAGAAGTCCATAGATTTTGTGGATTTTCTGCAGAACTGATTTTGAAGAGTATTTACAGGTGAATCTTGCAACCAGTGATGGAACTTAGATGTTTGACCCTTGACAGTTGCCCCATACTTGTAAATGTTGTTGCTTTGTTAAACTGGAATATCGATGGCTCTTCCGGAGGTAATCCTGGTCTTGCAGGGATAGAAGTACGTTTCGGGACCATCATGCCTTGTTTTTGACAGCTTTTGCTTGTCCATTGGCATCACCAATGATAACATGGCTGAGTTATGGCTCTGTGCACTGGATTTAAGATAGCGTTGAGCGAACACTACAAAAATGTGATAGTTGAATTCGATTGTCTTCAAACCTTGCATGATCTACAAAGGCAGCAAATGAGGAATCACACGCACCAAGTTGTTCCACAGGTTTGTCTACAGCTTCTACATGAATTCGATCATTTTAATTTTGTTTTGTCTAATGAACAAATGCATCACCATCCCCCTTTGTTTTTTCGTCCTATTTTGGAGAGGAATAGGTGTGGCCCTCATTTGTTTCATTTCGTATCTTGTGTACTGAACTTCATTTTTTAATATAGTTGTGTTTTTGTCCAAAAAAACAGATGTTGCTATTCCAGCTGCTAGACAATCTCGAGACTCCACAAATGAAATCTTTGAGAGACTGTTTCAACACAATACGTCGATGACCAAAAGTTGCCATATGAAGGCACTGCACCTGTAGGAATTGCTGAAATTGGGGTGTGAGTAAATTGCAGCCAACTCTATTAGATTCTGTTGTCATGGAATGCCCAAATTGCATGAATGGGGGGACTTGCTCTTTCCTTCGACAAAATTGACATGGGACAAGGAAATTACATGGACATGGGACAAATTCCTTGCAGCAATGACCTTTTTGCTTTCAATAGCTCACTTGAGGTTACTTATAATTCACGTCCTTCTGTATTTTATGCATGTTTGTTCTCTCTTTTCCATCCATCTCCGCTAATTCCTCAATGCGTTTCGGTTTGTAGGATGTCATCTGCCACACAATGCCGTAATTTTTTTTGGGACCATTATTGGAATAATAATGAAAGAAGTGTTTTCTTTTTCCTTCCTTCTGTTTTGATTTATATGTTTATTTTATGTTTTTGGTATACGCCATCAAACTCCAGGGCAGTAATTGCAGATTTTAAGTTGCAACATTTTGTGTTGTGTCATTGCTTTTATACAACTTTCATTTATATGTATTTGTTGTCTGGATTTAGAAATGCTTGCTGCTACCAACCAGCACAAGACTGTCAATGAGTCGTGGGCATAATGCACCAAATTGAAACTACACTTAAAAGTATAGGGATTAAATTGTTCAATTTGAAATTATAAGGATTAAAATGAAATTTAGATCAAATTATAGGAATGAAAAGTATAATTAACCCTATATATATATACATAGCCTGTTGATGGCGTATGATAGTTGCTTCCTTTGAAGTTCAGTTCTGCTAGGGATCTTAACAAAACTATTGAAAATTCTACACACAACTGGTAAGTTGTGTATTTTTTAAAAGCCTAAACTATTAGGAAATCGGTGTAATAATATATATCAAGCTATTCTACGTTCATCTTCACGTGCAATCCCATCTTACATGTGGAGAGACAAACATAGAACTAAAGGAGAAACAAACAATTAAACATAGAAGAAGAAATCAAACAGGGACCGAATACCAAATGTCTAATAGGGAACTAAACAGAAAGAGAAGCAGATACAGGAAATTACTGCCAAACACTTTCACACCGTATTAGCGTGCAATTACAGGCAATTTGGAATTGAAAGAAGCAGGCCTGTCATTCAATTTTTTTGAATAAAAAACTACCTAAATTTTACTATTCTAAAATTGTATTAATTAAATCACATTGTAAAATTTTTAGAATCGAATCAGAGTCAAACAGCGAAAAGTAGTTCTGATATGTAGTTCTAGACAATTAAATACATCATTATATTCACGCTATCACTGGTCAAAAAAAACCAAAAAAATTTATTCACTCTATCCAGAGTTCAAGAAAAAAAAAAAATTTCTACCTATAAAAATGATTCTCCAAATCATCTTTTATAAAATATATAAAGACATTAGGTAATCTTCAATAATATAAGACAGATAAAAATCTTAAAAATATGAAACGGTTTTTTAACTTATTTATATATATTATCAATTAGTAAGGGAGCCGCGGATATACCGATCCGCCTCATTTTGGACGGATGCCTGATGACGAGCGGACGGTTGCAGATTGATTTTTTCCAATCTGCCTAGTTTTGGATGGATGACAGATTTGAGATTCTTTTGGCCGCAACTGAACCTCACAACTGAACCTCCAAATCGCAACTGAACCTCCAAATCGCAAGCACCCCTAGTAATTTGTAAAACTTTGTGTTTTTAATTTATTTAAATATTCTGTTTATATTTTCAATTAAAAATAGTTTAAATATTATGTTGAATATATTCTATTGAAAAAGAGTTTTCAACTTGAATATATTTTTTGAATTGAAAAAAATAATGTATTATTTATCTATATTTTTTTATTTTTAAATCTAACTCTAAAAATAATAAATAAAAATGATGACATATGCTGGTTGGTTTTTGTTTTCAAAAACAAATATATATGTGACAATAGAGAAGCATACTCTCTGCTATTGCTCTGTTCATGGTTTTGGTGGTTTGAATTGTTTTTATATTTTAAGAACCACAAATTATAATAATTTATGTGGATGAGACATGCTGTGATTGTAATATGTAGATAAGGCATGCAGTGATTGTAATATTTTAAAATTTTAAACTTTCTTTCTATTGATTTTAAATATTATGTTGAATATATTCTATTGAAAAAGAATTTTCAATTTGAATATATTTTTTGAATTGAAAAAAATAATGTATTATTTATCTATATTTTTTGGTTTTTAAATCTAACTCTAAAAATAATAAATAAAAATGATGATATATGCTGGTTGGTTTTTGTTTTCAAAAAAAAAAAATATAGATATAACAATACAGAAGCATACTCTCTACTACTGCTCTGTTCATGGTTTTGGTGGTTTGAATTGTTTTTATATTTTAAGAACTACAAATTGTAATATTTTATGTGGATGAGGCATGCTGTGATTGTAATATGTGGATGAGGCATGCAGTGATTGTAATATTCTAAAATTTCAAACTTTCTTTATTTGAATGAGACATACAGTGATTGTAATACTTTTTTAAGTCATTAACTGTAATATATATTTGAGGAAGTGCACAAATTGAATTATATTAAAAATTTATAAAGTTTTAACCACCAAACCGATTCGCATCCACCCGCCAATCCACTCAATCTACATCCACCGGATTGGCAAACAGATGCGGATTGATTTTCTCAAATCTGCCAATTTGGCAGATAAATGACGAATTGAAGGTTCCGTGGCCGCAACCGACCTGCTCCCACCCCTATCAATTAGTAGGAGAATAAATACAAATATGAGAAATATTACATCAAATGTGAGCACCTCTATACTTCAAAATCTACTGAGCACTCCAACAACTATATTTTTGCATCAAGTATCAATTCTACCGGGTGTGCCAAAAGCTAATGTGGCTTTTGATATCATTCATTCATTTCAATTTTGACATGAAGACCCCTCGAAGTGTTTTTCTTTTCTTTTCTTTTCTTTTGTCTTCAATTAAAGCATCTTTTCTTTTGTCTTTAATTAAAAATAATATAATAATAAATTTTACATATCGAGTTGAGAGCTTCCATGTTAAATTGACATATGTCAATTTGTCACGTAAGCCTTCAAACAAATTTGACATACCAAATTTTGAAAGTTTGGACACATCAATAATCACCATGCCCAAGCCCAAACCCAATTCCAAACCCAAACGGAATGACTACTAATTGCCACATACAACACTCATAATGGCTCAAAACCTTACACCACAACATGATATTACACAGCAACTAGGCCAAAAACTCTGATTAAATATAAAACGGTTTGATTTGGTTATTTTGAGGTGTATTGATTATTGGAAAATGAACCCCAACTTTTCTATCAAAAAAATCATACTAAATTATACGATTTTTCTTTGAGCAAATTTAGTAATTTCTCTGATATTTCCTTTTCGTTGGGGACTAAGTTCTTAATTAAAAAGTTATTACAAGTAATTAAATAACTTTTTATATTTTTTTTATAAGAAATTAAAAAAATTTCAACTCCCAAACAACCTCTTGAATAACCTTATGAATTTGGATTACGGCCTTTGATCCAATTAAGAGGCCATTTCTATGGGAATCCAAATATGAATCCCACGTACCAATTAGAAAATTTATGGCTTCGTTTCACATCATAGGTCAGGGTTAAAATATTCACAAAATAAAGGTTATTTTGAAAAGTTGATTAAAAGTTGATTTTTTAAATTTTTTTTGACTTTTTTTTGAAAAAACATGTAAAAAAGTAAATGTGATATGACCCAAAATAGGTTAAAAATAAAAAAGTCTCTATGTTTCCAAAATAACCCAAAATAAGTTAAAAAATCGATAAGACAAAATGTCACATTCAAATCATAATTATTTCAATTTTTTTCTCACAAAAATTTAAAAAGTCAAAAAATCTATTCCAAACAAGATTTTTTAGCTCAAGTTAAAAAAGTCAAAAAATTAAAAAATCAATCCACTTCCTAAACGAAGGCTATGAATTTAAAATTGACATAGGCAATCCACATCTAATTTTTTTTTTTCTCTCCCTTATTTCAAATGTTTTACATTACGAGCAATGGTAGAGGGCCACAAAATCAGTGGCTCAAATGGCTCAAAACTGTCAAAACGACGTCGTTTTGGGCGCAAAACGAGCCAAAATGACGTCATTTTGACAGTTTTGAGCCATTTGAGCCACTGATTTTGTGGCCCTCAAACATTTTTCTTTACATATACTAGAATATTTTTATCGGCAATGCTACGTAGCTCAAATTTTGTGGCTCAAAAGTGGCTCAAATGGCCAAAACGACGTCGTTTTGAGTACAGAACAACATAAAAATGGCCAAAACGACGTCGTTTTGGCCATTTGAGCCACTTTTGAGCCACAAAATTTGAGCTACGAGACATTTTCCTATTTTTATTTACTCAACAACTTTATATCAGCCAACCTATGTTGACAAAATGTTTTATAATATTGTTTACGTTTACACTTCCCATTATCGATATAACGCTATAGATATTCAAAGCTATTTAATTTTATAATTTGTAAATCCAAATCGTGGACCTTATTCCAATCCACCAAGGATTCTGTCCTTACCGTCTCTACTTGACCTCCTTCTTGCAACGGTTAAAATTCACTTTAATTTTTTTAATAAAGTGATCTGAGTCGTTAGATTCTCTTGAAGTGAATTTTAACCGTTGTAAAGAGGAGGTCAAGTAGAGAAGGCAATGAGAAGATCCTTGCTATTCGAAGATGCATAAAATTTATTAGGGTTACTCCCTAACATTTAGAAATGACAACATAACTGTCGGAAAATCTTCACTGTATTCGAATAATGGATTAAAGAGATGAGAGAGACTGTTTGATTGCAAAAATCAAAACAGTATATAAAAATAAATAAATAAAAACAGATTCTTATTTTGTTACTAAAACAAAATCAGTAACAAAATAAGAATCTAAAAAAAGACAAAAATAATTAAAACTGAAATTAAATCAATTCCTTACCTTATTAATTTCTCAAACAAAATTTTTGATCAAGTCCAGTGTTTCTTTAAGACAGATTCGTCCTCTCAACGGTACTTTCAGATTATGAAAGTCTATCTCTCAGGATAAAATGATCAACAGTGAATAGTAACAACACTACAAACGATTCACACAATAAACACACTTAGTGTTTACACTCTTTCTCACAAAGAAAAATAATGCAGCAAGAATGTAGAGAGCAATAGCAGATTTAGAACATAATTTTTGAATGAAAAATCAATTGAGGGATTGCCTATTTATAGATGAAAATAGTGGTTGTTCGATTTGAATCCAACAGATATGGTACCTGTTCGGATAGATACAGGTTTGAATTTCAAACAGATAAGGAACTGTTTTGGGTTTGAATTTGAACAGATTCGAATCTGTTTGGACAGATATGGAACCTGTACATGAATTCTGAAGAAGTGCAAACCAAAATTTGAATTATATTTCCAATCAAAATTTGAAATAAAAACGGAAACAAAAAATAATAATGAAATTCAAATGTAATGTTTTTGGCCCAAAAAGATAAGTATTGGGCCGGACAAGCTCTCGTCCGACCGACCGGACGACAACGGTGGCATGCGCGTGTTTATTTTTTAGTCCAATGGGTCTAGTCCAATGGGTTTAGTCCACTTTGCCCATAATATCTATCTTCTACAAACTTGGGTGCCCCTTGGGACTTTTCCCAAGTTACAAACTCAAGCCTTGTAAACTCACAAAAGTTTGTCCAATAAACCAATGTGGGACAAACTTTTAATTCAAACATTTAAGGAAACTTTCACCAATATACCATTTTCATGGAGCTCTCTTTGGCTTCAATTTTCCATTCACCCGATAATGGTTTTAAGCAACCAAATATACTATATGAATCACAACATGGTATAAAACGCGTTACCACTTAGACCCGCCAACTTTGGCGCATGGATCCCACCTAAAAATTAGACTACAGTTGAGGAAAAATCTGATTTTTCCAAAATCATTTCTAACAATAACTTCATATGGTTTGTGAACTGAAATGTACCGTTCAACTTAACAACAAGTGTGAAACACGAGCTAGACATAAGATGATTATATACTCATTTTCAAAGTTCAAAGGGGTAAATCACATATAAAATAAAGTACAGGGGGTTAAAGTGCACTTTTGCTTTTAAACAAATGACAAAAATATATGAGTATTTTTTTTTCATTAAATCGTTAACTAATTTAATGGTGCACTTCAGTCCATAAACCACAAGAGGATTATGTAGTCATTTTGAAATGTTAGGAGGGTAAGCCGCACATGGCCCAAATCATAGAGGGTAAAGTAAAATTTGTCCAATTTATTTTAGGAAAATGATTTGTCCCCCTAAAAAAGCCTCCCCTAATCCCCCTAATGCCCAAAACGACATCGTTTTGGGCTTCTTCTTTTTTTTTTTTGAAATTTATGGGGATTAGGAGGCCAAAAATTAGGGGATGTAGCACAGCCCTTTATTTTACGCCCCACATTTTTTTTAAGAACCCCTGCCTATTGATTTTTTTTTAATAACAATTATAATATCAATTAAAATTATTATAATGGACACAAATTGCAATATAGCATCCACTCTTATGAAAATAATACTCAGAATTGAACACCCAATCCTATAAATTGAACACCCAATCTTTATGGTCTATCATTCTTATTCATTCTTATTATGTTTTTGAGCACCTACATTTTCCATAATCCATCTTCTTCTTGATAAAATCATTCTCATTAATCTATCTTCATCATCTATTTTTTCATGATTTGTTCATATCTTCATTAATCAGTTGAAAGTGGTGGAAGAGATTGCGAAAAATTATTTCTGCCCAAAACGACAACGCCATGTGAAAATAATGAGTATTTTTTTCAATTGTTTTTTACCAAACTAATTTTTGAGAATTTTTTAAAAAAAACAAAATTTGTAGACTCAATCAAGCATACATGTGTTCCAGATATTTTTATGAAATCTCGTGATTTTTGGTCAGTTTTCTTTTGTTAGAATAATGATGATTTATGCACAATGATTGTCTTGGTGTGATAGTTTCTTTTTGGAAAAGAAAAATGTTGGGAACCCAACTTTACCAACATCAAACTTACCATGAATGGATTTGTGTAGTAGAGATTGAATTAAAGAAGTGTGGGGTCTACATATGAAATGAAATGAATCTGAGTTATTGATTTCTTTTTTCAGGTAAATTCTGGGTTAATAAGGGTGAGTTTATAGAATTGTTGTTTGGAAAATAATAAACAAGCCCACTTTCTAAATCCATTTTCTAGACCTAATGATATGTAAATAATATAATTAGTTGATAATTATAGAATATATGAGAGTGAGTGTTGTCCTAATTGATTGTTATATCACTGGAGTTGAAATTGAGTTTAATTTTTTTTGTCTTAAATTCTTTTATTCACTCTCATTTGTTTATAGGCTCTGTGCTAATGAGATATTGAGGGAAAAACTGGTATGAGGTTGTAATGGCAGCTGAGGTGGGTGTGTAATATCTTGGATGAAGGGTAATTTTGATACTATGGAAGGGTCCTTATAAATTTTTATCTATGTTTAAATTTTATAAATGGAAGTTTAAAACATGGAAGGTCCTTATAAATGGGGTAATAAATTTATTTGAGTGAATTACACCAACGATCCTTATAGTTTGGATTTTGTGTCATTTTAGTCATTAACTTTTCAATTGTGATATATTTGATTCTGAATTTTAAATCTTGTTTTAAATAAGAACAATTAAAAATATCATTGCTCAATTTCAAGGGCAAAGTCTTCAATTTGATAAACTATAAATTAATTTGACAAAAATAAATGTCAAAAAAATATATTTGAATTTTTAAAAATTATTTCTACCCACTAAAGATAAAATTATGTAAAATTGATAAATCTTTTACACATTTATTTTTTTTTACTAAATTAATTTTTATTACATGTTTGGATGATGATCATGTCATAGGTGGTTATTTTTATTTTCATTAAATTAGTTTCTTTTTTTTCTAAAAGTCAAATATGGCGATAATTTTGATATCATTATTAAACCAATTCATCAAATCAAAAAATCTAAAAATAAAAATATTTCATATATTAAATATCGATTATACATTAAAAGCCTAACAACTACCCATGACATGATCATCATCCAAACACAAAATAAAAATTAATTTGGTAAAATAAATAAATAAATAAATGTCTAAAAGATTTATCAATTTTATATAATTTTATCTTTGGTGGGTAGAAATTATTTTTTGAAATTTAAAAATATTTTTTTAACATCTATTTTTGTCAAATTAGTTTATATTTTATCAAATTAACGATTTTGTCCTTAAAATTAAGCAACAGTATCTTCAATTGTCTTTATTTGGAATAAGATTTAAAATTTAGGATCAAATATGTCATAATTGAAAAGTTAAAGATCAAAATGACACAAGTTTCAAACTGTAAAAACTATTAGTGTAATTTATCCAATTTATTTTGTGTTTTTATGGCCAGACATCAAATTTATTGCTTGGGCCGGCAATATACCGGATAAAATTTGGTTAATTAACGTCGTCGTATAGATGGCGCTAAAATTACAGATAACTAAGAAAAATTTAGAAATTACAGCATATGTGAAAAGAATAAAAAATAATTATCAAACTAGGGAATCTCTTTCATTTTCTTTTCGAAACAACCCTGTCCTCTTCGTCCACTCTCCTTCGTCACTTCCTCCGCCCTCCCTCACCACCCCCACTACCCGCACCACCTCTCCTTCACGTCCCTTCCTCACCTATCTTCACCCCTCTCCCACCCATTTCCATTATTCCACCACTCCCCATGGATCTAGGAAGATGCGGAAGGGGTTAACCACATTGCAAATCTTTGAAAAATATCATATATTATACTAAAAGTTTATAATAATTAAAAATTACAAAGATTTGCGTCCTCAAACACACTTTCGCACTCATAATCCTAAATTCATCCACACCTCCACTCTCGCCCCATCTTCATCCAACTCAACACCCTAGTCAACCTAAACCCTAGCTACTAGAACCATCAAAACCCCTCCACCACCCCCCTCTCTCTCTCTCTCTCACAGTCACACTACAAGAAAAATGACTTTTGGCGACTAAATTTTTAGTCGCCAAAAGTCTACTTTTAGTCGCCGAAAGTCCAAATTTCACCTTCTCCGACGAAATTTTTTAGTCGCTATATTAGTCGCATATTTGTGGTCGGCGGAGGGTATTGGCGACTAAAATTTTTTTAGTCGCCAAAAATAGGTCTTTACCGACTAAAAAATTAGTCGCCAATAGTGTTTTTCAGTTTTGGAAATAATACATTTAGCGACTAAAAATTAGTCGCCAATAGTGGTTTTTTTAGTCGCCAAAAATAGGTCTTTACCGACTAAAAATTAGTCGCCAATAGTGGTTTTCAGTTTTGGAAATAAAGACTTTTGGCGACTAAATTTTTAGTCGCCAAAGGTGTTTCCGACGGAAAAAAAAAAAGTCCACTTTTTTTTTGCTTCTGCTGAGTTTCGAACCCCAACCATTCACATTCCACGCCTTTTTGGCAACACCCGCCCTCCACTATGCCACCATAACTTCACATGTACAAATACGCAATATATATTATTTATATATTATATTATTCGGATTAATATAAAATAATAATATATACAAATATAATTATTTTAATTCAATATAATTAATTAAAAAATATATTATTTATTAAAAAAAAAATTCTGGCACTTTTGGCGACTAAAGTTAGGTTTAGTCGGCAAAAGGCCTCCATTTAGCTACTAATTTCTGTTTAGTAGCCAAAAAAAATGACTTTTAGCGACTAAAGTTAGATTTAGTCGGCAAAAGGCCTCCATTTAGCTACTAATTTCTGTTTAGTAGCCAAAAAAAATGACTTTTAGCGACTAAAATTAGGTTTAGTCGGCAAAAGGCCTCCATTTAGCTACTAATTTCTGTTTAGTAGCCAAAAAAACATGACTTTTAGCGACTAAAGTTAGGTTTAGTCGGCAAAAGGCCTCAATTTAGCTACTAATTTCTGTTTAGTAGCCAAAAACAGAACTTTTAGCGACTAAATTTAGGTTTAGTCGGCAAAAGCTCTCCATTTACCTACTAAATTTTTTTTAGTAGCCAAAAATACCACTTTTGGCGACTAAAGTTCGGTTTAGTCGGCAAAACCCTCCATTTAGCTACTAAATTTGTTTTAGTAGCCAATAATCTGCACTTTTGGCGACTAAACCATTTTAGTCGCCGATTGTCCTATTTTCAGCGACTAAATTTCATTTTTTAGTCGCCAAAACCCGATTTTCTTGTAGTGTCACAAAATGTACACTTTGAACTTACACCTTATTGATTTTAACACCAGCGAAAGAAGAGAGTGCGGGTGGCGACCGGGAGGGGGTTTAGGTAGTTTTGATGGTTGAGGTTGGGTCGACTAGGGTATTGGGTTGGGTGTAAAAGGTTTGGGAGTGGCAAAGATGAGTGAATGAGTGACGAGAATGATTTGTTACAAAATGCACAGTTTGGACTTACATTATAAACATATTGGATTTTATCTTACTAGTTTTAGCAGTAATGGAAGAGGGGAAGTGTGGAGAGGCTGAAGGGGTTTGAACTCTAAAAAGAACTTTAGTGATGTAGCAAGGATAACAAAATAAAATATTAAAAAAAAAAAGTCAAAATATCACATCAATGGAGTGGGACCCACTCTGAGAGTTCCTTTAGAGTTCATGTTTTAGAACTCCAAAACATTTTTGTTGTGGCAAGGGTGGAAAAGGGCTTAGGTGGAG
The DNA here is from genome assembly GCA_030407325.1 of Camellia japonica. Taxonomy (NCBI): domain Eukaryota; kingdom Viridiplantae; phylum Streptophyta; class Magnoliopsida; order Ericales; family Theaceae; genus Camellia; species Camellia japonica. The sequence continues at coordinate 34,944,220 of JAPPVO010000014.1, forward strand.
GAGGAAAGTGAGGATATGGTAGGATAATGACAGACATGGATGGCACATGGATTGGGTGTGGTAGATGGCTAAGGGGTATGGGAAGTTGTAGATAAAGAACAACAAAGAAAAAGAAAGAAGAGAAAAAGATGGAGGTGTTTCTGTAAATGAGTGGGGTGATTTCCACATCATTGTAATTAGTTTTTGGGAGAGGCTCCTTTTCAGTTGGAGGGTGTTGATGGACCTCCGTGGGCCTACTACGGAATCCATATCCAAACTATTCAATATGTAGGGTTCATCAAGTACTTCATCCCTACAAAAAATCACATTAATCGGATATTGATAGTCACTTGATCAGAATATTTTTGTATAAATAATTTATTTTAAAAATCGTACTTACTGTTGACACAGATGTGATCTGATCAAGTGATTGTCAATATCCGATCAACGTGATTTTGTATAGCAATGAAATGCTCGACAAACCCTACATATCAAATGGTTCAAATTATTGATGTGAATTCCATTATGGGTCTACGAAGACCCAACAGCATTCTCCAGTCTGATTTGGACCGAATAGAAGCTCTAGCCCTAGGATTTCAACTACCATTTCAATTGTAATTTCCAAAAAGGTCCTCCTGAACTGTAAAATAACTACTCCAGTTTCCTCTGGACGGTAGTTTTCTAATAAAATTTCGGGACGTTTTTGGCGACTTCATCCTTAAATGTGACATATACAACAGTAGAGTTCATTATGGCAATATGTCAAGTTGTTATTGGCATTACTGTATTATTATTATTATTATTATTATTATTATTATTATTATTATTATTATTATTATCATCATTTATTATTTTATTTTTTTTTGTCTTTTCTCATCTCTTTAAATGAATAAATTCATGAAAAAATTGGTGATAAGTCTAATATAAAAAGAATATAAGGTATTAGATTCAGTGGATATTTTTGTTAATGAAAGATCCACACTTTGTAAAATAATTTAGTGAGAAATTCTGAAGGATATTTTGTTTCTAATTTTATCCCTCGACTTTTTTTTGTTTGTTTGACTTTTTATTGACTATCTGTTCAAATTTTTTTCTTATTAGTTCAAAAAAATTTTTCTATTTGTTCAAATTTTTTGTCAATCTGTTAAAATTTATATCTATATGTTCAAATTTTATAACTATCTGTTCAATTTTTTCCTCTAAATTCTATCTATCTGTTTAAATTTTTTTTTTTAAATTCTATCTATTTGTTCGATTTTTCTTATCTATTAAAATACCAATTTCTTATCTGCTACTCAAAACAACCATTATTACCTCTATGAGCGACTGAGCGATCTAGGATCTCTCTCTGCCTCTCTCTTTCTCTTTCTATGAAATGCTCTATCTTTCTCTCTATTGCTCAGTAGAGTTGTTTGCCGCCGCAGTTGGAGGCAGTGGAGCAATAACGGCGGACAAGGTCTTGACGCCTTTTCCTTCTTTACTGATCTCTCTCTTTCTAGGTTTCAAAATCTCTCTCTCTCTCTCTCTCTCTCTCTCTCTCTCTCTCTCTCTCACATTTTGCTCTGCGTGGTCTAATGTGGAGTATATATATAATATGGGCAGTTTGGTCATTTCACATATGCTTGTCCTTATAGACATAGTAAAATAACGCCTAGACCTTTGGACAAGAAAAATTCAAAATTAGACTGTTTACTCAAGCACCCTAAATTCATTTGAATCCAATATAACCATACATATAAGGTTTGTTTGATTGAGCGGATTATAATGTCCGATTGAGATTATTAATTCATAAGATTCTCATTATGTTATTTAGTTGCAAATTTTATTATTCGAATTAGATTCCAATGACCATTCTATCCAATAAAATTGATGAATTTTTTAATCGTACGACTAATAACACAAAATATACGTATAATTAAAATTATATATTTTCATTTTTATTACAAAACAAAAAAAAAATTATGTATCTCACTAATCCAGCAAGATAATCAATTCTACACTAATTTCATGAATTATTAATCCCCTCACTATTAATCATATTAATCAAATAGTCCATATAGTACAAATAATCTCACCATATATATCAACTCATCCAACCCGTAACATATATATATTTTGTGGGTTTTACCATATTAGTTTATCTCCTCATCTTCTAGTTTTATACCAAAACAAAGTTGGCCAAAGTGCACTTGCCACACCTAAAATTACTCATATATTTATATAATAAAGCAGGATGGTTTTTGAATTTATCTTACACATATTTGTCCTACTAGGACATTTGGACGGCTTAGATCTATTCAAATTATAAAACAATGACTGAGATATATTTTTCAAAAAATATCCTACATGTACATTTTTTATTTTTCCGCTTCTCTCTCTTACTTTTTTCTTTTCTCACCCATCCTTCCATGATCCCATGATCCCACCTTCCTCTCTCTTTTATTTTTATTTTTTTATTTTCTCCCATTTTTATTTTTCTCTCTATTTGTTTTTTTTTTTTTTTTTTTTTTCTCCTTTTTGTTCACTTATTTTTATTCATATTATATGGAAAAGTTTACAATCCCAGAATTAGGAGACAGATTTTACTGTGTGTAATGGAGATTAAGTTAATGAATTATATAGTCCCCAAATTAAATGAATTTTAACAATTAATTATTATTTTTAAATATATTGAATAGACTTCATAAATTTAGACCTTATATGAATCTTCAACATATTTTAATAAAGCAGGACGATTTTTGAGTCTTCAACATATTTTTGTCATATTAGGACATTTGGATGGCTCAGATCTGTTCAAATTATAAAACAATGACTGAGATATATTTTTCCAAAAAATATCCTACATATACATTTTATACTTTCCCACTTCTCTCTCACTTATTTTTTCATTTTCTCACCCATCCTTCCATGATCCCATGATCCCACCTCCCTCTCTTTTATTTTTATTTTTTTATTTCCTCCCTTTTTATTTTTCTCTCTATTTGTTTTTTTTTTTTTTCTCATTTTTGTTCAATATATTCTACACATATTTTCATAGAATGTATGTATGCTCGTAAGGACATTATGGGCATAAATACAATTTCCATATCTATACTATATATTAAGCAAAATGAGATTTTTAACCCCAATGGCTGTGAGAGCTTCAATATCCCAATCTGAATTTTCTAAATTTCTTATTAAAAAAAAAAAAAACTCAGTATTTATTGATTTGGTCAAAATCTCCTGATCAGTATTTATTAACTTTTTTCAATCCACATGCCTGCCTTTATTGATTTGGTTAAAATTCCCTGATCAGCATTTAAAATCTCCTCATACAAATAATTATAGATACAATCCGTGTATAGTTACTGTAGTACCTTTTTCAACTTTTCCCATACACTATGGTTAGTGATAAGATTATTAAATTATTTTTATAAAAAATCTTAAAAAACATAATTTATATATTAAAAAAAATCTAAAACAAATATAAATATCTATAATTATCCCGTGCATAGTACGGGTGATAGGCTAGTAATTATATAAGCAAAAACAATATTATATGTATGCTCGTGGAAATTGTATGTATGCCAAGCACATCTATCTATCTAGCTATCTATATTATATATTAAGCAAAATGGAGTTTTTAACCCCAAGCTTTGTGGGAGCTCCAATCTGTCAATCTAAATTTCCTGATTTTTTGATTTAAAAAAAAAAAATTTTAGCATTTATTAACTTCTCTCAACTCCCAAGTCTTACTATCATAATAATACTTTAATGCATTAAGAACAAACATAAAAAAAATTCTTTGAAATCTAACACATATGAATTTCTTGAAAAGTCCCAACACATATGATTATTATCCCTCCTAATAACACTTTAATGCATTAAGAACAAGCATAAAAAAAATTTCTTGAAAAGTCCAACATATATGATTATTATCAAAATATTAAACTTTAATATAATATAATAAAAAAAAAGACATTTAATTCCTTGAAAAGTCCAACACATATGATTATTATCAAAATATTAAACTTTAATATAATATAAAAAAGGAAAAAAAGAAGACATTTAAAAAAAAAAAAATTTAAAAATCACAATTCACATATATAGATAATTGTAAAAACAATCCGTGCATAGCACGGGTGATATGCTAGTATATTATATAAGCAAAAACGACTTTTCGGGAGGAATTTTGTGAGAACTCACAAATTTTATAATAAATTTGTGATTTTATCAAATTAAAAAATAAATTTAAATAGTGTTAATATTATAATTATATTATAATCCTAACATTATTTACACCATGCCTTTAAGTATTAGCGTATCCTAATGATAATACAAAGCATGAGCTTAAGCTCTAGACACATGCATTTATGTAGCCAAAAAAGCAGCTTTCAATAATGGCTTTTAGTTTGCCGCAATTTTGGAAGATTCCAAAGACCCCTGCTTTGGACTTGTGTGCAGACTTGTTATATGCATATGGTAGCATACATATATGTCAATTCAACATCAGTAAACAACAGTCCATGGAACAACTACATTGCTAAGGGAGACTCTCTCCGACCCATTACTTCCATTTTATATAAACAGGCAAAATTACCAGCTAGTCCTATTTATTATAATTATTACCCATATTAATTCTCAAAATCGGGGGTTTTGTTATTAAGAATCGTTGGAAAAGTTGTGAGAATCTGTGTGAGTTAAGAATCGTGGATTAGCAAGTTAGCTTGTAAGGGTAAAATCCAAAATGTAGGCCTATTAATTTGGAGTAGAATTTTTTGGGTATTAAGTTCAGGAACGGCTCGTAATTTTCCTTCTAAATATCAAATTGAGGCATTCAGATCCTTTCTAATACTTTTTTCATTTAGCCACCATATAATATTTTATCTATAAGTTAGAAGGAACACTATGCTGTGACAGCCAAACAGTGCGGTTTTATTTATTAAAAAAATTAAAATTAACATACGCCTTAAACCGCCGTCTTGCTGTAGTGTATGTGTAGAACAACATTTTTATGTTTGGGTTGACTTTAGGAAAATAAGAAGCTAAAAAAATGAATAAATAAAATAAATTGAAACAATAGGTTTGATAAGTTGGGAAAAAAAAAACTGTACAAAATTGTATAAAAATTGAATTTTATAATATTTTTATTTGTCTCAAAATCATTTTTTTTGTAAAAATAAATTTTATAGTAAATTGCACCGATAGTTTTTATATTTTGTTTTTGTGTCATTTTAATTCATGTAATTTTAATTGACTCGGTTTTGACTATATATTTTTTACTTTGTCCCAATTTGATTCAATTCATTATAATTGTTAATTTTTTATTATTATTATTTATGAAAAATGTGAATATGAGCGACATGTATCATGTAAGGACAAATTTATAAACTTTATCAATTTACTGAGTTAGTATCAACCAACTTAATTAGTAATTATTTTTCGTCAAAAACCCTAATGTCATTGTCAATTGGACCAAATTGACACAAAAATCTAAAAGATTAAGAGTTAAAATTGAGCCATTTGAAAGTGTAGGAACTAATATGACACAAGAAACAAAATTTATGGACTATCTATGTAATTCACTCTAAATTTTAAAAGAAAACTAATGTTGAAATATAAGCACTCGAAACAAATGATACTTCAATTATACAATCTGTAACAATCATATAATATAAAAAGTATATGTAGCTACTATATATATATAATTGTAACAACTAAATTAAATCAAAATAAATAAATAAATAAATAAAGTTGAATTCAAACGGTGAACCAACCAACCAATTCAATGCTCAATATCATTCTAAATCCAATTCCTTCACATACCAAATCATCCAAAATTCAAATTACTTTTCAAAAACATGCTCACAAGCTTGTGTTTCAATTTTTTATTTTTTTGTTTTTTGCTTATAGCTTCTCCTTATTTTCCTAAAGCCAACCCATAAAAGTGTTGTTCTACACTACAGCAACGGCAGACGTGTGTGGGTTTCAATTTTTTCCTTTTTAATAAACAAAATGGCACCGTTTGACTGCCATAGCATGGTGTTGAAACAACACCTACCTCGCTTCCATATGATCCAACAATTAGTCATTTTCATATTTTGTGATTTTTAGAAATACTGAATGATAGCTGGAAGAAGAAAATGATAGAGAGGATCCTCTTCCTAAATTGAGAAGTACTTCGAAGATAAACGGAGAGCAATCTTAAAATCAATAGAATGATATTATTTTCTTAGGATTTAGGGCACTAATTTTGGAGTTTTTTTTCTTTATTCAACGAGAAGTTCATGCCAATAATTCTGCCATTGGATTTAAATTTATCTTGTTAAGATTATTGAGTTTCACTTTAGTAACTTTTTTTTTTCCCCCTCATTTTCCTACCCAATAAAAAAAATAGATAAATTTAGTATTTATTATATTTTCCTATCTTTTCTTTCCTTTCCTTTCACAAGTTCAATGTCCAACCATACCATAGAGTCCAAAATCTTGAATTCATGTCTTGAGAGAGTGGATATGGATCAAAAGCCCGATATTTGAGTTGCATTACCAATGAATTTAAGCATAACCTAGGATAAACATAATATTCCAGATAGGAATACATCAATTATTGCTGCCAAACACAAAACGGCTAGTCAAATTGCAGTCTGTTAAACTTGAAAAAGAACAGTTATTATTTGGACCACCTAGCTTTGTTTCTTGTGTTTGGATTTCCCTCCAAAGTTGATGCCTTTGATTTGGACACTTTATCATATTATAGTTTTGATTTGAAAAAGAAGATACTGATCATGACAATAGTGTCCCCATTCTGTTTTTATAATAATTCTAAATAATGATAGCAATTGGGGATTTGAACAAATGAACCATTAAATTGTTTGTATCATATTATAAAATTAACGGTATCCAAATCATATCTTAATTTTTCTAAAAAGTATCTTAGTAAATTATTTTTATTGTTATGCACATGAAAAATGATGCTGCCAAGAAAATCTTTAGACAAATCAATGTCTTTAAACCCTATATCTAAAAAATTATTAAACAAACTTAGTAACATATAACATTATTTTCGTGACACTCCCAACAAATAAAAAATTGCAATAAACATTTTGTTGCGTTTAATTTATGAATTTAGGTAGAGATTTAAAAAATAAAATAGAAAAGGTGTGCAAAATTTGTGAAATATAACTACATCATACATACATTCTTTCTTTTCTCTTTTTAAATCATTATCCAAATCCATAAATTAAACACAGCATAAATAAATTATCACTTGGTTCTCGACTACTTACGAAGATAACAAAATCTCTAGTAGATAAAGTCAAATGACTGGTTAAATAGTTTTGTGACTGGTTAAATAGTTCTGTTAAGTCACTATTCACTAGCTACTTAGTTTTTTATTCTTAAATCATTTATTCTTTCATTTTCTTTCTCTCATAAAAATATTAAATGTATATTTTAAAAGAAATTATTTAAAATAAGGAGTCGTTATTCCCACTTCACTTTGCTCTAAATACACTAATTTATTTGTCTTTATTATACATAGTTACTATTTTCACTCCACTTTGCTCCAAATACACTGCTTTCAATATATAATAAGGATAAAAAAGAAAGTGTATTGAGAGTAGAGTAAAATAAGAATAGCGATTCCCTTAAAACAAAAAGTATTATTAGAGTGTATTAAAAAAATAATTAGCTAAAGTAATAAATTAAGATTTTAACTAGATATTTTAACAAGAGTAAGGCTCGTCTCCAGTCTAGTTTTAGACTGAATCGTACTGTTGGACCTTCATGAGCCCACCACAAAACCCTCATCGATGATCCAAACCATTCCATATGTAGAGTTCGTCGAGTATTTCATCCCTGCAAAACATTACGTTGATCGGATGTCGATTGCTACTTGATCAGATTATTTTTTGTTAACAAATTTTTTTTTTTAAAATCATATTGAGGCCTCGTTTGGCAAGTGCCCTTTTTAGCCAAAAATCCAAAAAGTTACTAAAAAAAATAAAAAAGCCAACAACTCATACCAAAAAGTCAAAGATTTCATTTTCTCTCTACTTTTTGCACATCTTTTCGTAAAAAGCCAAAAAGTCATCCTAAACATACTAGTTTTTTTTACATCACATTTTAGCTAAAAAGTCAAAAAGTTACTAAAAAAGCCTGTTCCCAAACGAGGCCTGAATGTTGATAAAAATGTGTTCTGATCAAATGGTTATTAATATTCAATCAACGTAACTTTTTTGCAAGGATGAAGTAGTTGATGAGCTCTACACATTGAACGGTTCGAATTATCGAAACAGATTACGTGGTGAGCCCATAAGGCCCAACAGTACAATCCAGTCCGATTACGGGCTAGACACAAGTCACACCCTTTTAACAAATGTAAAAGGACAAATTACATTAGTAGTCCTTGCATTTTATTCCTTGTATCATTTTAGTCATTGTAATTTTAATTAGCTCAATTTTAATATTTAATTTTATATTTTATGTCAATTTTATTTAATTAATAATGTCAATTAGGGTTTTTGGGCTTGGTTTGGGAGCAGGCTATTTTAGTAACTTTTTGGCTTTTTACAAAAAGGTGCGCAGAAAAGTAGAGAGGTGATGTGATGTGTTTTAGTTGGCTTTTTGACTTTTTGGCTATTTTAGCCACTTCCCAAACGAGACTTTAACCGTCAATTGTAATCAATTAAATTAAATCAAGACAAAATTATAAATATAATATCAAAATTAAAATTATAAAAATTAAAATGACATAAAGACCAAAATATAATGACTATCGAGTGTAATTTATCCAATGTAAAACAAATATGTTTCACCCACAATATCTTTTATTATATTATTAATTTATAAAATAATGTAAATAATGTCACATGTTTGAGTTATTATCTGTAAGCGCACCCACTTTGCCTTGGATTATAAGCGAGTAATGTTAAGTAGGATGAAAAAAATATTATAAAAACTTTTTCATTATTAAATTACATATATAAAAGAATATTATATATTATTCAAGAAATAAAAAATTTTCATAAAATATTCGATGATATTTCCTTGGTAATCTTAATATTTTTCATTATAAGCTGTCTTGGCAACATCACTTTCCACCTCAAAAGTCAATTATTGCCAATAAACTACTCCATTCGCACGGAGGTTCTTTTTCGGAAACCCTTTTAAAATCTTTTATGTTTTTCCTTCCATGATTGAAATGGATTCCATTTATATTCATTTGGCAAAGAATCTTTAGGTCACTTTCTTCTAAAACTTTGGGAGTCAACAGTTCCACACGCACCCACGCTTGCAAAAAGAAAGCCCATCTCTGCTGACCTCTCTTGGTAAGGTCTCTGTTCTTTATTGCTCAATTGCATTACATGAACATCATATATATATATGAATATTTGTATGTAAATATGTATGTGTGAATGCATTTCTTGTTACCCACTTGCTAGCCGCTTCATTTTTGCAATATTTTCAGCCATTGATTCAGGTAATTCTTGAGATGCTCAAAGTTTGATAAATGTGTTATCCACCTTTCCTGTCATTCTTTAAGATTTTTATCAGTTTGTGATTCTTGGTATCATTCTACTTGGTAACTGCTAGAAATTGTCTTATTTTTATTTTATTTATTTTTTATAAAGTCTATGTTCTTTATTGATCATTTCATGGCATAAGCATTATGTATGTATGTATGTATGTATGTATGTATGAGTCTATTTCTTGTTACCCTCTTGCTATCTGTATCATTTTTGTAATATTTTTCAAACCATAGATTCAGGTATTTGTTTTTATTCCTTGAGATGCTCAATTTTTCATAAATGGGCTATCTATCTTTTTCTGGAATTTTAAAAAATTTATATCAGTTTGTTGCATTGCTTTTCAAGCAACATTCTACTTGGTAGAAATTGCCCCTCTTTTGGCATAAATTAGCTTTCCGTGAGTTGGGAATTTCGTCTAACTTTCATCTGTGTATTAGTTTCAATTTTTAATGTAACGACTGCCAGATGTTTGGGTTTATGTTTCTTTCTTCTTATCAATAGTTTTTCAAGTAAATAACATTTCAAAGCATATGTCACCATAAAGTCAATTGCCTCTCAGTATTAAGATTATTATTGTTGTTTTAGAGAAGAAGCCATGACTATTGCTGAAACAAGTGGATCTCCAACTAGGCTTCAGGTTTGTGGATCAAACTTTGTTAATTTCATTGATTTCTGTGGCGAAGAGTTACATTTTATTATAAGAACATTAATTTTTGTTCTTATTTTTGATATTTCAGGGGAAGTATGGTGCAATGGTAGTATGTTGGATTCTAGGGCTTGGGTCCCTTGTCTCTTGGAACAGCATGTTGACAATAGGAGATTACTACTATAACCTGTTCCCGGTAAGTAGCCCTTTGTTAATTTCCAATTTTCTATCCTTTTTTGGTGGCTAAACTGTCATTTTTATGACTGCTAATTGCAAAGTCACTTTAAGCAATGTGATCTTTTCGTTTCTTCAAATTCTCTCTTGAGATCCTATGTTAACTTACTAACTGAGCGGATTAGGAGCAAGGTTTTTAAAGATTTTCTAAATTGACTATGTTGAAGATTAAATTTCTCATCTCCCTTTTTCGAAGAAAATGCTACTAGTAATAATTGTGGGTTAGTTTGGATTCCTCCAGCAGTATATTCCTATAAAAAATGTTAGAGACCCCAAATATTTTATCAAATGTTCTATCAAATATCTCACATGGCTGTGGGACCCACATGGTGTGGGTTCCATGTGGGTCTCACACCCATGTGAGATATTTGGTAAAATCTTTGGGATCCCTAGCATTACTCTATTCCCATATATAGGTATTGGGAAACACTCATGACTGCCAAAGTGGTCGTCATTAGTCTTGATTTATGTGTCAAAATTATTTGTGAATATGTAAAAAGTTTATTAAAATTCTAAAATTTTGGTATTTTCTTTATCTCAATGACAGTGTAATTAGCATGATATCATCATAGATACTGCCATCAATAGCTTAATCGTGTGAACTCAATTCATAAATTCCTTATGTTGTTCCACATTTCTTCATCCTATCAAAATTTGAATGTTTACAAATTACTTCTTACAAAAGAACCATTTTGTTTGGATTCCAATAGCCACTCATTTGGATGTCGTTTTTTCGCTTTTGAAGAAATATCACCCTTCAAGGGTACTAACCCTTGTCTATCAACCATTTGCACTTGGAACAATGGCAATACTTGCATATAATGAGTCAAAGATCGACACAAGGCAGCGCAACTTGACTGGATACATCCTTTTCTTCATTAGTACTTTTGCTCTATTAGTTGTAAGTACTGCATCGACTCCATTTTGTGTGTTTCACAGTCCAGTTTCCTTAATTATTAAATCATCCACCACAATAACCAATGTGGATGTACTTTGGTGTCACTTTGACAGTTGGATTTAGCGACATCAGGGAAGGGAGGAATCGGAAATTTTATCGGTATATGCATCATTGTTGCTGCTTTCGGAGTTGCAGATGCCCATGTTCAAGGTGGAATGGTTGGAGACCTATCCTTCATGTGCCCCGAGTTCATCCAAGTAAGCCCTTTTAGTTAAAAGAGTACTATTTCTTTGACTAGTTTTGCTTTCATTTCTACCTATTTGAATGAATATGATTGGTGCATGAATATTCTTGTAATGAATTTTTGCAGTCTTTCCTAGCTGGTTTGGCAGCCTCAGGGGCTCTCACCTCTGCTTTGAGGCTCATCACAAAAGCAGCCTTTGAAAAATTGAATAATGGCCTTCGCAAGGGAACCAGTATGTGATTCTCTTACTGATAAACATACTTTTAGGGATTTTTTTTTTTTTTTTTTGGGAATACTTTTTGGAATTGAAAACAATGTTAAATGTTGTTTTATCCAACGTTGCTGTTTTTACTAACTTGCTTATTAACAAATAAACACTGTGGGATAGTCTATCATTTATTAGTTTACTACAATTGAAAATTCTATAATGGTAAATAGTTCAAATTAAGGAGAAAAATGTGAGTAGTTAAGCTTACTTATTATTTTTGTCTTTAGTGAAATCTTTTCAAATTTGAGTCAAATTTTTTAGCTTTTATGTCCATCTAGACAATGCAAAAAGTCCACGAGAAATGAAAATAAGTCAAATTTTGTCCAAAAAACCTAAAAAAGTTGGCTTATTTTTGTTGGAAAATCCAATTTTTTTTTTTTTTTTTTTGTAATTTTTAGGATCCACTAGTCTAAAAGAACCTACAAAGCAAAAAACCTTGAATCAGTTCAAACGACTTCTGTAGAGACAAGTGTAAGTCAAAATGTGAACTGCAGCCAAAAGAAATGAACAGAATCTCATTGTTGTGCATTCCTTTTCCAAAAAATGAACTTTCATCTAACTAAGATCTATGAAGCAACATTCAGATTATATTTAGTATTGTCATTAATTAGTTGTTTTGTTGTATTGATGTTTTTTTGCAGTGTTGTTTCTAGCAATCTCGACATTCTTTGAGTTTCTATGTATTCTTTTATATGCATTCATCTTCCCAAAACTACCAATTGTGAAGTACTACCGCTCGAAGGCGGCCTCAGAAGGATCAAAAACTGTTTCAGCAGATCTTGCTGCTGGTGGCATCCACATGGAAGCAACCCAAGGAGTATGCCAACTTCCTTTGCATTCATATAGCATATATTACTTAAATGAAGTTTCAGATGACTTTAAAAGATTTGATTTTACCAAAATCGAGCGATTTTAAAACAAATTTCTCAATCCCCAGAAATTGTTTTGAACTTGTTACTCAAACCTTGTGAAGTCCTGTTTCGAAAACTAAACTTGGAAACACAACTTAAATTAAATATAGGTAAACTACATAATTGATCCCTCTAATTTGAGAAAAATTACACAATTAATTCGCTTAGCAATTCCCACCCAATAAAGAAAAATAAATAAATTATACCAGTGGAACCCCTAAAGTTTATTTTGAATTCTACTTTGGTTCCTCTGTTTTTGCATGTGTTGTTTTTCCGTCCAAAATGCTAACGGCAATGGACGGAAAGATCCTATTGAAACACAATTGAAATACTGACTTGAAAAACAAGTTGGGTTTCATCAAAAATAAATTCAGAACAATCTATATCCGATAAATAAGTTTTGAAAGAACTCAACTTTAGTTATAAAAAAAAAAAAAAACAAAAAGAAAAACTAACTCATTCAAAATAGCTTTTGGTGTCTTTGCAGGCTGAAGATGATGACAAACAACAGAGGTTAAGCAACAAGCAATTGTTCAATCAGAACATAGATTATGCATTGGACTTGTATTTGATATATGTCCTGACATTATCAATTTTTCCCGGGTTCTTATATGAAAACACTGGATCACACCACAAGTTAGGCTCATGGTGAGTGCTAATTCATGACATATCAACCAGTTTTTGTAATTATTTAAGGTACAATTCTTTCATGATTTTTAATGATATCACATTCTATTATACAAGCATTTAACATGGGTATGTTTAGCTTCATAACATTCTGAAAGTGTCTGTTCATCCCATGTTTGATATGTCCTTTTCAGAATTCAAAGAAAAATGTTTTTTTTTTTTTTGGTTAAATACTATTTATGCAATAATCTTTTGTGAGATTATTCATTTTCCACATTTGACTTCATGTTCTTAATGATCCTACCCTGTTTAGTAAAGTTTAAGCATATTTCTGTTTATATTTACAAAAGTTTGGGAAACTTTAAATAGAACTGTCTGTTTTTATTTCAAAATATATGTACACAGCTACCAAAATTTATCTCCCTCCCCATCCTCTCCTCCAACATCCTATCACCACGTCCTGCTACCGTCCCCTCTGACCCACTATTGCTAACAACCACCTTCGACCACCACCCTAGCGGTCAAAAACGCCCTCCAGACTTCCAGCCACCATCCTTGGTGACCCCTTTGACCACCGCCACTAGCACCTTCGGCCACCACCCAAGCCGTCAAAAGCCACCTCCTCCCACCTCCTCTCATTTGTTTTCCAAACAAGTTTTTGAAAACATATGTGTATCAAATACGTTTTTTGTTTTTGTTTTCACTAAAAATAAACATAGACATGTTTACTATTTTTTGTCAACAAAAAATAATAAACTGTAAACTTCACCAAATATCAAATGTTTCTAGTATTTCGTTATCAACATAACGCATATATATATATAGGGCGGTGCTTCAGACCCCCAGTGACGTGGCGCACTGGGGTTGGCCGAAAATCAAAAAAAAAAAAAAAACAGTTTTTTTTTTTGGACCAATGGGAGGGCTACACACACGACCCCCAGTGACCCCCACTGGGGGTCTGAGGCATTTTTCATATATATATATATATAATTGGCACAATTTAGTGATCAACATAGCTTCAGTAATAACCCTTTAACATAGATACTTGCACTAATCTAAATAATCACAAATCAATTAACAATGCCCTGTAAACTTTTCAGGTATGCACTTGTGCTGATAGCAATGTACAACTTGTTCGATCTGATATCAAGATACATTCCCCTCGTGGAATGCCTCAAGATAAAATCTCGAAAGGGCCTTATGATTGCTATACTGTCTCGTTTCTTGCTCATCCCTGCATTCTACTTCGCTGCAAAGTATGGTGGTCAAGGATGGATGATAATGCTCACATCTTTCTTGGGACTAACAAATGGTTATCTCACTGTTTGTGTCCTCACAGAAGCTCCAAAAGGTTACAAGGTAAGTTTATAACATCAGCCTTCAATGTTTGAGGATTACTTTACAAGTCAAATTATAAGCCATACATGACGCACATGTTCGACAGTCATTGGTTAGGGTGGTGCTGGTGGGCCCACATAATACAAACCAATAACTCTCGAACATGGTTCCCTTGGAAGTTGTCTCTTTAAGAGCGAAAAAATAAAATAAAATAAAATAACGCTAAAAAAAATTCATATTATTTGTATGATTTTTTGATTTTTGTAATGGCTTCTTAGCTTAGACATGTTTGATAACCTTCTTAGCTTTTTTGTTTTAATATAAAATCACTAATTTGCCCTTCATAGTACTACATTATGTTTCTGTGTTTCTTGACTTCTGACAGAGTCAGTTTTTTTTTATTATTATTTATTTTTATTAGAAAAAATAGGTATGTTGAAGGACAATAATATCACTTTTATAACTTATTAGACTAAAAAAGCTAATAAGTTGCTTGTTAACTCATGCCAAAATAAGTCTGAGTCATGTTCAGCTGGAGATCATTTTTCTTATTGAATTCAAATATTTTGCCTAAAAATTTATCATTGAGATCTTGATCTTTGCAGGGACCTGAACAAAATGCGTTGGGTAATTTGCTAGTGTTATTTCTTCTAGCTGGCATATTTTCAGGAGTTGCTCTTGATTGGTTGTGGCTTATTGGTAGTAAACAACAATTTTAAAAGATCAAGGCGGCGAACTACCTGATCTTGATGAAGAAAGACAGTTCATCATCCTTGATCATTACTGAGATTGTTTAAATTGGATATGAAAGAGGACCATGAATCGTCAAAGTGTGATCATCATCATTTTATTGTCAAGCAAATTCATTCCTTCACAGTGAATATTATATTGGTGCTTTAGAATTTCACAGTTGGATGTTTGTTTTTCACTTCTTTGTAATGTATTGAAAGGATAGTTTTTGTAGGGTCATGGTGAAAATAAAGATCAAGAATTTGAAGTGGTGGTTTATATGTGTGTATGTATCAATCTATTTATATGAGTAAGCAACACAATAGAAGAATCATTATCAGATTAAACCCAAGGTCTCCACCTTTTTTTTTTGTTTGATTTGAATAGAGATTTGTGGAAAGAAAAGAAAAAGAAAAGAAAAAAAAGAAAGGAAAAGTGGTAAAAAAAAAATTACTTCTATCTTTGTCAATTTTTTCTTATTTTTTCCTCTTCTTTTATGAATCTCTACTTAAATTTAAAATTCAAACACAAGCTTGGTATGACATGGGTATTACGCGGTGATTACTTTTGCTCTATTGAGTTGTTTATTTTTAGGTAAATTATATTATTAGTCTCTATAATTTAAGAAACGTGTCATTTTAGTTCTCATAGTTTTAATTTGAATAATTTGACCCGTACATGTTTAATTTTGTTGCAATATGATCCCTCTGTCACTTATCGTTAAAATTTGAAATGAAAAAGATCACTTGCAAAGGTATAGGGACCAAATTGAAATTCAATTTTTAACAAAAAAGATTACTTGCAAAATCAAAGAGATTAAAGTAGAATTCAAAAGAAATTATAGACTCAAACTAACGATAAGTGGCGAAGGGACAACATTGTAACAAAATTGAAAGTATAATGATCAAATTATTCAAATTAAAATTAGAATAACCAAAATAAAATTTTGCTTAAACTATAGGGATTACTCATATAATTTTTTCTTTATATTGTTTTCTCATTATAGGCTTTTTCATGTATTAATTGTTGGAATTCTAATTAGTTATGGGTGGTTTGGTTATAATTATCCATTTTCATATAATTCACCGACCGATTGAGATAGATAAATAGATAGGCTTAAAATAAAATAAAATAAAATAACCATTCACAGTTATGAATGCACTAATTTTCTCTGATGTTTGAGCACGAATGTGCTTTTCACTTATTCACAAAAAATAATAAATAAATAATAGGGTAAATTATAGTTTGTATCCCTATATTTTGTATCAAATTTTATTTTGATCCCTACACATGAAATCATAACAGTCAACTCTTACACTTTTGGTTAAATCTCATTTTGATTACTACACATGAAATCGTGACAGTCAAGCCTCTGTACTTTTGATCAAATCTCACTTTGGTTATTATACAACTGTCAATGTCTTCATTCTATTACTCCATTATTTAAATATTTAACAAAATCCACTCATGTAACAAAAATGTAACTACGAAAATTAGGGTAAAACAGGAAAATCATCCTCATTTCTCATCAATACACACTTTGTTCTATCTGATAAGTACATGAGAGTTATATAATATGTGTGTGTGTTTGTATGCTAAAAATTAGGATGAAGTGGTAAGAAAATAAAACTTTGAAATCAAAAAATGTAGCAGGTAGAAGACTGTGTTATTGTGGAAAACCAAGTTTTGTGATTCCAATTTATGCAAAACCTTAATTCATCTTCTTAATCGTTTATAATCTACTTTTTGTTTTAGTCTCATGCAATCATAATTTGATGTAAATTTTAGGATGAAATGTGTAATGCTGGAAAATAAGAATGATTTTTTTCTTTTAATCTCATTTCATAATCACATGATTAGATTCTATTAAAGATTTAAATAATAGAGTAATAAAAAATGAGACATTGACACTTGTATAGGGACCAAAGTAAAATTTGACCAAAAGTATAGGGGTTGACTATCATGGTTTTATGTGTAGAGACTAAATTGAGATTTAACCAGAAGTGCAGGAAATTGATGTTGGAAATGGTTATAAATTCTGGGTAAAACCAGAATTTTATCCTAAGTTTGGTCTATTTTTTAGGTGGGCCCCGTGCATCGATTTACACGGGTCAAAGTGGTAACGCGTTCTATGCCGCGTTGTGATTCACATGGTATATTTGGTTGCTCAAAACCATTACCGAGTGAATGGGAAATTGAAGCCAAAGTGTGCTCCATGGAAATGGAGTTTTGGTGGAAAATCCTTAAAGGTATTGAATAAGGCTTGTCCCACATTGATTTGGTGGGAAGTTTTGAATGGGTTTATAAGGCATGGGTTTGGTACTTGAGGTGTGCCCCAAGGGGTACTCAAGTGTTTTAGAGGGAGAGGTTATGGGCAAAATGGGCTAGACTCATTGGACCCAAAAATCACCACACGCGCCGCCGTTCGGGCGGGCTTGGCTTCGGCGCGGGTGCGTGGTGTGAGGTTGGGTTGGGCTTGTTCGGCCAAAAACATTTGAATATAATTTTATTTTTTATAAAATAAACTGGTTTGGTTTTTCTATACATCCAAACAAAGCCCTTCCCGAAATAAACTAGTCTGGTATTATCGCACACCCAAACAGGGCCCTCCCCGTTTTTGTTATCTGTTTGAAATATAACTCAACAGATTCAAATCTGTTTGAATTCAAAACCAACAGGTTTCATACCTGTTCAATTCAAAACCAAGAGCCACCTTTACATCTATAAATAGGACAACCCTCATTTGGATTTTGTAACTCTAAATTTCGTCCTTCATAATTCTGAAAACATTCTCTTCATGTTGCTGCATTATTTTCTTGTCAGAGAGAGTATAAACACTTAGTGTTTTCGTTAGGCAAACAATTTGTAGTGCTGCTATTGTTTGTAGTAGATCATTTTATCCTGGGAGATAGACGTCCAAATTCTGAAAAGCACCGTGGAGAGGATGAATCTGTCTTAAGGACACAGTGTCAAACACTGGACTTGATCAGAATTATTTTTCGAACAATTAATCAAGTAAGTTGTTTAATTTATTTTCTGTTTCATTTGTTTGTTTAAATCAGATTTTAATTTTGTTTTTGTAACAAAATAAAATCTGTTTTTATTTATTTATTTATTTTCTAGTTTGATTTTTGTAATCAAACAAATTCTCTCCTTTCCTTTATTTCTTTATATTCTTGTTGTTGTTTAGCACACAACAGAATTTAACTTTTTGAATACAGTGAAGATTGTCCAACAATCTTAAGACAGATTATTTTTGGTATCTTCATTGTATTTAACTTTCTGTGTTTCCAAAGTAATATTCTGGTTGGAAAAACAAATAGTGGTTTATACTATATGACAGATAGTAGTAATATACTGTCTCTTTTCTTTGACAACTAGTAGTAATATACTGGTGTCATTAACAATTGCAGAATATTATTTGGTGTTACAGAAAATTATTTTGGTATTTTATTTTTCTAGTTTTAGTAACAAGGAAAATAAAATTATTTTGTTGTTAGAATTTATTTTCTGGTTTTGGTAACTAGAAAATTATTTTGTGTTTTTCTGATTTTTGTAATCAGATATTATTTCAGTATTTTATTTTTCTAATTTTAGTAACAAGGAAAATAAAATTATTTTATTTTCTAGTTTTAGTAATAAGGAAAATAAAATTATATTATTTTCTAGTTTTAGTAACAAGAAAAATAAAATTATTTTGTGTTATAATTTATTTTCTGGTTTTAGTAACTAGAAAATTAATTTGTGGTATTTTATTTTATTTTTCTAGGTTTAGTAACATAGAAAATAAAATTATTTTGTATTATAATTTATTTTGTGGTTTTAGTAACTAGAAACTTAATTTTGTTAATTAATCATGTAATTTTGTGTTTCGGTTACAATCTGTAAAGATTGTACGTGACTTATGGTTTCATTTGGGAGATCACTTAATTTTTGAACCTTTTGTGAAAAGGTGTTAATTCTTTTGACTTTTTCATAGTTCATTATGAGTATACATGGAAGTATTTAATTCTGGAGTTATATATTAGTTTTACAAACTAAATTTCAGTTTTATTATGAAGAAACCTTTGTAGCAAGATTATTTTCTTATTGATTTTCTGAATCATTCTATATTTTCTGTGTATGGATCCGTAGTAGTGAATAGTTTTTGCACATGAATTGGAAAAATATATATATTCAGAAGAACATTTGAATGCATATTTAATTAGTTTATTTATGTACAAATCAAACTGATTAAATGAAGGTATGTTTTGTCATTTTGGAGTTTAAAATTCAAAACGCATTGAATTTTATTTATGAGTTGAGAATCTTTTTATTTCATGATGCAAGTTTTGGGTTCATGCATGATTAATTTATTTTGTTAATTCATTATTTTTAGTTGATGCGTTTGATATGCATGTTTGATATCAACTCAAGTTATTTCTTTAAAAAATAATGTCATGTGAGTTGGAATGATAAATTGTTATGTTGACTTTGGACATAAGCAGATTAAATTTGAATATTTCTAATCAATTTTGAATGGGTGTTTAAACACCAGAGGATTTTAAACATGGAGATGTATGCAGTTATATCGTTCCATTTAATTGGAAGGAAATTTAAGAAATCTTTTATTATTAGTTTGTTTTAAATTTGTGACATGAGATGTCATTAATTATTATTTTACTTGCGTAGTAGAATTTGTTAAAACCATAAAAAAATATTTTAATATGGAGGTGTATCTCTTGAATTAGATGAGATAATGTAATTTTCTTTTGTCACAATTATTTATTTGTATCTCTTCAATAAAATGGGTTGTTTGACTTGTTTAATTTTTAGGCAAAATTTTTTATGAGGATATAATTTTGTCAAAACATTAATTCTGATTTATGTAGTCATAATTATTATGGATTTTTCATTTGAAATTTATGAATCATGATTTTAAATTTATGAATCAAGCACATCATAGACAACAAGTGATGAATGTTATATTTTGTTTTTAATCAAAAGTGATAGGGGTGGTGAATATGATGCACCATTAAATGAATTTTGTGCACAACATGGCATTATTCACCAAACTACAACCCCTTATTCTTCACAGCAAAATGGATTGCTGAAAGGAAGAATAGAACCCTAAAAGAGATGATGAATGCCATGTTACTAAGTTCAGGTTTACCACAGAACTTGTGGGGGGAAGCAATATTGTCTGCTAATTATGTTCTTAACAGAATACCCCACAACTAATTATCTTCTTAACAGTATACAACACAAGAAAACCAACAGCACTCCTTATGAATTGTGGAAAGGTCGACCGTCTTCCTACAAATACTTAAAAGTGTGGGGGTGTTTGGCAATTATTGAAGTTCCTATTCCTAAAAAGACTAAGATCGGACCAAAAACAGTAGATTGTATGTTTATTGGTTATGCTTAGAATAGTAGTGCATATCGGTTTCTGACTTATAAATTAGAAATACCTGATATAAATGTGAATACTATTATAGAGTCAAGGAATGCTGTGTTTTTTGAACATGTCTTTCCTTACAAGAAAGGACAGGAATTAAGTTCACAGAAAAGAACTTATGATTGTACACAAAGTCAAGAGACTAATGACAATCAAACACAAGAGACTAGTAATGGTCTCGACCAACAAGATTTAACTGATGATGGACCAAGAAGAAGTAAGAGAGCGAAAACATCAAAATCCTTTGGTCTGGATTTTTTGACATACCTGTTAGAAAGTGAACCTCAAAGCTTTAAGGCAGCAATGACAGGTCCTGAAGCACCTTTGTGGAAAGAGGCTGTTAATAATGAAATTGAATCCATTATGCAAAATCATACTTGGGAATTGGTAGATCTTCCACCAGGTTCTAAACCTCTTGGATATAAATGGATATTCAAGAGAAAAATGGAAGCAGATGGTTCAATTGATAAGTATAAAGCAAGACTTGTAGTTAAAGGTTACAGACAAAAGGAAGGTCTGGACTATTTTGACACATATTCCCCTGTGACAAGAATAACATCCATTCGCATGCTTATTGCTATAGCAGCGTTGTTTAATTTAGAAATACATCAAATGGATGTTAAAATAGCTTTCTTAAACGGTGATCAAAATGAAGAGATCTATATAGAGCAACTCAAAGAGTTTGTAGTGTCGGGGCAAGAAAAGAAAGTTTGTCGACTTGTAAAATCCCTTTATGGATTAAAACAAGCACCTAAGCAATGGCATGAAAAATTTGATCATGCAATGCTTACTAATGGGTTTAAGATAAACGAATGTGACAAATGCGTCTATGTTAAAAACATTGACCAAGGATATGTCATAGTTTGTCTTTATGTGGATGACATGCTTATCATTGGAAGCAGTCAAAACATGATCAAATCAACTAAGCAAATGCTTAACAAAAGATTTGATATGAGAGATATGGGGGTCGCAGATGTTATATTAGGAATGAAAATTACTAAAATATCTGACGGATATGCATTATCTCAATCTCATTATATTGAGAAAATACTTGATAAATTTATCAAGGATGATTTGAATTTAGCTAGAACACCTGTAGACATCAGTCTTTATTTATAGAAAAATAAAGGTGATGCAGTGTCTCAGTTAAAATACTCCCAAATCATTGGAAGCCTAATGTACCTAATGAATTGTACTCGTCCTGATATAGCTTATGCTATCAGTAAATTGAGTAGGTACACTAGTAACCCCGGAGAAGACCATTGGAAAGCGATCATTCGGGTTCTTAGATATCTAAGATTCACCCGTGATCATGATTTGAACTTTACTCGATATCCAGCAGTACTTGAAGGTTATTGTGATGCAAATTGGATATCGGATACTAAAGATTCAAAATCCACAAGTGGATATGTCTTTACTCTGGGAGGCGCTGCTGTTTCTTGGAAATCCACGAAACAAACATGCATCGCACGATCCACAATGGAATCCGAGTTCATTACTTTAGACAAAGCAGGAGAAGAAGCAGAATGGCTTCATCACTTCTTAGAAGACATTCCAATGTGGCCAAAACCTGTGCCAGCTATTTGCATTCATTGTGATAGTCAATCTGCAATAGGTAGGGCACAGAATCATATGTATAACGGTAAATCACGACATATTCGTCGTCGACATAATGCCGTAAGGCAATTGTTGTCAAACGGAATAATCTCAATAGATTATATAAAATCTAAAGAGAATATTGCGGATCCGTTAACAAAAGGTTTGACAAAAGAGCTAGTGTATAGTTCATCGAAGGGAATGAGATTAAAGCCTATTACATAAGAGTCGTCATAATGGTAACCCTACTTATATGACTGGAGATCCCAAGAATTAAGTTCAAAGGGACAACTAAGTTATGTATGGCTCGCCAGAAATCACCAAGGGATTAAAATTCCTACCCATTCCTATGGTGAGAGTGATATCTGCAACATATGTTGTCTGCAGGGGCATCAGGATAAGCTTCGCTTTTAATGATTACTTATATCTTGATTAAGGCATAAAATCAAGACGAGTATAAGGAGATACTCACAATAAGAATCACCTATATGAGTATCGAACTGGGGCCGGTTCTATGAGAATGAAAGAGGCTACATTCTCTAGAAACACTCATGAAAACCAGGAGCGTTCAAGGCCAAAATGAACACAACAGTGAGAACCACGATGTGTTAGAAGATATTTTGTGTGAAATCTATTGTCTTGGCTTACACAAACGGCTGAACAATTCAAGGCATCGCGTCCATTGGTTAGCCAGTAAGTCCGATAGGTTATCACTAGGGAAGGTTCAAGGCTGAAAACTACCTATTCTGATGCAAGATATTTTCGACTTATACTCTTTCGATAAATCTGCATATTGTTGCATTTCCGTTGTCATCAAATTCCATTCATGTGGGGGATTGTTGGAAATGGTTATAAATTCTGGGTAAAACCAGAATTTTATCCTAAGTTTGGTCTATTTTTTAAGTGGGCCCCGTGCATCGATTTACACGAGTCAAAGTGGTAACGCGTTCTATGTCGCGTTGTGATTCACGTGTTATATTTGGTTGCTCAAAACCATTACCGAGTGAATGGGAAATTGAAGCCAAAGTGTGCTCCATGGAAATGGAGTTTTGGTGGAAAATCCTTAAAGGTATTGAATAAGGCTTGTCCCACATTGATTTGGTGGGAAGTTTTGAATGGGTTTATAAGGCATGGGTTTGGTACTTGGGGTGTGCCCCAAGGGGTACCCAAGTGTTTTAGAGGGAGAGGTTATGGGCAAAATGGGCTAGACCCATTGGACCCAAAAATCACCAGACACGCGCGCGCGCCGTCCGTCCGTCCGGTCGGGCGGGCTGGGCTGGGCTTGGGCGCGGGTGCGTGGTGTGAGGTTGGGTTGGGCTTGTTCGGCCCAATACTTAGTGTGTTCGTTAGGCAAACAATTTGTAGTGCTGCTATTGTTTGTAGTAGATCATTTTATCTTGGGAGATAGACGTCTAAATTCTGAAAGCACCGTGGAGAGGACGAATCTGTCTTAAGGACACAGTGTCAAACACTGGACTTGATCAGAATTATTTTTCGAACAATTAATCAAGTAAGTTGTTTAATTTATTTTATGTTTCATTTGTTTGTTTAAATCAGATTTTAATTTTGTTTTTGTAACAAAATAAAATCTATTTTTATTTATTTATTTATTTTCTAGTTTGATTTTTGTAATCAAACAAATTTTCTCATTTCCTTTATTTCTTTATATTCTTGTTGTTTTTTAGTACACAACAGAATTTAACTTTTTGAATACAGTGAAGATTGTCCAACAATTGATTATCATAATTTTATGTGTAGGAACCAAAGTGGAATATGGTGCAAGGTGCAATTTACCCAAATGAAACTCAATAATCTTAGGGTAAATTATACTTTGCACCAAATCTCATTTTGGTCTCTATACATAAAATTGTGACAGTCAACCCCTTTGTACTTCTAGTTAAGTGTCAATGTCACCATTCTGTTACTCTATTGTTTAAGTCTATAATTAAAACATAATCCAGTCATGTGACAAACATATGACTACGAAATTAAATGAGGGCAAATAAGGAAAATCACCATCATTTCCTACCTATACACATTTTGTTTCCAAGTCTACATCAAATTATAACTAGATTCGGTTAAAATAAAACGCAGCTTGTGAATGATTAAGAAGATTAACTAGGGTTTTGTAGAAATTAGAATCACAAAATTCTATTTTCTACAATAGCACAGTCTTCCGTCTATTCCTCTTTCTTTTTCTTTGATTTTTTTGCTGCATTTTTTTTTCCCGAAAGCTCCATTTTCTTACTTCTTCATTCTTATTTTCAACATATGAACATATATATATATATATATATATATTGTATTACATAACTCTCACATACTTATTACGTAAGACAAAGTGTGTATTGGTGAAAAAGTAAATAATTTTCCTCTCTTGGCATCATTTCATAGTCATATGCTTGTTACATGACTGAATTCTGTTAAAAATTTAAACAATAGAGTAACAAAAGGAGGATATTAGTGTTTTTTTTTTTTACAAGAAAAAAAAAAAGGA
Organism: Camellia japonica; assembly: GCA_030407325.1. Taxonomy (NCBI): domain Eukaryota; kingdom Viridiplantae; phylum Streptophyta; class Magnoliopsida; order Ericales; family Theaceae; genus Camellia; species Camellia japonica. Next base: position 34,969,133 of record JAPPVO010000014.1, read on the forward strand.
TTTTATTAATGAAAATAAGAGTACAAAACAAATGATATACATTAATAAAGAATGTGAACACATAGAGCATCAAAACTAAGCTAAACGATCCAATTAGGTTGGCACCGCAAAACAAACACAATCATATGTTATCACAATACGATGTTAGTAAGAAACCAATTACTAACAACAACCAGCCAAACAACAACAAAACATAAATACAAACTAAAGCAGAAAAACAAAACAAGCCCAAATTATTATAGTTAAGGATGTAAAAAAATTTTGAAAAAATCGAATAAACCAGTTGAATTGAACCAAACCGGTTATATTTGGTCAATTTTTAAATACGAATTGGTCTATGTGATTTTTAAAATTAGTTTTTATTTTTTTAGTTTTCGGTTCGGTACTAGTTTAGGCACCTTTTGCACAAAATTAAACCGAAACCGACTAAAAGTTTCGCATATTAAACATAATATATATTAAATATATAATGAAATTCGTTGAATACAAAGTTCAATTGATTTACTTAATTGTTTATTTTTTCTTAAATATTCCAAGTTTGACAACAGATATTGGCAATGTGATAAGTTGTTAGTTTGTCACTCATATGTGTTTGAGTCAAGTTTTGCTACTACTATACCTATATAGCTATATCAGATGTTTATGTTGTTTTCAATTTTTTGTTTTTACTCTACTTGATAGACTTATGATTTAGTCTTGTGTGATAATGTTTTAAACTTTGGTTTTGCCTTGGTGTGAAGACTTTGATTTTCAGATTATATTTTGTTTTTAATTTTACTTCAGTAAAAGCTTGAAAACTTAGTATTTATTAATACTTTGGTTTGTATTTTTGTAAATGGTTGGATTGGATATTGAAGTAATGTACAAATGGTTAATTCAATATGTTTTATATAAATTATTTACTATACTATAACTTTAAGAAGTAAAGGTCGTAAACCGAAAATTGCATCGAGCCGAATCGTTTGAACTAGTGTGGTTTAGTGAAAAATTCGGTCTGTATCAGTTTTCTATACAATAGAATCGACATTATTGGTTCGATGTAAAATTTCACCTAAATACCGACCGTTCTGAATCGATTATATTCCTAATTATAGTAACAGCAGCAACCGCCTCCAAAAATTTGCCCCATACTGATATGATATGATATTAAAGAGAGAGGAATGCAGAGAAAAGAGAAAACTCTTGTATTCAATTCAATAATCAATGAATAGTACAAACTCCTTTATATAAGAGAGAAGATAAGTATATATAGAGAATATACTGTACTACACAAATAAGGCATATCTATACAGAGAATATGCTATTGAATATACTATAGTTAACACCCCCCTCAAGCTCAAGGTGGTAATGCAGATATCAAGTTGAACTTGGAAAGTAAATCACAAAATCGTCCTGCAGGATGAGCCTTGGTGAAGATGTCAGCTGTCTGATCAGCAGAGGGAACAAAGATAAGATGAACAGTGCCACTAGTAACATGTTGCCATATGGAGTGACAATAAATCTCAATATGCTTGGTGCGATCATGGAAGACATCATTATGGGTAATTTGAATAGCACTCTGATTGTCACAATAGAGGTTAGTGGCAGCAGGAAGAGGAATTCCCATATTAGAAAGAAGCCAACGAAGCCACACAAGCTCTTGAGTAGTGTTAACAAAAGCGCTATATTCAGCCTCAGTACTAGAACGAGCAGTAAGAGTTTGCTTCTTGCTACACCAGGCAATAAGAAAGTCACCCAAGAAGAAACAGAACCCTGTAGTAGAGCGACGATCAGTAGGGTCCTCTGTCCAATCAGCATTAAAAAATGCATATAACTGTAGGGAAGAGTGACCGGAGTAGTGAAGACTATGAAACATAGTGCCTTTGAGATAACATAAAATGCAAACTAGAACATCATAGTGCAGAGAGCGAGGAGCAACCATGAATTGACTAATAATGTGAACAACATAAGCAATGTCTGGACGAGTAACCGTGAGATAGACAAGACTGTCAACTAGCTGACGATATAAAGTAGCATCAGACAACAAGTGACCGTCAAGAGGTATGAGATGAGTCTGAGGATCAACGGGAGTAACGGCAGTCTTGCAATCGTTAAGACCAGTACGAGCCAAGAGATCAGAAGTATACTTGACTTAGGAGAGAAAGTAACCAGACGGATCATGAGAGATTTCCAAGATGAGAGAATAGCTAAGAAGACCCAAATCCTTCATCTCAAACTGGCGACTGAGAAACTGTTTGAGACTAGAGATACCTACTGTGCCATCCCCAGTGATAATCATATCATCCACATAGAGAAGAAGAAGAATAGTACCATGCTCTGTCTTACGACTAAAAAAGGCAGAATCATAGGCACTGGAGAAGAATCCAAAATCATGAATGGTGGAGCTAAACTTGGTGAACCAAGCCTGAGGAGCTTGTTTCAAACCATATAAAGCACGGCGAAGTTTGCAGACTTTGAAGGGCGGAACAAAGGAACTAGGAGGAGGTTGCATATAAACTTCCTCAGTGAGATCTCTATTGAGAAATGCATTTTTCACATCCATTTGACAAAGTTTCTAGTGGCGAGCAGTAGCAACGGAAAGCAAGCTACGAACAAAAGTCAGACGGGCAACATGAGCAAAGGTTTCTTCATAGTCAATCCCATATTCTTGAGTAAACCCCCGGGGCAACAAGACGAGCTTTGTAATGCTCAATAGAACCATAAGAATGAGTCTTAAGCTTGTAAACCCATTTGCAACTAACAACACTTTTTCCAAAAGGAAGATCAACCACATCCCAAGTACGACTTTTATCAAAAGCCTATAGTTCATCAGTCATAGCTTGCTACCAAAGAGGGTTAGAACAAGCCTCTCGATAGGAAGTAGGTTCATGAGAGGAAAATGTAGTAGAACCAATAATGAAATCACGAAGAATGACAGGAGGGTGTGTTAGTCGAGTAGAATGATAAAGAGGTACCTCAGAAGCAGGACTAGGAAGCGGAGCAGGATCCTCGGGATGGGCTGGAGGCAGCATGGCAGAAGTAGTGTCTGTATCAAGCTCATCAAATAAAAGAGAGGGATCTGTGAAGAATGATGTAGTGGGAGGAGTGAACAAATGAAACTTAGATATATAAGAGAACATCTTGTCTTCCTAAAATACCACATGACGAGAGATACGAAGATATTGAGAATATGATCCCAACAATGATAGCCTTTATGTTCAATCCCATACCCCAAAAAGCAACACAAACGGGGCTCAAGGTTCTAATTTGGAACGCTCATGTGGTTGAAGGAGGACAAAATAAGCACATCTAAACATACGGAGACGAGAATAGACAAGAGGTTGGCTATATAAGCTCTCATATGGGGTGTGATTGTTAATGGTAGGAGAAGGAACACGGTTGATAATATAGGCAGTTGTTAGAGCAGCTTCCCTCTAGAAACGTTCAAGACAAGAAGAGGAAATTAAAAGAGCACGGACAGTATCTAAAAGACAGCAATGTTTATGCTCAGCACGACCATTTTGTTGGGAGGTACTAGGACAAGAATAGTGAGAAAGTGTGCCATTTTGACGAAGGAATCTCAAAAAATTTGTTTCTTTGTATTCTTGGGCATTATCAGCATGGAAAACTTTGATGGTGGAAGAAAACTGAGTTTTGACCATTTGTGAGAAATCATAGTATATTTGTAGTAACTCAGAGCGAGACTTCATAAGAAATAGCTAGGTAAAACGAGTGAAATCATCGACAAAAATGACAAAGTATTTAGATCCCCCCATAGTGGTATTAGGTGTCCGTCCCTAAACATCAGAGTGTATGAGATCAAAAGGTGCATGAGACATAGAAGTACTGGATGGAAATGGTAAAGTAGATTGTTTTGCTAGTTGACAAGATAGACAATCTACTTTATCATTGGGAACATGACCTAACTGACCGCTAGAAACTAGAGATCGTAAACGTCCAAAAAAAACATGACCTAACCGAGAATGCCATAAGGCAAGAGGAGAACTAGGAGTAGTAGGAGTAGCAGTTTGGACAGTAGCTGGAGGAGGGAATGCGAAGGCGGATGAGCTCATACAGACGTCCATGTCTACAACCGATCCCAAGAGTTTGTCCCATCTTCAGATCCTGTACAACACAACCAGTTAGAGAAAAGAGAACAGTGAGGCCAAGATCATAGAGTCGACCAATTGAAACAATATTAAGTATAAGATTGGGGATCAGATAAGTGTGGGGTAGAGAAACAGTAGAGGTAGAAATATGACCTATATGACTAATATGCATTTGAGAGCTATCAGCAGTGTGAATAACAGGTAACGTAGAAGAAGATGTAGTAGAGGAGAAAAGTGTAGGGTCAGAGGTCATATGGTTGCAATAAGTGAAATCAAAATACCAAGAAAAGGTACCTGAAGTAATGGAGAGGACAGTAGAGGGTGTACCAGAGGTAGAAATAACCTTTTTGACAATAGCTTCAATGTCATAAAGAGTGTAGGGTGGTGATAGGGTAACAACGGATGATGAACCAAAGGCAACTATAGTGGATGCAAAATGTACTGAAGACTGATCTCGACTGTATATTGTGGAGGGTCCAGAATAGCGACCATGCTGAAGATAACTGTCTAAACGAGCCATGAGGTGATTAAATAATGAATCACAAAGAAGAACCAGTAATGGCGGAGTAGAACAAGATAAAACAAAGTGCACCAGTGAATCCGGAATATCAAAAATAGTTAGAAACAAGGCCAAAATGATGAGAAAATGTGCAAAAAATAGGCGAAACAAGCGAAAAATTCAAATTTGGTCAAATAGGGTGCAGGGTTGATGTCAGCAAGAGGGAAGCTAATGTCAGCAGAGGTGCAGCTCATGTTAGCACGGGTGAGGTGCAGTGTAGTGTAGTATATAAGACGTGACGCACGTTAGCAGCTGACGAAAGCAGCTTAGGGCTGATGTTAATGCGGAGAGGCTAACATCTGCGACACAAGAGGCACGCGTGCAGGCGCGTGAGAGAGTAGCGGCAGAAGGGTGTGATGCGCAAAGCTTCAGGTAGTGCATGAGGGCGGTTGTGGGCCTGGTTAAGGATGAATTTTGTAGTGGTGGAATCTAGAGAAAATTCTAAGCAAGATGGTGCTATGGGTGTTAGAAACCAATGATCGGGGTAGCCTGATAATAACAAATCAATACCCGAAAAATCAAACAGTGCAAAACAAAGAAATAGAAACACCATAAATTGTGATAGGAATTTGGGTGATGAACAGAAAAAATGAACGGCCTTATGGCTCTGATACCATGATATGATATGATATTAAAGAAAGGAATGAAGAGAAAAGAGAAAACTCTTGTATTCAATTCTATAATCAATGAATATATAGTACAAACTCCTTTATATAGGAGAGAAGATAAGTATATACAGAGAATATACTGTACTACATAGATAAGGCATATCTATACAGAGAATATGCTATAGAATATACTATAGTTAACATGCAAAACAAGTAGTAGCAGCTATCTCCAAGCATATACCAATCCCATTTCAATCTCACTTTCCTTTCAAGTGTGAGGATCAAAGTGAAATTTGATTTAAAGTGTAAAGGTGTAAATTTTAATTTAACCTTTCATTATAGTAATTAAATAGTTTGATTAAAGTGTTTACTAAAACGTGTTTTGATTTTAGATTAAATTTCAACCCAACTTGAACACACATTTCAATTGAATTCCCATGCGACTAGCCAATTCAAGATCCAATGTATCCTTACACGATGAAGTCTCTCTCTCTCTCTCTCTCTCTCTCTCTCGTCTTTTTTTGTTTTTTGTTTTTGTTTTTGTTTTTATTTTTTATGGTTAAATTTGGAATTTGTGAAAAAAAAAAAAAAAAAAAAAAACTGAAATGACCCGTACATGTTCATTTTTTTTTTATATGCATAACCGAACAAGAAAATAAATATTTTTTAGAAATACATTTTTTTTTTTTTTTTCTTCTCATCTTTTAGCCAGTCAAAAAATAAGAAAAGTGGCATTTCACTTTATTTATTTTTTCCTAATCTTTTTCTTTTCTTTCATAAATCCAATATCAAACCATAAACAAAATCTTGAATTCATGTCTCGAGATAGTGGATATGGATCAAAAGCCTGATTTTTGAGTTGCATTGCCAATGAATTTAAGCATAGCCTAGGATTAAAACATAATATTCCTGATAGGAATACATCAATTATTGTAGCCAAACACAAAATGGATAGTGAGCTTTCAGTTTGTTGAACATGAAAAAGTACGGTTATTATTTGAAATTTTTTTCCATGTGCAACGTTCATTGTATGCATTTTTAACACAATTATAAAATTTTTATGAATTTACATAAGCGATTTCACAAAAATATATAAGTTGAATATAAATTTAAGTAAATTTAAAAAATCACTAATTTTTCACGTACTTATGCAAATTTAGTATTTAATTTACAAATTTTTATGAGATCACTTATGTAAATTTATGAAAATTTACATAATTTTGTGTTAAGATTATATACCGTGTGCATTATTGCACAGCAGAACATTTCTTCCAAAATTTATGCAATTGATTTTAGGGGTGCACATCAGCCTATTGGTCTGCCCAATCTGGCCGGCCTATCCTTATTTATTTAGAGTTTGGAAAGGTTGTTTTAGCTCATAGGGTCGGGCTGTGCAAATATTTTTAGCCCAAAATATTGATGGACTAGGTTTGGAATTTATACTTTCAACACAGCCCGACCCACTATTAAATAAATAATTATTTATTTATAATACATTAAAATATATATATTTTTGTTGGGATCTAAACTTTATTTTTGTTAATTTTATAAAAACCCACATTTGTGGTGATGTGTGATTGAATTTATTTAAGAAAATTTTCAATTTATATACAAAATCTTTCAATTTATAACGATGTTAATATATTTATTTAAAAAATATAATGTGTGATTGAATTTAATTATGAAATATTTTAATTTTTTTAACATAACTCGATGGGTGGGTTTAAGATTTATAATTAATTTTTGAATCGGGTTTGGCCAAATATAGAGACCCCGATATTAGAGTTTAGCCAGACTTAAATAAATACAAAATCCCTTATTATATACTAGGGGAAGTTACTGGCTGGTCCAACTTTTCAATCTTAATACCCATCAAGTCCTCACATTTTTGTTTTTCAATTTTACCTTGGTTATCACAAGCGTGAAACACATTGTTGCTTACAACTTCTCTCTCCTCCAAACATGCACGTGAAAGACACGTGATTTCTCAATCATCTCTCAGATGAATTTTTTTCAATTTTGAACAATCCACAAGATCTCTAGCGTTTTCATTCTGAAGGGATCTCTCACACCTTTGATCTAGATTACGTAGAAATCAAAATTTCAAAGAGATCCCCATTGTTTTGATCCAGATTTCGAAGAAATCTCCCACGTTTTGATTGAGATTTGAAAAAAATCATTTCTGCTAGTTTGGTTGATCTCTGATAATCATTATTTTTTTTTTTTTTTTGGATCGGCAAAAGAAATCTTTATTGATGAGAACATACAAAGTATGAAATTATATCAATAAAGAGGAGCTTGGAGCTAAGCTCCAGTTGGTGAGAAACCAACCAACAAAGCAAAGAAAAATAAATAAATAAATATCAGAGCCAACCAACAAAACAGACTCTAGTTGCATCCCTTGAAAAGCTGAGCAGAAACCACAAACCAGTAGAAAATCACCCAAAAATAATGCTGAAGCATACTAACATGTATTCAACCAAACACACCCACTAGGAGGCACTAGACTCCATTTACTGTGTTGCCTTCAAACTAGGACAAATCTGATAGCCATGGGAATCTAGACATAACCTGAGATACATCAGCTCCTACACTTCTGTAACAGATGATATATGCATTACCCTCAACCTCCATGACTTTTGAATTTGTACATCTCCAGGCAAAAACAAAGTGGCTCCTTCACTTCTATAACTAAAGAACAAGCTAGCAAAAACAAAGATACCTTGACTTAACCCATCAAAAACTCCACCCAACTCAATACATCAGAGCTCCTCCAAAGCACAACCAGATCTGCCCTAAATTACAAATGAAATCATTGGTTGAAAAATGAAACTCTTTCAGATATGGATTCAACCACAGAGCAATCCTAGTCTTAATCAATTCACACAACTCAACCAAATTTGGGTTAGCTGCCTGAAAAACACATTCATTTCTAAGTTCCCAAATTGACCACGGCACAACCAATGAGATAGTACTTCAAATCTTTCTTTCCAGCCTCTTCATCCTTTCTCCAGCCCACCATAACAGCAGCTGATCCACCGAGCCTGGTAATGCCCCTTGAGTCCCCCACCAATTCAATAGATCAGTCCATACACTTCACACAAAGGGACAATAGATTAACACATGGTTCACAGACTCACTAACTGCCTTGCAAAACACACATAGACCAATCCCACTCCCAGTCAAAACACCAATTCTTTGTAAAAACTCAACAGTCTTGATTCTCTTTTTCCAAGCTAACCACCCAAATACTTGAACTTTAGGGGTGACAAAATTAAGCCACACCAACTTAGTAATTGGGAGAGTTGGGCCAATATTACAGTCAGGAAACCTATACAATGATGCTACAGAGAATTGACCTGAAGTTGATGTTGTCCAGACAGGTCTATCTACCTGATCAGACCTCACTGCAGGTCCTGCTACTAATTGATTCAAGAGATTTTGGAGCTCCACCTCCTCCCACACATACAACACTCTTCTAAATGATAGATTCCATCCTCCTAGTGTATCTTTCCTATCATAGATATCCCTCAGAGTATCACTTCTCTCTAGGGACAGTCTATATAGACTTGGGAACTCATCTTTCTGACAAAGATGCTGACACCATCTGTTAGCCCAAAAGCTAATCCTTCTGTCATCCCCAACTTTCAACTAAAAATTGTTCACAAAGACTTCTTGAAGATTGTTTCTATGTTCATCAAAAATCGTGATGCCTTTCCACACAGTTGACTGGTTACTTCCAAGAATAGAAAATGGCAGCCAGCTTGCAACCTTCAGCTTATACCTGCTGCATATAACTCTCTTCTAGAAAGCTTCACTCTCACACCCAAACCACCACCACCATTTTAATAGTAAGCAAATGTTGACCTCTCTTACCCTCCTAATGCTTAACCCTCATTGTTTCACACTTTTGCACAGCTCCCCCCATCTAACCATATGGATTTTCCTCTTAAGTTCTGATCCACCCCACAGAAATGTAGCTTGGAGCCTCTCAACTTCTTTAGCAACCCCTCCAGGCATTCTAAAAAGTGACAAATAGTACATTGGTAACGAAGATAGGACAGCTTTAACAAGTGTTAATCTCCCAGCAAAAGACAGCAATTTCCTTTTCCACCCAACCAGCCTACATCTAATTTTATCCAAGATAGGTTTCCATGTAGCTTTCTTCTTTGGATTAGCCCCTAGAGGTAACCCAAGGTAGCTGATTGGTAGTGCCTTCACTTTGCAGTTCAAGATTGAGGCAAAAACAGCCATATTTGCATCTGGAACCCCCACACCACACACAACACTTTTATAATAGTTAATTTGCAGCCCAGTAGTAACTTATAGCATCTTAGCACTCTTTTCAAGTTCCTCACATCATCAACCTCTGCTGCACAGAACAGTAAAGAGTCATCCGCAAACTGAAGATGAGATAATATAACACCATTTGAGCCAGCCTTACAGCGATCCCAGTTTCCCCTTCATGTATTGTATTCCGAACTCGGGTTCCACGTTGGTTATTGTTGTTTGTATTCTGTTTCCGTCCTTAAATTTCTTGTATTTGAGTTTTAGGATGTGTTGGGCAGGTTTGAAACAGGGTGGGAGTGATTTGAAACAAATGGTTGCTGTCCAGATTTTGGTTTCTTCGCTCGAGCGAGGCTTTTGTCGCTCGAGCGAGCTTTGGGTTTTAGTTCCTTCGCTGGAGCGAGATTTGAGTGGTGTGTCTCTTCGCTCGAGCGAGTATTCTTGCGCTCGAGCGTGCGTTTGCATCTTGGAAAGACCTGAAGGTTGGCATTCTTCGCTCGAGCGAGGGTTTTGTCGCTCGAGCGAGCGAGCGAGCGAGCTGTATGTTTTGGGTTTCTTCGCTCGAGCAAGAACTCTTGCGCTCGAGCGTACTTCTGGGTTGCAGACCTGAAGCTTTGCATTGTTCGCTCGAGCAAGGTGTTGTTGTGTCTGGTCGCTCGAGCGACCACTTCTTCGCTCGAGCGAGGTTCGAATATATCAGTTCGCAGCAACGGGCTTCTTCTACACTTTTTGATCTCCTTTTCTTCTCAAACCCTAGATCTGACTCTCTCTCTCTCTCTCTACATACACCTTCTCTCTACAAATACACCTAGTTCTAGTGGTCTTCTACCCTAGTCTCTTTGTAAGAAAGGTAGAGCTTGGTGTGGGCTTCACTTTGATCCGAAAAATAGTGGGTTTGGAGCATTTCGAGTTTCCTTTCTTTCTCTTTTGAGTCTCTCCATTTGAGGTAGGGATAAACTACTCCTTCTTATGAGTTTTAACATAAATTTTAGTCATTTTGTATAAATGGTGAGTTATGGAAATTTTGGGAAGTTAGGGTTTTGAAATTGAAATTATAAAGGAGGGGTTTGTTAATGCGGAGTTCCATGTGTATATGAGACCTTGGAAAATGGGGTTATTGATGTAAAATTTATGAAATTAAGCCTTAGGGTTGATGTTTGAGAAATGGGGGAAAATGCCCTAATTACGTTTAAATAATTAATTTGTATAATTAATTTTGATAAATTGTGCGAATATGAAATTGGATGGAATTATGGTTGAATGGTGTAGTGGATTGATAAATCACTCACCGATGAAAAATGAAATAATTTATATGTTTTGATAAATTCATTATCTGTTTAGAAATAATTGTTTTGGGCTATCGGTGGATGATAGTCTTGATTGTTGTAGACACTGCATGTTGATTAGGGAAAATTGAAACTAATCAACTGAATTAAGTCATTGAATATGACGGATGGAATAACACATTGAATATGTGCATTGATTGATCATTGTATATGATGAAGTGTTTAAATACATTGCATATGCATGTGGTTTGGAAGGAGATAGGGGATGTACTCCAATATGTGGAAGGAGAAAAGGGATGTACTCCATTGTGTGGGAGGAGATAGGGGATGAACTCCATTGATAATTAAGTTGGCCGGAGTGTCCAGGGTAAAAGCCCCGAAACCTTATATACATCTGAATGATGTTGATGATTGAAGTGTGGTTAACATGAGTTGTAGTCTCATTTGAATGATGTTGATGATTGAAGTGTTGTTAACATGAGTTGTAGTCTCATTTGAATGATATTGATGATTGAAGTGTTGTTTCCCTATGAGTTGTAGTCTCACTTGAATTACTGGAATAGACGAACTATGTTAATGAAATGAATTGGAAATACGAATGGAACTCGGTTGAAAGATGAATATCAATGTTAATGGATTATAAACTAAATGGTGTGTATCAATGCACATGTGTTGAACATTTATCAAATGCTAATGTTTTAGTTATTTCTCATATTTGGTTTAGCATATCTCTACTAGGTTTTGGCTCACCCTATATGGGACATCATTTTCAGGTATAAGTGATATGCCACCTCCAAGGATGTAATTTGGGAGGTTTAGAAGCTGAAGGCTTATTTTTGTAGCTATCTTTTGTATTACATGTAATTCAAGCCAAGGGCTTAATATGTTAGGAGTTAGAACTCCCTTTTGTTGAAACCAAGTGTTGACTTGGAAAGTTTGTAAGCCCGTAGGGCATTTACTTTTGTTGTCAACATGTAATACTTTTTGTAAAGAATACTCTGATGATGAATCTATTTTATTTTCCTATGTCTATGGATATAATGAATGATTGATTTATGTATTTATTTTGAGGGCGTTACAAACCTTCACTCCTTGGACCAGACCTAAAGCTTGAGCTTTGGATAATAAGATATGTAGCCCTTCTACAACTAAATTAAACAGGAAAGGGAACAAAGGGTCTCCTTGTCTTAAACCCTTTTGCGGACTGAACTCTTAAATTGGTGACCCATTAACAAGCACTGATATCCTAGCAGATGTTACACATTCCTTGATCCAACTAATCCATTTATTTCCAAACCCATATTGAGACATCATATAGAATAAGAAACCCCAATTAATGGAATCATATGCCTTCTCAAAGTCAAGCTTAATAATTAGCCCTTTCTTCTTTGCCTTCTTCCACCCATCTACCACCTCATTTGCAATTAACACACCATCTAAAATGTTCCTCCCACTTAGAAATGCTGTCTGTGTTTCACTAATTATGTGGGGCATCACTTCTTTCAATCTATGAGATAGCAGCTTTGCTAAGATCTTGTATATTGACCCTACCAAGCTTATAGGCCTATAATTAGTTAACCCCTTAGGATTCTTCTTTTTTGGTATGAGGGTTATAAAGGAGCTATTGATACCCTTAACCAACCTTCTATTCTTATGGAATTCATTCAAAAAATTTATCACATCACCCCTCATCATTTTCCAGAATTTTTGAAAACATCCCATATTAAAACCATCTGGCCCTGGTGCTTTGTTCCTATCACAAGCCATCACTACAGCTTTGATCTCAGCCTCTGAAAACATTGCTTCTAGCTTTTCAAACCCGTAGCTTCCTTGTATTGAGTTGAAAGTCCCTCCTAATTGTGGCCTTCCTCCCAGTCTTTAGTAAAATGACTCTTGAAATGTTCAAACACTTTCCTCTTCACTTGAGTAGGTTCCTTATTTACCACCTCACCCTTTGAAATGGAATTTATTCCATTCTTTACTTGTCTACACTTAGTCATGACATGAAAGAATCTAGTGTTCTTGTCACCCTTCAATGCCCAATTTATCCTTGACTTTTGGATCCACATTCTGTTCACCATCTTGCTCAACTTCCACACCTCTTCTCTAACCTCTCTTTTTTTAGCTCTTTCTGTAACATCAAGCTCTCTACCCTCAGCAACAAGATCAAACTTATGCAGGTCAGCTTTTGCTGCTTCTAAGTTAGTGATTATATTCCCGAACACCTCCATATTCGATTTCTTAAGACCAACTTTCAGAGTTTTTAGCTTTTGTAGAAGAATAAAGCCAGCCCATCCCATTATATGAGCCTTTTTCCAGTTGCTCTCCTAGAAGGCTTTGAAGGTGTGGGGAAGTGGTTTTGGAAATACTCCTTTGATCCTGGGAGACACTGTGATCCTCTTCTAGTCACCTGAAAAGAGATAAACACTCCGGTCGGGGATGCCGGGATTAGCACTCCGACGGACAAGTCAGTCTTAACACTCAAGATTACTTGTATTCTAAGTTAAGCATAATAATTCTCACATACCTCTTCCTAGCTGATGTTCTTCTATTTATATCTTTTCTTGCATGGGCCTCGGGATTAGGTCCATTTCCAACTCCCTCTTCGGCACATTCTGTAGTAGACTGCTCTCTACTCGACCTTACGAGCCGATGCCGAATGCCAGGAATTTCGACTCTCCCAGGTTCGACTATTCAGAATATCTACAACTCACAATACTCGGCCCTCACAATTGCCCCCCAAGCACTCCACTAACGACAGTTGGCTGGAGTGTTTGGCTTCGAACTCGAAAAGTCAGAGCCGAAATTTGGCGAATGACCGTATTCCAACGCAAATGTCTGAACACACGTTTCTCGGTTATCATTTCAACTTCCCACCTCTTCGTACACTTCTATTTATTGTGATTTAAAATTTCGACGTCTTTTCAAATGCATACATGCTTTTAGACGTTCATCGCTGGACTGCCTTCTGAATTACCTCTGCAACTTCCTTCTCTTCTCTATCTTCTTCACCTCTTGTAAGTTCTCTCATTCTTTGCTTTGAATCTTTTTCCTTTTTCCTTGCTTTGTTTTGTGTTTTGGCTTAGCATATTCCTATTGGCTAGGGGAAATGGCGAAACATTTAAAAGATCTCCTCTCACCGGATCGAATTTCTAGCTTCTGACGCCATTTCTCCATTCCTGATGACGTCCGTCTGTCACTTGTGGCAGACGGCACCCTTGATATGGAGAGGGTTGATGAAACCATGAGCGTCTTCCCTCTCCTATCAATCGCAGAGGGTGGAGTCCGTTTTCCCCTTCACCCACTCCTTAGGGCCGTGCTCTGCCATTGGGGCTTAATCCCTTCCCAACCCAATGTCAACTTCTTTAGGATCGTGATGGGGATTATCGCACTAAATCGTCACCTTAGGCTTAACCTTGGCATTCCCGCTATTCGGCATTGCTACGCCTTGGCCAAGTCTTTTGGTCGGCACGGGCGCTATTTCCTTAGGGCCAAAGACACCGACCATCAACTAGTGACTATGCTTTCCAGCTCTGGGAAGCGAGTCGATGATGTTATGGTCGTCGTCCAAGAAAATTGGGAATTCGGCGAAGGCGAGGGTCGCCTTGATCATATTCCTAGACGGAGGGGTGAACCAGGTGGCCGAGTATCTTCTTTTATTTGTTTACTTTTTGTTATATTTATAAAGCTTCATTTTCGTGACCTCATGGTTTTGCTTTTGCAGGAAACGATTTGAAGAAAGTCTTGACCTCAACCGACGATGCCGTCCTTTTGGAAATCAAGACTGTGCTCAAATATTTCGGCCGGCCGAGTCTTCAGAAGCAGGGGAGGGCGGCCCACGTCCTGCTCTGCTACGAGCTGACTTATACAACCTTTTCGGCAGCGGAAAACATCCCAATTCCGAAGGATGAGGAGTTTCTTATCACCCTTGTCTTGACTGATTTCAAAAATTTGAGGCAAGTCAGTTTGGAGGGATCAGATTCGGAGCGACCAGAAGTAGTTGAGGTCGCTGAATTAGACCAATCTGAAGCCGAGGTCGACGAGGCCTTGGAGTTAGCATTTGAAGAAGCCGGCCTTAATTCGGTTGATCCTCCGCCCACTTCGGGTCGAGAGGACCTTCGGTGCGTACCCAGAAGATATGGCTGGGTTGAACCTCACTAAACTTGCCAAGAAGGCGAACGCGGAAAGGATGGCCGCGAGGCGAAGGGCGGAGGCCATTCGGGCTGCTGAATCTCAGCCCTCCCAGACCCTTGGCGGATCTCAGCCCTCGCCTATTAGCGAGTCCCAATCCTCCTTGCCTATTATTGAGGAGGGAACAGCAAAAAACAGAAGTGTCGAGGCGGAACCTTTTGTGCAAGGAAGCTGAGCAAAGGGTGGAGAAGCGCTCTGCCGAGGTCGAGGCCAGCTCAGAAGAAGACCGCGTCGACAAACGACCTCATTTGGAGGAATCGGATTTGATTGTACCTTTTGTTATTCAGCCAAAGATAAAGAATACGCCGATCTCCTCCGATGCTTTAGTAATCAAAGATCCAGCGGTCGTACTCAGCATGGCCACATCCGTTTCACTGCCTGCTGATAAGGTGACTTTTCGGGCGGAGCCGGATCTGGTTGCAATTGCGTTGGCCGCACAATCGGCTCTTTTGGTATATATCTTGACTTTGTCTTTTCACTTTACGCAAATATTGTTTTGGTCTTAACTTGCTGTTTTACAGGCCGTCGGAAGGATAGCAGAGATGGGCTGTGGCCATCATGACGCCATCGCACAGCTCGGCCGTCTTCAAACAGAAGTTGAGGGCCGAGTTTGAGGCTTCAAGGGCGAAGATGGAAGGCGCGCAGGCCAAAGCCGAGATGGAAAGGGCACGGGCTGTGGAGGAATTGAGATTAGCCGCCGAGAAGAGGGCGGATGCGAGTGAGGGGGCGCTGAAATTGGCCCAAGAGGTGGTCTCCAAACTGAAGGCTGAGTTAGAGGAAGTAAAAAAGGCGAAGGAAGCGGCCGACTCGGAGGCTTCTAAGGCGTTAGAGGCCGGGAAAAGTGCTGCCCTTGCTGAATATGTAGACGAAGTTTCCAAATTTGAAAATCGGGGATTCAAACATGGCTGGCTTCAAGCCCTTGCTGCTGCTGATGTGACATTGGCTATGCCAATTCCATACGAGCAAGTGGATATTGAGCTGCTGGAGTCTGACTCCGAAGATTAATTTGGGTCACACCTTTTTTGCTTGCTGTTTTAGGAGTTTTTGAATGTATTTTTACAGCTTTTTGTTTGGTAATTTTCATGTGTAAAATGGCTACAACTTGTGCCAAATTTCCTAATGAAAATTTCCTTTTTTGCCTTGCTTTTGTCTGTGCTAGCTTTTGTTATTGATGCATGATATTGCTGTTGATTGCAAGGTGGCTATACTTTGTTTTTAATACCTAGTATCGATCAGCATTAGGCATCAACACTTGGCTGATCAGATTAATAAATCTGCCCTTGCCCCAGCCATTGCACAAGATGCGTTAGCCGAATAGCCCTAGTTCGTGGAATGGCTGCAGCATAAATCTATCGGCATTGGGCTTAAGTACTTGGCCGATCAGATTAATAAATCTGCCCTTGCCTCAGCTATTGCACGAGATGCGTTAGCCGAATAGGCCTACGTGGAATGGCTGCGACATAAATCTATCGGCATCGGGCTTATGGCCTTTGGCATTAATGACGTTGCCTCGGGGGCACTGCGTACATACGAATAAATGGGGTGAGTTCGTGCCAGCGAGTCCATTTATTTTTATTCAGGCTCGATTTGAACCAGCTTGGGGCGAGGTCGAATGTCAAATAGACTATTTTTCAACAGTAGAGGAGAAGGACGAACGCTGGCTGAGCTAGACACTGTGATGAATCGCAGCAGCGAGCCTACGTGCGTGGGAGGAAGGACGTCCAAGGAAAGGGAAAAACGTCAACCTCCAAGCCGTCGAAGCAAATCACCTCGAAGAGAGAAGCAGCAAAGGGGAAGCTCCCCGTGACCACGACCGAGGAACGGGCCAGACGCGGCGCCACGACCATTGAGTTTTGCGGTGTTCGTGGGGAATAAACCGATAACTGAGGCAGATTCCATCGTTGATGACTCGGGTGTAGCGGTCGAGTTCGCTTGACAGATCTTTCCACCAGAAGTCCAACAATCGATGGTTGGACGACAAGATTTCGAAGTGTTTCAAGAAGGTATCCATGTGGTGGTGAAGGGGCTGTACACCGCCTACGAAGTCGGCATGCGCCTGCGCGCCGCGCGGCAGGAGATGGAGAAAATGGCTGAACGGATCCGCAGTTCAGAGGCTCGTACGGAGAATGCCGAGCGTGAGTTTAGGGAGCTTAGGAAGGCTAAAGCCGCCGAGCCGCATGCGGCGGGTCAAGCTAACCTGATTGTGGAGGAGAGGGTGACCCAACGGCTATTAAGTCATGCCATTGCCGACCGAGATACGGCAAGCATGTTTGCCGTAGAAAATGCGAGGGCCAAGGGTTATAAGCAAGGCTTCCATGCTGGCCGGAAAGTTGGGATCGACAAAATGAAAGAGAAACTTGCAGAGGAGGTCTACCGATGTGAGAATCGGGGCTTTAAGCATGATTGGACCGCGGCACTTGAGGCCGCGAAGGCTCTCCGAGCAGAGGGTGTCGATTCGGCGTTGATGCCGGGCTATCGTGAGCATTTGCCCTTTTCCGCTTTTGAAGTAGAAAAGAGCGACGATGAAGGAGACGCCGGACATAAACACTAATTGTGATGCTAGAAACGCAGATTGTGTTAAAAACAATGTAATCATTGTTTGATTGAATAAAATGTCGTGTTTTCTTTTTAATTTTTACTCGGCATACATATGTTGGCACGTTTTACTTTTTATTGCATGAATGTTTGAATAAATGTGTTTTGTGTTTCGTTGTATAAACATTACTACGAATGTTCACATGCTTTGGTATATAACCATGTTACGCACGGCCCGAATATCCACAAAGGGCACTCCGAATCCGGAGACTAAATCGGCCCAAAGACGTCGTGCGCCGATGGAGCTCCGAATCCGGAGGCTTAATCGGCCAATTGTGATATCCACAAAGGGCGCTCCGAATTCGGAAGCTTAATCGGCCAATCGTGATTTCCACGAAGGGCGCTCCGAATCCGGAGACTTTAATCGGCTAATCGTGATATCCATGAAGGGCGCTCCGAATTTGGAGGCTTAATCGGTCAATCGTGATTTCCACGAAGGGCGCTCCGAATCCGGAGACTTTATTTGGCCAATCGTGATATCCATGAAGGGCGCTCCAAATCTGGAGACTTTAATTGGCCAATCGTGATATCCATGAAGGGCGCACCGAATCCGAAGGCTTAATCGGCCAATCGTGATTTCCACGAAGGGCGCTCCGAATCCGGAGACTAAATCGGCCCAAAGACGTCATGCGCCGATGGGGCTCCGAATCCAGAGGCTTAATCGGCCAATCGTGATATCCACAAAGGGCGCTCCGAATTCGGAGGCTTAATCGGCCAATCGTGATTTCCACAAAGGGTGCTCCGAATTCGGAGACTTTAATCGGCCAATCGTGATATCCACGAAGGGCGCTTCGAATCCGGAGGCTTAATCGGCCAATCGTGATTTCCACGAAGAGCGCTCCGAATCCGGAGACTTTATTTGGCCAATCGTGATATCCACGAAGTGCGCTTCGAATCCGGAGACTTTAATCGGCCAATCGTGATATCCACGAAGGGCGCTCCGAATTCGGAGACTTAATCGGCCAATCGTGATTTCCACGAAGGGTGCTCCGAATCCAGAGACTTTATTTGGCCAATTGTGATATCCACGAAGGGCGCTCCGAATCCGGAGGCTTAATCGGCCAATCGTGATTTCCACGAAGGGCGCTCCGAATCCGGAGACTTTAATCGGCCAATCGTGATATCCACGAAAGGCGCTCCAAATCCGGACGCTTAATCGGCCAATCGTGATATCCACGAAGGGCGCTCCGAATCCGAAGACTTTATCTGTCCAATCGTGATATCCACGAATGGCGCTCTGAATCCGGAGGCTTAATTAGCCAATCGTGATATCCACGAAGGGTGCTCTGAATCCGGAGGCTTAATCGGCCAATCGTGATATCCACGAAGGGCGCTCCGAATCCGGAGGCTTAATCGGCCAATCGTGATATCCACGAAGGCTGCTCCGAATCCGGAGACTTTATTTGGCCAATCGTGATATCCATGAAGAGCGCTCCGAATCTGGAGGCTTAATCGGCCAATCGTGATTTCCACGAAGGGCGCTCCAAATCCGGAGACTTTATTTGGCCAATCGTGATATCCACGAAGGGCGCTCCGAATCCGGAGGCTTAATCGGCCAGTCGTGATATCCACGAAGGGCGCTAAGAATCCGAAGGCTTTTATCGGAACACCTTTGAACTGGCGAATAGGGATCTTTGCATTACAGAAAATGAATTGTACATGGTGAATCAGAACAAGCATCATGCCCCACAAGTCGGGTTAATGATAAAATTTGCGCAAATGCCTGGAATTCCAAGGCCGTGGCAGACTTCTTCCTGACATGTCTTTGAGCCGATATGCCCCTACTCCTGCGATTGAATCAATCTGATAGTGGCCGTCCCAATTAGGACCTAGTTTTCCATCCGTTGGTTTCTTGGCGGTTGGAAGTACCTTCTTCAGGACCAACTCTCTTGGTGTGTAACGGCGTAGCTGAACATGTTGATTATATCACTTAGCAAGCTGCTGTTGATACCGCACCACGGATGCGAGGGCACGGTCTCTTCGTTCTTCAATCAGAACTAAATCCAAGGCAAGCATCATGTCGTTTCGCCCCAAATCAAAAACTTTAGTTTTCAGGGTTAGGTGGCCGATCTCCAGGGGTAAGATCACCTGGGTTCCAAAGCATAGAGCAAACGGCGTTTCTCCAGTAGATCGCCTCGGCGTAGTTCGATGAGCCCACAATACACTTGGCAATTCTTCGACCCATTTGCCTTTAGCACTCTCTAGCCTCTTCTTGATGCTGTCCAGGATGGTTTTATTAGAGACTTCGGCTTGACCATTGCTTTGTGGGTAAGCCGGCGTAGAAAAGTAAGGTCGGATACCATATTTGCTGCATAGCTCCCGGTAGACGCCACAATCAAACTGGGTGCCGTTGTCCGAAATAAGAGCTCTTGGAATGCCGAATCGCGTTATGATATTTCTCCACACAAAGCACTTGACATCAGAGTGTCGAATGTGCGTTGATGTCTCCGCTTCGACCCATTTTGTGAAGTAGTCAGTGGCGACGATCAAATATCGCTTGTTGCCTGGGGCCCTTGGCAACGGTCCTACGATATCAAGCCCCCACTGGGCAAACGGCCAGGGACTAGTGATAGAACTCAACTCTTCCGCGGGCAGATGGGTTAACGGGGAGAACTTCTGGCACTGTTCACATTTTTTAGCGTAGCATTTGGCATCAGATCTCATTGTCGGCCAATAGTACCCCTGTGTTATAGCTCTATGGGCCAAAGAGCGCTCGCCAGAATAGGCGCCACAACTGCCTTCATGTATTTCAGCAAGAAGCTCTTCGACTTTGTCTGGGTGCACACATTCCAAATATGGACCAAAGAGGGATTTTTATAAAGCCTTCCTTTTGGATCCAAGTAGTATCGCAGGGCTTTGTTTCGCAGCTTGTGCGCTTCTTTCTTGTCCACTGGGAGCTGTTCGGAAGACAGGAATGTAGTAATGGGATCCATCCAACTCGGTCCAAATTCTACAACATTGACATGGACTTCCTTCGAAGGGCCGATGCTCGGCTCCGGGATGAAACCTACTTCGATGGTCTGTTTAATTTATGAGTTAATGGCGGAGGCCGAACAGGCAAGAGCATCTACATGTGTATTCTGATCACGTGTTATCTGGTTTAATTCATGATGGTCAAATTTTGCCAGCAAAGAATTGGCCGTTTTCATGTAAGCCGCCATACGGTCGTTTCTTGCCGCGTACTCCCCCTTTAACTGATTGATCACCAGCTTTGAATCGCAAAGTACAAGCAAGCGCTGAGCACCCAGAAGATGTGCATTCCGTAAAACGGCTAGAAGGGCTTCGTATTCGGCTTCGTTATTTGATGCTTCGAAACCGAGCTTGACGGCCTACTCAATTATTGCGCCGTCTGGAGCCATGATAACAACTCCGGCTCCGCTGCCCCACTGGTTGGATGATCCATCAAGGCCCCCAGTGAATTCGGCAATAAAGTCGGCCAGCACCTGGCCCTTGATTGAGATTCTAGGTAGAAACTGAATGTCGTACTGGCCGAGTTCAAGAGCCCACTTTGAAACACGTCCTGATACTTCTGCACTCCATAGTACTGATCGGAGGGGATAATTTGTTAGCACCCCAATGTTATGTCCTTGGAAGTAATGCATCAGTTTTCTTGCCGCCATGACTAGGGCTAGGATGAGTTTTTCTAGTGGAAGGTAGCGTGTTTCGGCGTCAACCATTGCCTTGCTCACATAATATACTGGCCGCTGCTCCCCCAGCTCTTCCTTTATTAGTACGGCGCTGACGGCCCTGTCGGAAACTGCCAGATACAAAATAAGCGGGTCACCAGCAGCAGGTGTTATCAAGAGTGGTACAAAGCGGAGGTAAGTCTTGAGGCCGTTGAAAGCGGCTTCGCACTCGGTGGACCATTCAAAGGCCTTTCCCTGCCGTAGTGCATGAAAGAATTGTCGGCAGCGATCTGTGGACCGGCTGATAAACCTATTGAGTGCGACAGCCATCCCCATCAACTTTTGAACCTCTTTTACTGAACGAGGGGAGCCGAGCTCCAGGATTGTTGTGATTTGCCTTGGGTTAGCTTCGATTCCTCTGTGGTTGACAATGTAACCTAAGAATTTGCCAGAGCCGATACCAAACGCACATTTGGAAGCGTTCAACTTCATTCCATATTTGCGTAGGATGCCGAATGTCTCTTCCAGATCGGCGATATGATTCTTTTCTTCTTTGGACTTGACCACCATATCATTGATGTACACTTCCATAGTTTTGTCGAGTTTCTCCTTGAACATGGTGGTGACCAGTCTCTAGTAGGTTGCCCCTGCATTCTTCAGCCCAAAAGGCATTACCTTATAGCAATAGGTTCCTCTTGGGGTGAGGAATGTAGTTTTTTCTTGGTCCTTCGAGTGCATAGCGATTTGATGATAACCTCTGTAGGCATCAAGGAAGCTCATACGCTGATGACGCGCCGTAGCATCTACGAGTTGGTCTATCCTGGGAAGAGGAAAACAGTCTTTGGGGCAGGCTTTGTTGAGATCCGTAAAATCGACGCAGACTCGCCAAGTCCCATTTTTCTTCTTCACAACCATAGTATTAGAGAGCCATGTGGGGTAAGTCACTTCCCTGATTGCCCCGGCGTCAAGTAGCTTGTCAACCTCCTCAACAACGGCGGCAGTGTGCTCTGCAGCTGATCGTCGGCTTTTCTCGATGATTGGCTTGTACTTAGGGTCAATATTCAAATGGTGCTGTGAAACGGCGGGTCTATACCCGGCATCTCGTATGGATTCCACGCAAAGACGTCAATGTTGCTGAGCAAGAAAGAGATTAGCTGCTGTCTATCGGCCTGACTCAGGGAGGTGCAGACCATGAAGAACTTCTCGGGGTTTCCGTTAATTTTGACTCGGTCTAGGTCTTTTGTGGCCTTTTCACTGGGAAGCCGCCCAACATCGTCGAGGCTCTCCCGATCTGGCACTTCAATGGAATTTACTTGCAACTCTTTTGCCGTCTTTCTAGCGAGAAGATAACACGCTTGTACTGATCTCTGGGAGTCGCGAATTTGCTCAATGCCGTGCTCCGTCGGGAAGCGAAGCAGCTGATGATACGAACTCGGCACGGCCTGCATGGTGTGCAACCAAGTTCGCCCCATAATAAGATTATACGGCGATGGCAGCTTAACGACCAAGAATTCTACAACCACTATTCGGGAACCCGCTCGAACAGGCAGCGTGATTTTCCCCGATGGGTACTCTGGATTGGCGTTGAAGCCGAATAGTGGATATGGAGCCGGAAGGAGATCTGATTCGGAGAAGCCGAGTTTGGTGAATGTCTTATGGTACATGACCTCCGATGTGCTCCCCGGATCAATGAGTACGCGCTCAATTGTAAATCGGTTTACGCGTAACTCAATTACTAAGGGGTCAATGTGGGGCAGTGTCATTCCAGCCAAATCTGAATCATCAAAAGTAATGCCTGCGGCTTCATGGGGCCATTTAGCCAGTGTGAGTTGATTTTGATCATCGGGATTCGACTGAATCGTATGCACCGCAGATGTCATTGGAAGGCTGTATATCATGTGGATCACGCCGATCGGAGGTGAATCCTATCTTAAGGCGATTGCTTTGGTTGGGTTGCTTTTGCGGACATGCTGTTGTAGGCGGCCATCTTGTAGCGATTTCTTCAGACAGGATTGTGTTGACAGGATCGTGTTGTCGGAGGTGAATTTCTTGGGTAGCACTGCCTTTGCAATCCGTCGCACGAAAAGTTCGTGTTGAGCTTTATCCGAACTGCTTCTTCTTTGCTTATGACTTATACGGGGACTCTCTTCAGAAGAACGGGAAGTTTCAGATCGTCCCTTCGTCTTGGGCTCCGGGGATGATGAGTCGGAGTCGCTATCAATGTCTTGTTGTCGGGCTCGTGATCGTCGACCATCTGCCCTCACAGGTCGGTCCGGATCTTGGCGTACAGCTAGTTTGGACTTTGCCACTTTCGAGGCCAAATCTTGATGGAGACGTTCGTTCACTGCGATCATGTTCTCCAACCTCTGTTTGTTTTGCTTTGATTGTTCCATGATCGCCTGCATTGCCTCATGCTCTGGAGTTGAGGGTGAGGCGAAGTTCAAAGCGCGTCTTGCAGGGATAGTCTCCGGTCCAAGCATGTTTGGTTGAGTGAGGTCGTCTCTTTGCGTAGTTGCATCAGTGACTATTGAAGGGTCTTCCGTTACGCCCGCCATGGATGTGTTTGAGTATTCCTACAGACGACGCCAATTGTGGGGAAGTGGTTTTGGAAATACTCCTTTGATCCTGGGAGACGCTATGATGCTCTTCTAGTCACCTGAAAAGAGATAAACACTCCGGTCGGGGATGCCAGGATTAGCACTCCGATGGACAAGTCAGTCTCAACACTCAAGATTACTTGTATTCTAAGTTAAGCATAATAATTCTTACATACCTCTTCCTGGCTGATGTTTTTTCTATTTATATCTTTTCTTGCATGGGCCTCGGGACTAGGTCCATTTCCAACTCCCTCTTTGGCACATTCTGTAGTAGACTGCTCTCTACTCGGCCCCTTGGCCAAGTAGAGTTGGATTCGAGCTTGCGAGCCGATGCCGAATGCCACGAATTTCGACTCTCCCAGGTTCGACTATTCGGAATATCTACGACTCACAATACTCAGTCCCCACAGAAGGTTTTATGAAGGAACCATGTATTTTGTATTCTGAAAGGTTTGGGCCTCCAGTCCCAGCCATTCTCCATCACTAGGAGAGGGCTATGATTAGAGAGTAGCCTAGGCAGACCCCACATCTTCAAGTTAAAAACCTCAAGCAACTTTGGATCTACTAATACTCTATCAATTTGACTCCACTTTTCACCTTCACTTGAGTTACACCATGTAAACTTTCTACCACACAACGGCAGGTCAGACACTTCACAGCTTTCAATGAACTTATTAAACTCCCTCATCCCCTTGTCTCTTCTAGAGCACCCTTTCCTTTCACCAATGTTCTTTATCTCATTAAAATCCCCACCCAAGCACCAAGGTTTAGGGAAATCCTTCTTTAATTTGACTAAGCTATTCCAGAGCTTCCTTATTAACCCCACTTCATTAGGTGCATAAACATTTACAATGGCACACTCAAAAGAATTAAAAAAGGTACCTGAGAGCAATATGAACCTCCTGTTGCTGCAACACTCTTCTATCTGAAACACATCTGGGTCTCACACACAGAGTAATCCTCCAACTGCACCCTCAGAGTCCATAGCCCTAAATTCCATGTTACCTCTAGCCCACAATGATCTTACTTCAGCCTTAGAGATCTCAGATTTTTTGGTTTCTTGAGAGCTTCCTAATCTTTCCTTTCTTTTCCTTCTTGCCCAGCCCTCTTACATTCCATGTTAATAACTGCATAACAAAATAATGATACTCCTTTGTTTCTCCCTAATTAGTAGGTGCTTTATGCCCCCGCCTCTTTCCCTCTTCCAATTCTTTCCTTATCTTTGAGTTCAAGCTCCACAATCTTGTGAAGCACTTCATCCTCCTTCCCATTGTAGTTTACTCCTAAAACTTCCCCCATTTTCAAGGTTGCTTGGGCTTTAGTTAATATGTGCCTCCCTTTATCTGTCCCATTCTCTACCGAAGCTGATAGAGAAATGGCTGCTACTGCTGCTCTCCACACTGCAGCTTTTGGCACTGCTTTGCTTGTTGAGGCCCCTCTCTGCCCATATCTTCTAAGTAGACTAAGGGGACCCTTTCTGGAGTTTAAGAAACTATGTTTAGCTGAAAAACTAACCTTATTCTTCCCCTTTTTGTTTTGTGCAGGTCGAAGACTAGGCTTCAGTTCCTGAGCTTCAGATACACTTGGGCTATTTTCAACTGGCCCAGCTACTACCCCACCCTCCTTAATATTGCTAATCTGATCCGTAGACCTAGTTTGTGATTTTTGAACTTCCTTCAGCCCATATCCTTGACATAATCCTTCATTCTGGCCCAGTACCACTTCTATTTGTACTCCAGGTCTATTAAGACTTGACCCACCTAGGCTTCTAACATAGCCTGGCGTTAGTATTAGATTATCCATGCTCTGCCTTGTCCCACTGTCAACTGCCTCAGACCCTACATTATGGTTCCCCAAGTCTATCATTGCCCTGCATTCCTCTCTAGCAGTTGGTGACCCTTTATTGTTGTTCCCAATTTCCATTGCCAGCTTTACACCACTTCTTAACTCTGCAACCACAGTATCACTACCCCAGCACCTCTTTTGTTCCAACTCCTCACTCATCCTCTCCCCACGTGGCTTGAGATCTGTGTCCACCCCATTCCAGATATCTAGAACATGGTTTGAGTCATCCACCATACCAGCATCTCCTTCCTTGTCCCTGTTGCTCCTTGCCATGCCCTAGTTCTGTAAAACATTTGAACTACCCAACTCTTCAATCTCTTGATTCTTTTGGCACTTGCACACTACATTCATCAGTTTTTCTATCACCACTTATTCTTCACAAATTCGCACTGGATAGAACACACCTCGGCACACCAAATTTACAACCTTATTAATTGGTTCCATGCATTTGGTGGATATCTTCATCTTGTCACATGCAAAAGACTTGGGTTGATTCATATCTCCCTCGCAGTACAGGAAATGCCCCCATAATCCACCAATCCTCTTCATATTTGTACTATTCCAGAGATTTAATGGGATGCCATAGCAACTTAGCCAAACACTCCTTTCCTGCTTTAGAACTAGTCCAGATTTGCCTTCTAAAATAACCTCGCACCATTCCAAAATCAATCCCTTAATGGGCTTCAGTTTTAGTGCCATTTCCTCCTTAGACCTTTATGTAAACACCACATCAAGACCCCCGCTTTCTCTTACCAAGACATCCTCCACTCTTATTGCTTCAATTTCCTTTTTCAAATTGACTGTAGCATAAGTCTCTTTCAAGCGAACAACTACACTTTCATACAACCACCCATTCTCTATTTCTTCAGCCTTCAATGTAATATTATCACTGCCAACACACGATTTGCCTCTTACTACCTCTACATATGATCTCTGATCTGTCGAGACTGCTACCCTCCTTCGTTCTTCCCCTCGTTGGCCATTTTGCCCCTTAGCTGGAAGAAGACCTGGCTTTGCTGATACAGCCCCCCCTATCTTTTCTTTCCTAAGATCCGCATGTTTTACTTCAATTTCCTTATCATCCACTCATAGCCCATTGGCTTTTTGCATTGCAACGGTGGCAGCCACAAAGCAATCAAACCTTACAAAGCCAAACCTTGTGTTAGTTGTCCTTCTTCTTTTATATGGGATGAATACAACCTGCACCACACCAAACTTATTGAAGAGGGTGTAAAGCCCCTTCGGGCTCACTGAATTTGGTAGATTATCCACAAATATGGTGAACACATCTGCACGTCCTCCATGCCTCCCTCTTCCTTGCCTACCCCTCTGCCTTACGACTGGGATCCAACCTCCTTGCTGCTCCAAACTCATAGAATCTCCTTCTCAGTTCTCACAATATAGTGGCCTCCTTTCTTAAATGTAAAAGAACATGACTTAACATCTTCAGCACAAGAATTACTAAAGCAACATAGGGAACTTCCATTAGAATCAAAGACACCAATACTTTTTCCGAGTCATACTCATCTCCCATTCTTCTTTCATAACCCTAATTATGTAAATTAAACATGACTTGAATCTATGTATGTTGATTTTCTGTATTAAACTATGATGAATTATTCAGTCACATCATGATATCTTCATGTTCATTTGTAATTTGCAATCTAAATTTTGCTATATAATGATAAATTTGCTTAATTTGCCTAATTGAGTGATAAATTCTTCATAGTTTGCCTAGTTCAGTGATAAATTCTTCATGTTGATTTTCTATATTATACAATGATAATTATCAGTCATATTCATCTTCATCATGATATCTTCATGCTCATTTGCAATTTGCAATATAAATTTTGTTATACAGTGATATATTTCCCTAATTTGCCTAATTGAGTGATAAATTTTTCATAGTTTGCCTAGTTCAATGATAAATAAGATTAATCTTCAGTGCATAACCTTTGTTTACCTTTTCAAATGAGTGATAATAGTTTTGGTTATGTTAGGATCCTAAGAGGATGGTAGGGGACACTTATTTGATGTGTATTTCTAAAATACATAAAATGTGAATTGGTTCAAGTTAAAAGCAGATAGAAAATTTTGACAAGAAGTTAGTCAAATTTATCACTCAAGCTAAATTGTGGTTTGTTAGTTCGAATTTTGATGGTTATCTAACACATGTTCTAGTAATCTAATCAAAACTTGTGTATTAGAATTGAGGTTATTTTACTACAGTTAAACCACATTTCAACAAACTTCTTGACTAGCACAAACAAGTTATGACAAGTTTTGAACAAAAAATAGAATGAACAAAAACTTTATCTTGTTGAAGATAAAACCATATTGTGCACCAAAATGTCTATTATTAAGATAATAATATATGTTAGATGTAAATGTTGCTTCAAATAACCTTTGTTTGCTTAACTTAATTCATGTGTATAACCTTTGTATAACCTTTCTTAATCTCCTACGTTTTGGTCGAGATTCAGAAGAAATCGAGATTCTAAAGACATGTCTGGCATTTTTTGACATACTCCTCTCTCCTGATTTAGTTGATCTCCGATAATCATGCTGATAAAACGTGAGTCATACTCATCTCCCATTCTTCTTTCATAATCCTAATTATGTAAATTAAAATTTGACTTGAACCTATGTATGTTGGTTTTCTGTATTATGCAATGATAAATTATCAGTTGTATTCATCTTCATCATGATATCTTTATGTTCATTTGCAATTTGAAATCTAAATTTTGCTATATAACGATAGATTTGCTTAATTTGGCTAATTGAGTGATAAATTCTTCATAATTTGCCTAGTTTAGTGATAAATTCTTCTTAATCTTTAGTGTATAACTTTTGTTTGCTTTCTTAACTTAATTGACTGATAAATCTTCATGGCATGTCATCTGCCATAGAAAATTATTTATTTATGCATTTTTGTTTATGTTATGAAGTTGAGTTGATTGTTGGTAAATTGAATGCGGTTAGCATTTTGTGGTTTCAAATCAATTCAGTAAGTTCTAATGGAAATTGATTCTAAATTTTGTTTACTTTTTGGAGAATAAGTGATATTAGTTACCTTAAGAGCCTAAGGGAATAGTAGGAGACACTCATTTGATGTGCATTTGTAACATACATAAAATGTGAATAGGTTCAAGTTAAAAGCAAATTTTCTATGTTGTTTAAATTTAGAACATATAAATTTTAATTTTAAATTTATATATAAATTTAAAATTATTAGTGATATTCATTCTCATTATGATATCTTTATGTTCATTTGCAATTTGAAATGTAAAATTTGCTATACAGTGATACATCTGCTTAATTTGGCTAGTGATAAATTCGTCATAGTTTGCCTAATTCAGTGATAAAGATTATTGACAAGTACATAAAGGATGAGCAACCAACTCTCATAGCCCCTAATAAATTTCAACAACAGACAGAGAGTGTCATAAATAGCCCACAACAAGGAGACACTTTGTAAGTTTATCAATAACAAAACATTCTTATTAAAAAAAATGCAATGAAACCAAATGCTAATATTTTGTTCTCAAAATGTTTTTGCAGGCTTGATTGTAGAATGATTGTTTCCTATATCATGAGGCAATATGTTTTCAACAACAACATAATGCCTATTTTTTCCGATGAAGAATGTAATCAATTGAGAGCCAATATAGTAACTATCTTCTTGACTGACGAACAAATTGCTCTACAACAAATAGCTGATGAAAACATTGATGACTTGCCTCCACAAGAATTAACAAATGTTGAAGACAAAACAAAAGAAAATATTGATAAATTGACTCCACAACAATCAACAGATCTGGAAGAGAAGAAAACAAAAGAAAAAATTGATTAATTTGGTTGTAACAATGTGAATAGTTCACATATTTTTCTTGTTTGGTTGTTACAGTGTTACCTATATTTTCGTCATTTTGGTTCTTCCTTTACTTCAATGAATATTACAATACTTGGTTGTTACAATGTCAAATTTATTATTCATGCTTGAATGACTATTACTTTGCTTTAATTCTCTTGCTCTCTGATTTACTATTCATGCTTGAATGAATCTTGCTTTGCTTTAATTCTCTTGCTCTCTGATTTACTATTCATGCTTGAATGAAGCATTCAAAATACTAATTATAATCTTATTATTTGTGTCAAATTTAAAGGTTAATAATAGGTTTGGATCCCTTGATTTTTAACAAGACACTTTTTTTTTATTTTTTTATTTTTTACATTAATGAATATATCACTATTCAAACTAACAAAAATCAGTAACGTCACTGTTCAAACTAACAAAAACCAGTAACTCTCTCTCTCTCTCTCTCACACACACACAAACACACACACACACATACACACACACATTCTTTTTTCCCAATTCAAGTAAACAAAACACTATAAAAAATAATAAAAAATTACCTAAATTCAAAATTAAAACACAAACACTATTAGTACATTTTTCAAATTGGAAATTAAAACACTGTTATAGTTTGTAGATATTTCCAAGATTGGGAATAAATTTATCACTGCTCTAAACTGTTACATCTGAACATAACAAGGCCAAAGCATTTTCTAGATTGAAATGTTGAACAATTTAAAGTGAAAATGAATTGCAAACTCGAAATATTTTGCTTCAAGAATTCCACATATAGTTAATGGCATAGTGACAGTTATGTAGGACAGATTGGGAAACCTAGCCTCAAGCTGTCTATAATTGATTTGTGCTGGGTTTAAGGTAGTAATCAATTTATTACTGTAGAAAAAAACATTTGGTTGGATATAACAATGATAAATTTATCAACTACTAACATAAATGTAAGAAACCATAAACTCTTCCCATACAGTCAGTAATAAATTTATCATTCTTAAAAATAACAAAATTCAGCAACCCCATTAATGCTTGATTGCTTCATTCAGACAGTGATAAATTTATCACTCTTAAAAAAAATAATCCACCAACTCATCCTAACCAACCAGTGATAAATTTACCACTATAGAAAAAATTAAAAACAACAACTACATTTAACCAAAATCAAAGAATATAAATCCGTGAAATTTAATCTTGTAAAAATATGATAAAAAAATATAATTTCCATTCAAAAAAATGCCTCAATCATCCAATGCAACTATCGAAATGATATATCTTTCAAAAAATACTCAATCATTCAATGCAACTAACACCTTTCAAATCTAAACAAAGTAATTGAATTAAAATCAATACAACTAAACCAAAGCTTGTTTACATGTCTTCCAATTATGAGTTCTCATCTTTCCACACCTATTGCACCTAATTCTTTTGATTTCACCCTTGGAAGGTATTCTCTTTGTTCTTGGACGTCCAGTTGGTCTTTTACAAAGAGGAGGTAAAACAACATCATCATCAACAACAACATTTGACTTCCACATACTAGGAATTAGATAAATAGAATGCAAATACGAATCACAATAACTACAAACATGGTAGTAATCATCAAGAAAACAATTTAGATCCTTCCCACTCTTTTTTATAGCACAAAAACCATGTTTGCAAGGAAAAGAATCAATTTTCCACAATCGACAAGAACAAGAACGTTTCCCAATATCAACCATAATTGAATAATTCAATTGGATTTTATAAATGTCATCGCTACATTTTTTAACTATCTATGCTTTTGTATCATTAAAAACTTTTTCTAACTTTTTCTCTGCAAAAGGACAAACAATACGATTCCATTTATTCCCAACTTCTCTCATATTTAAAAATTGCTCCATTAGTTTCACCCGTACAACATAAACAAGACTAGTTGAAAACAAATGGCGCTCATCCCAAATCCATGAATTAAAAGATTTCGCAGCATTTGTGTACATTTTAGCATACCTCTTGCCTTGAAAATAAGCGTTACACCAACGCTCATTAGGCAAATCCTCAAGAAACTTCTAAACACTACAACCACAACGATACTTAAATTCTTCAAATAGCTCATTAAACAACTCAATAGTTGGAGCATATGCACATCTACTAAAAAGAGTAAGCAAAAGCAAATACTCTTTAGATTCACGACTCTTCACTGGCAAATAAGTCTTCAAGTTTGTCTTCAAATGCATTAGACAAAAAGAATGAGAAGAAAACGGAAACATCTCAGCTAAAGCTTTCAGCAAACCTCCATGACGATCGGTCACAAACGCAATATCCCTTT
Source organism: Camellia japonica (assembly GCA_030407325.1). NCBI lineage: Eukaryota > Viridiplantae > Streptophyta > Magnoliopsida > Ericales > Theaceae > Camellia > Camellia japonica. The sequence continues at coordinate 35,000,991 of JAPPVO010000014.1, forward strand.
CCGGGGTCAAAATAACCAATAACTTTGATAAGAACCAATGCCAATTGTCGTAACTTTCACTATCAACAATGGCAAAACATAATGGAAATAAACCTAAGAAAATATATATACACTTTATCAGTAACAAATAAAAAGATTACAAAACAAAAGCAAAACGCAAAGTATATAGCATATAACACCAACCATAGATAAATTTATCATTGTATAACTATAAAAATTCAACAGCAGCATACACCATATATAATCAATCAATAATAAATTTATTAGTATATAAATATAAAAATTTAACAAAAGTATACAATATACTCAACGAACCAATGATTAATTTATCACTAATAGATTGACTATACTCAATATTCAACACTCTTCAATAACAAAAATGATAAAATTATCACTATTTTAAAAATAATAACAAATAGACAGAAAATATACCTTGATTACCGTCTGTAGCAGCCAATAAATAACCTTTGTGTCTTCCTTTCAAGAAAGTTCCATCAAGCATCAACACAAGTTGACAATACTTGAAACCATGAATACATGCCTCAAAAGTGAAAAACAACCTTTTGAAATGTCTTCCTTAACCATCAACATTAAATTCCATATCAAAAACACTTCCCGGATTAGCATCATTAGCGGCATCAACATACCAACGAAGATGGTCAAATGACGATGAATAGTCACCAAAAACAACACCCCTTACTTTTTCAACACCCATCCAAGCTTGCCGATAAGAAACTTTTGTTCCATATTAATCCTTGAAATCACAAACCACCACACTAACCGATATCAAAGGCTTATTACAAACCTCACTTGAAATTAGCCAACCAATCATACTCAAAGTCATTCTAGCATGTTTAATTGTACGAAAAGAAGATCCACACGTAAGAACATCATCAAATTGTTTAATAACAAAAGCTTTACTAGAATTTTTCAATCTAGCATGCACGCTCCATAAACATCTCAAATCGGCCCTTTTCTTACAATGAATAGTGACACAATCCTTATCATTCTTAACAAAATCAAAAATTAAAACCGGAATGAATAGAATACTTTAACAATGCATCCCGAAATTCAACAACTCCTTGAGCAAATCTTTGTCCCACTCCATTTAACCCAACTACCGGAGAGCAGAGGTTTCCATTGATTTGAATAAAATGAAAGTAAAAAATCAGTTTCACAAACAACACTACTACTACTAGCTTCATCATTACAAATCATATAACCTTCACCCAAAGAACAACACTTGACAAAAAATCAACATGATGAATATCACAAGAAAGTGCAAGTCCAACCATAACCTCCCCAAATCCTTTTCACTTTCTAGACACAACAAGAATGTCCAGGCATTGAACACTAAAGATTCAAAGAACTACCAACTAACTCACTCCTCTTTGTACTAAGTCTTTGAAATTAAATCCATCATTATACTTGATAACCAATGTCACATCTCTAAACTTGCACATAAGAAACAAATAATTATCGATCATTATAAATCCAATCACAAACAAAAATTATATTTCAACTGAAAAATCTAGAAATCCCTAGATATTGATTTGTGACTATGTATCAATTTTAAACAGTAAATAGCAATCTCAATCAAACAAACAATGACAAATCAACACAATGATTTTACGTGGAAAAACCACAATTGGAGCGCCTCCAATTATGATTAAAAAACCACAGGCAAAAGTCACAAAACAATCCACTAAGAAGACATAAAGGAATTACACAAGTGTACTTTCAATTACCTAGCGAATCCACGCCCGAATCGAACAGATCCTTATGTGCCTATTCCAGCTCCGTCTTCACCCCGAAATTGTCTTGCCTAACATTGAATCCATAACGCCGATGTCGAATCCATGACGATGAACCACTCCGGAATCCACCAAAGCTTCAGGATCAAGTCCCACAGAATCCACCGAAAAACAAATCTCTCTTTTGTGTATAAAACAAAACAAATAAACCCTTTGATATAATTCACTCAATTCATGATATAAACCCTTACAGATATCAAAGGAAACAAGTAAAGAAGCTCTAGATGAAAACCCTAATACCCAAGAAGAAGATTTGGAAGCCATACCCTAAAACCTGATTGAATCGCATATTTATAGAAAACAAATTTGCGATCTCCGTTCGAGCGTAAGAATGGCTGCTCGAGCGGAAAAAAACAACTCCCAGTACTTTGCAGGGGAGTGAAAATTCTGAAAGGTTGCAATCTCCGCTTGAGCGCAGAAATGGCCACTTGAGCAGAAAAATAACTTCGACTGCAATTTAGCTTTTTACTTCGAGGGCGCTGCCCTTCGACCCCGCCTGGGTGTTGCCTCGTACCCGCCAAACTCTTCTGCATAGGCATAATTCAGGTTGGATTCGCATCTAAAACTCATAGCCTTACTGAAATAAAAGATCGAATACAATTACAACTGAAAGGAGTTTTGTCAATCGGGATTGCCAAGAATAAAAACCTAACAATCTCCCTCTTTGGCAATGCTGTGACAAAACACACCTAACAAATAAAATCCTAATCACCCCAACCCATTACAGCCAAACAAAAGCAAACTTCTTTCTCAAGGTCATGATCTGCAAAACAACTATTAGTGTCACAATCTCCAAAACAACTATTAGTGCCACAAGAGTATATGAAAAAACAATAGACATATGACAAGATTATCTTGAAGCACGAGATGAAAATGTGAATAGATGTAAATTGGAGATTTTCAGAACATGTAGCATAAATACATGAAATCCAAAGACACATGCACCCGACACATAAATACATGAAATCCTAAGACACATGCACCTTACACATGCACCCGTCAACATTGCTCCCTCTTTTTGTCACGAATTGTCAAAGGAAGCTCAAACAATGAAAGTAAAAGCACAAAACACATAAGCAAGAATATGATGATGTAATTATCAGTAGCATGCAAGAAGGAAACAATAAGAAAGCAATGCATAACAACATGCAAACCAACTAATGCCAATCTCCATTACCAAACCAACCAATATATGTTCATGCTAAAAAAAACACTTGCAATGATTAACCAAACTCCCCCTCCCTAAAAGCAACCACAAACACTGTACAGAAAACAATGAACTAGAAGAAGAAGAAAAAAAAAAAAAAAAAAACATGGTGAAGCAAGCAAGAAATTTAGATTTGTACCTTAAAACACACAAGATTATCTAAGAAACACAATTACTTGAAAACGCAATGTGCATAGCCTTTAGAAGATTCCTCATAAAAGAAAGTGATTCACTATGTGAAAAGCATAGATCCCATGATAAAAGTGCGTGTGTGACACTTGGAGTTCGACAAACACTAAATTCAAATCCTAGTAGTGATCTGATAGCTGGACCTCCTTCAAGAAAATCTAAGCATAATTAAGGAAAGTTAAACCACTAGGAATCAATGGATATTTGGTGAGTAAAAGTAGAGGCTCCCCCTCAATCAATGAATTCTTTTTTTCTTCTTTCTTTTGCACATTTTTTTTTTCTTTCTTTTGCACACTCATTGGTGGCTAACACGCTCAAGAGTGTGGAAACCGAACTAGAGAAACATGGAGACAATAAGGATAGCCTGGTTGGTGACTTTGAGTAGCCTTTTCCTCATGCCATAACTGCAAAGAACTGAGGGGAAAGCCGTGGAGATGCAAAAAGATGGAAGGTGGTTAAGAGACTCAACATCACCCATAATATGGTAGTATAGGTCAATTCCTCTAGAAAAGCAAAAGATACAATACCAGAAGTCCATAGAGAAAAATGAGCACTAAGGCGGAAGACTCTAATATTTGCTAATCCAAGAGTGTGTACAGAATGAGACTGTAGACACCCCATTTTTGACCGTCCTCAAGACTTGGACGTCACCGCTTGAACACTCGGTGATTATCCATGTTTGTGTTTGTTCGGAGTTCCCGGAGTTCTCGGCTACGCGCCTTGCCTCAGGATCTCCGAACTCGACTGTTTTGTGTCTGGTTTTGCACCAAACACTTGTGTTTTGCCTCAGAGGGGCAGGGAATGCCTTGTGAGACATCCCCACACACCACCAGCACTAGCTAGAGGACACCGGCTGGTTTTTGTTGCCACCGGCAATATATATTGCCGGTCGGCACTTTTTGTTGCCGGTCGGCAGTCATTTTTGTCAAAATGACATTTTTGGCTAGCCGGCTACTGTTCATCTGCTTTTTGAGATATTTTAAAGCAGCTATCTGGCACTTTCTTCTCCTCCATACACGTGTATGGAGGGATGCCCCTCTTGTTTGCTTACTAGTTAAGCTTTACAAGATTGCCTCCTCTATAAGAGGAGGCCTTCTCTCCCTTGTTCTAGGGTTAGAAAGTTTTGGTTAGAGAGGTGAGAGGGAGCTCTGGTTTTAGGGTTAGGGTTCAACACATATCCTATATCTATATTTCTCTCTTGTTTGTGTGACTAGGTGTTTGTGTCTTACTATTGCACATCAACACCTAGTGTTTCACCTTTCCTTGGTTTCTGAGGTTCCAAGAGGTTGTTCTTGGTGTTCTTGGCTGGATTTGAGCCCAAGGAAGCAACAACATCAACACTTGTGAAGAAGGTCAACAAGGGTAAGAAACTAGTACTTTTTACCCCATTTTTGCATCCTATTTCTACCTATCTTAGAGCTGTTTTTGTGCTTAGTGTTTAATACAAAAAAGTTCTGTTTTTAAGCCCTCTTAATTGTTTGTTAAGGGTGTTTTGTGGTTCGGGTGTGTTTGACCACCCTTAGGCCTTGAAAGGCCTCATTTTGTGCCATTTTGTGCTAGTTTAGAGACTTTGGTGTTTGGGCCTCTTCACCACTGAAATCTTGAGGGATTTCAGTGGTGGAGATGGTGCCTTGAAGTCTCCAAAAGGGGAGGGCTACCCCCTCTCCTTGTTGTCCTTGAAAGGGACCATTTTTGGTCTCTTAAGGAGCCTTTTGTTCAAGTGTGTGTTGATCATGTCTAGGCTACATTTCATGCTTATTATGCCATAACATAATCATGTTGTGTGTTGGTTTTGGTGCTCCATTCATGTTTAGTGTAGTTGCCATGTAATGCCTTGTAATTCCCTTAACATGTCTTAGGTTGTTAGCCTTTGTTCGAGCATGATTTAGGCTTAGACTTATGAATGTTTTGTGCTTATTTTGCCATGCTTTAGGTCTGTCCATAGTCGTTTGGATTGATTTTGGCATGCTTAGTATAGCTCCTTTGCATTTGCGGCTTGTCGGGCTTGTATGCCTCAAGTATGTGAATGTGTAGCATATGTTGCTTGCATCATTTTGGTGGTTTGGAACCACCTAACATGTAATATTAGTCCCTCTGGCATGCCCATATGCTTGCCTTAGTCGCCTCTTTATTGCTTTGGGAACATGTGTTGTATGCCCTTTGTTTTGGCCATTATGCACGCCTTTCAATTTGAGCCACTTAGATGCCATCTAAGTAGCCCTTTGGCCTTGCTTTAACATGCTAAAAATCTGTTTTTAGTTGTTTACTGCATGCCATGTTTGTTGTGATTAAATGTGCTTCAAAGCTTCATGACTTGCCTCAAGTGCTTGGACTATGCTTGCATGCTTATGTTTGCATCATTTGGCTTGGTTTGGCACCATATTCTAGCATGAATTTCAGAGCTTATATTGCATGCTAGTTGTCCATGATATCCCCTTTCAAATGTGTTTGGAAGTTGCTTGTTTAAGGCTTAAAGTGTTGGTCCAACTTACTTGCATGTGTGCATGTGTGTTTAGCCCTCATTTTTGGGCATTTTGGCCACTTATTTTAGGCCCATTTGGAGTTGCCTAAGTCATGTTTAAGACCATCATTTGCTTGCTTGCATGCTTACCTCATGTTTGCTTGTGTGCTTGCATTGTTTGTTCACACGCTCATGTTGCATCCCTAGCTAACATGATTAGGTTGCAATGCATCTTGCATGCATGCCTTGTCCCTTGATTTGGTGATGGGGATTGGGCTCTTTGATTGTTTAGTTTGCATTTCATTTGACATGAAAATTGCACACTTGATCCTTTGGGCCATCATGCATGGAAATGCGTGATTGGTGGCCCGAGAATCGAGGCACATCCTCCTTTGAGTCACAAACATGATAAGGAATGTGTTGGATGCATACATTGCTTGAATTGAGCTGCCATGCAAGATTTTGCCCTCTGCTGCTGTGAGTTGCAGGTCCTGCAGGAACTCATTGCCGGCCGGCAGTGTTTAGTGCCGACCGGCATTAAATCAATGGCCGGTGGATCTATTTTGTGCCGATGACCACATCCTAGTGTCGGTGGTCATTTCCTCTAGCCGGTGGGATTCTCCAATGTCCAGAGAGGTATCCTTGAGACTTTGGCAGTTTTCAGAGGAGCAAAGCAGGGAAAACAGAGGTAGGCTAGGCATGGCAGTGCAATTCCGAGCGGAATCCGAGCACACATGCATCTGGCCCTCTTCCCGAGGCAGTTTACTGTCTTTCTTAGATTAATTAATTTGTTAATTCAATTAATTTGTAATATTTAATTAGCCTGCATAGTTAGTCAATTTGTATATTCTTTTGGTCTCTCCGTGTGAGAGCAAATCTGTAATAAGTGTGCGTGAGTGGTGTGCATGTCTTCCAACCCCACTTCTTTCTTCCCTTTTATTTACCCGCTTATGATGGTAGATTAGGGCACGTTTATTTTAGCATACCTTATGCAATGCATGCGTGCATCCATGCATTGGTTGACATGCACCGGGCTCGGCGCATCATGCTAACCGCATTGTATTTCAATTTCCAAATTGAATACTTGTTACATGTAGTATTTCACATGTCATGCTTAGGATAGCCGAGCCTGCTCTAAGCTGCATCTCTGTATGTGTTGCATTAGCCACCTAACATGAACTAGGATCATGCATGTTTTGCTAACTAGTTTGTTGTTTTGGCACGGAGTACGATGTAAGTATTTACGCTTTAGCATCTCGCATGCGTGTGAATGTTAACATGACAGTATGATTACCATATGGCTAAATGCTTATATGAGATAAACTATTTGAATGCCTGTGGGTGGAGGTTGGATTGCTTGAGTTGGAAAAACTCGTTGAAATCCGTATTTTAGCCTACTCGCGAGTAGCAATTTCAAAACTGTTTTCAAAACAAACGGATATGCAATGCTTATTTCCAAATTAGACGATCTAGTCTATACTTGTTTGCTGTGCGCATAACATAATAATTCTAGGCTAATAACCGGAATAAGAACACATAACGTTTTCAAAATCGAATATCACGGTTAGTAGAGGCCGGTCTTCGGACCGGGCGAAAGGGGGTGCTCATAGCTGACCTTCCCCGATCGTACCCAAGCTCCCGAGCCAAGACAACTTTGGTGATGACGGACACGTGGCCTTCGGCACCGAGTCAGGGTTTCCTAAATTTCCCGTTTTAAAATATTTAGGTGGCGACTCTGTATCTGGCAAAGCAGTCCATGTTTGGCACTACTTTTCAAAAATCTGTTTTTCTTCAAAACGATTTGCCAGAGTTGGACTCTTTGGTTCAGATTACGAACCGCAACAAAACAAAACAGGGGAGTCCGAACTGTGGAGCGAGGCCCCAAGGGCGCGTCTACAGAGACATACTAAACAAAGAACACACCCTCTGAAATAAGTAATGACCATAGAAAGCACACACATATTAATATGTAATGGATATTCTGATCAATTCCAATATGCCACAAGAACTTTTCAAAAATTCCAAGCTTGCAAAACCATACTAGGAAAAACTTTTGGGATTTTTTTTGTTTTTCTCTCTAAAATAAAGCAAGACATAAAATGAACAAGCACACACTAAATGATTATAATATTCCCAACATTCATCTAGAGCCAAACACATTCTATGAATGTTTTACATATAGAAAAATGAACAATTTGATGGTTGTTTTGGAGATTGAGATTTGAGTTAATCTAGGTTTGAATGTGATGTAAAAATTGAGGATTTTGGTGTTAGGAAATTTATATGTTGAAATTGATTTGATAAATGGTGGATTGGGTATCTCTATGTTCTATAAACGATTTTGGAGGAATTTTATTAATGATTGAAGTGGTTTTACCTAAGTTGTTGAGTTTATGAAAATGTTGATTTTTGACTTTTGTGGTTTAATTGATGGTGGTCTTGTGCATATAAATTGGTTGGATATTTAAAAAAGAAGAAGTTAATAACTCAAAAATGTACAAAGTTTGGGTGTTGTGGAGATTGGATAAGTTGTTTGTTTGGTTGACTTGAAGTTGGAGGAGTTCTTTAGCTTGGTTTTAGCTCTCATTCCATAGTATATCTCATTTAGTATCAATTTTATAGATGTTGTGATTTTCATTGAAAGCTTTCCCCTAATTTTAGATCTTATTTACTAATTGTTAGCATTGGAGGAAAGCATCTCTACACCTCTTGGGAATTAACTCGCAAGGTTTCAAATTTATGCTTTTGCTATTTTGGAGGTGAGTATATTTACCATGGAAATTTACCTTATCTTTATCTTTAATACAAAGTTTGAAAATATTTGTGAATTAAAGGAAGTAACACATTTCATCATGATATATGTATAAGAAGAAAATCTATAAATTTATTGAGGTCAAAGGTTGAGTTTAAATAAATATATGATTTCATTTGTATAATGAAACATTAATTTTTATGAGAATTTATTTAAGTTGAGTCCTTCAAATTTTATGATGATGAATGACAACGAAACGTCATGTGAGAGTATTTATTTTTATTGATCATATAATCGACTATAGCCTTTGGGGCCACAAGGGCCGAAATGCTTTGGGGTCCTGGGGACCGAAATGTTTTAAGGACCATAAGGGTCGTTGTATATAAGGGGTCATGGGGACCGAAACATTGAAATGAGAATTGAAGTGCTACGATGACATGCGTTGTGTTTCTATGGTATGTTTTGGGCAACGGTACCGTCATCACCTAAGTCGCGAGGTAACGAGAACCTAAGACTATATAGTGGTTCGTATGATGGACATGAAATCTTAATGTATTAAAAAGTTGTATTTTTGTTTACTTTCCTTATTCAAATGTATTTTTCCTACATTATGAGATTCTTTGGGAAAATCTTGATAACGGTTTATACAATTTTTTCCAATTTGTATAAATTTTAGTCCAATTAAGCTCTTATGTTTATTATCTTTATTTTTGAACCCAATTGGAAGGAGCAAGTTTTATAACTCCATAGGATTGGTATACTCATTGGGCTCTAGCTCATTCTTTTTAAATTAATTTTTTTTTTCAGATTCCTAGACTTTTATGGGGCCCGCCTCAACTTGGAAGATTAGAGTTCTGAAGGATCAAATGTGGGCATTTTGTAGTTGAGGTTTTTGCTTAGGGTCACTCTAGGATGTAGTTTTATCCTTTGTTTTTATGAAGGAGGCTGATTGTAAATATTTTCTTTATGAAGTTAGATGTATTGATAGAGTCATGAATAGTACGTTTTATTATTAGGGTAGTGGTGAATGGGAACTATCTTAGTAGCATGATGATATTTTTGTCTTTGAATGAATCATCTCATATATGTTGGCCAATCGAAACATCTTATGCACTATTGGTGATGTGATATAAGAATTATACAGGTGATTATTTTGTACAGGTGCTATAGCGTTGAAGTGCGCCCTCTTGGCGGAATTTGCCTTGCCGAGATTGGGTCGTGACAATGATACCACACATTAAATGACCCAAAAAGAAAAAAACACTTAGAAACATAAACAATAAATAAATAAATAAACAACTTAACACAAGTCAAGTTTTCTCACCCAAACCGCTTTAGTATAAACAAAGTTGTGAGAATTGTGATTCTTGGGTGGTGTCTTGACGTTGTGGTTCCCTTCTCTTTCAATGGGAACACGTTTCGACTTGGTTTCCAACCTCTTACTCCAAGGTCTAGGCAAATGCAAACTCACTCCATGTTTGGTCTCATAACGAGGTGTAATATAACCCTTAACCTCATTACGACCAATGAAGTGTCTCCTACCCCACGAGATGTTGGAATTTCTTCCATCTTTATGAGACACTCTCCCATGCAACTCATAACAATAAGGGAGAATATGACCATACATACCACAATGATGACAAATAAAAACAGGATGTACCTTCTTTTCTTTGACCTTACCAACTCTAGGAAGATTAAGAAGTCTTTCCTCTCGTTGAATCTTGTGCTCCCTCTACCCTTGAGTTCTTGTATCATGAGATGTGGATGCATTCGGTTTTTTCTCTTTGTTATCACCAAAGCCAATACTACTCTTGTCATAACACATTTGTTGAGACCCAATGATATTATCCAAAGTCTTTGATCCTTTGTTCCAAAGACCAATGGTAGCCACAGCACACTTGAGCTCTTCCTCTTTCTTGATCATTAGTTCTTCCAAGGCAACTTGAGACATCTCGAGAGTTTCAATCTTTTCTTCATACGTTGCATAGATTTGTTGTAGCGCATTCCTCTCTATCTCACAAGTCAAGAGTTTCGTACAAAGATCTTGTTGATCACTAGAAAACTTAATGGCATCAGTCATAGCCTTAGAAATCTCCTCATTTAGTTTGACATTCTCACTTTCACATGCTTTGAGTTTCATAGCGAGTTTGTCATTCAATTTGGATAAGTTAAGAGATTCCTCATACAACTTTTCATAAGCTTGTTGAAGCTCTTTATTATCACTTCCCGAGGATTCATCATCAGTGGTATTCTCAACCGGTCTCTTCGGATACTCTATTTGTCCTTCAATTTCGGAAGTCGCCATGAAAGCAAGGAATTGTTCATACCCCTCTTTGCCTTGATCTTCGTTGTTACTTTCATCTTTATCAGATTCTGATTCATCATCCCAAGTGATAACGAAGACTTTCTTCTTTCTCAAATGAGTAGGGCATTCTTGAGCAAAGTGGCCAAATCCTTGGCATTCATAGCATTGGACTCTTTTAGAGTTTCCTTGTATCTTTCATTTCTTCTTCTGGGTTATAGAATTAATTTTAAATTTATCTTTGCCTTTATTTATAAGTTGATTCTGAAAGATTAGGATTCGTTTTCAGAAAAGGCTTTTAAAATTGTTTTACAAAAGCCTCCGTAATCTTCGAATCAATCTCACAATCCTCATCAGAATTGTTTCCAACTCTATGAACACTACTCAAAGCAATATCATCTTTTTTTTCTTTTTGAAATTTCTATGTGCCTCATAAATTTAGAGATTTCCATCCAAATGATCTAGCTTGAGGTTGTCAACATCTTGAGCATCCTCAATAACCATAACTTTTGGTTGGAAGCAATCGGGCAAGGACCTCAAAATTTTTCCCACCATCTTGGATTCCAGTATTTTTTCACCTAAATTGAAGTTAGAATTTACAATGTCACTCAACTTTGCATAAAATTCATCAAAGGTCTCACTATTTTTCATTGAAAGGTTTTCAAAACTAGACGTGAGCCTTTGAAGTTTTGAGCATTTAACCGAAGGAGTGCCCTCATGAATAGTTCCTAAGACATCCCAAGCCTCTTTTGTGACTTCACAGTTGCAAATACGACTAAACTCTTCAGCTGCGACGGAGCAAAAGAGAGAATTGATAGCTTTACTATTCTAGCCACTATTTTGGTAATCAATTGTGTCCCACTTATCAATTGGTTTATGTGGTGAAGTGGTTTGGAAATACTCTTCAAATCCTGGGAGACGCTAGTGATCCTCAGCTAGTCACCTGAAAAGATACAAACACTCCGGTCGAGGGTGCCGGAATTAGCACTCCGACGGACAAGTTAGTTCAGACACTCAAGATAGCTTGTTTACTAAGTTAAGTGAAGTGATTCTTACATACCTTTCTATAACCATTGTTCCTGTATTTATACATGTTCAGATCAATCCTCAGGGCCAGGGCCTACTTTTTAATCATTGTCCTTTCTTTTATTCGGCCCTAAGGACTTACACTTATTCGGCACATATATTATATTCAGCTCCCCACTCTTGTAGGATACAGCCGATTAATATCAATCTTTCAATGGTACGCACCTTCTGATTTTTCCATATATTCGGCCCCCACAATTGCCCCCCGAACTCCCCATTGACGGAAGTTAATCGGTGTGTTTGGTCTTGAATTGGAAAAGTTAAAATAGGTCAGGCGGCTTCGCGTACCCCAATATAGATATCAGGATGCACACACCTTTTTGTTCATCATTATGCTTTCCCGCCTCAATCGTACGTCTCGCATTTATTGTGATTTGAAATTTTAGTTCTTTCGAATGCACAGTTCGTCGAGTATTCGAGACTCTTGGACCTCCAGCGGATATCCCTTCTCTGACTCGCATTTTCTGCAACTCTTCTCCGTCTACCCTCGTCTCCCTTGCTCCTCGTAAGTCTTCTTCTCTTTTCTTTGTAATCCTACTTTCTGTTTATTATTTTCATTTTGGTGAACCCTTTATTCCCCGTGAAAATGGCCAAACACTTGAAAGACCTCCTTTCTGAGGGTCGTGTCTCCGGATTATGGCAGCACTTTTCCATCCCCGACGATGTTCATCTATCTCTAGTGATGGACAACACTCTAGATATGGAGAGAGAGGATCAAAATTCAATTGTTTTTCCTCTCCTATCCATTGTAGAGGGCGGGGTCCGTTTTTCCCTACATCCAGTCCTTAGGGACGTCCTCCGCTATTGGGGTCTGATTCCTTCTCAGCCCAACGTGAACTTTTTTCGAATCGTAATGGGGATTGTAGAGTTGAACCGGCGCCTCAGGATCGATCTTGGGATTCCAGCCATTCGGCACTGCTATGCCTTAGCCAAATCTTCCGGTCGGCTTGGGCGGTACTTTCTTAGGGCCAAGGATACTGACCATCATTTGGTAACCATGCTCGCCAGTTCTGGCAAGCGTGTGGATGACATAATGGTCAATATCCGAGGGAACTGGGAATTTGGCGAAGGCGAGGGTCGCCTAGGCCCTATTCCCAGACGGAGAGGTGAACCAAGTTGTCGTGTGTCTCCTTGTGTTTACTGAACTTTTCTTTTACTCGGCCTTCCCTCTGTGTCTAACCCTTTGTCTTTGCAGGCAGTAATTTGAAGAAGATTCTGGTTTCTACCGACGACGCGGTCCTTGCGCAGGTTGCGACTGCACTCGGATACTTCGGCCGTCCAAACTTACAGAAGCAAGGGAGAGCGGCCCACATACTTCTTCGATACGAGCCTATTTACACTACTTTTTCGGCCGCTGACAATATTCCAATTCCATCCGGCGATCAACAGCTTGCGGCTCTTATCTTCCCTAGCTTCAAGAGTCTCAAACAAGTTGGTCTTGAAGCTTCAGACTCGGGGCAAGACGTCGAGCCGGTGGTAGAGGTAGTTGCCGAACCAGACAGAGAGTTCGCTGAGGAGGCCGAAGAGGTTGACGAGGCCCTAAACTCGGCGTTTGAGGCAGCCAGACGTAGTCAGCCTACCTCGCTGTCCACTTCGGGTCGGGCGGAGTTTTCTTCCGGAGATATTTTTGGAGGTTTGGGAGACCTACCCGGCGATTTTTTTGAAGGTATGGCTGGGGAAAGCCTCACGCAGATGGCTCGAAAGAAAAATGCCGAGCGTATGGCACCCCGGAAAAAGGCCGAGGCTGTCTGTTCTGGACCTGCCTTGGTTGAGTCTTTCGAACCCGTTATTGAAGAGCCGGCTAAGATTGTTGCGGCCGAAACGGCGAAAGAGGTTGAACAACCGGTCATTGATGAACGGTTGATTCTGGAAGAGCGGGGCAATAAGCGTAGCGCCGAGGAAGAGGCCGGTTCAGAAGATAGTCTTGCCGACAAAAGGCCTCGCTTAGAAGAATCGGACGTGGTTGTTCCTTTTATTGTTCAGCCAAAGATCAGAGACACGCCGATTGCCTCTGATGCATCCATCATTACCGACCCGGCGGTAGCCTTGAGCCTGGCGGCGTCAGTCTCCCTACCAGCTGATAAGGCATCCTTTCATGCCGTGCCAGATTTGGTGGCCATAGCCCTATCTCCGCAGTCGGCCCTTTTGGTAGGTGAACTTTGACTTGTTTTGATTTTGGTTGCCTATGGCATCTAACGATCCCAACTCGTTTTGTAGACGGTCGGCAGGATCGCCGACTTGGGCCACCGCCTACACGATGCCCTTGAGAGGATTGGTCGTTTGCAGTCAGAAGTGGTTGATCAAAAGAGTAGGGCCGAGTTTGAGATGATGAGAGCCGCTATGGAGACTGCGCGAGCCGAAGCCGAAGTGGAAAGGGCTCGGGCTGCCGATCAGCTCCGTTCTGATGCTAAAGATAGGGCGAACGCGAGCAAAGAATCGCTTAGGCTAGCCGAGGAGGCGCTTAACAAGATGGAGACTGAGTTAACAGAGTTGAAGGCGGCCAAGGAAAAGGCAGAATCTGAGGCTTCTGCCGCTTTCGAAGCAGGAAAAGGCGCCGCCTTCAAAGAATACGTAGATGAAGTCCCAAAGTTTGAGAATCGGGGGTTCAAACATGGGTGGCTCAAGGCCCTTGATGCCGCTAGGGTTGCATTGGCCTTGCCAATTCCTTATGAGCAGGTGGACGTTGAGCCACTTGAGTTTGATCCCGAGGATTGATCTAGGAGTCATTCGAATTTTATGAAATGCTTTCCCTTTTAATGTATGTTTTTGTTTTTGGGACTTTTGTTGGTTCCGAGTAGTTTTCATGTATAAATTGGCTACTGTCTGCGCTCAATTTATTAATGAAAATTATCTTTTTGTTTCACTACTAATGCGCAGTTTGTGATGTTATGTTGGTGTAGAATTTTTGCCTTTCACTACTTCAGATAGAATGATTACTCTGTTGACCTTTCTATGATTGAATATCATGGTAATCTTATCATTCGTATGCCGAATAGTTCGTTGGTATTATGCTGAAACGATTCATGGGCCGGTTGGGGAACTTAATCCGAATAGATTGATTAATCTGCCCTTGCCCCTGGCGGTGCATGATCATTCTGAAGTCAATTCATGAGCCGACTGGGGCACTTAAGCCGAATATATTGATTAATCTGCCCTTGCCCCAGGCGGTGCATGATCATTCGGGCGCCGGAGGAGGCGAACTTAGGAGTTTTGTCGATTCATGGGCCGGTTGGGGCAGTTGTGGCCGAATAGATTGATAAATCTATCACGCCCTTGCCCCAGGCGGTGCATGATCATTCTGAAGTTGATTCATGAGCTGGCTGGGGCACTTAAGCCGAATGTATTGATTAATCTGCCCTTGCCTCAGGCGGTGCATGATCATTCGGGCGTCGAAGGAGGCGAACTTAGTTGTGGTCGATTCATGAGCTGGCTGGGGCACTTAAGCCGAATAGATTGATAAATCTATCACGCCCTTGCCCCAGGCAGTGCATGATCATTCTGAAGTTGATTTATGAGTCGGCTGGGGCACTTAAGCCGAATATATTGATTAATCTGCCCTTGCCCCAGGCGGTGCATGATCATTCGGGCGCCGGAGGAGGCGAACTTAGGAGTTTTGTCGATTCATGGACCGGCTGGGGAAGTTGTGGCCGAATAGATTGATAAATCTATCACGCCCTTGCCCCTGGCGGTGCATGATCATTCTGAAGTCGATTCGTGAGCCGGATGGGTCACTTAAGCCGAATGTATTGATTAATCTGCCCTTGCCCCAGGCGGTGCATGATCATTCGGGCGCCGGAGGAGGCAAACTTAGTTGTGGTCGATTCATGAGCCGGCTAGGGCACTTAAGCCAAACAGATTGATAAATCTATCACTTCCTTGCCCCAGGCGGTGCATGATCATTCTGAAGTCGATTCATAAGCCGACTGGGGCACTTAAGCCGAATATATTGATAAATCTATCACGCCCTTGCCCCAGGCGGTGCATGATCATTCTGAAGTCGATTCATGAGCTGGCTGGGGCACTTAAGCCGAATGTATTGATTAATCTGCCCTTGCCCTAGGCGGTGCATGATCATTCGGGCGCCGAAGGAGGCGAACTTAGTTGTGGTCGATTCATGAGCCGGCTGGAGCACTTAAGCCGAATATATTGATAAATCTATCACGCCCTTGCCGCAGGCGGTGCATGATCATTTTGAAGTCGATTCATGAGCCGGCTGGGGCACTTAAGCCGAATAGATTCATTAATCTGCCCTTGCCCCAGGCGGTGCATGATCATTCGAGCGCCGAAGGAGGCGAACTTAGGAGTTTTGTCGATTCATGAGCCGGCTAGGGTACTTAAGCCGAATATATTGATTAATCTGCCCTTGCCCCAGGCGGTGCATGATTATTCGGGCGCCAGAGGAGGCGAACTTAGGAGTTTTGTCGATTCATGGGCCGGCTGGGGTAGTTGTGGCCGAATAGATTGATAAATCTATCACGCCCTTGCCCCAGGCGGTGCATGATCATTCTGAAGTCGATTCATGAGCCGGCTGGGGCACTTAAGCCGAATAGATTGCTTAATCTGCCCTTGCCCCAGGCGGTGCATGATCATTCGGGCTCCGGCGGGTCTATCCAGTCGGTGCCGGACGATTAAGGTTTTCACAATTAATGAAATTGCCTCGAGGGTGCTGCCTCTGTAAAGGATATATGATTAAGGGTACAACTTTTATGAATACAGTAAACAACTGACTCCAGCTTTTGAAGGTATCGTGTGAATGTCGAACAGACTCTTCTTTAACAGCAGAGGGAAGCGAGGACGCTAGCTGAACTGGGTGGAGACATGCATCGAGGTGGTGACCCTTCACGCACAGGGGGTAGGAGTTCCAAGGATCGAGAGAGGTGTCAGTCTCCTCGATGTCGAAGCAGGTCGCCCAGGCGGGACAAGCAGTCACAGGGCAGATCTTCTCAACCTCGAGTCGAGAGGGGATCTGACTCGAATCCGTGCCCATTAAGCTTTGCGGTATTTGTGGGGAATAGACCCATGACAGAGGTGGACTCGATCGTTCGAGACCCAAATGTAGCGGTCGAGTTTGCTCGACAAATTTTTCCTCCTAAGGTTCAGCAATCGATGGTAGGTCGTCAGGACTATGAAGTATTTCACGAAGGCATTCACGGGGCAGTGAAGAGGCTTTACACTGCCTATGAAATCGGCATGCGGTTGCGCGCTACCCGCCGAGAAATGGAGAAGAAAGAGAAACGTATTCGAAGTTTGGAGGCTCGCGCGGAGGCGGCTGAGCGCGAGTTAAGGCAGACCAAGGCGGCCCAGGCACAATCCGCCGGGCACAGAAACCCAATCGTGGAAGAAAGGGTTACCAGTCGGCTCATCAGTTCTGCGCTTGCCGATCCTGAGACGGCGAGTATGTTCGCAATGGAGAATGCGAAGGGGAGGGCCTATGAGAAAGGTTTCCATGAAGGCCGAAAAGTTGGAATCGAAAAGACCAAGGAAAAACTTGCCGAAGAAGTTTGCCGATGTGAAAATCGTGGATTTAGGCACGGTTGGATCAAGGCATCTCAAGCCGCAGAAGCTCTTCGAGCGTCGGGCATTGATTCGGCATCGCCACTCTACCACAGTAAACATTTTCCGTTTTCTGCTTTTGAAGTCGAGAAGAGTGAGGATGAGGGTGACGCCGTATAAGTATACTTGTTGTAAGGTTGAAACGCAGATCGCGTTCAAAACTATGTAATATATTGCTTGTTTTATTGAATAAAAAACGTTCTATGATAAATATTTTGTTGCAGTTCGTATTTGGTATGTATGCGTTTCGTTTCATTGTATATGTTTGAATGAATGTATAAACATTGATCGGCAGGGTCGACCCATACGTGATAGCCGTTAATTCCTAAATGAGGCTATTGTAACCTGAGGAAGTCGAAAGCCAGTGGGTAGAGTGGCTGCGGCAAATTCAACTCGGCTCGGGGCCTAGATTTTTTGCCAGTGCACATGCTTCAACAAGTCGTTTGGATAACTACGCCGTGGCGAATGTCAACCGACGTTTTTCTCATGGAGTTTAGTGTTAGTGAAATCACCTCGGGATTGGGGCCTCGAGATCGTTGCCAGTATTGAAAATAAAAGGAGTGGGCGCTTCGCGCAGATAGACAATCACTTATGTAAGGTGGGATAAGTGGGGATGTTAGTTAGATTGGAGTTCAGCCGAACTTGGTGTTGCCATGGAGCGCGGCAGAGGACCCATCCGTATGGGAAGTAGGGCGTCCAAAAGTTGGCATGAATCTTCAAGTCGTCGAAGCAGATCACCCCGAAAGGAAAGGCAACGACCGTTGGGTTTATCCTTCCTTGTCCTGGATCTTTGCCTTGACATTGTCAATGGTATCAGGGGAGGACTTGGGCACAGTTGGCTCAAGGCATTGCAAACCACGGAGGACTTCCGGGTGACAGGAGTTGATTCGGCGCTGCCGCTTTACCAATGCGTCTTCTCCCCTTTTTAGCTTTTGAGATTGGAAATGGGTATTGTAATGCTTAAATGCAAGTTGCGTTTATGTAACAACTGTCTGATTAAAGAAAAATTGTAATGCTCAAATGCGAGTTGCATTTATGTAACAACTGTTTGATCGAATAAAAAGCTTTATTTCAAACATTTGCGTTTTATTCTGAATTTTTTATATGCTTAGTTAAGCACCTTATTTGCGTCTTGCTTTGAATTTTTTATGTGCTCAGTTAAGCACCTTGTTTCTGATGTTGGCGAGTTTTGTTTTGTTCGTGCCAAAGGGTACTCCGAATCCGGAGGCTAAATCGACACTAAGGTGTCATGCACCAAAGGGGGCTCCGAATCCGGAGGCTTAATCGGCCCTAAGGTGTCATGCACCGAAGGGGGCTCCGAATCCAGAGACAACGTGGCCAATCGTGATATCCACGAAGGGGGCTTCGAATCCGGAGACTTAATCGGCCCTAAGGTGACATGCACCAAAGGGGGCTTCGAATCCGGAGACTTAATCGGCCCTAAGGTGACATGCACCAAAGGGGGCTCCGAATCCGGAGACTTAATGTGGCCAATCATGATATCCACGAAGGGCGCTCCGAATCCGGAGGCTTAATTGGCCCTAAGGTGTCATGTACCGAAGGGGGCTCCGAATCCAGAGGCTTAATCGGCCCTAAGGTGTCATGCACCGAAGGGGGCTCCGAATCCGGAGCCTTAATCGGCCCTAAGGTGACATGCACCAAAGGGGGCTCCGAATCCGGAGACTTAATGTGGCCAATCGTGATATCCACGAAGGGCGCTCCGAATCCGGAGGCTTAATCGGCCCTAAGATGTCATGCACCGAAGGGGGCTCCGAATCCGGAGACAACGTGGCCAATCGTGATATCCACGAAGGGGGCTTCGAATCCGGAGACTTAATCGGCCCTAAGGTGACATGCACCAAAGGGGGCTTCGAATCCGGAGACTTAATCGGCCCTAAGGTGACATGCACCAAAGGGGGCTCCGAATCCGGAGACTTAATGTGGCCAATCGTGATATCCACGAAGGGCGCTCCTAATCCGGAGGCTTAATTGGCCCTAAGGTGTCATGCACCGAAGGGGGCTCCGAATCCGGAGGCTTAATCGGCCCTAAGGTGTCATGCACCGAAGGGGGCTCCGAATCCGGAGCCTTAATTGGCCCTAAGGTGACATGCACCAAAGAGGGCTCCGAATCCGGAGACTTAATGTGGCCAATCGTGATATCCACGAAGGGCGCTCAGAATCCGGAGGCTTAATCGACCCTAAGGTGTCATGCACCGAAGGGGGCTCCGAATCCGGAGACAACGTGGCCAATCGTGATATCCACGAAGGGCGCTCTGAATCCGGAGGCTTAATCGGCCCTAAGGTGTCATGCACCGAAGGGGGCTCCGAATCCAGAGGCTTAATCGGCCCTAAGGTGTCATGCACCGAAGGGGGCTCCGAATCCGGAGACTTAATCGGCCCTAAGGTGACTTGCACCAAAGGGGGCTCCGAATCCGGAGATTTAATGTGGCCAATCGTGAGATCCACGAAGGGCGCTTCAAATCCGGAGGCTTAATTGGCCCTAAGGTGTCATGCACCGAAGGGGGCTCCGAATCCAGAGGCTTAATCGGCCCTAAGGTGTCACGCACCGAAGGGGGCTCCGAATCCGGAGACTTAATCGGCCCTAAGGTGACATGCACCAAAGGGGGCTCCGAATCTGGAGACTTAATGTGGCCAATCGTGATATCCACGAAGGGCGCTCCAAATCCGGAGACTTAATCGGCCCTAAGGTGACATGCACCAAAGGGGGCTCCGAATCGTCGTCATGACGAGCGTTACAATGGGGTTTGTGAAATGAATTGAGCGACGAAGAAAAATGGTTTGCATTGCAAAATTGATATATATACAAGTATCAAAGCCCACAGGTCGGGTTAGTGATAGGGTTTTCATAAAATCTCTGCTTGTGCCGATTGGGGGGAGCCGCAGATCTCTTCAATGCCATGGGCTGTCGAGAAGCGCACAAGCTGATGATAAGTGATTGGGACGGCCTTCATAATATGTATCTAGGTTCGCCCCATGATAACATTATACGGCAAAGGGAGCTTTACGACCAGGAATTCTACTTCGACTGTTCTGGAGCTCGCTCGAACAGGTAGTATGATCTTCCCTAACGGGTATTCAGGATTCATATTAAAGCCGAACAATGGGTGAGGCACCGGAGACAGATCTGACTCGTTGAGGCCGAGTTTGATGAAAGTTTGGTAATACATAACCTCTGAAGTACTCCCCGGGTCTATGAGAATGCGTTCAATGGTGAACCGATTTATGCGTAATTTAATGACCAACGGGTCGATGTGGGAAGCTGTTGTGCCGTTAAGATCGGAGTTATTGAAAGTAATTGTCGGAGCTTCTTTGGGCCATTCAGTCGGAATACGTTGCTTTTGGGGGATTGGATGCGATTGAATTGTGTGCACGGTTGGGGGTGCAGGCAGGCTGTAGATCATATGGATCACGCCAAGTGGAGGTGAGTCCTGCCTCAAGGCTAGTGCCTTGGTTGGCTTTCCCTTTCTCACATACTGTTGTAGTTGGCCGTCTTGCACCAGTTCTTCCAGGTGATCTTTTAATGCGTAACAACTCTCCGTTTCATGGCCGTGATCTTTGTGATATTCGCACCGCCTATCCCTTCTTCACGTGTCCGGTGGCCCTACCATTTTTGACGGCCATTTGAAGAATGGAAGGTGTTGGATTTTGGTCATTATTGCAGCGATTGGTTCTGACAACTCTGTGTACTTCTTGTCGGCACGCCTCGAACGCCTGCTGTCGACTTGCAGTTGTTCATTCGTCCGGTGGGAGCATTGATCGCTTGATCGGCGAGTATCCCGCATTTTGTCTCGTTTAGTGCATTGCCGAGGCTCTGGGCTAGGAGGTGGCACGGAACTTATTGGTTGAGCAATTTCAGGAGGGGGCCCTTTTGTTGGACATTTGGTCGGCTTTTATTCTCAAGGCATCATCTTCCACTTTGCAATACTCTTCAACTTTCTTCATCAACGCCCAGACTGTTTTGGGGGGTCTTCTGGTCAGGGAACTACGAAGAGGACTGTCAGGATGTAGTCCCATTTTGAAGGCGGTGATGGCCATGGAGTCGTTGCAAGCGTCGTTGACGAGGTTGAAGCACTCCCAATAGCGCGCCGAATACGCTCTGAGCGTTTCTCCTGACTGAATCTGCATAGCCCAGAGAGAGTCGGCCTGTTTCGGCTGTACCTCGTTGGTGATGAACCTGGCCCTGAAGGATTTCTGTAATTGATGAAAGCTTTTAATCGAGGCCGGCTCCAGCTTGTAATACCACCTGACAGTTAATGGCCCCAGGCTGCTGGGGAATATTCGGCACATGAGGGCTTCGTTGTCTGCATGCAATGTCATGGCCTGCTTGTAGTGACGGATATGATCAGTGGGGTCTGATTTTCCATCGTAAAGAGTGAATGATGGAGCTTTGAACTTCTTGGGCAAGGCCGCCCTTGCAATCCGTCGGACAAAAGGATCGTGCTGGTCCTCTTCGTCTGAACTACTCCTCCTGCGCTTGTTCCTTGTACGTAGACTCTTTTCGGAGGAGCTGGAAGTTTCAGATCGTCCCTTCTTGTTGAGCTCCGTGGGCAATGAGTTGGAGTCGCTATCGGTATCCTTTGGTCGGGCTCGAGGTCGTTGTCCACCGGCCCTCGGAGGTCGTTCGGGATCTTGACGCATGGCTTCTCTCGATTTTACGACTTCGAGGGCCAAATCTTGACGGAGACGTTCATTTTCAGCGATCATGTTCTCCAGCCTTTGTTCATTCTGCTTTGCTTGTTCCATGATCGCCTGCATTGTCTCTTGCGCTGAGGTTGTTGGTGAGTCGAAGTTCAAGGTGCGTTTTGCAGCGATGGTTTCTTTTCCGAGCATATTTGCTGGAGTGAGGTCATCTCCCTGTGCGGTCTCGTCAATGGCTACCGGAGGATCTTCAGTCACGCCTGCCATGGATGTATTTGAGTATTCCCACAGATGGCACCAATTGTGGTGAAGTGGTTTGGAAATACTCTTTAAATCCTGGGAAACGCTAGTAATCCTCAGCTAGTCACCTGAAAAGATACAAACACTCCGGTCGGGGGTGCCGGAATTAGTACTCCGACGGACAAGTTAGTTCAGACACTCAAGATAGCTTGTTTACTAAGTTAAGTGAAGTGATTCTTACATACCTTTCTATAACCGTTGTTCCTGTATTTATACATGTTCAGATCAATCCTCGGGGCCAGGGCCTACTTTTTAATCATTGTCCTTTCTTTTATTCGGCCCTAAGGACTTACACTTATTCGGCACATATATTATATTCGGCTCCCCACTCTTGTAGGATACAGCCGATTAATATCAGTCTTCCAATGGTACGCACCTTCTGATTTTTCCATATATTCGGCCTCCACAGTTTGGATAAGGTTACTCCATCAACGGTAATTATCGGTTCGGTCCACCCATACATGACAGATTGCCAAACTATTTCATCAATAAATTTTAAAAACGATCTCA
Organism: Camellia japonica; assembly: GCA_030407325.1. Classification (NCBI taxonomy): domain Eukaryota; kingdom Viridiplantae; phylum Streptophyta; class Magnoliopsida; order Ericales; family Theaceae; genus Camellia; species Camellia japonica. The sequence goes on from JAPPVO010000014.1 coordinate 35,023,824, forward strand.
TCCGAGCTTTCCAAAAAGAATCATTGGATCCGTCAAGTAGGGGTGGTCGAACCATAGAATTTCCCTCACGAATTGAATCTATTATCACAAATCAAACAAAATCTCACTCTAAAAGTTTTTTATTAAAAAAATAGAGCGACCTACTCTGATAACAATTGAAAAATCTAGAAATCCCCTAAATATTAATTTGTGATTATATATCAATTTTAAACAGTAAATAGCAATCACAATCAAACAATTAAAGACAAATCAACACAACGATTTTACGTGAAAAAATCACAATTGGAGCGCCTCCAATTGTGATAAAAAATCACGGGCAAAAGCTACAAAACAATCAACTAAGAAGATATAAAAAAATTACATAAGTGTACTCTCAATTACCTAGCAAATCTGTGCCCGAATAGAACCAACCCCTATGTGCCTCTTCCAGCCCCGTCTTCACCTCGAAATTGTCACAAGTGTACTTTCAATTACCTAGCGAATCCATGCTCGAATCGAACTGACCCCTATGTGTCTCTTCCAGACTTGTCTTCACCTTGGAATTGTCTTGCCCAACGTTAAATCCACAACGCTGACGTCGAATCCACGACAATGAACCACTCCAGAATCCACCAAAGCTTTAGGCTCAAGTTCCACAGAATCCACTGAAGAACAAATCTCTCTTTTGTGTATAAAAAAAACAAACAAACCCTTTGATATAATCCACTCAATTCATGATATAAACCCTCATAGATATCAAAGGAAACAAGCAAATAAGCTCCATATGAAAACCTTAATACCCAAGAAGAAGATCTGGAAGCCGTACCCTAAAACCTGACTAAATCGCATATTTATAGAAAACAGATCCGCGATTTCCGCTCGAGCGCAAGAATGGCCACTGGAACGGATCTACGTTCGAGTGCAAGAATGGCCGTTCGAGTGGAAAAAAACTACTTCCAGTATTTTTGCGAACGAGTGAAACTTCTGAAAAGTCGCGATCTTCGTTCGAGTGCAGGAATGGTTGCTCAAGTGGAAAAACAACTTTGACTGCAATTTAGCTTTTTGCTTCGGGGGCGCTTCCCCTCGACCCTGCCTGGGCGCTGCCCTAGACCCGCCAAACTCCTCTACATAGGCACAATTCAGGTTGGATTCACATCTAAAACTCATAGCGTCACTGAAATAAAAAATCAAATACAATTACAACTGAAAGGAGTTTTGTCAACTGGAATTGCCAAGAATAAAAACCTAACATCAGCAAACAACTCAAACAAACTAAAACAAATTCTAATACAATGATAAAATTATCAACCAACTCAAATACATCCAAAAACCAACAGTGATAAATTTTATCACTATAGAAAATTACAAAAATTACCTATACAATTTTTAATATCGACAAATCAACAAAATCAAAGAATCGTAGAATCATAGAATTGCATATATATAGACATATATATATATATATATATATATCAATCAAACGAACCAAAAACCTAACAAAATCATGAACCTGATTGCAAAAATCCACTACAGTCGCAACAGAACTCCATGATCATTAACTGCAATCAACTCTGAATCAATTGTAACTCAACTCTAAACTGCAAACAGATTCCACTCACCGATAACCTCCAAGTAAATCAGTTCCATTCACTCACGAACTAGTTCCATATTCAAATTCCTGCTCCCAAATGCTCACAAAAATCAAATAGAACCACAAAATTCAAACCAAACGCAGAAAGTATAACAAGAACGGCAAAATCAAGATAAAAATAAATAAATATAACAAGACTTGTTACTACATGAGATAGAAACTTAAGACCTAATAGGTAATCGATTCAATTATTAAGACCGACTAGTAAAAAAACCTGTATACTATCAATCTGAATTGAACCCGACCGGATCCAATCCACGTTTGTCCACCTTTAATTGATGTAGACAATTGCCACTTTTAGATTTGATTCGGGTAAAGAAAGATTTTAATCATGACAAAAGGACAACAGTGTGCCCATTATGTTTTTTCGCCTTTCTGTATAGCGATGGCAATTTGGAATTTTCTGTTATTTCTTGAACAACTGAACCATTAAATTGTTTGTATCATATTATAAAATTAAGGGTATCCAAATCATGAGCAGTTCTTAGGTATTTTTGGAGAACAGTCACGTAATATTTAAGGGTATTATGATTTGTAAAAAATATAAGATTTATAATTTTGTATTAAATAATTGAAGAACATAAAAGGACATGATAAATAATAATTAGTGAAAGAATATAAATACATAATATTTCAGAAATATTCAATAATTTTCCCCAAATCATATATATATATATATATTAAAGTATCTTCATAAATTAATTTAATTGTTATGCACGTGAAAAATGATGCTATCAATAAAATCTTTAGACAAACCAATGTCTTTAAACTCTATATCTAGAAAATTATTAAGTAAACTGTAAAGTAACATGTACAACTCATACCAACTGAGAAAGTGAAGTCAAAAAATTATAAAAAAGTAAAAATATATTAGCAAAATATTGCATCATAAATATCAATTAATAATTTTTTTTATTACAACTATCTATTCAAATAAAAAATAAATAAATCATTTTAAACACATTAATTTTTTTCACTTCATAAAAAAAATAAACAAAAAATCACTAAAAAAGTCAACTTTCTAAATGGATATTAAGACCTTGTTTGGGATGATAGGTTTTTAGACTATAAATTTTTAGCAATCTTAAAGGCTCACTCTCTCAATATTTGGTTGGGAATCCCTTTCCCAACTGTTAGCTTTGTTAAGCGCTAATGCTTTAAGCTTTCGGGTATTTCCTCATTGAAAAATAAATAATTTTTTTTTTTTGTCACATTATATTTTATCTACTTTTTTATACTTTTTTTTTTTGGAAAAAAAAAAATAAACGCACTAAATAGATAATTTTCAAACAAGACTAAAGTCATCTCAATCACCTACCACATATAGACCAACATGTCATATAAATTTTTTTTTTTTTTTAATTATATGATTGATTTATAAAATCATTTAAATAATGTGACGTGCTTGGAGACTATACCCCCTTTGCCTTGGATTAAGTTTAAGCTGTCTTGGCAACGTCAGTTTCCAGCTCAAAAGTCAATCATGGACAATAAACTACTCCATTCACATGGAGATTCCTTGTGTGGGAACCCTTTTAAAGATCTTCTTGTTCTTCCCCAACATTTTCTCATTGTAAAGCATTTTTAAGGGCTTTTTAAATGAAATCTAATAGTTATTATAGTTAATATTATCATATTTTAGTCACTTTAATGGGCTAACTATTACATTAGTTATTTTAACAAAATTCTTTAATACTAGTTACATTTGAAGAGCTTTAGGAAGCTCTTTAAACAATCTGTATATATAAATAGATAAAATAAAGAGTAACGTTAGAGTACACAGATAAAAAAAGAATTAAGTAAAATAAAAAATTATCTTTTTTATATTTTAATTAATAAAAAATAAAGAGTATGGTTGGATTTGCTTTTATAAGCCAACAATCAACTTTCCTTCCATCATTGAAACAGAGATTCAATTTATATTCATTTGGCAAAGAATATTTAATTCATTTTCTTCTAAAACTTTGGGAGTCAACAGTTCCACACACACCCACCCTTGCAAAAATTAAGCCCATCTCTGTTGACTGCTCTTCATAAGGTCTCTGTTCTTTATTGCTCATTGCATCACATGAACATTATATATACACATATATATGTGTATATAAATATGTATGTATGAGTCTATTTCCTTTTACCCTCTTGCTATCTGTCTCATTTTTATAATATTTTTTCAACCATAGATTCAGGTATTTGTTTTTATTCCTTGAAATGCTCAATTTTTGATAAATGAGATATCTATCTTTTTCTGGCATTTTTAAAGATTAGTTTCAGTTTATGATTGTTGCATTGCCCTTTTTTTGCCAGCATAAATGGGCTTTTCATGTGTTGGGAATTTCGTACAGCATTCATCTGTGTACTAGTTTCAATTTTGAAGGTAACGACTGCCAGATATTTGGGTTTATGTTTTTTTCTTCTTATCAGTAGTTTTTTTTATTTTTTATTTTTTCAAGTAAATGACATTTCAAAACATATGTTACAATAAAGTCATTTGCCTCTCAGTATAAAGATTATTATCATTGTTCTAGAGAAGAAGCCATGACTATTGCTGAAACAAGTGGATCTCCAACTAGGCTTCAGGTTTGTGGATCAAACTTTGTTAATTTCACTGGTTTACACTGCCAAGAGTAGCATTTATTATAATTGAGAACATTAATTTTTGTTCTTATTTATGATATTTCAGGGGAAGTATGGTGCAATGGTAGTATGTTGGATTCTAGGACTAGGGTCTCTTGTCTCTTGGAACAGCATGTTGACAATAGGAGATTACTACTATAACCTGTTCCCGGTGAGTAGCCCCTTGTTAATATCCAAGGTTCCATCCTTTTTCCATTACTAAACATCACTTTTATGATTGCTAATTGCAAAGTTAATCTTTCTGTTTCTTCAAATCCTCTCTTGAGATCCTATGTTAATTTACTGTTTGAGCTGATTAGGAGCAAGGTTTTAAAGGATTTTCTAAATTGACTTTGTTTAAGATTAAATTTCTCATCTCCCTTTTTAGAAGAAAATGCCTACTAGTAAGAATTGCGGGTTCATTCTTAGCAAAGTTTGAATTCCTCCAACTGTATGCAGATAAAGTTCATTGATTGGAGTCTGTAACAATTGTACATATCTATTCCCATATATCTTTTTTGTGAAACGCAAACGCTCATGGCCTGCAATGTTGTGGTCATTAGTCTTGATATATGTGTAAAAATTATATAGAAATCTGTAAAAGTATTTGTGAAATTATAAAAAAATTCATTAAAGTTCTAAATATTTTGATATTTTCTTTGCAATCCCGCTAGGTACCTCGAATAAGCTGGGATTCAAATGGCTCGAGGTGCCAAAACGATATGGTTTTGGGTAGTTCTCAAGAACTGAATGTCCAACTGAATTTGCTGGAATCCACTCCGGTTAAAGGTCTGGAGGCGGAAAAACTCTTGCACACTCTTCCCAAAGTTACTTCCCTTTTTATTTTTTATGATGCATCATAAATACAAACTTTTGTTTTCTTTCTTTATTCTTCTTCCTCAAACTACAACCAAACTAAACAACACGGAACAGAGCATGAGAAAGAGATTGAATGGCCAAGATTTAAATTTACATCAATTAATAAGTCAATTAAGAGCTGCTAATAAGAACAATATTATATCAACAAGAATCAAAGATTAAACCCTTAAATAAAGAACATTTATAAAAAAAAAACTCAAATCAAAACACACACAACTTTTCACTTTTCTTTTCTTTTCTTTTTGTTTTTTTGTTGAGGCTATTGAATCCATTGATATATATATATATATATATATAAAAGGAACAAAACAAAAACTAGAAAAAGCACAGCAGATGGGTCTTGGTGTTAGGAAAAATATATGATTCCCCACAAGTAAATCAATCAATGGGAATAAAAACTAATGCGGACAAAATTAAAGGAAAAGCAACACAAGAATTTTTACGTGGTTCCCTCAATGTGAGGTACGTCCACGGGATCGAAATCCGATTTCACTATCAACCAAATAGTTTTCAAACGATTACAAACAAGACACGAATAGTCTCACAAACCACCCTTAGGTGAATTCCAAATAATTACAAATAAACAAGAAGAAAGACCTCACTAAATAGATGAACAAACGTCTTCAAAACAGAATTGTAAAAGACCCAAAATAACGAACCAAACTATGCTCCAAAGCAGCAACAAACCGAATAAAAATAACTTCACCGAATTATTTTGATCCAAACGGCACTTACACAGCAAGAACAAAACCCACCAAATTTGATTATGTCCCAAGCACTATCTCACCAACAATTAATGATCACCTAATGGTTGCTCGCCTTTGAAAAACCAAAAACAATAAGGCAGCCGTTCCACTTGCTTTGGGAAAAACAATATCTATATATAATGTTAAATCTTGGGTTTGTTTTATCAAAACCCTAGTTGTTACCAAATTGGATTGGGTCTCCACAAATTAGATATAATATATTAAAATATATTATACCTAAACCAAACCAAATTAAAACTCTTTTAATAAACCAATTGGGTCCCACACTCTAATAAGGAGGTATACCCAACAATTCTCTCCCTACCGACTTAGGTGGATATATCAATCATACCCGTCAAAGTTCGACACTTCAAATGTTTGTCCCTCGACAAAGTCTTTGTCAACATATCTGAAATATTATTATATGTGTGAACCTTTTCGAGTTGCAACAACTTCGAATCTAATACATCACGAATCCAGTGGTATCTCACATCAATGTTTTTCGATCTCGAATGAAAAGTAGAATTTTTACTCAAGTGAATAGCACTTTGACTATCACAATAAAGCACATACTTTTCTTGATTCAAACCCAACTCTTGCAAAAATTTCTTCAACCATAACTCTTTTTTGCAAGCTTCTGTAATGGCAATAAATTCAGCTTCGGTAGTTGAGAGAGTAACATATTTTTGTAATTTAGATTGCCATGTCACAGCTCCCCCTGCAAAAGTTATCAAATACCTCGAAGTAGATTTTCTAGAATCAATATCACCGGCCATGTCAGAATCCGTGAACCCATCAAGCATCGGTTTACCATCCCCAAAACACAAACACACCTTCGAAGTCCCTCGAAGATACTTTAGAATCCATTTTACCGCTGCCCAATGTTCTTTACCCGGATTAAAGAGAAAACGACTCACTACGCCAACGGCGTGAGCAATATCCGGCCTTGTACAAACCATGGCGTACATCAAATAGCCAACTGCTGAAGCATAAGGAACTTTTAACATCTTTTCCTTGTCTTTCTCACTTGTAGGACATTGATTCGAACTAAGCTTGAAGTGACCCGCAAGTGGACAACCAACCGGCTTTGCTTTATTCATGTTGAACCTCTCAAGAACTTTCTCAATGTAGCTTTCTTGAGACAACCAAATCAGCCCCTCTTTGCGATCACGAACAATTTTCATACCAAGTATTTGCTTTACCGGTCCCAAATCTTTCATAACAAAAGATTTGCTCAACTCTAACTTCAACTTGTTAATCATGGTAGAATCTTGACCCACAATTAACATATCATCAACATAAAGTAAAAGAATAATAAATTTGCCATCAGGAAATTTTTTCACAAACACGCAATGATCTGAAGTGGTTTTAAAAAAACCATTATTCATCATGAAAGAGTCAATTTTTTTGTATCATTGCCGTGGAGCTTGCTTGAGACCATACAAACTTTTCTTTAATCTGCAAACAAATTTCTCTTTCCCTTTTTCCACAAAACCTTTCGGTTGCTCCATGTAAATTTCTTCTTCAAGGTCACCATGAAGAGATGCGGTCTTCACATCAAGTTGTTCAACTTCAAGGTTCATACTTGCAGCCATGCCAAGTACAATCCGAATTGAAGACATCTTCACAACCGGCGAGAAAATCTCATCAAAGTCAATACCTTTCTTTTGTCCAAAGTCTTTCACAACAAGACGTGCCTTATACCTCAGATTCTTGCCATCATTCTTTAATTTGAAGACCCACTTATTTTTCAGAATTTTCCTCCCCTTAGGCAACTTCACTAAATCAGAAGTGTGATTTTCAAGTAAGGAATTCATCTCCTCTTCCATGGCATTTTTCCAATCACCTTTCTTTGCATGCTCAATTGCTTCTTGGTAGCTCTCAGGCTCCCCTTGATCGGAAATCAATACAAATTCATTAGGAGGATACTTTCTTGAAGGTTGTCGGTCCCTTGTAGATTTCCTCAACTCAAGTTGTGGTGGCGGTTCTTGAGTTGGATGCTCTTCCGCAATTTCTGATTCAACTTCATTAGAATTAGCATCATCCTCCACATCTTCAATAGGTGGCTGCACATCTCCCCCATTTTCATCATCAACTGAAGATGAAGGAGATGGATCCATGTCAATGAGTTCACTAATTTTTGGCTCCGGTTGATCACCTTTGCCAAAGTCTTCAATTGTTTGGTCTTCAAAAAACACAATATCACGGCTTCGAATGACTTTCTTGTCAACCGGATCCCACAATCTATACCCAAATTCATCACGCCCATAGCGAAGAAAAATACATTGTCTTGACTTACTATCAAGCTTGGACCTCTCATCCTTTGGAATGTGAACAAAAGCTCGGCAACCAAACACTCTCAAGTGCTCATAAGACACATCTTTGCCGGTCCAAACTCTTTCTGGAACATCACCATTCAAAGGATAGGAAGGAGACAAATTGATCACATTAATCGCTGTCTTCATTGCCTCACCCCAAAAGGATCTTGGCAATTTAGCTTGTGAAAGCAAACACCTTGTTCTTTCCACAATGGTGTGGTTCATCCTCTCGGCAACACCATTTTGTTGAGGAGTCTTCTTAACTGTCTTTTGGTGCCGAATACCTTGGCTGCGACAATACTCATCAAATGGCCCAATGTATTCACCATCATTGTCTGATCGAATGCACTTCAATTTCTACCATGTTTCTCTTTCAACCATGGCCTGAAAATGCTTAAATACTTCTAGAACTTGATCTTTAGTTCTTAGTAGAAAAGCCCAAACTTTCCTTGAATAATCATCAATGAAAGTAACAAAATAAAGTGCACCACTATGTGTTCTAACTTTCAAAGGACCACAAACATCCGAATGAATCAACTCCAACACATTTTCCTTTCTAGAAGCAACATTTTTATGAAAAGAAACTCTATGTTGTTTACCCGCCAAACAATGAACACAAGTTTAAGATGTGTACCTTTCAAATCGGGTAGAAGCTCTTTCTTGAACAAAACTTATAGCCCCTTTTCACTCCTATGGCCAAGCCGCTTGTGCCACAATTCAGTAGAAGTATCATCTTCAAGTGCATTGACAACACCTTTACAAATTTTTCCTTGCATCGAATAAAGTGTATGAGTCTTTTTACACTTAGCCACCACCAAAGAACCCTTTGTGAGCTTCCATATTCCATCACCAAATTTGTTGTTTAAGCCTTCATCATCTAGCTTCCCAATAGAGATCAAATTGAGGCGAATGTCGGGAACATGCCTCACATCTTTAAGCAACAACTTGCAGCCCAAATTTGTTTCCAAGCAAACATCACCCATGCCGATAATCTTGGACAAACCTTCATTACCCATTCGAACAGAACCATAATCTCCTTTGGTGTAGGTAGTGAAGAAATCAACTTGATAAGTCACATGAAAAGAAGTAGCGGAATCAATCATCCAATTGCTCTCTTGGCCCACAAAATTGATACAATCATCTTCACAAACGACCATGAGATCATCGGTAGTAACTGTTGTTGTGTCTTCTTACTTCTTATCCACACTTTTGTCACGCCTTTTCTCCTTGTTCTTGAGCTTTCGGCATTCTCGCTTCATGTGCCCTTTCTCATGGCAATAATAGCACTCAATGTCTTTCTTTGAAAAAGAACCATCTTTTGATTTGTCACGACTTTGATCACGACCATAAGGAGTCTTACTCCTCCCCCTTGTTTTGCTTCGGCCTCTCATAACGAATGCTTCTGAATGAGAGGAACTCGCTGATTTTCTTCTAGTTTTTTTATTCAATAAGCTACTAGTGACTTGGTCTATTGTGACAACTCCATCGGGCGCAGAATTACTAACTGTCACAACCAAAGTCTCCTAACTTTCGGGCAAAGAACTAAGTAGCATCAAAGCCTGCAACTCATCATCAAAAATAATTTTCATAGAAGCAAGTTGGTTAACAATACTCTTTATTTCATTCAGATGTTCCGGAATAGGGCTGCCCTCTTTATATTTTAAATTAACCAATTTACGAAACAGAAAAGCTTTATTTTGGGCTGATTTCCTATCATAAAGGCCTTCTAATTTTTTTCATAAATCATGTGTTGAAGTTTCAGTAGCAACATGATGAAACACACTGTCATCAATCCATTGACGGATAACACCAACGGCTTTTCGATTAAGCCTCTTCCATTCATCATCTTTCATATCATCAGGTTTGCCACTATCACCTTCAATAGGCCCATACAAATCTTTACAAAATAATAGGTCCTCCATTTTAGTTTTCCAAGTTACCCAATTGCTTCCATTGAAGCTAGACATACGACCCACATTCCCCTCCATTGATTTACACAAATAAATAAACCCAAATAAACCGTAAGCTTTGATACCAGTTGTTAGGGAAAATATATGATTCCCCACAAGTAAATCAATCAATGGGAATAAAAACTAATGCGGACAAAATTAAAGGAAAAGCAACACAAGAATTTTTACGTGGTTCGCTCAATGTGAGGTACGTCCACGGGATCGAAATCCGATTTCATTATCAACCAAATAGTTTCCAAACGATTACAAACGAGACACGAATGGTCTCACAAACCACCCTTAGGTGAATTCCAAATAATCACAAATAAACAAGAAGAAAGACCTCACCAAATAGATGAACAAACGTCTTCAAAACAGAATTGTAAAAGACCCAAAATAACGAACCAAACTATGCTCCAAAGCAGCAACAAACCGAATAAAAATAACTTCACCGAATTATTTTGATCCAAACGGCACTTACACAGCAAGAACAAAACCCACCAAATTTGATTATGTCCCAAGCACTATCTCACCAACAATTAATGATCACCCAATGGTTGCTCGCCTTTGAAAAACCAAAAACAATAAGGCAGCCGTTCCACTTGCTTTGGGAAAAACAATATCTATATATAATGTTAAATCTTGAGTTTGTTTTATCAAAACCCTAGTTGTTATCAAATTGGATTGGGTTTCCACAAATTAGATATAATATATTAAAATATATTATACCTAAACCAAATCAAATTAAAACTCTTTTAATAAACCAATTGGGTCCCACACTCCAATAAGGAGGTATACCCAACACTTGGTTGCAAATTTGGGAAAGAGAGTTTTTTTTTTTAGAGAGAGGGAAAAGAAGAGAGATGGGTTGCTGTTATTCAAGAGTAGAGAGAGAAGTGATGGTTGGGATTCAGAGAATGAGAAAGTTTTGATGAGGTGTTTGTAGAAGACGGGATTTGAGATAGGAGTTGATGTTGTGAAGAAGAAGAAGAAGAAGAAGAAGAAGAAGAGAAACAGAGGAAGGAGGGAAAGAGGAGAGAGAGAGGTGTAGTTTGTAGAGTTCTACCCTCATCTATGTTGCAGAAGTGAGAGAGAGAGAGAGTTGAAAAGTCAAAGTTAGGCCAGTCGAGCCTCGACTATTTCGAGCTACGGAGCATTTCTATTTCTTTTATCTTAATGACAGTGTCGTTAGCATGATTTTGTCACACTGCCATCAATAGCTTAACCATGTGAACTCAATTGATAAATTCCTAATGTTGTTCCACATTTCTTCATCCTATCAAAATTTGAATGTTTACAAATTCCGTGTCGAGCCTCGACTATTTCGAGCTACGGAGCATTTCTGTTTCTTTTATCTTAATGACAGTGTCGTTAGCATGATTTTGTCACACTGCCATCAATAGCTTAACCATGTGAACTCAATTGATAAATTCCTAATGTTGTTCCACATTTCTTCATCCTATCAAAATTTGAATGTTTACAAATTCCGTCTTACAAAAGAGCCCTTTTGTTTTGGATTCCGATAGCCATTCATTTGATATTTTTTTTTTCTTTTTTTTTTCTTTTCAAGAAATATCACCCTTCAAGGGTACTAACCCTCGTCTATCAACCGTTTGCACTTGGAACAATGGCAATACTTGCATATAATGAGTCAAAGATTGACACAAGGCGGCGCAACTTGACTGGATACATCCTGTTCTTCATTAGTACTTTCGCTCTCTTAGTTGTAAGTACTGCAATGACTCCATTTTGTGTGTTTCACCGTCCTGTTTCCTTAATTGTTAAATCATCCACCACAATAACCAATCTGGATGTACTTTGGTTTCACTTTGACAGTTGGATTTAGCGACATCAGGGAAGGGAGGAATCGGAAATTATATCGGTATATGCATCATTGTTGCTGCTTTCGGAGTTGCAGATGCCCATGTTGAAGGTGGAATGGTCGGAGACCTATCCTTCATGTGCCCCGAGTTCATCCAAGTAAGCCTTTGTAGTTAAAAGAGTAATATTTCTATGACTAGTTTTGCTTTCATTTCTTGCTATTTGAATGAATTTGATTGGTTCCTGAACGTATATATATTCTTTGTAATGAATTTTGGCAGTCCTTCCTAGCTGGTTTGGCTGCATCAGGGGCTCTCACCTCTGCTTTGAGGCTAATCACAAAAGCAGCCTTTGAAAATTTGAATAATGGCCTTCGCAAGGGAACTAGTATGTGATTCTCTCACTGATAAACATACTTTTTGGGATTTTTTTTAAAATTTTTTATGTTTATGGGTCTGAATACTTTTTGGAATTGAAAATAATGTTAAAAGCTGTTTAATCTAAAGTTCCTGTTTGGTTCACGGGATAGTCTATCATTTATTAGTCTACTACGATTGAAAATTCTATAATGGTAAATAATTCAAATTAAGGAGAAAAATGTGAATAGTTAAGCTGACTTATTATTTGTGTCATTAGTGAAATCTTTTTAAATTTGCATAATTTTTTTTAGTTTTAGGTCCATCAAGACTAGACAATACAAAGGGTCCACTAAAAACATAATTATAAGTCAAATTTTGTCCAAAAAAAACCTAAAAATGTTGTTGTCCATTGCTTTTCCTTAGAAGTTTTAGTCCTTCCAAAATTAAACTTCCATCTAACTAAGATCTATGAAGCAACATTCAGATTATAGTAAGCATTGTCATTAATTAGTTGTTGTATTGATGTCTTTTTGCAGTGCTGTTTCTAGCAATCTCGACATTCTTTGAGTTTCTATGCATATTTCTGTATGCATTCGTCTTCCCAAAACTACCAATTGTGAAATACTACCGCTCGAAGGCAGCCTCGGAAGGATCAAAAACTGTTTCAGCAGATCTTGCTGCTGCTGGCATCCAAACAGAAGTAACCCAAGGAGTATGCTAGCTTCCTTTAGATTCATAAAGCATATGGACTTAAGAAGTTTCAAGATATGAAACTTCAAAGAGTTTTTTTACCAAACAATTGACCCCAAAACAGTTTAAAACATAATTCTCAAACCATGTTATTTTGTGAAGTCGTGTTTTGAAAACTCGCCTTTTAAGGATGAAGTTGTGTTTTGGAAACATGACTTTAATTAACTGGGAAAAATTAGACAGTTGAACCCTTTGATTTAAGCGAAGTTTTACTTTGGTCTTCATAATTTTAATTTCATCAATTTAAACTCTATACATGCAATTGCATTTTAATGTGATCCCTCAAAGAGTTATCGTATCCTAGCTGTACCCGTATCTGATACTCTAAAATTAATGAAAAATTAATGGGTAAATTATACAAATCGTCCATGTAGTTTACACGATGTGTCAATTTAGTCTAATAAATAACGGTTGTTAAGTTTGGTAGACAGAAAGTCAAATTATGTGTCAATTTGGTCTATATAGTTTACATAATGTGTCAATTTAGTCCTTATCAAAATCGAACAAATTAAAACAATATGGACCAAATTGACACATTGTGTAGACTTTCTGTCCATCAAACTTAACAACCGTTATTTACTGGACTAAAATGACATAATCTGTTAAATTAAGAGGCAAAATCGAGCAAATTGAAATAACAAGGATCAAATTGACACATCGTGTAAATTATAGAGACCATTTTAATAAGTATCTGATACATATGTGCGAGTATTCAAGAAGTATCGGTATCCGATACGGAAACGATACGAATGTCTCCCTTTTTGAAATATCTGTGCTTCGTAGACCGGTGTAACCCATAGAGTTTCTTCTGAATTTCACTTTAATCCCACTAATTTTGCATATGTTGTTTTTCCATCCAAAATGCCAACGACAATGAATGAAAAAACATGACTTCAAACTCAACCTCAAACCTAAAATTCTGAAAATACAACTTCCAAAAAACAATTTTGGTTTGAGAAATAAATTCAAAACAATCTACATCTGATAAGTAAGTTTTGAAAGAACTATAGTAAAAAGAAAAAAATCAAAACTTCAAAATTGCTTTTGGTATCTGTGCAGGCTGAAGACGATGATAAGCAGCAGAGGTTAAGCAACAAGCAATTGTTCACTCAGAACATAGATTATGCATTGGGCTTGTATTTGATATATGTCCTGACATTATCAATTTTTCCCGGGTTCTTATACGAAAACACTGGATCACACCACAAGTTAGGCTCATGGTAAGCGCTAATTCACGACATACCAACCCGATTTCATAATTAATTAAGGTGTCATTTTTTCATGATTTTGAATGATATCACATTCTATTGTACAAGGATTCAACATGGGTATGTTTAGCTTGATTACATTTTGATATGTGCTTTTTAGAATTCAAAGGAAAATGGGTTTTTTGTTAATACTATTTATGCAATAATCTTTTGTCAGACTTCGTCACTAATTCATTTTCCACATTTGACTTCATGTTCTCAAATGATCCTACCCAGTTTAGTAAAGTTTAATTTTATCTATTTCTTTTTATGTTTACAAAAATTTAGAAAATTTTAAATAATTCTATCTACTTTGATTTTCAAAATATGTACACAGCTACCAAAATGTACTTAATTTTAGTGAACAGAAAAGTTATCTCCCTCTCCACCCTCTCCTCCAACATCCTATCACCAAAGTCCGGCCGTCGTCCCCTCTAACCACTACTGCTAGCAACCACTTCGACCACCACTCTAGCGGTTAGAAACCACATCCAATGAGTCCCTCACATCTAGCAGTTGACAACCACCTCCAGTGAAGCGACTCCCTCTGACCACTGTTGCTAGCAACCACCTTCGATTACCACCCCCGTCGTCAAAAGCCACTGCCACCTCCACTCACTTGTTTTCAAAACAAGTTTTTGAAAACATGTGCACGAAATATGTTTTTTTTTTTTTTCCACTAAAAATAAAAATAAACATGTTTAATATTTTCTATCAACAAAAAAATAGTAAACTGTGAACTTTAGCAAATGCCAAATGTTTCTAGTATTTTGTGATCAACATAGAAAATAAAAAATACATACATAATTGGCACACTTTACGCTGTGTTTGGTTTGGGGATTTGGGGAGGGATTTGGAAAATGAAAGGGAAAAGATGTGTGAAACTAAGTGAAATATAGGCATGCTTTATTCACATTTCACCTATCTTTTTCATTTACCTTTCCAAATCTCTCTTCAAATCCCCCAACCAAACACAGCATTAGAGATCAACATAGCTTCAGCAATAACCCGTTAACATGGGTTACTTGCACTAGTCTAAATAATCATAAATCAGTTCACAATGCCTGGTAAACTTTTCAGGTATCCACTTGTGTTGATAGCAATGTACAACTTGTTCGATCTGATATCAAGATACATTCCTCTCGTGGAATGCCTTAAGATAAAATCTCGAAAGGGCCTTATGATTACCATATTGTCTCGTTTCTTGCTCATCCCTGCATTCTACTTCACTGCAAAGTATGGTGATCAAGGATGGATGATAATGCTCACATCTTTCTTGGGACTAACAAATGGTTATCTCACTGTCTGTGTCCTCACAGAAGCTCCAAAAAGTTATAAGGTTAGTTTATAACATCAACCTTCAGTGTTTATGAATGAGTGCTTTACAAGCCGAATTATAAGTCAAACATGACTCGTGTGTTCGATAGTCATTGGTTAAGGTGGTGATGGTGGCGCTTACACCACATAAACTAATAACTCACGAACGTAGTTCCCTTTGGAACTTGGCTCATTAAGAGCAAGAAAACAATGTCAAAAAAAACAGTCATTATTTGTATGATTTTTTTGACTTTTGTAATGACTTCCTAGCGTAAACATGTTTGATAAACTTATTAGCTTTTTAGTTTTGATATGGAAGGACTAATTTACCCTTCATAGTACTACATCGTGATGCAAAAGAAAGTTTCTTGGGTTTCTTTGCTTCTAATGGGAAGTCAGTTTTTTTTTTTTTTTTTTTAATTTTAAATTTTTAAATAGGTATGTTGAAGGACAATAATATACTTTGATAACTTTTTAGACTAAAAAAAGCTAATGATTAGAACTAACTCATGCCAAAGGAAGTCTGAGTCATGTCTTGCTTGTAATTCGCATAGGAGATCATTTTTGTTATTACTATTATTATTATTATTTTTTTCAATCTAAAGAACATCAATTGTATCATTTTTGTTATTGAATTCAAATACTTCACCTAACAATTTATCGTTGAGATCTCGATCTTTGCAGGGTCCTGAACAAAATGCATTGGGTAATTTGCTAGTGTTATTTCTTCTAGCCGGCATATTTTCAGGGGTTGCTCTTGGTTGGTTGTGGCTTATTGGTAGTAAACAACAGTTTTAAAAGGTCAAGGCAGCGAATTACCTCTTGATCTTGATGAAGAAAGAGAGTTCATCATACTTGATGATCATTACTGAGATTTTTCAAATTGGATATGGAAGAGGAGCATGAACCGTCAAGTGTGATCATCATCATTTTATTGTCAAGAAAATCCATTCCTTCAACAGTGAAATTTCACAGTTTGATGTTTGTTTTCACTTCTTTGTAATGTATTGAAAATTTCTCTTTATAGGGTCACGGTGAATAATAAAGATAAAGAATTTGAAGTGGTGATTATACGTGTGTATGTTTCAATCTATTTGTATGAGTAAGCACACAATAGATGAATCATTATCACATTACACTCAACCTTTAAGCTGTGTTTAAATTTTTTGTTTTGTAGAGATTTATGGAAAGAAAAGTAAAAAGAGAAAGGAAAAGTGATAAAAAAGTTTATTCTATCTTTGCCAATTTTTTCTTCTTTTTTTCCTTTTCTTCCATGAATCTCTATTTAAATTCAAAATCTAAATATAGCCTTGACATGACATGGGTGTTCACTATGCAGTGATTACCTTTGTTCTATTGAGTTGTTTATTTTTAAATAAATTACATCATTAGTCTCTATAGTTTACGGAAAGTGTCACTTTAGTTCTCATAGTTTTAATTTGAACAATTTGACCTTTTCAATTTGATTGCACTGTGATCCCTCTATCACTTATATATCGTTAGAATTTGAAATGGAAAAAAATCACTTGCAAAATTAGAGAGACTAAAGTGAAATTCAATTTTAAATGGAAAAACATCAATTGCAAAATCAGAGAGACTAAAGTAGAATTCAAAAGAAACTATAAATTCAAACAGTAAGTTATAGAGGGATTAAATTGCAACAAAATTGAAAGTTAAAGGACCAAATTGTTTAAATTAAAACTAAGATAACCAAAGTAAAATTTCGCTCAAACTAAAGGAATCACTGATATAATTTATTCTTTATTTTTTTTCATTATAGGTTCGTTCATGTAATGATTGTTAGAATTCCAATTAGTTACGTGTTGTTTGATTTTAATTATTCATTTTTATGGGTAAATTATTGTCACACCCCAAATCCAGGAATGATCGGCCGTGGCCCACAGAGACTTAGCCCAAGCCACGCGTAAGCCTAAACACGAACCCAAAATCACAAAGAATGAATGTAACAATAGTCCAGAAATAAATAAATCAAAATCCAATCTAGTCACAAGTATAAACAGCAAAACCAACCCTAATCAATACCATCCAAACCAATGGGATATAAACAACCTATCTAACAAAGTAATCCTAAATGAACCTCAGTAACAAAAATTAAAAAAATATATACACAAACTTGACATAACAATCTGAAAAATAAAAAAAATGAATGTCCTAGAGATCCATGCAATTAAGTCCTCGCTATGCCATGAGTCCACTCTAAATCCTTCTATCACCTGGAAATGATAAACAACTAAGTCAGCTGATAGCTCAGTGAGTAGAAGCATGGATAGTAAATACAATTTTGAAAATAGGGTTCAATTCTAAAATAAGATAAATATCACAAAAGGTAGATTGGCATACAGTTTTGATAAAAACAATCTGTTTCAAAAGGAAGGTTCCACAGTTCAACAGTAACAAACGACATTCTCCACTTTAAAAAGATTACAACATGATCACTGATAATTTTCTGGGTACCAAGAATAACGAGTAACACGCCACAAAGTTCTCAAGGCAATAAGCCCATTGGATCCAATATCGAATCAAGAGTCATCCTCGGGGTCGCAACTCGGGTCTTTTCTCTAAGACAATCCGATTAAAGGTCACTTAGCCTAGCTTAAGTATTTTCTTTACAATTGTTGAGCACTAGAGTCATCACAGCTCAACCTGGATCTGTTCCTTAGTGACTAGAGTCACCACACACAGTGGAATAATTTTCCTGGACTTTATATACAGATGGTCCCAATAATTAATACAATCCAATTTTGCAAAACATGGTAGTTCACCATTATAAATATGAAACCATAACAAATAGTTTACAGTATACCAAGTTTATACATATTTCAGAAATAATTTAATTCTATTGATACTATAATAATTTGTCAAAATAGTTTAGTCCTGAAACAACAATTTAATTTTCCAATAGCTCAGGGTAAGGGAAGATTTATAAAAATATATAGCATGCAACTACTCACCTGAACACGGTATAATATAACCCTCAAACCGAATAGGAAATTCCAACTAGTGCCCTGAACCAATTACGAAAACTATATGTCACTAGTAACTCAAAAATACTAAAAAAATAATAATAAGAAACTAAGTAACTCCAAACTAAATCACACTATCACGGCTCAACCCAACTCACCGTTAGTATCAAATAATACCTAAGTTCATGTTCTTCAAGGTCCAAAATTAACCAAGATATGGGTTTTGGTCGAAACTTAATTAAATATGACTTTGAGATAAAATAGAATTTTTGACAGATTTTCCCGAACTATTCACTAACTTTAAAGATTAAAAACTCGCTCCACGCTATTAGAAAAATTCCAAAACCCTCAAAATATCAACTAATATATCCTATGTGTCAAACCCAATTGGTTTTACTTGATTTGCTTGTCAAAATAATTATTTGCAATTAATTATGTCTAAACAGGTCTCTTTCTGCAACACTTCGAAGAAATTGACGATTCTCTTAATATACACAAGTAATCAACGCAAGGAAAAAATGTAAGAAACTAAACTCATAACCAGTTCTAATGATACTGATTTGATAATTTTTTGTTTTATGCCCAAAGAGAATGACACTTCCGAAGTTAGTGTTTTGTACTAGTTTTCTGCACAGATTTGAACGCATCAGTTTATATGGATTTTGACTCCCAAAAATTATAAAATAATTCTAGCATGAAATTCAATATTTTATTAAGCTACTGTAAAAATTTCAGTTCAAAATTCATCCGTTTGATATGATTTCTTGATTTTTACAATTTATGGTTTTGTACAAAATTTTTGGACTAAGAATTACACCAATTCTTTACACACAATTTATCTCTTCTAATTTCTTAACAGTATATATATACAAAATACATACACCTACAACCTCTCCATCAATGAATTAAATATTAATAAAATAAGGACAAAGAACAAATACGAAGAGAAGAAAACTTAGGAGGGCTATCTTTTGATGATCACACGCAGCACAGCATACCCAATTCCTTCTTGGCTACAACAATAATCTTGATGATTGAATCACTCCTCTCTTTCCTTCATAAACCCAGGGCTGCTAGTATTGTGGAGAACAATTATAATAAGAGTTAGGGTTTTTGTTATCTTTATATATATAACCAACAATTCACTTATTATTATTATCTAACATTATTACTATTATTTATTTTAATAGTAAATCTTACGTCTAAATTAGAAATTTCCACCATAAATTTATTTTAGATTTAAAATTATTTAAAAGACCCTCCAATAATAGTTAATATGTACTTTAAGATTTACAAGCAAAATATTTGAGATTGTAAAATTATTAAGTAGCTTTTGGTAACGTTTACGCTTTTTATTTATATTTACAAAAATTTTATAAACTGATTTTTGTTTATTTTTTTTTTTAAAAAAAATATAAACTAAAAAACATGTTCGTTAGGGCCTAAAATATTTATATTTATTTTTTTATTATTTATGACAATGGGATAAAAAAACCAATCAAAATTTGCTCTTCCCAATCAAAAAAATTCCACCGCCGCAAATCAACCGTTTCTCACTGCTATCATCCAGTTCTTTGTCACCACGCTTATTATCTTTGTCGCCAGCATCTTCTTCTCCACCATTCAGTGTTCGGCATGCCTGGGTAGCTCCTCCTCCTCCGTCTCCCTCGCTGTGAGTTTGGGGGTGTAGCAACGGTGTAAGAGTGACACTGAGCACTGCAGGGGAAGTATGGAGGCAATCATCCGCCACTACGCATTGTCAATCTCACGATCTCCACTGTCGAGCTTCACCTCCACCACTGTTGAGCTCCGGCGGCTCGTGTTGCATACTCATCCTCAACAGAATAGTAGCCTCCAAAACAAAATCACCAATTTAAACAAATGTAAATATAGAAATTTATGATTTTTAAATTTTTAAACAAACGTAAACAGGAAATGTAAATAGATTTTTTCAGTTTATGATTTCCAACCCAATTTAAAAACTAAGACCTACAGTTTATAAACTAAAAATTTATCAAACAAGTAAATATAAATTGTAAACTGTAAATGGAATGGTTACCAAACAAGGCCTTATTATTTAATTATTTATTTTATTTTTATAATCGGGTTCTCACATTCTTCCCCCTAAACGAAATGTTTCGTCCTCTAAACTAACCTGATTAAATCTTGAGAAATAGATGTGGGTACTTCTCGCGCATCTCGTCCTCGTGTTCCCAAGTAGCTTGTTCAACTAAATAATTACGCCACTGTACCTTATCCAATTTAATGGCCTTTGTACGTAACATTTTCTCTTTTGAGTCCAAGATCTGAGCAGGCATCTCCTCCTACGAAAAATTCTCTCTAATCTAAAGCGGCTCATAATCTATCACATGCAATGGACTGTGCACATATGTCCTTAGCATAGACACATGAAACACATTATGCACTCCAACCAACCTAGGAGGTAAAGCAACATAGTACGCAACCTCACCAACCTTCTCCAATACCTCAAATGTCACGCCCTCAAAAATAAACCCATAATACATAATATTAACATGCGGAATTATAAGGAAATAAAGTATCTTATTCCATTCATCAGAGTACCATGAAATAAAAACATCATAATAAATGCCCTATGGGCTTACATCTTGCCAAGCCAACACTTGGACACAATTCCATGAGTTCTAACTCAAAAACAAATAAAGCCCTAGGCTTGAAAGTTTACAAGTTGTTCAAATAAAACAAATAAAATAAAGCAAGTCTTCGAGTCCAAATCCTCACAAGCTAAGTCCTTGGAGGTAGTGAACCACCTGAACCTGAAAATGAAGTTCCCATATAAGGTGAGCCACAGCCCAGTAGAAAAATACTAAACCAAGCATAAGAATTAACTAAAGCATTAGCATTCGATACATGGTTAACACAAGATAATCAATTTCCAATTTCATGACACGAATGTCTACATTGTCTATGTCATATTGTCTATGACACCTTTCACTTTCCAATTATATCATTATGGCTCAGAACCTGGCCAACTATAATAGTGATCCAGATGTCACAAAATAAATGAGACTAAAGCTCAAACCACAACACTTCCATACTTCCAACTGATACACATTATAATGATGTATCATATCAACAACAAATAGCAATATTGCTATTATCAATAAGCACACATATGAGTGATGCTACTGGAGTCCATCCCCTATCTCCTCCCAACAAATCCGGTTTAGAGGTACATCCCCTATCTTCCCCTAAACCGTGGAGTTCATCCCCTATCTTCTCCAAACAACATGCATATGCAATGAAACACACAATTGCTATATACAACACATAATCAATACAAGTAATGTTCTGTATTAATTCAACAGTCAACATAAGTGACTTAATTCCAGTTATACCTAAGCCACATGCAAGGTCTACAACAATCACGACTATCCTCCACCGATAGCCCAAAACAGTTATTTCTAAACAAGAAATAAATACAACAACGAATGTAAAATCAACATTCTCATAGGTAAGTATTTAAACTACCCAACTATATCATTAATCTCATAATTTCCCCAACTTCATGAATTAAACCCAATTCCACATTTTTCCCTTAAATTAATTATACAAATTAATCTAAGCCAAAACCCTAAGGTTTCTCCCAAAATTACCAAACTACCCCCACATACCAAAATACTAACACTTAGGATTAAAGCGTATAAATGGAGTAGGAAATCCCTACCTCGAAGCAAGAACCCAAAAAGAAGAAGACGGAGATGATAGCCCAAACTCCAAAGTGCTCCTAATCAACAACCGTTCAGATTAAATGGAAGCCCTCGACCCACTCTACCTTTTTAATGAAGGAACTAGGGTAGCAAAACACTCTAAGAAGATCAAACCTAAGAGAGAAGATGAGTTGGGAGAGAGAGAACTCGGAACTTAGGGTTTAGAATCTGAAAAGAAGGTGAAAAACTGCTTTAAAACGCTAAAATACGATTTTATACTCAGCCGCTCCGCTCGAGCGGACAAACTCCCGCTCGAGCGGACACTCACAGACTCCCGCTCGAGCGGACAATCCCACGCTCGAGCGGAGGATGCACACTCCCAGCATCTCGACAAACCAGGTCCCCGCTCGAGCGTCCAAATCCCTGCTCGAGCGGCACTCACACACTCCCGCTCGAGCGGCCCAACTCCCGCTCGAGCGTCCAACCCTGCACAAGAAATACTGGATGGGTGTTTTTCCCGCTCGAGCGCCAAAACCTCCGCTCGAGCGGACAAGCCAAAATCTGGGCAACTAGTTTTGGTTCCTAAGCTCAACCAACCTGTTCCAAACCCGCCCAACACATCCTATAACTCCAAATAAGAAAATATAGGACGACAATAACCATTACACAAAGATAGAATCTACGGAACCTAAGTCCGGATACAAACATCGAATGGGAAAAGACCGGGGTCGCTATATCAAATGGTCCAATGTATCTAAGACTCAACTTCCCGTTCTTTCCAAACCTGATGACTCCTTTTTAAGGTGATATTTTCAAGAATACCATATCCCCCACATGAAACTCTAAATCTTTCCTACGATGATCAGCATAACTTTTTTTGTCTACTCTGAACAATCAATAATCTCTCTCTAATGGTGAAAATTTCCTGTGTAGTATCCTCCACCAAGTCAAGTCCCAACAGTTGCCTTTTACCAACCTCATACCAAGACAAAGGAGATCTACACTTCCTTCCATACAAAGCCTCATAAAGAGCTACTCCCAAACTAGAATGATAATTAATATTATACGTAAACTCCATGAGCGGCAAATAATCATCCCAATTACCCTTCCACTCCAAAGTACAAGCCCTCAACATATCCTCAAGGGTCTGAATAGTCCTCTCCAATTGCCCATTTGTTTGAGGGTGGTAAGTTAAACTAAAATTTAACTGAGTACCCATAGCTGACTGTAACGCACGCCAAAACTTAAACACAAAATAAGGGTCCCGATCTAACACTATTGACACAGGTGCACCATGCAATCTAACAATCTCCTTTACATACAACTGTGCAAATTGAGCAAGAGAATAGCTCATCCGTACAGTAATAAAATGAGCTGACTTTATCAATATATCAACAATTGCCCAAACTGCATCATCATTACTACTGGTACAAGGTAATCTACACACAAAGTCCATGGTAATATAATCTCACTTCCACTCTGGTATATGTAAGGGTTGTAGTTTCCTTGTAGGTTTCTAATGTTCTACCTTAACCTGTTGACACACCAAACACTAAGCCACAAATTTTACAATATCTCTCTTTATACCATTCCACCAAAAATGTTCATGAAGATCCCGATACCTCTTACTGCTTCCAAGATGGATGCTGTAACTAGAACTATATGCCTCCATCATAATCTCCTTCCTCAAATCACCACTAGTAGGAACACAAACTCGGCTATGGAATCTAAGCAACCCATCACCACTAACCACAAAGTCTACATACTTACCTTCTGTCATCTCTCCTTTAATACACTCACACTGGGGGTCAATCTCATAAGCTAAACGAATTCGTTCCCTCAAGGTTGGTTGAATTGTTAACTGACTACAATAAGCCCTATCACCAAGCATAACAACCTCAAGCCTCAAACATCTCATGTCTTCCACCAAACAACTCTCAATAGACAAAACAACTATATCTCCAATTGTGACCTTCTTACTCAAGGCATCTGCCACCACATTTGCTTTTCCTGGAAGATACAAAATATTCACATTGTAATCTTTTAGTAGCTCAAGCCATCTTCTTTGCCTCAAATTTAGCTTCTTCTGTGTGAAAATATACTTCAAACTCTTATGATCAGTCTAAATCTCACATGATTCTCGATACAAATAATGTCGCCAAATCTTAAGAGCAAAAATCACTGCTGCTAACTCTAAGTCATGCGTGTGATAATTTCTCTCATGTACTTTCAACTATCGTGGCACATAAGCAATCACCTTCCCATGTTGCATAAGTACACATCCAAAACCCTGTCGTGAAACATCACTATAAATCACAAAACAACATCCATTTATAGGTGTAAGAACCCGAATATAAAGATTTAGTAAATAATTAAATAATAATATTACAATCTCAAATATTTTATTGTGAATCGTTAAGTGCAAATTAAATATTATTGGAGGGTCGTTTAACTAATTTCAAAACCTAAAATAAATTTATGGTGAAAGTCTTTAATTTAGAAGAAAAATTTATTATTTATAAATAAATAATTAAATAAGTGTCAAATTAGTAAGCATATGTTGATCTAATAATATTTGCATTTTATTTAAATTAATGGAGAGAAAAAAATAATATAAAACAAAGGATAATTATTTAGAGTTTTGTTTATATATATATATATAACAACCCTAGGGTTCCTAATCAACACTATAGCAGCAGCAGTAGTAGAAACGTGAGAGAGGAAGAGAGAGCAGGAGATAGAAAAGAGAGAGGGAGAGAAAGCACCCTTGTGTCTTAACAACTCTCTAAGGTATTAATCAATCTATTCTTGTTCTATTATAATATGTTGTTTACATAGTTATGGTGCTTGTGGGTGTTGTGAGTTGGTGGAAGAAAAAGGAATGGATTGGCTGATTGGGATAGTATTCTAGAAATTTTAATTGAATTCATAATGTTGCTACTAAGAATATTAATCTGCCAGCAAACTTTAGAAATCATGAAACCATATCAAATGATTGAATTTTGAACTAAAATTTTTACAGTAGATCAATACCTATTGAATTGGATATCTGAATTTTTTCATAATTTTTGAGAGTCAAAATCCATATAAACTGATGCGTTCGAATCTGTCCAGAAAACTGGTTTAAATAGTAAATTCGGGAGTGTTGTTCTCTTTGGGTATAAATCCGAAAATTATCAAATCAGCGTCATTAGAACCGGTTACAAGTCTAGTTTCTTACATTTTTGGCCTTGCGTTGATTGCTCCTGTATACTAAGAGAACCATTAATTTATTTAAAGTGCTGCAGAAAACAACCTGTTTGGGCATAATTAATTGTAAATAATTATTTTGATAAGAAAATCAAGTAAAACCAATTGGGTTTGAAACTTAGGATATATTAATTGATATCTGGAGGGTTTTGGAATTTTTCAAACAACGTGGAGTGGGTTTTGTAATTTTCAAAGTTAGTGAATAGATTGGGAAAACTAGTTTAAAACTCTGTTTTATCTTAAAGTTACTTTTAGTTAAGTTTCGAT
Organism: Camellia japonica; assembly: GCA_030407325.1. Taxonomy (NCBI): domain Eukaryota; kingdom Viridiplantae; phylum Streptophyta; class Magnoliopsida; order Ericales; family Theaceae; genus Camellia; species Camellia japonica. Next base: position 35,049,642 of record JAPPVO010000014.1, read on the forward strand.
CGGAACCCATGTCTTGGGTGATTTTAGACCTTGAAGAACATGAACTTAGGTAATATTTAAGAGTAACGGTGAGTTGGGTTGAGCTGTGTTAGTGCGCTTTAGTTTGGGGTTACTTAGTTTTTATTCTTTAGTATTTTTAAATTAGTAGTGACGTGTAGTTTTCATACTTGGTTCAGGGCACTAGTTGGACTTTCACACTTTATTCAAGAATTATATTATTTTGTTTTCAGGTGAGTAGTTTCATGCCACATATTTTTATAAATGTTCCCCTACCCTGAACTGTTGGAAAATTAAATTGTTGTTTTATGACTAAACTGTTTTAATAAATTATTATATTATCAATGGAATCAAATTATTTCTGAAACATGTGTGAACTTGGGAAAACTACCATGTTTTGCGAAATTGATGTGTATTGATTATTGTGACCATCTGTGTATTTAGTCTAGGGAAATTATTTCACTGTGTATGGTGACTCTGGCCACTAGGGAACAGATCTAGGTTGGGTCGTGATGACTCTAGTGCTCAACGATTGCAAGAAAAAGACCTAGGTTAAGCTAGGTGACCTTCAATCGGATCGTCTTTGAGAAAAGGCCCAAGTTGCCACCTTGAGGATGACTCTTAGTTCGGTATTGGATCCAACGGGGCTTATAGCCTTGAGAACTGTGTGGCATATTACTTGTTATTTTCTTGGTACCCTGAAAATTATTGGTGTTCATGTTGTAATCTGTTTTAAGTGAAAAATGTCATTTATCATGTTCTCCAGAGATATGAGTATTTTAGCTGTTGAACTATGGAACTTTCTTTTTGAAACAGATTCTCTTTACCAAACTATATGCTAATCTAGTTTCTGTAATATATATCTTATTTTGGAATTGATCCCTGTTTTCCAAACTGTATTTACTATCCATGTTGCTACTCACTGAGCTATCAGCTGACTTAGTTGTTTATCATTTCCAGGTATTAGAAGGACTTAGAGTGGACTCATGGCGTAGTGGAGACTCAATTGTATGGACCTCTAGGACATTCATTTATTTTGTTTTAGATTGTTATGTCAAGTTTGTGCACTTTTTATTTTTATTGAGATTCATTTAGGATTATTTTGAGATGTGGGCTGTTTATATCCCATAAATTTGGATGATATTGATTACAGTTGGTTTGCTGTTTATACTTGTGTTATGTCACTAGTTTGAGTTTGGTTATTTATTACTGGGCTATTGTATAGTTGTTCAATATGATTTTGGGTCCATGTTTAGGCTTACATGCGCCTTGGGCTAAGTCCCTGTGGGCCACGGCCGATCATACCCAGGTTTGGGGTGTGACAATTGTGGTATCAGAGCTGTAGTGTATCGAGTTACATATCTTGCATTTCATCATTTAGACGAGGTCCGAGTTCCTATAGTCCTTAGTAGTGTGCGGTTGACTTAGTTTTGTTTAAACTAGTGTTGAATCTTTCTTGATTTTAGTTTGAAGGTTAAGAGTTGGCACATAGATATCTATATGGATTGTCTATTCTTTGGGAGCCTTTGATGTTTGTATTGCCGTGTGTAATCCATTAGGAGAAACAGTAGTATTGGGAGATGTTTGTAGATCTTGTGAGATAGAGATGGATTGTAGAATTTTTCCAGTGGATTTGATTTCTTTATAGATGAAGAATTTTGATGTGATTTTGGGAATAGATTGGTTGGCAAAACACCATGCCTCTGTTGATTGTTTTAGAAAGATGGTAGTTTTTGCTATGCCAGGACAACATGATTTTTTGTTTCAAGGAGATAGGAAAGGGTCTTCTATCTGTTTTACTTTTTCCCTTTAGGCTAACCGAATGTTGAGAAAAGGGTGTCATGGTTATTTAGCTTGTGTGGTGAGTACTGAACAACCAGTGCAGAGGTTAGAGGAGTTGCATGTAGTGAGGGAATTTGTTGATGTTTTTGTGGAGGATATACCTTGTCTTCCTCTAGATCGTAAGGTAGAATTTTCTATTATCTCGGTCCCTAACACAACACTTATTTCTAAGCGACCTATAGAATGGTACCGTTGGAGTTGAGGAAGTTACAAACTCAGTTACAGAAGTTGTTAGACAAAGGTTTTACCAGGCCTAGTGTTTCACCTTAGGAAGCACTTATGTTGTTTGTAAAAAAGAAGGATGGGTCTATGAGATTGTGTATTGATTATAGGGAATTGAGCAAAGTCGCAGTGAAGAGTAGGTATCCTTTGCCACGAGTTGATGTCCTATTTGACTAAATGCAGGGAGCTTAAGTATTCTCTAAGATGGACTTGAGGTCAGGCTATCACTAGTTGAAGATAAGGGATGGGGATGTTCCCAAGACTGCTTTAGAACCCGTTATGGGCATTACAAGTTCTTGGTGATACCTTTTGGTCTCACAAATGCACCAGCGGCATTCATGGATTTGATGAATATAGTATTTAAACCCCAACTAGATAAATTTGTAGTAGTGTTTTTTGATGATATCCTAATTTATTCGAGAAGTAAGGAGGAACATGAGTAGCATTTGAGGGTAGTACTACAGACCCTTAGAGAGAAGAGACTGTATGCAAAATTTAGAAAGTGTGAATTCAGGTTGAGTAGTGTATCCTTTTTGGGTCATGTGGTGAGTAAAGATGGGGTATTTATAGATAACACGAAGGTGGCGGCAATTGTTGATTGGCCACGACTTACTTCTGTGACAGAGGTACGTAACTTTCTAGGGCTTGTTGGATATTACAGACGGTTTGTGGAAGGATTCTCCCATATTGCTTTGCTACTTACCAATCTCACTAGGAAAGGGGTAAAGTTTGAGTGGAATAATGATTGCGAGCGTAGCTTCCAAGAGTTTAAACAGAGGTTGATATCAGCTCCAATTCTTGCCTTACCTACAAGTGGTGGTAGTTTTGTGATTTATAGTGATGCTTTATGATAGGGTTTAGGATGTGTGCTCATGCAGCATGGGAAGGTGATTGGTTATGCGTCACGACAGTTGAAAGTACATGAGAGAAATTATCCTACGCAGGACTTGGAGTTAGCGGCAGTGATTTTCGCTCTTAAGATCTGGCGGCATTATTTGTATGGAGAGTCATGTGAGATTGACACTGATTATAAGAGTTTGAAGTATATTTTCACACAAAAGAAACTAAATTTGAGGCAAAGAAGATGGCTTGAGTTACTAAAAGATTATGGTATGAATATTTTATATCATCCGGGGAAGGCAAATGTGGTTGCAGATGCCTTGAGTAGGAAGGTCGCAGTTGGAGATGTAGCTGCTTTGTCTATTGAGAGTTGTTTGGTAGAAGACATGAGACGTTTGAGGCTTGAGGTTGTTACGCCTGGTGATAGGGCTTATTGTAGTCAATTGACAGTTCAACCGACCTTGAGAGAACGAATTCATTTAGCTCAGGAGATTGACCCCCAATGTGAGCGTATTAAAGGTGAGATGGCAGAGGGTAAGCATGCAGACTTTGTGGTTAGTGATGATGGGTTGCTTAGATTCCGTAGCCGAATTTGTGTTCCTGCTGGTGGTGATTTGAGGAAGGAGATTATGACAGAGGCACATAGTTCTAGTTACAACATTCATCCTTGAAGCACTAAGATGTATCGGGATCTTTATGAACATTTTTGGTGGAATAGTATGAAAGGAGATATTGCAGAATTTGTGGCTCAGTGTTTGGTGTGTCAACAGGTTAAAGTAGAACATCAAAAACCTGCGGGGAAACTACAACCCTTACCTATACCAGAGTGGAAGTGCGATCATGTTAACATGGACTTCATGTGCAGATTACCTCGAACTAGTAGTAATCACGATGCAGTTTGGGTAGTTGTTGATAGATTAACCAAGTCAGCACATTTTATTGCAGTACGAATGAACCATTCTCTAGCTCGATTTACACAGTTGTATGTGAAGGAGATTGTTAGATTGCATGGTGCACCTGTGTCAATAGTGTCAGATCGGGACCCTCGTTTTGTGTCTAAGTTTTGGGGTGCATTACAGTCAGCTATGGGTACTCAGTTAAATTTTAGTTCAGCTTATCATCCTCAGACAGATGGGAAATCAGAGAGGACTATTCAAACTCTTGAGGATATGTTGAGGGCTTGTGTTTTGGAATGGAGAGGTAATTGGGATGATTATTTTCCACTTATGGAGTTTGCATATAATAATAGTTATCATTCTAGTTTGGGAGTAGCTCCTTATGAGGCTTTGTATAGGAGGAAGTGTAGGCCTCCTTTGCGTTGGTATGAGGTTGGTGAGAGACAAATGTTAGGACCTGATTTGGTGGAGGATGCTACACGGAAAATTATCACCATCAGAGAGAGATTATTGACTGCTCACACTGCTCAGAGTAGACAAAAAAAAGTTATGCTAATCATCATAGGAGAGATTTAGAGTTTCATGTTGGGGATATGGTATTCTTGAAAGTATCACCATGGAAAAGACTCATCAAGTTTGGAAAGAAAGGAAAGTTGAGTCCTAGATACATTGGTCCATTTGAGGTATTGGAGAAGGTTGGTGAGGTTGCGTATCGTGTTGCTCTACCCCCTAGGTTGGCAGGAGTGCATAATGTGTTTCACGTGTCTATGCTGAGGAAATATGTACACAATCCGTCACATGTGATAGATTATGAGCCGCTTCAGATTAGAGAGGATTTTTTGTATGAGGAGATGCCTGTTCAGATTTTGGATTCGGAAAAGAAAAGTTGCATACAAAGGCCATTAAATTGGTTAAGGTATTGTGGCGTAATCACCTAGTTGAAGAGGCAATTTGGGAACGTGAGGACGAGATGCGCGATAAGTACCCACATCTATTCTCATGATTTACTTAGGTTCGTTTCGAGGACGAAACTTTTCTTTTAGGTGGGGAGAATGTAAGAACCCGAATATAAAGATTTAGTAAATAATTAAATAATAATAATATTACAATCTCAAATATTTTATTGTGAATCGTTAAGTGCAAATTAAATATTATTGGAGGGTCGTTTAACTAATTTTGAAACCTAAAATAAATTTATGGTGAAAGTCTTTAATTTAGAAGAAAAATTTATTATTTATAAATAAATAATTAAATAAGTGTCAAATTAGTAAGCATATGTTGATCTAATAATATTTGTATTTTATTTAAATTAATGGAGAGAAAAAAATAATATAAAACAAAGGATAATTATTTAGAGTTTTGTTTATATATATATATATATATATAACAACCCTAGGGTTCCTAATCAACACTATAGCAGCAGCAGCAGTAGAAACGTGAGAGAGGAAGAGAGAGCAAGAGATAGAAAAGAGAGAGGGAGAGAAAGCACCCTTGTGTCTCAACAACTCTCTAAGGTATTAATCAATCTATTCTTGTTCTATTATAATATGTTGTTTACATAGTTATGGTGCTTGTGGGTGTTGTGAGTTGGTGGAAGAAAAAGGATTGGATTGGCTGATTGGGATAGTATTCTAGAAATTTTAATTGAATTCATAATGTTGCTACTAAGAATATTAATCTACCAGCAAACTTTAGAAATCAGGAAACCATATCAAACGATTGAATTTTGAACTGAAATTTTTACAGTAGATCAATTACATATTGAATTGGATATCTGAATTTTTTCATAATTTTTGAGAGTCAAAATCCATATAAACTGATGCATTCAAATCTGTCCAGAAAACTGGTTTAAACAGTAAATTCGGGAGTGTTGTTCTCTTTGGGTATAAATCCGAAAATTATGAAATCAGCGTCATTAGAACTAGTTACAAGTCTAGTTTGTTACATTTTTGGCCTTGCGTTGATTGCTCCTGTATACTAAGAGAACCATTAATTTATTTAAAGTGTTGTAGAAAACAACTTGTTTGGGCATAATTAATTGTAAATAATTATTTTGATAAGCAAATCAAGTAAAACCAATTGGGTTTGAAACTTAGGATATATTAGTTGATATCTAGAGGGTTTTGGAATTTTTCAAATAGAGTGGAGCGGGTTTTGTAATTTTCAAAGTTAGCGAATAGATTGGGAAAACTTGTTTAAAATTCTGTTTTATCTTAAAGTTACTTTTAGTTAAGTTTCGATTGGAACCCATGTCTTGGGTGATTTTAGACCTTCAAGAACATGAACTCAGGTAATATTTAAGAGTAACAGTGAGTTGGGTTGAGCCGTGTTAGTACGCTTTAGTTTGGGGTTACTTAGTTTTTATTCTTTAGTATTTTTAAATTAGTAGTGATGTGTAGTTTTCATACTTGGTTCAGGGCACTAGTTGGACTTTCATACTCTATTCAAGGATTATATTATTTCATTTTCAGGTGAGTAGTTTCATGCCACATTTTTTATAAATGTTCCCCTACCCTGAACTGTTGGAAAATTAAATTGTTGTTTCATGACTAAACTGTTTTGATAAATTTTTATATTATCAATGGAATCAAATTATTTCTGAAACATGTGTGAACTTGGCATACTGTAAACTATTTGTTTTGTTCTCATGTTTATAATGATGAACTACTATGTTTTGCGAAATTGATGTGTATTGATTATTGGGACCATCTGTGTATTTAGTCCAAGGAAATTATTTCACTGTGTATGGTGACTCTGGCCACTAGGGAACAGATCCGGGTTGGGCTGTGATAACTCTAGTGCTCAACGATTGCAAGGAAAACACCTAGGTTAAGCTAGGTGACCTTCAATCGGATCGTCTTTGAGAAAAGGGCCAAGTTGCCACCCTGAGGATGACTCTTAGTTCGGTATTGGATTCAACGGGGCTTATAGCTTTAAGAACTGTGTGGCATATTACTTGTTATTTTTTTGGTACCCTGAAAATTATTAGTGTTCATGTTGTAATCTGTTTTAAGTGGAAAATGTCATTTATCATGTTCTCGAGAGACATGAGTATTTTAACTGTTGAACTGTGGAACCTTCTTTTTGAAATAGATTCTCTTTACCAAACTGTATGCCAATCTAGTTTCTGTGATATATATCTTATTTTGGAATTGATCCCTGTTTTCCAAACTGTATTTACTATCCATGTTGCTACTCATTGAGTTATCAGCTGACTTAGTTGTTTATCATTTCCAGGTGCTAGAAGGACTTAGAGTGGACTCATGGCATAGTGGGGACTCAATTGCATGGACCTCTAGGATATTCATTTATTTTGTTTTAGATTGTTATGTCAAGTTTGTGCACTTTTTATTTTTATTGAGATTCATTTAGGATTATTTTGAGATGTGGGCTGTTTATATCCCATAAGTTTGAATGATATTGATTATGGTTGGTTTGCCATTCATACTTGTGGTATGTCACTAGTTTGAGTTTGGTTATTTATTACTGGGCTATTGTATAGTTGTTCAATATGATTTTGGGTTCATGTTTAGGCTTACGTGCGCCTTGGGCTAAGTCCCTGTGGGCCACGGCTGGTCATACTTGGGTTTGGGGTGTGATAATAGGTAAGGCAAGGATTGGAGTTGATGTCAATTTCTATTTAAACTCTTGGAAACTACGCTCACAATCATCATTCTACTCAAACTTTACCCCTTTCCTGGTGAGATTGGTAAATGGAAAAACAATACGAGAGAACCCTCCCACAAACCTTTTGTAATATCCAGCAAGTTCTAGAAAGCTGCGTACCTCTGTCACAAAAGTAGGACGTGGCCAATCAACAATTACCGCAACCTTCGTGCTATCCACAGATACCCTATTTTAACTCACCACATGACTCAAAAAGGATACACTACTCAACCAGAATTCACACTTCTTAAATTTTGCATACAGTCTCTTCTCCCTAAGGATCTAAAGTACTACCCTCAAATGCTGCTCATGCTCTTCCTTACTCGAATAAACGAGGACGTCATCAATAAACACTACTACAAATTTATCCAGTTAGAGTTTAAATACGTTGTTCATCAAATCCAGGAACGCAGCTGGTGCATTTGTGAGACCAAAAGGCATCACCAAGAACTCACAATGCCCATAACAAGTTCTAAAAGTTGTCTTAGGAACATCCTCATTCCTTATCTTCAATTGGTGATAGCCTGACCTCAAGTCAATCTTAGAGAATACCTGAGCTCCCTACAATTGGTCAAATAGGTCATCAATGTGTGGAAAATGGTACCCATTCTTCACTGTGACTTTATTCAGTTCCCAATAATCAATACACAATCTCATAGACCCATCATTTTTCTTCACAAACAACACAAGTGCTCCCCAAGGTGAAATGCTAGGCCTAATAAAACCTTTGTCTAACAAATCCTGTAACTGAATTTGTAACTCCCTCAACTCCAATGGCGCCATTCTATAGGGTGCTTTAGAAATAAGTGTTGTGTTAGGGACCAAGTTAATGGAAAATTCTACCTTACGATCTGGAGGAAGTGCAGGTAGATCCTCTAGAAAAAAAATAAAAAAATAAAAAAAAATTTAAAAAAAAAAAAAATCAACACATTCACTCACTACAAGCAACTCCTCTAACTTTTGTTCTGGCTGTTCGATACTCACCACACAAGCTAAGTAACCATGACACCCTTTCCTCAACATTCGGTTAGCCTGAAGAGGAGATAAAACAAATAGAAGACCATTTTCCTATCTCTTTGAAAGAAAAACTAATATTGTCTTGGCATAGCAAAAACTACCCTTTTTTCTAAAACAATCAACAGAGGCACAATGTTTCATCAATAAATCCATCCCCAAAATCACGTCAAAATCTTTCGTCTATAAGGAAATCAAATCCACTGAAAAAATCCTACCATCCAAGTTTACCTCACAAGATCTATTGATATCTCCCAACACTATTATTTCTTCTAATGGAGTAGACAACGTAATACAAACATCCAAAGGCTCACAAGGAATAGACAATCTGTGTAGATATCAAGGTGCCAACTCTTAACCTTCAAAATGAAGTCAAGAAAGATTCAACAAAAGTTTAAACAAAACTAACTCAACCACACACTACTAAGGACTATAGGGACTTGGACCTCGTCTAAATAATGAAATGCAAGATATGTAACTTGATAAACCTACATCTCTAATACCACAATTGTCATAACCCAAATCCAAGCATGACTGGTCGTGGCCCACAGGGACTTAGCCTAAGGCACATGTAAGCCTAAACACGAACCCAAAATCATAAAAAATAAATGTAATGATAGTCTAGAAATAGATAAATCAAAACCCAATCCAATTACAAGTCACAAGTACAAACGACAAAACCAACCCTAATTAATACCATCCAAACCAATGGGATATAAAACAACTACCACTACAAAAAAAATTGTTTTTTGCGATGGCAAAATGCCGTCGCAAATACCCCAATTGCCGTCTCAAAAAGTTTTTGCGACGGTAAAATGACTTTTTGCGACGGCAAGTAGGGGTCGCAACAAAAGGGGTTGCAAAAGGGTTTTAGCGACGGCAAGAGCCGTTGCCTTTGCTTTTGCGACGGGAAAATTCTTTTTTTGCGACGGCAAATTTTTCTCGCCAATAATAGATGAAAATCTGAAATTTTTTGCGACGGCACAGTATTGCCGTCGCTAAAAGGGTTTTTTGTGACGGCAAAAATACCGTCGCTAAAATTGTATTTGAGACAACAACCTGAGCCGTCGCTAATAACTATTGTCGACGGCTATGATACCGTCGCTAAAGGCCTTATTTTTCAATAATATTCCCTACCTTTTGCGACAGTAGAGGTGCCGTCGCAAAAAGCCTGTTTCAACGGGATGTTCTGCCATCTCAAAAAAAATAAAAAATAAAAACATAAAAAAAACCTGTAATAAAATTATTAAAAATTTAAAAATGACCTATATTAAATGAAAAATAACTATAAAAAAAAACCAATAATTATATAATAATATAAAAAGTCCAATATATAAATAAAAATTCATCCATAATTAAAAAGCAAGTTATATTGTAACATTAACAATTCCATCTTCTAGTCAAATGTAAAGTACCACTGAAACACTACAACATAAGAACAAAGCCAAGAGCAAAAAAAAAAAAAAGATGTACATAAGATGGTCACTAGCTACATTAATACTAGAATTGCTTTAATTACATATCATATAAGATTAACCCAATCCATGCCATGATTGTAATTGTTTTCTGGCACATAAAAAATATTTCCAAACCCTTCCATCCCAAACTCCCCTAGAAAAGGAGGTGGATCCATGGCTTCCATGGAGAACAATGAAGCCGGGCTGTTGCTTGAAACACCATCGCATCTCTCCAGTAGCCTCTGTATCTCCTTCTCTGCCTCGGAAAGCTGTTCCTTGAGCTTCATTACCTGTAAATTAACCAATAATTTGTTATAAGATTGTGATGGTTACTTGATTTGGTTTCCAAACCTTAGGAGTTCAAAACTGGGAAGCATTTTGTAGTTGTTATGATATTAATTGTCCTCTGTCTTTCCATCCTGTCGTTAGCCTTTTATGATCATTTTTTGTAGGTAAACAGTAAACCTATTATATACCCCACATGTACTAGTACCATACTGTTCTACTGCAATTGACAAAGCCAAAAACAAAAAGAACCATGTGCATGCACTTAATCCCAACCACTAGCAACGATAGGTTCTTGATCAAAGGCAAAACCACGTGAATGAGTAGCGTAAGAGTCAACAACACCAGCAGCAGCATAATCAGTAGTGACAGGAGTATTGTAAGTAAACGCATTAGACGTGGCAGCATTAGAATCAGCTACAGCAACAGCATCGGCATATGAGCTAGAATAATTATAATCCCCACTATTGAACTGGGTACTAGGTTAATAAGTTCTAGCCTTCCAGTGGAAAATGATTTTTAAAGATGTCTTTTCATAAAGCATAATCAAATGTGTATCCAAACAATTCCATTCCAGATTCACAAGAAAAATCCAATTCTGCTATTCTAACTGCTAAGAGCAATGATCTACAAGTATAACAAGAGATTTTTGCTGTGTGAACTATCTTCTGTCAAATGCAATATAATCCCACTCATAGTGGAGGCATTTTGACAGTAGTGGTCAACCAGTATTGATTGCCAACAGACACTAGCAGAATCAGGTACATAACATTTTAAGAAAAAGAAACATTGGATAATGTAGTTATACTCTCGCTCAGATTAAGCAATTTTATCAGTGTAGGCGCAAAACAGACAGATAAATAGAATATGAACCCCCAGTAGACTAAAATCAAAACCATAGAACACATGTTGAGGGCATGGCAAAACAGCAAAAGCACAAAAGATCCAAATGTAAATAAGACAAAGAATTAGCTCACCATTTGCACTTTGTCACCATGTATTGCTGTGGCAGGAAAACCATTCATGGACAACCAGCGCTCTAAAGCATCAGCCCCTCTTTTTGTCTCTACAAAAGCCAATGTCAATGCACACTGCATCACAAATAACAGAGTTGCATTAGTCAGATAGATTAACCAGATTAATCGTCTATTGTCTAACAATGGTGAAACTACTGCAACTATACAATTTACCTTTCCATGGGCACCATTATCACATTGGGTATGAAGAAGATCCATCAAATAATTTCTTTTGTCCATGTCTTGGACAAATTCAACTTTTTGAACAATTAGATCAGTGCTGGAACCAACTCTTCCAACAGCAAGAAATATGTAGTTTGACATAAAGTCCGAAGCAAGCCTCTGCAAGAGATAAATTAGTGGTTATGATCCATTCACATGATAACTTATACTAAAGAAAAGCATAAATACCAACCATTCAACAAGTTAACTTGTACTAATAAAACCAAAATGCAACAAAATGCAATTTGATTTCGCTCAAGACTTCTTAATTAAAACTTGTGAACTAGTTCTACTTGCGATTGGCATGTATTAGAAATAATGTTCTCCTATATATAAGTAAATATGAAAAACTCATATTGAAATGTGCTTCATCTGGAGCTAAAATTGACTTCATATTGGTTGCATAATCCAACATCACGCATAAAGGCAACCGAAACAAACTTCCATAGAGTTATGTTATTTATCAAGGAGTTGAGTAAACCAACCTGTATCTCAGTTGGAAATGTGGCACTGAAAAGCATTGTCTGCCTTGCACCTGGTGGAGGCATCTCCATTTGCTCAACAATCCTTCGAATCTGGGGCTCAAAGCCCATATCCAACATTCGATCAGCCTCATCCAAAGCCAAATACTTGATCATCCGAAGAGAAACTCTTGTCCTCTCTATCATATCTACTAAGTGCCCCGGTGTGGCAACTAATATGTCCACACCCCTTTCCAGATTACGGAGCTACATAAGCACAGGTTTGCCCATTTACCCACAAAAACAGAAACAGAAAAAGTTAAGTGCATGGAATGTGTTGGACACAAGTAAAAAAATCAAAGGAACTTTGAACTTGAAGAGTACATCTAATAACTACTGAAATTCTATTTTTTTTGGTCTTCTGAGGAATGAGAACCATGAGAGATAATTGATATTTCACATTTCACAACCCTCAATCTGGTCTTCTACATATTAGAATTCTTGCAACACTCCAACTTCAATTGCACAAGAAAGAAATCCAAAACGTCAAATCCAAGGGAAGGAAATACAAATTAGCACTATAACCTAGTCAAAGAAATCATGCCCCAATAGGATGCAACTTTCATTTGGTGACAGTGAGAGACACGACCAGACCCACCAACAAGAACATGGAAGATAAAGTTGATGTATTACCATTTAGTTATTTCATTTTGGTGCTTTCCCAATTAATGTCCTCATTAACAAAAATACCTAAAACCCTTCATAGGGTACAAATTTTAGTAATACATAACAGAACAAACACAACCCAACCCGAATGTGATAAAACTTCTTATTCATACAATGGCTGACTATACAAAATTTTATAACTAATAATCTAACAACACTGTAGAGAGAAAACGGAACAAAAACAAAATCCACAAACCTGCTAGGAAATGGGTGCCCCTCCATAGGCAACAACAACCTTGACACCAGTTTGATGAGAGAACTTCTTGGCCTCATCGTGTATCTACAAAAACCCACAAAACCCAATACATTTCAGTCAATTTTAACCAAAAAAGAAAACCTACAAAATCTATACTGTGCATTTATCTCAAGGACTTACTTCTCTTGCAATTGAGATGGACTTCAATGTCTTTCTTTAATATCACAAAAAATAAAATAAAACAAAATAAAAACTCTATTAATGCTCAGAATATCATAAGGTCCATTAACAAATGAATTCTAGTAGCCAGCACATGGCATATTTCTCCATCCAAAAATATAAAAAATATTTTAAATTCCACAAAACAAATGCAATAAATAGAATATAGGATCCAAGAATGAAGACTCTTACCCATAACCCTCTTCAAATGCACTTAAAGCACCTGCACAATTACCATCAGAATCCAAAACATCTCCAATATTAATCTTCGCTAATGCTTGCCCCTGATTCACTACCAAACTACCAGTTCAGAATTAAATTTATCGATTTATCTTTTAAATTAGTCCTATTTGATCAACTTAATTGCCAAAAGAGGATAGAATGTCACATAAGGGTAAAACTGAATCAATTTTAGAAGTTAGACAATTATTTGAATGAAATTAACAAATTAACAAATTTCAACTTTGAAATTTATTTCTTAAAAGAAGTGAATGATGTAAATTTAAAATTGATAAAAAATGTGAGTCAGGTTAGAATAACTGTGGTCCTGCATATCATTTTCTTAGTAATTTTTCTACTATTAGGATTGTTGTTCTCTTGATAAGTAATATATAATCAAAATAACATCATCAAAATAATAATCACAACAGGTTATGAGTTCAAAATTATGACTAACAGGTTATGACTAACAAATTAATTTCAACAAATGACTAACAGGTTATGACTAACAAATTAACACCATCATCTTCAACATCAGAAATATATAAAATAATTCCTACACACAGAAATATTTATTGAAATTTGTTAACATCATCAAATTAACAGATATCTTCAACATCATCATCTTCAATAATGAACAATGAACAATAATTAGGGGAGATCTATATACTCATATTCAGATAAATTTAGAACAATGAACAATAATTAGGGGAGATCTATATACTCATATTCAGATATATATATATATATATATATATATATAATTAGACATATTTATATAAACAGATATATTTATATATATATATATATAATAAATTTAGAAAAAAAAACACACACACACACACACAGGTTGAAGAAACAGATCCATACACTCAGTCTCAGATATACAGATCTAAAATAAACATATCTATATACTCATATATATATATATATATATATATAATATACATATATGTAAACCCTAGATCCAAATCTCTAGAAAGAGAGAGAGATACCAGCGACGGAGGAGCGTCGGACCGTCGGTGAGGGAGGATCGGAGGATCGCCGGTGGTGAGGAGGGATGCGCGGCGGTGACAGATGAAAGAGAAAGCGAGAGACCAGTGGCGAGCGAGAGAGAGAGAGGAGCGCCGTGTGTGAGTGAGAGGCTCGGTGGTGACAGAGGATCCCCGGTGAGGAGGGAAGCGCGGCGGTGACCGATGAAAGAGAGAGGGAGAGACCAGTGGCGATGGCGAGCGAGAGAGAGAGAGGAGCGCCGTGTGAGTGAGAAGCAGAGCCTGTGTGTGTTTGTGTCTGTGTGTGAAACCCTAAACAAATATATATAAAAAAATAATTTTCATCATAAATAAATATTTAAATAATAATTTTTCTTTTCTTTTCGTTATTAAGGTTGATAATTTATTTGTTTTATTTTTATTTTAATGAATAAAAAATTATTATTATTATTTTTTATTTGGTAGAAGTAAGGATAATATTTTAATAAAAAATATTTTCTATTAAGAGTGATGAGTGAGAAAGAGACGGAGTGAGAGAGAGACAAACAGACAAAGAGAGAAAGAGATAGAAAGAGAGAGACAGAAAAAAGATAGAGAAACAAGAGATGAGCGATACAAAAAGAGAGAGAAAGAGAGCGAAAAAAGATAAACGAGAGAGAGAATAGAAAAATAGAGAGATAGAGAGAAGAGAGATGAGCGAGAGAGACAGAGAAAGAGAAAAAGATAGATGAACGAGAGAGACAGAGAGAGAGAAAAGAGATGAGCGAGAGAGACAGAGAGAGAAGACAAATGAGAGAGATAGAGAGAAGAAAGATGAACGAAAGACACACAGACAGACAGACAAACAAACAAACAAACAGACAAACAGACAGAAAAAGAAGAGTGATGAGTGAAAGAGAGAAAGAGAAGAGTGGTGGTAGTTGAATGGCATTTGCAATAGTGGTAAATGTAGTAGAGAAGATGGGTGGTGAGAGAGAGAGAGATGGGTGAGAGACAAATAGAGAAAAGAGATAGAGAGACAGAGAAAGAGACAAAGTGGTCGCTAAAAATGCATTTTCTTGTAGTGGATCGATAAATCGAAAGGGAGCTCAATAAATAAAGAAGAGATGAGGAAGAGAGTGAGCAAGGCGAACACAGTGGGGGAGAGAGAGAGAGACAGACAGACAGACAGACAGACAAACAGATAGACAAACATACATGCAGATAGAGAAAGAAGAGTGATGAGTGAGAGAGAGAGACGGAGAGAGAAAGAGATTGACAGAAAAAGAGAGAAACAAGAGATGAGCAAGAGATAAACAAAAAGAGAGAGAAAGAAAGTGAAAAGAGATTAACGAGATAGACATAGAAAAAAAAAAAAAAGAGACAGAGAGAGTGGTAATGGTAGTGGTCATAGTTCCACCCATTGATTTAAGTATGGTATTTGTTTTGAGCTTTCAAATCATAATTCTACATCCATTTTTCAAAACTCAATTCAAAATATAATCATTACTTTTCGAAACTCATAACCAAACACATAATTCAAAACTCTTTTCAAAACTTAATTCAAATCAATTTTTTAAATATTTAAAATATTTAAATATTTTTAAAATATTTTAATTTTGTGAGAGACAAATAAAGAAGAGAGATAGAGTGATGAGCAAGAGAGAGAGAGACAAAGTGGTTGCTAAAAGTGTATTTTCTTATAGTGGATCGATAAATCGAGAAGGAGCTCGATAAATAGAGAAGATTGGAATAAGATAGTGAGCAAGGCAAACATAGTGAGGGAGAAATAGACAAATAGACAAGTAGACAGAGAGAGAGAGAGAAAAGTGATGAATGAGAGAGAGATAGACATAAAAAAAAGATAGAGAGAAAAAGAGAGAGAGAGATATAGAGGGAGAGATAGAAAAAGAGAGAGAAACAAGAGATGAGCGAGAGATAGACAAAAAGAGAGAGAAAATTGAGTGAAAAGAGATGAGCGAGAGAGAGACACAGAAAAAGAGAGAGACAAAAAGAGAAGAGAAATTGGCAAGAGAGATAGAGAGATAGAAAGATAAAAGAGAGAGAAAGAGAGAGAGAGAAAAGAAATGAGAGAGATAGAGATAAGAGAGATAGAGATAAGAGAGATGAGCGAGAGAGACAGAGAAAAAGCAGATGAGAGAGATAGAGAGAAGAGAGATAGGCGAGAGACACAGAGAGAAAATGAGAGAGAGAAACAGACAGAGAAAGAAGAGTGATGAGTGAAAGAGATAAAGAGAAGAGAGAGAGATAGAGACAGAGAGATAGGAAGATGAAAAAATGAATGAAAAGAGAAAAGTTATATCAAAAGAGTAAGACGACATTATTTTTTTTAATTTTTTTTGCGACAGAAAAATACCGTTGAATTTATTCAAACCATTTTGTGACTATATATATATGAAGCTATCTCAAAACCACAATCACTATGCTAGGTTAGAGTTTTCCAAAAACTCTTTTGAGAAAATCATACTTTCTTGTTTTCCGTGTTATATTGTTTTTACTGAATTTTTTTAATATTTTAAGTATTTTTTTTAATTTTTAGACACACCTAACATAAATACACCTAAAAAATTAAAAAATTGCAAAAAAAAACTTTTAAAAATTCACTAAATATCAAAAATACAATAATTCAATACATTTTTTTTTATGTATTTATTAATTTTTAAAAATATTTTTTCATAATTTTTTTTATTTTTTAGATACATCTAAGTAAGGTGCATCTAAAAAAAATATTTAAAATTTTAAAAATATTCACTAAAAACAAAAAAAAAAAAACACAAAAGTCACTTTTTGCGACGGCAGAAAATGCCGTCTCAAAAAAGCGAAGTATTTGAGACGGCACCATTTGCCGTCTCAAAAAAGCAGAGCATTTGCGACGGCACTATTTGCCGTCTCAAAAAATGAGAGTATTTGCGACGGTTTTCTGCCGTCGCAAATACTCTCATTTTTTGAGACGGCAAATAGTGCCGTCGCAAATGCTCTGCTTTTTTGAGACGGCAAATGGTGCCGTCTCAAATACTCTGTTTTTTTGAGACGACATTTTCTGCCGTCGCAAAAAGTGACTTTTTGAGACGGCAAGTGTGCCGTCGCAAATAGTTCCGTCTCATATACTCACTTTTCTTGTAGTGTACATAATAGAATAATCCTAAATGAGGCTCAATAATAATATAAAAAAATTAAAAAAAATGCACAAACTTGACACAACAATCTAAAAAATAAACCCCCCCTCCAAAAATAAAAAAAAAAATAAAAATTAAAATGAATGTCCTAGAGGTTCATGCAATTGAGTCCCTGTTATGCCATGAGTCCACTCTAAATCCTTTTATCACCTGGAAATGATAAACAACTAAGTCAACTAATAGCTCAGTGAGTAGAAGCATGGATAGTAAATACAGTTTTGAAAACATGGTTCAATTCCAAAATAATATATATATATATATATATATACAGAAACTAGATTGGCATACAGTTTTGATTAAGACAATCTGTTTCAAAATGAACGTTTCATAGTTCAATAGTTAAAATATTCATGTCTCCCAAGAACATAACAAATGACATTCGCCACTTAAAACAGATTACAACATGATCACCGTTAATTTTCTACGTACCAAGAATAACAAGTAACACGCCACAAAGTTCTTAAGGCAATAAGCCCATTAGATCTAATATTGAACCAAGAGTCATCCTTGGGTTGACAACTTGGTCCTTTTCTTTAAGACGATCCGATTGAAGGTTACCTAGCCTAGCCTAGGTCTTTTCCTTATAATTGTTGAGCACTGGAGTCATCACAGCCCAACTCGAATCTGTTCCCTAGTAGCCAGAGTTACCACACACAATGGAATAATTTCCCTGGACTTTTATATATAGATGGTCTCAATTAGGGGTGCAACTTTGGCAGGCTCAACCAGATCAACCCAAACCCAGTCCAAATTTTTTTAGGGCTTGGATAATATATTTTCAAATTCGTTACGGGTTTGGGCAAAAATTCAGAAGTCTGAATTAAATTTGGGCGGGCTTGGACAAAGACATCAAATAACCCGCATAACCTGAAGCCCGAATTATACATATATAGATATATAAAAATATTAAATATACATATAAATTATTAGCCATTACATGATATTAAAGTAATTTGGATTATTAAATCATATTGAATATATATTATATATACAAATAACATAAAATCTTACTTTTTATTTTTATTTTTTATTTTTTATTTTCACTCATAAATTGTAAAGACTACTATAGCGGTATCTTTCTTACATTATATAAATTATTTGTTTTGATGGTATTGATGAATTTCTATTAAAAAAATGTAAATAGAGTCAAATTTTAATAATTTAATAATGTAGCTGCAAACAAAAAAAAAAAAAACTAAAATTCATTTACAATTCAAAAAATTTGGGCAACTCGGGCAATTCGGGTTTAACTCGGGTCGGGATTGGGTAGGCAACGTCAAGTTACAATTCGGGCTTGGGCAGGTCTCAATACAACTTGGACTAGGCTTGGACAACATCCCAACCCGACCGAACCGGCCCAAGTTGCACCCCTAGTCTCGATAATCAGTACAATGCAGTTTCACAAAACATGGTAGTTTACCATTATAAACATGAGACCATAAAAAATAATTTACAGTATCCCAAGTTTATAAAAATTTCAGAAATAATTTAATTCAATTGATACTATAATATTATCACAACAGTTTAGTCCTGAAACAACAATTTAATTTTCCAACAGCTCAGGGTAGGGAAACATTTATAAAAATATGTAGTATGCAACTACTCACCTGAACATGGTATAATATAATCATCAAACCGAATAAAAAAGTCCAACTAGTGCCCTGAACCAATTACGAAAACTACATGTCACTAGTAACTCAAAATACTAAAAAAAAATAAGAAACTAAGTAACCCCAAGTTAAATCACACTATCACGGCTCAATGACATACTCATTGAGTGTGACAAGTGCGTATATGTTAAAGACACTGACAAATGTTATGTCATTTTGTGTCTATACATAGATGACATACTCATTATTAGTAGTAATAATGAAATGATTAGAACTACCAAGAGATTGTTAAACTCTAAGTTTGATATGAAAGATATGGGCCTTGCAGATGTTATTTTGGATACTAGGACTACCAAAACATCTAGTGGTATTGTATTTTCTCAGTCTCACTATGTTGAGAAAATACTTGATAAATTTGGTAAATTAGATACAAGTGTGTCTAGGACACCGATAGACGTGAGTCTACATTTGACCAAGAATAATAGTGAGAGTGTCTCTCAGCTAGAATATTCTCGGGTCATTGTAAGTTTGATGTATCTGATGAGTTGTACAAGGCCAAATATAGCCTACTCTATTAGCAAGCTTAGTAGATACATGAGTAATCCGAATGCCACTCATTGGAGGGGCATTATGCGAGTGTTAGGTTATCTACGCTACACCCGGGATTATAGGCCACATTATACCAGATACCTAACGGTACTAGAAGGGTATAGTGACGCTAATTGGATATATAAAAGACTCCAAATTCACTGGTGGTTATGTGTTTATCCTTGGAGGGGCAACCATGTCTTGGAAATCTTCCAAGCAAACATGTATATCGAGATCAACGATAGAATCTGAGTTTATTGCTTTGAATAAAGCAACTGAAGAAGCTGAATGACTTCACCAGTTTGTTGGGGATATTCCATGTTGCCCGATACATGTGTCTGCTATCTGTATTCATTGTGATAGCCAATTGGCAATTGGACGAGCACAGAGTAATATGTATAATGGAAAGTCTAGACATAATCGTCGTAGACATTATTTCATACGACAACTACTCTCTAATGAGTTGTCTCTCTAGACTATGTAAAGTCTAAGGACAACATTGCGAATCCACTAACCAAAGGGTTAACTCGAGAGTTAGTAGAAACGTCGTCACGAGGAATAGGGTTAAGGCCTTTAGTAATGTTACTAGAACTGAAAACCTAACCTAGTTGATTGGATATCCCAAGATCTAGGTTCAAAGGGACAACCTAATTTCGTTTAACGGATGAGTCATTGAAGAGGTAAATCTTCTTGCTCATTCCTTTGTACAGTGATACCCTGTGGGGATGAAAGGTTAAGCTAATGCTTTTAATAACCTAAGGGTGTGTTTGATTGGGGAGATAAGGGGAGGAGGGGACTACCCATTGTTGGGATTGCAATCCAGGGAAAGCTTTTTATCCGTCGTTTGTTTTTTTTTAGTCCGTCAGACATGGAGTTCGGCCGGACTCCTTATCCCCCATATGAGGGATTATACTATCCTAAGAGGGGAGGGGGGGGGGAGGTATGGGACAATTTTCATTGGACTATTTACTGTTAGGATTAGAATGTGAAATGACCATTTTGACCATCTACTATTTAATTATGTATTATATTTAGTAAAATTTAATAAAATTTAAATGTCTCAATGTAAAAATAAAATAATTTTGTTTAATTTTTATTGATGTTTTATTTATTTAATTTTTTATAGATATTTTATTGATGTTTTATTTTAAAATTTTGTTTATATTTTATTTAATTTTATTATTTAAATTTTAATAGATGTTTTATTTAATTTCATTGTTTAATTATTATTATTTTTAAAAATAAATTTATTTAAAATTTTAATTAAAAAATAATATATATTTTTATTGATTTTTTTTAAAAAATAAATTTATTTAATTGTGTAAAAAATAAAATAAAATAAAATTTTATTTAATCTAGCTAAAAATAATTAAAATATTAAAGATATGTTTAACATTGTTGTTACTTAGTAAACAATTGAACAATGGTAAAATAGTATTTTGTTCATTTATCTCATCCAGTCCGTCCGACCAAATATTGGATTCACTAAAAATAATCATTTCCAGTCATCTAATCCTATGAAAAAACAAACATGGGATACACATCTAATCTAACTGAATAGTCTAGGGGATTCACAGTCCCAAGATTCAAGTCCGATGGATTCTAATCCCTCTTTATCCAGTCCGTCCAATCAAACACATCCTAAGTGTTATGAATAATCAACCATGGTATAATGAGATACCTTATATAAGTCATCTATCTGAGTGCGAAGTGAGGCCGCTTCCTTAAGAATTTGTAAGGCCGAATTCTTTAACAACACTTACTGAACTAGGCTAATGTTCCAAGGCCATACCGAACACACTAGTGAGAACAAGAACAATAGTTAGACTAACTCCTGTGTGAGGTCGATTGTCTCGATTTACACAAATGGTAGAACAGTTCAAGGCATCATGTTTACTGGTCAGCCAGTTAATCTAATAGGCTTTCACTACGAAAGGTTCAATGCCAACAGCTACCTTTTCTGATGTAGGGTTAGTCTGCGGGCTCTCTCTCCGAGTCTTTGTTGTAAACGTTGTGCGTTTTCATTATTTGGTCAATTTTTTTTCATGTGGGGATTGTTGGAAAAAAATGCTTTTATGGTGACTTCAATGAGAAATTAAAGTAGGTCTCAACCATTGGTTGAGGTGTGATTAAATTGGTTTAGATTCTTTGTAACAAGGTCTTTACACCACAAAAAGAATGACAAAAAATCATTAAGAATTGAATGAAAAATTATCTCATAAAATTGTCCTCATGAATGAGGTATTGAGAATTGTGTATAACTACCAATCCCACATTGATTGTAGAGGAAAACTTTGATGGGTATTTAAACCTCAAGATTTTGATAAGGGCATGAGCCTTTTGGGGCATCCAATTTTTTCGAAAGAAGGGAGTTATAGATGCTTCAAGGATGGGCTTGGGCCAAGACTATGGTCCAAGTTGGTTATGCAAAATTGCCACACGTGCGCACACGCGCCGCCTGCCCGCTCGGACCGAGTTGGGTCCAGGTCCGTGATCCATAATCCGTGGGTCTTGGATCTTGGATCTTGGACTTGGGCTAAGGCTTGAGGCTTACTGAAATGGGTTAAGTTTGGGCTGGGCAAGATTGGTGGTTCATCAACCTAAACTTTTTGGGCCAGGTCTGCTGCAGATATACACTCATGTGTATATTATGTGTAACTCACACATTGAACTCCCATCCGTTTTGGTGCATTGCTCCAGCAGTTTTGTAGGAGTAATGGCCTACATTTGGTGCCAACCTTGATGGTTGGAGGCTCCTCCTCTCTCCCCCATTGTGTATAAAAGGAGGCCCATCATTTTTGGTTGTTACAAAATTTTTTGGCTTCCAAATATATAGTCAATTTGCTTGTGCCTATAATTTTCTTCCTATGTGAGAGAGTGTTGCCATTGTCAGTTTGCCAAAGATATCAAAAGATGTGTAGACACCCCATTTTTGACCGCCCTTAAGACTTGGGCGCTACTGATGGTTTACTTGGTGATGAAAGATGTGCATTGCAAGGGTTCGATTTCTTCATGAAGGAGAGAGTCAAATCCCAACCTTACACCCCGTTTTTGGACCAAAACTATTTTTACCAAAGATTTTTAGACCTTAAAACCCTCACTTTCAAAATATTTTTGAAAAGAAGTTTCTACAATGTTCAAAGGCTCGCATTTCGTTAAATGTTGCACTTTTCGGTAAACCGAGCGAGGACAAAGTGGAAATTAATGAAGGAGAGATGAACTCTTTTGAAAAATCTTTCAAAACACCTTGTTTAGGGGTTTGGAGTTGAAGAAAAGGGGAGAGGAAAGAAGAAAACCAAGCTGAGAAGCAGTTGGACATGAATTCGGGTAGGATCAAAACTGAGTAGTCTTCACTCAAACAGGCATAACGTTTTGCACAGTTGGAATTTTGAGGTGAGGCTGCCACCATTGGAAAGAAGACTTCTAGGGATTGAATTTAGGCTCAATAATGACCTGCAAAGGAGTCCAGATGAAGGGGTTATGTCCGGTTGAATTCGGGCCCAAAAAGTAGATTTTTTCTGTCCAACCGAAGGTGGAAGATGCTGGCCCTAAATGGGATTTTTTTGGCCATGTGCCAGCCATGAATGGCCTAGGCCGGCCCCCTACTGTCCAATGGTGTTCCATGCTGGCCAACAATGGTCAAGTGCCGGCCATTGATGGCAGAAAATAGTTTTTGGGCAGATATTTTTGTTCTAGTTGGCACACCTGTCTCTCTTGAGATATTTTCGGCCTAAAGCTTTTATTTTGCTGTATAATGAAGCCATGTATCTCATATTCAAGAGTTAGAATAATTTGCAAAGGTTTGGGAGCCTCTCTCTCTAAATCCTCTCACTCTAGATTCTTCTCTCTTTAAAGCTTTTGTGCTTGGAAGCTTGCATACATCCATCTTCAACCTATCAACCCTTAACAAGAGTGGATCATCTTTGGGCTGAGGTAGCTTGGGACTTTGTTTGAGCTCCAAAAGGTGGTTTTAGCTCAAGAAAAGTGGCTGTTCTTGTGCTGTGCTTCAAAGGTAACCTCTTATCCCTTTTGAGCTCTTTGTGCACTATTGTTTTGCCATCTTTCTACACTGTTTTGGGGGTGGTTTTGAACTGAGAAAATCTCTATTTTTCAGTCCTAAAAATGGTGGTTTAGGCCTATTTTGTGTTAGGGGGTTGTCTCTCCCTTTTGTTCCTTAGCTTATATAGCTTTTTGTGCCATCTTTCAAGACTTTCAAACCATCTCTTTTTGGCCCTTTAACCACTAAATTCTAGAGGAATTTCAGTGGTGGAAAGGTGGTTTTGTGGTCCCAAATAGGAGGGGGTGGTCCCCTCTCCTCTTGTCTTGTTTGCATGGGTTGATGGCCCACCAAATGAGCATGTGTTTCTACTTTTTTGTGGCTTTATTCAAGCATATTTTTGTGACTTTTTAGACCTGCCTTAACTCTGTTTTAGGCAGGTTTAGTCATTGGTTGCTTGCATCTTGCACTTGTAGTGTAAACTTGCTCACTAGCCTAGTGTACTTGGTGGTTTAGCATATTAATCTAGCATGTGTATGCTCTACTCCAGCATGTTTTTGGCTTTGATTTAGCATACTTTAGGATTTTTTTCAGTGGTCTTGGCCTTTTGAGGCTTGCTTTGCATAGCTATAGTGCAAGTGCCTTAACTAGCTTTGAGTTTTAGGGCCTCTAGCATGTTTTGCTTGTGATGTTTCCATGATATAGCATCATTTCTCATGTGATTTCAGAGCATATATCACTATCATACTCTCGCATATATCACTCTTTAATTGCTTTTGAGAGTTGTGCTTTGATGCCTTGCTTGTGAGCCAATTTGTGTGCATGCTTACCTAGTCTTTTGAGCTTCAATTCCAACATGTTTAGGCCTTTATTTTGGCATGTTTAAGCTCTGTCCAGAGCTGGTTTGGTCCTTTGTGATTGATATTGCATGGTTCTAGTGTAATGCACTTCACTAGTTTTTGATGCTTAAGCCTCCTAATATGTTGTGCATGCATTGCTTGCATGGTTTAGTGTCTTTAGCATCTTATTTCAGCACTGAAATGTTTGCCATATCACTCCATTCTTCACTTGTTGCTTTGCTTTGAAAGTGGTCTTGAGCCCCTTGTTGGCTTGAGCATGAAATTGAGGCTCTCATGCCTAATAGTTTTAGCCTTCTCTTGAGGGTTTCTACTAACCAAAAGCATGAGACTTCTTTCATGCTCAAGGTGCTTGTGGCTGAGGCCATCTTTCCCATTAGAGGACTTTCACATTGAACTAAACCGATTAATGAATGGCTCGGTAATATAAAATGTGTAAACAAGAATTGGGCAAGTAAAACATGTCAAGATAAGCATGTTGCATTTGCATTGCATTGTGTTCAATCAGACATTATATTGAACACAAGATGAATTGGTTCATTTCATACTTGAAGTGATGAAAATGAGCTAATTCTCTTTATCTTCATTGCCTTTGATCACTCATGATAAGGCCGTGGTCTTAGTGTCTTGTTTATTGTGCATTTATTGAATGTGTACAAGTTGGGTCTTAGACCATCATGCATTCAAAATGCTTGGTTGATGGTCTTGGATTCAATTATGCGACTCCTTTGATGTTTTGAGGTGATAAGGAGGGGCATGGTACACACATACCCTAGGGAGACCCTCTCTTTCCTTTGTTTTGTGCTCTGTTACAGTTTGGTGTCACAGCACACCAGTGGCTGGCAGTGCCACATTGTTGGCCGGCACCCTCTCATTGTTGGCCGGCAATGCACATATTTGGCCAGCAGGTGGCCGGCAGAAGCTCTTCATGGCCGGCAGGCCACTAGTGCACTCCCCATCATGGATTTGGAAAGTTCTAGCAACCAGTCCTTGAAGACACCTTGCAAACAGAGCCTCAAGAGAGCAAACCGGGAGGCGTTTTGAGGTGGCAACCAAGAGCATGCATCCTTCATTGTCCAAGGCAGAGCTGAGGTAGTCTGGTTTAAATATCATGCATGTTTATTTGGTTTTGTAATTTGATTAGTTAATTTGTTAATTAATTAGAGTGTTGTAATAATTAGTAATTGGTTTGCTAGTTGTTCGATTAATTTGTAATAATTAGTGTAATTAGATTAGTTAGTTAATTAGTTTAGCTTAGTATAGCTT
Source organism: Camellia japonica (assembly GCA_030407325.1). Classification (NCBI taxonomy): domain Eukaryota; kingdom Viridiplantae; phylum Streptophyta; class Magnoliopsida; order Ericales; family Theaceae; genus Camellia; species Camellia japonica. The sequence goes on from JAPPVO010000014.1 coordinate 35,075,406, forward strand.
AGCTAGTTATTCATTTGGACCTTTCGTCGAGAGGGCACATTGTTGTAATAAGGGTGCGTGTGTGTGTGCATGTCTTCCAACCCCACTTCTTTCTCCCTTTTACTTACCGCTTTCGATGGTTAGTTTTAGGGCACGTTTTGATTAGCATACCTTATGCTCTGCATGTTTGCATCATTCATTTGTCTTGCATGCACCGGGCTCGGCACATCATTCAAACCTCATTGTATTTCAATACACTTACTTGAATACGTGTTTTAAAGCATGTTATCAAGTGTTGCATTCATATGTCATATTAGATAGCCGAGCCTATTTAGTTGCATTTTTGCATGTGTTGCATTAGGCATCTTGAACATAGCTAGGATCATGCATTGTTTTCTAACTAGTTTTTTGTTTTGGCTTGGAGTACACTGTAAGTGTTTATGCTTTAGCATCCTTGCATGAGTGTGAGTGTTGCCATGTCAGCATGCTTGCCATGAGGCTATTTGCTTAAATGATATAACTGCATGAATGCCTGTGGATGAAGGCTTCATTACTTGAATTGGAACAATTCATCAAAATGTGAGTTTTAAGCCCACTTGAGGGTGGCAAATCCGCGTTTTAGCCTACTTGCGAGTAGCATCTTCAAACCATTTTCGAAAAACAAACATGAGATGTTTTGTTCCAAATCGAGCGATTTAGTCTATACTTATGTGTTGTGCGCATCACATAGTAAGTTAGCTAATAATCAAACAAGAACACATGTGTTTTCAAAAACAACATATCATGCTTAATAAAGGCCGATCTTTGATCGGGCGAGCGGGGGTGCTCATTTCAGGACCTTTCCCTCTCGTACCCAAGTTCCTGAGCCGAGGCAACTTTGGTGATGACGGACACGTGGCCTTCCTAAATTTCCCAAAACAAAATATTTAGGTGGCGACTCTGTAATCTGGCAAAACAGTCCATATTTGGCGCTTTTTAATTCAAAATTGATTTTTCAAAACCAATTGCCGGATTTGGACTCTTTGGTGATTTATCAGTCTTACATTGCACTTTGTGAGATTAGATTCAGAACCGTGACAGAAGTCCGAACTGTAGTAGCTAGAACCCAATTCGCGCCCTCTTCGAAAATGAGGGCGCGCGGAGAGAGTTTCAGGCGGTCTACAAGATACTTCTGCATTAGCCGGTCTAAATCGTCGTATCTTGGGAGACAGAAACCGACGTACCTCCAGCACCCACGGTGAAACGGTTAATCTGTTTTAAGGAGACGGTGGTATCACACAAGCTTCGGTTTGTGCTTTCTTTACATTTTATTGTATTGTGTATTTCTGTGCAATATCATTGTAAATTCTAGCATATTTTCTTAGTCTGTAATTTAATTTGATTAATCATGAATCTATTTATTTTAGTTAAATACAGCAGATGTACAACGAAAAATTGGCACACTAAATATCAACATAGCTTCGGCAATAACACTTCAACATAGATACTAATCTAAATAATCATAAAACAATTCATGCTACAACATTTTCATAGTTCAGTGACACTTGAAAGTATCACAAAACTATTCCTCTAGTGATATTTTTTAGCCTTGTGGCGTTTTGAACAAGTGTCATTTATACCCATACCATGGTAGGTACTAGTGGTACTTCACTAATACTTGCAAGTGTCATTACATCATCAAGGTTAAAGACTTTTATTGACACTTTGATGTCATGGTAGACACTATTCATGACACTACCAAACACCATTAAAGAGGACTTGTAATTTAAAAAATGCCACTATATACTTTTTTTAATGGTGTTTTTTATGCCATAATTGATATTTTTAATAACTCTTATAAATGTCACTAAATCCAGCTTTTATTGAAGGATCAAAGTGTTAGTATTTCACTATCCAGCTTTTATTGAAGGATCAAAGTGTCAGTATTTCACTATTCATTTGTGCCATAAATGGAGATAAATTGAAAAACAAAACAAAAATAAATAAATAATTGTTTTACAATATTCACTCCAATGATATTTTGGTTTGCAAGATAAATAAATAAAATTTCATTTGTTAAATATAATTACAATTGATACAAATACAACAATATTGTTCTTAACTAACAGAATAAAATCAAAACATTGTTCCTATTTTGACGAAGTCAATATCATTATCATAATATCATAAACAAAAACTAAACAACTGTAATATTTACATGTACAAAAAAAAAAAAGTAATATTCATATCCATGAAAAGTGTGTATCACTATAGTACTTCAATAATATTTGTGGAAGTCAATGCCTAAATCGAATTCTTATAAGCTCCTTGTAATTGCTAGAATCGGCCTCATAGAAGTGTCTATACAAATTAGAATAGGGCCTCATAAATATGCTCTTCAAATGTTTTGATGATGACACACTGCAATACAAGCAAAAATCAACAAGTAAGAAGAAAAATACACTATCTAAAAAGCAAAGTTAGAGACAAATAGAAAGAGCTCAACATATCACAAGTAAATCCCTTCTATTGAATTCATATATACTATAGAAGATACTTTATAGTAGCTCACCATTTTTAGTATATAAGATAATTTTCAATTATGCTGCAAATTGATATATGGTAAAACAATGAAATGAAAGAAGTTAACAGCATAACCACAAAATGAATAGTACACAAGGAAAAAAGAAGAATGAATTATACTACACTCTACTTTTGAATTTTCATTTTCTTCCCATGCTTTAATCAAAGCTAATTTCTTCTATTTTCTATCATAATATGAAGCAAAAAAATGAAATATCTAAATCTAATCATCACTTTAGTGATTAGTGTAATACTTAAAAAGTAATCCCCTATGTTTTACCTCTCTTAGTTGCATTTGTTAATTTCTTTTTAGCACAAGATTTGAAACCCCTGTCACAAATTCAAAAAAATTATATAGTTATAAACAATGATATAATTAGCCAATTCACATTTTAGAGAGGATATTATATATTTATAAATAAATAAATAAATGGATATTAAAGGCCTTGGAGTGAATCAAAGTTAGTTGATATAGCATGATAGATGATTCCTTAATGTTTAGAATTTTTTTTTACCTAAATCAAGGATCAATAGAACATGAAGGCTTCATATAGAGAGAGAGAGTTGGTTCTTACATTTTAAGATCTTCAATAGTGTTTTTAACTGACAACTGTTAGATTAAGCAATTAAACACAAGAATATTTTAAAAAATAAAAAATAAAAACATAACCAACTGACATATGCAAAGACCCAAGGTTTGTAATCATTGCTCTGTTTCTACACATACATATAGATTCAAAAGTTTCATTACAAATTTCGCGATTCTTCTTCCAATTTATTAGTACAACAGAAAGTGATAAAAAAATAAATCAAGATCAAGATCAATATACATTATAATCAAACATTTGATATACACCTTTTAAAAAGTATGTCTCATAGAATTGGCGATCATGCGTATGATAAGATTGTTTTAAATCATAACCAAACAAATAGTGGAGACTTTTAAAGTCAAGGTTTCTAGTCTCTTTCTTTATTGGACTCCTAGCAGAAGCATAAGTTATCTTCACTTCTAGCAGCTACAAACGGGGGAGAACTACAAACAAGTCTTTGTAATACTAGCCAATGTTTGATTTCAATTAAATGAAATATCAAATTGACCCATTAAAAGCTCCAAAATTTCAGCAAAGGAACTCAAATCAATGCCCTTTCATTGGGGTATTTTATCAAACAGGTAATATGCACACACAAAAAAAAAAGGTTCATAAAACCTCCTACTTAGGCCTCATAGTCAGAGAGACTCGGCTTTATTCACAAGTTGAGTACAAAATTGTTCCAAATTAGACAAAGACAGTGTGTTAAGAGAAAACATTGTGAAGGGTAGATAGAGATATGAGAAATTGAACCTACATTGTATTGCTCACAAGTGCTAGAAAAGATGGTGGCCGTTTGTCAGTTGGGAAGATGGTCGCAATGGCCAGTGTGTGGCGGTCGTCATGGCCACTGCGATGGATAGCTTCGGTGATTTTTATCAATGACGAATGAGATATAGGGATATAAACTAGAGATTTTAAAAAGAGGTGTTGTTCTCTCTCCCCCTTTTGTTTTTCACTTTTCTAATTTCAATTCCAAATCATATTGTGGGTGTTTGGAAGTTGTTATTTTAGTAGGCTAATTAGCTATTTTAGGAGGTTAAAATTTTTGTGTTTACGAAGATAGTTGGATTTTTTTTGTAGTTAGATGTGATGTTTGTGAGAGAAAAAAATAAAATAATTTTACGTTTGATGTGACATTTTGTCTTATTGACTATTTTTGTTTATTTTGTCTTTTAGTACTATTTTAACCAAAAAAACTAAAAAGCCTTCTTCCCAAACACCCCCATTGTTACAAGTCACAACAACTAATGGGTGGCATTTAAGGACTCCACCAAGGGGCAACATTGGTTCAATGACACCTTTTAATGAATTTTTTCATAAATGTTATTACCACTAAAGTTTAGTGGCATATTTTGATAAATGTCATTAAAATAATTGTGTCATTTTTTTTATATATAAAATGTCATAAAATTGATACTATTAAATCACATTTTTATTGTAGTGATGTGGCACTTCTTTATTGAAATGCCACTAGAGCCTTTTATGTTTCTGGCTCTGTGATTTTTTTCTAAAACGTATCACCAAATATTATTTTTGTGATATTTTCTAAAAACATGCCACTAATATAATGCCCCTAAAATTTATTTTTGTTGTGGTGTCACGATGCCATGTATACTTTTGAAGTATCCACTTGTAATGATTGCCATGTACAACTTGTTCAATTTGAAATCAATACACATTCCCATCGTGGAATGCCTCAAGAAAAAATCTCGAAAAGGCCTTATGATTTATATGTTGTCTCGTTTTTTGCTCAATTTTGTCTTTTACTTCACTGCAAAGTTTGGTGATCAAGGATGGATGATAATGCTCACATCGTTCTTGGAACTAACAAGTGATTATTTCCCTATTTGTGTCCACACAGAAGCTCCAAATATTACAAGGTTAGTTTATAACACTAGCCTTCAATGTTAATGAATGAGGAGTACTTTACAAGCCCAATTATACGGCGCTTGTCATCCTCCTAAGAAGCCGACTCTACGAGTGATACTGCATACGCCTGTGTATTATGCCCAAGAACCAACCTAGGAGATGCGATAGGGATCTAAACTGTCTGCTTTGTTGCTCACAAACTAATGCGCTTGCAAGGTGCTTGGTGTAGAACTCGCACCCCTAATGTGTTGATACGTGACATGCTACCACTGCTAATCCCTGACGCCCTCATCAGGGGGACATTACCCTACCTCTCTTCATGATTTTCCGTTCCCTTACCCACGGGAAACCCGTCTCGTGCGAACACCACTCTTGGTGCGGACCCCAAAATGAAGGTGCTTGGTATAAGTCCCACGTACCGTCCCCATCGTAGTGCTCCTAGGCTAGCTCTGATACCACTTGTCACAGACTGGGCGCTTGTCATCCTCCTGAGAAGCCGGCTCATGAGTGGTACTGCATACCCCTATGTATTATGCCCAAGGACCAACCCAGGAGATGCGATAGGGATCTAGCCTATCTGCCTTGCTGCTCACAAACTAATATGCTTCCAAGGTGCTTGGTGTAGAACTTGCACCCCTAATGAATCGGTACATGACACTAAGGTGTTCAAGAATCATTGGTTAGGGTGGTGTTTGTGGGCCCGTATCGCATAAACCAATAATTCTTGAACATGGTTCCCTTTACAAGTTGGCTCTTTAAAAGCGGGGGAAAAAATAATACTAAAAACATAGTCATATTATTTAATATTTGTATAATTTTTTAACTTTTGTAATCACTTCTTAGCTTAAATATGTTTGATAATTTTATTAGCTTTTTAATTTTAATACAATATGACTAATTTGCCCTTCTTTGTACTACATTGAGATGGGAAAAAAAAGGTTTATGGGTTTCTTGACTTTTAAAGCAAAAGTTTTAGAAGTTTGGCATGGGTATTAAGCATGCAGTGACTACTTTTGTTTTTTGTTTTTTTGTCATTATGGACTCGTTGGTGTAATGATTGTTGGGCATCTAATTAGTTGTATCCTTTGACTAAAAATGAACTAGATTGTTTATGAATAACTTGAGTTTGGCTTGTTTAGGACTTGTTCAAGTTTAGTTCGTTTAATAATCAAACAACCTCGAGTCAAATACTGAACTCGTTAACAAATTGAGCCGAGTCTAAACTGACCATAGCTAAATTTGAACATGTTCGCGAGCTAAGGTCATTAATATATATATATATATATATATGTCGCACTCGGATTTTCGTTTTTAATTGTTTGAGAGAAACATCTTACATAAAATTTCTAGAATAAGAATAATATACAATTTTAAGTAATAGAATTATCAAAATAGAATAGTATTAGAAAGTAGAACAAAGTGGGGTAACAATAAAGTCTCCTCTTTTTATCACATAGTAAAACTTTTTAACATTTGTAGGGTCACGTAAATGCATTCATTTATGGGTAAATTACACTGGCCTCCCTTGAGGTTTAGCATAATTACTTTAGATTCTCATAAAGTTTAATTCATATAGCATTTAGCCTTATTTTCATCATAAATGTGATGGTCGTATGAATGAAAAAATAATGTTATTTCTTTTACACTGAAATGTATATTTTTACTTTATTTATTTTAATATTTTTATGTCATCTGTATTTGATATCTTTAACCTTACTAAAAGAGATATCGGTGTAATTATGTCAAACCTGTGGGTTTGCTATATTTTCTCTAAATCTCATTTACACTAAAGTGCATATTTTGTTCTTCTTCTTTTTTTATTTTTTTTGTCATCTGCATGAGTATCTTTAATCTTATTAAAATAAAAATCGTTATAATTATGTAAGAACTATAAAAACTTGTTGTATTTTTTAAAAAAATTAAGAGAGGTGGCAATGGATCAGCTTTTTCGAATTTCGCACATGAATTCTTACGTTTAAACTTAATTATTTTAGTGATACAATTTCATACTTTACTAAAAACTTGACAATTTCACCTACTACTATACTTTAACCTATCAAATCAATACTTTCTCAAACCATTTATATTAAAATCAAATTGAAATAAAAAAATTAGGTAAAAAATTTTTGCCATCCCTAGTCCAATGTAATTTGCCTTTTATTCATTTAACATTGTGAAGCAAGTTGGCAACATAATATAGACATATTTTGAGTTGAAATGAAGCCAAAGAAGCTGTGAAGATGGGAAAGCTCTGGGTATTGAAATTGGGGATAATGAAGAGAGTGTTATTCGAAAAATTATGGAGATGGAAAAGCAAGATGAGGAAAGAGTTCCCAAAAAGGAGATCATTGGTGGTGCTTAAATTTGCACCCAAGGAGATTTAAGAGTAAAAGTAGTTTCATAATGAAAGTTCTTTCATGGAATGTTAGAGGCTTGGGCAAGCCTGAGAAAAGGAGTTTTAGGAATCTTATAAAGGAAAAAATGGTGGATATGGTCTTGATTCAAGAAACAAAGAAGTCATGTATGGATGAGAATTTTGCTAGATCTCTCTGGCTAGAAGATGACTTGGGGTATATAGAGGTTGATGCAGAAGGGAGTGTAGGGGGCTTGTTGTGTTTGTGGAAACCTGAGGTTTTCAGATTAAGGGTTGTTGCAGCTCCAAGAACTTCGTTTTGTTATTAGGTTTGGCCTATCGCAAACTTGATTATGTCATTGTTAATGTCTATGCCCCTAATGATAATAGAGTGAGAAGTCATCTTTGGAAGGTTCTTACTAATCTAAAAGCATCCTTCCCAGAACCATGTTGTTTAGGAGGGGATTTCAATGAAATCAAAAGTATAAGAGAAAGGAAAGGTTGTGTGAGAAGTGATAGGGGGATGCAGGAGTTCAATGACTTTGCTAATAAACTTGAATTGGTCGATGTACCTATGTTAGGAAGGAAATACACCTGGAGTAATTCACAGTTAGGAGTGTGCTGGTGTAGAATTGATAGATTTTTACTAAATTTGGAGTGGCTTGAATGGTTTAGATTTAAGTTATGGGGCCTTTCTAGAACTTTCAGAATTATGGCCAAACTGAGATCACTTAAACAGGCATTGAAGATATGGAATATGGAGGTTTTTGGTCATGTGGATTCCAAACTCAAAGCAGCTGAAGCTGAGTTTCATTCCTGTGATATAGTTATTGAAGAGAGAGATCTTTCAGAAGCTGAAGTTAGAAAAAGAATTGAAGTTAGAGATGAAGTTTGGCAGAGTAGAAAAAGATTGGAGTGGATTTGGTTGCAAAAATCCAGATTAAATTGGGCCTTAAAAGGAGATAAAAACACCAGATACTTTCACATAATGGCATTTGGAAGACAAAGTAAGAACCTCATTGATTCAATGAAGATTGATGATATTCTATATGAGGAGCCTTTGGAGTTAAAATAGGCTATATAGGCTTATTTTAAAGATTTGTTCACTGAAGGTTGGAAAGTGAGACCAAGACTAGGGGGTGAATTTAGATGCATTGATCAAGGTTAACTTCAGAGTTTGGAGTAAGATTTCTCAGAAGCAGAGGTTTGGGTAACAGTCAAGGAATGTAATGGAAACAAAGCTCCAAGTCCAGATGGATTTAACTTGGCTTGCATTCAAAAGGGCTAGAAGTTCATGAAGGGTGACATCATGGATTTTATGAAGGAGTTTCATGATAATGGTGTTTTGGGAAATGGAATTAACTGTTCTTTTGTGACCCTTGTTCCCAAATCCGATTGTCCTGAATCAATTAAAGACTTTAGACCTATTAGTCTCATTAGTTCCATTTATAAAGTGTTGTCTAAAGTGCTTGCTAACAGGTTTAAATTAGTTTTGCCAAAAGTTATTGATAGAGTTCAATCAGCTTTCCTAGGTGGGAGGAACATTATAGATGGAGTTCTTATAGCAAATGAAGTTGTGGATTGGTGGAAGAAATTGAATAGAAAGGGGTTAATTCTTAAGCTTGATTTTGAAAAAGCATATGACGTGGTAAATTGGAACTACCTCACTCAAATGCTAGAGAGTTTTGGTTTTGGATCTACTTGGACCAAGTGGGTGAAGAGTTGCATCTCTTCTGCTAGAGTCTCAGGTCTAGTTAATGGGTCACCATCACCTGAGTTCTGTCCTCAAAAAGGTTTAGGTCAAGGTGATCTATTATTCCCATTTTTGTTTGATGTTGTAGCTGGGGGACTGAATATAATCATATCAAGAGCTAAGGAAATGGGTCTTTTTAAAGATGTATCAATAGGTGCTAATGGTTTGAATGTTTCTCACTTGCAATTTGCTGATGATACAGTGATTTTCTATGAGGCTGAATGGCTGAAATTATGGTTATTAAAAGAATCCTTAGGTGTTTTGAGGTAATCTCAATTTTAAGGATTAATTTTTCTAGAAGTGTTATGTGTGGAGTGGGGGTGGCTGATGTGGTGGTTGATGAGTTTGCTGCAATGTTGAATTGTCTAAGTTAGAAGTTACCATTGAAATATCTAGGATTACCATTGGGGGCCAATCCTAGTAGGAGGTTGACTTGGAAACCAGTTGTGGAGAAATTCAAGAAGAAGTTATCTGGGTGGAAGAGAAGAGTTTTGTCATTTGCTGGGAGAGTTACACTCATAAAATTTGTGTTGTTTGCTTTACCTGTATATTATATGTCTCTTTTTAAAATGCTGAACTGTGTAGCAAAAGAGATTGATAGGATTCAAGCATCGTTTTTATGGGGTGATTCAGAATACCATAGGAAGATCCATCTAGTTAGTTGGAAAGAAATATCTAGGAGTGTGAAACAAGGTGGTCTGGGGATCAAAAATATCAAGTTAGCCAATGACAGTTTGCTAGTAAAGTGGTGGTGGAGGTATGGCCAAGAGGATGATGCATTGTGGAAGATGGCAATTGGTGAGAAGTATGGCTCTACAGGGGACAGGTGGTACCTTTTTCTGGCTAAATCTGGTTTTACATCTAAGATATGGAAAAACATATTACTAGTTGCTCAAAGGAATGTTAGGCTCTTTTAATTCTACAAGCATAATGTTGAGATAGTAGTAGGGAATGGTGTAAGAGTTAGTTTCTAAAGGGATCCTTGGATGGGATCAACAAACCTATTAAGCCAATTTCCTAGATTATTTTAGCTGGTTGAAGATAAAGAGTCTTCTTTGAGTTTGCAATTAGATAGAAGATCTCATCAATCTGGGTGGGTTTTCAATTTCAGAAGAACACTTCGAGCTTGGGAAAAAGATAAGTTGGATAGATTACTAAATTTTTTGGGGGCTAGTCCTGTTTTAAGAAGTAATGCAGTTGACTGTTTGTGTTGGAAGCCTATGTAGTCAAGTGTGTTCAAGGTTAATCTTGTTTATGCTTGGGGTTTAGTTAATGATGGCCCCATACAGAGACCAGTTGAACTAATATGGAATAATTTCTCACCACCAAAAGCAAAATTCTTTTCTTGGTTAGCTTGGAAAGGTAGATTGAAAACAAAAGAGCTGCTTCACAGGTTAGGCATTTTGGAGAGTGATAATGTTTTGAGGTGCATTTTCTATCATGAGGCAAGAGAATCAACTAAATATATTATTCTTCATTGCCCCTTTGTCTGGAGAATCTGGTCTGCTATTGCTCTTTGGTGGGGTTTTCAGTGGGCTATTCTCAGTTCCATTGAACATCTACTGCTCTGGTGGATGGGTTAGAAGTTTAAGAAGAAAGTAAACCAGATTTGGAGGGTTTTACCAACAGCAATAGGGTGGTCTGTGTGGAGATATAGGAATGACTGTGTCTTCAATTCAGTACAGCCCAATCTTCAAGATCTATGTGAGTGTATCAAGGTGAGGGTGACAATCTAAATGAGATCTCATTACAGTGGTGCATCATTCTCAATTAATGATGTTGTCTTTAATTTTAAACAAGTTAGGAGGCGCATTGGGTCTATATGAGTTGAATGTGGTAGGGTGGAGGTGATTACTAAGTCTGGTGTTGTAGGGGATGCAGGATCTCTAGGTTGCTGTTGGTGCTGTGTTTTGTTTGATTGTTGTTAGTTTGGTTTGAGAGCTATTGAGAAAGGTGTGACACAGGGGAGTTTGACCTGCTGTTGTATTGTGGCCTACTGTTGTATAGATATTGTATTGTTGCCTACTGTTGTTTTGTTGCCTACTGCTGTGTGTTGAATGGTGTGTCACAGGGAGTTGAACTACCTGCTGCTGTATTGTATTACTACTGCAGTTGTTTTGTTACACTGTTGCTGAATTGCTGTTCTATTTTTTTTTTCTTTCTTTCTTTGGTTGGTTTCTCACCAATCTTGGGTTAGGTGTTAGCAAATGATTGTGCTTCTTTTATGGTGCCAACCTAGTTGGGATTGTTGAGGTCAGCTGTGATGCTCTGTGCGCTTCCCTGTTTTGTTGATGTGAGTTTTGCATGTATATTACTTTTTTCCATCAATAAAGTTTCTATTTTGTTGATAAAAAAAATAAATAAAAATAAAGGTACTTATCAAGAGTGGGTTTATAGTGGAGTTGATGTTGGATCTTTTATCTATGGCTCTTTTCACTTCCATTTTATTAGTGTAAGCAATACAAAAAAATATACACATCATAGTTGGACTACCTTCGTTTGGGAAGAATATTTTTAGTTTGATTTTTTGATTATTTTAATTTAGTTAAAAAAAATTGTTTGGAATAAATTTTTACTTTTTTTTTGTAATTTGTGAGAGAAAAAGTGAAATGATTATAATTTAAATGTGATATTTTATTTTATTGGTTTATTAGCCTATTTTATCTTTTAGTTGATTATTTTAGTCCCAACCATTTTGTCAAATGGAGCCTAATCAATACTTGGCCATGGAGTGAACAATTTATAATTTAAAGTTATAAAAAATAAAAAATAAAAAATTATAATTTGCTAAAGATTCAAATACATTAAGGTTTTGTTTGTTTTGATATAAAATATTTTCTTAAAAAATATCTTATGCATTTTCTATTGTTGGCTAAACAAATACTAAGTATAACATTTTTTTAAGGAAAATATTTTTTCGTCATAGTTCCCAAAATGACTGATCATTAAAAATTTATGGGCGGGCTAGTCCATACGAAGCTATGCTTTGGTTTTAATTGAGTCCCTTGCTAATGGACGGTGGGATTAATCCCCTAACACTACAAGAAAATACATTTTTGGCGACCATTTTTGGCGACAAAAAAAAAATTAGTCGCCAAAAGTTACGGAATTGGCTACCAAAAATAATATTAGTCAGCAAAAGTCAAATATTTAGCTACTAATTTTTTTTAGTCGGGGAATATTGATTATTGGCGACTAAAAAAAATTTAGTAGCTAAAAATATTACAATTGGCGACTAAAAAAAATTTTAGTAGCTAAAAATATCACAATTGGCGACTAAAAGAAATTTTAGTAGCCGTATAGCTAGTTTTAGCTACTAAAATTGTTTAGTAGCCGAATGAAAAGAAAAAAAATTATTTTTCATCTTTGGCGACCAAAAGTTTGGTGGCCAAAAGTATATTTTTAGCGACAAAAGAATGTTTTTGTCACCGTATAGTTAGTTTTAGCTACTAAAATTGTTTAGTAGCCGAATGAAAAGAAATAAAAATATTTTTTATCTTTGGCGACCAAAAGTTTGGTCTCCAAAAGTATATTTATAGCGACAAAAGAATACTTTAGTCGCCCAAAAACTAAAATATTTGGAGGGTAATTTCAAATTTCAGACGGATTAAAAAAATAATTAGCGACTAAAATATTTTGTCGCGCCCTATCTCCTCTCTCTCTAGCAAGAAGAGAGACCTACTGTCTTCTCACTTCTCTCTCCAATTCCACCCACCAATGGCACGGCCGCAGCCACAGGTCGCCACCACCACTGCCGTCTTGATCCTATTTCTCGTGGCCGAGGTCGTTTCCTCTGGCAAAGCAACCACCATCGTCCTTCGACCACCCCACGGCGGCAGTAATCGCCACACCATGTTCCTCTCCCTCTTTCTCTCTCCTCCTCCTAGCAGCTTTTCCAGCAACTCCTCTCCCTCCGTCTGCCACCAGATTCAGGGATCCGACCCTCTCCACCCTAACGCTCACATGCTCCTCTATGACGATCTCCTTCTCAACGGGTAATAAATCTTTACATCTTCTCCGATCTTTTTCATATATAATTCAATGGAATTGAAAATTGGTGTTATTGCAATTCCCTGCTCTACATGTGAACAGTGTACTTCTCCGATCTTTTTGATTTATGCTCACCAAGTGTGTGTAAAAATGTCATAGAGAGGTTTTGAGGATTGGTTTGTTGGTTCAGTAATTAAGTTGACTGCATGCTTTATTGTTGGTTGTAGAATGATTTTTGTTTTTTTGCTAGGATTGAGCTCTTCACATAGATAATTTGTTTATTTATTTTGGAAGGTCTGCATAACTATGATAAATATGTTTATCCTTAAGAAGACAATATATTTTTTTAGTTTTAATTTTCTCTTTCTCTGATCCATAGCATAGAAGCACATGCATAACAAACTGTTTGGGGTTTTAGTTATAAATTTTCTAGGTAATACTCCTCGATTAATTGTTATGATGGTTGTTTTAATCATGTATGCTCCAATCATCAGGTTGAATGACCAGCATATGAGCTACTGTCTGAACCACGATGACCACCATATGCTCTTCACTGTGTAAAAAGGCAGAAAGATATCACTACTGAAACTAAGTTATGGAAATGCTTTCAAGTGATATGCAGTTTCCTCTAGTTAACTCTGCTAAAAGCCTTATTATGAGTTAAGTTTGATGTAATCATGTCCTTTCTTGAATTCTTATTGCTTCAAATCCATGTCATGTCTGGCTGCTTTATCTCATGTCCTCCTTCGCGAATGTGGATCAAATCACTTAACCCTCATAGGTATGTTAGTTTTTGAGATTTGAACAATTTTGAATCTACATTAAAAGTTGCTCACCAATTAGTTTGGTAAGTAACTGATTGAAAGGGATGAAAGATAAAGAAGCATGCACTATCTTTTATTTGTCAGCCTTGAGTAAGACAGCCACCAAAGGCAATTTTTCTATTTAATTGAGCAGAAGTCCCTCTTGAAATGTAAATAAAAATTACCATGGAAAATTTCGTGTTTTGTTTCCCAAAATTCAACTTTTTAGGTGTACTGTCTATAACTTGGATCTAATTTTTTGTCCCCTTTTCCACTCTCATCCTTGCAGTTATGAGGGTTCGCGCATTCATCGCGGTACCTTACTTGAGGTGATGCTAAGATGCTTCACTTATTTGTTATGAGATATATTGACTTGTATTGTTTGAACAGATAGATTAGAATGAAAATTAAACCTGTCTAATTCGCTAATTTTAACAAGTTAGAATTAAATAATTGGATAGGAATTAGAGCCTAATTCACATTAGTATAATTTAATATAGTGTAATTGAGATTATGAGATGATGAGATATAATTTAATTAGAAATAATTGCATGTAAATTAATTTAGGAAATAATATAAAGAGAAAATAAAGAATTAATTATAATTAAGTAATGTATGAGTTCTACTCATCAACTAAGTGAATAAAAAAATAAAAAAGAGGTTAGTGGTCTTCTTCATCCCTTGAAACACACACACACACACACACACACACACACACACACTCAATAAATTGGGTACTGAGTGCTTTTTACATATGGAAAACAATAGTAGCATATGTATGGTGCATTCATGTGATCTTGGTTAGTATTTGGAATTAATTAATGCTTTTTATATATGGAAAACTGATTAGTATTTGTACTGAGTGCTTTTCCGCATGTACTTAATTAATGCTTCATGTTTTTTATATATGGAAAACTTTCACTTTTAGTTAAAAATAACTTAGCAAGTGTATGGAGAGATTAAAATCATTTTATCTTTATTTTATAAATTTATATCTAAATGTCCTGTGAGCATTCTAATTAAAAGTTAATTGATGAAGCCTGGCTGTTCAAGTAAGCTTACTGGTGTTGAAACAACTGAAGCCCAGCTTATTCAGATCAAGGTATGTGAATTACTTGTTAATGTAACTTTAGCTTTATTATAGATTGCTTACAACTATAATAGAAGTTTTAGTTTTTAAAATGTGCAGAGATGGGATTAATAAGTATATCTGACAATTAAAGAGAGAGGATAATCATAGAATCAAGAAAAGAGGAAACATAAAGAAAAAAAGAAGGTATAAAGTTATCGTGGTTTGCCATAACTCATGTGGCTGAAATGGCTTGTTGTGTAATTGGAATGGGTCTTGTTGCCATTTTCTTCTCACTCTGACTCTGATTTGGAAGCTTCCCGGTGCCAAATGTGACATGTAGGGATAGACGGTACGTAAATAGGACACCTATGTTGGGAGTTAGAGTTGAAAATGTCATAAAAATAGTCGAAAAAAGCGTTTAGGGGGCGACAATGTGTTTATGTGGTAGAACATGAAATGCCCATGTCGTGGGTAACTATTTTGGTTATACCATCTTAAACTATACTCTGTTTGACTCTTTCCTTATTAGTTTATGTTGAACAATATTTTTGGTAAATTGTTTAGTGTTTTTGTTGACTGTGGCCCTTTTAATTGCCATAAACATAACTTTTTGGCATTAATTCATAGAATCGATTCTCGTTTACCAGTCCATGTTTGGGTGTCTTTTATTATTTAATAGCTATTACTCTCCTTGTCTTTTAATGTTTGAAATTAATACAGTTACTATATGTCGTCCAGAAGTGCCTCTATAGGCACCAAACTAATGATTTTTTTTTTTTTTTTTTTGGTTTTGGACACTTAAATGTGGATATGATTTTTTTTTGACAAGTACAGGAGTGCATTGTTTTTATACCTCTATCCGTATATATAGTGGTTCGTACAAATTATTTTTTTGGTGTGGTAAATATCAACTAATTTGGCATGCTAGAAATTAGCATAGCACATGGTACAAAATAGTTTTGGGGCAGTACAGATTAAATTTTTGTTGTGGTACATATGTCCTTTTTGTTAATTAATTTGGTTATTCCTATGTTATGTATGGAATTAAATTATTGATGTTGGATTAGACTTGGTTCGTATGGAATATGTATTATATATAGAATTGGATGTTCAATATTAATTTTTTGGATGGTTGGAAGTGAAATGTGTGCACATTGTTGAATGATTGATAATATATTTAGCGTTGATGGATTATATTGTTTATACAGGGTACAGGTTGTACTAATAATGGATACAGGTTGTACAAATTTCAATATTAGTTTTTTGGTGTGGTACATATTTCCTCTATTATGTATATTTTTAAATTATTGAGGTTGGAATATACTTGGGTCGTATGGAATTTGTATTACATATGTCGAATGGAATAGAATGGAATTGATGTCGAATGGAATAGAATGGAATTGGATGTCGAATGGAATTTTTTGCGTGTATGTTGTCGAATGGTTGATAATATATATTTAGTATTGATGGATTTTATTGTATATACATTGTATAGGTTGTATTAATAATGGATACAGGTGGTTCAGAAATTTTAAAAAAAAAACAAAAAATTATTTGTAATATAGTATTTGCTACTAACTATTTTGGTAGCCAAAAACTATTTTCAAATGTTTTGGCCGCTAAAACTTCATTCTCTAAATAGTTCAAATTAGTTTTGTTATAACTTTTGGTGACTAATATTTTGGTCGCCAAAAATATCACTTTTGCCGACTAACCCAACTTTAGTAGCCAAACGTTGACGTTTGGCGACCAATAATTTAGTAGCCAAACATTTCATTTTGCTGACCAACTAAAATTTAGTAGCTAAAAATTAACTTTTCGGCGACTACTTTCTTAGTCGCCAAATGGTAACATTGCCGACTAAAAAAAATAGTAGCCAAATGTTTCACTTTCAGCGACCAAACACACGTTTAGTCGCTAAAACAATGGTTGATAGGGTTTAGGCGACTAACTTGGCGACAAAAAAATTTAGTCACTAAATGGTATCAGCGACTAAAAATGCGACCTTTGGTGACTAATATTTTGGTCGGCAAAACTGTTATTTCTTGTAGTGTAAGGATTAATCGAGGTATGCGCAAATTGGCCCGAACACCTTGAGTTATCACCCAAAAATAATATAAAAAAAATTTATGAGCAAATTACAACAATAGTGCTTATACTTTAGCTATTGTGTCATTTTAGTCCCTATAATTTCAATTGGCTCGATTTTGATTCTAAATTTAAGATGTTGTCTCAATTTGGTCGAATTGATTACAACTATTAATATTTTTTATGAAAAATACGCATATAAGAGTCACGTGTCATATTTTCAAGGACAAAATTATAAACTTATTCAACTCAGTTAGTTAACCTCAATCAATTTAGTGTTAATTTTTCTTAAAAAAAGTACTAACGGTATTCTTAATTGGACCAAATTGAAACAAAATCTAAAATTAAGAATCAAAATTGAGCCTACTGAAAGTGTAGGAACCAAAATAACACAGAAGATAAAATATAAGAAATATTGGTGTAATTTATCCAAAATTTATTAAGTCAATTTTTAGAAAGTTCACTTAACATCGATCTTTTTAAAAGTAAAAGAATAACTCTTTATTCGCTTTTACCCAATGTCACATAGTAGAAAGTTTTTCTTTTAAAGTATCAACAAAGATGTTTAATACAGATCACCTAATATTTGAAAAATTACACTTACCCTTTATTAGATTAAAATGACATATTTACTCCTAAACCTTTATACATATAAAATAATAAAATAATATAGATATTTTGTTCATATCATTTCAAGGGAAAAAAATAATCATCTTCTTTGGTTTAACTCACACAAAAAATTCTATTTTTTTTTTTTAAAAAAAATTGAATTTTTTTTAATATTTTCATATATATATATATATATTAGATATATATATACTTAAGAGCATCTCCAACGGTTCACCATTTTTTTTCATCAAATCTGAGTAAAAAAAAAAAAAGCGAATTACTCTATCTGATATCACTTGCTCCAATGAAGGAATTTGACTTTTCATCAAACCACCGGTCGACCAGTCAATGCAAAAAATGAAAAACCTTGTTCTGAAACAATTGGTTGTTGTTCGTAGCTTTGGTGATGCCTAGTACCACTACCTCTTCCTAATCTATACCCATTAACACCTGGTTCTGAAACATTTTTTCTAACGCCCTCAAAATAAACTCATAAATCAACCGACGATAGCATGCTCAGACATAAGAGAATAAAGCATAATTGTATTCCATCAGAGTAATCTTTACAAAATGTATTACATGTTGACATCAAAAGTAAATGCCCTAAGGGCTTACAACTTTCCAAGTCAACACTTGGTTACAAAAGAGAGTGCTAACCCTATACAAAGAAAGCCCTTGGCTTGATATACATGTAATACAACCAAAAACACAAAACGGTCCAACAGTCCCAAGCCTCCCAAGCTACGTCCTTGGAGGTGGCATGCTACCTGTACCTGAAAATGATGTCCCATATAGGGTGAGCCACAGCCCAGTAGGAATATACTAAACCAACTATAAACAATGACTAAAATAATAGCATTCAACAGATGGTCCATACTTATATTCCAACTCATGCCATATTACCGTTTCATGACAATTATAACCATGTTACATTTTACTTTCCGTTTCTTATTCAACTTTGAGTTTGAAAAACAAGGCTCAGAGCCTGGCCAAATAATTTAATGAGACTATAACTCATTACCAAAACACTTTCAAAATTCATGACGGATACACATTTTGGTGTTGTATCAATAACACATAAACCACTTCCTTACTTTACAAGTAATACACATTTTGGTGCTGTATCGATATAACATAGAAACACTTCTATACTTCACAATTGATAATGATATACATTTTAGTGCTATATCAAATCCAACACACACTTCCATACTTCACCATGATACACATTGTAGTGTTGTATCAATATCACACAAATTCCGGTTTAGAGGTCCATCTCTTATCTTCCCCTAAACCGTGGAGTACATCCCCTATCTCCTCCCACACAACACAATGTATATAAACACAGATCATATACATCATCAATCAATACATAAAGTTAATGTATTTTTCAACCGTCATATTCGATGACACATTCCATTAATTAGTTTTAGTTTGCCTAATCATCATGCATTGTCTACAACAATCAAGACTATCATCCACCGATAGCCCAAAGCAGTTATTCCTAAACAGGCAATAAATGCACCAACTGGATAAAATATCAACATTCATCTAGGTGAGCGATAAATTAATCCAACTATACCCTTTAATCCCAAACCTTTCCAATTTGAATATTTCTTATTTAATTTCTCATTTCCCAAAATTAATTATACAAATTAATTTATCAATAATTAGGGCTTTTTCCCATAATTACAATATCAACCCTAAGGTTCCATTTCCCTCAATAATCCCACACCAAGTCCATTTTCCAATGTATTACATACATAAAGGTTTTAAACTTTGAAAACCCTTCTTTTGAAAATTACACAATGACCCCAAACTTTTTCGAAATTACCTAGCAATCCCCAACATATTGAAATACCAAAATTTAAAGACAAAGCTCATAAGATGGAGTAGGATATCCCTATCTCGAAGTTAGAGCTCAAACGGAGAAGAGGACCAAAACCAAAGTGCTCCAAACCCCAAACTTTTCGGATCAAAACGAAGCCCTCGACGATCAACACAACTTTTACAAAGGCCGAAGGAAAGGAGAACACTTTAACTAGATCAAACCCTAGAGAGAAGGGAGTTCCTAGAGAGAGAAGCTCTCAAAATCGATTTTGGGAAAGTAAGAGAGAGAGAAGAAAAGTGAAAAGTGATTCAAAAATGCCTAACTGCTATATGATATACGACTGGTCCGCTCGAGCGGAAAACACAACGCTCGAGCGTCAAGAACAAAAAACATGGTCCGCTCGAGCGCAAGAAGGCTCGCTCGAGCGCCAAGACACAAAGATAAAGTACATCCGCTCGAGTGCGAAAACCATTCCTCTCGAGCGTAGATTCCCTCCTCCCAGAGCTTTCACAGACAAAGCACTACCCGCTCGAGCGCAACCCGCTCGAGCGTAAGAAAACCTGCTCGAGCGTGAAAAACACACCTGCAGAAGTTTTGCAGAGGCACGAAATACTGGGAGTGTGTAAACTCCGCTCAAGCGCAAGAAGACCCGCTCGAGCGGACAACCCAAAAGCAAACTCCGCTCGAGTGCAGAATGACCCGCTCGAGCGTAACACCAAAACTCTGGGCAACAACACTTGAGACCAAAACTCAACCTACCTGTTCAAAACACGCTCAACACATCCTAAAACTCAAACATATGGAATTAAAGAATGACAACAAGGTATACTACCACCAACTCCACGGAACCAACGTTCGGAACACAACAAATACAGAAAGGGAAAACTGGAATCGCTATAACCTTCCCCCCTTAAAGAATTTCGTCCCCGAAATTAAATACAAGTTTTTTCAAAAACAAGATTTTCTCAATTCCCAACATTATTACGATGCGAAATTTAACAATTCGACCCATTACCGGTCATCTCATCTCTTTACAAGAGTTAATTTACAACATTATCCACAACATGCATTATAGATATGCATTCCCTGAAATTCCACAACTTCAATACCACATTTCACAATTCTATATCATATTCAGTATTCATGATATATTTCTATTTCTACAATACATTCAACATATGCAATGTTACATTAAACTTCCATTTCAAGGCAAGTTCCAAACTAGTCTCATAAACCAAAACATATACAATGTTTTACAACTTAAGACATATATAATGCCCTTAAAGTTCAACAATTTTACAAAATTCTCAAAATATGATTACACATCAACAAACATGTCCAGATATTTCTCACGGACTTCCAACTCACGTTCCCAAGTGGCTTCCTCCACTCCATGGTGTTTCCACAAGACCTTTACTAAGGGTATGGTCTTGCCTCGCAAGACTTGATCCCGCCTATCCAAGACCCGAACCGGTCTCTCCTCATACGAGGCATCCTCATCTACCTCTAAGTCGGTCCAATCCAACACGTGCGATGGGTCCGGCTCGTACTTCCGAAGCATACTAACATGAAAAACGTCATGAACCTTGGACAACTGTGGTGGCAAAGCCAAACGATAAGCAACCTCCCCAATCCTCTCAAGGATCTCAAAGGGACTGATAAACCGAGGGGATAACGTCCCACTCTTCCCAAACCTCATCAAACCTCGCCTCGATGATATTTTCAAGAAAACATGATCACCCGTTTCAAATGCCAAAGGCCTCCTCCTACGGTCGGCATAACTTTTTTGGTGACTCTGGGCTGTAACAAGCCTCCTACGGATAAGCTCAACTTTCTCCGTCGTTTCCCTCACTAACTCCGGGCCCAACAATGGTGCATCACCCACCTCGGCCCAACAAACCGGAGACCTACACGGTCGGCCATACAAGGCCTCAAACGGTGCCATACCGATACTAGACTGGAAACTGTTGTTGTAGGCAAACTCCACCAAGGGCAAGTGTCTCTCCCACATCCCACTAAAGTCAAGGACACAACCCCGAAGCATATCCTCAAGGATCTGAATAGTACGCTCGGACTGCCCGTCAGTTTAAGGATGATAAGCTGTACTAAAGGTCAACTTAGGCCCCGTTTGGGAACATGCTAATTTAGTAACTTTTTGGCTATTTGGTTAAAATATGAGCTAAAAAAACTAGTATGTTTGAGATGACTTTTTGGCTTTTTACGAAAAGATGTGCAAAAAGTAGAGAAAAAAAAGAATCTTTGACTTTTTGGTATGGGTTGTTGGCTTTTTGGCTAATTTAGTAACTTTTTGGCTTTTTGGCTAAAAGGGAGGGTTCCCAAACGAGGCCTTAGTACCCACGGCACTCTGCAAACTCTGCCACAACCTGGCAGTAAAACGAGGATCTCTATCTGAGACAATCGTCACTAGGACCCCGTGCAATCTCACTATGTCCTGAATATACAAGTCGGCAAGATGATCTATCGAATCTCTCACGCGCATAGGAATGAAGTGCACCGACTTAGTCAACCGGTCTACAATCACCCAAATAGCATCACTACCCCGCTGAGTCCTCGGAAGACCTACAACGAAGTCCATAGTGACATGCTCCCACTTCCACTCGGCAATAGGCAAGGGTTGTAACAAACCCGCTGGCCTCTGATGCTCGGCCTTCACTTGCTGACAAGTAAGGCACTTAGAAACGAAAACCGCCACATCCTTCTTCATACCCCGCCACCAGAACTGGCGACCCAAATCTCGATACATCTTAGTGCCTCCTGGATGCACCGCAAGGCGTGAATGGTGAAACTCTCGGAGTACCTCCTCTTGGCAAGACTCCGGCACAAACAAACGGTCTCGGTATCTCACGCTCTGGTCGGGATACACAGACAAACCCTTCTCAACCTTTCCACCGGAGATCTTCTCCCGGAGGGATTCTACCTCAAGGTCACCCCCCTGTGCCTCTAACACTCGACTCACTAGTGTAGGCTGCGCAACAACAAAAAACAAGGTCGCAGCCTTAACGGATTCGCCCAGACGCAAATCAAACTCTCCAAGCGCCCCCAACATCTCCCATTCCCGGATGGCTATACAAGCTACATCACTAATGAATTTCCTACTAAGGGCATCGGCCACAACATTGGCCTTTCCCGGGTGATAGTGCAACTCAAAATCGTAGTCCTCAATGAACTCCATCCACCTTCTCTGCCTCAGATTCAAGTCTCTCTGTGTAAACAGATACTTCAAACTTTTATGGTCCGAGAACACCTCGAACTTCTCACCATACAGGTAATGCCTCCACTTCTTCAAGGCAAAGATTATTGCTGCTAACTCTAGGTCATATGTGGGGTAATTCTTCTCGTGCATTTTCAACTAACGTGAGCCTTAGGCTACCACTTTCCCCTCTTGCATCAACACACAACCCAAACCCTCTCGTGAGGCATCACAATAAACCGCATAACCTAACCCTCTCTCCGGAATAATCAAGACCGGAGCGGTGGTCAATCTAACCTTCAACTCTTGGAACGACTTTTCACAAGTCTCACTCCATACAAACTTGACCCCTTTCCGCGTCAACCTAGTCAACGGCGAAGCTAGCCTGGAGAAATCTTTCATAAACCGGCGGTAATACCCAGCTAATCCCAGAAAACTGCGGATCTCAAAAACACTCTTAGGCTGTGCCCAATCTTGCACCGCCTCAATTTTGGATGTATCAACAGACACCCCTTCCCCGGATACCACATGGCCTAAGAACTTGACTTCCCCTAGCCATAACTCACACTTCCCAAACTTGGCATACAGCCTATGGGCTCTAAGCAACTCAAGCACCACACTCAAGTGTTCTTCGTGCTCCTCCTCCGAAGGTGAATAGATAAGAATGTCGTCCACGAAAACGACTACAAATCGATCTAAGAATTCCCGGAAGATCTGGTTCATCAAGTCCATAAAGACTGCCGGTGCATTGGTGAGCTCAAATGGCATCACCAAAAACTCATAATGGCCATACCGCGTACGGAATGTCGTCTTCGGAATATCCTCCTCCCTGATCCTCAACTGGTGGTAACCCGATCTCAAATCTATCTTAGAGAAACAACGGGAATCCTTCAACTGGTCAAACAAATCATTAATACGGGGCATATGGTACTTATTCTTGACCGTAGCCCGATTCAACTTCCGGTAATCGATACACAATCTCAAGGCACCATCTTTCTTCTTAGCAAAGAGGGCCGGTGCTCCCCACGGCGAGACACTAGGGCGAATAAAGCCCTTATCCAGCAATTCCTGGAGCTGAATCTTCAACTCACTCAACTCGGCTGGGGTAAAACGATAAGGTGCCATAGAAATCGACGCCGTGCCGGGCACTAAATCAATGGAGAACTCAATCTCACGGTGAGGTGGCAAACTAACGAGATCCTCGGGAAAAACATCTGAATACTCACAAACCACTCTCGGTAACACAATCTGGGTCTCATCACACTCACTACTCAAAAGGCTAGCAAGAAGACCACCAAGCTCACTCCGCCCTCGCGGATCATACACCGGTGGCAACACACTACCAACCCGATCCCCCAGAAAATGGAAACACTCCCCGCTCAAGGTACATACGGTGACCCTCTGGCGGTAGCAATCAATAACAGCCCAGTATGACGATAGCCAGTCCATACCCAAAATAACATCAAATCTCGACATGGGCATAACTACAAAAGGAAACGGAAGCCGACGATCGGCGACCTCTATATCACAACCTCTACATCCTTGTTTCAAAATCAACTCACCCCCAATAGGTGACACTACACAAATAGGAGCTGCTAACTATGCCAACTCTAATCCCAAAACAGATGCAAATGCAGCAGATACAAAAGAATGAGATGCACCCGTATCTATCAATACACTAGCAACCGAGTTGCAAAACAAGAAGGTACCTCTCACAACTGATGGAGTAGGTACAAGATCCTGCGCGGTAACAGCATACACGCGCCCTGAAGGCCCCTGATCCACCTGCTCACCCCTCGGAGCATACGACTGCTGCACAGACTAGGACGACGAAGCTCCCGGATTGGCCCTCGAGACTTGCACAGACTGAGCTGGCTGAAAACCCTGCGTCTGCTTAGAACCAGACGCACCCGAAGTGGCACTCAACTATGGGCAAAACCTCTTCAGGTGCCCAGGCTGACCACACTGATAACAAGACAAGGACTGGCCCCTGCCCTGACTCTGGCTCTGCGGTCTAGTTGAAGATGAAGCAGCTCTCTGACCTCCTCCCCTCTGTGGGCAGACCGAAGCCTTGTGGCCCAGCTGACCACACTTGTAACAGGTGAAATCCCCCTGATTGCCTCTCCCCGAGCCTGCACTCGGCACTGGAAAGGTCGATCTAGCAACGCCACCCTGAGACTGCTAGCATCCCTCTGTCTCCTGCCATCACCCTTACTATCCTAGCTCCTTTTGGAGCCTCTCTGTCCTCCTTCCTCCTCCTGTATCATGATCTCCATATGGGCTGCAGTATCAACCAGACGCCCATAATCTCGAATCATAGACCCGCCAACTCTCATCTTGAGTCCATGCCTCAATCTCCTCTCAAACTTGATACACTGGCGTTCCTCGGACGCCACAAGCTCATGTGCAAACCTGGACAAGCTACTAAAAGCAGCCTCAAACTCGGCCACTGAAGAACTCAACTGCAAAAGCTGGCAGAACTGGTCTCTCAACTTCTCCCTAACTGCTGGAGATAAGAACTTCTCCTGGAAGGCATTCACAAAAGCCTCCCAAGTGCCATCCAAACGGCCCTTCACGAACTTCCACCACTGACCCGCATCCCCCTTAAGCTGGAAAGATGCCAAGGTCACTTTCAATGCTCCGTCCTCGATGCCAAGCATCTCGAACATCTTGCTCATCAGTTCCAACCACTCGTCAGCCTTAAGTGGCTCATTCGAATTTCCAACAAACTCGTCCGGATTAGACCGGAAGAACTCCCTCTTCAAGAAGGAAGGCCCTACATAACCAACCGGGGCCTGCACTTGACCCTGAACTGGATTCTCAGCTCTGAGAATTCTCATAGACTCCCTCAAAGCATCGACTATCCCATGGGCTAAAGCGCCCATAGCCTCCTGACCTGCTGGCTCGGCCACATTGGCCTGGCCAACCCCTTCCTGCTGCGCCGGAATATCATCCGGTAAAGGCATCTCCTGCCTGCCATGCCTACCACGTCTACCTCCTCGTCCTCGTCCTGACATCCTAATAAAGGTAACGGAGCACGTTAGCACATTCACAAATGTGCCGAAGCTATAACACTCGCGTCCTAATGCATGGACAACTGTAATTCACTCCACGTAAGCACATAAACACATAAGCGCTTACGAATTTTGTTTCCGGATAATGATAGTCCCAAGGCGTTACTAGAGTTCCGGTTAGAAACAACATTGATCAAGTGCTTTTCCAACAAGACTCACAAAAACCCAAGGATCCAATCAACATCCTAGAAACTAAATCCCATACCCAAGTAGTCACATAAACATGTTATCATATAAGCACATCACATTACACATAAGTCTCTAACAAGCGAGACAAACCTATTGTGATACGAATCACTTCCCACATACCCAAAGTATTCGAACCTGGTACGCTCTGATACCAAGTTGTAACGCCCTCAAAATAAACCCATAAATCAACCGACGATAACATGCTCAGACATAAGAAAATAAAACATAATTGTATTCCATCAGAGTAATCTTTACAAAATGTATTACATGTTGACGTCAAAAGTAAATGCCCTAAGGGCTTACAACTTTCCAAGTCAACACTTGGTTACAAAAAGAGAGTGCTAACTCTATACAAAGAAAGCCCTTGGCTTGATATACATGTAATACAACCAAAAACACAAAACGGTCCAACAGTCCCAAGCCTCCCAAGCTACGTCCTTGGAGGTGGCATGCTACCTGTACCTGAAAATGATGTCCCATATAGGGTGAGCCACAGCCCAGTAGGAATATACTAAACCAACTATAAACAATGACTAAAATAATAGCATTCAACAGATGGTCCATACTTATATTCCAACTCATTCCATATTACCGTTTCATGACAATTATAACCATGTTACATTTCACTTTCCGTTTCTTATTCAACTTTGAGTTTGAAAAACAAGGCTCAGAGCCTGGCCATATAATTTAATGAGACTATAACTCATTACCAAAACACTTTCGAAATTCATGACGGATACACATTTTGGTGTTGTATCAATAACACATAAACCACTTCCTTACTTTACAAGTGATACACATTTTGGTGCTGTATCGATATAACATAGAAACACTTCTATACTTCACAATTGATAATGATATACATTTTAGTGCTATATCAAATCCAACACACACTTCCATACTTCACCATGATACACATTGTAGTGTTGTATCAATATCACACAAATTCCGATTTAGAGGTCCATCCCTTATCTTCCCCTAAACCGTGGAGTACATCCCCTATCTCCTCCCACACAACACAATGTATACAAACACAGATCATATACATCATCAATCAATACATAAAGTTAATGTATTTTTCAACCGTCATATTCGATGACACATTCCATTAATTAGTTTTAGTTTGCCTAATCATCATGCATTGTCTACAACAATCAAGACTATCATCCACCGATAGCCCAAAGTAGTTATTCCTAAACAGGCAATAAATGCACCAACTGGATAAAATATCAACATTCATCTAGGTGAGCGATAAATTAATCCAACTACACCCTTTAATCCCAAACCTTTCCAATTTGAATATTTCTTATTCAATTTCTCATTTCCCAAAATTAATTATACAAATTAATTTATCAATAATTAGGGCTTTTTCCCATAGTTACAATATCAACCCTAAGGTTCCATTTCCCTCAATAATCCCACACCAAGTCCATTTTCCAATGTATTACATACATAAAGGTTTTAAACTTTGAAAACCCCTCTTTTGAAAATTACACAATGACCCCAAACTTTTTCGAAATTACCTAACAATCCCCAACATATTGAAATACCAAAATTTAAAGACAAAGCTCATAAGATGGAGTAGGATATCCCTATCTCGAAGTTAGAGCTCAAACGGAGAAGAAGACCAAAACCAAAGTGCTCCAAACTCCAAACTTTTCGGATCAAAACGAAGCCCTCGACGATCAACACAACTTTTACAAAGGCCGAAGGAAAGGAGAACACTCTAACTAGATCAAACCCTAGAGAGAAGGGAGTTCCTAGAGAGAGAAGCTCTCAAAATCAATTTTGGGAAAGTAAGAGAGAGAGAAGAAAAGTGAAAAGTGATTCAAAAATGCCTAACTGCTATCTGATATACGACCGGTCCGCTCATGCGGAAAACACAACGCTCGAGCGTCAAGAACAAAAAAACATGGTCCGTTCGAGCGCCAAGACACAAAGATAAAGTACATCCGCTCGAGCGCGAAAACCTGTCCGCTCGAGCGTAGATTCCCTTCTCCCAGAGCTTTCATAGACAAAGCACTACCCGCTCGAGCGCAAAAAGGTCTGCTCGAGCGCAACCCGCTCGAGCGTAAGAAAACTCGCTCGAGCGTGAAAAACACACCTGCAGAAGTTTTGCAGAGGCACGAAATACCGGGAGTGTGTAAACTCCGCTCGAGCACAAGAAGACCCGCTCGAGCGGACAACCCAAAAGCAAACTCCGCTCGAGCGCAGAATGACCCGCTCGAGTGTAACACCAAAACTCTGGGCAACAACACTTGAGACCAAAACTCAACCTACCTGTTCAAAACACGCTCAACACATCCTAAAACTCAAACATATGGAATTAAAGGATGACAACAAGGTATACTACCACCAACTCCACGGAACCAACGTCCGGAACACAACAAATACAGAAAGGGAAAACTGGAATCGCTATATTTTTCTTGCTGATACAACCACCCATTTGTGCAACCTATCTCTTCAACAAAACCTAGATCAAAAAAGAAAAAAAAAAACAGATCAAAAAAGAGGGTATACACAGATGATTTTCTTGTAAAAAACCAAGTTATACCCAATAAATACACTCTTTACATTTTCCCAATTTTCCCTGAAAATCCATTGCAGACCCTCCGAAAATGCATTGATATCAGCAAAGGTGGTGGTTGGATTTGGATTTGGAAGAAGTAGAAAAAGACATGGCTACTAAGACCAAAACTACTGTTGTGAAAGTCAAGCCCCACAGTCAAGATGGTTCTTCAAAGCCCAAGTTTGATTCATCTCTCACCAAAAAGAAGATTTTTGAGAGCTCAATCAAACGCCCTGTTGATTCAAAGTCTAAATCTACCACCACTGTCTCAAAAACTGAGGTACCCATCTGCTAAAAATTCATTATTATTCTTTGATGGAATCTGAAATTGGGCAATGAAATAGCTTTATTTGGTTAAAGAGGAGGTTGACCGAGGGGTCGATTTCTTAGTGTAAAATTTTTACAAATTTTTGCTTGAGGTGATCATCCGGGAGGATGTCCGGCCGGTCGTCCGGTGGGTCCATACTCAACGGCTATACATAGTAAATTTGTGAAAGGTGCAAGACATCTTCAGTTTGGTGAAAATTTTAAGGCGTTCTTGATTTGATACTGTTTTGGTGAAACTGTTGGAGCACAAAAAGTACCTCTTTTTCACCAAATTTGAATTTGATGATGGATTTAGTGAATGGTTGGAGATGGTCTAAGAAGTATAAATATTTTGTGAATTTTTTTAATTCACCAAATACAAAAAATTATAAAAAAATAAAAAATTCAATACATTATCTTATTTTGTTGTATTCAATGATTTTTTTTTAAAAAAACTTTTTGTATAAATTTTATACTTTTTAAATATATCTAGATTAAATTGATCTACTCTAGATATAATGGTGGGAATAAAAATGAAAAATTATATTCATATATAAAAATTTATACTAAAAAATATCATAAAAATATTGTGATAGTGATATTGTTGTAAATATAAATCATGTTTATGGATTTTTTGTTTTAAAGTGAAAGGTCACCATTAAGTTATATTATTATGTTTGCAAATTCTATATAAAATTTATGTTTATATATTATCACTCAATAAGAATATGTTCAGGTAGAATTTAATGATGTAAAATTGTAGAATGTAGTCATGATGATAGGAAGAAGAAATGGTAGGGAAAAAGGCAAACTAGTCATTTAGAAAATTTTAGGACATGTGCAAAATACCGTCCAATTTGCTAAAACCGCACTGATTCGCATCGATCCGCACCGCTTTAACCGCTAATTGCGGTTTAAACTTTAAAATTTATAATCTGTCAACCGAACCGCTCCACTATAGTTAATACATATATATTTTTTAACTTCCAATGAAATATCAATGTAAAAATAAGTGTGAGAGAGATTTAAGATATAAAATTTATGACAAATTAGTGGTTATATATATAAAACATATTATGTAAAATTACTTTGTGTTATATATCAAAAAAATATTATACAAATTAGTGTTATATATTATGCAAATGTATAATAATTAGTTAGAATATTCTTCAATCTGTCAATCCGCCAAAAACCGCCCAAACCCCAATTTGTCAATCCACTAATCCTCTAACCCGTCATTCGGTTTATAATTTTACTCTCAAACTGCCTAAATCGCACCGCGCACATCCCTAGGCATGACATCAGCAATTCATGGGGCAATTTGCAATGAGATTATAAATCTCAGGTAGAAAACATAATTTTTCAAATGTAAGGAAGGAATTTGTATTAAACAGAAATCTTAAGGGGTGTCAGTGTAATTTACCCTAAAATTTTACAGCTACAAAAGCACTAAAAAATAATAAATTCACATTTAGGAATGTGGCTGAAATAAATAATAAATTCATATTTAAGAATCAATGTGACAGTGAATGAAAAAAATTCCTTGACAAATACTCCTTTAAACCATTTTTGTTTTATCAATAAATCCATTGACAGATATTCCTTTAAACCATTCTGTTTTATCAATAAATTCATTGATAGTTATGACTTTTATAGATAAAACCCAAACAGATAATATTCCTTTATACCACCAGTATTGGGTACTCAGCCTTTGTTTGAGGTGATCCCTGTCGATTGCTAATTATTCATTTTCCTTTTTATTTTTATTTTTTGTGGGTCTTATTTAAAAAAAAAAAAAAGTAGATTGATTAATAAGTCCTGTTTTTTGAATTTGTGATCTATATAGTTCTTTATGTTTTTTTTCATGTGATCCATTTAGTCTTTTTGGATTCAAGGGAAGCAACAGTCATCTTTTTTGGTTTAACTCATACAAAAAATTACGTTTTTTATTTTCACTGAATTTTTTTAATATTTTAAGCAATTTTTTTATTTTTTAGATACAAATATACTTAAGAAGTATAATATTTTGTGATTTTTTTAAAAAAATTCACCAAATACAAAAAATATAAAAATTCAATACATTATCTTATTTTGCTATATTCAATAATTTTTTTAAAAAGTTTTTTGTACAAATTTTATACTTTTTAAATATATCAAGATTAAATTGGTCTACTCTAGGTATCATGGTGGAAATAAAAATGAAAAATTATATTCATATATAAAAATTTATACAAAAAAATATCACAAAAATGTTTTGATGGTGATTTTGTTGTAAATATAAATCATGTTTATGGATGTTTTGTTTTAAAGTGAAAGATCACCATTAAGTTATATTATTGTGTTTGAAAATTCTATATAAACTTTATGTTTATATATTATCACTCAATGAGAATATGTTCAGGTAGAATTTAATGATAAAAAGTTATAGAATGTAGTCATAGTGGGTGTTTGGGAAGTTGTTATTTTAGTAGGTTTTTTTAGTTTTTGATTATTTTAGGAGGTTAAAATTTTTGTGTTTGGGAAGATAATTGGGTTTTTTTGTAGTTGGATGTGATGTTTGTGAGAGAAAAAGTGAAATGATTATAGATTTGATGTGATATTTTG
Source organism: Camellia japonica (assembly GCA_030407325.1). Taxonomy (NCBI): domain Eukaryota; kingdom Viridiplantae; phylum Streptophyta; class Magnoliopsida; order Ericales; family Theaceae; genus Camellia; species Camellia japonica. Next base: position 35,106,861 of record JAPPVO010000014.1, read on the forward strand.
TCTGAATTTTTTTTTTTTTTTTGGTTTTTTAACCAATTTTGTCTTTTAGTGTTTTTTTTAGCACAAAAAAAAAAAAAAAACGCCCCAAACACCGCCATAATGATATAAAGAAAAAATTGTAGGGAAAATGGCAAGCTAATCATTTAGAAAATTTTAGGACATAACATCAGCAATTCATGGGGTAATTTGTAATAAGATTACAAATCTCAAAGAGAGAAATGTAATTTTTCAAATCTCAAAGAGGAATTTATATTAAATAGAAATCTCATGGAGTGTCAGTGTAATTTATCGAAAAAGTTTACAGCTACAAAAGCACCAAAAAAATAATAAATTCACATTTAGGAATGTGACGAAAATAAATAATAAATTCATATTTAAGAATCAATGTAACGGTGAATGAAAAAAATTCCTTGACAAATGTTAGTGACAAATACTCCTACTCATTGACAGATATTCCTTTAAACCATTTTTGTTTTATCAATAAATTCATTGACAGATATTCCTTGAACCATTTTGTTTTATCAATAAATTCATTGATAGTTATGACTTTTATAGATAAAACCCAAACAGATAATATTCCTTTATACCATCAGTATTGGGTGCTCAGCCTTTGTTTGAGGTGATTCCTGCTGATTGCTAATTATTCATATATATATATATATATTTTTGTGTGTGTGTGTGTGTGTGTGTCTTATTAAAAAAAAAAAAAAAAAAAAAAAAAGGAGATTGACCAATAAGTTTTGTATTTTGAATTTGTGATTCATATAGTCTCACATTTTTTATTGCGATCTATTTAGTTCTTTTGGATGTGTAATGACTCATTTAACCACTACATTGGAGTGTGACATTTGAAAAAAATATACTAATGTTATGTTTGGTTGGGGAATTTGAGAAGGAATTTAGAAAGAAAAAGAGAAAAGATGTGTGAAACTAAGTGAAATGCAAGCATATTTTATTCACATTTCACCTACATTTTCCTTTTCCCTTTTCAAATTGCTTCCCAAGTCCCTCAACCAAACACAGTGTAGAGAATTTTTTAGTGTCACATCATACTCGCCTCGTTAAAGTGTCACATTTAGGAAAAGTACACTAATGAGTTTTTAATTTTTTTGGAGTGTCACATCATATCCATCACATTAGAGTGTCTCATGTTACATTTGGGAAAAGACCACTAAGGAGTTTTTAATTTTTTTGGAGTATCACATGTAATTTTTTTGGGGTGTCACATCATATCCGCCACGTTGGAGTGTCACATGTTACATTTGGGAAAAATATACTAAATTTTTTTTAGTTTTTTTGGAGTATCACACCATACTCAACACGTCGTCATATTTAGAAAAAGTACATTAACAAATTTTTAGTTGTCACATTATATCCGCCACATCATTACATTTAGAAAAAGTATACAAAGGATTTTTTTAGTTTTTTTGGAACATTATACCCATCACGTTGGAGTGTTACATGTTACATGTTACATTTGGAGCTTTAGTAAGGTGGGAGAGAGAGAGAGAGAGAGAGGAGTGCGGGTCCTACCTTCACATGGGCACTCTCCGCGTCATTAGAGTTGAATTAAAGCTCTCAAATTAAAGCTCTCAAACATTATTCGACAAATAAATAAGGGTAAGGCTTGGTGTTTGTTTAAAGGCACTAACTTCCCTCCAGTCCGGGATTGGAGGGTACTATTGGGCCCGTAGGGGTCCACTACAGATCCCGTTTCTATAATCCAAACCGTTAATGTGTAGAACTCATCGAGTACTATATGTCTATAAAAAAATCACATTGATCGGATATCGATAGCTACGTGATCAAATTAATTTTGTATAACAAAAATAGACGGTGAAAAAATAAACGGTTGACAAAAAAATGATCCAATGAGATAGCTATCATTATTCGATCAACATATTTTTTATAATCATATAGTACTTGACGAGTTCTGCACATTAAATTGTTCGGATTATCAAAACGGAACCTATGGTAGGCCCTCACGGGCCTATCAACACCCTCCAACCTGATATGAGGCTGGAGGGAAGCCAGACCCTTGTTTAAAATGTAAATTATTTTATCTAATTTGAAAAATTATAAATATTTTATTGTTATAATTTTTTAGTTAACAAAATTAATTAAAAAAATAATAAAATTATTCTGGAGATGTGAGTTGACTTTTTGATTTTTTGACTTTTTAGCTATTTTAGCCTGGGATTAAAAAGTTTCGCTTGGGATGGACTTTTTGGATTTTTTGACTTTTGTAAGAGAAAAATGTAATGATTATAGATTGGATGTGATGTTTTGTTTTAGTGGGCTAAAAAGCCTATTTTGTATTTTTTGTGACTAATATAGCCAAAAAGCCCTAGGCTTTTTCTTTCCAAACAGAGGCATAATAATAAAATTATCTAAATTATTAATTAAAATATATTTTTGATGTCATTAAAAATTATTAATTGACTTGATGATTTATTAATAAAAGAAGTCATTTGTTATGAAATTATAAACCTCAAGAGTTGAAATGTAATTTTCAAAATCACAAGAGACGATTCATATTTTAAACAAATCTCATAAGTGTATTTTTAATTTACCCAATAAATAAAAAATTAATATGCTACTCACTCCAGTAGGTTGATTTAAATTTTACTTTAATATCTATAGTTTTAATTTAAACAATATAGTCCTAACACTTTAAGTTTAGTTTTAATTTGATCATTCCGTCTAAATTTTGGTTAATTTTATGTACGTATGCACCTTAGAAAATTGACAAGTCTCTAAAAATTATTAATTTTAACCTCTAATTTAGATAAAATAATCAAACTGAAACTATAAAAAATTGACAAGTGTTTCGAAATTATTAATTTTAATATCCATTTTAAACGAAAAGATCAAATTAAAACTAAACCTAAAGTGTAATGATCAAATTGTTCAAATTAAAACTATAGAGACTAAAATAAAATTGGGTCAAACTACAATGGAGATAACTGCAATTAACCCATAAATAAATAAGGGAAATATCACATCAGTGAAATGTTGAAAAAATAATTACAAATCAATAAAAAAAATTATAAATAATTAAAATTATAAATTTTTTCATAAATATATTTTTCTTTCTACATTCCACTAGAGTGTAATTCCTCCCAAATAAATAAATAAATAAACTTTCCATTCAGTGCACTTTTTCTTTTCTTTAACAATTTTAATAGGGTGAGAGCCTCGCCAATCTTTATAGTGCTATGGAAAGAACACTATTTGGTTGTTTGATTGAGTTTTCAAAATTTATTTTGAAAAATAAAAAATTATCTTGATAGAAATAAATATAAAATATATATTTTAAAAATTATTTTTTACATAAAAAAATAAAAAATTATATAAAAATAATGAATGCTTCATTTTTAAATTTTTTTTTACCAATTAATTTTTAGAATTAAAAAAAAAATTTAAAAAGTCAACAAAATATAATAATATATAAACATGTCGAAGAAAAGATGGTGAAAAGGTATTAAAAATATAACGGAGGTGGAGAAGTAGTGGAAAGGCAAAAAAAAAAAGGATATTTTGATCCTATTATAAATATAAAAAAAAAAAGATTATCTTCGGTTCCAAATGGATGATTTGAACCATATAGATTAGGAGAAGGGGATACTGTTGTGCCTTAAGACACAACAGTAACTGTTGTCCCTTTGTGAGAGTTCTTCCTGAGTATTTTTTGATAATCTAAACCGTTCATATTGTAGGGTTCGTCGAGTAAATCATTCATACAAAAAATCAATTTGATTGGATATCTGTAACCCTATAACCAAAGCACATTTGTTTCTATTAAAATTAACGGTTAACATAACTTTCATAAATTTTTAAAAATAATTAGGACCTAATCACAGGTTATGAATATCCGATGAACTTGATTTTTACAAGAATAATATTATGGATGAACTCTACAATATGAACAGTTCAGATCAACGAAAAACACTGGAAGAAACCTCCCACAAGGGGACAACAGTTACTGTTGTGCCTTAAGGCACAACAGCACCCCCTTATCCTATAGATCATTTATGTAAAAAAAGTCAAATTGATTCGATAACCATAACTATGTTAATTTATCTAATTTGTCTCTTGAAAAATAGATATTTTAATTTTCAAATAATATTTTTTATTTTTTATTTTAATTTTTTTTTTTTGGTAAATAAATGCTATAAAATAATATGGTTATGGTCATCGGATTGATTTAATTTTTTCATGAATGATCTAAAAGTTGTCTTTAAAAAAATTAAATTATCAAAACAAAATCCGTAATGAGCCTCACAAATCCAAACAATACAATCTGTGGATTGGAGAAAAGCTTTTCTTTATAAAAAAAAGAAATTAATAAAATTATTTGTCCTAGAAAAGCTTCTGCAATAATCTCCTTCTTGCAATAATCATTGCAATGGTAATTTAACGGGTGTTCAAGGGAAAATTATTGTTTGCTCCTAGGGCAAGTTGAGGTGGTGTTCTAATTTTGTTATTATTAGTTGAATCAGTGGGACTTTTCACATTTCTGTCTCTTTTTTAGAGGCAATGGGACATTTGTCTCTCAATGAATGATGTGGAGTAATACTCTAAAACCAACCAATAACTTCTCGTGTTCAAGGGTTGTTTAAAAATAATTTAAAATTAATTGGGTAGTCAAACCATTATAAGATAATCTTAAAGGATTAGGTTTCTTTCATGTTTATATCTCAACACGAGAGAACTTGAGAAGCCCATGGATTCCACCATAGGTCTCGTTTTAATCATCTAAACCGTTTATTTTTTAGAACTAGTTTGGTAGAATATTCATGTAAAAAATAAAATTATCGGATATCGGTAGCTATATATTTAAATTAAATTTGTATTACAAAAAATGCATGGAAATTCTTGAAATTATATTTATTGTCTATTTTTTTAAACTAATATGATTCAAATATATAGTTACCGATATTCAATTATTTTATTTTTTGTATGAATATTCTACTCAACAATTCCAAAAAGGCTAACGGTTTGGATCATAGAAGTTGGTTCCAAAATGGATGTTCCAAAATTGGTTCCAAAATAGACTTACCAAGCCTAAACACTCTCTCAAGTTGAGATGACAATTTGAGAGAAGCCAAACCATCTTGTAATTGTATTGCAAAGGATTGTTATAGACAATCCTATTCCATTTTAAATATTTTGGCCATGCAAACTATGCCAACTAAAGCTTTGATTATATCAGTAAGAAAAATAATTTATGTTACATACATATATATATTTTAAATTTTTGAATGAATTACACTTATCACTCCTATAATTTAATTCAAATTTTACTTTAACCCCTATAATTTTAAATTAAACAATTAAGTACTTATGCTTTAAATTCAGTTTCAATTTAGTCATTTTATCCAAATTTTTGTTAATTTTGATATGTATATACTTCAAAAACCTGACAAGTGTTTCAAAAATGTTAATTTTAACTTCCAACTTGAACTAAATGATCAATTTGAAACCAGAATTAAATTGAAAAGATCAAATTGCTCAATTTAAAATAATTAGAATCAAAATACAAGGGTTAAAAATATAATTTATCCTAAATATTTTTTATACTTGGTTTGTTATTTGAAACTAATCATTAAAAGAAGTTAATAACAAAGAGTAAAATCTTTGTAATAGAGTATGGTGTATAGAACAATGAAAAAAATTGATGAAATTTAATATTGCTCTATATATAAGATCTAATACACATGTCTATGGCTGCTGCTTCTTTTCCTTCCTTTTTTTTAAAAAAAAAAAAAAAAAATTAGTCCATAATAATTTAATCGAAAGGTCAGTTTAATCCATGTAATCTTAATTTGAACAATTTGAACTTTACACTTTTAGTTTTGTTGCAACATGATCCCTATGTGACATGAAACAAAACATATATTTTAAGGATCAAAATGATACAAAACATATACTTTAGGGATCAAAGTCATGCAAGTGTATATATAACCTACTAAAACTAATGTACTCAATGAAATAGTCATTCAATAGAAGTGTATAACCTACTAAAACTTCCATGTATTTAATATAACAATATATGGCTTAAGCTGCCACAATCTCAATATTTTTTTTGATCAGCACAAAAAAAAAAATAAATATATATATATATATATATATTGAGATTGTGGCAGCTTTAAGTCATATATTGTGGCGATAGAAATCCATACACCATATTTTATAGATCTTAAGAAAGTTCCACAATATTATATCTACAATCTTGTAATATAACGCTGTGTTTGGTTATGAGATTTAAGAAGAGATTTGGAAAAATAATGGGAAAAAGTATGTGACATTAAGTGAAATATATGTATATTTTATTCACATTTTACCTATCTTTTTCTTTTTCTTTTCCAGTTCTCTTCCCAAATCCCCCAATTAAACCTAGCATAAGAGAAATATTCATGTATCAAGATCATTCATTTAACAAATTCTATTCCAAAATACACATCACATGTAGCAACTAGTTCCAAAATACACGTCACTTGTAGCAATTAGTTCCAAAATATTTGTTTCAAAACACAAGTGCCAAAATAAAAGTCCCAACTCATTTTAATCTGCAAATGTAACAACTAGTTCCAAAATATTTGTCTCAAAACACAAGTACCAAAATAAAAGTCCCAAAAAGCATGCATCTTCTACATATGGTCCATCCAGCTCCCTTCAATTTGTTAATGTAACAACTAATTCCAAAATATTTGTCTCAAAACACAAATGCCAAAATAAAAGTCCCAAAAAGATGTGCATCATCTACATGGTCCTTATAAGGGACCATCATACATTAGGGACTAAAATTGTCTTTTATCTTTGTTCAAATAAAAATTATAAGGACTAAAATGAAATTTCATTTCATTTCAAGCCGCCAGTACCAAAGTCTGAAACAATGATGCCCTTCGGCTTATGTGAATTTGTCTATTTCTTGATAAAGTTTTATAAGTAGGAATGGTTTGAGCCAGCTAAGCTACATTGCAAAAGAGAAATTTCTCATTTTGTGAGTAAGAGAGAAGGAGGAGAAGAAAAAGATAGAAACATGGCAAAAGCAACAAAAAAAACCATGTTTCTAAAATTGTTTTGATACTGTCTGTACTTCTCATCATCACTATAGACGAACCCATATCAATCATTGGTGGTAACTGGTAAGTCTCCTTTTCCTTCATATATATCCTGAAAACAATAAAAACACAAGGGAACTGTAATTCTCCTTTTTTTACTTTTTTTTTTTATTTTTTTATTTTTTACTTTTAGAAAAGTGCAAGTGCACAGAATGTCATCATGATGGAAATTCATCCTGCATGAGGCCACATAAATGCAATACTTTCTATGCATTTTTATTTTATTTTTTGTAAGAACTAGAAGGTTGTTGGCTTGAGTGAAGGTGTTCTTTTTGGGAAACATGGCCCAATTTCACTTCTTCCTTTTTGATTTCCTATGATTACTCAAGATTCGAATGAGTATTTAAAAACAAAAAAATTACAAAATATGGTGCTAGACATTTATCATAGACGGGATCCACATTCCACCAGCATGAATGCAATGTTTTATATGATTTTTTTTTTTTTTTGTATTTTATTTATTTATTTATGGTGGCAGCATTACTGATATGATAATGTTATGGTAATTAACAATGCCATATTTCCTTGCATTCTATGTTAATTTTATTTTGCAAATGTGCGGGGGTGAATTTCACATAGATAGAATCAAAGCTCCGTAATCAACTAGGTTGATTCAGGAATCATGACCGGCAAGCAAGAGAAAACCATAGGTGTTGCACGACTTGGGTTTGGCTAGAGAAGCACCTCCCTGATGGTAAAGTCAAGAATCCATGAAGAAAGGTTTGAAGAAAATGAATGCAAAGAATTAGGATTTTGAGGGTTTCAGTTTGTCTTCTAAAGAAGGGAAACGTAAACCATTTGATGCAGTACGAAAAAAGCTTAAAAGCCAAAAAGGCCAAAAAAATCAGGTTTTTACCATCTTTCCAAAAAAGCATGAAAACGTGAAGATCAAAATATGAAGAAACAAGAAAATCACTACTCTTCTATAACTCTGTTGAATCAGAAGATTACAAAAAAGGGAAAAAAAAAAAAGACACACAGAAAAATAATAGAATTCTCTCAACAAAATTGTATATCATAAATCAAAAACTAAATAATTCTAAAACTTACAACTATTATTTATTTATTTATTTATTTTTGTTTTTTTTGATCGGCAAATGTTAATTGTTAGTTGTTAGATTAGCACCTATGAAAAAAAATCTCTCCAGGCTTGACAAAGCACCTAAGTGCTTGCAACTATTATTTATAATATACGAGAATTCCTAAACCAACTATTACTTAAAAGAAAAATAAAATACTAAGCGACAAAAATAATTCTAGTAAAGGGATTCAGACCTCAGGCACATGTATGCTCAACCCATGCCCCACTAAGAGATCTAGCCCGTGATCCATTGGTTGCTCAACTCTATCCAGCCTTGCATGGTTGTTTTGACCCTCTTCAGCATACATGACCTTTTTTCATGTGTCGGGAATTTCCTATATCCACCACCCATATTCAAGTTTTGCCAATCAAGCGCGGGACGTACTACTGATTGATTCTAAACCAGTTTGACCGAGAATTACTTTTCCTAAATGGGAAAGCAAACAAATGGAATTCCAATAATTCGAGATCTGGATAGCGCATTAAGCTAAGCAGTAGAAATTGGACCTAAAGTGCCAATGCTTATCCGCCACCTCCTCTATTTATAGTTCAATTTTAATGCAACCACAATCCGATATTCAATTTTATGTTTCTTTATTGTTATCAGTAAAATTTTGAAGCCTATGTGTCATAATAAAGTCATTTCCTCCTCAATATTAAGATTATTATTCTTGTTCTACAGAAGAAGCCATGACTATTGTTGATACAAGTGGAACTCCAACTAAGCTTCAGGTTTGTGGATCACTTTGTTAATTTTACTCGTTTATAAAAGAAAAGGTCACATTTATTGTAAAAACATTTCATTTTTGAAAAACTTTAGTGTACTTATTTTTCTTTTTTTCTTTTTTCTACGTGTACTTTACTTTTTGGGGCATCTAAAAATAAATAAATAAAAAGTTACTAAAATATGCAAAAAAAAAAAAATTTGATTATTAAAAAACAAAAGAACAAGAAAAACAAGAAGCCAAAAAATAAAATTTGAAATCTATATAAAATAAAGTGATTGATTTGTTTTCCTGTTTATGATATTCAGGGAAAGTATGCTGCAATGGTAGTATGTTGGATTCTAGGGCTTGGGGCCCTTACCGCCTGGAACAGCATATTGACAATAGGAGATTACTACTATAAATTGTTCCCAGTAAGAATCGCAGAGTTAATTTCTAATTTTCAATCCTTTTTAAGGCTAAATGTCACTTTTTTGTATGCTAATTACAAAGTTATTTTTAAGTAATTTGAACATATATGTTTCTTCAAATTATGACTCTTGAGATCCTATCCTATATGTCAACTTACTATTTGAGAGGATGAGGTAAAGATTTTCTATATTGGCTTTGTTTAATGATAAATTATGGGTTAAGTTTTTTTCAAGTCCAAATCTAAACTTAAGAAATTAAGGGCAGCAGCGGTCGCAAGAATTGTGAAAAAGGGGGGCTAAAGCAAAATTATTTAAATTTTAGAGAAATTAAAGATTATATATAGATTTTGGGAACCAATATACTAGTTTATTTTATAAACACTCAAAATACATGAAAAGGAATGATTTTTCAAAGGTTTGGAGTGGCTAAAATACTAATTTATTTTATAATTATTAAAAATTGCATTTAAACAGTAAAAAAAATTCAAAATTTAGCATAACAAAAGTAAAATCATTTAGATTTTTCAGGGGTTGAAGTAAAATTATACAAATTTTCGGGCCAAAATGCAAAGTTCTTTTATAAATATTAAAAATTATATTTTAGAAGTACAATTTTCCAAAAGTTTAGGGGCGGTGGCTCCACCTGCCACCCCTTGTATCCACCCCTACTTGAGGACCATCAAGATAAAAAAATTTAGGTAGATTTGATAATTCTAGTCTTTTTTATTTTTATTTTATTGTGTTTGTCTTCAAGAAAATGGATGGATTTTTTCAAAGACATACCTATCATTTATTTTTTTGGAGATAAGCACGATAAAGAGAAAATGTTATGATTAACAGATCGACCTAACTTTTTTCAGAAATGATATATACTGAGAGCACTACAAAATTAACAACTTAGATTATCAAAACGGAACCATGGTGGGCCCCACGGGCCTGTTTCACATGCTTTGTCTTATTTTATTAACAATCAAAAAGTAAAAATTAAAAATACCCGTTTCACAACTTCTAAATAATAAGGTTTTTTTTTTTCTCTAATTTATTTAAGTTATTTTTACCTAATAAATTACAAATAAAAACTATATCATAATATAAATTTCTAAAAAAATAAAATAAATTATAATCAACTTAAATAAACTGCACTGGGACAATGTGGTTAGCATGGTTGATATTAATTTACATAGATAATGCCTTCAATAGCGTAACCATGTGAGCTCAATTGATAAATTCCGTATGTTGCTTCACATGCCTTCATCCGATCTCTTAGGCACCTATCAAAAATTGAGGCTATGTTTAGTTTGATTTTCAAAATATGATTTTCAGAAGTTTTGAAAAAAAATTTGAAATTAATTTAGTGAAAAATAATAATAAATCAAAAGCACTCATTCTTCTTTGGGAATTTGTTTTTAAGATCTCTGATATTAAAATTTTATAAGATAAAAAACATACAATATTTTCACCCCAACACAAAGCAATTTTAATTTTCACAGAGAAATTTCTCTGGTATAATCACAGAGAAATTTCATCGAGGGAGCTTAATTAATAATAATAAAAAAAACATATTGGACCCCTCCTACTATCCAAAGTTAGAGAGAGATGTTTCACTAATTTTTCTTTTTTTATATAGTTTTATGTTTTTTTTAGGGAAAAAATATTATTTTTGATATTTATTTTTGTTAAATTAAATTTAAATTTTTCAAAAACAATTCAGGAAATTGAGTTTCAAATTGAAATAATCCTTTTATTTTCTAATGGATTCAAATAGCAATTCTTTGTTTTTTCCCTCCTTGTAATCAAAACCCAATCTTGCACAGGGTTTTTCTTACCCCATTCAGGAAAGTAAACTTGAGATATATATTTGAATTTTTTAAGGTAATAAAGAGTTATGTATTTGATCACTTACCAATCTCAAATATTGAGTTTCTGTTTCATCTTGAGTTTTTAAATATATTTTTAAAATTTTTAATTCATATTTTTTATTTTTAGTGAACTTTTTAAATATTTTAGTCATTTCTTTGGAAGCACCTAATGTAGATTTACTTAAAAAGTAAATATTTGTGAATAAATCTTTAAAAAAATCAATAAATTCAAAAAATAAATAAAATTGAAGCGTATAGTATTTTTTAGTTTCTTTTTTTTTTTTTTTTTTTTGTATGCTTTAGTATTTAGTGAATTTTTAAAAAAAAAATTTAAATTTTTTTTTTTTTACAAATTTTGTATTTTTTAAGTGTATCATGATTAAATAGATCTAAAATGTATATATATATATATATATAAAAAGAGACTAAAATATTAAAAAATACTAAAAAATCAACAAATACATATTGAAAATCAAATTTTATTTTTAAAATTTTCAAACCAAACAGATTTTTTTTTTTTTTTTAAAATTCTAATTTCGTTTTTGCTTTTTTGAAGAGGTACCACCCTGCAAGGGTACTGCCCCTACTTTATCTACCATTTTCAATCGCAACAATGGGAATACTTTCACATAATGTGTCCAAGATTAAGACAAGGTGGCGCAATTTGACTGGATTCAGCCTTTTCTTCGTAGCTACTTTGGGCCTTTTAGTTGTAAGTACCTAATCACTTTTCAACTTCAGTCAATTCGAACTCTTTTATATGCATTAGGTTAGATTGATTTTAGGACAAAATCATTAATCAAATTATTTTCAATGGATTAAGAAACTTTTAACTCGCCGCCAATCATCCATTCTTAAAACTAGTAGAATATTTAGAGGTTTCAAACTCATGGTTTTAAAAAGGTTTTGGACGAGTTAAAAAAAATAATTATTTATTTCAAATACTTACACAAAACTCACAAATTAATCGAATGTGTGATGGGCACGCACTTGGGTAGAGAGTATGCCTGAGTCGTGCGGAGCCAGTTATTTAAAATCATATTTTACAAATCAATGAACAAAACAATCCAATTAAGATAAACATATGAGAAGAAAATGGAAAGTGAGTCACTAGGAAGAGAGAAAGAAAGAGGGAGATTTATGTGGGAACAAGCGTAATATAATTTTGAATAGAGTTATATTAGGGATTCTAAATAAATTACTAATTTTTTTTTATCAAATCTCTCATATGGGTGTGGGATTCACACACATGTGATTTGTGTAGGTCTCACACCTATATGAGAGGTTTGGTAAAAAATTTAGTAATTTATTTAGGATTCGTAACATTTTCCTTTTGAGTATGCATAGAGGTGAGGTAGGTCAATTTGACAAATTTTAACCCGTAGGTCAATCAATTCGCTCATTTTTATCATTTAACCTATACAACCGAATCTAACCCAACCCACCCGTCTTCTCAAACTTCCCAAATCTATTTAAGTCAATGTAGATTAACGAGTTAACTTCTTTTTTCTTTTCTTTTTTTTTTTTTCACATCTCGACTCTATTACTCTATTTGGTTCGTTAGAATGAGATAGAATATAATAGAATGATCATTTCTTAGGCCCCTATGAAATGATCATTCCATTATAATAGTAAATAATGATTCTATTCTAATCTATTTCAATTAACCAAATACTACTAATAAATTTTATCTGTCTTTTTTTTTTTTTTTTTTTAATTCTTAAATTATGTTTGACAGTTGGATTTAGCAACATCAGGGAAGGGAGGAATTGGAAATTATATTGGTATATGCATCATTGTAGCTGCATTTGGAGTTGCAGATGGCCATGTTCAAGGAGGACTGGTCGGAGACCTATCCTTCATGTGCCCTGAGTTCATCCAAGTAAGCCTTTGTGGTTCAGAGTTAAAATATTTTTAAGTTAATTATACTTAGCATTTTTATATTTTTATTACAATATCACTTTGATACCTCTAATTTTTATAAGTGATAATCAAGCCTGTATACTTTAAGTCTACTACACTTTTAATTTTGTTGACATCGGCCTTTGTTTTGGTGAAACGATTCAAAATTTACAAGAAAATAAACAAACATATATTTAAACATGATATGAAAGATAAATTATACTATCTGTCCTTGTAATTTAAGGAAAGTGCCACATTTAGTTTCCGTAGTCTCAATTTAAACAATTTAAACTCTACATTTTTAATTTTGTTGCAATGTGGTTGTTCCATCATATATATTTTTAAAATTTGAAAAGAAAAAAATCATATTCAAAACTATAGGGACCAAAGTGGTATAAATTACCCTTATCTAAAAATGGAACCTTACAATTGGGTTGGCCCTGTAGATAGACAGCGAGGTGACAATCACAACTGAAAGTGGAAGAATTAAAATAAAATTTTGATTAAAATACAAAAATAAAAATGCAAATGTAATTAATCCTATTGCTTTCTTCATTTCTAAGACTAGTTTTGGTTCATTTCTAGATATATGAATCAATTTGATTGGTTGATGAATATATAATATTGTTTGTAATGAATTTTTGCAGTCATTCCTAGCTGGTTATGCTGCATCAGGAGTTCTGGCATCTGCATTGAGGCTAATCTCAAAAGCAGTCTTTGATAGATCTGCTGATGGTCTTCGCAAGGGAGCCAGTATTTAATTCTCTCACTCTTTGCCTACCATTTCTTTTATTTTTTAAATCACATTTTTTTTTTAATTTATAATTTTTTTACTTTTTTGTTTTTATAGTCTGGTAAGATTAAAAAAGTATATATATGGTGGCACACTTCATGCAAAGGCATCTGATCATCTAAAATTTTAATACCGTAAACTGTCTGATTGAATTGAAAATCTAAAATTAGAAGTCCAGAGATTTGAGGGAAAAAAACTAAAGTAAGCACTCGTTTGGGAAGTTGGGTTGGGGTGGGTTGGGGTTAAAATAGTCATATAAAGACAAAATAGGTTTTTTAGTCTCAGACTAAAAATGTCACATTTAAACCATAATCATTTTATTTTTCCTCTCACAAAAGTTAAAAAAGCTAAAAAGACAACTCACATCCCAAACGAAACTTTCGAGCACAACTGCCTATTTAAGCTTTGTTTGGGAAGAAGTTTTTTTTGTCAAAAAGTCACTACATAAAATTAGTTTTTATTTATTTATTTATTATTTTTTTTATGCATCCTTTCACAAAAATGTCAAAAAAATAAAAAAAATAATAGGCATATGATCATCTAAGAAAATAATACCTTAAACTATATGATTGAATTGAAAATTTAAAATTAGAAGTTCGGAGATTTTAGGGGGGAAAAAAAAAGAAAAACTAAGCATTCATTTGGAAAGTTGGGTTGGGTGGGTTGGGGTTAAAATAGCCAAAAAAGACAAAATAAATTTTTTGGCCTTAAGTTAAAAAATGTCACATTCAAATCATAATCATTTTATTTTTTTTTCTCACAAAAGTTAAAAAAGCCTCAAACGAGGCTTTTTAGTCTCATGTTAAAATAGTCAAAAAATTAAAAAATTAAAAAACTAACTCGCATCCCAAACGAAATTCTTGGATACAATTGCCCATTTAAACCTTGTTTGGGAAGTTAAAGTTTTTTTTGTCAAAAAGTCCCTATATAAAATTATTATTATTATTTTTTTACGTCTTTTTACAATAGGTCAAAAAATAAGATTAAAAAGTTAATTTCCAAGCCAATCATTAATTGTTATAAGGGTATTTTGAAAAAGCCAAAAAAAATGATACACAAATATCAAGTTCAACCTTCCTTTTATAATAGTATAGATGAAAATCAGAAATTAGAGGCCGAGAGATTTAAGAGAGGAAAAACACACCCCCAAAAAAAGTGAATTTTAGGCATAACTGCCCACCTATAAGAGTATTTTGGGAAAACCAAAAAAAAAATAGCCACAAACACTAAGTTCAGCCTTCTCATTATATTAACTGCAGTCCGCATACACATTGTGTGTAATTTGAATAAATAAAAATAAAATAAAATATTTATTATATGTTGTGTTTAATTGAAGTGGGAAGATGAGAAATTATACAATGCTCTAAGAGCATTGTTTTATTTTATTTACAGGTTAACACTTAATCAGTTGTCTCTTAAAAGTGGGTGCCATAGTTTAGACTAATAACTATTAATTTGGAGCACCACTAGGATTTCCTCCACCACTTCCACTATCCTACCTCCTCCTTTAGCACCTGTGCCACCCAGGGCGTCCCTGGGCTAAGGCCATTCAGGCCTCTGCCTAGGGCCCAAAAAATTAGGCCAAAAAAAAGTCCCCAAAATTCATTATCTTATACTATATCAAAAATTTAAAATGGTCCAAATTTGTTTAACTAATTTAGGTCATTTTAAAATACCTCAAAAATTCTTTTTGGCCCAATTGATAAAACGCCCAGTTAAAAAATATTTACAAGTGTTAGTTGTTAGCC
Source organism: Camellia japonica (assembly GCA_030407325.1). Lineage (NCBI taxonomy): Eukaryota > Viridiplantae > Streptophyta > Magnoliopsida > Ericales > Theaceae > Camellia > Camellia japonica. The sequence goes on from JAPPVO010000014.1 coordinate 35,122,506, forward strand.
CAATTAAAAAAATATATATAAAATATATGTATATGTCTGTGGGGCCTATTTTTCTTTCTTCTCTTTTTATGGCCCAATTATGTATTTTTTAGTGGTTTTTAAATATTTTACGCAATTTTATTTATTTATTTATTTTATAGATACATCTAATTTAGAAACACTTAAAAACTATAATATTTGTGTTTTTTTTTTTAAAAAAAAAAACATAAAAAAGTTGCCAAATACAAAAAATATAAAAAAAATACGAATTACAAACTCAAATAATTATTTTTCAAAATTCTAAACCAAACAGGGTGATTTTTATTTTTATTTTTATGAATATCTAAAAGGCTCCAAAAAATTATTCCGTCTTAGGCCCTCGAAAACTCAGGGCTGGCCCGGTGCCACCTCCATTACCCCACTGCCAACCTAGTTTTATTTCTTCTCTTATTTTTTGAGGGTTAAATTACGGTATTCACCTTAATAGTTCGATAAAAAAATCCATTTTTATCTCTATTGTTTCAATTTTGAATAATTTGATCCTTACACTTTAAGTGTAGTTTCAATTTAGTCTTTCACCAAATTTTTTTGTTAATTTTATGTACGTATAGACCTTAAAAAATTGACAATTGTCCTAAAACTTTTTAATCTTCACTTTGAATGGAAGGACTGCATTGAAACTAAATTCAAAGCATAGAGGCTAAATTGTTCAATTTAAAATAATAAGGATTAAAGTGAAAATTTAGATCAATTTACCCCCTTTTTTTTTTATAACCCACAACCAATATTAATTTAGATAAGATATTTTGGACTCATCTCAGTGTTGGGGATAAATTCCCTCATTAAGCTCTAATACTTCTTGTTGGGGGATTAAACCTCCCCTTAAACTCTAATACCCCCATCATAAAATATAAACTTGTGGGTCAATGATAAAAATATGTACATACAAAAGAAAGAACACAATATTTAATGTGATTTGGTCCCAATATCTACATCCGTGAGAGAGAAATAAATCCAATATAGGAATAAAACAAAGAGTAAATGTGAGATGATAAAAAAATATTTAAAATTCACGTCACTATCCGAACCCCATATCAAAATATACTTGAATCCTTCCTCACCTCGATGCCCAGCAGTATTTTTTTCTCACAAACAATACACCATTTCTTTTTTACTAGCTCTCTCTCTCTCTCTCTCTCTCTCTCTCTCTCTCTCTCTCTCTCTCTCAATAGAGAGCACCCCTCTTTCTCTCTCTTACCCTCCACTAATCCCATACACCAATATTTATAGGAGAATTTACAAATAATTATAGATTACTATCCGAAAATAATTATAGTTTTATGAAAAATTATGACTTTAATCATTAAAGTATATAAGATTTATCATGAATTTGTAATTAGTTTTTAAAATTAACACTGATTTATTATTTCCCATAGTTATACATAAAACAATATAATTGACAAGATACAAAAATTGCCAATTGCCATTAATATAGACACACCATGTATCATCTCTGTTAGGGAATATCGATGAATCCCCACAAGTAAATCAATCAATGGGAATAAAAATTAATGCGGAAAAATTAAATCAAAAGCAACACAAGAATTTTTACGTGGTTCCCTCAATGTGAGGTACGTCCACGGGATCGAAATCCGATTCCACTATCAACCAAAATAGGTTCCAAACGATTACAAACGAGACACTAATGGTTTCACAAAACCACCCTTAGGTGAATTCCAATAATCACAAATAAACAAGAGGAAAGACCTCACCAAATAGATGAACCAAAATCTTCAGAATCAGAGTTGAAAAAGACCCAAAATAATAAATCAAACACCAACCGAAGAAGCCCCAAAACCCAAGCTTCAAAACAAACGAAATTGACCCAATCTCTTAAGCTTCGGCACTGTTCTCCAAGATCCTAAAGCAGCCGCCACTTTTTCTTGTATATTGAACAACCAAACAATATATATTTATATATTGTGAATCTAGGGTTTTGTAAACAAACCCTAATTGTATCTAAATTGGATTGGGCCTCCACAAATATAATATATAAAAATATATTATACTAAACCAAATCAAATTAAAACTCTTTTTCCAAAATCAATTGGGTCCCACACTCCAATAAGGAGGTATACTCAACAATCTCCACATGGCTCTTAAGATAAAATCCAATTGTTATTAACAAATATATATTTTTTATTTTATATTGACAGAAAATTCCAATGCTCAGAAGTATGAACTCATCTGTTAGAGTGCTCATCTGGTTTGCTCATCTGTTCTGCTGTATAGATTAGTACCTTATAGTTGATGCTTATGTTGATGTTGTTAGGAGTTTGCTGGTTTTTGGTTATAAGTTGTTGGAGGAGTTTGTTGGGGAAGGAGTTGGCAGATTTGGAAGGTTGCCTTTGCTGTGTGGTTGGGTAGTTTATTTCTGTTGTCGTTTTGTTTCTCTGTTTTGGATTGGTTTCTCGCCAATCTGTGGGTTTAGTGCTAACAGATGATTGTGCTTTCCCCTCGGTGCCAACCTAATTGGGATTGTGGAGTGTTAGTTATGATGTTTTTGCACTACCCTCCTTTATTGATGTATATTGATGCTTATATTTACTCATCTCATCAATAAAGTTTTCCTTTTTCTTTGCTGATCAAAAATAAATAAATAAACTCAAAGATACATGTCTTTTTTGCAGTGTTATTTCTAGCAATTTCCACATTCTTTGAGTTTCTATGCATATTTTTATATGCATTCCTCTTCCCAAAACTACCCATTGTGAAGCACTACCGCTTAAGGGCAGCCTCAGAAGGAACAACAAATGTTACAGCAGATCTTGCTGCTGCTGGCATCCAAACAGAAGCAACAACCCATGGAGTATGCCTACATCCTTTACATCTTCCTCATTTCGATAATTCGAATCGTTTATTTTGTAGCATCATTTGTATATATCACTCGTAAAAAAAAATAAATTAAATTAATCCAATAATCATAACATGTTAAATTTATCACATTTATTATACAAAAAAAAAAAAAAATGAATGATCCATTTTCAAAAATACACTTGCCATTAGTGGCAAGTCTAAGAATTTTTTTTAGGATAGACATTCAAAAAATTGATTTTTGTAGACGTTTGAAATGACACGCAAATAAATAAAATAGAATAAAATTATATATTTTATCATTATTTCAAAAAATAAAATGTAAATACAAAAATTTACATAAATAAAATTTGTTTTTATCACTGACATGATAAAATGAGATTTATTTTTTCTTACAGAGTTTGATTTCTTGTTAATTTGTGCAGGAAGTTATAAAATAAGTTTTTAATTTGTCAATAAATTGTGAACAAAATTAAGCATAAGATTTAAGATAAGAAATAAATACATGGATAATTTTGTCAAAATTATACTTTGCTCGTGCTAAGAAGTAAAACTCCAAAACATGTTGTCTCACTTTACAAAGCATATATATTAATTAAATGGTTATGGGCTGAGTTGGGTTGGATTGGATGTTTAAGAAAGCGGGCTGAGCGCATGTTCAACTGGACTAGGTGTTCAGGAATATAGATTAAGTTATTCAACATGATGTTTTGAGCTGAATTAGAATATATATATATATATATATATAAGTATTCCAGGATGTTCAATTGAACACCCATCCTTGGTTGAACAATCACCCCTGCTTGCCGTCCATATTTTAGGAGACATAGGGTTCGTTTGAGATGTGGGTTGGCTTTTTGGATTTTTAGCTTTTTTACTATTTTAGCCTGGGGCTAAAAAAGCTCGTTTGGGATAGGCTTTTTAACTTTTTGATTTTTGTGAGAGAAAAAATGAAATAATTATGGGTTAGATATGATGTTTTGTCTTATTAAGCTAAAAGGACTATTTTATTTTTTTGTGACTAAAATAGCGTCCAACCCAATTCAACCCTTCTTCCCAAAACAAACCCATATGCCATTTATTGGATAGAATACGATTATCGGATCGATCTAATTTTTTTTATGAATAATATAAAACAAAGAACTCGACAAAGTGAACGATTTGAATCATCAAAACAAGACCTATGATATATTAGACTGGAAAGAAGCCCAGCCCGATTCATAAAGCATATATACTTCGAGAAGTTTCAAGATATGAAACTTTAAAGAGATTTTTATTTTATATTTTTTTTACCAAAGGACGCAATTTTAGAACAAATTTCCCAAACCCAAATGCTTTTGAACTTATTTCTCAAAGCCATATTGTTTTGTGGGTTGAAGACTCTTGCGTTCCTTTGATCATTTAAGTTTCAATTTTGTCAATTTCAACCATGAAATTTATAAATCGAATTAAATTACTCCAATTTCAATCGGTTTAGCAAAATCATTAATGGAATACTAATGAAATATATCTATGATCCCAAAAGTAAGAAACCTGTGCACTTTGCTCTCTAAAATTTATAATTTTGTCATTTTGATTCCCATATGTTGATTTGGACTGCGAAACATAGTTTTACAATGTTCAAGAACAAATTTCACGAAATTAGAACTTTGGGGGATCAAAATGCCGTAAAATGCATATTTTAGGCACTGCAGGTGAATTTTATAATTATTTCATATTTCATTAGTAATTTAGACGGAAGTTTGTAATTGGATCGATTTGACTTGAATTAAAATTCTAAGGATATAATCAAAACTTGAAAAACTAAAGTGACCTAGAAATGCATAGTTTAGGGACTATATATGCATTCTATCCATTAAATTTTGTAAAATATTTTCTGCAAAACAGATCTTCAAGCCTAAAGTCGTATATGATTGTTAAAAAAACTTGAGTTTTCAAAACATTCCACATATGAGAAAGTTATGAAATAACTCAACTTTTGTGAAAAAGTTCAATCTTTGAAATAGCTTTTGGTATTCTGTGCAGGGTGAAGATGATAAACAACAACAGAGATTAAGTAACAAGCAATTGTTCATTGAGAACATAGATTATGCAGTGGATTTGTATTTAACATGTGTCCTCACTTTATCAATCTTTCCTGGTTTCTTATACGAAAACACTGGATCGCACCACCAGTTAGGCTCATGGTAAGCTTCTCTCTGGTCCATTTTTTTGATTGAATGGTCTAGTTTCATGGCTGTGGATCCATCCATGAACCCATCATAGTGATCCGAATCATTTAATTTGTAAGGACTGCAGAACAAATCATTATATGTACAAAAAAAAAATCATACTGATCAAAGATCAATAGTTACTGGATCACATTTCTTATGGAAAAAAAAAAAAAAAAAAGACGACGACAAGAACAAAATCAATATATAGGCTGTCTATTTTTTCATATAAATATAAACTAATCATGTGACAACTAAAATTCGATTAATTTGATTTTCTACATAGATGATCCATTCGGCAGTCTCTATAAATTCAATAATGTGAATCATCAAGATGGGCTCGAGGTTCAACCCACAACTATGAAACTAGGACTGGAGACATTCAATCTTACTGTGTTTTGTAACAATTATGTTTAAAGTTTTTTATTTATATCTATAAAAGTTCTAAAAATTGAAAATTAAAACTGATTTGGTATCTATTTTCATTTCAAAAAAATTAAAAAATTTAGGACAAATTTCACTTTACCGCTTTTGGTTTGGCCCATGTGTAGATTACATCATTTAAAAATAATCACAGTTCCCTTGTGATTTGTGAACTAAAATGCACTATTAAACATTTTATCAAACTTACCAATAAATGTGAAATATGTGTGAAACATAAGGGGACAATATGCTTATTTTTAAATTTCAAATGGAAAAATTGCACATAAAATAAAGCATGGGAGATTAAAATGCATTTTCCCTCCCAAATAAATAATAAAAATATTCATAATTCACACACTTAATTACTTACAAGAGTATTTTAGTCTTTTTTATTAAGCCGTTGACGGGCTTAACAGTGTATTTTAATACACAAATCATAAGGAGACTATGTAATTATTTCCAAATGAGATTGAAATAATCCACACACAGGCCAAACCATAAGGAACAAAGTAAAATTTATCTAAAATTTATATAATGCTAAAAAAAAAAAATTTGTTTTCAATTGTTTTGAAAAATAAGTCTTCGTTGGTTAGAAACCATTTCTAGCGAGGCTCCCATCTCCAGTGGCTAGCAATTACTCTTCCCACCTTCTCTCAATTGTTTTCAAAGTAAGTTTTTAAAAAGTTAAGGATTATTTCGGAAAGTAACTATTTTAGTTAGTTTTTTAGTCTTTTATAAAAAAAATAAAAAATAAAAAACGTGCAGAAAAATAAAGATAAGAGTTTGGATAGCGACTTTTTGACTTTTTATCCTAAAACAGCCCCAAATGTGTAATAAATATGGCTTTTTGTTTTTATTTTCATTAAAAATAAAAGTAAATATGTTTAATGTTTCTGTAAAGAAATAACAGTAAACTGTAACGTACCAAATTCCAAATGTTTACAATAAAGAATCATAAATCAATTCACAATGCCATGTAATCTTTCTAGGTATGCACTTGTGCTAGTAGCAATGTACAATGTGTGGAATCTGATATCAAGATACATTCCCCTCGTGAAATGCCTCGAGATAAAATCTCGAAATGGGCTTATGATTGCAACATTGTCTCGCTTCTTTCTTATCCCTGCATTCTACTTCACTGCAAATTATGGTAGTCAAGGATGGATGATAATGCTTACATCTTTCTTGGGTTTAACAAATGGTTATCTCAATGTTTGTGTCCTCACACAAGCTCCAAAAGGTTACAAGGTTAGTTTATAATATCAATTTTCAATATTTATATAATTGATAGTTCTTTGCAAGTCGATTTATGAACAAAACATGACTCACCTATTTGACAGTTATTGGCCAAGGTGGTGCCGCCAAACTAATAACTCTGCAACACATGGCCAAGAGTATTACCTTATTTGGTTTTATCCATTTTTCATAAAATTGAATTTTATTGTTTTCTTGTTTTTTTTTTTTTTTTTTACTGAATTTTTTTCGTATTTTATATAATTTTTTATTTTTTAAATATACTTAATTTAGATACGTTTAAAAAGTATAATTTTTGTGATTTTTTTAAAAAAAATTCACCAAATGCAAAAAATAGAAAAAAAAATACAAAAATTCGATACATTTTCGTACTTTGTTGTATTCAATGAATATTTTTTAAGATTTTTATATGATTTTTTACTTTTTAAGTATATCAAGATTTAGTGGATCTATAAAGTAAATATATATATATATATATATTTTACTTAAATATTTTAAAAAGTCATTAAAATTACAAAAATATAAATTGAAAACTCAGAAAAATAATTTTGAAAACTCCAAACGAAACACGGTGATTATTATTATTATTATTATTATTATTATTATTATTATTATTATTATTTATCTTTTAGCTATATATGCTAATTCTTATGGGATTTTAAATATTTATCCTAAAAAGTAATCATTGAGCTGTTGATTTTGCAGAGCCCTGAGCAAAATGCATTGGGTAATTTGCTAGTGTTGTGTATTCAAGGCGGCATACTTTCAGGAGTTGCTCTTGATTGGTTGTGGCTTATTGGTAGTAAACATCAATTTTAACAGCTCAAGGTGGCAAATTACTTCTTGATCTTGATGAAGAAAGATGATGATCACTACTCAAGTATATTTCAATTTGAAAGAGCATGAACCAAAGAACAGTGTGATCATCATCATTTTATTTGTGCTTCAGAATTTTATCACAGTTTGACGTTTGTTCTCAGTTCTTTGGAATAATACATTGAAATGTCAGTTTATGATAAGGTCATGGTGAGAAAATAAAGATCAAGAATTTGAGGTTATGATAATAGAATAATCATTTTCATATCATTAAACTCAAGGTCTCCACCTTTAGGCTTGTGTTTTAAATCTTAATTTAAGTAGGAATTAGTGAAGAAGAAAAGAGAAAAAAGGAAGACTTGTTTGACATGGGTATACATTGCACAGTGACTACTTTTGTTGTATTCATTGTTTATTTTCTTTCATTATATATGGACTCTTTCATTTGATGGTTATTAAGTTCTTAATTAATTATGTGTTGTTAAAGTATAATTATTTAGTTTTATGTCATTATTGTCATAGTAAAAATTAATATCTTGACCATCGAAAAAAATATATACATATTATAATTATAATATGAATGTACTAATTTTCTCCATTGGGTAGAGTACCAATTCACTTCCACATAAATAAATAAAAATGGAGAATTTATCATTTATAAATCAGTAGTACTATCTTAAAATAATTACAGATTTACAGAAATGTTTGACTTTAATGGTAAAAATATATAAAGTTTATCATGAATTGATTTGTTATTTTTCTAATAAATATTAATAAATAAATAAAAATGTATAAAAAAATTTGCAGCGTGGACTGTGTAATGACAGTGAATGAGAAATGTTCCATCGAAAAATGCTTCGGACCTCCAGTGAGCTGTGATTGGCAAGAATTTTTTTTATTTTTATTTTTTATTTTTTTCCAATCACTAACCCTGACTTATGTATGGGGAGGGGGGATCTCTATCATGTTTGATGTTCCATCTACGGGTTGTTAATATTTTAACATTTTAAAACCATCATTAGCGGGACCTTTTTATTAAAAGAATAGTAACAGAAAACTGCTGTTTATTGCAGGGTCATTTGATAGAATGGTTAACTAATGATTAATGATTTATTCGTGGAATTTGTTTAGGTTGAATTCGGCTCAATGAATCTTTTTCAAGAAGAGGCCTATGCATGAAGGATTCTTTCCAAAAAAGATTCATTTAGACGAATTCAAAGTAAATAAATTCGATAAATGTACGCTATTGGTTAACTAATTCATGTGCCACACCCATGTGATATGATTCATTGTATTTCTTAAGATGCACAAATTTTGATACGTGATAAATATCAATCCAAAATCATCCATAGACATAAATAATTAACTTTAGGGTAAATTACACTTTACATCAAATTTATTTTGATCCCTATACATAAAATTATGACAGTCAACCCTTTACACTTTTGGTTAAATCTCATTTTAATCTCTACATATGAAATTGTGACAATCAATCCTCCGCATTTCTAGTCAAGTGTTAATATGCCTCTTTTGTTACTCTATCGTATAAGTCTTTAACAGAAGTCAGTAATATGACAAGCATATGACTACAAAATGAGGGCAAAAAATGAAAAATTATCCAAAATTTTCGGTTATACACATTTCATTTCAAAATTTACATCAAAGTTTGATTGTATTCGATTAAAACAAAACACAGATTGTGAACGATTAAGGAGATGAATTAGGGTATTGCAAAAATTAGAATCTTAAAACTCTATTTTTTACAGTAATACAGTTTTTTGTCTATTCATCTTCATTTCTCTTTGATTTTTCAGTTATTTTTTTAATTTCAAAAACTCTATTTGCATGTGTCTTTGGCCCAATTTTTAACATATGAACATATATATATATATATATATATATTGTATTATATAACTCTTATATGTTTATCATGTGGGACAAAGTGTATATTGGTAAAAGATGATGATAATTTTCATCTCTTATTATTTCGTAGTCACGTACTTGTTACATGACTGAATTGTCTAAAAAACTTAAACAATGAATTAATAGAAGGGAAAAATGGACACTTGACCAGAAGTACATGGGGTTGACTGTCACGATTTTATATGTAAGGATTAAAGTGAGATTTGACTAGAAGTACAGGGGGTTGACTCTCACGATTTCATATATAAGAATCAAAGTAAAATTTGATACAAAATCTAATTAACCCTTAACTTTAAAATTTAAGTTACAATTTTGTTCTTAAGTATAGGATTTTGTGACTTTGTGTTTAGAGCAACTCCTCCAAAACTGGTGGATCTTTGTGACTTAATTAAGTATAGAATTGCCTTTTGGTTAAAACCAGTCCTCAGTGACTTTCATTTTTCAATTCAGGATTTTGTTCTTAATCTGAGGCAAATCATGAAGTGCTTGGGAAGGTCTGTTGCACTTATATAGTACTGATTGGTATGCTGGGTTGTTATGGTGTGATGAGCTCTGGTGATGTGCTGTACATATGTAGTGCTGTATTGCTCCTGCATATGTTGTTATGTTTGTTGCTATTCTGCTCTTGTGTATGTTGTTCTACTCTGTTGGTGTAGATGGGGGTTACTCTGTTGGCTTGTGGAGATGTTGAAGCTGATCTGTTGAAGCTGGTCCTATCTATCGGTGCAAATTCAAAGCATATCTCTAGTGGTGTGCAAGCTGCAGGAAAAGTGTGCTATTGAGGGTTGAGTTGTAGCTATATCAGGGTGATGTGTCACATGTTGTGTAATCTGGGTATTCTGGTCATGGAGTAAATTCTATGGCTACCTAGTTTTGGTGACTTCCTTCAGGTTCGGTGTGTGTCTGCAGACTGATCTGTTTTGAGCTGATCTGTTAGTCTTTGTTATGCTCAGCATTGCAGTTTGGGTGAAGTTTTGGTCTGCTATGGATGATTTGTTTTGGTCTGTTAGTCTTTGTTTTGCTCAGCATTTGCAGTTTGGGTGAAGTTTTGGTCTGCTAACTGATCTGTTTTGAGCTAATCTGTTAGTCTTTGTTTTGTTCAGCAATGCAGTTTAGCTGTGGATGCTCTTTAATTCTGTTTCTCTTGTTTGTTTGTTGGCTTCTTACCAACTGGAGCTTGGAGATTCTGTTAGCTCCAAGCTCCTCTTTGTTAATGTCTTGTATCTTATTTTGCATGCTTTCATCAATAAAGATTTTCTTTGCCGATCAAAAAAAAAAAAAAAAAAGTTACGATCACTATAAGCAAAATGTATACATAAAATTAAGACTAAATTTTTTTAATCTTGAACATAGTTCAAGTGACTATGTCATTTAGAATGATCTAAATAAGTATACATTTTGACTTTTTACAAAAAGATATGCAGGAAAGTAGAGAGGTGATATGACCTAAATAAATACACTTATCTAACTAAGTGCACTTATATAAATTATGCCAAACAAACATCATGTAATTAGCTCATAAAGTAATACCCATTAAGATATCAAAATATCTTTACTCCACAATTTGAATCGAGTTGGTAGTGTCATTTATTTATCAAAATCCAGATTATCCAACATTTAATTGGTTCATGGAGAAATGCACCCATTATTTTTGTTTGGGTGTTTTCTCAAGAAGGACAATGCCAATTACTGATTAGTGCGGTGTAGTGCAATGCTCTAGGAGCAAATAATAATATTTTGAAGGTTACAATTTTTCTGCGTCACTTTAATGATCTTAATTGTTTATATTATAGAATTCATTGGGTAAATCATTCATATTAAAAATTAAGTTGATCAGATATCAATAGTCACATGATCAAATTACATTATCCTATGAAAAAATGAATGGTATGCATCATTTCTAGAATTCACCATTCATTTTTTTAGAAAAAAATGTGAATGAACGATTCAGATTATCAAAATAGGCTTGGTGTGGTCTCACAATGGACAAACTACACAATGAAGTCTACTTTGGTGGACTGATGGACTATAAAGAAGCTGTTTCTTGAATTACCAAGTGTTTTCAGATGATATTATTGTTTGATGTTCTTTATATTTTCGTCTTGGTATCTTGCGTTTTGGTTACAATAAAAAAAATAATTAAATTATGCTTTTTACCCTTAAATTTTTATGTAATTTTTATTAAAATTCCTCAACTTTTATATTTAATAATTAAATTTTAAAAATTCAATTCGTATTTCAATATAGCCTTCCCGTCCTTTATTTTTTTAAACATTTGGACAGAGTGAAAGTCCAGTGAACACATTTTAGGGGCATTAGAAGAAGAAAAAAATTGCATGACGCATTACACATGTTACTCTCGAACTTTTATCGAAATTTCATTTTGATCCTTTATCATGTTTCATTCAAACAATAGGATGATGGGAGAACCACATTGAAACATAGATTGAAATAGAGAACTAAATTGTTACCATCAGAAAATTAAAAAGAAAAATGAAAAATTTAGATAAAAGTTCAATAGTGAAAAGTCTAACTTACCCTTAAAAAACATTATGTAAATTACTATGAGCTTTGTTTCTCAATATTTTAAAAGCCGATGGCCAGTATCAACATCTAAACAACCATGCATTTTTGACTTATGTGTTTTTTTTTTTTTTTAATGAAAAATGCAAGCTATTATTTATATTTTAAGTTAGTTGGCTGCATAACGTGTGGTAGCCATCCCACACAAATCATTGTTGACAAAAGAAGTTACAAAACATGGAGGTTAGGAATATGTCACAAGAGTTCCTTATTGATCAAAAACAACTTTGGCAATAGTGGCGGACTTAGAAAATCAAATTAGAAGGGACACTTATTAATTATAATGTCGAAAAATTTTACAAAAATATTTCACGCAAATTTTTACGATTGATTTCGAGAAATATCAAAAAAATAATATTATTTATAACTAGTGTATTATGAACAATATAAAAAAATATAGATATAAGTCTTAAAATAAATTATATAATGATAATTTTTTTTATACAAAATTTGATTAAAAATTCAATATAATGGTAATATCATGTCATCATTAGTATGTGATATCACCAACTAATAATAAATAAACACATATAGAGGGAACCTCACATGTCAAATGTAACTAACAATCTAATAAATTTCATATCTTTATAGTGAGATTACTTATACTTGCATGTCAATAATAATGACATCACTGGTACATTCAAAAAATTTCATAAAATTTTCATAAATAATATGGTTAATAATAGTATCTTTATTTTCAATCAAAATAACCATTATTGTTATCATAATTTTTAAAATGTCATTGACATTTCATTCTAATAATATTTTTGCAATTTTTTTTATTTAAAATATTTTTTTTATATTTGCCAAAAAAAAAAACAGAAACCTGCAAGCTTGTCCCCCTGGTCCTCACTTCCCCCCGCCACTGTTTGGCAAGCTTGTCCGCTAACATGTGTGCCTCTCGATAGATATACTGGATCGAAATTGTCCAATTATGCCCAAGAAAAAACCTGCAATAAAAAATCAGAGATTGAATCCGAGGTGAGGTGGCTTATGTGTTTGCCTGTATATAAAAACTTGGGCAAAGAATCTTTTACCTCAAAATCTCATACATACAATCATCATTGCAAAAGTAAAACCGTCTGTCACTTTCGTTATTGCCTATTTAATCACATCAACATCATATCGATATATATATTAGCGGGAAGTAATTAGGTCTAATAGAGTAAGAATGATAACATTCTAGCTCAAGTCACAAGCTCAGCAACTCCAGCAGCCACGACTAGCTCAGCAGCTCAACCACAAATGAGTTGCAACTTAAAGCTTAAAGGTTAACCTGTTCATTTAGATAGTTTGTTACACTATTAGTTTGTCACAGATATTATTAGATTAGTTAGTTAGAGATCTTGTATATATAAGGGCTTGTAATCACAGATTAAATAATAAGAAAAGTTTATGATCTTTCATCATGGTATCAGAGCATTGCTAAAGCTCTCACGAGCTTCACATCAACTCATCCGTGGCTTCCTCTTTTTCTTCATCTCACCCTCCTAATCTCAATCTTCTAATCTCCAATCTAAACTTCTTTATTACAGTCAAACTTGATCCTATAAACTTCATTATTTGGCAAAGTCAATTTCAAAATATACTTCGTGCAACCGAGCTTTTGGATTTTGCAAATGGATCTATTCCATGTCCTCCATTGATGATCAAGAATTCAAGTGGTGCATAAATATTGAATCCAGATCAAGCAAAATGGAATGTTCTTGATGCACATTTGCTCAGTTGTATTACAGCTACTCTTGTACCAGCCATTTTCATATCAGTTCTTCATTTGCATCATAGTGCAGAGGTATGGGAAGCATTGTGTAAATGATTTACTCTACTTCTCAATCTCACATTCATCAAATGAAAAACAGATTGAATAATTTGACGAAGGAGTCTAAGTCTATTGAAGACTACTTGAGCCAAATTAAAGAACTTGCTGATTAGATAGCTTTAGCTTCATCTCCTATTGATGAAGAAGATCTGGTGTTGCTTACTTTAAATGGCTTACCTGATGAATTTGATGCTCTAAAAACTACCATTCGTGCCAGAGCTGAAGCTATTTCCATGGCTGGATTGACCTCTCTTTTGTGTTCTGAATCTATTCACATCGAATCTAAGCAAAAGAAGAGTCAGAACAACCTTGCATCCTCTGTTGCTTATACTGCTACCAAAGGCTCTCATTCCAGCTATCATGGTTCCTCATCTTCTAGAGAACGATTAGCTTACAATTACAGAGGCAATTCTCGAAGTTCTTTCAAAGGAAGCAGATCATATAACAGAGGCAGAGGCAGACAATCGTCAGTTCATTCAGGACTAATCTGTCAAATCTGTCGCAAAGCAAATCATATTGCTTCAAATTGTTGGCATCGCATGGATACAACCTATCATCAATCTTCTTTTGCATCTTCTCAATCACAGCCACAGTTTGCTTCTTCACCAAAAGCTTATGTTGCCTCTGCTCAATCTGAATCTTCTCCTTGGTATCTTGATTCTGCAGCTTCTGATCATATCACACATGATCTTACTAATCTCAGCATGTATCAGCCACATCAAGGTAATGATCACATCACAGTTGGAAATGGTACATCACTACCTAGCCAACACACAGGCAAAGGTATTTTGTCTACTTCTCATTATTCCTTCAAACTTAACAACATTCTGCATGCACTTATTTCTCACAATCTTGTTTCTGTGTATAAACTTACCAAAGATAATGATTGTACTGTCACATTTGATGATTCTTCCTTTGTGATTCAGGACAAGAAATCGAAGGCAATCTCACACTAGGGCTCTAATGCTCATGGTTTATATCATTTTTCCACTACTTCTCCTGTTTTGCATTCCTCTATGTCTTCATCTCATGCTTCACTTACTTCCACTACTGCAGCTGTTTCTGCCTCTGTCTGGCATAAGCGATTGGGCCATCCCTCTCAGTCAAAATTTGTATATATGAAAGCTCATTTGAATGATATTGCTAATAAAACTTTGACTGCCATCTCTCCTTGTGTTCCTTGTTGTGTAGCCAAAAGCCATAGACTGCCATTTATGCTTTCCAATCCCACTGTTAACAAACCATTATCCCTCATTCATAGTAATGTTTGGGGACCTTTTTCCTCTTTGTCCACCTATAAATACTATGTTCTCTTTGTTGATGATTTTAGCAAATTCACTTGGCTTTATCCTTTATGTTACAAAAGTGAAGTTTTTTTCTAAATTTTTGGATTTTAAGGCTTTTGTTGAAACTCAGTTCTCTACTAAATTGCAAGTTTTCAGAACTCATTGAGGCACTGAGTTTGCTAATAATCAAATGACAAATTTCTTAAACACTCATGGTATTATTCATCAAATGTCTTGCCCATATACACCTCCTCAGAATGAAGTTTCTGAAAGGAAACATAAGCATATCATTGAAACCTCTATTGCCTTATTGCACCACTCATCTGTTTCTTTCCAACATTGGTTTGATGCAATGTCTACAGCCACTTATCTTATCAACAGAATGCCTAGTTCTAAGTTTTCCAATAAATCTCCCTATGAACTTCTTTTCCATTCTGTTCCTGATTACTCCACATTTAGAGTCTTTGGTTGTCAATGCTTTCCATGGCTTCGACCTTACACTTCTAACAAACTTCAGCCTAGGTCTACTGTTTGTGTTTTCCTTGGCTATCATCCCTCCTTTAAAGGATACAGATGTCTTGATATTGCTACAAGTAAAATTCACATTTCTAGGCATGTTCTTTTTCATGAAGATATTTTCCCCTTTGCTACATCTTTCTCATCTCAGACTTCTGCTTCTCATTCTTCTTTAACTCACTTACATTCTTTCTTTTGGTCCCTTTCTTGTGACATCTCTTCCTCTATGACTACTAGTCCTTCTTCTCAGCCTATTTTTCAGTCTAGCCCTCTTTCTGAGCATCCTAATGTCTCTGTTCCCCTGTCTGTTGCTCCAGCTTTATCTTCTGCAGCCTCTCTTTTATTTGCTCTTATTGCTGATCCAGCTTTATCTTCTGCAGCCCCTCTTTTATTTGATCTTCCTGCTAATCCTACACCTATCCCTGCTGCACCTTCAGCTCCTACTTCTGTTCTTGTGCCTTCCCTTCCTGACCAGTCTGCTTCACTTTTCTCTCATTCCCATCCTTTTTCCTCATCTGTTCCCATTGAATCCATTTGAATTGACTTACCTGCCTTGCCTTCCTCTACCTCTACTAATGTCCATCCTATGCTTACCAGATCCAAAACTCACTACCTTCTGGCTTCTTCTTCTTCTTTTTCTTCCCCTTCTCTCTCTCATGTTGAACCAACTACTTATCAACAGGCCTTAGCTTCTCCCATTTGGTATTCTGCCATGCTTGAAGAGTACAATTCTCTTCTTGCTCAGGGTACTTGATCACTTGTTCCTCTTCCATCCTCCAAAACAGTAATTGGCTGTAAATTGGTGTATAGGATCAAACGCAACTCTGATGGTGCCATTTCCAGATACAAAGCCAGGCTAGTTGCAAAAAGTTTTCTTCAACAAGAAGGTATGGACTATAATGAGACATTTAGTCCTGTGGCCAAACAACCAACCATCTGTGTTTTACTCTGCATTGCCTTACATTATCAATGGCCTTTAAAGTAGCTCAACATCAAAAATGCCTTCTTTCATGGCACCTTGGATAAAGAGGTCTATATGCTCCAACCGCCTAGGTTTTCCACCTCCACTAGTCCTCATCATGTTTGTCGTCTCAGAAAAGCTCTCTATGGTCTGAAGCAAGCTCCAAGAGCGTGGTATTCTACCTTTTCCAAGTTTCTCTTGTCTCAAGGTTTTGTCAACAGCCACTGTGATAACTCATTTTTTATCAAAAAGACTTCCACTGATATTCTCATTCTTCTTGTCTATGTCAATGATATATTACTTATTGGTAGTAGTTCTGTTCTTCTTAAAGAGCTTATTCATCATATGCATGCTGCTTTTGCAATGAAGGAATTGGGGAACATCTCTTACTTCCTTGGTATTTCCATTCAGTCTATAGGGGCCAACTATTTCTTATCTCAACATAAATATGCCTCTGATATTCTCATCAAGGCTGGCATGACTTCTTGTAAGCCCTGTAATTCCCCTATTTCAGTCAAGCCTTCTCTTGATCCAGCTTCTTTTCTACCATTTAATCAGCCACAATTATATAGAAGCCTTGTTGGTGCTTTGCAGTACCTCACTATCACTCGACCTGATCTTTCTTTAGCAGTTACTCAGGCTTGCCAACATATGCATGATCCCACTAATGGTCATTTTGCTTTGGTGAAACGTATTCTTTGGTTCGTTAAAGGGTCTCTCACTCATGGCCTCACCTTTGCTCCCAGTTCTTTTACTCTTCAAGTATTTTTTGATTCCAATTGGGCAGGTGATATTGTGTATAGGAGATCTACCTCTAGCTACTGCATTTATCTTCAGTCTAACATCATTTCCTGGTTTGCTAAAAAGCAGCCAATCGTGTCTCGATCCAATACTGAGGCAGAATATAGGGCCTTAGCACATGCCACAGCTGAGTTAAGTTGGTTACAAATGTTGCTTCATGATCTTCATCTTCCTCCTACTTCATCTCCTATTCTATGGTGTGATAACCTCTTTGCTATTGCCCTAGCCTCCAATCCTGTGTTTCACACTCGGTCCAAGCACATTGAAGTCGATTGTCACTTTATTCGTGACAAGGTTGTTGCCAAGAAAGTTGTTCTCAAATATGTTCCTACTGAGGATCAAATCGCAGATATTTTTACGAAGCCTTTGTCTAGTTCTCGATTTCGTTTTCTTCAGTCCAAGCTTCTGGTTGCTCCCTCTCCCATCAGCTTGCAGGGGACTGAAAACATTCTAGCTCAAGTCACAACCTCAACAGCTTAGCCACAGATGAGCTGCAGCTTAAAGCTTAAAGCTTAACCTGTTCCGTTAGATAGTTTGTTACACTGTTAGTTTGTTACAGATATTATTAGATTAGTTAGTTAGAGATCTTTTATATATAAGGGCTTGTAATCACGACACCGGTACGTCATAGGTACGACATGGGTGCGACGAGTTCTTTTTTTTTTTGCAGCTGTTAGAATTTGTTGCAGCCTTTATTATTCTTCTTTCAATTTTGAAAATATCAAGTAATTTATTTCAAACACCCTTTACCCATGAGCCGTGGTTTTGCTCTCTTTTGAATCCTAGTTCAGACAATAAAAATAATAATAATAATAATAAAGAATTATATAACTTTTTATACAAAATGTTCTCGTTTTAGTTTTAATATTGAAACTTTGATTTGTATGTTAGATGTTTAGTTATAAATCTTTCCAAAAAAAATTGACGTACCCCATTCGTACCCATACTCTACCTTTTTAAGAATTTGTCGTATCAACGTATCCAAATCGTACCCATACCTATATCCGTATCCCCACCCGTACTTCATAGTTCATCACTGATCATTCGTTACGGGTTACCCCAAGCCTAAACCCAAACCCACCATTACCAATATCAAGCTCACCATTGCTGAAATCGCTAGAGAGAGCAAGAGACGGTATAAATGCGAAGGTACAAAGGAGAAGTAAAAAAATAAAATTTATTGGTTAGTCTGGCGTCACGTGGCCATGTCTTAGGCCAATCACAAATTTTCATATCCCTTATATTTGTCAATCACCTAATATAAAATTGTAAATTTTATCTCCTCTATCAATCACAATACACATAGAGCACAATTATGATTGACTGACAATATTATGATTGGCTACTCGTAAACTATTTAGTTTACAAAACAGTCATAAAGAAGTTATTCTCTATTTGAGGAGAGACGTGTAATATTCTCTCTTCAAAGAGATAAACTTCATCTTGACTTAACCGTGAAAAAGTCCATTTATGATTTTTCAATAACAAATTGACATGTTATCAATTCTACGAACAATCATGAATAAGAGCATTACTGAATATCTGTAAAAAGTGAAAATAATATTTATAGACTGTCAATTGCCCAAAAACTGAAGAATTCTTGAAGTAGTTTTTGTACTTCTTCCTTAGATTATAATCAGAGATTGCAATCTATATTTATACAGTATTTCAGTAACTAACTAACAACCTAACTATACCTCTAACTAACTATACATCATCTAACTAATGTTGTTACAATCTAACTAAAGCTGTTATAGAAGATTACAGTATACACCTGCAATACATTACACTTCATGGACCTCTTCCTTATCATGCCCCCTCAAGCTGAGAAGAGGAAGACCAACACGAAGCTTGGAAGTGAGGAAGGAAAATCTGGCAGTGGATAAACACTTTGTAAAGATGTCAGCCAATTGATCCAAAGAGGGAACACCACTTCAATGTGTTTAGACCGACTGTGGAAGATTGGATTGGCAGCTAAGGACAAGGTAGACATGTTGTCGCACCAAAGAACAAGTGGAGATGATTGAGGAATGTGAAAATTAGCAAGAAACACTTGCAGCCAAGTGATCTCAGCAGCAGTGTGAGCTAAGGACCGATATTCAGTCTCGGTCGAGGAGCAAGACATAGTGGACTATTTCTTGGAGGACCAAGAAATGAGATTGGAGCCCAAGAACACGCAGTAACCAAGGTGGAACGTTTATCAGTGACATCACCAGCCCAATTGGAGTCAGAGTAGGCTGTGGGATGAAAAGAACCAAGAGCAAACAAGAGACCATGAGAAATGGAGCCCTTAATGTAACTCAAAATACGTTTAACAACTGAAAAATGACCCACAGTAAGAGTATGCATATGTTAGTAAGCTTGGTTGACAACATAGGAGAGCTCAGGCCGAGTGATAGTGAGATACTGAAGGGCACCCATAAGGCTGCGATAGAGAAAAGGTTGGGAGAATGAGAGAGAATCAGAAACAGTAAGAGAAGGTTTAGCTGAGGTAGGTGTGGCACACGGTTTGCAAGCAGTCATTCCAGCTTTAAGAAGAAGCTCATAAGCATATTTCTGCTGGGAAAGAAAGAAGCCTTGAGCAAAGGACTGAACTGAAATGCCTAAGAAATATGAAATATCCCCTAATTCTTTCATGGAAAAGGCATTGTGCATTTGAGTTAATAAAGAAGCAAGGTAGGACTGATCAGAGCCAGTGAGGAGAATATCATCCACATAGATAAGAAGAAAGGTAACGAAAGAAGAGGTGGAATGGATGAAAAGAGAAGAATCACAATGACTCTGAATCAAACCTTGAAAGAGGAGAAAGGAGAAGAAAGTAGAGTACCATGCCCGAGGGGCCTGTTTCAAGCCATAGAAAGCCTTGTGAAGTTTGCAGACAAGAGTAGGCTGAGAAGGATCAACAAAGCCAGGAGGCTATTCCATGTAAACTTCTTCATCTAAATTACCATGTAAAAAGGCATTAGAGATGTTCAGTTGCTTGAGAGGCCAATGATTATGAAGGGCTAAACAAATGAAAATGCGAATAGTTGGTTGTTTGGCCACAGGGCTAAAAGTATCATGAAAGTCAATGCCATGTTGCTGATGAAAACCTTTAGCCACAAGTCTGGCTTTGTGCCTGGCAATAGAGTCATCAGAATTCTTCTTAACATTGAAGACCGATTTACACCCTATAGCTTAATTGGAAAGAGGTAGGGAAACAAGTGTCCATGTGCCTTGATGTTGAAGAGCTGCATACTCATCAAGCATTTCTTGGAACCGTACTGGAGAAGCAAGAACAAATTTGTAAGAGAGGGGCTCAATGTCAGAAGAATGAGAGGAGCCAGTAGAAGAAGTGAGGGTAGAAGATAACTACCCTACCATCTGGTCCATCAAATGTACATGATTAACCCTCATAATGCCACTTGCCCATTTGACTGACGAATGACTCTTACTTTAACTTTGCCACATGTCATTACCTGATTGATCCACTTATCGACAGGAATTCGACAAAAATGCGTGCAAATAAGGAGGTAATAGATGATAATTCTAGCCTCCTGAATTTTCATGGTGAAAGACCGATGAGAGATCATACATCGAAGAATTATCAAGATCACGTAAACCAAGTCACTAAAGAAAAAGATACAATTGAGTGGTCATTTACATTAAAAATTATTTCTGATCTAATTGTGGATTGGAAAAACCATTCATTGATGGAATTAATAATATGCTTGATCATATTTTGCCCGATGAAATAATGAACCAAAGTCCTGTAGCAAAAAACTTAAAAATAATAGGTACTTAAGCCATAGGTTCATTTTTTAATCTTTTGGGCCTTTATGCCCAAACTCTAATCTCTTTGGACCCAAAAGATATAATTTGTCCAAAGGAATGCTATTTGTTAAAATCAAATCGACCTATCTCTTGAAATCATCCAATTTGTCTATATGTTGAAAATTCACCAAGCCTATTTTCCTATCTGTTGAAATTCACCAAGCCTAGTGCTTTATCTGTTAAAATTCATGTGACATATGTCACTCATTCAACACCCTATCTACTGAATATCGCACATTTCTTTGTCTCACCATCACTACCTGCTGCCGTTGGCAACTTTTTCGACTAACAAAATTTTATGGGGCCAGTGAATTTTTCTGATAACTTTTCTGTCATGTTCTTATCACCAAATAAGATTTTTCCTTGGATCTCATACCTGATATACTCATTAGGATGGACCTTTCACCAATTTTCTCAAAAATAATCAATTAAAAATTATAAAAAAAAAATTTGACGCCCTGTGGATAATCCATTATAGAAGGCAAGTAAGAAAATACTATAAATAATTAATCTTACTCTTATAAACAAAATTCACCATAAGAACTGATGCTCACTTTTTAAAGATAGAATAAAAAATTAAGGTTTTTTTGAAATAAAAATTTAATTAAATAGGGTATTTTACTAATTTATAATACTTATGGCTTTCTATTTCATTTTTGTAATCCTTTCAGGAACTAAATATGTTTGAATTAAATACTTTTAATAGATTCAATCGATAGTTTAGAGACTAAATAGACTTTGATTTATATGATTTAATAATTTGGTAGACTCAATTGATAGTTCAGGAACTACGTAGATAACTAAGGGTATAAAATGTAATAAACTCTAGTAATAAATAATTTCTTGACCACCGATGCAAAATATATATTTTTTAGGGGCATTACTATACAAGTCCAAAAAGTAAACCTAATTTTCAAACCAATAATATGACAATCAATTAGGATATCTATAGTAATACACTCTCTCATAGCTTCTCAATTATCAACCAATCATATCACTTACACATTTTTGGGTCTAAAAAATGAGTCTAGAAAGTAGGATTGTATATCATTTTCCTATATTTTAGGGGTAATTACATTCTAGTGGATGTCAGGAAAAAAAAAAAAATACATACTCATGAAAAAGTTTACAATTTTAATTATTAAAATGGGAGTTTTTTTTTTTTTCAGTAAATATCATTCTTACGACTTATGTTCCATCCAACCCATATTATGTTTAAGTATTTTATTAGGTCCTATTTGGTGTAATATGACCAAATCACCCTTCCAACTTTTTGCCCTTATTTCTACTTTGAAACTAATTGTAGACACCCCATTTTTTACTACCCTTATGACTTGGGAGCCACCGATTGCGCACCCAATGATGAATTTGTATATGCTTGTCAAATGCTCGAAGTCCTCAGTAGAATGCCTCAGCTTTGAGTCTTAAAACCCTATGACCCTCTTGCCTTGTTTTTGGACCAAAACAGCAGTTTTTGGACCAAAACAGCAGTTTTTCAAGCCTAAACATCCTGGGACCTGCAGACCCACTAGTATGGACTGCCAACCATTAATGTGGCATGTCGGCCACTTGTGTGTTTTTTTAGTTCTTTTTGCCAGTTGTGCCAGTTGTTTCCACAGATGCATGCACCAGTCCATACGTGTTTGTATAGATATTTCTGAGGTGGTCTCATGTTTTTCTATATGTAGAGAACCCTCTCTCACATTTTAAAAGGTTAGAAAAATTTGGGAGCAAAAATATTTCTCTCTCTACAATTCTATCTCTCTCTTGCAAGTTCTTCACTCTTTGCCTATACACTCTAAACCAAACCTTGTGGTATTTGTGTTGAGGTGTTTTTGAGCTTGCATTTAGCTCTTGAGGATGTGTAATTATTGGTTTGTAACTCAAAAAGGTATCCCTTTTCAAAAGGTATAATTCTTAACTTGTTTCCCTTCTTTATTTTCCATCTTTTCTACTATTTTTGGACTATTTTTTACACTAAATTTTTGGGCTGAAACTTATGGTTTAAGGCCATTAAGGGTGGAGGGGTGGATCACTCTTCTTTGCACCTAACTTCTTAAGCGTTTGCCCTTGTGTTTCCCACCTTTCTATTATTTTATTTTATTTTTTGAGCTTTTTACTACTGAATCTCAAAGGTTTTTCAGAGGCTAAAATCATGTTTTGAAGTCCCAAAAATGGAGGGGGTAGCCCCCGCTCATTGTGCTTGCTTACTAGCTTAACTTGCTCCATGTTGTAGCTTACTCTTTTAGCTCTTTTGACTTCAATTCAAGCGCTGTTTTAGCCTATTATAGGACTTTTTTTTATGAGTTAGCTTCATTTACGCTTTGTATAGTATGTTTGTAGTGTAACGGTCCTTATAGGTTTGGTGGTTTAGGCCTTAGCTACCAACCTATTTGAGTTGATAGCCTTTATTTCTTACTTTCCATACTTGTATTCCTCTCTAATCACCTCTGCAACCTCTCTCATTTCTTGGCTTTTTCTTTATTTTGAAAGTTGTTTCAAACTAATTACTTGTTTAAGTTTGAGATAGAGATATCGTGCTTAATGATTTAATCCCTTTGGGGGTTCATTACCAACGGCATGGTGTCTCTCTCATGCCTAAAACAACTCTTTGTTTGATGCTCATTTCCATTAGAGGACTTAAAGCTCATTATTGGACTTAAATGAACTAATAAATGGATGGCAATTAGAATAAAGTAATAAAATTGGGACTAAAAGTGATGCATGATAATAAAGCAATTTTGTGTTCAATCGGACGTTAATTAAATACATGGAGATTTGAGTTGCTTCATACTTGCTAGTGATGAAATGGTTCAAGTTTCTATGGTCAATTGTTTCCCTTGATCAATCCATGATAAGGAGGAGGTTTTGTTGGTCTTTCCTTACCCTTTATTGAAATTGTGTCCCTTGATTCATAAGTCATCATGCAATGAAATTGCGTCGATTAATGGCTTGCAAATCAAGCCTACCCCTCCTTTTACCTGTTTGTTGATAAGGAAAGGCAGGGTAGACAAGCATCTCTTGAGAATACTCTGGTTTTTGCTCTGTTTGTCCTTTGTTGCTGCAGGAAAAAACCAACATCAGTGGTCAAGAGGTCACTTTTACTAGACAACAACCCACTGTTTGTGGCCGGTCGACCACTACTTCTAGTTTGACGGCCACTTTTTCTAGGCAGGCAATGTCCTTTTTCCAACAGAGCAGAGCAGAGAAAAGGCTGAGGTGGAAAACATAAGCAATTTTTTGACTGTGCAACAGAGGCATTTCAGTAGCAAAACGGAGAGCATTATTGGGTGGAAATCCACATCCATGCATGAGCCATCCCTCGATTCTCAGGATCCATCCCTCGATTCTCAGGATCCATGAAATGATGTTGTAATATTAATACTTTGTTCTTGGAATAGCGGGTTTGTAACTAATTTGTTAGAATAGCTAGTTAGTTTTGTGTTGTACTTATTTAATTAGCTAGAATAATTAGTTAAATTTGTAGTTGTAATAATTAGTTAATTAGCTAGTATAGTTAATATATTTCATTTGGTTTGTAATAATTAGTTAATTAGGTAATTAATTAGCTAGTCCATTCATTCGGACCCTCTTGTGCGAGGGCCAAATTGTAATAACATGTATGTCTTGCAACCTCACGTCTTTCTCCCTTTTATTTATCCGCTTATAATGGGTATTTTAGAAAATCATGCTTCATTTAGCATATTCCATGTTTGCATCCACTTGTCTTGCATGCATCGAGGCTCAGTTCAACATTATAGCAAGCATTGTAGTTTAAAATACTTAGTTGAAAACGTGTTTAAACCGCATGCTATCAAGTTGACTCACATGCCATAATTAGTAGCCAAGTCTATTAGTTACATATCATATGTGTTGCATTAGTCATGTTGCATTAGTTAGGAGCATACATGTTTTCTAACTCTTTTGCTTCTTTTGGCTCGCTTCGGAGTATTAGGAGAGCATTTTTGTGCTTTAGCACAACGCATGTGTGTGGTTGTTGCCATGTTTAGCATGTTTGCCATGAGACTAAGTGCTTAATTGATAAATTGCTTGAATACCTGTGGATAAAGGCTAATTGCTCGAATTGAAACAATTTGAGTAATGTACATGTGCGATCACTTTTTCAAGTGGTACATATTCGAAACAATTTTAAAACATACATCAAATCAAAGTGTTCCAATTTTCACAAATTAGTCTATACTTGTGTGCGCATCACATAGTAAAGTTAGCCTAATAATCAGAACAAGAGCATATAATGTAAATAAGATTCACATCATGATTAGTAGAGGTCGATCTTTGATCAGGCGAGTGGGGTGCTTAATTCATGACCTTCCCCTCTCGTACCTAGGTTCCCAAGCCGAGATAATCTTGGTGATAACGGACACGTGGCCTTTGGCACGAGTCATGGGTTTTCTAAATTTTCCAAAATATTTAGGTGGCGACTCTGTATTTGGCAAAGCAGTTCATTTTTGGCATTTTTTATTCAAAATCGATTTTTTAAAAGATTTATCGGATTTGGACTCTTTGGTGTTTATCTATTTTACATAGCACTTGTGAGATCAGATTCAGAACTGCGGGAGTCCGAACTATAGGGCTAGTCGTATCCGAAAGGAGCACGAAAAGTCGAGCTATAGTTTCTGTCGACTCTGTTAGGGTGATTAGAGAACTTGACTCGAACTTCATGATATGAAATTTTATCTACATTTTTATGTTCTTTGCATTGCATTTGCATTGGTGTGCTTAAGTCACTGTGTTTGACATCTGCTATTCTTGCACAGTTTGCGGGAGGCTTATCCAAAAGTTTGCGAAAGGCTGACCGGTTGTAGGCTCTGCCATGATGCGAACATGACCCTTGGATCTGGACTACCATTATACCGTTTGATCCTCCTTTCACTTCTCGGTGTTAGGTGTGAGAGGAATATTAGGTAGTCTTGCTGAGGTACCCCTTTTGACCATTTGGCCTAGCTGCATATAGTAAAGCCTTAGTGACTATTCCAAACTAGCATAGGATGCTCACCCAAAATATAGGATTGCGTGAAACTGCTTGATTGAAATAGTAAAACGTAGTTCATGACAAAACTAGGACAGGGTAACCCTACCCCCTCATAGGGGTGTTTTGGCTCTCCCTTAACTGGTATGTGCTTTATAGTGAAATTGTACAAGAATATGCATAGCAGTTGCAAATTTGGTATTTGTTTTGGGGGGCAGAATTCAGTGTGGAGTACAATCCTACAGCTTTGATCATGTCTGTGTTGATAACATCTTAGCTGAGGTGCTGTGCGGTTTCTGATTACTGCTCTTTTGCTTTATTTCTTTTGCTAGGTAGTTTAAAACCATAGCTTCAGAAAGTTCGGATATCTCTTAAGTACTCTGGACCCTAGTCAGAAGACTTTGTAAAGCCGGGGATCTTGTTCGAGGACAGCCCGTGTTTACTTCACTCCTACCGGTTACATGACGGAGGAGAATCAGGCAGAGTTCACCAGGTCAGTTCTTACAGCAGTCACCCCTCAACTCACCTATGTCCAGTCAAGTTCGGGAATGGTCATCTACTTCTAGCCTAGCACGAGATCACTCACCTATTCCTATGGCACAGTATCCCCCAATCAATGTGGAAGAACTGATACACCATCTGCAATAGACAGCTGAGACCCTACAGCAAGATGTAGCCCATCTGGCCGAGGTTATAACCAGGCTACAACAACAGTAACCACAACCAGCTGTGGCCTCTGCATCTCATGCACCTACCGCGGGTATCCAAGTAATCCAACAAAGCCAATCCCAGCACAAGCCTCCAAAACCCTTGTTTATTAGACCGAGGCTCCATTTGAGTTTGAGGTTGACCCAACTGTACTCAAGGTTAATAAACTAGAAAAGTTATTCAAGAGAGCACAAAGGATTAACTCCATCCCGGACATAGAGGACAGGTATACTGATTCTGCAGTCACATTGCTAGATATGTTCAAAATGTCGCGCATTGATCGATTCGACGGCTTCGAGGATCCGGTGGTCCACTTGCGTTTGTTTCTGATATCTTACGGTCGATGGGTTAACTAGACTACAAAAGCTGTCTCTCTTTGGCTAAACCATTTTAGGTATAGCGGCCATATGGTATGCTAAGTTCGAAGATTCCGTCAAACAGAATTGAGAGGAGATGGCTGAGGCCTTCATTACTCAGTATTCTTACAATACACAGATTGAGGTCACAACTCATGATCTCGAGGCAACTCGCCAAGAACCGAAGGAGGGTTTCTCTGAATTTGTGACAAGATGGAGAGCTAAAGCCTCGATGATGACCACAAGGCCTTTCGAAAATGATCAGATCATGACGGTTGTCTGGAATCTGCATGGAAAACTGTTGCAGAAAATGATTGTGCTCCCGTTATTTACCTTTACAGAACTTCATGAAATGGGAGTGCAAATCGAAGACGCCATAAATTAGGGGCTTATTACAGATGAGAAGGAGTAGGCAAAAAGGTCGTTTGTTCGGAGTTCTATTGCTGCCGGTGGTAGCACAGCTACGAGGCCGTCAGACGTAAGTGTTGTCACCACAACCAAGTTTGCCAACCCTTTTGCCAACACAAGCTCACAAACATCGTCCAACCCTACCCGATCCCAGAGGACCTTTAACCAACTGTACATGACTCTCTCTCAAACCATGAAGGTGCTAGTCAAGAAAGGGCACCTCAAACCTTTAGAACTCCGCCCACTGCCCGATCATTTTCCACCCAAACACAACCCTGCAAAATACTGTGCGTTTCACCAACAACATGTTTATGACACCGACCAGTGCTTTCAATTGCGTCGTGAGATTCAGGATCTCATTGACAACAAGGTGATCGCACCACCTCAGAAACCAAACGTAACCACAGATCCACTCCCAGCCCATAATCAAGTCCCCCTACCTCGACATCTTAACCTGGTCCATACATTAGCCACCTTTTATGACCCCAGCATATATATTACTCCCTCCCACCTACCAAAACCGACATTGTTCATTTCGAAAAGTGTAGATCTGTGCATGATGGACACGTCCAAACTTCAACCCAAGGTTGTGGTGATGAGACTTACAATGGAAGGAGAGTCGACCTTGGAGGAAGGTACTAGTCTGATGCCAGAGTGTCCTGAGGACTTATCGGTTAGAGTGTATGATCCAAGTTGCTATATTGTCTCAATTGGTCAAATTAAGCCTGAATTAGTGCTGCCAACCTTGGTAGACATCAATGTGGTCAGGGAAGATGGCCCGAGCTAGGGGTTGGATGATTTGGCAGACCTCGAAGAGGATTTGGACAACCTGTAGTTCTTTGATGAGCAGGTTTAGGGAGATGTGCAGATCAGTGGTTCGACCTGAACAGATCAACCGACAATAATGGATGGCTGAGTGATAAGCCAAACAAGGAAGAAGAAACTAGAATAAAACCAAAGGGAAAAGAAGTAGAGATAGCTATAGTAGCTGGAAGAGCTGATGAGAAAGAAAAGCTGCTAGAGAATGCTGATGTGGAAAGCCCAGCCCAGGAAGTGGGTGCTATGAACACCGTAGATACTAAATAGGAAGCTGCACTGAGGCAGTTTGAATAAGAAAGAATTAAAGACAACCGGGAAACTGTAAATTCATAACACCCTATGGCGAACACCTATGATGTGAAGGTGATACAAGCAGAGCCAGACAACTATTTATCGGCCGCTGATGGTGAATGGTGGGATGATAATGATCTGCATCTGGTCCGTACTAAGAAAGATTGGGACAATTGCATTCCAGGCAATATGTGGTATGCCAAGGAAATAGACCATCTAATAAGAAATGGGCAGTATTTTAAGCCGCTACACCTGGATCAAGCACAGGCATCTGGAAAGGACTAAGAGGCCGAGAAATAGAGGGAGAAACAACTAGAAGAAGAGGCAGTATTGAAATAGCTCAAGAAAATTCAAGCTGATATCTCCATCTAGGGTCTTCTCATGGCCTCACGACTATACCAACAGGCAGTATTGTTGGCAATGGACAAGGCTAAATTATCCATTGACATCACGCGCGAGCAGCTTGTGGGTTTGGTTTTTCCAAGTGGTGCCAGGCCAACGCTTACTTTCTCTAACAAAGAGCTACCGCCGGAGGGCTCGGCTCATAATAAACCGTTGTGTATATCTGTGGAATACAGGGAGAAATGGGTGCCGGTGGTGTTGGTGGATACCGGTTTGGCCATTAATGTCTGTCATTCCCGTACCGCCTATGCAATTGGCCTCAAACCAATGGACTTTGTTCCCATACCCCAAGTAATACGGGTGTATGATAACATAAGTAGAGAGGTCATGGGTACGATGCAAGTGAGAGTCCAGGTGGGCCTATCAGAGCAAGCGATCTAGTTTCATGTCTTAGATGTGCCGGCTACTTTCAATTTACTATTAGGGAGGCCCTGGTTGCACCATGTGAAGGTCGTCTCTTCTACTCTCCATCAGATGTTGAAGTACCCTCACAGAGGAGGAGTGACAATTGTTTTTGGGAATTCATCCATCCATCCGCCGCTAGAGGTGACTATGCCAGTGCTAGAGATCAACCATGGCGACGAGGACGTATTCCTCTCGGGATTCACTCTGGCTGAAGCCTGGGTAGTATAGACCATTCTGGCCGTAGACATAGGCATGTATGTCAGTGCCCAATACATCTACTTCATGAACAAACTGCGGCATGTTCCAGGAATGGGGCTCGGAAGGACTGGTTGGAAAGGTGTTGCAGTATTGACAGATGTGCCACACAATCCACATGCCTTTGGATTGGGCTATGTGCCCACCAAAGAGGACTGGATCAGAAAGAGAGAAGAAATGAGAGGCAGAACCAAGGCCAAGCAAGCCGGAAAATGTTATGAACTCATCCACAGGCCAATTCAAGGAACACTGAATGGTCGTTTTGTTCAGGAATGAAAAGACTTCCCTTTCTGTGGCTTTCCCAAGCCTTGGGTAAATTCCTCAAAGCAACGTGTCCCCGGGTTCGAGATTTTCTTTGACCATCAATTGCAGGACAATGATGATGAGGAAAGAGCTGAACTAAGCATCAAAGCTGAACAGAGCACGAAAGTTGACTTAGATGACAATGAACCAAGAGTAGGGGCAGCACTGGCTAGTCTCCTGACAGATCCTGCGGCCGACCTAGAGAACTTGGGAGATAACTTTACTGTCTCCATGATTAAGAAAGAACCGGGTGTGAACACAATCAGTGGCATTTTGGATGTATTGGGAGCACCATCTCTTACCTGGCAATTGGAGGAGGGCTATCTGTCCAATTCTGAATCGGGTGATAACCTAGAATCTGATTCCACTGAGTCTATGGGGTCGGGATCAAATTCAAGTTCTTCTAAGTCTGATATTTCTGGGGGTGGTAACCCGGATACCAAAGTCTGGTCTAGGTCTTCATTCAGCTTTTCTTTTGAGTCTGTAATCGAAGATCTGGACCTTCTGAATGAAAACTCTACAGATTTTGTGTACTTTTCTGTGCCGTTGGTTTATTGTATTGACCAAGATTTTCAAAATCTTAATGAAAATGAAGGGGAAAAAATTCCTCTGCCATTGAAAAACTTGATTAATCGAGAGGAGGAGAGGTTTGCTAAACCCTGTGCTAATGAAATCATTGCCATTAATGTGGGTACTGAGAAGGATCTGCGCTTGGTCCAGATCGGGTCCATGTCATCTTCGGAGGAGCGCGAGCGTTTAATCACTTTGTTAAAAGATTTCAAAATGTTTTCGTGTGGTCCTGCGAAGACATGCCTGGAATCGATCCTAAGTTTATACAGCATCGGATCCCTCTTGACCCCAAGGCCCGACCAACCAAGCAGAAATTGTATAGAATTCGTCCGGATTGGGTGCAGAATATCAAGGAACCGATCACCAAGCAGATCGAAGCAGGTTTCTTGTTAGTATCTGAGTACCCGACTTGGTTAGCCAACATCGTCCCAGTGCTGAAGAAAGATGGTTGAATCCGGGTGTGTGTAGACTTTCGAGACTTGAACAGAGCCAGTCCGAATGATGACTTTCCTCTACCACATATTAATAAGTTAGTAGATTTTACTGTGGGTCATCCATTGTTATCATTTATGGATGGGTTTTCTGGGTATAACCAGATTCTGATAGCACCCGAGGACAAAGAGAAGACCGCATTCATTACCCCGTGGGGTACCTAATGCTACCGGGTTATGCCATTTGGGTTGAAAAATGCTGGAGCTACCTATCAGAAGACCGCGACCACCATTCTACGTGACATGATCCACAAAGAGGTTGAGATGTATGTAGACAACATGATTGTCAAGTCCAAAGAACGAAAGGGCCATTACACTACGCTGGAGAAATTCTTTCAACGGATCAGGGAATACAGATTGAGGTTAAACCCGCAGAAATGTACCTTTGGTGTAATGGCAAGAAAAATGCTAGGCTTTCTGATAACACAGAGGGGAATTGAATTAGATCCTTCCAAAATCAAGGCCATCTTAGAAATGCCACCACCAAGGACCGAAAAGGAGGTGCGTAGCTTTTTGGGTAAAGTACAATTCATAAAACGATTTATTTCCAAATTAACCTTGACTTGTGAACCACTATTTGGTCTCCTAAAGAAAGGGAAGAAATTCTGATGGGATGATCGATGTCAGTTTGCCTTTGAACAAGTTAAGCAATACCTCCAGAATCCGTCTGTGTTGTCGCCACCGGAGCCAGGGAAACCTCTGATTCTGTACTTGTTAGTGACAGATATGACCATGGGATGCATGCTCTCATAGGAATTTGAAGATATGGTGGAGAAAGCCATCTATTACTTGAGCAAGAAAATGCTAGACTACGAGACCCAGTACACTCCTTTGGAGAAAGCTTGCCTAGCTTTGGTATGGGCTACCAAGAAATTGAGGCACTACTTGTTAACTCGCTTTGTAATCTTGGTTTCGAGATTAGGTCTTGTCAAATAGCTCTTTGAGAAACCAGCGCTTACAAGCAGGCTGGCTCGTTGGTTGCTTCTTCTCTCCGAATTTGATCTCAAATATGTCACCCACAAGTCAGTTAAAGGAAGAGTTATAGCAGAGTTCCTGGCAGACCACTCGGTAGAAGGAGATGAGGCAGTGGAATACTTGTTCCCAGATGAAGACATTCTACAAGTTGAAAAGGAACTTGGACCATGTACATTGATGGAGCGTCCAATCAGTACGGTTATGGGATAGGTGTGTTGCTGATAGCACCCAATGATTCCCATATACCTTTAGCCTTCAAACTTCGGTTCAAGGTGCCCAACAATGAAGCAGAATATGAAGCGTGTATTGCTGGTTTAGAAACTGCCCTAGAACTAAGGGCAATAAGATTGGATGTCATCAGGGACTCGAACTTGGTTGTTTCTCAAGCAAACGGAGACTGGAAAGTCAAAGAAGAGAATATGAAGGTTTACCATCAAACCTTGGATGTTCTGATTCCTAGGTTTGAAAAGCTGACATTCATTCATCTATTAAGAGAGAACAACAGGTTCATTAATGCTTTAGCAACTCTATCTTCTATGGTAGACATCCCACTTGGAGTCCGGATGCATCCAATTATCATCGAACAGAAATACACGCCAGCTCATGAAACTATTGTCACGATAGATGAAGTGCAAGACAAAAAGTCCTAGTATTATGATACTTAGAACTTCTTGGAAAAGGAGATGTATCCACCAGAGGAAAATGCCAAGGACAAACAGGGAATACGGCGTATAGCCGTCCAATTTATCATCTGTGAGGGTAAGCTATATAAAAAAGGTCATATGGGAATGCATAAGCTATGTATAGAGGAAGAGGAATCGAAGCGCCTTATGAAGGCTATCCACGGTGGAGAATGCAGAGCGCATATGAATGTTGTGATGCTAGCCCGGAAAATCCTGAGACAAGGCTATTATTGGTCCACCATAGAAGAGGATTGTGTTGGTTTTGTGCGACAATGCCACAAATGTCAAATCCATGCTAATCGCATTAATATTCTGCCGTCAAAGCTTTACAACATGACTTCGCCATGACCTTTCTCAGTCTGGGGAATCAACATTATCGGTGTTGTCTCACCAAAAGGGTCGAATAGACATGAATATATCTTGGTGGCAATTGATTATTTTACAAAGTGGGTGAAAGCTTAGTCCTATGCAGTGTTGAGGGCATCGCGTGTGGCCAGATTTATCAGAAATAATATCATCTGTCGGTACGGAGTCCCAAACGAGATCATATCAGATAACGGCTCCCACTTCAAGAAAGAGGTGATAGACTTATTGGACAAATACAACGTGGCTTTTCATAAATCATCCACATACAGGCCACAAACCAACGGAGTTGTTGAAGCCACAAATAAGAATATCAAGAAAATTTTGCAGAAGATGATTGAGACCTACAGGGACTGAACAGATAAACTGTCATTCGCACTTTGGGGCTACAGAACTTCAATCCAGACATCTACAAGAACAGCTCCTTATTCTCTCGTCTACGGGATAGAGGCTATTCTGCCAATTGAAATTGAAATCTCGTCGCTACCAGTTATGGCTAAGTGTCAGATAGCGGAAGCGG
Organism: Camellia japonica; assembly: GCA_030407325.1. Classification (NCBI taxonomy): domain Eukaryota; kingdom Viridiplantae; phylum Streptophyta; class Magnoliopsida; order Ericales; family Theaceae; genus Camellia; species Camellia japonica. Next base: position 35,156,303 of record JAPPVO010000014.1, read on the forward strand.
ACTAGCAACAGAGCAGATTTGAGGAGTTAATGTTGTTTGATGAGAGAAGGCTAGAGGCATTATATCATGTTCAGGGCTACCAGCGCAGAATCGCCAGGGCTTTAACAAGAATGTTAAGTCCAGGAATCTCAATGAGGGAGATATGGTACTGAAAGACAATCGAGCTCTCATCCATGACTATAGGGGCAAGTTCATACCCAATTGGACTGCTCCTTATATTATCAAAGCTATTTGGTCAGGAGAGGCGGTTATTCTCATAGACTTAGATGGCCTAGAATTTTCACAGCCGATCAATATGGACAAGTTGAAGAAATACTACCCCTGAGAGGCTTGCTAGGCCGAAAACTCAGAAGGGCGACCTAGGCAAAAGTTAGAGCATGAAAAAATTAGAAATAAAAAAAAACTGAGCTCGCAAGGTTGAAAACCGTAAAGGGCTGCTTTGGCAAAAGTTAGAACGCAAAAGGAGAGAGTTAATACTCGAGTGAACCTGAACCAAACTACGTAAGGCCTAATTTCTATCTTTGGGATACATAGGCAACTTTATCCCGAAGTTCGGCCATAACCATCTCCAACTCAACTGTCCTGTCCATTTTTCTGATCAGGCCATCTCAGTTCATCATTTGTTAGTTCGGTTGTGATCTTCATTTTAGGAAGAAAAGCTAGTTACAATGCAGAGCAGTAGTGGTATTCAAGCAAGGGCAGTTATGATTTGCCGATTTGGGGTTGTACATCTTGAGGATCGATTCTGTGCGTGTCAGGTAGTGATCATTTTCGAAAATGATTTTGGAAAGTTTTAATAAAAGTTGAGTTTGTTCAAAATTTTACTTTTTACAACTTAGACCATTTTTGGGACCAAAAGGAAAATTTTTAGTGCTCACAATTTAATTTCATTGATTTCAACACAAATACATTCTCCAACTGTCTAATACAAATCAAATTTGCTTTTACATCATAAAACTTGAAAAGAAAGGTCAAAAAAATATACTAGGGGCATAGGTGAGTCAAGTGCTCCTGCGTCCTCAGCTCGTGCTTGCGGAAGCTTCTGTAGCCAAAATGGGCTCGACTTGTGCCTCATCCTTGAGCCAAGCCAAGCACTCGCCAGAAAGGGCATGACCGAAACTAGAGGCAGGGGCCAGAAGCTCTCTCATCCTCCAGGCAGTGAGGCACCTAGCCAGGTGTGAAGCACAAATCGGGAATAAAACCAAGTATTCTACCCCCTTCTCTAAGCAGGTCTGATCATGTCCAAACTGGCATCTAAACCAAAAAGAAAAGTAGAACACGCAATGCGTGAGGCCAATGAACTGTATGCCAAGCTGTCGGGTCATGCTGTAACTCATCTCAATCAGATTAAGTCAGGGGTAACGCCAAGCTATGTCAGTTGCAGACCTATTACACATCCAATTGCACCACCATCCCTCATTGGGAAAGTCCACTAGTCGTTGGCCAAAGAAATAAGCTCGAGTTGAATACTCGAGACAAGGGTTCACCACCTTCAGCTTATCTATGAGCCATACCTGGGGGGGGATAAAAAATAAGAGAGATTAAAGAATAGAGAGATGTACGTGGAGAGAAAAGTAAAGAAAGGGCTTTGAGAAAACATAGAGCATGAGTGCCAAGTGATGTGCGAGGCATATATCAAAAAGGGTGGAAAACAATACCTGAAAAAGTAGTGAACTCCCCGCAAATTTGGTAGTCTCTCACCGATGAAAAGCATCTAAGCCCATCAGGGTCTTGGCCAGTGTCAAACCGATACAACTCTTGCCTTCTTTTAGACATTGGGCCACTTCGATCAACCGAATGCTGGTTCGGCCGTAACTAAGGGCAAGAAGGAAATGCACAAGCATACATAAACAGAGGAACATGTTGCCGAAAACCTTACCAGAGAGGATCACCTCTGTCACCAATGTCAGAAAATCGATGAATCAAGTTGGGTATATCTAGCTCTCCGTCATGGGCCAACGATCGAGCTTCATGCAAAGTGAGCCCACACATTCGTCCCAAAGCCTAGGCATGGCCAAAATGGGCTTGAGGCATGATTTCTTCATCCCGCCAGGTTTCCATCAATGCGCAAAATTCTTCAAGAGTTGGGCACATTTCCTGTGTTCTGAAGTGAAATACATGCATAATTAGGTCCTAACATTGGGCCATGGCATGGAGGAACGGAAAGTAAAGTGGAGTATAGCCTAACAAAAAAAGCGCGTTTATGTCAAAACCTTAGAAATTTACCTTTTCCGTGCCGTCTAAAGTGGCTACTCCCGCAAGCTTCTCGGCAAGGAATATCTCCATTTGTGGAAGAAACAACAGCAAAAATAAGGTTCTAGTGAAAAAATCATGAAAAAAGACCTTTTGTAGAAGATAGGGCTATGAGTGGAGGCCAACTGTCAATTTTTTGGTGGATCCATCACAAGTGGCCGGCCACCCACCTTTTGTGGCCGGCCGTCCACCTTTTTCTAGCCTACCGTCCACTTGTGGGTCTAGCAATTTTGGCAGTTTGGTTTTGTCTTGGTCTTTGTGTTTTGAGGTCTTATTTTGAGTCTTTTGGTTTTAGCAAGTGTGCATATCTGCGTTCGAGTTGTTTTTGCTTTGTTTATCGAGTTGTATTTTGTATTTTGATCGTTGGTTGACTCATTACCCAATTAAGAATATCGTGCCAATACAAGTTTTTATTTTTGGTTTCAAATTCAACTCCATTTTCATTCTATGTAAATGTGGTGCTCATGATGCAAAAACAATAACTTTTTTCATAAAACTGCAGGGTTTTCCCCCAATCATTGTTTTTACAAAAAAGAGTACAAGTTTTCAAAAGCAAAAGTAAAAGCCTATCTGAAGCTATACATATGCTGAACTACCAAAAATAAAAGAAACTAAGCAAAAAGGTACAAAAATCGGCGCCAATCATCTCAAGCTTGAGAGGCCCTCTTCGTCCTCTTCCTCAAAGGGGACTCAGGGGCACTGTCTCTGTCAGCATCGCTATCAGAATCAGACTCTGAGCCAAAGCCAGTCTCATCATCTTCGCTCCCTACCTCAGAGCCAGCCTCGGCGTCATCTCCGCTCCCTGACCCCGAGCCAACATCATCACCCCCATTTTCAGAAGACTCAGAATGTCGGCTCACTGCCTCCTTAGAGTCGCGGATCTCAGTATCATCCCCGCTCAATACAGGCTCGGACTCGCTGCACTGACTTTGGGCACCCCTACCTCTACCTCGACCTTGGAGCTCATCTCGACCGCATGCTAAGGCCTGTCTACCTCTCCTCCCTGTCGCCGGAGGAGGTGCCGTTGGTGTCGCTGTTGCTGGTGTCCTCAGTATAGATGGGATCTGTAGCTCGACTTTTCATGCCCCCTTTCAGAAGACGAATAATCCCTACAGTATCGGACTCCCGCAGTTCTAAATCTGATTCCACAAGTGCAATGTGAAATAGATAAACGCCAAAGAGTCCAAATTCGGCAAATCTTTTAGAAAATTGATTTTGAATCAAATTACCAAAAATGGACTGCTTTGCCAGATACAAAGTCGCCACCTAAATATTTTTGGGACATTTAGGAAACCCATGACTCGTGCCAAAGGCCACGTGTCCGTCATCACCAAGATTGTCTCGGCTCGGGAACTTAGGTACGAGAGGGGAAGGTCATGAATTGAGCACCCCCGCTCGCCCGATCAATGATCGGCCTCTACTAATCATGATATGAATCTTATCTACATTATACGCTCTTGTTTTGATTAATTAAGCTAGCATTACTATGTGATGCACATACATACAAGTATAGACTAACTTGTAAAAATTGGAACACCTGATTTCATGTTTGTTTTGAAAAGAGTTTGTAAATGTGCCACTCGAAAAAGTGGGCTTAAATGTACATGAATCAAACCATCCCAATTCAAGCAACTAGCCTTTATCCGCAGGCATTCAAATAGTTTATCAGATAAGCACTTAGCCTCATGGTGAACATGCTTTGACATGGCAACAATCACACTCATGCAATTATGCCAAAGCAAATAAAAGCTCACCTAGTACTCCAAGCCAAAAAGATGACAGAATTAGAATAATGCATGATCCTAACTATGCCATATGACTAATGCAACACATGCGATATACAATTACTAGGCTCGGCTATTAATATGGCATATGAATCAATTTGATAGCATGTGATCTAAGCACGTATTTAAAAATTGTTAAACTAACAACGCAAGTTAGAATGATGCGCTGAGCCCAATGCATGCAAGACAATGGATGCAAGGCATGAGAGATGCTAAACGAAATATGATGCCCTAAACTAACCAACATAAGCTAGTAAATAAAAGGGAGAAAGACGTGGGGTTGGAAGACATACAAATTCTTACAATTGCTTGCCCTTGTGTAGTAGGGTTTGAACAGCTAACTAGCTAAACTAATTAACTAGCTATTACAAAACGAAATGAATAAATTAACTAAGCTACTTAACTAGCTATTACAACAAATTAATTAACTATTTTAGCTAACTAATTATTACAAGACAAAATTTGAATAACTAGTTTAGCTAACTACTTATTTACAACACTCTACAAAATTAACTAGTTGCAACTAATTAACTACAACAAATATTTAAGCTAAGTAATTAGACTAAAATAGCCCCGGGGAGCAAGGAGTGCTCATGCATGCGCGAATTTCCTCCCGAAAAAGCCAATATTTTGCTTCCAGGAAGCCTACTGCTGGATTTTGCAAAGGTTGCCGGCAGGCTAGAAGTGGTGGCCTGCCGTCCCCAAATGGTGGTCTGCTGGCCACTGATGGTTGGTTCTTTCTACTATAACAGAGAACAAACAGAGCAAGCACAGGGTATTCTCAAGGGTTGTTTGCACAACTTACCCCTCCTTATCATTAAATAGCTTAAAGGAGTGGCAAAATTTGATTCACAAACCACCAATGGATGCAATTTCATTGCATGATGACCTATGAACCAAAGGGTGCAAGTTCAATAAATGCAACAAATAAGACTCTCAAACCCCCTTCCTATCATGGATTGATCAAGGGAAGTGGTTGACAATGACTCTTGAACCGTTTACATCACTAGCAAGTATGAAATGATTCAAGACTCAAGGGTTCAATTAATGTCCAATTGAACCCAACCAGGTTATTATCTTGCATCATTTTAGTCCCCAATTTTATTACTCCATTTTAAATTACCAACCATTCCTTAGTAATTTAAGTCCAAAGGCGAGCTTTAAGTCCTCTAATAAAAAGAAGCATCAAACAAAAAGTTGTTTTAGGCATGAGAGAAGTGTCATGCCGTTGGTAATGAACCCCCAAAGGGATTTAACCATTAACCATAAGACCTCAATCTCATGCTTTAAACAAGCAACTAGTTTCAACTAACTTTCAAAGCAAAGCAAAAGCCAAGAAAGGAGGGTGGTTGCAAAGGTGATTAAGGGTGAAAACAAGTATGGAAAGCCATAAATAAATGCTATCAACTCAAATAGGATGGTGGCTAAGGCCTAGACCACCAAACCTATGAGGACGATTATACTACAAGTATGCAATATAAGGCTCAAATGCAATGAACATTTAAAAATAGTCCTAAAATAGTGCTAAATAAGTACTAAAACATACGGGAATTAAGACAAAAATAACAAAAATAATAAGCTAAAACATAGAGCATGCTAGGCTAGTAAGCAAGACACAAGGAGGGGAGGCTAACCCCTCTAATTTTGGACTTCAAAACAACATTTTAGCCATTGAAATAACTCTGAAAAATCAGTGTTTAAAAGCTCAAAAAAAGATAGTGTAAAGGTGGGAAACACAAGGGTAAGGCTAGAGAAGCAAGGTGAAGACAGATGTGAACCACCCCTCCACCCTTTTAAGGCCTTAAACCACAAGTTTCAGCCCAACATTATAGATCTTAAACAGCCCAAAAAATAGTAGAAAAACAGTAGGAAAATAGTAAGAAAATAACAAACAAAATAAAAAAAACAACTTAAGCCTTATACCTCTTGAAGAGGAGAGCACTTCCAAGTAACAATTCAACACAAACACACCATCAAAAGCTCAAAGAGGGCTCAAAAGTACCTCAGCTCAAAGATGATAAGGTTTGGTTTGGAGTGTATAGGCAAAGGTTCAAGAAATTTACAAGAGAGAGAGAGAGAGAATTGTAGAGGGAGAAAATAATTTTGCTCCAAAATTTTCTAACCTTGAAGCAAGAGAAGAGGTCCTCTATATATAGAAAAACATCACATTCCCTCGGAAATATTAATACATACACGTGTAAAAAGGTGCATGCATCTTTGCCAACAGCTGGCACAGCTAGCAGAAAAATATTTACAAAACACACTTGTGGCCGACAACCAAAAGCAGTGGCCAGCAAGCCACAAGAGGTTGCAGGCTTGAAAAACTCTAGTTTTGGTCCAAAAATAAGGCAATAGGTGTATAGGGTTTGAAGGCTCAAAACTGTGGCATTCTGCTGAAGACTTGGACCACTTAATAAGCATATACACTCATCATTTGGTGTGCAAGTAGTGACGTCCAAGTCGTAAGGGCAGTCAAAAATGGGGTGTCTACAGGATCTGGAAAGCAAGTGTCGACATATCAGATATAGTATATGTATGCGAAATGAGTGCAAAAGGTGCAGTATGAGTACAGTGTGTCAGTGCAGTAAATCGGTGCAGTATGGGGTGGTGTGAATGTTACGGTATGCGTATCAGTGTACTAGTGGGAATGTAATAATATGGTGCACAACAGTGTGAGGTAGCAATGAAATGTATGTGGAAAATAGAGAAAATACCAGGATACTGTGGAGATCAAGCGAAGTCTCTCTCCTCTACACCATACCAATCAGAGAAGCAACCAACTAGAGCAGGCCCTCTGTGTACTCAGTTAGTGCCTACAAGTGCATTTGAATAAGCAGTATCTAAAGAATTAATATCTAGAAAGGGAGAGTTCAGTTACAAGTTGTAACATGTGATTCATACCTGAGGTGCACCACGTGCTCTGACATACCCATGCCCTGCCTCAGGTGGCTCTATCGGAATCTGATAGGCTGACCCGGTCAGCCGCCAACATGTAAGCGCAGTGGGAATCACTGGCCAACCAACAACCTGCACAATGGGAGAGGCCTCCTAATACCGACCTCAGTCTCCTGAGCAGCCTCATCTGCCAAGAGAGCACCTGTTGCATCGCCTGTGCGAACGCCCGTCAAAGGGGGCATAAGATGAGTCTGGATGAAAGTTGCATAATCGCCATTCACTCTGAAATAATCGGCATCCAGTCCCACCATAAATTGAATAATAGCCCCGGCTGGGAGGCTATCGGTTGTCCTCATGGATGCTGAAGGTGGTATAGGAACGACTGGGACGGGTGAGCCCAGAGTCTGGCGTATGAAACGCTCATCCAAGAACCAGGCCCAGCAAACTAGGCCCTCCAGTAAAATACAGAATTAAGAGGTGGCCCAAGCCCCAGTATACTGGTCCCTCACCCCAGCTGGCATCATCGCCTAGGGCTGCCACATGATTTGCGAATAAAGAATGTACAAATTGTTAGTTACCGTCAGTTGTCGAAGTATGAATCAGAACAGTAGTAAAGCAAAAATGATTGTGAGTTTCGGATTACCTCATGGGCAACCACTATATTGAAATATCGGTGGTAGAAAGCAAATGTCATGTCATCGCGGCTCCGACGCCAGTACCGACCGTCATATCGCCATGAGTAAGACACGACGGGAAAGATCTCATCCATTAGCTCTGGAGCCAAAGTCGGGAAATAGACGTAAACCCATAACTGCAAGAAAAGGTCAGTAGAAAGCATAATGTGTCAATAGATGTGAAACAGAAAGTGCAAAGTAGAAAGCACGATACATGATCAGATATGAAACAGAAAGTGCAAAGCAGAAAACACAAGTTGTGAATAGATATAAAACAGAAAGTGCAAAGCAGAAAACACAATGTGTGAACAGATATAAAACAGAAAGTGCAAAGCAGAAAGCGCAATGTGTCAACAGAAAATGCAAAAGCAGAAAGGTGTGGTGCATACCTCCCAGGCTCTCCAATAGCCTTCGACCCGCTCTCCTCTCATGCAGGAAGTGGAACTCATATAGTCATAGAGTGTGGCGAGGCTGGCTCCACCCCAGACGTAGAACTGAACTCGGGGCAAGATCACGAGGGCGCTCAATAAGTACAAACCCACGGTGTTCCACCTGTTCGTAAACAAGGTGGTATTGGGTAGGAACATCAAGAAGCCCCGGACGTACTACTCTACCTCCTCTGGTGTCTCGGTCTCACTCCCGAGGAAGTGCTCAGGGAACTAGCTGTATCTCACCATCGCTGGCAAGTATAGAGGTGGGCACGCTCCAAGCAGGTAGATCCAAGCTGCCTCTCACTCACCCATATCCATATCAAAGCGGATCAGATCACTCCCTACTTCTAAACCTGTGATCATGGAGAAGTTGTAGGGAGTCATCGTCATCTCCCCAACGGAAGAGATGTGGAAAGAGTTAGTGGTGTCTCACCACCTCTCTACTAACGCTTCAAGTAGAGCCCAGCTCGCCATATATCGTGATAGTCCGGTGCAAAATAAGCCGAAGCTGGTCTCATCAACAAGGTCGCAAACCTCATGAGGGAGCTCATAATACCAGTCTCTCGCTGTCACTGCCCCATATCCCCTGTAAGAACGGGAGTCCCCCTGTGGCAAAGAAAGAGTGAATCAAATGAAAGAAAGTGATAAAAGAGCATTTAGATGAAAGGCAGTGTAAGAAATACAATCAAATGAAAGGCGAGAAAGCATGAAAATAAAGTTTGTGCCTCAGAAGCATAGGACAGGTGGGAGTATGGCTCTCTCAGCAAAACGTCCTTTGGCATGCCACTAGCAAAATCATCAAAACACATCATGCCACCGGGCGCCAGCATGTGCGTGCGAGGGTGATAAGTGACCGGATCAAAGAGCTGTGTCCTCAGTGGTAGTGGCTCAGACTCGAGTCCTGGAGCGAACTCTGCCTCAAAGTCGGCCGCAATGCCCTCTACCGCCTTGCCGGCCTCGGCAATCGCCGGCTCCTCGACCTTAACAGGGGGTGATAATGGAAATGGAACCTCAGGAGGAGCACCATCATGTGGAACATCATCCGCCATCTAGAAAGTGGGTGAAAAGTGGGTGAAAATGCAGAGAAATGGAGAAAAGAAGAAAATCTTGGAAAAAAATCAACCCTAGGAGAGAGAAAATTGAAGAAAAAGTCAAAACTCGGAAAAATTTACAAAACCCGAGAGAAACTCAAGGGAAACAAGCCCGAAGTGGTGAAAATTTAAAAAAATCAACGAAAACAAAATCTAATCAGTTCAAAGTGTAGAGGAGCAAAGAGGGTTTATGAAAAAAGTTTGCGTGGGCCATTGGAAAATGCATATAAAGCACAAATCTAGAGAGAGGAAGCACCTAGAGAGAGAGGGAAGGATTTCGAACTTGGGTGTGTGAGGAAATGAGGTATAGTGATGTATATATAAAGACCGGTGTAGAAAAGACGGTTCTTCCCTAATTTTCACATTAGTGCCGGCAACCCACTATTAGTGGCTAGCAGGCTTCACTTGTGGCCAACATCCTTATCTTGCGGCCTGGTGTTGGTTTTGTTCCTCCTTTGACCTGCCATTGTATGGGAGGTTCTCTTTTGGGTCCAAATTGATTCTTGAGGAGCTTGAAACTGTGTTCCGATTGCGTAGTTCCTAATACCCATTGTGTTCCGGTGCGTGAATGTGCCCCACTTGCCAATATGAATGAGGTGTATCCTTTTTGAACATGTTGCAAAGTCTCCGAGAGGTAAGTCGGAGGTTGTCGCTGAACATCACTTTTGCTCATTCTGTCGAATTATATATTTGTTCCCTTATGTTGCATAGAATGTGCGTTTTCACATACACTTATGTTGCACGCATACCCTGCATCGTTCATGATTCATGCATAGAATATGCTTTCAATTTTGCATAGAATATGCTCTTGTTTCTTGCATAGAACATGCTTTCAATTAACATCATATGTCAGTTGTCTATCTTGCATGGAACATGCGTTGTCATTGTATTGATTTGTAATCTTGTTCACTTTGTGCATCCATCGCACTTGTTCACTTTGTGCATCTATCGCACTTGTTCACCTCATGCATCTATCGCACTCTTTCATTACATTGTGTGTTTATTGCACAGTCTCGTACATTTTGCCTTTATCTCAGGACACGTGAAACGCGACCCTGAGCAATTTTTATCTTAGAATGCATGAAATGCAACCCTGAGCGGTTTTTCTCCTCTTCTCATGATTTCAGCGTGATTAGAGTATCTCGAGGTGCATGAAACGTGACCCCGAGCGGTTTCTCTTCTCGCGATTTCAGCGTGATTAGAGTATCTCAGGACACGTGAAACGCGACCTTGAGCGGTTTTTTTCTCTCTGCTTTTCATGGTTTTGGCATGGTTAGAGTGCATATTTTGCTTTTCCGCGTGAAACCTATTTCGGTTTAAGCTTAAGGCTCATTCATATATTGTTAATTTTTTATTGCTTATCGCAATTGATTGCAACTGTTATTGCTTATTGCATTTGTTATTGGTTAGTGCATCATCTTGCATGATCATCAGTTTTCAAAATAGCCAGCTTCGCAAAGCGTGTGAGTTCAGCTTTCAAAGTTTTTTTCCATATATATCATTTGCATCCTGCCCCAGAACTACGCTGGTTTGATTCCCTGCAAAGGGATACGTAGGCAGCTTGCGAGCTCAACCAATTTTATTTATGTCTTGATTGTTTGCCCAATTCTTACGGCCTTGTCAAAATAGGTCGTCTTCGGGATTTGACATTCACTCACGTCATGTTATGACTTCAAGTTCTGTCAAAGAGGAGTAACTATAGACACCCTAGTTTGACCGCCCTTATGACTTGGGTGCCATCGATTACGCACCCAATGATGAATTTGTATATGCTTGTCAAATGCTCGAAGTCCTCAGCAAATTGCCTCAGCTTTGAGCCTCAAAACCCTACGAGCCTCTTGCCTTGTTTTTGGATCAAAACAGCAGTTTTTCAAGCCTAAACATCCTGGGACCTACCGCCCACTAGTGTGGACTGCCGCCCACTTGTGTGTTTTTTCAGTTCTTTTTGCCAACTGTGGCAGCTGTTTCCACAGATGCCTGCACCAGTCCATACATGTCTATGTAGATATTTATGAGGTGGTCTCATGTTTTTCTTTATATAGAAGACCCTCTCTCACATTTTAAAAGGTTAGAAAAATTTGGGAGCAAAAATATTTCTCTCTTTATAATTCTCTCTCTCTCTCTCATGCAAGTTCTTCACTCTTTGCCTATACGCTCTAAACCAAATCTTGTGGTATTTGTGCTGAGGTGTTTTTGAGCTTGCATTTAGCTCTTGAGGGTGTGTAATTGTTGGTTTGTAACTCAAAAAGGGTATCCCTCTTCAAAAGGTATAATTCTTAACTTGTTTCCCTTCTTTATTTGCCATTTTTTCTACTATTTTTGGACTATTTTTTACACTGAATTTTTGGGGTGAAACTTGTGGTTTAAGGTCATTAAGGGTGAAGGGGTGGATCACTCTTCTTTGCACCTAACTTCTTAAGCCTTTGCCCTTGTGTTTCCCACTTTTCTATTATCTTTTTTTGATCTTTTTACTATTGAATCTCAGAGGTTTTTCAAAGGCTAAAATCATGTTTTGAAGTCCCAAAAATGGAAGGGGTAGCCCCCCTCCTTGTACGTGCTTACTAGTTTAACTTGCTTCATGTTATAGCTTACCCTTTTAGCTCTTTTGACTTCAATTCCAGTACCGTTTTAGCCTATCTTAGGACTGTTTTTTATGAGTTAGCTTTATTCATGCTTTGTATATTATGTTTGTAGTGTAGCTGTCCTCATAGGTTTGGTGGTTTAGGCCTTAACCACCAACCTATTTGAGTTGATAATCTTTATTTCTTGCTTTCCATACTTGTATTCCTCTCTAATCACCTCTGCAACCTCTCTCCTTTGTTGGCTTTTTCTTTGTTTTGAAAGTTGTTTCAAACTAATTGCTTGTTTAAGTTTGAGATAGAGGTATCGTGCTTAATAGTTTAATCCCTTTGGGGGTTCATCACCAACGGCATGGTGTCTCTCTCATACCTAAAACAACTCTTTGTTTGATGCTCCTTTCCATTAGAGGACTTAAAGCTCATTATTGGACTTAAATGAACTAATGAATGGATGGTAATTAGAATGAAGTAATAAAATTATGACTAAAAGTGATGCAAGATAATAAAGCAATTTTGTGTTCAATCGGACGTTAATTGAACACATGGAGACTTGAGTCATTTCATACTTGCTAGTGATGAAATGGTTCAAGTGTCCAAGGTCAATCGTTTCCCTTGATCAATCCATGATAGGGATGAGGCTTTATTGGTCTTTCCTTACCATTTATTAAAATTGTGCCCCTTGATTCATAAGTCATCATGCAATGAAATTGCGTCGATTGATGGCTTGCGAATCAAGCCTACCCCTCATTTGACCTGTTTGTTGATAAGGAGAGGTAGGGTGGACAAATATCCCCTGAGAATACTTTGGTTTTTGCTCTATTTGTCCTCTTTTGGTGCAGGAAAGAACTAACATCAGTGGTCGGTAGGCCACTTTTACTAGACGGCAACCCACTATTTGTGGCCAGCCGACCACTACTTCTGGTTTGCCGGCCAATTTTTCCAGGCAGGTAGTGTCCTTTTTCCAACAGAGCAGAGGCTGAGGTGGAAAATATGTGCAATTTTCTAACTGTGCAACAGAGGCATTCCAGTAGCAAAATGGAGAGCATTATCGGGTGGAAATCCACATCCATGTGTAGACCGCCCGAACTCCACTCCGCGTGCGAGGGCGTGAATTGTGGTTCTTAGCTACTACAATTCGGACTCCTGTCACGATTCTGAATCTAATCTCACAAAGTGCAATGTAAGACTGATAAATCACCAAAGAGTCCAAATCCGGCAAATCGTTTTGGAAAATCGATTTTAATCAAAAAGTGCCAAACATGGACTGCTTTGCCAAATTTCAGAGTCACCACCTAAATATTTTGTTTTGGGAAATTTAGGAAATCCTGACTCATGACTAAGGCCACGTGTCCGTCATCACCAAAGTTGCCTCGGCTCGAGAACTTGGGTACGAGAGGGGAAGGTCATGAAATGAGCACCCCCGCTCGCCCGATCAAAGGATCGGCCTCTACTAACATGATATGTTATTTTTGAAAACACATGCGTTCTTATTCCGATTATTAATCTAACTTACTACGTGATGCGTACAGCATACAAGCATAGACTCAATCATGCGGATTGGAACAAAACAACTCATGTTTGTTTTTTAAAATGGTTTGAAAGTGCTACTCGCAAGTAGGCTAAGACGCGGATTTGCCACCCTCAAGTGGACTTAAAACATGATGATTTGCCACTTCAAGTGCGCTTAAAACTCACAATCATCGAGTTGTTCCAATCCAGGCAATCAAGCCTTCACCCACAGGCATTTATACAGTTAAACACTTAAGCACATAGCCTCATGGCAAACATGCTAATGTGGCAATCACTTACACACATGCAAGGATGCTAAAGCATAAACACTCACCGAGTACTCCGAGCCAAAACAAAAGCTAGTTCGTAATCGATGCATGATCCTAACTATGTCAACAATGCCTAATGCAACACATGCAAAAATGCAACTAAAATAGGCTCAGCTATCCTAAAATGTCATGTGAATGCAACTTGATAACGTGTATTCAAATTGGTATTGAAATACAATGCAGTTTGTATGATACGCCGAGCCCGGTGCATGCAAGACGGATGAATGGATGCACGCATGCAAGCATAAGGATGCTAATCGAAATATGCCCTAAAACTAACCATCAAAAGCTGGTAAATAAAAGGGAGAAAGACGTGGGGTTGGAAGACATGCATCACACACACGCACACTTATTACAACATTTGCCCTCTCGACGGAGGGTCCAAATGAATCAACTAACTAGCTACGCTAAGCTAATTAATTACAAACCGAAACTAATTAACTAACAAGTTAACTAATTACGAACGCAAATGAATAGCTAAGTGCATTAACTACTTAAGTACAGAACCAAATAGTTAACTAGCTAAGCAAAGCAGTTAAAATGAGCCTCAGGGCGAGGGGTGTATGCATGCTTGGTCGGCTTCGCTCGGAAATCCACTACCGTGCCTTGTGATGCCTCTGTTTGCACTCTTTTGGACTTCTAAAAATTGTGCCAATTTCCAAGATGCTTCTGATCCACCTTAGGAACATGCTAAGGGTGGTCGGCCAAGAGGAATGGCCATCGGCCAGAGTTTACGACTATCGGCCAATTTTGATAGCCGATCGGCAGACTTGGTGGCCGGTCGGCAACTCTGATGGCCGGTCGGCCACTGTTTCCTACAATTTCTCCTTTTGCTGCAACAGAGCACAAACAAAGGCATGGCAGTATATTTGCAAGGTATGTGTGCACAACCACCCTCCCTATCATTTCTCAAGCTCAAGGGAGTGCGGTACTCGACTCTCGGGCCATCAATCACGCATCTCAATGCATGACGGCCAAAGAAGCCAAGTTTGCACAATTCAATGTCAATGAATGCACATACAACACATAGGACTTGATGAACCTCCACCTTATCATGCATGATCAAAGGTGTTGGTGACCTAAGGAATGAGGCACTGTAGACGCGCCCTCGAAGGCCTCATGCTACAGTTCGGACTCAAATTGTCACGGTTCTTAATCTGATCTCACAATATGCAATGTGAGATTGATAAATCACCAAAGAGTCCAAATCCGGTAAATCGTTTTGGAAAACTGATTTTTGTAAAGAAGTGCCAAACATGGACTGCTTTGCCAGATACAGAGTCGCCACCTAAATATTTTGTTTTGAGAGAATTTAGGAAACCCTGACTCGTTGCCTAAGGCCACGTGTCCGTCATCACCAAAGTTGCCTCGGCTCGGGAACTTGGGTACGATTGGGGAAAGTCAGCTATGAGCACCCCTGCTCGCCCAATCAAAGATCGGCCACTACTAAACATGATATCTAGTTTTTGAAAACACATGTGTTCTTATTCCGGTTAATTAGCTAGAATTACTATGTGATGCGCACAGCAAAACAAGTATAGACTAGATCGCCTAATTTGGAACAAAGCATTGCATATTCGTTTGTTTGGAAAATGGTTTGAAGTTTGCTACTCATAAGTAGGCTAAAACACAGACTTCAATGAATCGTTCCAATTCAAGCAATCCAACTTTCACCCACAGGCATTCATGCAGTTTATATCAATTAAGCAGTTAGCCTCATGGCAAGCATGCTTTCATGGCAATCGATAACACACATGCAATATGCTAAAGCATAAACATTCACAGTGTACTCCGAGCCAAAACAGAAACTAGTTAGTAATCAATGCATGATCCTAGTTCATGTTGAGATGGCTAATGCAACACATACAAAATGCAACTAGAAATAGGCTCAACTATTCGAATATGGCATGTGAGATGCGATTAGATAATCATGTATTCAACTCGAAATTGAAATACGATGTAGTTAATATGATGCGCCAAGCCCGGTGTATGCAATGTAGATGAATGATGCAAACATGCGAGCATAAGGATACTAGACAGATGAATTAATGCAAACATGCAAAGCATAAGTATGCTAATTGAAACATGCCCTAAAACTAACCACTGAAAGCAGGTAAGTAAAAGGGAGAAAGAAATGGAGATTGGAAGACATGCATCACACACACGCACACTTATTATAAAATTCACCCTCTCGAAGGAGGGTCCGAATAAATAATACATGCCCACTAACTAATTAACTAACTAACAGGCTAATTAATTATTACAAAACCGAATTGAATAACTAGCTACAACTAATTATTACAAAACTTAATTAATTAACAAATTAACTAATTATTACAAATTGATGCTAACTAACAAGTAAGCATGAAAAACAAGCTGCTCCAGCTCTGTTCAAAGAAGGAGAGGATGCATGCTCGGATGCCGCCCCGAAAAGCTCTTCGGTTGCTCTTTAGAGGCTCTGTCTGCAGGGTGTCCTCAAGGAATTCCTACTGGACCTTACCAAAAACATGCTGGGGAGTGCATCAGTGGCCTGCCGGCCATGGGGAGCCACTGCCGACCAAAAATGAAGGGGTGCCGGCCAACAACAAGGCACTGCCGGCCACTGATGTGCTGGGACACCAAGCTGCAGTAGAGCACAAAACAGAGAAAATGGAGGGTCTCCCAAGGATATGTACGCACTATGCCACCCCATATCATCTCAAAACATCAAGGGAGAGGCATAGTCGGATCTACGACCATCAATCACGCATCCCGATGCATGATGGCCAAAGATCCAACTTGTGCAAATCAATATGAAATGAATGCACAAATAAATACATAAAGCCTAAAACTCTATCATGAATCATCAAGAGTGTCGGCGACCGAGAATTGAGACACATTTCATCACTTGAAGTATGAAACGCCCCTCATTTGTCGTGCTCGAATTAACACTTTAATCCAAACGACAATGCAAAACAAGCATGGCAAACATGCAATATGACTTAAGCATGCAAACTTGGAATGCAATAACCTGAGCATGCAATAAGCATATAAGCATGATGTGAGCTAACAACCTTGAATAACATGATAAAATGCAACATGAACATACAAACATGCAAGGCA
Source organism: Camellia japonica (assembly GCA_030407325.1). Lineage (NCBI taxonomy): Eukaryota > Viridiplantae > Streptophyta > Magnoliopsida > Ericales > Theaceae > Camellia > Camellia japonica. The sequence goes on from JAPPVO010000014.1 coordinate 35,172,950, forward strand.
TGTGACGGCGGACAAGTATGCAACAACATACGAAATGGGACAAGCATGTGACAACATGGTAAGATGGGCTTGCACTAAAAATGGATAGGCCTCAGCCATGCCTAAAATCAGTGGCCATAAGTGATGAATTGATAGCATGAAAAGCATGAAAAGGCAAGGCAAACATGCATGCCAATTGGCTCAAGGATTAAGGCACAAAGATGCAACTCTTAAGCACACTTAAAGAGTGACAAGCATGGATATGTGACAACAAGGTAAGCTCTGAAATCTCATGTAAATTGATGCCAAATCAACTAAACAATGCAAGCATAGCATGTTAGAAAGCTCAAAGCTCGAAACTAACAAAGGGACTTAAGCCATGGCCATGCAAGGCAAGCCCCAAAGGGCTAAGGGAACCTAAAACAGTCCCAAGGCAGGTCCAAACAAGACCAAAAACAAGCTCGAAGCTAGCCAACATGGGCTAGAACAAGAGGCCAAAAACAAGGAGCATGCAAGGCTACAAAAGAGGCAATGCACTACACCTATTGAAACCAAACATGGCATGACTTGGACAGCATAAAACAGAGTTATATCATGGTATAACAAGACCAAAAATGCACTGATATGATGAGCCAAAGGCTTAGGCTTAATGGCATACACAAAAGTTCATTATTGAGGCATAAAGAGCCAAGGCTCCAAGGCATTAAAAGCATGGCAAATGCAAGTGTATGGCCACATTTCATGGACTGAAATAACACTTAGAATGATGGCAAAGCATGCAAACATCACATGTATGGCATGGTAGGGGCCTCAAAACCCAAGACTAGCCTAAGCATTTACACTATAGCTATACAAAGCATGAATGATATGGCCATGGCAGCCCAAAACAGTCCAAGAACAGCCCAAAATAAGAACAAAATCATGCTGGAGCAAAGCCAAAATATGCTAGAATGATGAGTCAAAACATCATGCACATAAAGCTAGTAAGCAAGATTTGTTCTACAAGTATATGGAGCATGCAAAGGATGACCAAACCAGCTATGGAAAGAGTCATGACATGGCAAAACATCACCAAAAACATGCTGAAATGGACTCAACATAAGCTAGGATAACATGCTAAAGTAAGAAGCATATAAAGCTAGTTTATGAGATTTATACTACAAGTGTATCATACATGCATGGAGTGACAAAACCAACCCAAAACAAATCTAAGGCATGGTAAAACATCACCAAAAACCTACTAAAATGGACTCAACACAAGCTAGGCAAACATGCTACTTTGGATGAGCTACAAATGGGATTACACTACACATACAAGATGCATGAAAAAGGTGACCAAACCAGCCATGGATAGAGCCAAGGCAGGTCCTAAAAGTCACAAAAAAGGGCCTGAACCAAGCCTCAAAAATACAGATAGGCATGCTCCTTTGGAAGGCCAAAAATGCAAGCAAACAAAAATCAAAAGAGAGGGGGACACCCCCTCTGATTTGAGGCCTCAAAACCACATGCCTACCACTGAAAATCCACTAGATTTCAGTGGTTAGATGGCCAAACCAAGGCTAGCTTAGAGGCCTTAAGGCATGGCTCAAAACAAGGCCAAACAAGGCCAACAAGAGGGTTGAAGGCCCTCAACAGCCAAAAGACCTTAAACAAACTTCAAAAGCACTTAAATACAAGACTTTTTTCAGTTGAAAGAAAGGCCTAAAACAATATGCAAGGATGGCCAAAATGAGGTACAAAAAAGTGCTAAAAAGGGGAAGAAACTCACCCTTGAAGATCAACTTCGAAACCAGCAACTTCAGGGGGTAAAACCTCACTTTCAGAGCTCAAGAAGTCCCCCCAAGAACCTCAATCCAAAGATGGTGGTGTATCTCTAAGTGTTGTAGTGTAAAAGTGCAAGGAAAATGGACTTCAAGGCACAAATCAACAACAATATATATATATATATATATAGAGAGAGAGAGAGAGATATTTCTTCTCAAAATGCTGAACCTCTGCTAAGGAGAGAGGCTCTCTCCTTATATAGAAGAAAAGCAATGCAAAGCTTCTTCAAGAAGCTTGGCAAGAGCTTCATCCCTCCATACACATGTATGGAGGGCAGATAAAAGGATTTCAACTGGCTCAAATGATCTGGAGTGAAACCTGCTGAGACAGGGGTGCTGCCGGCCATCAAGGATGGCCGGCAGTGGCTCATTGATGGCCGGCAGGCTCAATCAATGGCCAGCAGCAACAAAGTGGGGGCCGGCATGCCCAATACTAATGGCATGCACAAGATTCTATCATGTGAATAATGCATGCATGGCATGTTTGAAGGCTAAAGCATCAAAACAAGTAAAGAGCATCGTTCAAGAGGCATGCAACACAATGCTCAATAGACTTACACCGAATATGGATAGACCTAAGAAGCTCCACAATAGTGGCCAACACACTAAAACTTAGGCACAAAAGGGCCAAGAACACATGCTCATGTGATGGCTCATCAACTAGGCATAAAGGGTCAACTCTTAAAAGCACTTAAAGAGTGAAAGACATGGAAGTGTGATGACACTATATGCTCTGAAATATCATTCCAAATGATGCTAAAACATGCAACTACCACAAATGAAGCATGCTAGAAGGCTCAAAGCTTAAGGCTAGCAAAGATACTTACACCATAGCCATATCAAGCAAGCCCCAAAGGGCCAAGATGATTCAAAACAGTCCCAAGGTAGGTCAAAACAATGCCAAAACATGCATGGAATGAAGGCAAAACAAGCTAGCATGGTAAGCCAAAATACCAAGCACGCAAGAGGCAATGAGAATGGTTACACTACAAGTGTAAAAAGCAAATGAGGGATGCTCTAACCAACCAAAAATAGAGTTGTATCATGGCAAAATAAGGCCCAAAACACACTGAAGTGACATCCTAAAAGCTTAGGCAAGATGGCATACATATTGGCTCATGTTTAAGGCATAAAGCATGACCTTCCAAAAGCATTGAAATAGTGAAGCATGGGAGAGTATAACCACATTTCATGCACTGAAATCATATATCAAACAATGCTAAATCATACAAATAGCCCAAGTAATGCATGCTAGTGAACTCAAAACACAAGACTAGTGGACAAAAAAATACACTATGTCTATACAAAGTAAGGCATGCATGACCCAAAGCACATGAAACAGAGCTTAAGCATGGAAAAACATGAGTATAAGCTTGCTGGAGTGGAGCCAAAAACATGCTAGAATGATGGTCCAAAGTATGATGCATGTTAGGCTAGTTATTGGAATTGCACTACAAGTGCAAAGAGCATGCATGAGGTGATCAAACCAAGCCAAAACAATGTTATGCCATGCTAAAATAAGGCCTAAGACATGCTAAGATGGGGCCTCAAGGTGGTAGAAAAACATGCTAACTTGGTGAGCCATCAACACAAGCACACAAGAAAAGAGGAGGGGGGACAACCCCCACCCATTTGAGGCCTCAAAACCACATTTCCACCACTAAAATTCCCCTTGGAATTCAGTGGTAGAAAGGCCAAAAAGAGATGATCTCAAAGGCCTAAAGAGATGGCACAAAACAAAGCCAAACAAGCCACCAAAGGGGGTAAACCACCCCTAACTCAATCAAAGCCTTAAACAAGCATTTTAAGCACTTAAATACAGAACTTTTTTCAGTTGAAAGCTTGGCCTAAAACATCATGTAAATGGGGCCAACTAAACAATGAAGACAAAACTTTAAAGGGGCTAGAGACTCACCCTTGAAGAACAACTTCACAACAGCAACTTCAGAGGCAAAAACCAAGCTAAAACCACTCAAAAGCAACCTCCAAGAACCTCAGCTCAAGAGTGAAGGTGTTTCACTAGGTGTTTGTGTGCAAAAGTGTGAAGAAATGGCACTTTTGAGCACAAACAAGTGCAAATATAGAGAAAGAGAGGGAGAAATATATATATAGAGAGAGAGAGAAAGAGTAAACTTCAGCTCTAAGCAAAATTTCAGAACCCTGGAGAAGGGGGAGGGCCTCCCCTTATATAGAAAAACAAGCTTCAAGCTTCTTGGACAAGCTAGAAGCTTGTGTGAATCCATCCATACACGTGTATAGAGGATACACAAAGTGATCAACAGCTGGCACCAGCTGCAAGAAAAATATCTGCAAAAGCAGAAAAAGGGGCCTCGGCCAAAAAAATGGCCGATCGGCCATTAAAGGTGCCGACCGGCCATTAGTGATGCCGATCGGCCAACACCGATGGCCGATGGAATGAGGGCATGGCCGATGGGCACAGGGCCTGGCCGATGGGTTGTAGGGCTAGCCAACAGGCCACCCCCTTCCCTCAGAAACAAAGCCACAAGCTCTTGGTCCACAACCAAGCACAAAACAGACAAGTTGAGAAGTTCCAAGGCAAGGCGCACGACCGAGACCTTCAGAAACTCAAAACAAACACAAGCATGGATGATCATCGAGTGTTCAAATGATGACATCCAAGTCTTGAGGACGGTCAAAAATGGGGTGTCTACCCCATGCATGAGTCATCTCTCGATTCTCGGGATCCATGAAATGATGTTGTAATATTAGTACTTTGTGCTTGGAATAGCGGGTTTGTAACTAATTAGTTAGAATAACTAGTTAGTTTTGTGTTGTACCTATTTAATTAGCTAGAATAGTTAGTTAAATTTGTAGTTGTAATAATTAGTTAATTAGCTAGTATAGTTAATTTATTTCATTTGGTTTATAATAATTAGTTAATTAGGTAATTAATTAGCTAGTCCATTCGTTCGGACCCTCTTGTGCGAGGGCCAAATTATAATAACGTGTATGTCTTCCAACCCCACGTCTTTCTTCCTTTTATTTATCCGCTTATAATGGCTATTTTAGAACATCATGCTTCATTTAGCATATTCCATGTTTGTATCCACTTGTCTTGTATGCATCGAGGCTCGGTTCATCATTCTAACAAGCATTGTAGCTTAAAATACTTAGTTGAAAATGTGTTTAAACCACATGCCATCAAGTTGACTCACATGCCATAATTAGAAGCCGAGCCTATTAGTTACATATTGCATGTGTTGCATTAGTTAGGAGCATGCATCTTTTCTAACACTTTTGTTTCTTTTGGCTCGTTTCAGAGTACTAGGTGAGCATTTTTGTGCTTTAGCATAACGTATGCGTGTGGTTGTTGCCATGTTTAGCATGTTTGCCATGAGGCTAAGTGCTTAATTGATAAATTGCTTGAATGCCTGTGGATAAAGGCTAATTGCTTGAATTGGAACAATTTGAGTAATGTACATATGCTATCACTTTTTCAAGTAGTACATATTCGAAACAATTTTAAAACAAAGGTGAAATCAAAGTATTCCAATTTTTGCAAATTAGTCTATACTTGTGTGCGCATCACATAGTAAAGTTAACCTAATAATCATAATAGGAGCATATAATGTAAATAAGATTCACATCATGATTAGTAAAGGTCGATCTTTGATCGGGCAAGTGGGGTGCTCAATTCATGACCTTCCCCTCTCGTACCTAAGTTTCCGAGTTAAGACAATCTTGGTGATGACAGACACGTGGGCTTTGGCACGAGTCATGGGTTTCCTAAATTTTCCAAAATATTTAGGTAACGACTCTATATCTGGCAAAACAGTCCATTTTTAGCATTTTTGGTTCAAAATTGATTTTTCAAAAAATTTACCAGATTTAGACTCTTTGGTGTTTATCTATTTCACATTGCACTTGTGAGATCAAATTCAAAACTGCGGGAGTTCGAACTATAGGGTTAGTCATATCCGAAAGGAGCACGAAAAATCGAGCTACACTAATACATAATAAAAAAATAATAACAATTTCTTATTCCATGAAGAAAATATCTCCCTTATTCTACGGAGAAAATCTCTCATTATTCCAAGGAGAATCTCCTCATTCTAGTGAGAAAATCTCTCCCTTATTCTATGGAGAAAATCTTTCCATCATTCTAGAGGAAAAAATCTCTCCATCATTTTACAGAAAAAAATCTCTCATGTTCTAAAAATCTTAAGTCGTCTACTTTCCAAAAATCTCTCACTAAATGTTGATGTGAACTTTCACGTTATAGATGCATGCCGATAAATAACATCTCTTCATGGAACCATATACACACTCAATGTTACATGAGTATATGAACATTAACATTGGATGCGACTACCTATTTGTATTACCGAATTAATGTGAATATTTACATCTCTATGTACACACTATGTTTCTGACCAAAATAACACATTGTTGTTTGTGCTAGTATTACTACTAATATACAACTAACCTTCGAAAAAACAAACCACATAAAAAGTACCAAGTGAATGTTCATAATAAACAACAAACATACAATAAACCTTCAAAAAAAACAAAACTCTTATAAAAAAAAAATGTGAATATTCATAGTTTACAATTAACATACAACTACCCTTAAAAAACTAAACTCATACCAATATGAACAATCACACTACAACGTGAAAACATAAAGCAAAAGTGAAAATCAACTATTTTGATTGTCCAATGGTAACAAAAATGATTGTTCAAGCAACAAGCATAATAACAAAAACAACAAATATACAACTAACCTTCTAAAAAATAAAATTTATACTAAAATACAATGTGAATGTTCATAGTTTACAATTAACATACAACTAGTCTTAAAAAAAATAATAAATAAATAAACTTAACTCTTACCAATGTGAACATTTGCACTGTAACGTGAAAATACAAAACAAAATTAAAAAATAAATAAAGTAAAAATCGACTATTTCAATTGTTTAATGGCAATACAAATTATTGTTAACCAACAAGTATAGTAACAAATAAATGCACAACAAATCATCAAACAATATATAAAAAATCATCAAATAGTTCATATATATTAATGCACTTTTTTAGAAAAACCTATATATAATTAATTTCGGCATAATACCAGCGAATAAACTACACAAACCGACAAAGAGACTACGTTTTATGTATAACAACGGCAAACAAACAATTGTTCATTGTCTATTTACTATCATCTCTATTACGAATCCATCATCATCTCTATCATTGATTTACATGTACAACTAACCTTCTCTTCCAAATATTCTTCCATGACATGACTTTATTGTAAAATAATGGTAAAGGAATATCTTTGATCAAGTGAATCCTAATAAGGAAGAGGTCCATGGAGTGTAATATACTGTAATTGTATACTGCAATCTCCTATAACAGCATTAGTTAGATAATCAGTTAGATGATGATTAGTCAATTAGAAGTATAGTTAGGTTGTTAGTTAGTTACTGTAATATAGTATAAATATATATTGTAATCTCTCATTATCATTCAATGAAGATATACAAAAACTGATTCAATAGTTCATCATGGTATCAGAGCTTAAAGAAGCTTTAACGAGCAATCCTCAAGGTCCATCAATGGAGACATCGTCCATTGTGATTCCTTCGAATCTCAATATGCTTATATCAATCTCAGTTCTCTTGTGATAGTAAAGCTAGATAGCTCTAATTTTATTATTTGGAAGAATCAAATACAAAATCTTCTTCGAGTGACCGATCTTCTCACAATTGTTAATGGATCAAAGAATTGTCATGTTGATACAGTGCAAAATTCTGCAGGAATAGAGGTTCCAAATCCAGAAGCTGTTAAATGGAAGATGATCGATGCACATCTACTCAGCTGCATAACTGCTACTCTCTCACCTACGATTTTCACTTCAATGTTGCATTTTCGCACCAGTGCTCAAGTATGGAAATTTCTTGACAAATGTTTCACCTCTCTCTCAAGGTCTCATATCCACCAATTAAAGAACAAATTGAGTTCTATTTCAAAGGAATCAGACTCAATGGATGTGTATTTGAGCAAAATCAAAAGTATTGTTGATCAGTTGAATATCGCTTCATCATTTGTGGAAGATGAAGATATAGTTCTTCTTACATTGAATGGATTACCTTCTGAATATGATGCTGTCAAAGTTGCTATTTGAACTCGTGTAGAGTCAATTTCTATGGAGGACCTTTCTGCTCTACTATGTTCTGATGTCATTCACATTGAAGGAAAATTAAAACAAACTTCAAATCTACCTGTTGCTTATGCAACTGTGAAAGATTCTAATTCTTCTTCTAGAGGATTCTCTTCTTATCATCATAACAGAGGTTATTCTTGTGGTGATTCTAGAGGTTTCCATAGAGGAACTCGCTCATATTCAGGCAGATCTTCCCGTGGCAAACCTCAAGAAATTGGAAGGTCTACATTTGGCATTGTTTCCCAAATCTGTGGCAAAGCCAATCATATAACCCTTGATTGTTAGCATAGGCTAGACACTCAATTTCAGTCTTCACAAGTGCCTCAGAACCAGCAATTTCAGTCTCAATCTCAATCTCAGCCATATCATTCTTAGCAATCTAAGGCTTATGTTACCTCTCTCACTGAGGACAATGTTTCTTGCTCCTCTCCTTGGTTTTTGGACTCAGCTGCTTCTAATCATATCACTAATAATCTTCACCAGCTCAACTCTATTCAACCCTACACTGCGGGTGATCAAGTCACTATTGGTAATGGTTCTTCTCTTCCCATCACTCACACAGGTCAAGGAATACTTCCTACACCTCACCATTCTTTCAAACTAAACAAAGTTTTGCATGTCCATTCCATTAACTCTAATCTTGTCTCTATGCATCACTTGGCTAAAGATAATCACTGTTCTATCACCTTTGATCATTTTTCTTTTGTTATTCAGGACAAGCTTTCCAACACCATACTCCATAAAGGTTTTTATGCCAGTGGACTGTATCAATTTCACACTCCGTCCATTGCTTCTTCACATGCCTACAATAGTTCAGTTACACCTGCTACTTCCGCTAACATTTGGCATTAGAGATTAGGTCATCCATCCTCTCTTAAGTTTCGTTTGCTTAAACACAAGTTACCTTTGTCTGTAGCTTCAAATAAAAGCACATTTTCTTATGGGCAATGCTCTGTAGCCAAATGTCATAGGCTACCATTTAAACTGTCTAATTCCACTGTAAATAATCCAATGGCTTTGATTCACAGTGGTGTATGGGGTCCCTTTAGTAGTTTTGCTTCTCCTTAAAAATATTATATGTTGTTCATTGATGATTTTACCATATTTACTTGGCTTTATCCTCTTGTTTATAAAAGTGAAGTGTGTGCCAAATTCATGAAATTCAAAGCTTTTGTGGAAAATCAATTTGGTTTTCCTCTTAAAATTCTTCACACTGATGGGGGTGGTGAATACAAGAATCATCCTTTCCAACATTATCTACACACGCATGGCATTCACCATCAGTTTTCATGTATACATACTCCATCTCAAAATGAAGTGGCTGAGAGGAAGCACTTACATCTCACTGAGACTGCTATTTCTCTTCTTTATCAATCCTCTTTGCCTCTTACCTATTGGTTTGATGCCATTGCAGCTGCTAGATATTCGATCAATAGATTACCTAGTGTTTCTCTTGATAATTGCTCTCCTTTTGAGTTGCTTTTTCATACCTCTCCTGATTACTTCCTACTTAAAGTGTTTGGTTGTCTTTGTTTCCCATGGCTTAAACCTTATAATTCTCATAAGTTGGCTCCTAAGTCTACTCCTTATGTTTTTCTAGGCTACCATCATAGAGTTAAGGGCTATAGATGTTTAGATCCCTAAACAAGCAAATTCATTTATCTAAACATGTTACATTTCATGAACATGAATTTCTTTTTTCCTCTCCTACTTTTCTTTCTTATGTTTCTTCTCTACCTCAATTATAGGATTTCTTTTGGTCACCATCTCCTCAGCATAGGTCCTGCCAGTTCAGTCCCAGCTGTTCATCTCAGTCGAGGTCTGCTTTGGCCCAATAGTCCACACCGACCAGGTCCTCTGCTTCCCCTACCCAGCCTACATCTACACAGCCTAGTTCTGCACAGTCTGCTTCTGCTCAGCTCAAACAATCCATGCTCTCTGCCTAACCTAACTTTGTTCATCCCAGTTCTACCCAGCTCCATTCTCTTATAGTAAGGCTTGTTCAGCCTCCTGTCTTACCTCAGTCTGCTCCTCCTCCAGTTGAGCCTTCTTCCTCTCCATGCATTTCTATTAATTCTATTTCTGTTGTTTTACCTATTTCCCCTCCTTCTACTATCAATACTCATCCTATGCAAACCAGATCCAAATCTCATTTTACTTGTTTTTTCTCTACCCTCGCTTCTTCTTTTGGTTCCTCTCCTTCTTTTGATATTGAGCCCCTCTCTTATAAATCTGCTCTTGATTCTCTAATCTGGTTCCAAGCAATGCTTGATGAATATGCAGCTCTTCAACATCAAGGCACATGGACTCTTGTTTCCCTACCTCCTTCCAAGCAAGCTATAGGGTGCAAATGGGTCTTCAAAGTTAAAAAGAATTTTGATGGCTCCATCGCCAGGCACAAAGCCATACTTGTGGCTAAGGGATTTCATCAACAACATGGCATTGACTTCCATGATACTTTTAGTCCTATGGCCAAACAACCAACTATTCACATTTTCATCTGTTTAGCCCTTCATCATCATTGGCCTCTCAAGCAACTGGACATCTCAAGTTAGATGAAGAAGTTTACATGGATCAACCTCCTGGCTTTGTTGATTCCTCTCATCCCACTCTTGTGTGCAAGCTTCGCAAGGCTCTGCATGGCTTGAAACAGGCCCCTCGGGCATGGTACTCTACTTTCTCCTCCTTTCTACTCTCTCAAGGTTTTATTACCGTGGGTCATTTTTCAGCTGTTAAACGTATTTTGCATTACATTAAAGGCTCACTCTCTCATGGTCTATTGTTTGCTCGTGGTTCTTTTCATCTCACAGCATACTCTGACTCCAATTGGGCTAGTGATGCCACTAATAAACGCTCAACCTCTGGTTATTGTGTGTTCTTAGGCTCCAATCTCATTTCTTGGTCCTCCTCGCTCATGGACAGAGGCTGAATACAGGTCATTAGCTCACAGCGCTGCTGAGCTCACTTGGTTACAAATGCTTCTTGCAGAATTTCACATTCCTCAATCCTCTCCACCTGTTCTTTGGTGCGACAACATGGCTACCTTATCCTTAGCTGGCAATCTAGTCTTCCACAATCGGTCTAAGCACATTGAAGTGAACTGTCATTTCATCCGTGAGAAGGTTGCAAGCTGCCAATTACTTCTCAAATATGTTCCCTCCTTGGATCAATTGGCTGGCATCTTCACCAAGTCCTTATCTACTGAACGATTTTCCTTCCTCACATCCAAGCTTCATGTTGGTCTTCCCCCTCTCAACTTGCAGGTGCATGATAAGGAAGAGGTCCATGGAGTGTAATAGACTGCAGTTGTATACTGCGATCTTCTGTAACAGCATTAGTTAGATGATGGTTAGTCAATTAGAAGTATAGTTAGGTTGTTAGTTATTTACTGTAATATAGTATAAATATATGTTGTAATCCCTCATTATCATTCAATGAAGATATACAAAAACTGATTCAATAGTTCATCAAATCCCTCACAGTGAGGTAAAGAAAATACTAAGAATATTAATCTTCTATATTTATATACAGTATTTTATATATATCATAAATAAAATATATCTAATAATAAGATGTATGGTATAACATATCTATATATATATTATAATAATAATAATAATAATAATAATAATAATGAAAGATTATAAGAGTAAAATAGTCTACATAATACTTCTAATATGAAAAAAAAAAAAAAAGGACCTATTGGAATATAAGTTCAAATATATGGGATTTGACGGAACACAAGAATACTTTGTGGATTTATTGGACAATAGTCCTCTAAATGAAATTTATAAATAAATCTCTCTATTAAAATATAATAAGTTTTTCACTAATTTATAGTTATTTTTGTAAAACCCTGTGATGTTTTCTTTATATTTTAAGCTATGGAGGTACTATATTGTAAAATGTTTCCTTTGTCAGCGTTGAAAAATGGTGTAAAAATATATAAAATATGTATTAAAATTATAAATATTTTAATATTTTAAAATCGTTATTAGGATAGTTTTTTATTAAAAAAAATAGTAACAGAAAACTGTTGCATATTGCAAGGTCATTAAATAGAATGGTTAACTAATTCAGCTGTCCATGTGCCACACCCAGGTAATAAGGTTCATAATTGTATTTCTTGAAATGCACAAATTTTGATACATTTTTCTATCATTCTTATAAAAGAATAATAAATATCATCCGTACATATAAGAATATAAAATTTATACATAATTAATTTTAAAATTAAGTTTACAGTTTAGAAATAGTTACAAATGAAATATAGAAAATGCTTCTTCCAATTATATAGACATAGAATTAAAACTACATATCACAAGTATAAAAATGTTAAAATATTATTCTAGAATTTCGTTCGAGTCATTTCTATCATTTACCATCCGTCATGTAATTGACTTATAGAGTAATAACCAAAATAACTTTAAGTTGAGTGGCTAGTGTCATTTATTTATCAAAATCCACATGTAATGCCAAATATTTTTGTTTGGGTGTTTTGTCAAGGACATGCCACTTAATTTTCTAAAGGGTACAACTTCTCCACAGTCTATCACCGATTCACTGTGTCATTTGCCCGCTCTGGCCCATTCTAACAACTTAAATTATTTATATTATAAGATTTTTCGAGTAAATCATTCATACTAGAAATCAAATTAATCAGACATTGATAGTCATACAATCGGATCACCGTGCAATTTTCCCACTCTAGGCCCATATTAATGATCCATATTATAGGACATATTAAGTAGATTATTCATACTATAAATCAAGTTAATCAGACACTAGTAGTATACAATCCAATCATCATGCATTTGTCCACTCTAGGCCCACATCAATAATTCAAACCATTCATATTATAGGATCTGTCGAGTAGATCATTCATACTAGAAATGAATGGCAAGTATTATTTCTAGAATTGACCGTTCATTTTTTAGAGAAAAATGTTATTGATTGTATATTGGGATTCGATTAACTTGATTTTTGGTATGCATGATCTATTAGACGACCCTTACAAGATGAACAGTTTAGATTATCGAGATAAATCTGAAGTGGGCTCGTAGTGGGCAAACTGTATGGTGGAATCCATTTTAGTACACAAAAGTTGTTTCCTAAAATACCGAGTGTTTTCGGATGGGAGGAGAGATCACTGCTGTGAGCTCTTCCCTGCTATGTCTGTTGTGCAAACAAAAGCGACACCAGTTCATGTATTTTTGATTAAACAAGTATAATGGTTTGGTTTGTTTTCTTTGAATGGGTTAGGAAAAACACAATTGTATGTTATAAGATTTTCTTTCTGTTTTTCCTTTTTTTTTCCAATTATTTATTTATTTATTATGTAATTTTTTTGTACATGTTTTATATTTTTGTAGTAAATATTATACAATTTTTTTGATAGTCTTACAATAATTTGTGATTTAAAAATAAAATTATGCATTTTATGATAATGTTACATATTTTATAGTTAAAAAATATGTAACCTTAATTTGTAAACGATAAATTGCCGTAACCCATCAAAAAATGACATAATATTTGGTCCACTGTGAACCATATACACCATTATTACGCAATTTTTGGATATATATTTTGTATTTTTGTCAAAAATGTTATATTTTTTTTTTTTTTTTTGAGTTATGACAATTTTTGATTCAAAATTTAAACTAAGGTTACATTTTTTTTTTTATTCAAACATTTTTTAATCATAAAATAAGTAATATTACCACAAAATGCATTATTTTATTTCTGAATCACAAATTGTCTCAACTCTATCAAATAATTATATAATATTTGTCACAAAAATACATAACATGTTAAAAAAAAAATTACATAATAAATTTTTTTAAAAATATGGCAAAACAAAAATAAAATAAAATAAAATAAAAAAGAAAGAAGAAAATTTTATAACATACAATTGTCTTTCCCAACCAAATTATACATGTTAAACCAAAACCACGTGAACGCGCCGCTTTTGTCCGCACGGCAGACACAGCCGGGAGGGGCTCACAGCGGTGACCCCTCCTTTCGGATGATAGTTTTGTTGATGTTGTTTATATTTTGTCCATGTAAACTATGATAACTTGCGCTTTGGTTATAATTAAAAATAATAATGATAATACATTATATTTTTCACTCTCAAATTTTTATTTGAATTTATTTTGATCTCTTAATTTTTATATGTAATATTATAATTAAGTTCTTAAAGTTGAACTCGTATTTCAATGTCCTTCAACCATTCATGGTTAAAATTTTAGACAGAAAGTGCAAAAGGCTAGATGAGCACATTTAGGAATATTACAAGAAAAAAATTGTATGACAAAATTACACATGTTTTTGAACAGCAAAAAAAACAGCCCTTTATTGATGATAATTGCCATAGATACAAGAGAATTACATCAAATAAAGGAAGAGGAAGTGCAAAAAGTATCAAAGTATAACCGCACAATTCCAACTAGGTTGGCACCGCAAGGAATGCCTAATCATTTGCCAGCACACCTCAAGGTTGAAGATAAAACAACCACAAGACACACTGAAAAAACACCAAAACAGTCCACCGAAAAACATCCCTCTGCATCTGTCCAGCAGCACACCAAAAGAGAGAAAAACTTGCTTCAGGCAAAACAAACCAGAAAAGCAACAGACAGATTCCAGTACATACAGATCCCATTCCTAATACAAATTGAACATGCTGGTTTAATGAAACTCTCACATATATATCTCATCTACAGTTTGATAAATCCCAGACCTTAAGCCCAATCTTCCCACCCAGCAGTAGGGCAACCTCCAAAAAATCCCAGTAGACCTCACACCAATGCAAACCACACTCTAGAGAAATCAAGGCCAATACACAACATCATACAACAGAAGGCCACTCTCCAAAATCTCAAGGTCATCTCAACCTCCACCAATGCATACTCCTCCCAAACAACTCTGATGCCTTTAATTGTAAACTTCAATCCTGTTGTCAAGAAGCATGGAATTGGATTATGGACTGGTGCAGCAAGCCTCACACTGATGTAGACCACAATCCAGAAAACAACACTAAAAACTCAAGGTCACACTCCAAAAGGGCCATCTCAACCTCCCCTAATGTAAGTACTGACCAAAACAAAAACAAAAACAAAAAAGCAGCACCATGAAATCTTTGTGTTAGAAATGGTTTGAAAATTCTGGGTAAAACATAATTCTTTTCCTAACTTTTGTCTATTATTTAGGTGGGACCCGGACGCCAAAGTTGGCGGGTCGAAGTGGTAACGTGTTCTATGCCGCGTTGTGATTCACGTGGTATATTTAGTTGCTCAAAACCATTATCGAGTGAATAGGAATTTGAAGCCGAAGTGTGCTCCATGGAAATAGAGTTTTGGTGGAAAATCCTTAAAGGTTTGAAAAATAGCTTGTCCCACATTGATTTGGTGAGAAGTTTTGAATGGGTTTATAAGGTATAGGATTGGAACTTGGGGTGTGCCCCAATGGGTACCCAAGTTTTGTAGAGAGGGAGGTTATGGGCAAAATGGGCTAGACACTCAAAAAATAACCACACGCGCGCCGCCGCTGTCCGTCCGGTCGGGCTGGGTTGGGCTTGGGCGCGGGTGCATGATGTGAAACAAAATCTGTCCGTTTTTATTTCAAAATTCTAGTTGGAAATTAAATTCAAATTTTGTAATACACCTCTTCAAGAATCCTGTCCAAACCGAATATGTTTAATTTTCAAATTCAAACAGCAGATTTTGTATCTGTTTAATTTAAATTGAACTGGTATTGTACTTGTTTAATTCAAAATTAGCAACCACCAAGCCACCACTTCACCTCTACAAATAGGATAGCCCTCATTTAATGATTAATTCATAATTTCGTCCTAAATAGTGTCTGCCTTCTCTACATTTTTGCTGCATTATTTTCATTCTAAGAAAGAGTGTAAACACTTAGTGTATTCGTTGTTCGAGTAAATTGTAGTGCTGTATTTATTCGTTGATAGATCATTTTATCCTGCGAGATAGACGTCCATATTCTGAGAGTACCATGGAGAGGACGAATCTGTCTTAAGGACACAGTATCGAACACTGGACTTGATCAAATTTTTATTCAATAATTAATCAAGTAAGTTGTTTATTAATTTTCTGTTTTATTATTATTTATTTAAATCAGATTTTGATTTTATTTTTGTAACAAAATAAAATTTTGTTTTTATTTATTTATTTTATTTTATTTTTCTGGTTTGATTTTTGCAATCAAACAAATTCTCTCATTACCTTTATTTCTTATTTATTCTGTTTGTTGTTAAGTACACAACAAAATTTATTTTTTAAATACAGTAAGATTGTCTAATGATCTTAAGACAGATTATTTATTGGTGTCTTCATTGTATTTAATTTTCTGTGTTTTCACAAAAGTAATATTCTAGTTGGAAAACAAATAGTAGTAATATACTGTTTGACAGATAATAGTAATATACTGTCTTTTTCTTTGACAACTAGTAGTAATATACTGGTGTCATTAACAATTGCAGAATATTAATTTGTGTTACAGAAAATTATTTTGGTATTTTATTTTTCTAGTTTTAGTAACAAGGAAAATAAAATTATTTTGTGTTATAATTTATTTTCTAGTTTTAGTAATTAGAAAATTAATTTGTGTTTTGATTTTTTCTGATTTTTGTAATTAGATATTATGGCTACTGCAACTGGAAGTGGTACTCCAATTGTTACACCAACACCGGTCCCTATCCAGAATCATGTTCAAGTACCAATAAATCATGGGGAAAAATCAGAAAAATTTAACGGTACTGAGTTTAAGAGATGGCAGCAGAAAATATTGTTTTATCTTACAACTCTAAATTTGGCCCGATTTCTCCGTGAAGAGGCTCTACAACTTAAAGAGGGTGAAAGTGATCGGCAAGTTGTTGCCGCTGTAGATGCTTGGAAACATTCAGATTTCCTATGCAGAAACTGCATCCTCAATGGCTTTGACAATATGCTGTATAATGTTTACAGTCCTCTGAAGTCAGCAAAAGAATTATGGGATTCTTTGGAGAAAAAATACAAAACAGAGGATGCCGGCACGAAGAAATTTGTTGTCGGTAAATTTTTGAACTTTGTTATGGTAGACTCCCAAACGGTAATTTCTCAACTCCAAAATTTTCAAATAATTTTGCATGATACTCATTCAGAATGTATGTCTCTTAGCGAGTCTTTCCAAGTCGCTGCTTTAGTGGAAAAGTTACCACCAGCTTGAAAAGATTTCAAAAATTATTTAAAACATAAACGCAAAGAGATGACAATGGATGAATTAATTGTAAGATTGAGAATTGAGGAAGATAACCGAAAGGCTGAAAAGATGAATGGGAAAAATCCCATAGAGTCTAAAGCTAATGTGGTTGAACAAGTTCACAAACCATATAACAAAAAGAGAAAGTTTATTGGAGATGGTCCTAAACAAGGCGACAACAATAGCAACAAGAAGTTGAAAGAAAAATGCTATAACTGTGGCAAGACTGGACATCGAGCTTCTGATTGCCGCCGCCCTAAGAAGGATCGCAGAAGTACAAGCAAGAAGACCACCAATCAAGCCAATGTGACAGAATTAGATTACATCTCTGACGGAGTGAATGACATCAACCTCTCTGCTGTGGTGTCTGAGGCTAATTTGGTTGGAAATCCCAAGGAATTGTGGGTTGACACTGGAGCAACTCGTCACATATGTGCGGACAAGAAGATGTTCACTACCTACAATGAGGCTACAAATGGTGAACAACTTTTCATGGAAAATTCTTCTACTTCTACTGTGGCTGGACAAGGAAATGTGATCTTGAAGATGACATCAGGGAAGGAACTGGCCCTCAACAATGTACTACATGTACCAAACATCCAGAAGAATTTAGTTTCTAGTTCTTTGTTAAGTAAAAATGGTTTTAGTCTTGTGTTTGAGTCTAATAAATTTGTATTAACAAAGTGTGGTATGTATGTTGGTAAGGGATACATGAGTGATGGTCTCTTTAAATTGAATGTAATGACAATTGTACCAAAAGTTGCTATTAATAAGAATAACACATCTTTTGCTTATATTCTTGAGTCGAATTTATGGCATGGTAGATTAGGACATGTAAATTTTGATGATTTGCGTAGATTAATTGGTTTGGATTATATACCAAAGTTTGAAATTGATCCTAATCATAAATGTGAGATTTGTGTAGAAGCAAAACTAACTAAGGCGTCATTTAAATCGGTTGAAAGAAAAACCGAACCCTAGAATTAATTCATACTGATGTATGTGATCTTAAATTTGTTCAAACTAGAGGAGGCAAAAAGTATTTCATAACATTTATTGATGATTGCACAAGATATTGTTATGTTTATTTACTTAGAAGCAAAGATGAAGTCTTAGAAATGTTTAAACTCTACAAAACAGAAGTTGAAAATCAACTTGGAAAAACCATTAAATTGTTAGAAGTGATAGGGGTGGTGAATATGATGCACCATTAAATGAATTTTGTACACAACATGACATTATTCATCAAACTACAGCACCCTATTCTCCACAGCAAAATGGAATTGCTGAAAGGAAGAATAGAACCCTAAAAGAAATGATGAATGTCATGCTATTAAGTTCAGGTTTACCACAGAACTTGTGGGGGAAGCAATATTGTCTGCTAATTATGTTCTTAACAGAATACCCCACAAGAAAACCAACAGCACTCCTTATGAATTGTGGAAATGTCGACTGCCTTCCTACAAATACTTAAAAGTGTGGAGGTGTTTGGCAAAAGTTGAAGTTCCTGTTCCTAAAAAGACTAAGATTGGACCAAAAACAGTAGATTGTGTGCTCAAAATAGTATTGCATATCGGTTTCTGACTTATAAATCAGAAATACCTAATATAAATATAAATACTATTATAAAGTCAAGGAATGCTGTGTTTTTTGAACATGTCTTTCCTTACAAGAAATTACAGGAATTAAGTTCACAGAAAAGAACTTATGATTGTACACAAAGTCAAGAGACTAATGACAATCAAACACAAAAGACTAGTAATGGTCTCGACCAACAGGATTTAACTGATGATGAACCAAGATGAAGTAAAAAAGCAAAAACATCAAAATCCTTTGGTTTAGATTTTCTGACATACTTGTTAGAAAATGAACCTCAAAGCTTTAAGGAAGCAATGACAGGTCCTGAAGCACCTTTGTGGAAAGTGGCTGTTAATAATGAAATTGAATCCATTATGCAAAATCATACTTGAGAATTGGTGGATCTTCCACCTAAACCTAAACCTCTTGGATATAAATGGATATTCAAGAGAAAAATGAAAGCAGATGGTTCAATAGACAAGTATAAAGCAAGACTTGTAGTAAAAGGTCACAGACAAAAGGAAGGTCTGGACTATTTTGACACATATTCCCCTATGACAAGAATAACATCCATTCACATGCTTATTACTATAGCAGCGTTGTTTAATTTAGAGATACATCAAATGGATGTTAAGACAACTTTCTTAAATGGTGATCTAAATGAAGAGATCTATATGGAGCAACCTGAAGGGTTTGTAGTGGCAGGGCAAGAAAAGAAAGTTTGTCGGCTTGTAAAATCTCTTTATGGATTAAAACAAGCACCTAAGCAATGGCATGAAAAATTTGATCATGCAATGCTTACTAATGGATTTAAGATAAACGAATGTGACAAATGCGTCTACGTTAAAAATACTGACCAAGGATATGTCATAGTTTATCGTTATGTGGATGACATGCTTATCATTGGAAGCAGTCAAAATATGTTCAAATCAACTAAGCAAATACTTAACAAAAGATTTGATATGAAAGATATGGGGGTCGCAAATGTTATATTAGGAATGAAAATTACTAAAACATCTGACGGATATGCATTATCTCAATTACATTATATTGAGAAAATTCTTGATAAATTTATCAAGGATGATATGAATGTAGCTAGAACACCTGTAGACATCAGTCTTTATTTATCGAAAAATAAAGGTGATGCGATGTCTCAGTTAAAATACTCCCAAATCATTGGAAGCCTAATGTACCTAATGAATTGTACTCATCCTGATATAGCTTATGCTGTCAGTAAATTGAGTAAGTACACTAGTAATCCCGGAAATGACCATTGGAAAGCGATCATTCGGGTTCTTAGATATCTAAGATTTACCCGTGATCATAGTTTGAACTTTACTCGATATCCAGCAGTACTCGAAGGTTATTGTGATGCCAATTGGATATCGGATACTAAAGGTTCAAAATCTACTAGTAGATATGTCTTTACTCTGGGAGGTGCTGCTGTTTCTTGGAAACCCACAAAACGAACATGCATCGCACAATCCACAATAGAATCTGAGTTCATTGCTTTAGACAAAGCAGGAGAAGAAGCAGAATGGCTTCGTCACTTCTTAGAAGACATTCCAATGTGGCCTAAACCTGTGCCAGCTATTTACATTCATTGTGATAGTCAATCTGCAATAGGCAAGGCACAGAATCATATATATAATGGTAAGTGACGACACATTCGTTGTCGATATAATATCGTTCGGCAATTGCTCTCAAATGGAATAATCTCAATAGATTATATAAAATCTAAAGAAAATATTGCGGATCCGTTAATAAAAGGTTTGACAAAAGAGCAAGTGTATAGTTCAGCGAAGGGGATGGGATTAAAGCCTATTACATAAGAGTCATCATAATGGTAACCCTACTTATATGACTGGAAATCCCAAGAACTAAGTTCAAAGGTACAACTAAGTTATGTGTGGCTCGCCAGAAATTACCAAGGGATTAAAATTCCCTACCAATTCCTATGGTGAGAGTGATAACTGCAACATGTGTTGTCAGTAGGGGTATAAGGATAAGTTTTGCTTTTAATGATTACTTATATCTTGATTTAGGCATAAAATCAAGACGAGTATAAGGAGATACTCACAATAAGAATCTCAATTATATAAGTGTCGAACTGGGGCCGGTTCTATGAGAATGAAGAGGCTAAATTCTCTAGAAACACTCATGAAAACCAGGAGCGTTCAAGGCCAAAATGAACACAACAGTGAGAACCACGATGTGTTAGAAGATGTTTTGTGTGAAATCTATTGTCTTGACATACACAAACGGCTGAACAATTCAAGGCATCGCGTCCATTGGTTAGCCAGTAAGTCCGATAGGTTATCACTAGGGAAGGTTCAAGGCCGAAAGCTACCTATCCTGATGCAAGATATTTTCGACTTATACTCTTTCGACAAAGTTTGCATATTGTTGCATTTATGTTGTCATCAAATTCCATTCATGTGAGGGATTGTTAGAAATAGTTTGAAAATTTTGGGTAAAACAGAATTTTTTCCTAACTTTGGTCTATTATTTAGGTGGGACCCGTACGCTAAAGTTGGCGGGTCGAAGTGGTAACGCGTTCTATGCCGCGTTGTGATTCACGTGGTATATTTGGTTGCTCAAAACCATTATCGAGTGAATGGGAATTTGAAACCGAAGTGTGCTCCATGGAAATGGAATTTTTGTGGAAAATCCTTAAAGGTTTGAAAAATGGCTTGTCTCACATTGATTTGGTGGGAAGTTTTGAATGGTTCTATAAGGCATGGGATTGGAACTTGTGATGTGCCCCAATGGGTACCCAAGTTTTGTAGAGAATGAGGTTATGGGCAAAATGGGCTAGACACTCAAAAAATAACCACACGCGCGCGCCGCCGCCGCCGCCGCCGCCGCCCGTCCGGTCGGTCGGGCGGGCGAGCTGGGCCTGGACGCGGGTGCGTGGTTGGGTTGGGCTTGTTCGGCCCAATACTAATCTTTTTGGGCCAAAAACATTTGAGTTTATTTTATTTATTTTGAAACAAAATCTGTCCGTTTTTATTTCAAAATTCTAGTTGGAAATTAAATTCAAATTTTGTAATACACCTCTTCAGGAATCCTGTCCAAGCCGAATCTGTTCCACCCGAACAGATTTCAAATCTGTTTAATTTTCAAATTCAAACAGATTCGGTTATCTATCCAAACAGTGCCTATAGATTTTGTATCTGTTTAATTTAAATTGAACAGGTATTGTACCTGTTTAATTCAAAATTAGCAGCCACCAAGCCACCACTTCACCTCTATAAATAAGCTAGCCCTCATTTGATGATTAATTCATAATTTCGTCCTAAATAGTGTCTGTCTTCTCTACATTTTTGCTGCATTATTTTCCTTCTAAGAAAGAGTGTAAACACTTAGTGTATTCGTTGTTCGAATAAATTGTAATGCTACATTTATTCGTTGATAGATCATATTATCTTGGGAGATAGACGTCCATATTCTGAGAGCACCGTGGAGAGGATGAATCTGTCTTAAAGACACAATGTCGAACACTGGACTTGATCAAATTTTTATTCAAAAATTAATCATGTAAGTTGTTTATTAATTTTCTGTTTTATTATTATTTATTTAAATCAGATTTTGATTTTGTTTTTGAAACAAAATAAAAATCTGTTTTCATTTATTTATTTTATTTTATTTTATTTTTCTGGTTTGATTTTTGTAATCAAACAAATTCTCTCATTACCTTTATTTCTTATTTATTCTGTTTGTTGTTAAGTACACAACAGAATTTATTTTTCAAATACAGTAAAGATTGTCTAACACTTTGCTCAACCAACACCCCTACTGCAGAACCTTACTTTTTTTTTTTTTTTTAAATCGTCAAAAACGAAAAACTTTATTGATGAAAATCAAACAAAGTAAGGAGAATACATCAATAAAGAGGAGCTTGGAGCTAAGCGAAGCTCCAACCTCTTAGTTGGTGAGGAACGAACAGAAAAAGTAAAAAACAATAGAACATAACAAGCAAAACAGAATATAAACCAGAAAATCAGTGCAATCCTTACTTGTTGCAGATTGTTCACAAAATTACACATGTTACCTTCAAACTTTCACTAAAAATCCACTTTGATTATTCATGTTACAACTTTTCTCAAATTTCAAATGATGGGATGATGGGAAAACCACATTGAAACATAGATTGAAATTTGAGAACTTAGTTGTTACAATCAGAAAATGAAGAACCAAAATGAAAATTTTAGATATAAAAGTTCAATAGTGTATAGTGTAATTTACTCTTAAAAAAACATTATGTAAATTACTATGAGCTTTGTTTCTCAATATTTTGGAAGCCGGCCAGTATCAATCAAAATCTGAACAACCATGCATTTTTGGCTTATGTGTTTGCTTGTATATAAAACTACCGCAAAGAATCTTTAACTCAAAATCTCACACCTACAATAATCATTGCAAAAGTAAAACCATCTGTCACCTTCTTTATTGCCCATTCTACGCGGGAAGCAATTAGATCTGATAGAGTAAGAATCTGCCC
This sequence comes from Camellia japonica, assembly GCA_030407325.1. Taxonomy (NCBI): domain Eukaryota; kingdom Viridiplantae; phylum Streptophyta; class Magnoliopsida; order Ericales; family Theaceae; genus Camellia; species Camellia japonica. The sequence continues at coordinate 35,196,282 of JAPPVO010000014.1, forward strand.
CACAATGGGAGTGGAGGAATTTACCAACGTGATCGGACTTCATTCGCGCTGAATATGTTGTTTCGTTTGTAATATAGAATAGATGTATGCATGTATGAATGAATGAATATATTTCAATTGTGTAATATTTTTCAAAGCCATAGATTCAGGTTATCTCTTTTTTTATTCCTTGAGATGCTCAAAATTTAATAAATGGGGTTTCCACTTTTTCAGGCATAATTAAAGCTTAGCATTGCATTGCTTTTTCAGTATATATATATAGGAAAAAGTTAGGGATCATGAAATTTTTTTCATGGAAATGATTATAAAAGATTTATAATCCTTGGATTACCTTGATTAGTGTGTGGTGCTTTATTCTAAGTGTAATCCAAGAGTCACAAAACTTTCATGATTATTTTCATGAAAGGTTTTTCATGATACCTTGGTAGCTACTAATATCACTCCTTACCAAGTTTGCTAGAAACTGTCATGACTATTGCTGCTGATACAAGTAGATCTCCAACTAGGGTTCAGGTTTGTTGATCAAATTTCTCTAGTTTCTCGGTTTTTAGAGCAAAGAGTTACATTTATTATAATTGAAACACCAATATATTTTGGTTTAGTTTTCACAAACTGTTTTTTGCTTTCTTGTTTTCAGTATTTTTTTCGTTTTTATTGAAGTTTTTTGTTTTTTGTTTTTTTTTTGTTATTAGTGAACTTTTTTCATATTTTGATGATTTTTTTTTTTTAGAACAATATTTTGGTTCAGTTTTCATAAACTGTTTTTTGCTTTATTGTTTTCAATGTTTCTTTTTTCTTTTTCTTTTTTTTTTTTTTGGTCATTTATGAATTTTTTATATATATTTTAATGATTTGTTTTAATTTTTTATATGAATCTAATCTACATGGATCTAAAATATATATATATATATACATATGAAGAAATCTGAAAGAAAAAGTTCACTGAAGATTTTTTTTTTTCTCTTTAATGAATTTTATTTTATTTTTATATTTCTTCACATATACTTTAATTATTAGTAATAAAAAATCACTAAAAAAAAAATTAGTGCAGTAGTACTTGTTTATTGATTGGTGTTATGACTAAACTAAACAAGGTGATTTATTTGTTTTGCTTGTTTATGATACATTCAGGGTACATGTGGTGGAATGGTAGTATGTTGGATTCTAGGGCTTGGCTGCCTCGTCTCCTGGAACAGCATGTTGACTATTGGAGATTACTATTATAATCAGTTCCCTGTAAGTATATAGCCCACTGTTAATTTCTATTTTTTTCTTCTTTTTTTGTGACTAAACAGTGTTTGGATTATAGATTTAAGTGAAATTTAAAATAATAATAAAATAAAAAAAGAGAAATGTGGATTAAATATGAAAAAAATGTAGTTTCATTTTACATACATTTCATCATCATTTTCCCTTTTCTTACCCAAATCAATAATCCAAGCACAGCTTGAATGTCACTTTTTTTTGTCTACCAAATACAAAGTAATTTTTAAGTAATTTGAACTTTTGTTTCTTCAAACAATCACACTTGAGATCCTATGTCAACTAACTATTTGAGAGGATTAGGTAAGGATTTTCTAAATTGGCATCGTTTAATTGCTTCTTTCCCTTTTTAGAAGAAAGCCCCATAGGTTGAGCTAGCTATGGTATTGATGGTTTGTCCAGCCCAACTTGATATAATAAAAGGTTAACAATCAAGGTAAGATTAGGTATAAAGTATAGAAGTACAAAAGTTGACATTAAACTAAACCCAAAAGGAATCCTTTGGTCGTTGTGTAATGGATTTCAATAACAATCCATTTGATGTTGTTTTCTTTTTTGGTTTTGGTTTTGAAGAGATATCACCCAGCAAGGGTACTAACCCTAGTTTATCAACCATTTGCACTTGGAACAACTGCAATACTTGCACACAATGAATCCAAGGTTGACACAAGGAGGCGCAACTTGACTGGTTACATCCTTTTCTTTATAAGCTCTTTGGCTCTCTTAGTTATAAGTACTGCAATGACTCCATTTTGTATTAATGTTTGGTTTCACAAGTTAATATACAAAACAATCAAATTAAGAAAAAATTATGAGATAAAAATGAAGGGAGGGTGCATTTGATTAATGATATTAGAGTTAGGCAGAGTCGCATGTGGGCAAGTGCAATATAATTGGCAAAATTTCACTGTACCCGGTTATATGCGGTTTACCTTCTAACGTTTGGACATGACCACATAAACTCCATATAGTTTATAAACTAAAATGCACCGTTAGTTTTTCTGTCCAAGATAACAGGACATGAAAGCCACACGCCTTGGTAGAGAGTAAGTCAATTTTTATGAAAAAAATGTAAGTTCTGCATCTTCAAATTTACAGAATTTGCCATTATTCTTCCACTCTATTCACTATTTCTGTCTCTCCTCTGTTTCTTCTATTTCATTGCTAATTTTATTTTCTTTTTTCTCTTTTCAGTTCTCCTCTTATCCATTCTTCTTTCTTTTTTACAAACCTAGAAGGTAGAAGGCAGATATATATATGTGTGTGTGCACGTGTGTATACATTCTTCTTCTGAATTAAATATATATATATATATATAATTTAATTCAACTATGTTTTCAATCCAGTAACTTAATCACCAACCAACTCAGAATCCTAATCTTAATCAGTTCAATTTTGGCTATGGTGACGAGTTTTCCAGCAAGCATGAAGGGGAAAAAGGACTTCAGCATGAGCCACTTTTCATGGCTCTTGTTCCCAATCTCTGACATCGCCTTGAGCAAACCAAATCTCTGTTTCAAAAAGCTTTCCGCTTTTATTATTAAAAATGGCCATATTGGGGAGGAGTAGGACGGGTAGGAAAGAGAGAGAATAGTGGTGGTGACAAATAATATATATATATACATATATAAATAGAAAATTTTGTTCTAAATAGAAGAAGATGATAGGAGTATTGTTCCAAGTTTTCAAAACACAAAGCAGAGCATGTGCCACGGCACTACCATTCATGGGATGAAGTTTTGAACCAACAACTCAACCTCCAAATACAGAAGACGAAAGATATCCCAAACTAGATTGCATCATATCCAGACCATAACCTAATTCCATTAATTTTCGAACCCAATTCCATTAATTTCATATGAGTTGCTTGAGCCATTAATAGTCATGAAGTTAAAAGATGACAGTGAAAAGAATTGGTTCTCAGCTAAACCCACTTTCAATTTGATTCTCATCGACTCTTGTTTGGTGGAGAAATTAAGTATTTGGATTTTAAATTGATTTGTTTAATGTTGAATGACTGATAATATATATGCATTTACAGATTATACATATGCATTTACTGTTGATGAATGGTGAGAAAATAGGTTAGAGTTGGCAGCATGAAGGAAGAAGAGAGAAAATAAGTGTTTGTATATATATATTTGCAGGTTTAATTCAAAAGAGTAGAAGAGGAAGAAGAAGAAGAAGGCATAAAGGTCAATTTACAAGTTCTATTAATAGAAGTTAGCGTGCATTACAAAACACGTGGGGATTATATGCTTATTTCCAAATAATATGGGGGCAATCTGCATATGAGCCAAACTATAAAGGGGTAAAGTGAAGCTTGCCCAACATAATTTTGAATCTACATATGGGGAGGTTGGGTTGGTTTCAGAAATTTTAACACACAAGTCAATCAACTGCTCAATTTTTATCATCTAACTCGCCAAAACCCAACCTGCTCTTAAATTTCATCATCTGGTTTCCTTGACAGTTAGGTTCAGCAACTTCAGGAAAGGGAGACATTGGAAATTATACTGGTATATGCATCATTGTAGCTACTTTGGGAGTTGCAGATGGCCATGTTCAAGGAGGGATGGTTGGAGATCTATCCTTCATGTGCCCCACGTTCATCCAAGTAAGCCTTTCAAACTGTATTATTTCTTTCAAGTTAATTATATTTAGCAAGACTTACGTGTATGTCTTAATAGGTGGACTTATTATTCAATAGGTCATATGATAATTAATGGCATTTTTCATCAAACACTACTAAAAACGTCGCTAATTTTTAATTTTTAATGACAATTTAAAAATTTTATCACAATAAATGTTATTAATTATAAGTTTTAATGACAGTTTAAAAAAAAAATCGTCACAAAAAAAGTCACTAACTTTCGACTTTCAGCGACAGTTTGAAAAATTCATCAACAAAAAATGTCATTAATTATAAATTTTAACGACAAATTATAAAAACCGTGACAAAAAAAGTCATTAATTGTCAATTTTTAGCGACATGCAAAAAATCGTCATAAAAAATTATTTTTATGGACGATTTTACTATGACTTATTTTTTTTCCAACTATTACGACCTATTAGTAGTTTACCCTTTAATTTAATACTCTTATATTTTTATTAAAATTTTATTTTTAAGTTTTCTACTTTTAATTGTGACACGTGAGTCTTATATTTTATATCAATTTACCTTCCATCTATTTTGTATTAATAAGGCTCACGAAATTTGTCATTGAAGTCATACATGACATTTTTCTCACCTCATTAACACCTATATACTTTTATTAAAATTTTACTTTAGTTGTTTCTTTTACTTTTTCCAAAATCTCACTATAGATCTGTCCATCTATTGTTAATCATCTACTGTCAATCTCATTAATAGTAGATAGATGGAAGCAATGGTGGAGCTAACAAATTATTTTAGAAGGGGCACTTGTTAATCACAAATTTAAAATAAAATAAAAAATTAATAATCAACAATAATATAGTAGAATTTTTTAAAAATTAATAGTAAACACAAAACATAAATATTTATTATAAAAAAAATACTTTGCAAAGAAATGAAAGTGTAAACAATAATTTTATAATGACCACATTTTTATACTACATTGAGTTTATCATTATGTTTTCAACACTACATAGTAACCAAATATAAGTGATGAGACTTATTCAATCAATCTAGTGGTGACAACTCACATGGTACTTCAAATATAGTGTAAAAGTATGATTATTGTAACATTATTAGCAGGCAAATTACACACATGGTTTACATATTTTAAATTCTATGTTAATCCCTCAATCTCTTTGAGAGTGAATAGATCTTTTTTTTTTTTTTTTTTAAAGATAAAACCGGTTCAATAGATATTTAGGCGATTTCTGGCTATCTTCAGTAGCTTCTCTGGCGACCTTCAAATCTTTGTTCTTCTCATCTAGCCTTCACCGATCTTGTCTCTTTGAGGGGAGGGGGACTTACCGACCAACATAAGGCACAATTATGATTTTTAAGGGTTAAAACAAAAATATTTTGCAAATATATAGGTACTAGTGTAATTATAAAAATCTAAGGAGGGGCACGTGCCCCACCTAATCCCTTCTTTTCTTTTTTTTATTTTTGTCTTTTTGATCAGCAAAATAGGAAAACTTTATTGATAAAAAGGGAAGTACACAGTACATCACAAGCATCAATACAGCAGGCAAGAGCAAAAGGCATCATAACTAAACTAGACGATCCCAATTAGGTTAGCACCGGGAAGAAAGCTCAATCATATGCTAGCTCCGACCTAGGAAGGTGGACAACCAACCAAGACAAACTAAACAAAGCAGCCAAGAAAGGCAACCAAACAAAAAACAAGAAGCTGCCGAAAGCAAGTAGCAATCACTCTCAAAAGCAGAACCTCAAAGGAAGACCTTCACATGATTGAGGTTGAATAATAAGTCATTCATTGAGTAATGAAAATCTTTTACCGAGGCTTTGATCCAAAATGCAAGCCTAAGCTTTATTAGCTCACTCAACTCAAAGCAATTAGGTTGCACACCATTGAAAATGCATTCATTCCTCTGTTTCCAGAGTGACCAAAGGATAATTAATGGTAGAGCATTCCAGATCCTTCTTTCCATTCTTTTAAACTTGCCATCCTTCCACCAATGAAGGAGATTATCAACTAAACCAGGTATCACCCATTGAAACCCCTACCACTGCATCATTTCGGCCTAGATATTCCAAGAAAATGGGCAAGATAATAGCAGATGACTGGCAAATTCAGTTTCTATTTTGCAGAAAATACACTGAGTAGAAGCATTAATACCAAGAATCCCAATTTTCTGAAGAAAAATAGCTGATTTGATTCTGTCTTTCCATGCCAACCAACTGAAGAATTGAATTTTGGGAGGGATATCTTTATTCCAAATGAATTTGCAGAAAGTGATGCGGGGCCAAGAGAAGCAGTACAAAAATTATACACATCAGCAGCTTTGAAAATACCTGAATTTGAACCAAGCCAGACGGGGCCATCAGTCACCCCATTTTTGAGTAAGGGAGCTGAGGATAATACATTTGACAGCCTAGCAATCTCTACCTCTTCCCACTCATATGGAGCTCTTCTAAAAGATAAATTCCAATCCCCTGAAGATGATCTTCTTTCATAGAAGAAAGGTAATATGTCTTCCTTGTTTGTTGTTAATTTGAAAAGACTAGGAAATTCATCTTTTAAATAATAGTTTCCACACTATTTATCCAATCAAAATCTGACTCTTCTTCCATCACCAACTTTAATGAGAAAGTTGTCCAAAAAGAATTTGCAAAGGGGCTGCCAGTGAAAGGCAAGAGAGATGATATCACTCCACACCCTAGAGAAATTGCAAGAAGTCCTCAAGGTTGGTTGCGACCTAAGTTCATCAATCGAATATTTGCTACATAGGACCTTTCACCAAAGAGCAATGAACTCACTTCCAAACTTCCCTTCGTCCCTGGATGGAAGGGTGTCATTACAACTTGATTTCAAATGTAATTGATTAATCGTCACAATTAAAAATGATACATCCAAAGTGAGATTTTGGCGAAATCACACAAATGTAAAAGTATCACTACTCACCTTTTTTTTTTTTTTCCTTTCAATTCTTAGAATAAATTTGCTTACTACATGAATATTTTTTGTAATGAATTTTGGCAGTCATTCCAAGCTGGTTTGGCTGCATTAGGGGCTCTCACATCGGCGTTGAGAGTAATGACAAAAGCAGCCTTTGAAAGAACTGATAATGGCCTTTTCAAGGGAGCCAGTATGAAATATTTCCCTCTCTTATAAACATCCTTTTTGGAGTTAATTACATCTTTCATTTTTGTAATTTGACTCAAATTTTATTTTGATCCTTATAGTTTTAAATTGAACAGTTTAATCCTTACACTTCAAAATTAGTTTTAGCGTAGTCACACCCACCTCAAAAGTATAAACTTGGGATATATGTCTTTTTTGCAGCGTTGTTTCTAGCAATCTCAACATTCCTTGAGTTTCTATGCATATTTCTATATGCATTCATCTTCCCAAAACTACCAATTGTGAAGTACTACCGCTCAAAGGCAGCCTTAGAAGGATCGAAAACTGTTACAGCAGATCTTGCTGCTGCTGGCATCCCAATAGAAGCACCAACCCATGGAGTGTGCCTACTTCTTTTATATTTTAAATCAAGTTTTCCACACAAAAAAAAAAAAAAACAATTTTGAATTTATTTCTCAAGCCTTGTTTTTTGTAGTTTTTTTTTTTTTTGAAAACTCGACTTTATGGTTGAAGTACTGTTTACATGACTTCAATTAACTTGGGTAAATACATCGTTAATCCTTGAGCAAAGTTTCACTTTCGTTTTCGTAGGTTTAATTTCATCAATTTAAAACCTCCACTTGCAATTGCACTTCAATGTGGTCCCTTCGTCGGTTGAGATTCATTGTGATCCTTCTGTCAGTTTCGGTTAGCATTTTGGATCGAAGTAAATAAATAAATAATTGTGACTACATGGGAATTTTCTCCTGCCCAAGAAAAAAATAATAATAAATTATACTAGTGTTCTCTATAGTTTATTTTGAATTCCACTTTAGTTCCACAAGTTTCGAACTTATTATTTTCCATCTAAAATGCTAACCACATCAAATGAGGGATCACATTGAAATGCAATTGAAAGTAAATTAGATTTACAAAAACTAGAGCAATCAATAGTGTAATTTATTCGATTAACTTTTAATTAAAAATATTTAAGTCCTGTTTTCAAAACACGTCTTGAAGTCTAAAGTCACGTTTTGAAAATAGTAACTTCAAAAAAAGAAAAAAAGAAATTGAGTTTGAAAAGTAAATTCAAAACAAACTCCTATCTAAGAAATAAGTTTTGAAGCAACTCAACTTTGATTAAAAAAAAACAAAAAGTTAAACTTTAAATTAGCTTTTGTATTCTACGCAGGCTGAAGATGATGATGAACAAGAGAGATTTAGCAACAAGCAATTGTTCACTCAGAATACAGATTATGCACTGGATTTGTATTTGACATATGTCCGGACTTTTATAGTCTTTCCTGGGTTTGTCTACGAAAACACTGGATCACACCACCATTTAGGCTCATGGTAAGTGGTAATTTATAAATGTTATTTACAATTTTCTGTTTATATTTATTATAAAAAAAAAAATCAAAACTGCAAACATAAACTCGTTCGCTATTTATTTTCATTTTTAAATAAATATATATGTATAAATTAATTTAGTACATTCTAATGAAAAACAAAAATGTTTGCCAGTGGTCATGACTTCCTCCAACCACCGCCCATGACCACTGGCCACCAACCTATCTGTTGGAAACCACCTCCAATGAGTCCCCCACTTCTTGAGTCTGGCGACCACCTTTGACGACCCCACCTCACCTCACCTCACCTCATTTGTTTTCAAAACAATTTTTTTTTTTTTTTTTTTTTTTTGTTCATGAGTAACAAACATAAATATATTTAATATTTTTTTGTAAGCAAATAACAATAAATTGTAAATGTTACCAAATGCCAAATGTTTCCAATATTTCATAATCAACATAGAAATTCTTTAAGCACACTTTGATGATCAACATATAGTTGTGGCAATAACACTTTCTACACTTGCACTAATCTAAATAATCATAAATCGATTCACAATGCCCGATAATCATTTCAGGTATGCACTAGTGTTGACAGCAATGTACAATGTATGGAATCTGATGTCAAGATACATTCCTCTATGGGAAAGCGTCAAGATAAAATCTCGAAAGGGACTAATGATTGCAACACTGTCTCGTTTCTTGCTCATACCTGCATTCTACTTCACCGCAAAGTATGCTGGTGCGGGACAGATGATAATGCTCACATCCTTCTTAGGACTAACAAGTGGTTATCTTACTGTCTGTGTCTTCACAGAAGCTCCAAAAGGTTACAAGGTTGGTCTATAAAATCAGTCTTTAATGTGGAGTAGTGTTTTATAAGCGAATTATAAGCCAAACATGACTCACGTGTTCAACAGTCATTAGTGCCAATGGCCCCTCATCAAAAAAATCAATGACTATCGAACACATGGATCCCTTTGCTAACCTTGCAATTTTTTTTAACTTTTAAATATAAAATGACCAATTTGTCCTTTGTAGGAAAAAAGATCCGAAGAGGAAAAAAGAATAGTATAAGTGTACTACCTTTAATATTCTATACAATGGAATTCCCTACATATATAGGTAGCAATGAAGTGTTGTACAAGGAAATACGACAAAAATGAAAACCCGTATATATACATTAACATCCCTTCTCAAATTCAATGGGGTAGAGAAGATACCGATTTGGGTTTGGAAACTAAAATATGAAACCACCCAAGTGGATGTGCCTTGACAAAAATATCAATAGTTTGATCAGATAAGGAGACTGAGATAAGTTGAACAATACCACAAGTAATATTTTTTTCACACAAAATAATAGTCCATCTCAATATGTTTGGTGCGATTATGAAAGACATCATTGTGAAAATCTGGATAGTACTCTAATTGTTACAACAAAGTACTGTAGCAAATGAATGCGCGACACATATCTTCAAGTAACCATCATAGCCAAAGAAACTCTCAAGTAGTATAAATAAATGCACAATATTCGATCTCAGTACTTGGCCTAATTGTGACAAATTGCTTATTGTGATGCCAAGAAACGAGGGAATGTCCTAAGTAAATTTTGGATAACTCAGTTTGACTATGCATGAGATATAACCAAGTGAAGCCAGTTTAGCCATCAACAAAGATCACAAAGTATTTAGACTTTCTAAAAAGTTAAGACAAAAATGAAAACCCGAATGTTAACACTAGTAATGCATTATAATGAAAAACAGATATGGACTTTTTCACTTTCAACGAAAAAGTAGGTTTATTTATTTGGGCTTTTCCACATATACCGAAGGATAATATTGTTTTGTAGTTTATTTGACTAAAATACTCACTAAGAAGTTAGATTATTAACTCACGGAAAAGGAAGGTGGAGTCGTGTTTGGCTTATAATTTGCACAAGAGATCATTGTTGAATTCAAATATTTGTTCTAAGAAATAATCATTGAGTTCTTGATTTTGTAGGGTCCTGAGAAAAACGCATTAGCTAATTTGCTAGTGTTATGTCTTCTTGGCGGTATAGTTTCAGGTGTAGCTCTTGATTGGTTGTGGCTTATTGGTAGTAATCAAAGGTTATGATGGTTAACAAGGCACCTAATAACTCTTGTTCTTGATGAAGAAAGATAGTTCTTCATACTTGATTGTTCCGAGTTCTACAAATTGGATATGAAAAAGGAGCATGGCGGGTGACTTTCTCAATAAGCCCCGCTCCCTAAGGGGGCCCTCTATGATAAGGAAGGAACTGAAAGAATCTCAATTTTATGACAAATCTGGTACAATGGCTTAAAAGACTTTCTATAGTTCTTTTTCCATTTTTTGTTGCCCACTTATGAGACTCTTTCTTTTAAAACTCTTTGCGGGAAACATGTTTTTAGATCCTTTGTTTGATGTCCAATTATATATGAATAACGAAAATACCACCTTTTCAATGGTAGAGGAAGTGACTGTCAATGAGAAAATTTCACAACCAGGGCTTCAATGTGACAGTCCATGAAAAAAAAATTCCTCTAAACTCTATTTTATTAATCGTAAATTTCATTTTATCCCATGAAATTATTGTCATTTTTTTTTCATCCCTGAACTACCAATATTATCTGTTTAGTCACTAAGTCATGATCAATAAGCTGGCTAACAAAAAAACAAATTCATAAAAAACTTAGAATATGTAAATAGAGAGAACAAAAAATAACTAAGAGTTTGATCCACTGTTAAGCTAATCTCTCCCCTACTACATGTAGGTCTTTTTGTCATTTTATTTGTCTGGATATCTTTTTCTGTATAATTGTCAGGTAATTTAGTCCACTGTTTGGCAACCTCGTTTTGTCATTAAAATAATCAAAAAAAATTTAAAAGTGTCAAAAAAAATATTTTAAAAAAAAAATTCAAACATCTTAGTAATTTATGTTTTTCGATACAATTAAAAAAATAATTTCTAAATATATTAACTTTTTTTTCACTTTATAAAAAAGTCAAAAAAATCAATTAAGAAAATCAATTTCCAAACAAGGCCTTAGTTTATTATATGATTGTCATCCTCCAATCTATAACCTCAATAATGTTATGAATCGATCCCTATATTCTTGGTTAAACCACCACTTCTGTGGACAAAAACAAATTTATTTAGTTTTCAAATTTAAATTAGTGTTCAGTGTTTCTTGGAAATGAAAGTGGTTATTTTGACAGTTAAAGATGTCAATGGCCAACATCTGATGAAATACTTTTGTCAAGCAAACCCCTCTCTATATATTCGTGCAGTTCTCATGCATATGCTTTCAAAAAACTCATACGTCAAGAAACTTTTCAGGGCTCTCTTTGTTCGGGTTTGGTTCCTCACCAAACTCCTAGGGTTGTCCTTGCAAATGATAGGACTCTCTTCTCGGTGCCAACCTAGTTAGGATTGGATTTGATTGCTATGATGCAGGCGGCTCTTCCCCTCCTTCATTTTTTTGATGTAATCTCGACTCTTGTATGATTTTCCATCAATAAAGGTTCCTTTTTTGCTGATCAAAAAAAAAAAAGAAACTTTTCAGTAGTTCTTCAAAAGAATTTTCTCAACCATTTTTAATTTGCTTAGTATCCAAACATTGCTTCTTGGTATGAAATTCTGAATATAAAAGCAAATGAAGGTGTAGTTTTTTATATGATCATTTGAAAACAAAAACAAAAACAAAAAAATTGTCTTAATTCGCTGTTTTGCTTAGAAATTTTCTCATGGTGCGAGTGTCTTCTCTGTATATTTTTTCTTCTCACGTCCAATTTTTCGATACATTTCTGTGTGAGTGATTTTCTGATCACACTGCCCACCTTAGTAATTCAGCTGTAGAACACCGGCAGAATAGATGGCTTCTAGATAACCTGCAATAGAAAGAGAAGAATCCCGCGGTGGTTCGCCACCCGGGGGTACTCCGACGATCAAGTCAGTACTCAATATCTCTCAAAGATAAATCAACTATTCAACTCACAAGCTTGAGTATCAAAAAGCATACCTTAGACCCATGGGGGTGCCTCTCTTTTGTAGCTAATACAATCCTAGTCCCAATAGGAGCCTGGCCCTAATGGACTTAGGATTACTACTAATCTGGGACTCCCAGTGGGATCAGGATAAACTCTCTAAGAGTCTTATCTTTACCCAAACTGAAGTCTTCTCCCAATCTAGGACTCTTGTCCATATTCAGGTTGAGTTCCTTCTTCATTCTAGGACTCTTGTCTCTTATCCGTTTATCTCGGATTCTGATATCTTCGGAGGTAACCTTGGCCTAGCCGAGATGACTTCAGTACAACGACCAAGACACGTGGCATCTCGGCTGACACGTCGGCATCACCTTGCCACGTGTTGGTACTCAAAAAATATATCCCCACAACTGCCCCCTAGGTTCTATTACCTCGGCATTCTGAGGTGAAAGAACCTACACTGTTCGTTTATTTGTGCCCCTCTGTCCGAGATCAAACTCGCCGACCTCAAAGTTCCCTGGACTTTACTGTCCACTAGTATCAAGAATCAAGTTTCATGCTTTCCAAGCTACTTGAAATCGCACCTCCTAGCCGAGGTTCTGGTTCCATTAATTCGTAAACACCAAGAGCTTTGCAACTGCTCCACTCACACTCTCTGGTGAGTTCTCGATTTCCAGTCATCTATTTGACTCCGGCGATTTTCATATCGGCGTTCATTTCACTTGGTAGGTTCACAAACTCTTTACTTGTCATTAAGCTCAATCTTTCATAACTCTTCTGAATCTGTTTACTTGCCATCTGTTGCCTTCTATTTTCGTCTGTCTTCAAGTTTTGAATCGTTTGAATGCCTGGCACTGTTCTTGTCATATTCGCTTTCTGTTGCTAGCATCGTGTCTGGGTTATCACTTTCTTGTTCTTCACATACTTACTTAGTGCCTGTGCACTTGGCTTTATTCTTGAACTTTGTCGTCTTCTTGACTATTTTTCTCTTTTTTCATTCAATTCTCTGGCTTTTTCTCTTTCTAGCTCTCTTGCTTAAATCCGTCATTGTTCCAAGCTTTCAAGCTTCTGCAACTGTCTTCGTTCCTCTCCTCTGGTGAAGCTTACGTCATTGTCGTCAGACTTCGGCAATTTTTATTCCGGCTTTCCTCTTTCTGGTAAGCCACTGTTCCTCCTAGTTTTACTTCTTGTTGCTTTCCAAGAAGCTCTGCTTCATTGTTAATCACCATTGTTTCCAAATCATCTTCTTGAATACACACTGTTCACACATCTGTTGATTTCTGCCACTGTTCTTGGCTTGACACACCTGTGCAATCTTTTTGTCTTGATTTCCTGATAGCTTCATCACCATTTTTGATTTTCGAATTACATTTCTTGTTTCTATTTTCTGTGTCTTTTTTCAGATTTTTGCTTTCAATCCTTGCCTTCAAAACTCCGATGTGCCAATCGCCGAGGAGAGCTTTGATCAAACTCTTTAGGAGATTGATGCTGAGCTCGTGGCTGAGAAGGTTGCTGAGAAGTTCTTTCCAACTGTCTCCTGGGGGTGAGACGCAACCTGCCGCTGATGCCAAGTAGTTTTGCTTCCTTCTTGAAATTGATGCCGAGGTAACGGTAGAGAAGCTCCTCCAACTGACTGCTGAGGCTGAACCATCGTCGTTCGTCGAAGCAGATCAGTCCGACGTTCTTGCTTTCAGTCCTTAGTTTTTTAAGGTCTTCATTTTTGTATCTGCCAACCTTCTCAGCTCTTAACAAGCTAGTTGGTCATCTCGGATGATCATATCTCGGAAACGTCTTTCAGTGTTATCTCGGCTATACCAAACTTGTAAATTGCTTCAAATTTCAACAAGTGGTAGACTTCATAATCTTTGTTTAACCCATCTTGTAATTTGCTCAAAAATTTCAACAAGTGTAAACATTCCTTGCTCCTTAATTATCATTCCTTCCCCCTGCATCTTCTCCCTGCCCCCTAATGTGAACATAAGTTGCACTTAGGATCACATTAGGGAAGTTGGCTTCGTGCCGTAGTTACAGACCTGATGTGTTCTTCTTTCGCCGATGTATTAAAACTTCTGGTATTTAATTCGCCCCCTTTAGACCCTCTTTCTCTTGGCCTTTGCAAACTATCATCGCTGTTTCTTGAAGCATTTATTCCTTTCACAATTCTGGTCACCACTTCTGGCGTGCACTTAGTGGTTCTGTTCTAATCAAAACGACGTTTGACTCCGGCGAATCTTTTGCCGACATTTAACTTTGTGCACTCTTTAACTTGTAAATTCTCTCAGAATTTCAACAAGTGTTTAACATCATTCGTTTTAACTTCGGTTTAAGCATCATCTCCGTTTAACTTCAGTTAAACATCATCTCGGCTTAACTTTGGTTAAACATCATCTCGGCTTAACTTCGGTTAAGCATCATCTCGGCTTAACTTCGGTTAAGCATCATCTCAGTTTAACTTTGGTTAAACATCATCTCGGCTTAACTTCGGTTAAGCATCATCTCAGTTTAACTTCGGTTAAACGTCATCTCGGTTTTTGAGGTTTTTCCTTTTTTGTCGTTTGTACTCTTGTACCTTCTTGTTTTTTAGACAATGTAAGCTCTGCATATGGCCGATGTGCCTCCTTGTTCTTGAATGTCTAATTTTAACTTTCCTTCTCTGAATGCTTGTGCCTTTGTCTTTTCTTGACTGCCTTTGCATGATTCTATACTTAGAATATTTTGCGTGATTTACATAATTCTTCCTTTGCACAATCTTCTCGGGGTTACATACCTCGGGTATAATAACTGCAAGTTTTACTTCGGCAAGATATTGACCTGCAATCTTTTCATAAATTTCAACAAGTATAAAACATATACTTTTCAATGTAAACTTTGTAAACTTTTCTCAAGTCGCAATAAATATTTAAACAGTAATTTCACTCTAACCTACTTGTAAATTGCTACAAATTTCAACAAGAACTAACATATACAGTAAACTTTTCTCAAGTTATAACAAGTGTTAAACAGTGATCTACTTGTAAATTGCTACAAATTTCAACAAGGGTTTAAACAATATACTTAGCTTTTACCTCAACCTGTAAATTGCTGCAAATTTCAACAGATGATCATATGTCGGCTTAACTTTAACTTGTAAATTGCTACAAATTTCAACAAGTGTTAAGCATCTTTTTTGGTTTAGCCAACCAGTAGATTGCCATAAGTCTGTAAGTAATAACATCGGCTTCACTTCGACTCTAAATTGCTACAAATTTCAACAAGCGAAGAGAAACAGTAATCTCGGCTTAACTCCCACTTGTAAATTGTTACAAATTTCAACAAGTGGCAAACTTTGTATCGGTTTGACCAACTTGTAAATTGCTACAAATTTCAACAAGTGGTAAACTTTGTATCGGTTTGACCAACTTGTAAATTGCTACAAATTTCAACAAGCGGTAAACTTTGTATCGGTTTGACCAACTTGTAAATTGCTACAAATTTCAACAAGCGGTAAACTTTGAATCGGTTTGACCAACTTGTAAATTGCTACAAATTTCAACAAGTGGTAAACTTTGTATCGGTTTAACCAACTTGTAAATTGCTACAAATTTCAACAAGCGGTAAACTTTATATCTTTACCTTCTTTCTGCCCCCAATGTGAACCTATGTTCACATTAAGCTTGTGCATGTGATCTTGTTCGCCGAAGTCGGTTTCAAGCTGAGGTTATTAGCCTTGATTTCTCTGTTGATCTTACTTGGTTTCAACCTGAGTTTGATTCTCGGCCTCGCATCGGCGAGCCATTTTTCTTCTCGGACTTAAGTGCCGAGATCTTGTCTTTTGAAATCTTGGATCTGCTCACTCACGTTGAGCTCTTCTCTTCTCGGACCTATTCATCCAGGCCGAGATCATGTCTTTCGGGATCTGGGGTCCGGGGCCTGAAATCCAGGATCTGCTCACTTAGGCTGAGCTCTTCTATACTTGAATGTCATCTCATTGGGAGCGCTCATGCCCCCTGTCTTCGCGTCCCCTCTGGAAGAGTCTTCATTCTGTTTATGTCGACAGACTCTTCATCTTCGTTAAACTCGTCGTTTTCAACACGTTGATTGTCACGACCCAAACCCGCCCCTATGGGTTTAGCACCGTAACCGGCCAGTAATCCGAGATTACCGAAGGCCTGCTTAACAGTAGGACAGTAATACAGAGTACAGGGGCATGGCGGAAGCCAATACAGTAATTAAACAATGTCCAATGAGCTGTGACAGTCTGTATGCAAAAAGATTTTTCTTATATTTATACTTTCGGTACAGAACCGTATGCATAACATTTACAAACACTCAGTACAGGGACCTAATCCCTATTAACATTACAGTAAACAGTGCAATACAGTGTTATCGGTCCATACAGTACAGTAACAGTCTATACAGTACAATGACAGTTGGGTGAAGCTATGACACCCCAAAAGCAGTCTAAGCTTGATTACGCTCGGAACCTCGCAGTGAGGCACATTGGTTGGCTTGACAAAACTAAAGCTTGCCTGACGCTCCTAGCTGCAGTCTGGTGCCTGTACACCTACATATATATATGAGCAGTGAGCTAAAGCCCAGTGAATAATATAATGCGTAAAGGGGGTTAAGAATAAATGTCCTTTCAGTATTAAAACCAGTCATTTCAGTCAGTTCATCAGTCATTCAGTTTGTGGCTCATATGTCAGGCCATAACAGTCATTCAGTTAAAATAGTGATATGTGGTACATCCCTTGGCGTAACCGTACAGTAAACGGTAGGTCTTAAAAGACCGGGTCTTAACAGACCGAACAGTAAATGATGGCCATCAGTAGCAGTACAGTAACAGTAGCAGTAACAGTACCAATTCAGAGAATAGTACAGTACTTGTGGATTCAAGAGGTGGCTCCCACTGTAGCACTTAGCTCCGTAGATTCTAGAGGTGGCTCCCAGTGTAGCACTTTGCTCCATATCGGTAATACCGAGTGGCCATCACAACAGTAAACAGTAGTGGTTCCAAACTTGGGAACCGACAGAGATCTCTCTGTCACAGTATGTGGATTCAAGAGGTGGCTCCCACTGTAGCACTTAGCTCCGTAGATTCTAGAGGTGGCTCCCAGTGTAGCACTTTGCTCCATATCGGTAAACAGTAGGTGCCAAGGATGCCATAGTACAGTTCCAAATATAACTCATACGTTCATTTAGTATACAGTATCAGTTCAGTGGACAGTTCAATTCAGTAAGCGGTGTCAATTCAGTAAACAGTTCAGTTCAGTGAACAGTATCGATTCAGTATACGGTGTCAATTCAGTAACCAGTTCAGTAAACAGTTCGATAAGATAGACAGTTCAATAAGGTAAGCAGTTCAATAAAGTAACAGTTCAGAAGATAATCATTTTTGGACATATCTTTACACAGTTGTTACTCACAGTGATTGGGCTAATAGCAGCTAGAGCGCGTCCCCGAGGGCCAACCCTAAACAATTAAACAATTGAACACACACTAAGGTTAACAGTTGGGGAAGTACAATAATTATCTTCCTAATATGCCTCGGTGTGTTCTATGTCTAAATCCTCATTAAGATGTCTTAAACTAGGCCTAAGAATGCCTAGAATGGAATGAGGATGCAAAAATACACTTGGAAGGCATTTTTCGAAAGTTGCTGGAAATAGGCCCCTCGCTCGAGCGAGCCTCCCTTCGCTCGAGCGAGCTCCCAAAATCAAAGGCTTCGCTCGAGCGAGCCTCCCTTCGCTCGAGCGGTCTGTGCTCAGAAAAAGTACTGGATGCTCAATTTTTACGCGCGATACCACGCTCGATTCTCGCTCGAGCGAGCTTGCAAAACCAAAGGGCTCGCTCGAGCGAGGAATCCTTCGCTCGAGCGAGGAAGCCAAATCTGGAATTTCCAGATTTGTCTCCCAAGTTCGAACCAAGCATTCAACCATCCAAAACTCAACCTCTTGGGCCCAAATTCTGGGAAAACATTTTAAACTCAATGTATTACAAGTTTCAAAAGCTAATTTGCACATGCAAGGCCCAAGAGTTGATCAATCAAAGCCATTTTCAACCCATTTTCAAGAACACTTTGCAAACATGCAATGCATGATCTTTAAATCAATTTTCAGCTTCAAATCTTGTTCAATCGAGCTTAATAGCTGGAAAACAAACTGGAAACATGGACTTAAGCTTAAACATGAGCATGCATGTACAATTCTACCATGAATCCAACTCAAAACTCATTAATTCAAACATGCATGCATGATATATGCTATAACCCAACATATTTGAACTCAATCAAGTCTTAGCTCTTCAATTAAACATGAACCATGCAAGAACAAGGTTAAACTCAACAATGAGAAGGTCAATGGCCTACCTCAAGTCTTGTATTCAAAGCCTATGGGCTCAATTAGCAACCACACTCCAATTTCTTCAAGATTTCAAGCCAAAACTACAAGAACAATTCTCTCTCTCTCTAACTCTCTTCTAAATTCGGCTAGAGCAAGCAAATGGCTGAGGAATATGTTTGATTCAATGCAATAGGCTTTACAAGACTCTTAAACAAAGGTCCCACTAGGGGTGGCAAAAGTGTAATTAAGTCAAACTTGACAATTAATTCGTTTAAATCTAATTTAATCATTCCTAACCACATTTTAAAGAATTATACCATAAAATCAGATAAATTCTACTGATCATGAAACACTAAACGGTTTCCAGTTCGGCCGCTGATAAGGCCTTCAATTAACAGTTTAAACATATAAACATGAACAGATCGATAAACGATTAACAGATGGACAAATGCATTCAAGCAGTTACAGTCAGTCGATTCAGTCTCGGATCTCAGTCAATCAGTTCAGTACTTTAATCGATTCAATTATCAATCAGATTCAGTCAGTTTAACAGTAATCAGTACTTAAGCAGTAATCAGTGATGAGGGTTGTTACAGTCTCCCCTCCTTATAAAGAGTTTAGTCCTCTAAACTCGAATTAACATAAGACAACAGAGATGATGCCTATCTTAAAAGGAAATTTTTCACTCTAAACAGGAGCATACTCATATTCATAAACAGTTTCATAATAAAACAGAATCTTATGCACTTTCAGTTTTCAGTCCAGGACAGGTTTGGATACATGTCCATCTTCTTTAGCACTACCAGAGCAGATACAGAACAGAGCAGAACAGATACAGTGCAGAAGCTGAGCCCCCATGACGAGGCCTCCGGTACGGGTAACAGAGTGCAGACAGATATAAGCTCCATGAAGGAACTCCCGATACCGGGCAGCTAACATATATTACATAATACCAAGAGTCACGAATATATAACAGAAATCGAACAACCATTCAGTATACAATATATAGCACTTCAGAAACAAAATTTATTTCGTGACATAAACATGAATACAGTTGCACAGTAATTCGTAACAGTGTCGGAACAGTAACGGTAACAATACAGTAACGGTACAGTAACAGTATAGTAGTATTCACACTACTTATAACAAGTACTTATCGGGGTTATAGGTTTGCACCAGTCTCAGTTTCATAAGTTATTTTTCCCCCGTTAAGTTACAGAGTTTCAATTCGTTCTCTTCCGAGTTGTTCACTCGGTCTCAGTTTCATTTGGTTCTCAATTCGGTAATCCATCACAGACAGTCCAGTTCGTTCGGGAGTTATCGGGAATATAAAGCGGATTGTACATTACTCCCGTAGCAGTAGGCAGAGTTCTGAAGTAAGTATTCATTTACTATTCATCAGTTCCCGTCCTCACAGATCCAATCATAGCACATGTCAATACGAAAGCAGTCATACAGATTACATATACTTCCAGACAGTCAGAGTTTATGATCAAAACCAGTCTGTGGTTAACAGATCCCATCAGTTCTGAAGTACAGTAATCACCAAAACAGTCATTTCCTAGTCAAACAAGTTCTTAGTCATACGGTAATACCGGATAAGTAATCACATGCCACATACCCGGTTTTTCCCACATTGTAACAATTCAGATAATAACTCTCAACAAGAGTTTTCTCGGATCAATTCGATGAGAGTTCGACCAGGTCATGTCAGATGCAAGTTCTGCCCAATCATTTCAAGTAAAAGTTCAAAGCACAAGCATCTAACAGAAATTCTATCAGTTACACAAAGGGTTTCATCAACCCACGGTTCTATTAGCTCAGTTTAGGTAACAGTTTCATTCTTATCATCTCCAGATGAAGTACATTAGTTCACACTCCATTCGTTGAGGTACATAGTCAGTAGTTTCACAATTTGTCAACCGACATCAGAATCTTGTAACATTACAATTCATATCAAAGCAGTACAGGTCATATACAATGTGTTCCTCCCAATAAGTTTACAGGAAATGCACAGGCATGCAGTTATTCATATCGAGAGGCAAGCATCACAGTCAATACAGCAATTTGGTATACGGTAATACATCACCCAAGGTTCTCGGTGACACATAATAGTGAGTTGCCCTACGAGGGTTCCAGATCGGTCATACAGTCACTAAAGTATAGGCTCGCAGGTTTACTCAAACAGTCATGTCAATTTTTTCTACAATCACAATTCACAGTCTAGGGTTTATCGGTTGGGGTCTTTATTTAGTTATGCAGTTCCAGAGTCATAGTCCCAACAGTTAAATCATCACCAATTATCATAACAATCACTCCGAGCAAAGGTATTGTCATGTAAGTGTATGTTCAGAGTCTACTAACATTCCCAGTACGGATTCCACAAGTTCAGTGTACAATACGAAATAGTTTAGCTAGATAGGGTAGTTAAGGTAACCAGTCATACGTCCATTCAGTCTAATAACATCCTTAAGCAAAGGTAAGCAGATATGTACGTAGTCTAAATAGTTTCCATAGCACAGGTAAATGTTAGCATGAGGTTTTACAGTGTCACACATATAGTCCGTATCAACGGTAGATTTCAAAGATTCATAATTCACAGTTTAACAGTCTCACACACAAACAGTTCGCGTGTATAATTCGAGTTCAAGGGTCCATTCATTCGATAATGTCCGTCGACACGTAACAGTTCGGTACAAATCATAGTCATATAAATTTCTCGAATTACAGTCAATCATAAGGTATCCCATGTTCAACAGTTCTAGTTCAGTTCAGAAGGTCATACCTAACAGTTCACATTCAGTCGTTGCAATACGATACAAGGACCTAACTCAGCAAGTTCTCGCTGTTCACAAGTCCCGACAGTTCTCATAGTATATGGTTCATGATTCCGGTATTTCAATCGGTTCAGTCAATATGTTCACAGTCTATACCAATTTACGGAATATACAATTCCGACACAAACGTTCGTACATAAGCAATTTCATCTATTTCAGGTAATACCTACGTCGGTCTTTTCAGTGTTCCGAGCATTCTCTGGGACTAGGGTCTAGATCTAGACTCATTCACGGGGGTCATTTTCACCTTCCGTTACTTCTGTTCCATTCTTTCTGATTCAGTTGACGATGTTGATTTGGATATTTCAAAGCTGCTACGTTATCTCAGACATTATACTCTATCCAGGCCATCTACACACTTTGACGGTTTTAAAAACGTCGATTCAGTCAAACATATCTAGGTCACACCCACCATCAGTTCTTTCTAGTCTTTTGTAGTCAGTATCTATCATGTGGGTTGCCTATCGGATTAACTGGGTAAATTTTACCTCATATTCGATCACAGTCTTATCACCTTACTCAAGTTGTTCAGACTCTAGCACTTTCCTATCTCGGATGCATTAGGGAAAGTATTTCTCGAAGGATACTTCACACATTTTCTCAGTTTCTAAACCCAAGTCTCAATTTTCAGTAATTCGGTACCTTCCAGAAATTCCGGTGGTTTCAGTTCATTGGGTTTCAGTATCAGTATCATCAGATCATATTCAGTTAATTCAGGCACGCATGTCTGCCTTTATTCCCTCAGATTTTCGATTAAGGCCTCAATCATTCATTCTAGCCTATTAATCCTCGGTCGGAAAATTCAGTTTCATCCACATTCCTCGCCCTTTCCCTCGTTACACACAACGGGGTGATTATCAATATAGGAAAGGTTCTTATTTATTACACGTTTTATCTCATATCAGTTGTGTGTATATTTTCATTTCAATTCAGGTACGGTCGCATGACCCTTCACTTCCACACGTTCATTTTCTTATAAATTGCCACAGTCGGTAGTAACATTAACATTACATGTTATTCCATTTAACTTCTTTAAGTATGCATATACGTTTCGTTTCATTTCAGCCTAGGCAGGACAGTATCATAAATATAAACAGTTGCATACTTAGACAGTTTATCGTGTAAGCAATCATGTGAGCAGTCATGTGTTTAAACAGATTAACACATTATCACATATTCAGTCATGTCACAGTCACACACTTTTTCCATGTTTATGCAATGCCCTAATTTCTTTTCTAGGACATCCTATAGCTCATTTGGACACGTGTGTGCGGTATAACTCGTGGTTAAGTATCGCTCTGATACCACTCTGTCACGACCCAAACCCGCCCCTATGGGTTTAGCACCGTAACCGGCCAGTAATCCGAGATTACCGAAGGCCTGCTTAACAGTAGGACAGTAATACAGAGTACAGGGGCATGGCGGAAGCCAATACAGTAATTAAACAATGTCCAATGAGCTGTGACAGTCTGTATGCAAAAAGATTTTTCTTATATTTATACTTTCGGTACAGAACCGTATGCATAACATTTACAAACACTCAGTACAGGGACCTAATCCCTATTAACATTACAGTAAACAGTGCAATACAGTGTTATCGGTCCATACAGTACAGTAACAGTCTATACAGTACAATGACAGTTGGGTGAAGCTATGACACCCCAAAAGCAGTCTAAGCTTGATTACGCTCGGAACCTCGCAGTGAGGCACATGGTTGGCTTGACAAAACTAAAGCTTGCCTGACGCTCCTAGCTGCAGTCTGGTGCCTGTACACCTACATATATATATGAGCAGTGAGCTAAAGCCCAGTGAATAATATAATGCGTAAAGGGGGTTAAGAATAAATGTCCTTTCAGTATTAAAACCAGTCATTTCAGTCAGTTCATCAGTCATTCAGTTTGTGGCTCATATGTCAGGCCATAACAGTCATTCAGTTAAAATAGTGATATGTGGTACATCCCTTGGCGTAACCGTACAGTAAACGGTAGGTCTTAAAAGACCGGGTCTTAACAGACCGAACAGTAAATGATGGCCATCAGTAGCAGTACAGTAACAGTAGCAGTAACAGTACCAATTCAGAGAATAGTACAGTACTTGTGGATTCAAGAGGTGGCTCCCACTGTAGCACTTAGCTCCGTAGATTCTAGAGGTGGCTCCCAGTGTAGCACTTTGCTCCATATCGGTAATACCGAGTGGCCATCACAACAGTAAACAGTAGTGGTTCCAAACTTGGGAACCGACAGAGATCTCTCTGTCACAGTATGTGGATTCAAGAGGTGGCTCCCACTGTAGCACTTAGCTCCGTAGATTCTAGAGGTGGCTCCCAGTGTAGCACTTTGCTCCATATCGGTAAACAGTAGGTGCCAAGGATGCCATAGTACAGTTCCAAATATAACTCATACGTTCATTTAGTATACAGTATCAGTTCAGTGGACAGTTCAATTCAGTAAGCGGTGTCAATTCAGTAAACAGTTCAGTTCAGTGAACAGTATCGATTCAGTATACGGTGTCAATTCAGTAACCAGTTCAGTAAACAGTTCGATAAGATAGACAGTTCAATAAGGTAAGCAGTTCAATAAAGTAACAGTTCAGAAGATAATCATTTTTGGACATATCTTTACACAGTTGTTACTCACAGTGATTGGGCTAATAGCAGCTAGAGCGCGTCCCCGAGGGCCAACCCTAAACAATTAAACAATTGAACACACACTAAGGTTAACAGTTGGGGAAGTACAATAATTATCTTCCTAATATGCCTCGGTGTGTTCTATGTCTAAATCCTCATTAAGATGTCTTAAACTAGGCCTAAGAATGCCTAGAATGGAATGAGGATGCAAAAATACACTTGGAAGGCATTTTTCGAAAGTTGCTGGAAATAGGCCCCTCGCTCGAGCGAGCCTCCCTTCGCTCGAGCGAGCTCCCAAAATCAAAGGCTTCGCTCGAGCGAGCCTCCCTTCGCTCGAGCGGTCTGTGCTCAGAAAAAGTACTGGATGCTCAATTTTTACGCGCGATACCACGCTCGATTCTCGCTCGAGCGAGCTTGCAAAACCAAAGGGCTCGCTCGAGCGAGGAATCCTTCGCTCGAGCGAGGAAGCCAAATCTGGAATTTCCAGATTTGTCTCCCAAGTTCGAACCAAGCATTCAACCATCCAAAACTCAACCTCTTGGGCCCAAATTCTGGGAAAACATTTTAAACTCAATGTATTACAAGTTTCAAAAGCTAATTTGCACATGCAAGGCCCAAGAGTTGATCAATCAAAGCCATTTTCAACCCATTTTCAAGAACACTTTGCAAACATGCAATGCATGATCTTTAAATCAATTTTCAGCTTCAAATCTTGTTCAATCGAGCTTAATAGCTGGAAAACAAACTGGAAACATGGACTTAAGCTTAAACATGAGCATGCATGTACAATTCTACCATGAATCCAACTCAAAACTCATTAATTCAAACATGCATGCATGATATATGCTATAACCCAACATATTTGAACTCAATCAAGTCTTAGCTCTTCAATTAAACATGAACCATGCAAGAACAAGGTTAAACTCAACAATGAGAAGGTCAATGGCCTACCTCAAGTCTTGTATTCAAAGCCTATGGGCTCAATTAGCAACCACACTCCAATTTCTTCAAGATTTCAAGCCAAAACTACAAGAACAATTCTCTCTCTCTCTAACTCTCTTCTAAATTCGGCTAGAGCAAGCAAATGGCTGAGGAATATGTTTGATTCAATGCAATAGGCTTTACAAGACTCTTAAACAAAGGTCCCACTAGGGGTGGCAAAAGTGTAATTAAGTCAAACTTGACAATTAATTCGTTTAAATCTAATTTAATCATTCCTAACCACATTTTAAAGAATTATACCATAAAATCAGATAAATTCTACTGATCATGAAACACTAAACGGTTTCCAGTTCGGCCGCTGATAAGGCCTTCAATTAACAGTTTAAACATATAAACATGAACAGATCGATAAACGATTAACAGATGGACAAATGCATTCAAGCAGTTACAGTCAGTCGATTCAGTCTCGGATCTCAGTCAATCAGTTCAGTACTTTAATCGATTCAATTATCAATCAGATTCAGTCAGTTTAACAGTAATCAGTACTTAAGCAGTAATCAGTGATGAGGGTTGTTACATTGATCTTGTACGGTGATGGCCATCTATTCTCCTTTCTTTCCCACAGACAGCGCCAAATTGTGTGAGTGATTTTCTGATCACACTGCCCACCTTAGTAATTCAGCTGTAGAACACAGGCAGAATAGATGGCTTCTAGATAACCTGCAATAGAAAGAGAAGAATCCCGCGGTGGTTCGCCACCCGGGGGTACTCCGACGATCAAGTCAGTACTCAATATCTCTCAAAGATAAATCAACTATTCAACTCACAAGCTTGAGTATCAAAAAGCATACCTTAGACCCATGGGGGTGCCTCTCTTTTATAGCTAATACAATCCTAGTCCCAATAGGAGCCTGGCCCTAATGGACTTAGGATTACTACTAATCTGGGACTCCCAGTGGGATCAGGATAAACTTTCTAAGAGTCTTATCTTTACCCAAACTGAAGTCTTCTCCCAATCTAGGACTCTTGTCCATATTCAGGTTGAGTTCCTTCTTCATTCTAGGACTCTTGTCCCTTATCCGTTTATCTCGGATTCCGATATCTTCGGAGGTAACCTCGGCTTAGCCGAGATGACTTCGGTACAATGACCAAGACACGTGGCATCTCGGCTGACACGTCGGCATCACCTTGCCACGTGTTAGTACTCAAAAAATATATCCCCACAATTTCATTTTGTTTTATCTTTTTACTTTAGTGGGTAACCATAAGAACATTCTTAAACTCTTCTCTGTATGTACAAAAGCCTCATTTCAACATACATAAACACCTTCTGTTTTAAAACTTAATAAATATATATGATTTAATAAATAAATAAATAAAACCCAAAATCATATTTTTCCCACAAATGTCACTATAAAAATTTGTCGATCAATTTTTCAATTTAAAAAAAATAGTGGTCGACTAAAAGTTAAAAAGAAACAAGATGTTGACAATTTGTAACATTTATGAAATGTGAAGTGGCATGGCAAAAACCCGAAATTGGTTGGACTAAGCTGAACTTTGATGGTTCTTGCAAGGGCAAAACCGGGAAATCAAGCATTGGAGGGCTTTTTAGGAAGCACAAAGTTGGATAATTCTATTTCCACGGGAAATTCTATTTCCACCACCCTAATAAACTCAGGACAAATCTTTTCTCAATACACATCTCTATTAATTTAATTATTAAGTAATTATCTCAATCCACATCCTTAAAATTACAAATAAATCCTTCACTCATATGTACACACACTTTAATTTCTCCTTCGATTTCTGGCTCGAATTCATCATTAGCTTCACCATCATAGTTGAATTCAGTGATGATTCCTGAATCAATTTCTAAGATTCCAGGATTGAATTCAATCATGTCCACATGGTAGAACTCCAAGTAGATTTTTGCCCACTTGTCCTTCTCTGCCTTCTTGGTGTCAGCAACTTCAATGTGATGCGAAACAGAGGTCTGCCACCGTCCCAGATAAAGTACAAAGAGCTTTTTCATCTTCGAAAAAAATTCAGGATTGAATTCCAGAATAGACTCATTAACATTAAACAATGTGTTAAGCTTTTCAAAATCCTGAATCTTTGTTAACCCATTAGCAATTAAACATGCCCGTGAAGTCACATTACCATCATCATCATCATCGTGATCAAAATCGAAGAAGCTAGATGTCTTGGCAATCTCAATCACCAAAGATCGAACAAAAGGGTCCATCTTCCAGATGTTGACTGCAAAGCTACCCATTTTGCACACGGGCTCAATGAAGCGCTCCACGAAAAGATTGATGAATAAATCATTGGCGATTTGCTCTGTGGTCGCAAAACCTTCCCCGATCCACCAGTATATCATGACTCTTTTATTTATTTCATCATTTTCCGGGAAAACAGAAAAACATAAGAGACAGTTCTTGGACAGTGAATCCATTTAATTTTTTTTTTCAAAAAAGTGTATATTGAGATATTTTTATTTTTAAAAGATGTGTATATAGAATTTGTATATATAATATTAGGAGTGTTGATCAATGACTATTATAGTAATTTTTAATTAGGATATAATTGTCATTAATTTAATTTTTCATTAAGTGTGTTGACTGAGTTTATAAGGTTGGTGGAAATAGAATTTCCCTATTTCCACACACTAATTTCACTCAGTTCACACACTTAATGAATATTTTCATTAATACAATTTTGTCCTAAAATAAAAATATCATAATACCATCATCTTCTTCTATTCAAACTCAATTTCTAAAATGCCACAACCATCCTCTGTCACTAACGCCATCTCTCTCATCCGCAATTTCCTCTCATTCCCTCCTTTCTTATCCGCCTGCGATCACTTCCCGCCATGAACCATACACTCCCACAAGTCTCTTACCATGAATCACTCAATGTTGACTGTGAGGTCTAGGATGGAAGAGGATGAGCTAGAAGTGGCGATGGAGAGTTGAAAGTGGTGGCAACGACAGTAAAAGATGAGTGAAAAAAAAAAAAAAAAAAAAAAAAAAAAAAAAAAAAGAAGAAGAAGAAGAAGAAGACTCTGTTTGGTATAGTTTTAAAATATGTTTTCAAAAATAAATAATAAATACTTCTTATTTCAATATGGTTTCATCTTTTTTGGGCAAAAAAAAATTAAAAATTAAAAAAAAAAAATTTGGTATTTATTTTTGTAAAAGTAGTTTATTTATTTCTTATAAAAATTTCA
Source organism: Camellia japonica (assembly GCA_030407325.1). Taxonomy (NCBI): domain Eukaryota; kingdom Viridiplantae; phylum Streptophyta; class Magnoliopsida; order Ericales; family Theaceae; genus Camellia; species Camellia japonica. The sequence continues at coordinate 35,224,582 of JAPPVO010000014.1, forward strand.
AAAAGTTGATTCAAAAATTGAAACCACATAGCCTTAGGATTTTAAAATTGAAAATGAAAGTAATATTGGAATATAGAGATGTGTACTGCAAATTTATATTTTTATAATGTGTGTATTGAGAAAGTGTTCATTAGTGTATATACTGAGAAAAGTTAGCGTGTGGAAATAGAATTACCCTGAATTCTTGCTATGCAGAATCCACAGGCAGAACCACAAGCACTGCTGCAGAATTTGCAGCGTTGTGAAGAGGCCTTGAGTTGGTACTTGAAAATGGGTGGAACGATGTATGGCTCGAAGGCGATTCCATGAATTTAGTTCAAATAATTGTGCTAAAGAGAGTTGTGAAATGTGAAGAAACACAAAGACATGTTAGTTACATAAATTCAATGATACCGGTGTTAAATAGTTTCGTTGTGACTCATGTTTATAGAGAAGGAAACAGAAATGCTAATAAACTCGCGCAAATTGCGCATCATTTGGAGAGGCCTCGAATTTGGCAGGAAGGTCCATCGTTTGAAGTTGTATCCATTTTGCATGATGAAGCAGTGGGTAAGATTTTTCTTCGCAAGGAATGATCGAAGATTAGTTTTTTTTTTTTTTTTTTGAAGATCACTACAACATATAAGACTTTTACGAACCAACTATTTTTTTTGCGCTAAAACCATTATTTTCCATCCCCAAATACTATTCGGTATGGAATTAATTTGTCACCAGATTCGTCGCTAAAGCCCCGTCCGGAAAAGTCAATAATGGGCATCTTTTTTTTTAAACGTAATTGCATGGTATGTATGCAGATTGTTTTCTTAATTGGATTCATGTAAATACTGTCAATCAAATGATTAAATTTCAGTTGGAAAAAATGGAACATTGACAGTTTTTCTCACATCTGTTAGTAGTTCAAATTCTTTGTAATTGATCTAAACAAAATGAAAAATTATTTTTGAATTTTTCTTTGTTTTTGTTTCTGAAAATATGACAAATAAAAATAAAAAATCAAATAAAAAGTGAAAATCAAATCAAACTTGGTTTGCATTGATAAAACAAATTTTTGTTAATATTTTTTAAAGTGAATGAATGGATGATGGATGGATGTGTATTTTTATTAATATTTGATTTGGATGTGAATGAATATGTATTGATATAATTTGTTAGAATGTGAATGGATGGGATGCAAAATAAAGGATTTATGGATTTCTAAGATACAAAATCATTGCAAGAAAAAAAAATAAAAAAAAATGTGCAACCTTGGTGCAAATAATTAATATTTTTATTTTTTATGATAGAAAAAAACACTCTCAAACATCACGGTTACTGACTCAAAGAAACAATTTCATTGACACTATTTTTTTGAGCGATGGTGCTTTTCCAACTCAACAAAAATTTTCACTACAGCAACATATCGATGCAATAAGAATTTTAGCAATACTAATAATACAGTCATTAAAAAAATACAAACTTTTTCATTTTGTGTATCGATAACATTCTGCCTCAAACAGTCTAATTTTCCGTCTCTAATAATCGCCAATGGCATACACGTGCCATTTCAAAATTCATTTATCAACCACATTAGTTCCGTCCCTCATCTAGCGGTCACCATGCCATCGCTAAAATCTTTTGAGATGCCATAATTATTTTTTGCAATGGTATTCTGCTGACTCAAAAATGCATTTTTCTAGTAGTACAGATGAATTCAAATCAATGCACCTCAATTGCACAATCTTGTTTTTTACGTAGTAAATGCACAGGGGATTATTGACCCAGATTGCAGAATCATTTGGAGTCCCACTCAGAAATCTGATTGTTCATTTGTTTCTTGATTTCTTTGTGGTCTCTTGGATTGCACCAATACTGCAATCAATCATGCTTTTGTTGTTCTGGAACATTTTTATTAAAAAATACCATATACTCAGAAAACATATTCAAAATATGATGTGATTTAAACTTATGTAACACAATCAATTTGATTCACACATTTCAAATTTTAAGCACTTTCTTGAATTATGAATAGGTAACATTGTTGCATTTTTATCAAGAGCATAAGTATGATGAGGCTCCTTCTACCTACCTTTTTTTTTTTTGGGTACCTCTCAAATTCGAAATTCACATATGCAGAATTGCATTAGTCTGATGATCATCCAAGAAAAGAAACAAATACTCCACAACAATGAAATCTGAGATATGAACAAAAGGTGCACACGATGACAAAAAAGAAATTTTCACGTCTTTTTTTTATAATGGAATTTTTGCAAAAGATACGTAAAAATCATCCATAATTGTGCTTTTCAGCATTGTTTTTGTGGTATTTAAAAAAAAAAAAAAAACTCCACAAATAATCATCTTTATTGGAGTTTTTTTTTCACAAAACTCCATTTTTTAATAAAACAAAACGACATCTCTAGTACAACTAAGCTTCCAAAAATGTAATTATAGCTAAGAAAGTAGTGATAGCCATATTGTTGTAACTCTGTAACACCATGTCATTAAGTTTATATTTAACACCATTTTCACAGCATAATTTACCCACATAATATTCTATCATTTTTATGTATTTGCTATTAAGCATGTTACTGTCATCTTAGTTACAAGATCAATTTGGGCTAGAATTACAAAAAGCATTTAGCAAGTTTTATATCACCGTCTCAACTTTTTTTTTTTTTTTTTCTTTTCTTTTTTCAATCTTCATATTGTATTTTTCCGGGGCTACAGACAGAAGGAAAGAGGCGAGTGAAGGAATTCACAAACTTTTGTAACAGTTTTTCAGTGGCTAAATATATAACGCATTATGCTATTGCACCTTTCTTAATGAATGTGCAACAGTGTTAGGCCCCTGCCTCTAGCATTTTCCTCCAAACTGCTTCCAGCAAATTTCACAAAAAACATTTTTAACAGAATTTGACAAAACTTGTGGAGTCATCATGTTTTTTTACGCAGCACTATAAAATCTAAATGAAAATTATAGAAATACAGCACAAGCCTATGGTTGATTTTGTAAATGATTTCTGTGTATGTAGTATTGTTGATCTCTAAAACCATACATATACTACTTTTGTTAGCGATAATATGGTTATACCTGTAATATGTGTAGGAAAAATTGATCGCACGTTTCATATCCTAGATGGTACCCAACCGGCAACATTTGAGTGCTTTGATGCTTTTTCTTCATCTTTTATATTTATGTAAAGTCACATTAATCAATTAAGTGAGCTTTCATAGATAAGAAAAATTGTATCTGCAAAATTTTGTACAATGATGGTTTCCTAGAACTACTGATATACACATGTTTAATTCTTCTCTAGCAAACATATGGCAGAACAAATTAGCCATACATGCACAGACAAGCATATCTTAACATCACCACCATAAAATGATGATTTTTTGCTAAACGTGTTCAATCTTGGCTCCTTCCTGAAATGCACAGACACGTCAAAATGTGTTCAATCTTGGTTCTGTCTTAGAAAGCACAGACACATCAAAATAGGTGTTGTGCCTGTGCCGTGAAAAAAAAAAATTAAAAATGCCAAACCAAGACACTTTCAATATCCCCACCAAAACAGAACAATCATTCGAATTCTCTTTCTTGTGAAGGATGATCAATTTAGATTAGAAACTCAATTCTGACTCTTCCACTCTAGTTGTTGCTTTTCTTTCTGTTATTTCTAAAGTAGTTGCTTCGGCTTTAGGTATTCGAATTTTCAAATAAAAATACCCATGTGTAATTATGATAAAAAAATAAAAACCACACGATTCGTAACCACATTTTGCAGTCTTGTGACATCTACTACTAGCTGTCATAACTCATAAATATATGTATCAATGCAACTCTATACTTTATTGACTACTTTCACATTTTCTGCTTTTTTTTGTTTTTTTTGTTACATGTCAGCTATTCCAATCTTAACCAGTAAATTGACAACAAGTACATCAATCAATCTTGCTTTCAATCTGCAAACAAAAAATCAACTACAAAAACAGGACCTTAGTTTATTTCGACAAAAAATATTTCAAATCCAAATCCGCACATAATGTAAATTGATAACCAAAAATCAGAACAAAAATCAGAAAAAGCACAGATTATGCACATATAAACTGCTGAAATACATCAATCAATCTAGCTTTCAATCTGTAAACAAAAATAATCAATCAAATTGGGCGTGTTTGTTTCGACAGAAAACATTTTCTTTCTAGAGACTCATGTACTGTAAATTGCATACCAAAAATCAGAACCCAAATCTGAAAATCACAGAATGAGCACATACAAACTGCTATGAAAATCTGTCTATATATATACATAGATATAGTCATTGGATCAATCTTGATCAAATTAATGATTCTTCCAAAAATTAATTCCATTGTAATATTAGTTGCCACTTGTGACTATTTTGAAGCATCCAAGACACAATTGCCCTCTCATTAAATACCCATCCAAAACCCTAGGTAGACTGCCCTTTTTTTCTCACAGAACCAAGCAGCCTTTTCTTGCACATCACTTTCTCAGTTTCCACCAATTTTCCCAGAAAAAGAAGTCTGCTTTCCGGGAAAATAGAACGCAATGGAGGAAGATGGGCCTCTGCCGGACCATCTTCGCTGCAAGAGAACCGACGGTCGTCAATGGCGGTGCTATCGGCGAGTCATGGAGAACAAGAAGCTCTGCGAGATTCACCATATTCAAGGTCGTCATCGTCAGAACAAAGAGGTAGTCCCTGAATCGCTCAAACTCAAGAGAAAGAAATCGAAATCGCGAAATCAGGAGGAATCGGAGCCTCAGAATCAGAAAATTAGGGCACGAAAGAGGGACAAAGATTGCGATTCGAAACCGGTGAAGAAAAGCAAGAATGTGGATGTTTCGGAGGCGTTGGATGAGGCTCTGAGGAAGATGAAGTTGAAGAGAGGTGATTTGCAGTTGGAATTGATTAGGGTTTTTTTGAAAAGGCAAGTGGAGAAGAAGAAAGAGAGAGAATTGAGGAAGAATAGAGAGAGTGAGACAGAGGTCACGAAAGAGTTGCCTTATGGAGTAATGTCGATTTCGCCGCCTTTGTCATATCAAAATCACAATGCCGGTGCTTCTTGCAATGTGAAATTGGGAATTGAGTCGAGTTCTATCCCGCGGAGGTGCTTTCGATCAAAAAACATTGAGCCAATTCCAATTAGTACAATGCAGGTTGTTTTCTTGCAACACATTAACAATCTGTTTTTGTTTTGCTTGAATATGCTGTTTTTTTTTTATCAACTGTTTGTTTTATCACTTAGATTATGCCATACTCTCGAAATGCGGCTAAATTGAAGAAAGCAAAGAAGAAGAAATGCCATTGGTGTCAAAAAAGTAGTTACCGGGTTCTTATTAAATGCCACAGTTGCAAAAAGGAGTTCTTTTGCATGGATTGTATCACAGAACGGTTTGTTTTAATTGCTTTTAGTGATTGTTTCTTTGTCTCAATATGTATACTCAGCGTCTTTGTCTCAATATGCTCTCACAGATGTTGTGTTAAAGTGAATAATTTTTCTTTTTTTCCCCCTCTAATTCGAAGTTAGGGCATTGTATTAACAAGAACTTATTAAGGGCCATCTTGTGTGTGATATAGAATCCTACTTCGCTGGATATATGATACAAATGAGGGCTCATCTGTTATAGGATTTCAATCAATTGCAAAGGTGGTGCATAACATATACCAAAGTGACATGCTTAAACATCGAAACAAAGATAGGACCAATGTTACCAAAGAACACTGATACCCTAGCAAACATAAACAATGGGTCATAATGGTCTTAGAAATGTGTTGGTACATGATTAGTTTGGGAAAAAAAATAAAAAGCCTCATAGAAGTATCATGACTAATGACATGTTTCAAGAAAGGAAACCTAATCACAACCTTCACCCTCAATGGTGTATCATGTGTAAGAGGAATAAGGAATCTTTGGATTATCTATTCTTGCACTTGCACTTGCATTGCCCTTTGGCTTCGGTCTTATGCAATCGCCTTTTTCAATTAGTGGATATTTGTTGGGTGGCTCCAGCTACTTGTGAATAAATGCCTTTGATAGATTTTTGTAATGAGAAATCGAAAGCATTGTGGAATTGTGTAACATTCTTATTTTTTTGGGTTATGCGGTTGGAAAGCTAGGGTTTTTGAGGATAAGTTCAAGGACATTGAGCCGTTATGGGATAAAGTGTGCCATTTGGCATCTCTTTGGGCTTCCGTTTCTTCTCCATTCAAAGAGATTCCTCCTTTTTTTTTTTAGAGATTGTTGTATGATTTGTAGTTTGAACTTCAATTTGCTTTGCCTTTTGTTTTTTCTTTTCTTTTGGTAGACTCATTGTCCTTCTCTTGTACTACTCTCCCCATTAACATAAAATTTACTGTAGACTTAAATTCGTGTATTTGTAAATTATACAAGTCTGCCTCTATCGTACCGCAATTCAGAACATGTAGCATACTGCGTTCCTGCTCCTATTCCTGTTCCATGCACTGGAACGATCCATGTTCTAGCCTCTAGGTAATATAGGATAGGACTAAGTCACAAAGATTGGGACAGTAAGTCTCAAGCCCTTAATCTGACAACTTCGACATTGGCATTGATGATGGCGTTAGGCTAGACAATTAGAGACCCTTTACCAGTGCTTTAGCCAACATCAAATCTAATGAACTTCTTCTAGTTCTTTCTCTAACCACGAAGTTTAGTGAACTCTAAGATAGTAAATGCTTGGGCAGTAAAAGCTTTGCACAATGTCAGTAAGATGTTGAATGAGTACGACTGACCAAATTAAAAAACTCATGAACAAAATTAGGAGTTTCAAATGTACACACACACACACAAAAATATATATATATATATATATATTAAACCGGCATAGTCTTATGCTCTCTTTTGAGAATCTTTTTTTCAAGAGAGTAATCTCTCTCTCTCTCTCTCTCTCTCTCTCTCTCCCTTAAAATCTCCTAATAGTTTATTAGAAACAAGTAGCAGAGTGACAAGTCACATTTACATGCATCTTAGCATTATAAATATGTCTTATCTTTTTAGCACTGAATAACTTGCGTTGTGGATAAAAAGCCCATTTGTATAGTAACTTTTTCCATCTAAATGAATATAGGTTTCCTGGCATGCAAGACCAAATTAAAATGGCCTGTCCAGTTTGTTGTAAAACTTGCAGCTGTAAAGCATGCTTGAAAAATCAATCTAAAGAAGATGAACACAAGGTTTGATATCAGAGTTGTTTTAATTGTGAATCATGGCTTGCTTCCTTGAATACTGGATGCTGATTATTCTATCTATATACAACATTGTTTCAGGATCATTTTAGGAATGATGAAAAGAAGGTTGACAAAGTTCAACAATTGCATTACCTAATATATATGCTTTTGCCTGTGCTTGAACAAATAAATCGAGATCAGAGCATTGAGCTGGAGTTAGAAGCAAAAATAAAAGGTATAGGTGCTGATTTGCTCTAGAATTTCAGACAACTATTCTTCTTGCTGGTTTTGCACATTATATTTGAGTTTGAGCACGTGGACTTAATCCTCAGCAGGGAAAAAAATATCTGAAGTCCAGGTTCAGCAGGCTGAATTTAGTTGCACAAAGCTACACTTCTGGTATGTTTATACTGCTGGAAAGTTTTTGTGTAATTGAGAAAGTTTATGTAATTTCCTTGTGTTTTCTATGTTGCATGATTTGACTTATGGAGCAGCAATAACTGCCAAACATCAGTGGTGGACTTCCATAGAAGCTGTGGCCATTGTTCATATAACCTTTGCTTAAGTTGTTTGGAGCTTTTTCGGGGGTCCTTACACAGAGGTCTGAAAGCATTTAACTCTAAATGCCGTAATAAAAGTAAAGCTTGTATTTCTGATGACAAGGTACCATCAAAGATGGAAAAGACGAGCACGTCTAGGCAGGATGGTAGCAGTAGATACCTTGCTTCCCCTTCAATATTACCCAAGTGGAAAGCTTGTAATGATGATGGCAGTATAATTTGCCCACCCATGGCTTTCGGTGGTTGTGGTGATGGCCTCCTTGATTTGAGATGTGTATTCCCCTTCAGTTGGACTAAAGAGCTGGAAGTAAGTGCAGAACAAATAGTTTGCAGCTACGATGTTCCGGAAACTTTAGATCCTTCTTCATGTTGCTCACTATGTACGAGCATGGACAACAAAGCCATTGAAAGCAAGCTGTTGCAAGGAGCAGCTTCAAGAGAAGATTCCAGTGACAATGTTCTGTACTACCCCACTGTACAAGATCTTCGTGATGAGAACCTTGAACACTTTCAGAAGCACTGGGGTAAAGGTCATCCTGTTATAGTTCGTAGGGTGCTCAAGAGTACACCAGATCTGAGTTGGGATCCGGTTGTTATGTTCTGCACTTACCTTGAGAAGAACAGGACCATATCACGAAATGATAAAGAAACCAATAAAGCTACAAATTGTTTGGATTGGTGTGAGGTCAGTATTTAATCATTAATTGTTATGTTATATCTTTAGGTGATTTACTTTGTTTTGCTCTCTATTGCGAAATCACCGGAGGATAATGCTATTACCGTCTTTCTTTCTCATGGATATGTGTTTTGTGTGTTACTTGATTTATAAAAATAGGTAACGACTGTCTTTTGTGGTCTCAAGTTCTACTTGTTTTGTACGATTCTTCTTACTGGAGGAACTCTAGTCGTATATAACTGAATAGATGTTATTTTCTGATTCATACCAAATGCAATGTCAATTTTTTATTTTATTTTATTAATATCCTGATGTTGTTGCAAGAATTTCGTCGCATTGCATTATGATCTTTAGAAGTAGGTATCATTTTCTGATTCATACCAAATGCATCGTCTATTTTTTATTGTATCTTATTAATATCCTGATTTTGTTGCAAGAATTTCATCGCATTGCATTATGATCTTTAAAAGTAGGTGTCATTCATATATTTTGTTTCAATATCTTGCAGATAGAAATATGTAGCAAGCAGATATTTATGGGGTCTCTGGAGGGGCGGTCACATGCAAATATGCGGTATGAGACGTTGAAATTGAAAGTCTGGATTTCTTCATATTTATTTCTAGAACAGTTTCCAGAACATCATGCTGAGATCATCCGTGCTCTACCACTTCAGGAGTACATGAACCCAATGTCCGGTCTTTTTAATTTGGCTCTAAATCTGCCACAGGATTCATCAAAGCCTGAATTAGGTCCTTGTATAAATATCTCATTTGGCAGCCCAGAGGATTTAATGCAGGATGATTTTGCAACAAAACTATGTTATAGTTCACATGATGTGGTAAGTTTATTTCCCTCTGATTGTGTGCAGTTATGTTCAGTATTTAAGAATTATGAATTCTTTAGTTGATTTTGGGTTCATTTCATCTTCAGCATATCTACAGTGTCATGGACAGAACTACATACAGGCCAAAAGGGGCCATGGGCCCCTGAGTTTCCCAACAACACCAACATATATATTGCTATAGATACATGAAAGATGAGAAATACTTTGTTTCCCATTATTGCCCATGTACAAAAGTGACGGGAAGTATATAACTTCTGAAATCACATCACTTTCTCTTGTTTCCCATTGGAACTTGATGTTTGTATCTTAAATTTCAAGAATTTCCATTGTTTATGCATATATTTATATTTGTAGATTCAGGGATGATATACTAAACAACATCATCATCATCATCATCCAATGCATTCCAATTCTCAAGGGCTTTGGCAGATGTGGCTGATATTTGCCTTTCATTCTTTTTGCTTTGTGACCGCAGGTTAATATTCTGGTGCATACAACAGATGTTCCAATTTCCACAGAACAGCTTTCCAAAATTAAAAATTTAATGAAGAAATACAATGCTCAAGATCATAAGGATCCTACTAGGAATACAACTGATCAGAAAAAGGAAAATGAAGTAGAAGAAAAATCATCAGTGCTTAGTGACAACACGGAAGAATCAGGTTTGCAGGATATGATCGAAGAAGGGTTGCCCTTACCTAATGGAGTTGCTAAAGTATCTTTGTTCACTGGTGACTCACAAAAAACCTGCAATTTAAGTGTCAAAAATGCAAATATGTCCCGTGCCAGGGGACATGATTCTGTATCTGATTCTGAAGCCTCAATCCTTTGCTCTGGAACCATTCAGAGCTCTGAAGAATCAGATGATCAGAAATTTCTCCGAGATCATACTGAAAGCACTAGTTGTTCTGGGGAGGAACCAGTTGCTGAATTTTCTGGTGCCCAATGGGACATTTTTCGCCGACAAGATGTCCCAAAGCTTCTAGAATACCTTTCAAGACACTCTAATGAGTTCAGACACACATATTGCTTTCCAAAACAAGTAAGTTAGGTCCAGAAAGACTATTTCTTTCTAAAGCAGATGTGAGAGTCCGGGCTGATTTTCTTCTACATTCACCACAGGTTGTTCATCCAATTCTTGATCAGAGTTTTTACCTTGATGCAACTCACAAAATCAGGCTCAAGGAGGAATTTAGTAAGTTTTAAGTTACATGCATTTCATGTTTTTGTTACAAATCAATCATACACTGGTTAAAATTACCTAACATTTTACTGCCTCCAGATATTGAACCATGGACGTTTGAGCAACACCTTGGAGAAGCTGTCATTGTTCCCTCTGGATGTCCATATCAAATTAGAAAACTGAAGGTGACATGTGAACACTTATTGGCAATTCGCTACTTTTTTTTTGTGGTATGCGTGTGTGTGCATGTTTTTGTTTCTCTCTCTAAGTTTTGAACTGTAAGCAACTTTATGATTTAGTGGAAAACCCAATCATGCAGCAATAAGTCAAGTAATTGGAAATTGGAATAAACCCAATCTTTTTTCTTTTTCTTTTTTTCTGATAAGTTGGAATCAACCCAACATATTGTGTACATATATTTCTCTGGTGAATGTCCAAATTATTACATGACCCTCCTGGTGCTTGCTATTCTTTCTATAAACACATCTTTTTTTAAAAACTTATCCTGAGAGCAGCCAGTTCGTGCAAATAATGCCAATATAACCCATCCAATGAGACTAAACTGGCCATACATTTTTCTGAGTTTCTTTTCATTTGTAAAGTGATTGTTAAAATTTGATGGTACTAATATTTACATAGATAAACTCTTTGATTTCATTGAGCCTGTAGTGTAGCCAACAGATTTTATGATTGTGCTTCTCAATTTTGATCCTTCATTTTGGCATTGGTATGTAATTTGCATGAAGATTGTGTAGCTGCATATCTTTTAGTCGCAAGAACTATATTTTTTTACATTAAAATTTTGTAAAATTGGTGCATTGTAACCTGCAGCCCTGCGTTAATGTCATTTTGGACTTCATCTCACCTGAAAATGCTACTGAGTGCATCAATTTGATTGACGAACTTCGTCTACTTCCTGTACACCATCAAGCCAGGAAAAATATGCTGGAGGTAAACGTTGTAACACTATTTATGAGTATCCTCAATAGTTATCCTTGTGGAGTAAGTCAATAACCAGAAAATGGTTTTTAACAGGTGAAGAAAATGACCCTCTGTAGTATTTGTACAGCAATCAAGGAAATCCATAATCTTACAGGTGCAGAGTAAGTAAGCCCTGTTGAACCATGTAATCTATCTTTGAGCTTTTGTGTCTTACTTCTCTGGATTGTATTGTCTTTGTTGGTAAGTCTTTGTGCAGTCATCAGGATATAGGATGGTACTCATCAAAATGGTTTTTAATAACATTTTCTTTAAATATCTTATTTTTTAATAACATTTATTATGTTAAGCGCCTGGTTTTTGGCACTCAGTGTTTTGTTCTGTCGACCGCTTTATATATATCACATGTTGGTTTCATTTGCAACCATGAATTATCTTTTAGGAGGGATTAGGTGATGGAGTTATGATTGAATGGAGAAAAAAGGTTTGCACAATATATATATGTGTAGGGTGTGTGGAAGCAACTATGAGGTGAGAAGAGAAGTTTGAAAGAACTTTCTTATACAGCTTTTCTTGGGATGTTGCGATTCTTTTAGTAGTCTGAGTGAATACTAAAAGTCTGGGCAGTTGCATGAATTCAACCATGTTGTCTTCTTAGTATAGTATGTTGGTAAATCCTTTTTTTTTAACCATTATTATCAGGTCAATGTTTTCAAAACTTTCTTTGTTTCGAGGAGAACTTGCTATAAATTGCACAGTAACAAGAAAGTTCAAAGCCTCTATTTGGTGTAGCTTATTGAGCTACTTATAGCTCTTTTCATTTTTTATTTTGGGAATCTGTGTCATAGTATTTGGTGCAACTTTTACTTACAACTTATAAGATAGAAATAACTTAAATAAGTTAAAAAAAGTTGATCATCTCAAAATTGGGGGAGAGGTGCTTTTTTAACTTCTATTTATAATTATCAACTTTCAACTTGAGAAAAACTATTCCACCAAACGGGCAATTAAACTTTTTTTCAAAACTTCACTTTTTTTATTAAAAAAAAATCAAAAAAAATATTTTTTTATTTTGTTTTTTAAAATTATTTTTAGAATCATGATTTGAATGTGAAGTTATATTTTGAGTTTTGAGTTGAGTTTTGAAAAGAGAAAATTTGTTTGGTATGAGTTTCAAAAGGAGTTTTGAGTTATATTTTTTTAATGTGTATTGTATTTTATACAATTATGCGTTGTATTTTTTTAAAATATTTGAGTTGTATGTTTTAAAAAATATTTTAAAATTTTAAAAATTTTTATTTTAAATATTTTTTATATTTTTTTTAATATTCTAATTTTTTTAATATTTTAAATATTTTTTAAAATTTAAAAAAAAAATTTGGATCACCATATGTATCTAAATCAAAACAAATTATTTGACCAATACTTAAAAAAATAACAAAACTTATTTTGAAAAAATATATATAAAATAAAAAATAATTTTAAAGAGAATTTTTTTTTTTTTGAATTTTTTTTTAATAGAATTTTGAAAAAAATTTGGTTATGAGTTTTGAAAAGAATTTTTGAATTGAGTTTTGAATTATGTGTTTAGTTATGATTTTAGTGTGGAGTTGTATTTTAAGTTTAAAATATTTATAATAAAAAAATAAAAAAATATTTAAAATAAAAAAATAAAATTTCTTAAACATTTTTAAATACTTAAAAAAAATTAATCTAAAAAATTTCAAAATATAACTCAAAATTAAAAAATTCAAAGCTCAAAAGTCATTTCAAAATTCAAAATTTAAAACTCAAAACTCTCTTCAAAATTCATAACTAAACAAATTTTCTCTTTTCAAAATTCAAACTCAACTTAGAATTTCACATTTAAATTAGAATTTCACACTCAAATTATAATTTTAAAACCAAACCAATGAGAGCCCAAATTTGTGGCTGGCTTGCACTAACCAAACAGCAAGGCCGTTGGAAGCAGTTACATATCTCTGATAGTGACAGTTACTTTTGTTGGGACAAAAACAAAGCAAGATTGGAAATCAGGAATAGTTGGTAGATTGCTGACAGGTACATGCTGGCAGCCCAAGAACACGGGGAATCCTTATGATTATCTTTATCCCTCGGAGAAAAAGAGGCTCTAGTTTGGCTACAGTTAAAAATGGTGCTTTTTTTTATAAATTTTTGTCTTTTATAAAAAAATTAAATTTGAGTCCAAATTTTTACTTTTCAAGTCTTTCAATTATTGAAGTATTAAAAATTGAATTTATTTTGAAAATATCTAAAAACACAGTTCGCTAAAAACATGAATATTTTTAGGTTTTTTTTGGTGAACTCTTTTTTTTTTAATATTATATTTTTTTTATTTTTCAAGTCTGTCTAATCTAATTGGACTTCAAAATGAAAAGTTTTTAAAAAAATCATTAAATGCAAAATAAATAAATGCAGCAAAACCAAAACCGAAAACAAAAACAAATTGCTAAAAAAGTAATTTTCGAACCCAACCCCAATATATTTTTTGATCTCCCAATCTTGCAAATTTTTTTTTATTCCCTAAAATGATCTCAAATGGTCCTTCTTTCCCACATATGTTCTACACTGATGCCTCCCTATCCAGTCCAACCCAATTCCAATCTAGGATTGAGAATGCCTCCTCAAGTTTCTCCCCCTTAAACCTTAAGACAGACCAAAATTTCACCCTTCTCTCTCCCAATCATAATCCAAAGTGTACCCTACCAAATACCAGACTAGATCCTTTGTCCAAATTTTCTAATCCAAATTAGATCTCTCATACACAATTAAATCCATAAAAACTCATCATCAAACCTAGAGAGATTCGTCATGTAATAAAAAATAAAAGACTGAAACAAGAAAACAAAAAAAAAAAAAATGAGAACATAGAAGCCCGTGGACATAGATACATCCAAAATAACCAATGACATGTAAGTCAGCCACCATAACTTAAAAACACTTCCACAAAGGAGATTGAAGGTTCAAGCCCCAATAGGGACCTATTGGCAACCTTAAAGCTCAATAAACTGAGATCTTGTAAGCTGCTCAGGGGCTAAAATCCCCAACCCCACCTCTTCTCAGTTCAAGTCAAGTTAGATCAATACATCTAAAGAAGTCCTATCACCCAAGTGGTACCACATTTCACCAAAACAACCCTCCAAAATCTCTAACAAGCAAATCCCTAAAACCATTTATAAAGGGTACTTTTACTTAGCATGAAATAACCTCCTCTAGACAATATTGCCTTCTTCAAACCTGAAATCTTACCACTATCAAATCCCAAATTGCTTTAACTTTAAACGAAACCACACGCAAATCTAAATAAGATGAAGGGAAAACAAATAACACCAGTCAAGAGTAGAAGCATGACATAAAGGCCAATTAATATCAACCATGAAAAAGGTCACTCTTTAATTGTTGCAAGATCATCCTTATACACAAGCCAACATCAACCAAAACATTTACTTAACATATCCATAAATAATCAAATTTACCAGTCTTCAATGGGAGAAGAAAATTAACTGAAATTCAACAAAAAAAGAAAATCAAACAAAATTCACCTCATTTATTTCTTTTGTTGCTCCTACTTTTCACTTCTCGGAGGAAGGCTAATAATTTCTTGTGGGAAAATGAAATACTAAATACAAGATTTTCCTCATAAAACTAATAGAAAGGCACAAAATAATGAGTCAGAGCAGCCTAAGAGACGCCTCAGAGTTAATTTCTCAAGAATAATATCCAGCTTTGTGTTTTACAATGTCAAAATTGTTATGGAGAAACAGCAACAGACAAAAGCTTCTTAGGGGGCCATAAGACCTTCAATCGTATACGAGAGTGACTTAGCCCAGTCAGCTTTGAGAAGCAGTGTTTGTAGAGTGTGCATCACATCATAGTCCGGATCAAGCTTCCGTTGCCAACCCTACAGAAAATATAATAGACACCAAAAGCCAAACTGAATTACAGTTTCTACTTGTAACAACAAAATTTACATACAACATATTGCATCGTCCACATGTAAGCAATATAACTTAAACTATGATATAGAGGACACATTTCCCTAATGGAAATTGGCAAAGTCAGACATAGGAGTTGTTTGGTGCAGATTATCTGAGATGCTTATAGATTTTTTTTTTATTCTGAAAGTATGTATCAAACTATTTGGTGCAACTTTTGCTTATAACTTACTAAGCAGAAATAGCTTAAAAAGCTTAAAAAATTGATTATTTGAAAGTTGCGGGAGGGGTGCTTTTGGCTTCTAATTTCAACTTTTAGCTTATAATAAGCTGCGCCATACAAGCCCGTAGTACCAGTTTTCGACACGCACTTAGTAATATACTTATTTTATAAAATTTAGTCCATCACAGTTTACTTGGAAATTGTGCATGGGTTTTGCATAGTCAAATACATATATGGTGACCAATTTCATCATTGTTTTGCTGTTGACAATGTTTGTGCAAAAACACGAAATGAACCACAGATAAGAGGATACATTAACTACAGAAAATTCAAAAGCACAAACATTGTCAAACATATCCCTGAATTCTAGATTATCAGTAGTTGTCAATACAAAAACAAATCATAACGTTTAAAGTACCAATAAAACATCAGTTTGATTTAATTACATCACAAGGAAATTATTGGTCTGACTTACACTTATAGTTAAATTGCAAATCAATCATATTCTTAGCACTTGGTATGAGTCATGGTACTAGCTAAGATAGTAACAGTTCTTGTAAGTTGTAACACAGGGTATTTTCTAGAAGTAATAAATTCAAAATCCAATCGTTTCTTAAAATATTCATATGTACTAATATAAAAGCCTTTGCTAATAAAAGTTTCTAAAAACAATGACCGGTTGCAAATATTATTTTCTAGAAGTAACAAATTTTGGCATTCTTAAATTCCAATAGTCCCAAATAAATAAATAATATTCCAATAGTTTCTTAATGTACACACATAACTAGTAGAAAATCCAAATTTTGCCTAGCACAATTTGGTCAATTAAAATGCTTCCCAATTGAAAACCTATCTTAACTACCAACAGTATAGAAACTAAAAACAGGTAATATGCTTAAAAAAAAAAGAAATAGATGGCAATCACATCTAGTAATAATACATATGAAAAACATGGCCATTTATCTTTCTGCATTGCAGGGTGAATTGAACCAATGTTGTGGAGAGAATTGCCATGATGACATCATTATTCCAAAATCAAAAGAAAATGGCACAGACAATAAATATTCCATTATGACATCATTTTGTCAGGTTTATAGTATAGAGAAGAAGTTAAATAATATTAGCACTCCACATTGCTGAAAGGGAACGAAGAAATAAGAAAAATAAAATCCCAGAGAAAATATTGGTGTGAGCGTCGCACAGTAGAAACCATTGTCCAGTAAGATGTAGTGGAATGGAACCCCAAATAAATATGTATATATATATAGAACCAAATTTACTTATTAAAAAAAAAGGTAATAAAATAAGGGGAACCAAAACGGGAGAAATCTTGAAGCAAAGAGAGGAGAAGAAAACAACCAACAACAAAGCTAACAATTTGATTTTGACCCTATAAAAAATTTCAACCTGTAGTGGGTCATGTCAAATATTTACTTCTTCCCCCTTCTAATAATGAATCAACCACACTTAAACTAATACAACTGAAAGTAGAGAAGATATTACCTCAAGAACCAAAGTCGTAACCATCACAGTGCAGACATTGCCGTCAATATTAACTCTATGATGCCTAACTTTCTCGAGTACTTGCTGCATGCACTCAGCAGGATGGACCACATCACCTTCTGGAGTACCCCAGAAATCAAATGACTCTTTCATGTCCTGTTAAAACAACATATTACAGAACCGAGCCAAAAAAATCAATAAATGCAGTATATCAAATGAAACGATATATACAAGTTGGGAATGAGAATTCCCCAAGTACATCCATCCCACAATACATCTAAGAAAAATAGAATCATGTGACTTTTTGGCTTTTTGGCTAAAAAAGCCACTTGTCAAACGAGGCCTAAATATCAATCAGACCAACCACTTACATAATCAAAACAGCCACATCCGAAAATCCATCTTAAAAAAAGAAAAAGAAAAATGTCTAACCTTAATGTAGGCCTCTGGATTAGGGCAGTTTTGTTGTTTAGATAAGCTGAGTGTGCACTCTGCTGCTGTGCGACCATCTCTACGCGCAACAGCCTTAAAGAATTCCAGCAAATTCACTCTGTCACTCTCAGAAAGTTCAGCAGTCATGCCTACATCAAGGAAGATGACATGAGGCTTAGATTTAAAGAGCCGTTTCCGAGAAGACTTGCCTTGACCAACCCGAACAAGGATATTTCCAGGATGCATATCTGCATGAATAAAGTTGTCCACCTGAAAAGGGAGAAAATTATAGCTCAGGATGCCTGATCGGTACGTCATTAACTATTCAAATCACTAAAAGAGCTCAAAATTTTCATAACTCATTACTAACAGAACAGTGACAAACAAATCAAGCTCATTGTAGTAGAGCATAAGGTTGCTTCATGGTGAGAAAGGGTGGGTGTAGGCAGAAATTACACCCAAAAAAAAAACAAAAGAGAGAGAGAGAGAAACAAAAACCTATAATGTTCCAGAATATACTTCAGAAACACCACAAAAGATGCAAATCTTAACTCAGATAGAATAACCCAAAAATAGTTCCTACCTTAATTTTACATCATTGTATGGCAGGAGAAAAACCAAAACCATGGTTGCATAAACCATTTTCTTTTTTTCCCAAAGGGAAGGAAGCATAATTATCAAGATTGTGCAAATTTTATTTTATTTTTTATCGGCCAAGATTGTGCAATTTATCCTCCTCAAGAAAATACCAAACCAAATTAGGTCAACTAATGCTAAAGAAAGTTTGACCCCAAAGTGGACAAAGCATGTACATTCAATGTAGTTTCATGTTGGTAATACTTAGTAATTCAAAGGAGTTCATATTTATCAAGCAAGCACATATCAAGATGACAACATTTTTTTTTTTTAAATGTTGAAACCTCCGTAGTAGCTTATCCAAAAGACAATAGGACTGCTGTCTATATTTCTTTGTTTTTTTTTTTTTGAAAGTGTCCATGCTAGAATCATTATAAAATTAATAAAACTGTTTGTCAGTTCCCTCCAATTTTGTAATGGTTGGTGCAGTGTCTATTTTACAAGGGGATGAAGTTATATTGGATGTTACTACACAGTTTGAATATTTAGGCTTTTTCCCGAAATACAGAATAGTGAAAAAACATATAATTTACAGAAGAAAATGCATTCGGAACATTGTTAAAAAAACATATATTTTACAGAAGAAAATGCATTAGGAACATAATCTACAAAGAACAAAACTATAGTTGAGGATTTGGAGAACACTTTAGCTATGGATACAAACACCCTCCGAAGTTGGAACGAAGCCATCAAAGACCCAGCGCACCTAAAGAATAGAATTATAGTTAGCTTATCCAATTTTCACTTCTTCCATGACATTTATATGCGTTGTTTTGAATGTATTTTCCTCAACATCCCACAAAAAACAAATTGGGTATGTAAATCTTGTTTTTCTCTATAGAATTCCAAATGACCAAAGCACCCCAAGGCCACAGATCATCAAGGAAGTTCAACACAATTCACAAAGGCCTGTTGGATCTTTTTCAAACTCAAGTCCATATGGAAGTCAAATGCCACCAAGTTCTTTTGTAGAGTTTTGGGGAAAATTGTACATTCCTATAGAGATATAGTGAGATATTATTTAATGTATACATCATATGTTCGGCGTTTGAGTCCCCAGTTGTTCAATACAATTCACAAAGGCCTGTTGGATCTTTTTTAAACTCAAGCCCATATGGAAGTCAAATGCCACCAAGTTCTTTTGTAGAGTTTTGGGAAAATTTGTACATTCCTTTAGAGATATAGTGGGATAATTTTTAATGTATACATCGTACATTCAGCATTTGAGTCCCCGGTTGTTGGCGCCCATCTAATACAATTTACTTATCAAAAAAAATGTCACCAAGTTTGTTTCATACCATCTCATGGTCGAAAAAATTCAGAGATTTCCTGCAAAACCCCAAGATGTGAAAAAGGGAGTATGCTAGGAAAGTGGTCTATGGAAATTGTGCAGCAAAGAGAAGAATAGAGGGAGACTTTTACTTACCGTTCAAACACAGGCAGGGTTGGCGGTCTGAAAGGACCATGGCCCTGCAAAGTTTATAGTTCTCTTTACATATTGATTATTGTTTAAAATGATTTCTTCCCAAACATATACTGCGCCCCCCCCCCCCCCCCCCCCAAACTTTACCAAACAAACATTCCTAAGTATTAATTTCATTTTTAGATTAAATATAAAACTTGAGTAATAGATTTTTAAATCATATAATTTTTATTCAAACCTTGTGTTACTAGACAAGATGGCCTAAAATAAGTATTTCAAGCCTCATAATCATTCAAACCTTGTATTTCAAGCCTCACTAAGTATTTCCCCGGAAGTACCATTTTACAAATAATAGATAGTGCTCATATACAAAAAAATTACCAGAACATCTCCAACCAAACCTATGAAGCCAAAAAAAAGTAACAAATTGCAGACTATTATGCAAGTGAAATACTACGTATTCCTACAATGATATGGTCTATCTTCTTATTTTATCTATTCTGTTGTTATAGATGGGAAATAAAAATAGAAATATACGTAAATGTTTCACATGGTTCAGTATCCAAGTTCTTTGCAGGTTTCAAAAGTTTCTAGTTTGAGATAACGAGAACTCTAGACCAATTTAATCACCAATTCATGACACCCCTAAAAAACCCAAAATGTCTTGCAGCCTGGACTTCATCTCTTCCATAGGAGGATGATTTGAACTTACTGAAAACAGGGACTTTAACATTACAACTAAGGCTCTCATAGTGACGAGCAATATGAGACTGAAGTTAAATCAGCTCTTCATCAGCGAGACGATAGCATGGTCAAGAGTGACAACCACCAAATGTTTAAGCTAGCATCCACAAATAGCAAACAAACATTTAATGGAGTTGGAAATAAAATAGCAAACAACCAATGCAACCACAAACATTGTGGGATAGAGGGAGTAACACACATGCAAAGCAAAAAATTAAATATCTTACCAGAAGCATCTTTAGAAGTGCATGAGTCCCAATGTGTGCAAGTATGCTTTTAATCTGAGCATGTCCTTCAAGCTCATCAACATAGTGCGCCACACTTTCCCCTTGCTCAAAAGTTTCAACCAAAACGGCAGGATGCACAAGTGGATAAACGGGTTTTGGAAACGAAACATCCTTCCATCGACGAAAATTATAAATAAAGCGGCTCAGATGGGCAGCTTCCCTTGCAAGGTCAACTTGAGACATCATAAAAACTGCAAACTGCTGAACACTTTCATCCAATCTTAACCAATTCAGAGTAGGAATGAACTTTGAACACTTAGCTACTATATTAATTATCTCAAAATCTCTTCTAATTGATTCACCAACACCGGGATGCCTAACCTTTACCGCAACTACAATAGGCTTGATCTGTCGACCGTGGTATCGATACTTTAAAGAAGCCCGATGGACTTGAGCAATACTTCCAGATGCTACAGGTGCCTCCTCAAAATTATCGAAAATTTCATAAAGCTTACGACCAAAAGCTCTTTCAATAGTCTTTTTCGTGTATGAAAAGCTGTGTTCAGGAGCTTTAGTGTGAAGTTTTGCCAGTTCAGTGCATAAATCTGTAGGGAAGAGATCTGGCCGTGTAGCTGCCCACTGGCCCCATTTTATGAATGCTGGACCTGCTCTTTCAAGCGTATGACGAACAACCTCAAGCCATACTTTTCTACACTGATGTCCAAAACAATCAGCAAATGGGGCCATTACTATGCAGGGTGAGAACAAAATTGCCAAATAACATGTTCTTAGCAACAAGATCACTGCTTCAAACACAGAATATAATAATGACGTCACAAAGGCATGCCCATCTTCTGCACGCATGTACAAGGTATTCCTTGAGTAGAATGGGTCCACATCGGCTGATGCGTGTGCCAATGCTAGATTACCACATGTCAGGGCAAATAAACCAGGAACAACTACGTAAGAGCGGCTCAAGGCCAAGCTAACTGCTTGAGCAATCCTACTTATGGATGAGAAAGCTTGGCTAGTTTGAGAAGACTTCTGTGAGATTCTCCTCCAAGCAACTTGGGCATGATGCGCTACTGTGTTACTCGCAGGGATGGCAGAAAAATTCCTGGAGAAACCACTACCGCAAAAACTGCCCTTGGTTTTGTATGCTGTGAATGAAGCATGTCCCCTACTAGGAAAATTATATGGAGAGAATAATTTGTATTTGGGGTAATGTAGCCTGGCAGAAGCAACTGTCCCATACTTCCTGCCTTCTGAACAAATGGTCCTCTGGTTTGAACGAACAGAATTTGCAACTCTTCTAATATTACCAATTGTCAAAAGTCTGCATCCCAAACAATATCATCAATTACCATCATCAAAGATTGTATTGCGAGTGTGGCTTATTTGAAATGATTGTCATTCCATAAAATCTTAGTTTCTTAGTATTTATTTATTTTATTTTTTGGATAAATAATTAGTTTCTTAGTATATAAAAAAATAAAAAATTGACAATTTACAACAAAATCAAATCTAACAGAGGAAACCTTTCATGATATGATTTTCTATCCTAATTATACCCCTTGAAAAGGCATCAATTTTCAATTCAACAGAAGCACCCCTCATAGAGATAGAGATATTGCAAAAAAAAAATTTAATAGACATGATAGGGAAGCCATGTAGCCAGACAATCTGTTGACCTTTTCATTTGAAATGAAAATGATCATGGCCCTCTCATTATTCTATTATGAGTTTGAGTATAACAATTTCTGCTTATTAAGCTAGAGAAAATAGTATTTTCCAAGAAAATTCTAAGCTTTCCAATTTCAGCTTAAGCTCTGTTGAACCCATTAACTGTAGAGCCAAATATGTCACCTTATTCCAAAACCTAACCCTGAAAATTCAGACTTTCCAATTCATTTTAGAAGATTAATGAAACACTCGACCCATAATTGAATACCAAATAACAAAAGAACAAAAAAGCATACAGAGATTCAAAATGATCCAAATTTGACAATCCCATGAATTACAAACCAAACCCACCTGAAATAGCTTCAAAAACAAACCCTAAACTCAACCCAACAATTGCAAATCTCAATAAAAACAGAAAACCCAGAAAACCTTAAAAGAAGCTGAGAATTATGGACCTCGACATGGCGATTTGTTTTCAATGATGCGGGTAATAATTAACAGATGCAATTTGGTTCTTGCCAACATTTTCTGTATCGTATGAATCGATGATTCATCTGAGACTCTCTCTCTCCCTCTCTCTCTCAACAACCTCTAGCGCCGCCACCGCCACCGCCACCGCCGTCCTTGTAGTTTATCGGCATAGAAAGAGGTCGGTGAGTCGCGTGTATTTGGTGAGACTGTCGGACAAAGCGAGTTTTGTTCAATATACCTAGCGACGCGAAAGAGAGAGAGAGAGAGAGAGAGAGAGAGAGAGAGAGAGAGAGATCAAGTGGGTCCGGGATGGTTCCAAGAAAATGTGAATGGGTTCGTGAGACCAATGAGCCAGTGGGGGGTGATTGACTCGTGGGGCTTAACGCCGTGATTGTTCGGCTACGCTTAAATGTCTCGTCACCAAAGAAACTCGTAATCGAACCGTTGGTTTCATTAGATAAAAAATAAAAAATGAATTTTTAAGGTGATTTTAGGTTTGAAAAAAAGGTTTGGTTTCTTGCAAATTAAGATTTTAATTTGAGAGAATTTTTAGGTTTGATAAGTTTATTTTACAATCAATTTCGATGATGTGAATCATTATTTTTTAGACTTATTGAATAGTATAATCATATAAAAAATCAAAATAATTGAATATTAGTAACTATATATTTGAATTATATTTTTTTAAAAAAATAGACAATAAATATAATTTCGATAATAACATCCATTTTTTAATATGAATTTGAATCAAACATATATAATTATCGATATTTGATCATTTTGATTTTTTATATGAATATTTTACTCAATGAATTCTATAAAGCGAACAATTTGGATCATTGAAATGAAACTTATGATGGGCTCCATAGATCACTCAAATTCGCTCAAGTTAGAAAACTCAATCCTTGAAAAAAAATATAATTATACTATTTTTTTAAGAGCAAACTTCACTTTACTCCTATATGGTTTAGTCCATGTGCAGTTTACCCTTTAATGTTTGAAAATAACCATATAATTCTCATGTGATTTGTGAACTGAAGTGTACCGTTAAACATTCCGTCTAATTTAATAGCAAGTGTGAAACATATGGCAAACTAAGGGGATTATATACTCATTTTTAAATTTTAAGAGGGTAAATCGCACATAGAATAAATCACAGAGGATTAAAATACACTCTGTCTTCTAAAAAAATGACAAAAGTACAAGGATATTTTAGTCTTTTTCATTAAATCATTAATGGACCTAACAGGCACTTCAGTCCACAAATCACAAAAGGATTATGTGATTATATCCAAACATTAGGGGGTAAATCGTGCATGGCCCAAACCACATAGAGGTAAAGTGAAGTTTGTATCTTTTCTTTTTTTTTTTAATAGAGACAGAATCAATATTTCATCACCGGAGGAATCAAAAGAAGAATAAAAAAAATTCACCATATAAGCACACATGTAAATATAATATGATATATAAATTATAGGGTAAACTATCAATTAGTCTTAATAATTAAACTTAATTCCCATCAAGTTCTATTGAAAATAAATCTTAATACAATCGTCGCTAAAAATAATTTTTTGTAATGATTTCTTACATATGTCGCTAAAAATTAACAATTAATAACTGTTTTTGTCACGAATTTTATAAATTGTCACTAAAATTTACAATTAGTAACGTTTTTCTGTGATAAATTTTTTAAACTGTCGCTAAGAGCTGAAAATTAGTAACTTTTTTGTGACAATTTTTTTAACTATCGCTAAAACTTGTAATTAGTAAATTTTTTTGTGACAATTTTCAAACTGTCGTTGAAAATTAAAAATTGGTAATGTTTTTTAATAATGTATGAAAAATATCATTAATTATCATAGGATCTATTGGACAATAAGTCCACTTAATAGGACCTATACGTAAGTCTCTCTAAATTTTATATATATATATACACACATAAAAAAAATTCAAATACTATAGAAACAATCTCTAATAGAATAAATAAGCTTTTTATATGCAAAATAAAAAGATAATATAAAATGATGATAAAAGAATTTGATATATATTTTTTATATTGGGGTCATTTTATGTATAAAATAAGATATATTTTTTATAGTATGGTTACAAATAGTATCCGTCACAAAAGCAGAACCAGGAAGATGGATGGCCTATTTTCAAAAACATATTTGTTGTCCATAATTGTATCATTTTTATTTTATTGTATTTGTCTTTAAAAAAAATAAAAAATAAAACTGGTAGCCTATTTTCAAAATTATTTTTGTCGTTTATTTTTTTTAGAGACAAACACGATTAGATGAAAATATTACAATTATTTGATCGATCAAATTTTTTTCATAAATCATATACACTGCTCTATAAAATGAATGGTTCAGATCATAAAAACAGACTTGTGATGCCCTTTAAGCTAATTCTTAAAAAACAAGAAACCAATAAAATCAAAACTAATAAAATAAAAATCACAACATAGACCAAATAAGTAATTTCATAATATTCTATATTAAATTATAATGTTTCTAATCAAACATTAATTTTAAAAAATAAAATGAAAATATTTAATTTTATAAAATTCAATCTACATAAGATATTCACACCTTTTTGACCAAAAACTTGCTTTGTCCATTCCATACTCAACCAAGACAATTGATTAACTAAAGAAATAATAAAAAAAAAAGCTTAAAGAAATCCATAAAAATAAAATAAAATAAAATAAAATGATCAATGGGGACTACAAGATCAAAGCAATGAAAATATATGTTATTGAGTAAAACATAAATAAATTGCGTTGAATTTTGCTTCAAATTATTGTATTGTAGTTTAAGATAACTGAATAGGACAGGACAGGTGAAGGTCATTGTTCATCAACCTTCAATATCCCAGCAAAAACTTTCTTGATCGGTCCGTGATTTTTTAGAGCCCTTTTTGGGCTCCCTTATTTTTGTTTTTACATTCCGTTGTTTCGACAGAAAATATTATTTGAAAATATAATTTTATATTTTTTGATATTTAGTATAATAAAAAATATTTTTATGATTAACAGAAAACAAATTTATATACACAAAAAACGTTTTTCACTTTTAAAAAAGTGAAAAATATTTTTCAGACTAAAATATTACCAATGTCACTATACTACCATCACCACACCAACACCACAACTAAGGGTGGACAACGGTTTATCCGATCAGCACAATCCGCCCCTATCCGACCCTACCCGCACACATAAATAGGGCGGATGCGGGCCTATTTTTCTGCCCAAAATCGTGTTCGGGTCAAACCCGACCCTACCCGCATATATCCGTATCCGCCCGCAAATCATGTCTAAAATAATAAAAGAAAGTTCCTCACTTCCAGTTTTTTCTTTTTTTTGAACAAAACCCCACTCACTCCCTCCCAGATATTGATCCAAAAGAAAATCCTCTTTGGTCCTCCTCCTCCCCTTTCTCTCTCACATCTCGCCATTGTCTTTCTTTCTCCCTCTCTCTCTCTCTCATCTCACCTACCTCTCTCTTCTCTCCTCCCCGTCGTCGTGACCACCACCATCTCTCGCCTCCTTACTCGCGGTCTCTTTCCTCTCCTCCTCGTTGCCATCTCTCTCCTCTCCTCTCGCCGTGATGCCGTCCTCTCTTGCGAATCGTCCCCGTCGTCGTCGTCGTCTCTCTCCTCGTCTCTCCTCTCACTGCCGTTCCCTCCTTTTCTATCTATCACCATGGCCAATCGCAAACCAGATCTGAAGATGTAGAAACTGCACCAAAAAAATAAATAAATAAATAAATAAGTGTTTCGTTGCATAAAGTTGGAGTCCAAGATTTGAAATCTCAGTTTTGTTTTGTAATTGGGTTGCATGGTTTGCATATATTTTTTTTGTTTTGTTTTGATTTTCTTTTCTTTTTTTTGTTTTTTTTTTTTTTTTGCCCAAAACATATCTCAGAAAGGGGGAAGGCTCTAAAGCAAAGTCTAAGAATAAATTTTTTACAAAAAAAAAAAAATCTAATTTACAAAACCCATCCGTACAACCCGCAACCCACGTTGCGGCGCGGATGTAGTTCCATTTTTTCCTAACCCGCACCCAATCGAGCGGGTCCAACCCGCCACATGAACCGCGCATAACCGATCCGTGAATACTCCTAACCACAACCATTATCACCATTACCGTCGTTATTACTGTCGCCGCCACCGCCCTACTACTATGCCATCACTTCCACTTCCACCTCCACCTTCACCTTTGTTTGACCACCACCATCACCAAACATGGAAAAAGTTTTCTTCAAAAAATATTTTCTGTAAAAAAAATTATGTAGAAAATATTTTTCATTTGAAAATGTTTTTTGCCAAAAACAAATAGAGCATTAGTTTTTTTTTTTTTTTTGGTCACTTTTTTTTCCTTTTAACTTTCTTTATGTTGTTAGATTAAAATTCATTTAAAAAAATTAAGGGTGTGTTTGATTTGATTTTGGGAGATAAATTTTTTTTTAAAAATTTGAGGAGAGAGTTTAGAAATTTTTTTAGTTTGTTTGGTTGTATATTTTGAAAATAGTTTTAGAGTATGAGAGTTTGGGATGATTTGATATTTTATTATAGTTGAGTAGATGTGTGTGAGAGAAAAAGTGATTGAGAAGGAGAGAGGAGAGAGAAAAAGTGATTGATTGATGTATAAGAGAGAGGAAGTGATTTTGGAAATTTTTTTCTAAAATCACTAAAACAAACAAAATTTTGAAATTTTTTCTCCAAAACTACTTTCTTAAAAACAAATCAAACAAGGCCTAAATATCTGAAAAAATAAGATGACTAGTGATACAAAAGCCAATTTTCTTGGTTTTTTTTTTTTTATAAATATGTATAATAATTAACTATTTTTGAACAATAACTATAAATTTATTTCTAGTTTTTTAATAAATTTATTATGACTTAGGCGGTATTTGATAAAATTGAAAACTAAAAATTAAGTATTGAAAATTGAATGATGACTTTTTTAAGTTGAAAAGTTGTTCGATAAGAAATTAAGTACTGAACTAAAACAAATTGGTTGATATGTATATGTTAGAAATTAGGCGCCCATGTGCCATGACCCTTTGAACCTTTTGAACCTGAACCTTTTGAACCTTATCCATGTAAGTTTGAATTTGAATTCAAAACTTATTTAGATAACTACTCAGGATATTTATACCTATCATATCAACTGATATGGATAGATGATATATTTATCCTATATATCTGATATGATATATGGGATATGAGTATCAACAAATAACGTATGTTTTTGTTTTTTCCATACTGACTCTCTCCCATTAAACAATAATCAAGCCATTTTGCACTATGACTTGTGTGGGTGATACTCATTTTTGTAGTATCACTCCACTGTTGGGTTCGTTGTTCACATTTTGGAAGCACGTGATTTACCCACGAGATTTTTCGCTTCAAGCTCTACTAAAAGGTATGATATGAAATTTTTTATCCGCTGCGTTATACTTTAATTTCCATTAGTATCAAAGCATATATGAGTATTTTCGTGCTTATTTTTAAATCATGTGTATTTTTTGTATATAAATATGTACACATTATATGCATGAATATTAATGAAGGAGGAAGATGAAGTGTAGGGTTTCTGCACTTCCACTCTCATTAGATTGAGAGTGTAAAATATCTCATTTTTATGTTCATTAAATGTCTTTTTTAAGACCATAAATGTATTTATTTTGGAAAATGAAGTCCGGCAGTACCGAAATTGGACCAAAAAACACCCTGGAAAGCGGCGCGTGGGCCGCACACGCCATCTGACACCGTGAGCCGCTTCCACGCGCTGCCACGCGCCAGGTGCACTTCCCACGCGCCTCCACGCGCGCGTGTCGTGCGCTGAGCCGCGCACTGAGCCGCGTGCTAAGCCGGACGCTGAGCCGCCTGCTGAGCCGCGCCATTTTCCTCCTCCAGCTTGGCTGGCTTGGCTGCTGATGGTAAGGCTCTGTTTGTTTTGTTTTTAATTCTGAATCGCGTTAAATGATCATAAATAATTCGTTATAGATTTGTTTTATGCGTAGTTGGTACTGTTAAACTCAGAATTAAATTTTCTACCTTCTGTAAAATTTTAAAAATTTTATGAAAATGAAAAATATTTTTTCTATGATAATAATTCATTATTTCTGCTTTAAAATGCTTCTGGTGTTGCATGATTAATTTTCTGGAGTTGAAATTTTTATTGTAGACTACTGCAAAGTTTTACCATTTATTGGTATAATTATTTCAGTTTATCAGATTCTGAAATATTTATTTCTAATTTTATGTGTGTTTATTAGTTATTTAAAATTCCAGAAAATTTCAGAAAAAATTCCAGAAAAATTTCAGAATGATGTACATTCTATTATGGCATAATCTGAATATTAAATATAGCATATTTTTTTTTAGGGTTTGTAATATCTTGCAATTAGAGAAGCATGATTAGTTTTATTTATTTATTTGAATTCCATTATTAAATGAATATAGAATGAGTTATTTGTAAATTTACATTAAAATGTTATTGTATGGAATTTATCATGCTTTGTATATACCATAAGTAGTGGGAGATTGATTTTTTTTTTTTTTTTTTTTTTTTTTTTTTTTTTTGCGCATGGAATTAAATTAAATTTTGATAATTATCATTAGAGGTGCAAGAGATGATTACAAGCATAGCAAATTTTCGATCTCGAGACATGTGTAAAATTATCATTATTTAATTTAGATTCTTTTGCTGCAAAATAATTTTTTTTGTTGCTATCATTAATATCCTCTGCGCATTTGTTTACTCTGTATGTAGAAATGGTTGCTAAGACAGTGGTGGCAGACTTAACTAAAGGAGAGAAATTGGATGGCGACAATTATGATTTATGGCGCCGTAAGATCCAATACCTCCTCAATGAGCAAGAAGTGTTAACCACACTTGAACAAGTGATGGTTGAGCCAGAGCAGGGCAATACAGCTCAACATCGTCATGATCTTGAAGTCTTTCAGACTTGGCGCAACAAAGATCGATGTGCGCGCTTTACTATGTTGAGCAGCATGCACAACGACTTGATTAGTGAGTTTGAGCATTGCCCTACTGCATTTGAGATGTGGGAAGCTCTCAAGCAAAAGTTTGGTATTACCTTTTTAGCAAAGCTACGTAGGCTGACTATGAAGTTTGACTCCTATCAGAAAAGGGCGCACCACTCGATGAAGCAGCATTTGAGGGTTATGTCAGCCATGATACGTGAGCTTGCGGTTGCTGGGCACAATTTGATTCAAGAGCAGCAAGTACAAGCTGTGATTTGCTCTCTACCAAATTCTTGGGAGCATACGAAGCAGAACATGATGCATAATGAGAGTATGAAAACATTCGAAGACATATCGCGTCATTTGGAGCTAGAGGCTGAGTGCCTTGATGCGGCTAAGTCTGATGGTTCTGCTATGGTGGTTGTGTTGAGCTCACGTCGGACTTCTCAGTTCAAATGTGGAAAAGCAAAAGGTGCCCCTAAGAAGCAAGTAGCAGCTGCGCTAAAGCCCAATGGCGCTAGAAATTTCAAGCATAGGGGCAAGAGAGGTGGCAAGAAGGTAAAGGCTAAATTGACATACTTAACTGTAACAAAAATGGACACTTCGCTCGGGATTGTCCTAAGCAGAAGAAGGTACTCCCTTACTTAATTTCTCGTATTCAATGCTTTGTTTCTAGTCAAGCATTAATTGCCCATTCTCCTCATTTTTGGGTTGTAGACTTCGGAGCAACAGACCACATCGCGAGGGACAGAGTAGGGTTCGTTAAGTATCGCCGAGTACCTGCTGGAAGCAGAAAAGTTTACATGGGAAACGAGTCCAGTGTGGAGGTGCTTGGCATTGGCACATACAAGCTGGAAATGCGACGAGGGCGCACCTTGTATCTTCATGATGTTCTTTATGCTCCAGATATTCGGCGAAACTTAGTATCAGTTATTAACATGATGAGCCTTGGTTTTAGTTTTTGTTTTGAGAATAATGGTGTTAACATTTATTTGGGAACAATTTTTTATGGTTTTGGTTATCTTTCAAATGGTTTTTTAGTTTTGGATGTGGATGATTCTAGTTATAATAAAAATGCCAATGGCTCTGTTTCTAATATTGCATCTTTTTGTGATAATGATTCTATGAGATGGCATGCTAGATTAGGCCACATAGGGCAAGACATGATGACTAGATTGGCTAGAGAATGTCTTTTAGGCCCACTCACTAGAGTCACTTTGCCTACTTGTGAGCACTGTCTTGCTGGTTAGACAACAAGGAAATCATTTGGGAAAGCCATAAGGGCATCTATCCCATTACAATTTATTCATTCTGATATATGTCGACCAATGAATGTGAGGGCAAGGCATGGAGCCCCTTATTTCATCACATTTATAGATGATTGCACACGTTTTGGTCATGTTTATTTGATTTCTCACAAGTCAGAAGCATTGGATTGCTTTAGACGGTATGTTAATAAGGTTGAGAATCAATTAGACAAGAGCATTAAGGCTCTAAGGACTGACCGGGGACACGAGTATTTATCTGAGCAATTTAAAGTGCTCTGTAAGGAAAAAGGAGTTATCAGGAAATTGACAATTCCTAGGACTCCGCAGCAAAATGGTGTAGCGGAGAAAAGGAATCGCACATTGCTTGACATGGTTAGATCAATGATGGCGCAAACTAATCTTTCCATTTCTTATTGGGGAGATGCTTTGTTGACTGCTACTTACGTCCTTAACCGTGTGCCCTCAAAATCAGTTCGTTCCACCCCATATAAGATGTGGACTGGCAAAAAGCTTGATTTTGGCAATTTGCGGCCTTGGGGTTTGGTAGCTTACATACACAACGCTTCTCATAAGTTTGGGAAGTTGGGCCCTAGAGGAAAGAAGTGTATCTTCATTCGCTATAGTGAGCATTCTAAGGGCTATGTGTTTATTGGGGAGCATCCGGATGGAAGTGTGACTGAAATTGAGTCACGAGATGTGGATTTCCTAGAGGAGGATTTCCCTCGCAGAGGTGAGGTAACTAGAGATGTAGAACTCTATGAGATGAAGGATCTACTTGAAGGCGCACCTAGTAGCCTATTAGAGAATGAGGAGATAATCTCTCAAGCTCTTAGGGACAGTGGGGCAATCTACTTACCCATGGATTAGATCCAATGGATGAGGATTCTCAGGATTCTCAACTACGTAGAAGCAAACGTGGAGCTATACCCCATCGTCGTTTTGAGATTGAAGGGGAAGCATTGATGATTGTTCCGAGTGATGAGATGGAGCCTAAGAATCTCAAAGAGGCTTTCTCATCCTCTGCTAGTAAAGAATGGAGTACTGCAATGGATGAAGAAATAGAATCTATGAAGAAAAATCATATCTAGGACTTGGTTGATTTGCCGCCAAGGCGCAAGACTATTGGGAACAAATGGGTTCTCAAAATCAAGCGCAAAGCGGATGGTTCCATAGAAAAGTATAAGGCTCTCCTAGTGGCGAAAGGTTACACCCAACGAGTTGTAAGGTTTGCACCAGTTGTAAGGTTTGCCTCTATTTGCCTAATCCTGGCCATAGTAGCTTAGTTGGACTTAGAGATATATCAAATGGACGTTAAGACTGCATTTCTCAATGGAGAATTGGATGAAGAGATCTATATGGATCAACCAGAAGGCTTTGTGGTAGTAGGTCAGGAGCGCAAAGTTTGCAAGCTTCAACGATCTATTTATGGCTTAAAGCAATCATCCAGATAGTGGAATCTGAGATTTCATCGAGCCATTATTTCTAATGGGTTTACGATGATCGATGAAGATCACTGTATGTACGTTAAGCGGTCCAAGGACATTTTTATGATATTGTCATTATATGTAGATGACATATTATTGGCTGGAAATGACAAGGAGATGATTGTCGCCACTAAAAGGTGTTTGTTCTCTACATTTGAGATGAAATACATGGGTGAAGCGAGCTATATGCTCGGTGTTAAGATCCTTAGGGATCGCTCTAAGAGACTTCTTGGTTTGTCTTAAGAGACTTACATTAAGACTATCCTAGAGCGATTCCAGATGCAGAGCTGCAAACCCATTGACACTCCTGTTGCGAAAGGCGAGAGTCTAAGCCTTGATATGCGTCCTAAGACTCAAGAAGAGAATGAAAAGATGACCCGTGTTCCCTATGCAAATGCTGTTGGAAGCTTGATGTATGCTATGATGTGTACACGCCCTGACATTTGTTATGCAGTCGGATTGGTGAGTCGTTACCAATCCAACCTAGGACTAGCTCATTGGAAAGCAATTAAGAGGATATTACGATATCTTAGAAGGACTGCAGATTACACACTTTGCTACCAAAGTTCAGATCTACATCTAGTTGGTTATTGTGATGCTGACTGGGGAGAAGACTTAGATGAGCGTAAGTCTACTTTAGGATATGCTTTCATGCTTAGCGATGGTGCTATTTCTTGGAGCAGTAAGAAGCAATCCTGTATCGCCTTATTGACTATGGAGGCTGAGTTTGTGGCTTGTTCATCTGCCGTTCAGGAAGCCGTTTGGTTGAGGAGATTCCTTCAGCATTTGGATGTTGGCACACACACTTTAGAGCCTGTGACTATCCATTGTGACAGCATGGCTGCACTCACTTACGCTAAGGATCCTAAATACCACGGCAGAACCAAACACATTGATGTGAGGTTCAACTTTATCAGAGACATTGTGGCGTAGAAAGAAGTGATCCTGGAGCACATCCCTACGAGTCGCATGGTTGCGGACCCTTTGACTAAGCCCATTGCTAGAGATGTTTATCTTACTCATGTTAGGGCTTTAGGACTACGTAGGTGGTGATATATTTATGTGTATTCAGTTGAACTCATATATATATATATATATATATATTTTTTTTTTTGGGATATTTATGCCATTAGTATTCATATTTATTTATATTACACATTTATGTTTACTACTTTTTGCAATGGTTTGTGAATTAGCATACACAGAATAATTAAATTGATGTTAGCAGGCAAGATTGGCTCACTCACACAAGCAATCGCCCTTAGCGCTAGGAAGTGAGCAAGGATGAGACTAGTGGCTTATTATATTTGGAGCAAATAGAGAAGCCAAAATTATCCACTAGCTATGTCGCCTTGGTTGGAGCCAAGATAAGGTCTTGTTAGAGACCGACCATGGATATGAGAGTACCCACTTTTCCATGATATGCCTGTTATGGACAGCCAGATGCGAGATCTCATTTGATGCCTAAGATGCGAGAAAATAAAGAATTCGAGTTAGACGCTAGGAAGCGACTTGTGCGCTTAAGAGCGACTAGACTAAGATTTGTATGGTGTGTGAGTTTAACATCACTCTTGGGAAGAGTTACTCCACTATAACATGCATTCGTACTGCATGTGCTTGTCAACCCGTTAGCGAGGTGAAAGAATGGATCCCTGCTTCTTCACCGTGTGAGTCCTAAAAGTCATTTTTCCCTAAATGACTTCACTTTGTGGCCTTTGTGACCTTTGACTATGTCATAAGATGAGGAGTTGATGTTTAGCTACTTTGGTATGTTGCCTGCGGTTATGTATGATTCGGCTTTAAGGGACATTACTGGGAAAGCGGTCAATTTCAAATTAAATGATATGAGGGTGAATGGAAGATCATATAGTTCTACATCTCTGCTCTATATTCACTGTCGATAACTCACATCGCGCTCTATGGGATGCTGATTGGGTGTGAATATAATACGGAAGCTAGGAGAGTCAAACATGCTCTTTGAGGGATTAGAGATGTTTTGGGACCGATGTAGCTAGATGGGTCTGGGTACATAAGACACTATTTCTGTTCATTTTGGGTTGATGTCTTTATGCTGAATCATATTGAGTTTCTAATATAGAGCTCCCACATGCAGGTGTTCTCAGCGGTCGCACGGTGCATTGGCTAGTATAAGATTGTTCATTTTTTGGAGAGATTGAGATAGAGATGTGGCAGTGTCATACCAACTCATGTGCGAGTGGGAGATGTTAGAAATTGGGCGCCCATGTGGCATGACCCTTTGAACCTTTTGAACCTTATTCATGTAAGTTTGAATTTGAATTCAAAACTTATTTGGATAACCACTCAAGATATCCATATCTATCATATCAACTGATATGGATAGATGATATATTTATCCTATATATCTAATATGATATATGGAAAATGGGTATCAGCAAACAACGTATGTTTTTGTTTTTCCCATACTGACTCTCTCCCATTAAACAACAATCAAGCCATTTTGCACTGTGACTTGTGTGGGTGATACTCATTTTTGTAGTATCACTCCACTGTTGGGTTCGTTGTTCACATTTTAGAAGCACGTGATTTACCCACGAGATTCTTCGCTTCAAGCCTGCTAAAAGGTATGATATGAAATTTTTTATCCGCTAAGTTATACTTTAATTTACATAGATCAAATTTAATTTTTTTTTATTCAAATTGTATATCTTATAATTTTTATATTGTGATTGTGAGCTGGTAGTGATGGAGGAGGCAACGACAACATTAGTTATGTCGCCAATGTCAATAGTGGTAGAGATTAAGGGATAATGATTGTGGTGATGGTAGAAGAGTAGTATTGTAGAATTTTTTTTTTTTTAAAAAAAAAGGTGGCGACAATTAAGGGTCATCAATGGAACTGGTCGGGCTTACCCAACCCATAACTATTGTGTCAAAATCTCATATTTTAATAAAATTTTCAGACTTTGACCAGTCAAGGAGCTGGTACGGACCAACCCTATTTAAATAACTAAAATCACATCTCACTCATAAGCTCAAATCTTATAGGCCAAAATCAAACCGAACCGGGCTATATATTTTTCATTACACTTATATTATTAAGTTTTACATATTTTTCATTCACGTATTTTTAATATTTTCATTAGTTATTTTTCTTGTTTACTTTCTAACATAATTCAAGGATTTTGATTTTGGTTTACCTTTTTACATCTTATGTAATCAAAAATAATAATCAAGGGACATAAAATACCTATAAGTAAAGGGGGAAAAAAACAAAAGACCAAAAAATGAAAATTTTAAGTAGCCATTTGGTATGTGGGTTTGGGTTAGGTTGAGATTATTTTGTCATAAAAAGATAAAATAAGCTTTTTACCTCCAAGTTAAAAGTTGTCGCATCTAAACCATAACTATTACATTTTTTCTCTCACAAAAGTCAAAAAATCAAAAAGTACATCCCAAACGAGGATATTTTAGCCTAATGAAGCCTAAATATGAGAATAAAAAAAATCAAACTAAACATTAGACTTATCTATGCGGGCTCTTATCGTTCGGGTTACTAACCTTTGTCCAAACCCTAAATCATCTTTTTTGGGTTGGGATAGGCTGGGATGGGCTGGCCAGGTTGGGTAATATCGAATTTTTTTTATCCACAGGCCATTTGGGGACCCCTAGTGATGATGGAGAAATGATGGTGGTGGTTGTGACAACGGTAACAATAGTTGTGCAGGCGAATGGTTGTAGTGGTGGTAGTAATAACAGTGGTTGTAGTGGTGATATGGTAGTGGTAGTGAAATGATAGTGATATTTGTGACAATAATAACAATAATGATGAAGGTAGTGGTAGTAGTAGTGGCGGCGGCAGTGGCGATGACGGTGGCAGTGGTAGTGAGTTTATATATTTCATTTTATTTTATTTTATTTTATTTGAGTATGTCGATGCTTATATTTAGTATTTATAAATTCAATTAAGTTTCATATCACTTAAAATTTTATTAACTTTTAGTTTGCATTTTAAGTGGCACTTAATTTTTAAGTGATATAAATTATAATTATTAGATGAATTTAGTTAATTATCACTTAATATATTAAGTTTTAAGTGCTGAATTAGATTATCAAATATCACCTTAGTGTAAGTTATTTTTAAGTGTAAAATTTAAAACAGAAATACTAGAGACCTTTAAAAAATTATCAAATATTTTATACAATATTCACATAAATATAATTTTCTAACATTTTTTAATTTAAAATTGCATTTCGACTTCCAAAGGCAATTCCAAAAAAATATATATATATTCTTAATAATTATATATTTTATGCCGTACATAGCACAGATAAATCGCTAGTGTGTATATATATATATAGAAGCTTTCCATCTTTAATGGTCCACCAAAATGTGGCTTTTGTGTTGGGCCAAGGCCTATCTTGTTTGACATTTTTTAGATATTCTTTTGTCAGTTAGAGCATTTTCATTTTGTTTTCATTAAATTTAAATTGCATGAAAAAATATTCAAAAATTATTTCATCAAATATTCATCAAATTAAATGTAAGTCATTTTTTCATTATATTGAGAATTCATTAAATTTGAATTTAATAAAAATTTAAAAAGATAAAATATTGAAAATGATTTTTTTTCATCGAATTTGATGAAAAGTAAAATTTAGGAGAAAAAGAGAATTTTTAAAAAGATTTCGATAAAAGTATTAGAGTAGTTCATATCAAATCAAATTTTTTATTTAGAATCAAATTAGATGTTAGAGATGATCTTAGAAAGACCTAAATGATACATTCAAAAAAACAATGCTAAACACCAAGAAAAAGACGACAAGTCTAACATTTTTTAGTAAATTTTTTTCGAATTTGATCCAAATTTTTTTTTTTTAATTTTATGTTTTACTAGTCTAGTAAGACCTAATATTAAAAAAAAAATTAAAAACAAAAGTTCACTAAAGATAGAGAAAATCAACAAAAAATTTAATTTTTTTTTTAAAAAGTATTTGCCAAACTCGCAAGCTGGGCCTATTTGCATCCATAGATTAGCTGGGCCTCTGTCCGGGCCCACATAGAGGGACGGACTTGGGCATTCTGGCCTGTGGTGTTTGCTCACAGGCTGGTTCTGGGACAAAATTTTAAGGGCCCAATTAGGTTTTTTGTGGCCATGACAAGACATTGGACATACTGATGATTGTTTCAATCAAACCTAGCGTATTTTGATATTCAACTCACAGTCTATCCTCTAAGCTTATGCGTAGTTGGGGCCGCAAATAAAGAGAATCGTTAGTGAAGAGGTTCGATTTCGGCTCAATAAGGGCTCGTTTGAGTTTGATTCGTTAATTTAAATTAGGAAAAATTGGTCTAGGGTCCCTCTCCCACTTTTCATAATGGAAGAGATCCACAAAATTATTTGTTGATGTCTAAGGTCCCTACATATATCACGGAAAAATTTCACCTTACCAAATCAAAACTCATCTCTCTCTCTCTCTCTCTCTCTCTCTCTCTCTACGATCTCGTGCTCTTCTTCTATCCTCTTCATCGTATTCTATCTATTCTGTCACTCATCAATGGAAGTTAGGGTTTAACACCGGCGAAGATGGAGTCGAAGCAGGTGCGAGGTGGGAGTATGATCAGAGCATTCTCATTCTGATTCGGATTGTCCTTTTGTTACTCCAATCCTAATCCTGGGGTCCCTCTACTCTCTTCTTCTGATGAGCAAAAATTAGTAGTTTGAACCTTCATAGACATGCACTACTGGTGGAAGCAATAGCAACTGAGTTACTTGCAAAGTTCATATTTTGTTCCTCTTCTCTATGATCACTACAGTATCATCACTGCACCACCAAGTTCGGATGGATTGGTGTGGCTCCTCTGTGCCTAGGACATCAGAGTATTCTTTCTCCTTGCCTCTTGTTAAGGTCTTCTGGCTTCATGGAAATTTGTATACTTAACATGGTTGACCAGAGAACAAGATCTATCGAACTCGACTCGACTCGACTCTATCTTAATATAAATCCAGGAACTTATAACCAAAGATGGAGTTTTATTTTGTTCTAGGTGACGTTATATTGTAATTTCACGAGTCTTTACTGTGTTTATACATGTCTGCGCAGATCAGTCCTGATGGGATAACTGCTAGAGATGAGAAGGTTTTCAGATTTGCCCATGAGAGGAACGTACCTCTTCTCATGCTCACTTCAGGTTCTGGAACTTCCAACTTTATAAATTACCTCTGCAAAATTCAATCTTCATTCTGTATCATTCTTTGAAACTCACAAGCAAAGTCTAACCTGATATTTCTACATTTCAGGTGGTTATATGAAATCCAGTGCTAGAATAATACCAGATTCCATAAAGGCAAATCTCAAGCTGACTGGGAGGTGAATATGGTGATTGATGATGATATTAAACACTAGTGTTTTTCA
This sequence comes from Camellia japonica, assembly GCA_030407325.1. Lineage (NCBI taxonomy): Eukaryota > Viridiplantae > Streptophyta > Magnoliopsida > Ericales > Theaceae > Camellia > Camellia japonica. The sequence continues at coordinate 35,263,419 of JAPPVO010000014.1, forward strand.
AGTTCCTAGCTGTGACTAAAGTAAATCGTGATGTAATTAAACCGGCACATACTCTAGCTAGACTTGTGAATGGTTTCTGATTATCTATAATATTTCTTTATTCTCAATTTTTATTTATTTATTTATTTATTTATTTATTTTGGGTTCTTAATGGTTTTCTGCCAGAAAACGATAAGGTAAGAGGGAATTGTGTAATTTATTTTATGTTCCTTGCAAACAGGGGTAACATTTTCTTGGTTTTTTCTCAGAGAAATTCTGATACTATGAATTCACTCAATAAGATGGAGAATTCTGTTAGAGTATCTCTTAAGAATCTTGGAGTGTCATACTTGGATCTCTATTTGATGCATTGGCCTGAGAGCTCGGCATTTGGAGATGCTACTGATCCTCGTACTAAGTCAGGGAGTGAGTATAGGCAGTTTCTGAATCGGTTCAAGACTACATGGAAAGCAATGGAAGGTCTGGTGGAGTTGGGTCTAGTTCGAGCCATTGGCGTTAGCCATTTTAATATAGAGCAGATCAAAGAATTGCTCAGTGAATTTCTCTGAGTTTTTGTGATTTTCTCTGGGAATTTATCAGTGAATTTCTCTGAGTTTTGTACAAGATTGTCCTCCTTATTGTGCCTCATACTGTTGATTTAAGCTCTTTTATGCAAAATTGCGGCTTTGCGAACATTCCGATCACAGCAGCAACAAAGAGAGTAATAGTGCAATGGTGAAGAGAGTCCCCCCAGGTATTTCAATTGACAAATTGATCAAATCATAGTTTTATAGTTCCAGAGAAAATTCAGAATTTCTTTGGGTTCAACTCTCTGGCTTGAACTGAAATTTCTCTGGGTTGATCCAGAGAAATTTTGTGATTTGGATTGACCAAACAGATATGTATGGTCACTGAGATATGTATATAAACTCTTTTTGGCATAAATTCCAACTAAGAATGGAAAAGATTCTGAAAACATCAACTCTTAAAATCAGAGACTCACCACCCACCCTCACAAATTATAAAATGTTCGTAAGCCAACAGATAGCACACCGAGGGCTTACCTTCCATGCAATCAAATTCTTTTATGAGTCTTGCAGTTGGCGTGTCTAGATCCTCTCGTTCAGCAACATTAAATACATAAACACCATTTAAATCGAAGAGAGAAAACAAACAAGCATCAAACACACACTGGGAAATTTCTCTGTGACGTGAATTTTCTGGGAAGAATTGGGCCAGAAAAATTCTGAGAAGAATTTCTCTGGACTCAGCCAATGCATTAGAGAAATGCTGAGAAATTCTAAGAAGAATTGGGCCAGAGAAATTCTGAGAATAATTGGACCAGAGAAATTCAGAATTTCTCTGGGCCAGAATTTCTCTGGACTGAAATTTCTCTGGACTAGAATTTCTCTAGACCAATTTTCTCTGGACTGAAATTTCTCTGGGCTGAAATTTCTTTGAATCAAGGTTGAGGGACCTTAGACATTATGAAAATATTGTTGATGGATCTTAGACATTATAAAAATATTGAGTGTCCTTTATGCTCTAAAATCATAATAGCAGGGGCCTTAAAAAAAAAACCCCTTTAAATTATTATTATTATTTTTTTTGTGTGTGTTCAAGTTTAAACTCAAACTCATTAAAATCTTAATAAATAAGTCCAAAACATATCAAAGCTCAGCTTGTTAGCTGACTCATTTAATATTTATTATTTATATATTAAATAATATAAAAATATGTATAAAAAATAAGATAAATATGTTATTTATATATTTAAAAAATGCAAATGAAAATAATAACTAACTGTGGATAATATATTTATATAATAATGGTGGCAGATATTATTATTTTAGCAAAATACTAACATTTCTTTTAGTATATATATATATATATTATATAATCAAAATTTCAATTATAACTTTAGTTTTATACACAAATATAAATTAGTATTTTTTTTTTGGCTCGTTAAGCCTCGTGAATGGCTTGAGCTCAAGTCAAGTCTGAGCCAACTCAGCTCAAGCTTGGTTCGTTAAATTTTTATTGAGCTCGGGTTCGAACTCATTAAAATCTTAATAAACAAGTCCAAACATATTAAAGTTCGGCTCATTTGCAGCCCTATGTGTTGCTCATCATAAAATAAATAAGATCAGTCTAATAATTGTAATAATTTAATTTATCATCAAAAACTTAGATGGTAAATATGATTTTGAGAATATACCCTATAAATATAATTAAAAAGGGAATAACAAATCAGTGTATGTTTGGAAGAAAAAAAAATCAGATTAATGGTAATAAAATTTACAAACTTTAATTATTAAAAGAATTTTGCTTCAGACCCCCACTGGGGGTGCATCCCCAGTGAGGTGGCAGCCCTTGATTGGGCAAAAAACACACTATTTTTTTTTTTTTTTTTTTTTTTTCAGTTATCAGCTAGTGGGGGCGCGCCACCTCACTGGGGGTGCGACCCCCACTGGGGGTGTATAGCGCGGTTCTTATTAAAATTATAAATTTTTTCCATAAGTATTCAATTAATTTTAGAAAGTACACTTGATTTATAATTTTTCCTAATAAAATCATGTCCTTTAATTATCTTAATTTTTTTTTGAATGCTCTAAAGTTATGAGCTCTAAAAGTTCATCAAAATTGATCATCCGGACCAGTCCATGATAGATTTATTTATGAGTTTTGCTACCTCCTGTGTCATTATCCCATTTTTTAGATGTATCTTGATTAAGTGTATCTAAAAAATACAAAAATAAAAAAAAATAAAAGACTGATTAAATATTAAAAAAATTTACTAAAAATAAACGGGAACTCATCTAAAAATAATTTTTGAAAAATGAAACCAAATAGACACTTTTTTAAACAAGTGGATGATAACACTTCACATCACATTATAGATTAAAGTTTGAAAATATATCACCATCATTTGTGAGTTATCAAATATTGATTTCTTTTTTTTTTTCTTTAAAAAATAGTTTAAGAAAAAAAAAAAATCTCATCATTTTCATATAATTTTTTTGGGTAAAAATCATTTTTGAAAATTTAATATTATTTTTATCACACTAGTTTCTATTTTTGGAAGGAAAAAAATAGTGAAACATTACCATACATGGTGAATGAATGTATCTTAGAAAAATGAGTACGATTTTGCACCGTCACTTTCTTCTTCAAGGATTGTGCTGTGTAATGAAGAAAAATGCTAACTTCGTACATTTTCGTTGACTTGGATCATCTTTGATATTGATTGCTATATAGAAAATAAAATACTATAAAAAAAAACAATGTCAAAGTCAAATTTTTATAGGTTATAAGTATTACAGTGTTATAATTTGACATTATTGCATCAATGTAAAATATTGTTTCTTCTATTCTTTTTGTAAAATGTTAAATATAAATGTCATTTGTGAGCCTCATTACTAGAGAAATAGCAATAAAAAAAGAAAGAAAAAAAAAAAAAACAATTGCTAGGTTTTAGTTTTGGTTTCACCTTTAGAAATTGCTTTTTGAAAAAATACTAAAAACTAATTTTGTGAAAATGAATAAAAAAACAATATGAAAATAATGAGTGTAGTTGATTTTTTTAATTATTTTTTTCATCAAATTAATTTTTAAGATTTTAAAAATGAAATCAAATCAAATTTTATGTCAAATTAAGCTATAAATTTGATACTATTATAGTTTGAAGTGAATATAAACTATATCTATCTATATATTATATACGTAAAAGGAGATTTTTAGTGAAAAAGCCTCTAAGGCCTCTACATGCCCAACCTCAATGTAACGCCCCGTAATAATTACAATAAATCGAGAGTAATGATTAATTAAAAACACTATAATCCGAGAATAAAGTTCTTCCATTTATATGCTTCAAGTGTACAAAAGAGTGACACACGCATTTATACATTCATAAGCTCTAACCCTGAATTTATAGCATGTGTTATAAACAAAATATATGAATTAAAAGTTAAATAAATATATAATGCCCTATTAGCTATAACTTTCCAAAATGGTACTTGGTTACAACAAAAGTGAGTTTAAACTCAATACAAATAAGACCCTAGACTTGTACAAAATAAATATAACAACAATAAAAAATAGAAACTCTTGCCTCCAAGTCTTCCCAAGCTATTTCCTTAGCAGAGGCATATCATCAGCACCTGAAAATGGTTTTCCACATAGGGTGAGCGAAAACCCAGTAAAGATACTCTAACACAGTGTATGAATCTTAACAGAGTTATAAGGTGAATGCACATGCAATGCTCGTGTCAAAATGTTTCATATCTCTTTCCAAAACCATGCAATGCCAAGTTTACATCTCAATTCATGAATTCATTTCCTTTACAGTAGAAAACAAGGCAATGGATACAACATTAGGAATCTTTAGGACGTGTCTGCAAGTAGGCTACAAGCACTACCAATTTGTCATTTTCATCGATATTAACCGGAAAGCTCGACACCTAGCCGTGCGGATTTCTAGACTTTCACCAAGGACACAGAGGCCAACATAATACCACAATTACACTTCTACCAAGATTCACCAAGGTATTCACCAATTTTCTCAAAACAACAACAATTTCAATGCCACTACAACATTTTCTTAGTTTAGTGACATTTGAAAGTGCCACAAAACTATTGGTTTAATGACATTTTTTAGTCTTGTGGCATTTTGAACAAGTGTCATTTGTATCCGTGCCACGGTAGATACTTGCTAGTGCCACTACACCATCATAGCTAAAACTTTCAATGACATTTTGATGTCATGGTAGATATTATTTGTGGCACTATCAAGCGCAATTAAAAAAAGAGTTAGTGACACTTATAAGTGTCATTACACCATCAAGACTAAAACCTTTCAGTGACACTTTAATGTCATGGTAGGCACTATTCGTGACGCTATCAAGTGCCATTCGTGACGATAATTCATTGTAGAATAATTTGATCCGCTCTTGCGGAGACTCGAACCGCCAACCTCCCGCACCATAAACCTTATACACCACACTCTTCTCCCTACACCTCTATAGCACTACATGATTATATATGCAACATATATTATTTATATAGTACATATATCCATATTAATATAAAAGTATATGTATAAACATAATTATTTTATTAAATATAATTTATGTAAAATAAACTATTTACTAGCAAAATAAAAAAAGACCACTTTTGGCAACAAAAAATATTTTTTAGTTGCCAATTCTATATTTTTGGCTACTAATTATTTTTTAGTTGCTAAAAAACTTAACTTTTGCTGACAAAAATCGGATTTGGTCGCCGAAGATGCACTTTCAGCTACCAAAACTTTGGTCGCCAAAAAATTTAATTCCCGCCTTAGGATTTTAGTTCTCCCACGCTAAAAATGACCACTTTTGGCGATTAAACTTATTTTTTAGTCGCCAATTGTAGACTTTTGGCTACTAAAATTTTTTTAGTCACCAAAAAGCTTTACTTTGGGCTACTAAAAATTTTTTAGTCACTAAAACCCATATAATCAGCGACCAAACTTAGTTTTAGTCACCGATTATAGACTTTTGGCTACTAAATTTTTTTAGTCGCCAAAAAACTTTACTTTGGGCTACTAAAAATTTTTTAGTCACTAAAACCCATATAATCAGCGACCAAACTTAGTTTTAGTCGCCAATTGTAGACTTTTGGCTACTAAAATTGTTTAGTCGCCAAAAGGCTTTACTTTTGGCTACTAATGCTGTTTTGGTCACTGAAAGCTATACTTTCAGCGACCAAATTTTTTTTGTCAGAAAATTTAGTCGCCGAATGTGCTTTTTCCTGTAGTGTATATTGAGTTTAATTTATTTATTTTTAATCATTTACTGCATTTCAAAAATTTAGAAAATATATTGGCATTTTTTGTTTTTTCAAAAATGCCATTATAAGGTTGGAAAGTTTTTGGCTTAGTGGCATCTCTCAAAATGTTATAAAATATTTGTTTATGACACTTTTCACCTAAGTGTCACAAAAAGTAATTTGCACCTACCTAGTGTCTTGACATTTTTTTAAAAAATGCCATTGCTACTAAAGTTTAGTGGTATCTGTTGGTAAATGTCACGGACATAATTTTTTGTCATTATTTTATAAAATGCCATAAAATTGATGTGACATTTCTTTATTGAAATGCCACTAGAGCCTTATATGTTTGTGGTTCTGTGGTATTTTCTAAAAACATGCCACTAGTGTAGTGTCACTAAAGTGTAAATTTGTTGTAGTGACATTTTTGTTGTAGTGAAGTGACACTTTTTGTAATTGAAATGCCACTAGAGCCTTGTATGTTTGTGGTTCTATGTCATTTTTCTAAAAAATGCCATCAAATATTCTTTTTGTGACATTTTTTAAGAACATGCCACTAGTATGGTGTCACTAAAATGTGTTTTTGTTGTAGTGTGCGTTAAAGATGTTACAATGCTCAATGCAAATGAATGAGAAAATAGTTTCAATTCACCTAATTCTCATGCAAATTCTACAACAATCATAACTTTCATCTACCAATAGCCCAAAACAAGTATCTCTGAACAGATAAATAATTTTCCATATAGATACACATTCCAACATTTCCAAATAGGAGTGATAATTCATATCCAACTCTACCATCATTATCATCATTGTTCCAATTCCATAAAACCATTATCGATTCCATATATTCTCTTTACAAATCAAATTTTCACAATTTAAGGCAAAACACTCATTTCTTTAAAATCAATTTTCATAGATAAAATCCACAATTTAGCACAATCTAACCATTTTTAACAAGCCACAATCATATACAAGAGCCCATTTTGAAAAATCCTCTTTTGATTTCAAAACTAAACCCTAGGTTTTAGTCAAAAAATCTCCCAAATCACTATCTTGTTTAGGAAAACAAATAACTAAGTTAAAAATCACAAAAAGGGTCAAAGTAATCCTTACCTCAAAGACAAGAACCACAAAGAACAAGAGTTGAAACTTGACGAAACCAAAAACGAACTTTGCTCTGATCAAAACGAAGCTCTAGGTGAGCTCTACCTTTTTAACAAAGGAACTATGATAGAGAAATTGGTGGATCAAGGTGTATTTGGGCCAAATATTCAAGAACTATATATATATATATAGAGAGAATATGAGAATTCGGAGTGTTTAGAGAGAGCGAGATGTGAAAAAGTGATCCAAAAAGGTGATTTTACGGATTGATATACGTGCAGACCGCTCAAGCGTAGGAATTGTCGCTCGAATGGCTAGACACAACAAGTGAGACCACTCGAGCGAACAAGGTACCGCTCGAGCGAAGAACACCACCCTCTAGTACTTTCGTAGGCCTGCAAAAAGTATTGAAAGTTCCAAAAGATTGCTCGAGCACAAGAAGTACCGCCCGAGCGCAAGAAAAACTGCTCGAGCTAAAAACACTACCCTCCTAGTACTTTTGTAGACTTGCAAAAGTATTGAGAGTTCATAAGAACCGCTCGAGTGACAGAAAGACCGCTCGAGCGAAGTGGCCAAAATCTGGGCAGAATTTTCTTTAAAAAACAAGCTGCCAACCTGTTCCAAACACCATAATGATACTTCAATAGCCAAACTCAATGAAGTACAAGATGAATAAGGACGTGAACAGTGATACAAGACAAGATATCTCAAATTCAAAACAATAAGCTGGTCGGGTCTAAACTGGAAACTTTATACTCAATTTCTTATTTTTTCAATTTACAAAAAAAATAAATTATTCATATGTCTCACATAATTTTTGAATTAAAAAAATAAAAATAAATAGATCTTCAAACCCATCTCCTAAGATCATTGCGTAAAAGATGATCTTTTTCTAAAATCAAATATAGAAACACAAGTTGTTGACCTTCTAATTTATTTGTCCATCTTCTAAAATCTCTACCTAAAATCCTTCATTCCTTAAAATAAATTAAATAAAAATCATTTTAAATCAGTTTAATTTTTTTTTTTGTTTGATTGATTTTGTTTCCTTATAATTAATTTGAAAAGCTGATTTGGTTGTTTCCTTATAATTAAATTGTTTCCATATAAACATATTAAACAAACTGATTTGGTTGTTTCCTATACTAAATTTGTGAATTTTCAAGTTTACAAAAAAAATTTAAAAATAAAAAAATTCATAATTTATGATTTAAAAAAGAAAAGAAAAAGAAGATCCTTCTTCTGCACACTTTCTCTAACTAATTCTTTTTCTTGCCCCAAAATCCTAATCGTCATACATTAGACCTTCTCCAAATCATTCACATCCTCCTCATCCTATAAATATTACATTTATGCAATGATGCAACTCATTATTTTTTCTCTATTTTTATGAGACAATTGGAGATTAGTTATATTTAGTCACTTGCATTCTTTAAGCAAACTTTCATTCTTTAAGTACAACCTTTTTTTTATTGCGATTCCGATTTTAACCCGACCCTTTTGTATCTTGGACTCGGGTTTCGTGGTTTCGTAGTGTTGTTCATGTCTTTTTCCCTCATACTTCCTTGAGTTTGGCTATTGGATTATAATGGTTGCGTTTGGAACAGGTTAGTTGCTTGGTTTTCAAACTTTTGTTGCCCATAATTTTACTCCTCCGCTCGAGTGGCACTTCTTGCGCTCGAGCGAGTTTTGTGAACTCTCAGTACTTTTGCAGGTCTGCAAAACTACTGGGAAAGTGTCTTTTACACTCGAGCGGTCTCAACTTGAGTGGCCTTTCTTGCGCTCGAGTGTTGGTCTATTGTCTGCAAAACTACTAGGAGTGTGCATTCTGTGCTCAAGCATCACTTCTTGCGCTTGAGCGGAATAACTTATTGTGCCTGACGCTCGAGCGTCACTTCTTACGCTCGAGCGGATTGTGCGTATATCAGTTCATAGCAGCACCTTTCTACATCACTTTTTCACATCTTTTTCTCTCAAAACCCTAGATCTAGACCCTCTCTCTCTAAAACTCCCTCTCTCCCTCTACATTTTCACATAGATCGGTTGGTTTCTCTACCCTAGTGTCTTTGGGAAAGAGGTAGAGCGTCTCAAGAGCTTTACTTTGGTCTGAACAAAACTTGGTTTTGACATTTTTGAAGTTTCTTCCATGCTTTGCTCATCTTCTAAACTTGAGGTAGGGACTTTCTACACTATTCTATGAGTTTTAACTTAGTTATTTGTTGATGTGTAAAGAATATTAAAATTTGGAATGATTTTGAACAAACTTAGGGTTTTGGTTTAAAATCAAAATAGGAGTTTTCAAATGTATGTATTAAAAATGGTTATGGGAGTAGATGTGAGGTTGTGTTGTGTTAAATTTGTTGATTTTGATACTCGGGGTGGATTTTGGAAGAAAATTGAGTTTTACCCTAAAATATCTCAAATAGTTATTTTGTATAAATAAATGAAATTGATATTGGGAATATGAAATTGGATGAATGCTTATATAAATGGCGGCGTTGGATATGTATTACCTCTCACCTATGGAGATTTGGATAATTTATCTGTCTTTGAGATTATATATCTGTTTAGAAATATCTGTTTGGGCTATTGGTGGAGGATAGCTATGATTGTTGTAGAAATTGCATGAGGATTAGGTGAATTGAAACTAATATCTTAATAGTTGTCATTGAACATGACTATTTCTTTGATACACTGTAAATGGATGATGTTTGGGAGACAAAAATGGATGCACTCCATGTTTGGGAGAAGAAAGATGATGGACTCCATTGAATTAAGTTGGCATGTGTGTCTAGGGTGAAAGTCCCGAAAACTACATATATGCATGGGTGCCGATTCTCGTGGACGAAATATCTGTAAAATGGCAAAATGGAAATATTTGTGTAATGGCTGTGTTGGTTAGAGACACACTGAGTTGTACCCTCAGTTTGGTTGTCTGAATAAAATGGTGAATGACTTATGAATTGAGATATAAAGCTCGACATAGCATGGTTTTGTGAAAAAGTTATAAATGATTTTATCATGGGCATTGGATATGCATATCATAGTTATATCTTTGTAAAGGTTTATACATTGTGTTAGATTGTTTCTACTGGGCTTTGGCTCACCCTACTTGGGAAATACCATTTTTAGGTGTTGGCAATATGTCTCTGCCAAGACAGTAGCTTGGAGGAATTTGGAGCAAGAGCTTCTTTTTTGTTGTATTTATTTTGTATAGCCAAGGGCTTTATTTGTATTGAGCTTATGACTCATTTTTTATGTACCCAAGCCTAGGCTTGGAAAGATGTAAGCCCTTAGGGTATAGGAACATTTGTTTAGCTTTCATTTCTTATCGCATGTATCACCTTTTGTATATCAATTCTAATTAATGAAAGCTTACCATTTTGATTATGTCATCTTGTACTGGTTGTTTGGAGTTGGATTATTGTAATTATTTTTGGGTGTTACAACTTGGTATCAGAGCATACCGGGTTTGAATACTTTGGATAAATGGAAAGTGGTTATTACCACAATGGGTTTGTCTCGCTTGATAGAGACTTTAGTATGTACAATGTGCTTACAATATAACATGCTTATATGGTTATATGGGTGTGGAATTTAGTTTCTAGGATGTTGATTAAGTCTGCGGGTTTCTAGAAGTCCTATTAGAAGAGCACTTGATCACTATTATTTCTAATTGGAACTCTAGCAACACTGCGGGATGATCATTATCCAGAAATGAAATTTATATGTGTTTATGTGACAACGTGCTTATGTGGAGTGAATTACTGTTGTCCACCACATTAGGACTCAAGTGAGTTAGCTTTGGCACATTTATAAATGTGCTAATCTCTTTTGTTACCTTCATTAGGATGTCAAGACGTGGACGTGGTGGTGGTAGGCGTGGTAACCTAGAAGGCATGAGGTGCCTTTATCGGATGACATTCTGGCGCAAGAAGAAGGGGTTGGTCAGGCCAATGTGGTCGAACTAGTGGGTCAGCGGGCCATGGACGCCTTAGCCCACGAAATGGCCAAAGCATTATGGGAGTCTATGGACATTCTGAGAGCTGAAAATCAAGTCTAGACCAAAGTAGCTAAGGCATGGCCATTTTCTTAAAGTGGGAGTTTTTCCGATCGAATTCAGATGAGTTTTTGGGTGATCCCAAAGAGTCACTGAAGACAGATGAGTGGCTAGAACAAATAGTGAAGACGTTTGAGATGCTTGGCATCGAGGATGACTAGTTGAAAGTGACCTTGGCATCCTTACAGCTAAAAAGAGATACGGGTTAGTGGTGGAAGTATGCACGTGGACGCATTGGGGTGACCTGGGAGGCTTTTGTCAGTGCCTTCCAGGATAAGTTTCTACCTCCCACAGTTCGAGAGAAGTTGAGAGATCAGTTCTCCAAGCTTGTGCAGTTGAACACTCTAGTGGTCGAATTTGAAGCCACATTTACTAGCTTGTTGAGGTTTGCACCAGAACTCGTGGGGACTGAGGAGCACTGTTGTTTAGAGTTCGAGAAGAGATTGATGACGGACTCATGTTTGAAGTGGCCGGGTCAATGATTAGAGACTATAAACGCCCTATGGAGGTGGTGGCAACTCATCTGGAGACCGTAATGCAGATGAATGAGGAGAAGATGAGGGCTCTAGGAGGAGTCAGGATATTCAGGGGAACAATAAGAGGCAGAGGGGTTCTAACCCACAACAGTCTTACGGAGCTAAGTCGAGGTCCACTTTTCCAGTACCGAGTTTGGGTTTTGGGAGAGGTGGTCAAGGAGATGTCACTGTTTCAAGTGTGGTCAGTTAGGCCATAAGTCTCCAGCTTGCCCTTAGAGAGAAGGAGGGCAACGGTTTGCATCATCATCGGCTTGTTCTCAGAGCTAGAGTCAGGAGAGAGGCCAGCCGCTCACTTGTTATCAGTGTGGGCAGGTGGGGCACATGAAGAGGTTTTGCCCTCAATTGGGTGGCGCACCTGGTGCATCTGGTTCAAGGCAGACAGAGAGTCACCAGCTGGCCTAGTCAGCATAGGCCTCGAGGGCTAATCAGGAAGCCTCTTTGGCTTAGTCAGTGTGTCAGGCTTATGCTCCGAGGGGTGTGCTGGTTAAACAGAGGCCTACAGCGCGTGTGTATGCTATTACTGCGCTAGATCTTGTACCAGCTCTTTCAGTAGTGAGAGCTACCTTCTTGTTTTGTAATTTAGTTGGTAATGTGTTGATTGATACGGGTGCATCACATTTATTTATCTTGTCTGCATTTACATCGGTTTTGGGGTTAGAGTTAGCTCGATTAGTATCTCCTATCTATGTAGAGTCACATATTGGTGGTGAGATTGTTTTAAAGCAGGGGTGTCGGGGTTGTGACATAGAGGTTGCCGGTCGCCGACTTCCTTTTGCATTTGTGCTGATTGACATGTCTATTTTGATGTTATTTTGGGTATGGACTGGTTATTATCATATCGGGCTGTCATAGATTGCTACCGTCAGAGAGTTACTGTATGTACCTTGAATGATGATTGCTTTTATTTCTTGGGGGATCGGGTTGATAAAGTCTTATCACTGGTGTATGATCTGTGTGGGCGGAGTGAATTTAGTTGCCTTCTTGCCAACTTCTTGAGTAGAGAGTCTGATAAAGTCCAAGTTGAGTTGCCAAGGGTGGTTTGTGAATACCCGGACGTTTTTTCTGAGGAATTTACTAGTTTACCACCTCATTGAGAGATCGAGTTCTCTATTGATTTAGTGTCTGGCACGACACCGATTTCTATGGCACCGTATAGATTTGCACCTGCCAAGTTGAGTGAGTTGAAGATTTAACTCCAAGAATTGTTAGATAAGGGTTTTATTTTCCCTACTTCACCTTGGATAGCACCAGCTCTCTTTGCCAAAAAGAAAATGGTGCGTTGCGACTTTGTATAGATTACTGGAACTTGAACCAGGTAACTGTTAAGAACAAGTACCTAATGCCTCGTATAGATGATTTGTTTGATCAGTTGAAGAGGTTTGTTGTTTCTCTAAGATAGACCTGAGATCGGGTTATCACCAGTTGAGAGTAAGGGAGGAGGATATCTAGAAGACGGCATTCCGTATGTGGTATGGCCATTATGAGTTCCAAGTGATGCCCTTTAGGCTAACCATTGCACTAGTTGTGTTTACGGATTTGATGAACCGGATCTTCCGTGAGTTCCTAAACCGTTTTTTGGTCGTCTTTGTGGATGACATCTTGATTTACTCACCCTCTAGGGAGGAGCACGAGAAACACTTGCAAATGGTGCTTGAGTTGCTTAGAGCCCATAAACTGAATGCCAAGTTTGGAAAATGTGAATTCTGGCTGAGGGAAGTTAAGTTCTTAGGCCATATGGTATCTAGGGAAAGGATGACTGTAAATTCATCCAAGATAGAGGCAGTGCAAGATTGGGGACAACCTAAGAATGCTTTTGAGATCCGTAGTTTCTTGAGGTTGGCCGGGTATTACCGTCGATTTGTGAAGGATTTCTCTAGGCTAGCCGCACCGTTAACTAGACTGATGAGGAAAGGGATCAAGTTCGTGTGGAGTGAGTCTTGTGAGAAGTCATTTCAAGAGCTTAAGGTTAGACTTACCATTGCTCCAGTATTGATTATCCCAGAGAAAGGTTAGGTTATTCGATGTGTTGTGATGCTTCATGGGAAAGTTTGGGTTCTGTATTGATGCAAGAGGGGAAGGTAGTAGCCTATGGCTCGTGGCAGTTGAAAACACATAAGATGAACTATCTTACTTATGACCTAGAGTTAGCGACGGTGATATTTGCCTTAAAGATTTGGAGGCATCATTTGTATGATGAGAAGTTTGAAGTGTTTTCTGATCATAAGAGTCTGAAATATCTATTTACACAGAAAGGCTTGAATCTGAGGCAGAGAAGGTAGATGCAGTTCATAGAGGATTATGACTTCGAGTTACATTATCATCCGAGAAAGACCAATGTTGTAGCCGATGCATTGAGTAAGAAATCTATTAGCAGTGTAGCTTGTATTGCCATCTGGGAATGGGAAATGTTGGGTGCTATCGGTGAGTTTGACTTACATCTCGGCGAGTCTGTTGAGTCGGCAGCCTTGTTTTCAGTAGTTGCACAACCTACACTTGTGAATCGAGTGATAGAAGCACAGAAGGGTGACCTTAAGGTAGAATCCCTCTGAAAGAAGATCTCTAGTGGAAAGGTAGAAAGAGGCTTGAACGTGTACTCCAACTCGAGTGTTAGATACCTTGATCGCCTTTTCATGCTGGAGTCTTGCCGAGAGGAAGTACTTCAAGAGTTTCACCATTTACGTCTTGCGGTGCGTCCGGGAGGCACAAAGATGTATCACGACCTTAGCCGCCAGTTTTGGTGGAGGGGAATGAAGAAAGATGTGGCTGTGTTTGTGTCGAGGTGCCTTACTTGTCAACAAGTGAAGGCCGAAGAGGCCAGCGGGTTTGTTGCAACCCTTGCCTATAGCCGAGTAGAAGTGGGAGCATGTCACGATGGATTTTGTTGTGGGCCTTTCGAGGACTCACTGGGGTAGTGATGCAATTTGGGTGGTAGTTGACTAGTTGACTAAGTTGGCGCACTTTATATCTATGCGTGTGAGTGACTCAGGAGATCATCTTGCTGACCTCTATATCAGGGACATAGTGAGCTTGCACGAGGTCCCTGTGACAATTGTCTCGGATAGAGATCCGTGTTTTATGGCTCGGTTATAGTAGAGCCTACAGAGTGCCTTGGGCACAAGATTGACTTTTAGTACTACTTATCATCCTCAGACTGACGGGCAGTTCGAGTGTACTATTCAGATCCTTGAGGATATGCTTCGGGGTTGTGTTCTTGACTTTAAGGGGCCGTGAGAGAGACACTTGCCCTTAGTGAAGTTTGTTTATAACAATAGCTTCCAATCGAGTATTGGTATGGCACCGTTTGAGGCCTTGTATGGTCGACCATGTAGATCCCCTGTTGTAGCTTGACTTTTCGTGTTCCTCCATGGTTCTGAATTTGATTTCACAAGTGCAATGTGAAACAGATAAACATAATTGAGTCAAAATCCGACAAATCTTTTGGAAAATCAATTTTGAATAAAAAATTCAAAAAATGGACTGCTTTGCCAGATTACAGAGTCGCCACCTAAATATTTTTTGGGAAATTTAAGAAACTCAAGACTCATGCCAAAGGCCACTTATCCGTCATCACCAAAGTGTCTCGCCTCGGGAACTTAGGTATGAGAGGAGAAGGTCATGAATTGAGCACTCCCGCTCGCCCGATCAAAGATCGGCCTCTACTAATTATGAAGTGATTCTTATTTACATAATATGCTTTTGTTCCGATTATTAGGCTAACCTTACTATGTGTTGCACACAAGTATAGACTAATTTGCAAAAATTGGAACACTTTTGATTTCATGTTTATTTTGAAAAAAAAAGTGGACTCGTATGTACATTCATCAAATTATCCCAATATGAGCAACGCCTTCATCCACAAGCATTCAAGTAAGTATAACACTTAATCACTTAGCCTCATGGTAATCATGCTTGACATGGCAACAATTGCACATATGCAACATGCTAAAGCAATGAAATGCTCACCTAGTACTCCACGGTAAGCCAAAACAAAACAAAAGAATTAGACAACATGCATGTTTCTAACTAATGCAAAATGACTAATGCAACACATGCGATATGCAATTAATAGGCTCGGCTACAAATATAGCATGTGAATCAAGTTGATAGCATGCAACTTAAGCATGTTTTCCAAGAATTATTTAAATGACAATGCTTGCTAGCATGATGAACGGAGCCTAATGCATGCAAGACAAATGAATGCTTTATACATGGAAAATGCTAAACAAAATATGATGCTCTAAACTATCCATCATAAGCAGGTAAATAAAAGGGAGAAAGACGTGGGGTTGGAAGACGTACATATTATTAAAAATTTGCCCTCACGCATGAGGGTCCGAATGAATGAATTAGCTAAGCTAGCTAACTAATTATTACAACACCGAATCTAACTAACTATTCTAACTAATTAAATAATTACAACACACTCTAATTAATTAACACAAATTAACTAATTAGTTACATTACGGAATTAATTAACTAAATAATTAATTATAAGTTCACTAACAACATACTACTATTAACAAAAATCTAACGGGTCTCGAGGAGCAATAAAATGGTTTATGCATGCACATGAATCCCACTTGAGAATGCCTCTGCACTATTTTTACACCTTAGCCTCTGCTCTGCTCTGTGAAGAAAGTGGTACTGCTTGGCTGAAAAAGGTGGCCGGCAAGCCAGAAGTGGTGGCCAGCCGCCCACTAATAGTGGCCTGCCGCCCAGTAAAGGTGGCCTGCTGGCCACTAATGTTGGGTTTCTCCTGCTGCAACAGAAAACAAACAGAGCAAAAACAGAGCATTCTCAGGGGATGTTTGTCCACCCTACCTCTCCTTATCATCAAACAGCTCAAAGGAGGGGGAGACTTGATTCGCAAGCCATCAATCAACGCAAATTCATTGTGTGATGACTTATGAACCAATGAATACAATTTCAATAAATGCACAATTAAAAACTCAAACCTCCTCCCCATCATGATATTGATCAAGAGAATCGGTTGATGTTAAAACTTGAACCATTTTCATCACTAGTTAGTATGAAATGCTTCAAGACTCAACGGGTTCAATTAACGTTCGATTGAACCCAAACCATTTTATTATCTTGTTCCATTTTAAGCTATTGATTACCCCATTTAATTTACCTTTCATTCATTAGTCGATAAAGTCCAATAATGAAGAATAAGTCCACTAATGGAGAGAAGTATCAAGCAAAAGGTTGTTTTGGGCATGAGAGAGATGTCATGCCGTTGGTAATGAACCTCTGAAGAGATTAAACCATTAAGCACAACGATCTCTATCTCAAGCTTAAATAACTAATCGGTTAAAACAACTGTCAAGGCAATGAAAAGCCAAGAAATGAGAGAGATGCAAAGGTGATTAGAGATGAACACAAATATAGAAAGCACTAAATAAATGCTATCACCTCAAATAGGTTGGTGTCTAATGACTAAAGCACCAAACCTTTGAGGACCATTACACTACAAGCCTATCAAACAAAGCATGAATGACATGAACAACATAAAACAGTCCTAAAATAGGCTAAAGCAGTGCTGGAATTAAAGTCAAAAGAGCTAAAGGAGTAAGCTATAATAATGAAGAATTTAAGCTAGCAAACAAGCCAAGGGATGGGTGGCTAACCCCTCCATTTTTGGGAGTTCAAAACCACTTTTTTAGCCTCTGAAAACCTTTGAAAATCAATGGTAAAAATCTCAAAAAAAGTTAATTAAAAGGTGGGAAACACAAAGGTAAGAGCCTAGAAGACAAGGTTCAAATAAGGGTGGTCCACCCCTCTACCTTTGATGGCTTTAAACCAGAAGTTTCAGCCCACAAATATAGGTGAAAAACAACCCAAAAACAACAATAAATGATAGAAATAATAGGCGAAATAAGTTTAAAGTTATACCTCTTGAAGAGAAATGATCCTTTTGAATTATAAACCACTAATTCCATACCCTCAAGAGCTAAAAAGCAAGCTCAAAACACCTCGGCAATGAATCCTCTAGGTTTGGTTTAGAGTGTCTAGGCCAAGGATATAGAAGTTGTAAGGAAGAGAGAGAGGTGTAGAGAGAGAAATATTTTTCAAAATTTTTTACTCAATAATTTTTTCTAACCCTAATTTTTGTCTAACCCTAATTTTTGAGAAAGAGTCATCTATATATAGAAATATATCAAACCATCTCAAAAATATCCATACAGATACAGCTAAGGTAGTGCATGCATCTGTGGAGACAGTTGGCACAGCTGGCAAAAATATCTAAAATTTTACGCAAGTGGGCGGCAGGCCATTAGTGGGTCTGCCGGTCCCTTGGATGGTTAGGATTGAAAAACTTCTGTTTTGGTCCAAAAACAAGGCGCAAGGTTTGTAGGTTTTTGAGGCTCAAAACTGAGGTTTCCTGCTGAGGACGTCGAGCATTTGGACAAGTGTATAAATTCATGATTGGGTGATCCAATCAGTAGTGCCCAAGTCTTAAGGGCGATAAAAAATGGGGTATCTATAATTGCCCCTCTTTGACAGAACTCGAAGTCATGAAATGACGTGAGTGAATGTCAAAGCCCAAAGACAACCCATTTTGACAAGGCCGTAAGACTTGGGCAAACAATCAAGACTTAAAATAAATTAGTTGAGCTTGAAAGCTGCCTACGTATCCCTTTGCAAGGAATGAAACCAATGTAGTTCAGGGGCAAGATACAAATGATACATGATATACATGATACATGATGCGATGAATACAAACGAGCGTACCACTCGATAATTAGGAAAATGAAATTCAAGGCAAGAAACAAGAGCAATCTTAACTACATTTCTGCGCACAAGAAATAACCCCAAGCTACACCACCGTGTAGAAGAGTACAAGAACGAACTAAGCTACGCTTCCGCATAGCAAGGAACAAAGGCAACCAAACTACACTACCGTGTAGCACGGTGATCCTAACTACACTTCCGTGTAAAGAGGAGAACAAAACAACCCAACCTATACTACTGTGTAGAAAGGTAATCCTAGCTACACTTCCATGTAGAGAGGATAACAAAAACAATCCAAACCACACTACCGTGTAAAGAGGTAATCCTAACTACACTTCTGCATAGCGAGGAACAAACCAAACCAAACCAAACCACACTACCGCGTGGTGAGACAACCCTAACTACACTTCCGCGTAGAGAGGACAAGACAAACCCAGCCAAGCCACACTTCCGTGGGACGAGGTAAAGGACAAATCAAGCCACACTACCGTGTGGCGAGATAATCCTAACTACATTTCTACGTAGAGAGGACAAAAGCAAACCAAACCATGCCACACTTCCGCATGACGAGGTAAAGGACAAATCAAGCCACACTACCATGTGGCGACATAATCCTAACTACACTTCCGTATAGAGAGGACAAAAGCAAACCAAACCAAGCCACACTTCCGCGTGACGAGGTAAAGGACAAATCAAGCCACACTACCGTGTGGGGAGATAATCCTAACTACACTTCCGCATAGAGAGGACAAAAGCAAACCAAACCAAGCCACACTTTCGCGTGACGAGGTAAAGGACAAATCAAGCCATACTACCGTGTGGCGAGATAATTCTACCTACACTTTCGCGTAGAGAGGACAAAAGAAAACCAAACCAAGCCACACTTCCGTTCGATGAGGTAAAGGACAAATCAAGCCACATTACCATGTGGTGAGATAATCCTAGCTACAATTCCGTGTAGAGAGGACAAAAGCAAACCAAACCAAGCCACACTTCCGCGTGACGAGGTAAACGGGGGGAATCCCAAATCATACTCTCATGACAAGGGTGGACACCACGATGCACACGAATACTACACAATGTGGTGTAAGTGGAAATCAGCACGATGACAACGCATGTTCCATGCAACATAAGACGACAATAATAAGGTGCTATGCAAGGTAACTAAAAGCATGCAACGTTTATGCAAAACTAAAAGCATGCAACTTTTATGCAATGATAATGAGCATGCAAATTCTATGTAAGGGAATTGAAAGGATGTAACGACCTTCGACTTAACCCCTCGAAGGCTTTGCAAAATGCTCAAAAGGATACAACTTGTTCATATTTGAAACTGGGGCACATACGTGCGCCGGAATACAGCGGGCATTGATACGGCGGAATCGGAACACAATTTCACGCTCCTCGGAGTCAAATCCAATTCAAATACCTCAATCCTTCTTTCCAGACACAAAATAGGGACAAAAACAGCCCCCGGCCACAAAATGGGCCTGCTGCCCACTAATGTAAATTCGGGAGCAAATTGGACATTTCGGCTTGGGTCTACTTAAACACATCACCAAACTTCATTTCCTTGCACCCACATGATCGAAATCTCTCTCCCTTTCTCTCTAGGTGCTTCCTTTCTCTAGATTTGTGCTTTGTACGCGTTTTCCAACGCCCTACGCAAACTTTATTTGCAAAACATCTTTGGTCCTCTACACTTTGAACCGATCAGATTTTGTTTTTGTTGATTTTTTCGAGTTTTCAACACTTTGGGCTTGTTTCCCGCGAGATTTTCTTGGGCTTCACAAATTTTTTGGGTTTTGATTTTTTCTTCCATTTTCTCTCTCATAGGGTTGACTTTTTCCAAGTTTTCCCCATTTTCTCCATTTTTCCTCACTTTTCATCCACTTTTCACCTAGTTTCCAGATGGCAGATGGAATTCCACATGATGGTGCCCCTCCCAAGGTGCCTATACTTTCACCCGCTACCGAGGTTGAGGAGCCTATAGCTGCTGAGGCTGGCGAGGCAGCGGAAGACATCGCCGCTGACTTTGAGGCAGAGGCAGAGGTCTTCGCCCTAGGGCCCGAGCCTGGGTTACCACCATTGAGGGTGAGTCCCTTTGATCCAGCCACTTACCATCCGCGCACGCACACGATGGCGCCTGGAGGCATGATGCGCTTTGAGGACTTCATTGATGGCGTGCTGGAGGACATTTTGTTGAGGGAGTCAGACTCCCACCTTTCCCACGATGCTACTGAGGTATAAACTATGTTTATGCTTTCCTGCCTTTCATCTGACTATCTTGCACCGCCTTCATCTGACTCTTCTTTTATCACATGTCTTTCATCTAATTCACTATTTCTTTGCCACAGGGGGACTCTTGCTCCTGTAGGGGCTACGGGGCAGTGATAGCCAGGGAATGGTATCATGAGTTCCCCCCTTGGGTCCGCGACCTTGTCGATGAGGCAGGCTTTGGCTTACTCTGTACCGGGCTTACGCGCCACATGGCTAGCCATGCCCTACTTGGAGCGTTAATGGAGAGGTGGTGGGATACCACCAACTCCTTCCATTTTTCTTCTACTAGGGAGATGACGATCACCCCCTATGACTTTTCGATGATCATGGGCTTAGGAGTAGGGGGTGATCCGATCCCTTTCGACGTGGACATGGGCCAGTGGGAGGCGGCCTGGACCTATCTGCTCGGAGCTAGTCCACCTCTGTACAGACCAGCTATGGTGTGATACAATTAGTTTCTTGAGTGTTTCCGCCAGAGTCAACCAGAGACACAGGAAGAGGTAGAGTAGTACACCCTGGGCTTCTTGATGTATTTTCTCGGTGCCACCTTATTTACGAACAGGTAGAACACTATGGGTTTGTACTTGTTGAGCACCCTTGTGATCTTACCCCGGGTCTGGTTTTATGATTAGGATGGAGCCGGCCTCGCCATACTCTACGACTAATAAGCTCCAGTTCTCGCATGAAGGGAGACAGGCTCGAAGGCTAATGGAGAGCCTGAGAGGTATGCACTGTACTTTCGATTCTGTTTACTTCTTCTTATGTTTTATGCTTTGAATTTTCTGTCTTATATCTGTTCATGCATTGCGCCTTCTGCTTTGCACTTTCTGTTTGTGCACTGTTCACACACTGTGCTTTCTGTTTTGCACTTTTTGTTTAAAATCTGTTCACACATTGTTGATGCACATTGATGATCGGTTCTTACAGCTATGGGTTTGCGCCTATTTCTTAGCCCTCGCTCCAAAGCCGATGGATGAGATTGTTTTGGCTGTGCCCTTCTCGCGACGATATGATGGCAGGTGCCGCCGCGGGAGCCGCGAGGACATGACCTTTGCCTTCTATCATCGCTACTTCGACACAGTGGTTGCCCATGAGGTAATCTGAAACTCATAGTCATTTCTACTTTATTCCCATTGCTACTGATTTGATCCATATTATGACAACTAACAACCACTAATAACCTGTAAAATTTCTTTTGTAGATCACTTGGTAGCCCTGGGCAATGATGCCAGCCGGAGTTAGAGACTAGTATACCGGAGCCTGGGCTGCTTCTCGATATAGGATCCTGCTGGAGGGCCCATTCTAGTTGTTCCTATGCCACCCCAAGCATCCATGAGAACAACTGATAGCCTCTCAGCTGAGGCCATTATCCAGTATATAATGGGGCTGGATGCCAACTACTTCAGAGGGAAGGGTGACTACACAGCCTTCATCAGGACTCACCTTATGCAACTCCTAACTGGAGTTTGCGCCAGCGATATAGCAGGTACTTCCTTGGCCGAAGAGGCTGCTTAGGAGACCGGGGCTAGTATTGGAGAGGCCCCTCTTGTTGGAAGGGCTACCGGTTGGTAAGCAATTCCCACTACGATTCCTTGTGGGTGGCCAAACGGGACGGCCTATCAGCTCCTGATCGAGCCATCGGAAGTGGGGCATGGGTGTATCAGAGCCTCGGGCGCACCTCAGGTATAGACCATACTTGACACCTTGCATCTTGTATTCTTCCTTTTTCAAATACTGAGTAGTCAACTTCACTTGCAGGCACCTACAAAGTATACGGAGGCCTTCTTCAGCTGGTTGCCTCCCTAGTCCACATGGTGCAGAGGAGGGAGATAATGCTCGCTCTGCACGGTATCCAGGTGTACTTCCCTTCCCCTCATGCAGTGCATTGTTTCCCACACTATACTGACACACCACAGTGATACACATACTGTGCGACACTCGCGGTGATACACTACATACTGACATACATTTTGATATTGCTTTATACTGCACTGATACACAACACTGACACACAACACTGACACACTACACCCATGTTGTATCTATTTTCTGCATGACACTCATACTGTATACCACACCGAGGGCACCCATACACTGCATTTGATACTCTGATATTTGCCTTTCAGGTTCCACCTGCACCGAGGGCACTAGCGACAGCGGCAGCACCAGGACCAACACCAGCACCAGCACCAGCGGCACCTCCTCCAATGATAGGGAGGAGAGGTAGACAGGTCTCAACACGTGGCCGAGGTAGAGACAGAGGTGCACAGAGTCGAAGCAGCTCGGAGCCAGTTTTGAGCGGGGATGATAGCAACTCTAAAGAGGCGGTGAGTCAACGCTCTGAGTCTGAAAGCAGGAATGATGATACTGGCTCTGGCTTAGAGAGCGAGGAGGACGCTGAGGCTAGTTTTGAGTTAGGAAGCAAAGATGATGATACTGGCTCTGGCTCAGAGTCTGATTCTGATAGTGGTGTCGATAGAAATAGTGGCCTTGAGTCCCCACCGAGGAAGAGGACGAAGAGGGCCTCTCGAGCTTGATGCGACTGGCTTTGATTTTTGTACTCTTTGCTTAGTCTATTTTATTTTGGTAGCTTAGCACATGTATAGCTCCAGTTAGTTTTTACTTTTGTTTTTGAACACTTGTACTCTCTTTTGTAAAAAAACTATGATCGGAAAAAAACCTCGCAGTTTTATCAAAAGAGTTATTTGTTTTTGCATCATAAGCACCACATTTGCATAGAATGAAAATGGATTGGAACGATGTTCTTAATCGGATAATGAGCTGACCAACAACCAAAAATACAAAATACAACTCGATAAACAAAGTAAAAACAGTTCAAACACAGCTATGTACACTTGCTCAAATGAAAAGACTCAAAACAAGACCTTAAAACATAAGAATCATGACAAAACTAAAATGCCAAACTGTCAGGCCACAAAAGGTGGGCAGTAGGCCACAAAAAAGTGGGTGGCCAGCCACTTGTGGTGAACCACCAGATGGCTGATAGTTGGCCTCCACTCACAGCCCTATCTTCTACAAAAGGTCTTACTTCGCCATTTCTTCACCAGAACTTCATTTTAGCTGCTGTTTCTTCCACAAATGGAGATCTTCCTTGCTGAGAAGCTCACAGATTGGATAGCCACTTTAGACGACACAGAGAAGGTGAATTTATGAGGTTTTAACATAAACGTGCTTTTTTCGTTGAGCTGCACTCCTCTTTATTTTCCGTTCCTTCATGCCGCGGCCCAATGTTGGGACCCAATTACACATGTATTTCGGTTCAAAACACAGGAACTATGCCCAACTTTTGAAGAGTTTTAAGCATTGCTAGAATCCTAACGCGATGAGGAAATCATGCCTTAACCCTGTTTTGGCCATGCCCAAGCTTTGGGATGAATTTCTGGGCTTACATTGCACGAAGCTTGATCTTTGGCTCATGACGGGGAGCTTTTCATACTTAATTTCAGCACTAATCATCTCTGTAACCTCTCTCATTTATTGGCTTTTCATTTTGCTTTGAAAGTGGTTTCAAGTCATTTGTTTGCCTAAGTGTGAAATTGAGGTTTCATACTTAATGGTTTAATCCTTTAGGAGGTTCATTACCAACGGTATGATGCTTCTTTCATACCCAAAGCAACTTGCGTTTTGAGCCCTTTTTCCATTAGAGGACTTTAATTCACCTTTTGGACTTAATTGGATTAAAGAATGGTTGGTAAGTTAAAATGAGTAACTAACAACTTGGGACTAAAAGATGAGCAAGATAATAACTTGTGTGTTATGTATTCAATCAGACGTTAATTGAACACATGAAAAATTGGGACATTTCATACTCAAAGTGATGAAATGTGTCAAGTTTCCTAGGTCTCCATTGCCCTTGATCATGCATGATAGGGTGATGGTTTTTGTGTGTCTTGTATTGCATTTATTGAGCTTGCACATCTTGAATCACAAACCATCATGCAATGAAATTGCTTGAGTTGGTGGTTTGTGACTTAAGTTCAGAACTCCTTGGATTTGTTCGTAAAAAGGAGGGGTGAGTTGTGCAAACAATTTGTGAGAATACCCTCTTTTTGCTCTATTTGTCCTTTGTTGCAACAAGATAAAACAGTGTATCAGTGGCCGGCAGGCCAATCTTCACGGCCGATAGGTGGCTGGCAGAGCACCATTGATGGCCGGAAAGCTTTACCAGTGGCTGGCTGGCCACTGATACAAACCTCAGCAGAATGTTGGTAAGGTGGAGCAAAATGGTTCTGGAAATGTTCAACTCTGCAAACAGAGGCTTTTAGGAGCAAAACGGAGGCATTTTCGGTTGGAGATCGAGCATGCACATACACATCTTCCATTTCCCGAGGCAGAGTAGTGGCAAAGTAGTTAAATACTTTAATTACTTAGCTTACTTGCATTTGTGTAATTTAATTAGCTTACTAGTTAGTTGGTTCAAAGTGTTGTAATAATTAGTTTAGCTATTTATTTCATTTGGTTTGTAATAGTTAACTTAATTAGTTTAGCCTAATTAGCTTAACTTAGCTTTACTTATTCGGACTCTCCTTCGTGAGAGCAAAATGTTGTAATAATGTGTATGTCTTCCAACCCCATGTCTTTCTCTATTTTATTTAACCGCTTTTGATGGTTAGTTTAGGAGCATCATGTTTCAATTAGCATACCTTATGCTTGCATCCATTCATTTTGTATTGCATGCACCGAGGCTCGGTGCATCATTCAAACTGCATTGTCATTTCAATACTTTCTTTGAATACGTGTTTAAACGCATGCCATGAAATCGTTGCAAATGCCATATTAGTAGCCGAGCCTATTAATTGCATTCTTTGCATGTGTTGCATTAGCCATCTTGCATAGTTAGGAATCATGCATTTTTCTAACTCTTTTTGTTTATCTTAGCTTAGAGTACTAGGTAAGTTTTTAGTGCTTTAGCATACTTGCATGAGTGTAAGTGATTTCCATGACTAACATGCTTGCTATGAGGCTAAATGCTTACTTGATAAACTGCTTGAATGCCTGTGGATGAAGGCTTGTTGCTTGAATTGGAACGGTTCAACAAATGTACGTTTTAAGCCCACTATGTCTAGTGGAAAATTCACAACTTTAAGCCCACTTTGTTGACTGGCAAATTTGCAAACTTTAAGCCCACTTGAGGTGACAAATTCAAACCCTTTTCGCAAAACAAATATGGAATTGAATTGTTCCAATTTGAGTAAACTAGTCTATACTTGTATGCACTCATCACATAGTAATGCTAGCCTAATAACCGAAACAAGAGCATATAATTTTGATAAAAAATCATATCATGATTAGTAGAGGTCGATCTTTGATCGGGCAAGCGGGGGTGCTCAATTCATGACCTTCCCCTCTCGTACCTAAGTTCCCGAGCCGAGGCAACTTTGGTGATGACGAACACGTGGCCTTTGGCGCGAGTCATGGGTTTCCTAAATTTTTCCAAAATAAAATATTTTGGTAGCGACTCTGTATCTGGCAAAGCAATCCAATTTTGACATTTTTGATTCAAAATCGATTTTCTAAAAGATTTGCCGGATTTGGACTCTTTGGTGTTTATCAATTTCACATTGCACTTGTGATATTAGATTCAGAACCGCGGGAGTCCGAACTGTAGGGCTTTCTTTCAAACTTCCGAAAGGGGACGCGAAAAAGCCGAGCTACAGTTTCTGGTGACTTTACTGGGGACTTAGAGAACTTGACTCGAACGCATGATATGACATTTTATCTACACTTATATGTTTCTTTGCATTTGCATTGGTGCACCTAAGTCGCTGTGTTTGTCATCCGCTATTCCTGAACGGTTTGTCAGAGGCTTGCTTGGAAAAGCTTGCCAAAAGGCTGACCGGTTGCAGGCACTGCCACGATGGGAACACAACCCTTGGATCTGGACTACCGTTGTACTATTTGATCCTCCTTTCACTTCTCGGTATTAGGTGTGAGAGGTATATTAGGTAGTCTTGCTAAGGTACCCTTTTTGACCAATCGACCGAGTTGCATATTGAAAACCGCAGAGACTATTCCAAACTAGGATAGGTTGCTTACCTGAATGAAGGATTGTGTGAAACACTTTGTTTTGAATAGTGAACCCTAGTTCCTAACGAAACTAGGACAAGGAAACCCTACCCCATCATAGGAGTGTTTTGGCTCTTACTTAACTTGTATGTGCTTTTAGAGTGAAACTCTACAAGAATGTACGTATCGGTTGCAAGTTTAGTATCAGATTTGAGGGTAGAAATCAGTGTTGAGTGCAATTCTATAGCTTATGATTGCAACTGTGTCTTGTTCACATTTGAGCTGAGGTGCTATGCGGTTTCTGATTTTTCACTTTCTTTTTGCTTTATTTCTTTTTGAAAGGTAATTTCTCACAATTGCTTCGGACAGTCCTGTTACCCCCTAAGAACTCTGGACCCGTGTAAGGAGACTTTACAGATCCAGGGATCTTGTTAGGGGACAACCAGTGTTTGCTTCACTCCCACTAGTTACGAGACGGAGGAGGGTTAGGCATAATTCATCAGTCCAGCAGTCACCTTTTACTTCACCTGCGCCCAGTCAGGCTCAGTCTTCTACTTCCACTCTAGGAAGAGATTATTCGCCTGTTCCGACGGCTCAATATCCCCCAGTTAGCATGGAAGACTTGCTTCGTCATCTCCAGTAAACCATTGAAACCATGCAGCAAGATGCTGCCTGCCAAACTGAAGTTACAGCCCATCAAGTTGAGGTGATAAATAGGCTCCAGCAATAGCAACCACAACAAGAAGCAGCTTCTGCTTCCCACGCTCCTCCAGTGGGTATTCCAGCACTAGGAATCACTACTAATGTCCAAGAGAATCTGGGCATTCCGGTAAACCCGATCCCACCGTAGGCCTCCAAGGCACCAGTGTATCAAACTGAAGCGCCATTTGAATTCGAGGTTGACCCTATTACACTAAAAGTGAACAAGCTGGAGAAGCTTTCAAGCAAGCACAGGGCGTGAACTCAATCCTTGACATCGAGGATGGATATACTGACTCTGCAGTAACTCTGCTAGACAGATTCAAGATGCCACACATAGACCGGCTCGATGGCTCTCGGGATACCATGGTCTATCTGCGGTTATTCTTAGACATCCTACGGCCAATGGGCCTCACTAGACTTCAAAAGTTGTTGTTTTTCGACTAGACCTTGTCAGGGACAGTGGCTATCTGGTATGCAAAGCTGGAATACTCTGTGAAACGAAGTTGGGAGGAAATGGCTGAGGCCTTCATCGCACAGTACTCCTACAATACCCAGATCGAGATCACAACCCGTGATCTTGAAGCAACTCGTTAGGAGCCCAAGGAAGGCTTCTCGGACTTTGTAACAAGATAGAGGGCCAAAGCTTCGATGATGACTACCAAGCCATCCGAGAAGGACCAAATCAGGATGATGGTCCACAATCTGTAAGGAAAATTATTGCAGAAAATGATCGTCTTGCCATTGTTCACATTCACTGAGCTCCATGAGATAGGGGTTCAGATTGAAGATGCAATAAAGCAGGGGTTGATAACCGATGAGAATGAGCAGCCCAAGAGGCCTTTTACACGCAGTTTCAATACAACCACAAGTGGAAGCACAACTGTGCGGCCATCTGATGTGAATGCCGTCACCATTACAGCCAAGACCGCCAACCCTTTTGCCAGTACAAATCCACAAACCTCAAATAACCAGGCCCGATCTCAAAGGGTCTTTACCCCACTATATATGCCTTTATCCCAAGCCCTGAGGGTGCTGATTAAAAAAGGGCACCTTAAGCCGTTAGAACAACGCCCACTACCCGATCCTCTCCCACCTAAACACAACCCAACCAAATACTATGCTTTTCACCAGCAGCACGGTCACGACACCAACTAATGCTACAGGCTGCGTCATGAGATTCAAGACCTTATTGACAACAAGGTGATAGCACCACCCCAAAAGCCAAATGTAACCACCAACCCTCTTCCAGCCCACAACCAAGTTCCTCCACCCCGAAACCTAAATCTAATACATACACTAGCCATCCTATATGACCCCAGTGTATACATTACCCCTTCCTACCTACCCAAACCGGCCGTGTTCATCCCTAAAAGCACGGACTTGTGCATGATGCACACTTCCATTCTATAACTTGAACCCGTGGTGGTAACAATGGCAGAAGAAGGACAGTTGGCCTTGGGGGAGAATGTTAGTCCATTACTTGAAAGCTCTGCGGATTTATCTGAGAGGGTGTATGACCCGTGTTGTTACATTGTGCCAGTGGATCAAGCCAAACCTGAAGTGGTATTGCCGACAACAGCGGAGGTTAATGTAGTTTGAGAGGATGGTCTAAGCCAAGGTCTGGATGATCTAGCAGAGTTGGAAGAAGACTTAGACAATCTGCAGTTCTACGACGAACAAGATCAGGGGGACGTGCAGATTGACTGGTTTGATCTGAATGGGTCAACAGACAACTCTGGGTGGTTTAGTGACGAGCCTGACAAAGAGGAGGAAATTGAACCAAAACCTGAAGAATAGGGAACAAGAACAGCTGCAGTGGCTGGAATGGCTGAAGAAAAGAGGAAATTGCCAGACAGCGCTGATATCAAGAATTTAGCTCAAGAACTGGGCGCCTTGAGTACCGCTGATACAGAGCAAGAAGCCGCGTTGAAGTGGTTTGAAAAAGAAAGGGATCAAAACCAATAAGAAACTGGAACAGCTCAACACCCTGCAAGGGATATTTCTGGTGAAAGAATGATTAGCTCAGAGCCAGACAATTGTTTGTCGGCTGCCGGAGGTGCATGGCAGGAGGATAATGATCTGCTTTTGGCTCACACCAATGAAGATTGGGGTGAAAACTTGCCAGACAACACTTGGTACTCTGAAGAGGTTGATCACATGACGAGAAGTGGACAGTATTTCAAACCCCCACATTTGGATCAAGCTAAAGCCTCCGGGAAAGATAGAGAGGTAGAGAAATAGGGAAAAAAGTAGTTGAAAGAAGAAGCAGTGCTGAAACAGCTGAAGAACATCCAGGCCGATATTTCAATCTGGGGTCTACTTATGGCCTCTAGGGTGCATCGACAGGCTGTGCTATTAGCAATGGATAGGGCCAAATTGTCCATTGATACGACTCCTGAACAGCTTGTGGGGCTGGTCTTCCCCGGAGGCGCTGCGCCAACTTTAACCTTCTCAGACAAGAAACTGTTGCTAGAAGGCTCAGCACACAACAAACCTCTATACATATCTGTTGAGTGCAGAGAAAAATAGGTGCCTGTGGTATTGGTCGATACAGGGTCAGCTATCAACGTCTGCCTATCTCGTACAACGTATGCCATCGGCCTAAAACCAGTAGATTTTGTGCCTACTACCCAGGTGTTTCGGGCGTACGACAATACAAGCAGAGAGGTTATGGGCACAATACAGATCAGAGTTCAAATGGGCCTAGCTCAACAGGACATTGAGTTCTATGTCCTGGATGTGTCAGCGACTTTCAATCTATTACTAGGAAGGCCATGGCTGCACCAAGTAAAAGCTGTCTCATCTACCTTCCACTAAATGCTGAAATACCCTCATGAAAAAATGGATGGCTATTGTGTTCGGGAATTCATCCATACATCCTCTGCCAGAGGTAACTACACCTGTGATGGAAATTGTTCATGGCGAGGAGGATGTTTTTCTCTCTGGATTTACCCTAACTGAGGCCCGGGCAGTGCAAACTATCTTGGCAGTTGATGAGGGCTTGTATGTTAGTGCCCAATTAATTTACTTTATGAACAAGCTTCAACATATGCCAGGAATAGGGTCAGAAAGAAGTGGCCGGAAGGGAGTCGCATCACTGGCCGATGTACCACATAACTCGCATGCCTTTGGTCTTGGTTGTACGCCTACCAAAGAGGATTGGGTTAGGAAAGGGAAAGAGATGGCTCGCAGAGCCAGAGCTAAGCAGACCAGGAAGTGCTATGAGCTTGTGCACAGACCAATCCGGGGAACTCTGAATGGTAATTTTGTTCGGGAGGGTGAAGACTTCCCATTTTGTGGTTTCCCCAAACCCTAGTTCAACTCTGAGAAGCAGCGGGTTCCTAGCTTTGAGATTTTCTTTGACTTGCAACTGCACGATAGTGATACAGAGGAAAGGGCTGAGCCAATTACTGCTGAAGCTGAACGGAGTACAGAAAGTGATTCCGACAGCAACGAGCTTGAAGTAGGAGCAACACTGGCATGTCTCTTTTTGGATCCTCCAATTGACTTAGAGAGCTTGGGGGATAACCTAACCGTTTCCTTGATCGGGGACCAACCGGATGTGAACCCTTCTAGCAGTATTTTGGATGCGTCTAACGCACCATCTCTCGTTTGGCAGCTAAAGGAAGGCTACCTGTCTAGCAGTTCTGAGTTGGGTAGTGAACCAAAATCTGATTCCACAGAGTCTGTGGAGTCGAAATCAAATTTCGGTGTTTCTGAGTCTAGGTCCGGTATTCTTGGGGTTGATAGCCCAGATGCCAAGGTTTTGTCCAGGTCGCCCTTTTCTTTTTCCTTTGAGTCAGTTGTTACCAAAGAACTAGATGAGCTTGACCTTGTGAATGAGAATGCCAATGCAGATTCTGAGTATTTCTCTGTGCCTCTTGTTTATTGCATTGATAAAGATTTTCAGACTTTTAATGAAAACGATGAGGAAGGAATTCCGCTAGTTTTGAAAATTTTGATTAATCGAGAGGATGAGAGGTTTGCAAAACCCTTTGCTGATGAAATCATTGCTTTTAATGTGGGTATTGAGAAGGATTCGCGTCTGGTCCAGATTGGGTCCACGTTGTCTTCGGAGGAGTGCGAGCACTTAGTCGCTTTATTGAAATATTTCAAAGATGTTTTTGCACGGTCTTAAGAAGACATGCCTGGAATCGATCCTGAAATTGTACAACATTGGATCCCTCTTGACCCCGAGGCCCAACCCATCAACCAAAAGTTACGGAGAATACGCTCAGATTGGGCTTTGAAGATTAAGGAAGAGGTCACTAAGCAGATAGACGCAGGGTTCTTGCTAGTATCCGAGTATCCAACTTGGTTGGCCAATATCGTCCCGGTGCCGAAGAAAGATGGTAGAATTCCGGTGTGTGTGGATTTCAGAGATCTTAACAGAGCCAGTCCGAAGGACGACTTTCCTCTACCATACATCGATGAATTGGTGGATTTCACCGCGGACCATGCATTACTCTCCTTCATAGATGGATTTTCTGGGTATAACCAGATTCTGATGGCGCCCGAGGACAGAAAGAAAACTACCTTCACTACGCCGTGGGGAACCTACTGTTACAGGGTGATGCCGTTTGGGCTGAAAAATGTCGGGGCTACCTATCAAAGGGCTGCAACCACTATTCTGCATAATATGATCCATAAAGAGGTCGAGGTGTACATGGACGACATGATTATCGAGTCCAAGGAAAGAGAGGGCCACTACACCGCCTTGAAGAGGTTCTTTCAACAGATTAGAGAATACAGACTGAGGTTGAATCCACAGAAGTGTACTTTCAGCATAACAGTAGGGAAAATGCTGGGTTTCTTGATCACACTGTAATAACCCTGTCCTGTACTATGTTAATCAATCATGATTATGTTTGTAATTATTTGCTTAATTTAAATTTGGGTGTTAATTGCATGATTATATGTGATTTTGGCTTTGTATCTGTTCACCGTAGGAAAATCTGTTAAAATCTATGCTTTGAACTGAAAATTGAAGGCCTTATCGGCCACAGAAACCGAAATTGACTACGCCATTGTGATTAGCGTAATTTTTAAAACCTACGGTGAAATTTAATTGAAAATTTATTCGGATCAAAATAATTAGATTCAAAACGATTAATTAAGCACCATTATTTGGCCTAATCAAATTTGATTAGGAAAGCTTATATAAAGGGCCTTATTACACTTAATTCCTTCTCTTGAATTCATTTTGACTGAGATTGCACTCTAGAGAGAGAGAAAGTGCCGAATTTAGAGAGAGAGGGAGCTCAAGATAGAGAATTAATCAAGGGCTTGGTGATCTTGAAGATTAACTCAAGGATTAGCTATAGTTTGAAGGATTGGATCTCCTAGGTGAGTAAATTCATGAGTTGAGTTTGTAATTATATGAATTCAAAGACAATATGTAACCAAGAGCAAGAATTAAGTTGTAATTGATGAAATTGAAGTCAATATACACATGCATGTAAGAAATTGCCATGAATTTGCATATTTGAGCATGAAACATGTAGCTCATGTTGATTTGAGAGTCATACTCTACATGCATGTAAGAATTTCCATGGTATGGAACTCAATTCAAAAGATTCATGTTACAATTAGAAGTTGATTATGAGAACATGAAGAATATCACACCAAATCATACATGCAAGCATGGTTTTATTGAGCTTCATGAGAATAAGCATCACTTGTGTCATTTGAAATGGTATTGGGGTCAATATTACACATGCATGTATAATTCATGAAGTTATGGAGTTTGGTTATATGAATAATGAAGTTTAATTATGAAGCTAAGTGTTTTGTTGAAGTAATTTGAGAATTGGATCATGATTTAAGCTTGATTTTGAACAATTGGCCTCATATTGCTTATGTACTCATGATATATAATGTGTTCCCACATTTTTGAACCAAGAACATGAGTTTTGGGCCTTTGAATGTTGAGTTTGAACTCCAAGAACAATTCTGGAAATTCCAGAATTTGGTGTGTCCGCTCGAGCGGGGGAAGGGCCGCTCGAGCGTAAAATGTGAGTTCCCAGAACTTTTGCAGACTTTGATGTCCGCTCAAGTGGGGAGAGTCACGCTCGAGCGTCAGTCATATATGTCTACTCTCAGCTCGAGTGTTCGAATTCACGCTCGAGCGTAAAAGTGAGGCAACCAATACTTTTGCAGGCAAAAGGGGTCCACTCGAGCGGCCAAAGCCACACTCGAGCGGGGAGCCCTATTTCAGAAATTTTGTGAAGTGAATTTATGTTTCAATTTTCGTTCATTTCCATTTCTAAGCACTCTTAGGCATACATTAAACATTGTAAGTGAGTTAAAAGGATAAGAAAGAAGCCTAAGAGGGATGCATGAATTAAGAACGGATTGAATTGTTTGTGACCCATTATGTTCATGAAATGTGTAGGGTCAAGCACGAGGGCAAATCCACCGACAGATCACTGTGAGCAATATCTTAGTAAAGATATTTTGAAGTATGTTATTTGTCCAATCGCTTATTTCCATATAAGTCTTATAAGTTTGTTAATTTGAATTGTGGACAAATGTTTGACATGCATGAATGATTGGGCCAGAGGCCGTATGACATGAATGATTGGGCCAAAGGCCGTTTGACATAAATGAATGGGCCGAAGGCCGTTTGACATGAACTAATGAATGAATGAATGGGCCGAAGACCGTTTGACATAAATGAATGAATGAATGGGCCGAAGGCCGACATGAATGAATGAATGAATGGGCCGAAGGCTGTTTGACATGAATAAATGATTGGGCCGAAGGCCGTTTGATACGAATGAATGGGCCGAAGGCCGTTTGACAAGAATGATTGGGCCAGAGGTCGTCGGACACGAATGAATTCGGCTCGAGGCCGTTTGTTAAGAACAAAGTGGGCCAGAGGCCGTTTGATACGTTCGGGCTTGAAATCGCCTATTGTACTAAATGGAATTCTAAATGGGCCCAAGGCCGTTTGATATATGTGAACCTCCTTTGTGTACCTTCTTTATTTGATATTATTCACTGGGCTTTCGCTCTCACTCATTCATGTGCATATAGGTGAGCAAAGAGATGTCCAAACCCAGCCCCGGTGAAGTGTGAGAGAGGTCAAGTTTTGAAGAGTCAGCCTTAGCGTCTCACACACTAGATTCATTTTTTCCCTTTTGTTCTTTCGTTATATTATATGTTGGCGAAAACATTGAATTACCTTTGTATATAAGTTTTGGCTTGGCTGACTAAGTTTTGAATGATCCTGTGTGTGTATAACACTTTAAGTTGATTTCCTTTTTGGAGTGAGTTATTAATGAATGCAGAGATGGGTTATTTGATGTGCCATGTAAGCACAGCTCTATGGACAATTTGTAAGTTTGCTTTCGTTTGGCCCCTTAACTCTGATGGAATACCTTTTGTTTGGTTTGAGGCCGCATGTAATCCCTTGATTACTGGCCGGTTATGACCTTAACCCATAGGGGCGGGTTCGGGTCATGACACACACAGAGGGGCATCGAGGTAGATCCTTCCAAAATCAAGGTCATCCTAGAAATGCCACCACCAAGGATTGAAAAGGAGATGCGAGGCTTTCTGGGTAAAGTGCAATTCATAGGACGGTTTATTTTTAAACTAACCTTGACTTGTGAACCATTTTTTGGTCTCTTGAAAAAAGGAAAGAAATTTCGATGGGATGATTGGTGTCAATTAACTTTTGAGCAGATCAAGCAGTACCTTCAGAATCTGCTTGTGTTGTCGCCGCCAGAGCCGGGGAAGCCCTTGATTTTGTATCTGTCAGTAATGGAGACAACGATGGGATGCATACTTGCTCAGGAATTTGAGGATGGGGTGGAGAAAGCCATATACTATTTCAGTAAGAAAATGTTGGATTATGAGACCCGCTACACCCCGTTGGAGAAAGCTTGCTTAGCCTTGGTATGGGCTACCAGGAAGTTAAGGCACTACTTGTTAGCTCACTCCGTAATTATGGTTTCAAGATTAGATCCCATCAAATATCTCTTTGAGAAACCAGCGCTTACGGGTAGGCTAGCCCGTTGGTTGCTTCTTCTCTTTGAATTTGATCTAAAGCATGTCAATCGCAAGTCGGTCAAGAGGAGAGTTGTAGCGGAGTTCCTGGCAAATCACCCAGTGGAAGGGGATAAAGCGATAGAATACCTGTTCCCAGATGAAGCTATTCTGCAAGTCGAGGAAGAGATTTGGACAATGTACTTTGACAGAGCGTCTAACCAATACGGTTATGGGATAGGGGTGTTGCTGATAGCACCCGACAATTCCCATATACCCTTAGCCTTCAGACTCCGGTTCAAGGTATCTAATAACGAAGCAGAATATGAGGCGTGTATCGCTGGTTTGGAAGCCATCCTGGAACTAGGGGCAAAAAGGTTGGACATCATTGGGGACTTGAACCTAGTTGTGTCTCAAGAAAAAGGAAACTGGAAGGTCAAAGAAGAAAAGATGAAAATCTATCACCAGACCTTGGATGTTTTGATTCCTAGGTTTAAGAAGTTGACTTTCACGCATCTACTAAGAGAGAACAATAGGTTCGCTGACGCCTTATCAACTCTATCATCTATGATAGACATCCCACTTGGAGTCCAGATGTGTCCGATCATCATTGATCAAAGGTATATGCTGGCCTACGAGACTATCGCCACAATAGATGAAGTGCAAGATCAAAACCCTTGGTACTATGATATCTGGAACTTCTTAGAAAATGAGGTTTATCCACCAGGAGCAAATACCAAAGACAAAAGGGAAATACAACGGATGGCCATTCAATTTATCATCTACAGAGGTAAACTGTACAAGAGAGGTCATCTGGGAATGCACAAGTTGTGTGTCGAAGCAGAGGAATCAAAGCGTCTAATGGAGGCCATCTATGGGGGAGTGTGTGGAGCGCACATGAACGGAGTAATGTTAGCCTGGAAGATTCTCAGGCAAGGTTACTACTGGTCTACTATGGAGGAGGATTGTATTGGTTTTGTTGGGCGATGCCACAAATGCTAAATTCATGCTAATCGCATGAATATCCCGCCGTCAAAGCTGTACAACATGACTTCACCATGGCCTTTATCAGTCTGGGGAATCGACGTTATCGGTGCAGTCACACCAAAAGGGTCGAATGGGCATGAATATATTGTGGTGGCAATTGATTACTTCACAAAGTGGGTTGAAGCTCAGTTCTATGCAGTGTTAAAAGCAACGCATGTGGCTAAGTTCATCTAAAATAACATCATTTGCCTATATGGAGTCCCAAATGAGATCATTTCAGATAATGGCTCCCATTTCAAGAAAGAAATGATCAACTTGTTGGAGAAGTGCAACGTGGCTTTCCATAAGTCATCTACATACCGGCCGCAAACTAATGGAGCTGTTGAGGCTGCCAACAAGAACATCAAGCATATTTTGCAGAAAATGGTTGAAACCTACAGGGATTGGCCAAACAAATTACTATTCACACTCTGGAGCTATAGAACTTCAATCTGGACGTCTAATGGGGCAACTCCTTACTCTCTTGTCTATGGGATGGAAGCTGTTCTGCCAATCGAAATAGAAGTCCCATCACTACTGGTTATGGCTGAATGTCAGATAGCAGAGGCGGACTGGCAATAGAGAAGATTCGAAAAGCTGACGTTGTTTGATGAAAGAAGGCTGAAAGCATTGTACCATGTTCAGGGTTATCAACGTAGGATTGCCAGGACTTTTAACAAGAAGGTTAAGTCCAGGAATCTCAAAGAAGGGGATTTGGTGCTGAAAGACAACCGAGCTCCCATCCATGACCCTAGGGGCAAGTTCAGACCCAATTGGACTAGTCCTTACATCATCAAAACTGTCTAGTCAGGTGGAGCTGTTATTCTCATAGACTTGGATGGCCTAGCATTTTCCAAACCGATCAACATGGACAAGTTGAGGAAATACTATCCCTGAGAGGCTCACTAGGTCGAAAACCCAGAAGGACAACCTTGGAAAAAGTTAGAGCACGAAAAATTAGAAATAAAGAAAAACTGAGCTCGCAAGGTTGAAAACCCTAAAGGGCGGCCTTGGCAAAAGTTAGAGCGCAAAAGGAGAGTGTTAATACTCGAGTGAACCTGAACTGAACTACATAAGGCCTGATTCCCATCTTCAGGATACGTAGGCAACTTCATCCTGAAGTTCGGCTGTAAACACCTCCAACTCAACTGTCCTGTCCATGTGTTTGATCAGGTCATCTTTGTTTGTTCTTTATCTGAATGTTCGGTTATGATCTTTTCTGAGAACTGGTTACAGTGCTGAGCAGTGTTATTCAGTCAAGGGGCAATTTGTGATCTTCGGATTCGGGGTTGTACATCTCAAGGATAGATTCTGTGCGTGTCAAGTGATGATTCTTATCGAAAATGGTTTTGAAAAGTTTTGATAAAAGTTGATTTTTGCTCAAATTTTACCTTTTAAAACTTAGACCATTTTTGGACCAAAAGGAAAATTTTCAGTACTCACAACTTTAATTTCATTTATTTCAATACAAACTTCTCCAATTCTCGATACAAATCAAAGTTGCTTTTATTACATTCATAAAATTTGAAAAGAAAGATCAAAGCAATAAACTAGGAGCATAGATGAGTTCGGTGCTCCTGCGTTCCCCGCTCGTGCTCGTGGAAGCTTCTAATGCCAAAGTGGGCCCGGTTTGTGCCTTATCTTCGAGCCAGGTCAGGCACTCTCTAGAAAGGGTGCAACTGAGACTAGTGGCAGGAGCCAAAAGCTCTCTCGTCCTCCAAGCAGTGAGATACGTAGCTAAATGTGAACCTCGAATGGGGAATGAAACCGGGTACTCTACCCCCTTCTCTAGGCAAGTCTGATCGTGGCCAAACTGACGTTTGAACCAGAATGGAAAGTTGAATACATAGTGTGTCAGGTCAATCAGCTATATGCCAGGTTGCCGAGTCATGCTGTAGCTCATTTCGGTCACATTAAGCCAGAGGCAACGCCAAGCAATGTTAGCAGCAGACTTGTTACACATCCAGTGGCACCACCATCCTTCATTCGGGAAATCCACTAGCTGTTGGCGGAAAAGGTATGCTCGGGCTGAGTATGTAGGGCAAGAGTCCACTACCTTCAGCTTATCCATTCGCTACACCTAGGGAAGGATGAAAGAAAAGAGAGATTAAAGAATAGAGAGATGTATGTTGAGAGAAAAGTGAGAAAAAGGCTTTGAGAGAAAAAGAAAAGAAAAAAAGAAAAAACAGAGCTTGAGTGCCGAGAGATATGAGAAACACATATTAGAAAGGGTGGGAAACATTACCTAAAGAAATAGTGGACTTCCTGCGAATTTGCTTGTCTCTCACCGATGGAAGGCGTCTAAGCCCATCAAAGTCTCGGCCAGCACCAAGCCAATGCATTAGGCCTTGCGCCACTTCAATTAGCTGAATGCTAGACCCTCTGAAACTAGGGGTAAGAAGGAAATGAGCCAACATGCATAAGCAAATGGCGTGTTGCTGAAAACCCCGCCAAAGAAGGTCGCCTCGGTCACCGACTTCAAAAAATCGATGGATTAGGCCGAGAATATCTAGCTCTCTATTGTGAACTAAGGATCGAGCTTCATGAAGAGTGAGCCCACACATCTGTCCCAAAGCTTGGATGTGGCCAAAACGGGGCTGAGGAATGATTTCCTCATCGCGCCAGGATTTCATTAGCACTTGAAATTCTTTAATTGTCGGGCATATCTCTTGTCCTCCGAAGCTAAAGACATGTGCAATCGGGTTCCAGCATCTAGCCACGGCATGAAAGAACAGAAAGCAAAGCGAAGAACGGCTCAGCGAGAAAAGTGCATTTATGCCGAAACCCTAGAAATTCACCTTTTCCGAGCCATCCAAAGTCGCAATCCAATTCGAGAGTTTTTCGGTGAAAAATGGCTCCATTTGTGAAGAGTTTGTAGCTGAAATGAAGATATCACGAAGCTCAACCTTTTGTAGAATATAAGGCAGTGAATGGAAGCTAGGTGTCAACAATCTGGACGTCTTTCACACTGATGGCCGGCAGATGGCCGGTAGGTAGCCGGCAAGAGACATTGATGGCCGGCAAGCCATCTCTCATGGTCGGCATGTGGCCGACAACCCTTGTTTGTGGCCGGTAGTCTTTCACTTTGACCTGCTGTCCATCTTTGTGTTGAACAGTGCTGGAAGCATGTGTTTTGTTCTGCTTTGAGTCTGTTTTAAGGTCTTGTTTTGAGTCCTTTCGGCTTTAGCAAGTTTGTTATTTTTGTATGTCAGTTGTTGTTGCATTATTTTGTTTATCGAGTTGTTGTCGTTTTGTTTATCAAGTTGTTGTTGTATTGTTTTATCGAGTTTGAATGTTGTATTTCACATTTCAGTTATTGGTCGGTTCATTACCCGATTAAGTTTTGTTTTAGTCAAGAATGTTAGCTAGGCCAATTCGATTCCATGTCCATTTCATGTAACGTGGTGCTCATGATACAAAATGCAATACTTTTTCATAAAAACTATTTTCATTCCGATCATGGTTGTCTTTGCAAAAAAAGGAGTACAAGTTTTTAAAGCAAATAAAACCTATCTAAAGCTATGCACAGTGCTATAAACAAAAAAGAAACTAAGGAAAAATACAAAAATCAGCGCTGGTCGCCTCATGCTCTAGAGGCCTTCTTTATTCTCTTCCTCGGAGGAGAGGACTCTGGGGCACTCTCTCCGTTAGCACCGCTATCTGAATCTCCCTCTGAACCAGAGTTTGAGCCGATGCCATCTTCGCTCTCTACTCCAGAGCTCACCTCGGCATCGTCTCCACTCCCAAAACCTGAGCCAACATCATCACCTCCACTCTCAGATGACTTTGAATGCTGTCTCGTTGTCTTCTCAGAGTCGCTCGTCTCGGCATCATCATCACTCAGAATGGACTCTGAAGGGCCGCTCCCGTCTCGGGTGCCTCTAGCTCTTCCTCGACCACGTGCTGGAGCCTGTCTCTTTCTTCTCTCTGCTATTGGAGGAGGTACTGCTGGTGCAGGTGCTGCAGCTGCCACTGGTGCCATTGGCATGGGTGGGATCTAAAAAGACAACTGTCACATATCAGTTATAGCATGTGTATCAGATGCAAGCAGAATGTGTGTATGCAGAAATTAGATACAGTGTATGAATACAGTGTATGAATGCAGTGTGTGATTGCAATGTGTCAGATGCAGTTTCAGTTGGAATGTCAATGTCAGTGTGTCAGTGGAATTTGATGCCTGAAGTGCAAACTGAAGAACTTACTGGGATACCGTGGAGGTCGAGCAATGTCTCCCTTCTCTGTACCATCCCTATCAGCGAGGCTATTAGCTC
This sequence comes from Camellia japonica, assembly GCA_030407325.1. Taxonomy (NCBI): domain Eukaryota; kingdom Viridiplantae; phylum Streptophyta; class Magnoliopsida; order Ericales; family Theaceae; genus Camellia; species Camellia japonica. The sequence continues at coordinate 35,303,942 of JAPPVO010000014.1, forward strand.
GAGGGCGCCTCATGTGTACTCGATCGGTGCTTGCAAATGTATTTGAATGATTAGTATCTGCCATAGATATATCTGAAATGAAATATGGAGTGCAAGTGCTAAAGTGTGGTTCATACCGGAGTCGGGCCTCGGACCCCGACAAGCTCATGACCAGCCATTGCGGGCTCAATCGGGACCTGGTAGGCATCCTTGATGTGTCGCCAGCAAGTCAGCGTGGTGGGAAACTCTGGCCAATCAGCCCTCTGCCTCGCCCGGGAAGACCCTCTGTCACGGGCCCGACTTGCTCGGGTCACTCTAGCTCTCTCTTTCAAGGTAAGAGCTCTCGCATCCTCAGCTCCACGAACACCGGTCAGGGGGCGGCATCAGATGTGTATGGATGAAAGCTGCATAGTCGCCCTCCGCTCAGAAGTAGTCAGCGTCCAGGCCCACCATGAACTGGATGACCTCCTTAACAGATAGGCTATCTGTGGATCACATGGACTGTAGCGAAGCCATCCGGACGATCGGGTCGGGTAGGTCCATAATCTAGTGCAAGAAGCGCTCGCCCAAGAACCAGGCCCAGCAGACTGGGCCCTCAAGTAGAATGCGGTAACGAGAGGTGGCCCAGGCCCTGGCATACTAGTCCCGGACCCTTCTGGCATCAAGGCCCATAGCTGCCACATAATCTACAAATAGAGGTTGTACAGACGATTAGTCGATGTCAGTTGCTAAATATGAATCAGAACAGTGATAAAGCAAAAATGACTATGTTTTGACTTACCTCATGGGCAGCTGCTGTGTCGAAGTACTGCCTGAAGAATGTGAAAGGCTCACGGGTCCTATGGTGGAGCCTGCCGTCATATCTCCGTGAGTAGGGGACTGCCAATGGAAACTCCTCTACAAGCTCTGGGACAAGTGTCAGAAAATATGCGTATACCCATAGCTGTAGGGAAAATGTAATGATATGTGGTCAATACAGTACTGAGCAGATGCAGAAAGTACAAAGCAGAAAGCACAGTGTATGAACAGTGTCTAAACAGATACAGAAAGTACAAAGCAGAAAGCACATGTGTTGAAATAGATGTAAAATAGAAACTGTAAAGAAATTGTAAAATGCTAGGCGCGCCAGTAGCCTCCAATCAAGTCTCCCCGCAGATAGGAGGTAGAACTCATATATCCGTATAGTGTGGCGAGGCCGACTCCGCCCTAGTCGTAAAAATGAACCTGAGGAAAGGTCACCAGGGCACTCAGCAAATACAGGCCTACGGTGTTCCACCTGTTCGAAAACAAGGTGATACCGAAGACGAACATCATGAAGCCCCTAACATACTGCTCGATCTCCTCTATCGTCTCGGGCTTGGTCCCTCTGAATTGCTTAGCGAACCAAGTGTATCTGACTATCCCCGTCTGGTATATGGGTGGGTATGCCCCCATCAACTCAAACCAGACCGTCTCTCACTCCTCCATGTCTGTATCAAGAGAGATCGAATCACCCCTACCTCTAAGCCAGTGATCATAGCAAAGTCATAGGGAGTCATCGTCATCTCCCCTGTGGTGGAAAAATGGAAGCAGTTGGTGGTGTCCCACCACCTCTCCATAAGTGTTCCCAAGAGAGGACGACTCACGGTGACCCGCGTCAGGCCGGAGCAGAATAAGCCAAATCTAGTCTCCTCTATGATGTCACGAACTCCAGCGGGGAGCTAGTCCAACCAATCTCGGGCGGTCGTAACACCGTACCCTTGGAAGGCACGACCCTCGCCCTGTGGCAGAAAGCAGATCCAAAAGGCAAAGAACAGTCAAATAAAGGCAGTGCGTGAAATGCAGTCAGATAAAGGCAGTACATGAAATGCAGACAGAAAAAAAGGCAGTGCAGGAAATGCAAGTAAAGAGAGGCAAAAATGCATGAAAACAGTGTTCGTACCTCCGCGGCCATCACTGACAAGTGAGAAGCCTACTCCCTCAGTAGAAGGTCCGCCGGCGCACCGTGAGCGAACTCGGTAAAACGTCTGATGCCTCTAGAGGTGGGCAATATGTGTGTCTAAGGATGATATCTCTCTGGATCGAAAGGTCGTACCCTTAGCGGTAGCGGCTCTGGCTCGAACTCTGCCTCTGGGTCGGCCTTAAGGTCAGCTACCGGCTCCTCTACCTCGGGAACAGGTGGAACTACTGGTGGAATCTCGGGAGGAGCCCCGTCGTGAGGAATCTCGTTCACCATCTGGAAATGGGTGCAAAATAGGTGAAAAAGTGAAGAAAAAGGATAAACTTGAAAAAAGTCAAACCCTAGGAGAAATAAAATGGAGGAAAAAGTCAAAGCTGGGAAAAGTGCACAAAACTCGAGAGAAACTCGAGGGGAATAAGCCTAGAATGGTGGAAATGAGGAAAGAAGCACCGCAATCAAATTTCAATTGGTTCAAAGTGAAGGAAACAAAAAGGGTTTAGCAAATCAACTTCGCGTGGGGTGTTAGAAAACGCATAGAAGGCGCAAATCTAGAGAGAATGAGTGTCTAGAGAAAGAGGGGGAGAGATTTCGGACATAGGGTTATAAGGAAATGAGCCCTAGTTGCTCATATTTAAAGACCCAAGGCTAAATGACCAAAAAGCCCCGAATCTGCCATCGTTGGCCGGTAGGTGGCCAGCAAGGCCCATTGATGGCCAACAAGGCTAACCAGTGGCCGGCACCTAGTCGGCGGCCTTCCCTTGTGGCCGGCGGCTTCCCTTGGGGTCCTGATGATGTTTTGTGCCCTTGGTTTTCAAGAATTGAAGGGATTGTTCACTGTTTGGTTTAGATTGTCTCTATGGAAGTTCAAAACTGTGTTTTCAATGCGTGATGTTTGTCACTTGTCAACATGAACGAGGTGTAGCCTTTAAACATATTGTAACTTTTCTGAGAGGTGAATCGGAAGTTGCTAGTGAATTTATTTTTGTCAAATTATGCTTTGGTATCTTGCATAGAACATGCATTTCTTATTCGTTGTTGCATGGAACATGCATTTCATTTTGTGGCATAGAATATGCATTTCACATATGTTGTTGTAAGATGTGCATCTCACGGGAATTGCATGCGCGTCTTGCATTCGCTCTTGACTCATGCATGGAATATGCGTTCGTTTTGAATTATGCATAGAATGTGCATTCGCTCTTGAATCATTCATGGAATGTGCATTCGCTCTTGTATCTCGCATAGAATATTCTCCCGTTACGAATTATGCATAGAATATGATTATGCTTTTGTTTCTCGCATAGAACATGCCATTAACATTGTGTCTTGGTTGATTGTCTTGCATAGAACATGCATTCCTACTTTAACACACTTGTTAGGTTTCTTTCTTACAAATGTACGATATTGTATGTACGGTTCATTCAGAGGAGTTCCAGGTAAAATCATTCATGCCCTTCGGATCACATCCTTTTACTCTTCCTCTCGCGTAAGACGCGTTAGGATTGCAAATTGGTTAAAAACATTCGGGGTGCGTCCCGGTGTTCACACCACCCCTTCGGTTAAAAACATTCAAGTGCTTCCCGGTGTTCACACCACCCATTCGATTAAAAACATTCGGGTGCATCCCGGTGTTCACACCAACCCTTCGACTAAAAACATTCGAGTGCGTCCTAGTGTTCACACCACCCCTTCGGTTAAAAACATTCGGGTGCGTCCTGGTGTTCACACCACCCCTTCGGTTAAAAACATTCGAGTGCGTCCCAGTGTTCACACCACCCCTTCGGTTAAAAACATTCGGGTGCGTCCCGGTGTTCACACCACCCCTTCGGTTAAAAACATTCGGGGTGTCCCGGTGTTCACACCACCCTTCGGTTAAAAACATTCGGGTGCGTCCCTGTGTTCACACCACTCTTTCTCCTCTCACGTAAGACTCGTTAGGATCCCTTCGGTTAAAAACATTTAGGTGCTCCCAGTGTTCACACCCTCCCTTTCCTCCTTACGCGTGCAACGCGTTAGGATGTCGATTTAGACCTCGGATATTATGTCGCCCTTCATCTTTCCTATGCGTCGCGTAGTTAAGCTTGCATAATTTTCTTACATCCTTTTTGCATGAAATGTGGTTTGGCTCGTGATTCCCACGCGTGGCGTGCTTATTTATTTACTTCTTTTCATGATTGGAATTACTGTACCTTGTTTCAGTTTGTTTAAATATGGCATTTTTCTTTGCATTGCAGTTGCATTCAAATGTTCCATTACACAACCTCATTGCATAATCATAAGTTATGTTCTTGCTTCATGCATATCATTTGCATTTCGCCCCAGAACTACGTTGGTTTGATTACTTGCAAAGGGATACATAGGCAGCCTGCGGACGCAACCATTTTGTTTTTTGTCTTGATTGTTTGTCCAAGTCTTATGGCCTTGTCAAAATGGGTCGTCTCTGGGCTTTGACATTCACTCACGTCATTTCATGACTCCGAGTTCTGTCAAAGAGGAGGCAACTGTAGACACCCTATTTTTTACGGCCCTTTAAGACTTGGGTGTCCTTGCAGGTACATCCGATGATGAGTTTGTTTGCTTACCAAATGCTCAAAGTCCTCAGCGGAACGTTATAACTTCGAGCCTTTCAAACCCTACATCCTTTTTGTCTCATTTTTGGTCCATGCCTTGGTCTTTCCAGCCTGCAATCTCTAGTGGCCTGCTGGCCATCCCTGGAGGCTGCCGGCCATCATTTCTTGTCTGCTGGCCATTGATGTGCTTTGGCAGCCATCAATGATGCCTTGGCGGCCATCACTGATGGCCGACCGGCCATGTAATGACCCCAAAATGCGTATAAGAAGTCACCTTTATATAATTATGAGATGATGTGTTTTCCTTTAATTATATCTATTTGAATTGAAACATTATCTGTTGAGTTACGGATTTAAAATTGAAATTACCGACCTTTATGGGTTCAGAAATCACAATTGAGTACTTGGTTATGTTAATGGGAATTTTTAGAACTATTTGGGAAAATTAATTAGAAATCTAATTTGTCTGATTCGTTAATGTACGTTTGGGTGGTTAACTTGGTACTGTAAATTGAAGGCCTTAGAGGCTTCAGAAACCAGAACAGTGGACATATTTATGATCAGCACAATTTTTAGAGTTATCTGGGAAGTTTAATTGAAATTTGATTTTGTACGATTCATAAAAATGTGTTTGGCTACTCCTAGATTGTCATAAGTATTTTTATATATATCTATATATATTGATGTCTATGATGAGGAACTCAACATTTTGAGCCCAAAAATATCTAGAGAAAAGGGGGGAGACACGTAAGAAAGAGAAGGGAGAGAGTTTTGGAGAGAACTCAAAGAGAAGAGGGAAGAAATAGTAGAAATGAAAGAAGACATCAAAGAATTGGCTTGAATACATCATGATTATGCAAGAACAAGTGATGATAAGGGCTTAAGGTAAGACTCTCCATTTCAACACTTGAAGATCACAAGCTAAAGAATGAGTTCTTGGGTTATCTATAATTATATGTATGGGTTTGGTTCATTCAAGCAAGAAGATGATTAATTTTTATACATAGCATGAATTTATGTTACAACTTAACTTCTTGTAAGGATTTTATGGCTCTTAAAGAGGCTAGAGAGGATTCTACCATGTGAATGAGTTTTAAACCCCAAATCATGGTTACCTTATGCTTTTGTGTTCTAATTTGTAATCTTGTTCTTGTGATTGAGAAGAGTTGTATTTTGGAGTTATGAATTGGAATGGAAGCTAAGAATGTGAAATTTATCTTGTATTAAAGAGTTTTGGGCTTTGATTTACATGGAATTGAGGTTTGATTTTGAAAATGGGAAGTCCCAATTTTTCAGCCATTTTCGGACTGCAAACTGTCCAGGGCCGCACGTGCAGCACTGTTCCCCCGCACGTGCGGAGACAGCTCTGTCCAGCCAACTTTGAACAAGCATATCTTTTGCATCCGGACTCCGTTTCGAGTGATTCTTGAGCCTAAAATCAAGCCCCGGAAGTCTAGTTTCCAATGGCGGTGGTCTCATGCCCAAATTATAAATACAGAAATAGTAATGCCCAAATTAGTGACGACTGTTCACTTTCTGTCAACCAGTTTTGTACCATTTCTTCACCTAAACCATTTCCCATCGATTTCTCCTGTTTTCTGAGACATGGATTATAACTTATTAAAGAATAATGAGCTTGGTACCACCATGGCTAATTGATTGAATGATCAAAGAGAATAAGTAAAGGATCGAGTATAATCTCATATTATGTGTTGTGCAATGTACTTGTAGGTCGAGACGAGGACATCATCTCATTACTACCGGGAGCCGATCACTGTGAGTAATAGTACTATCAATGTACATCTAGTACTGTTAAGAATTATTGTTATTAACATTCTGTTCTCTGTGGGCAACTATGTTAACGTGTATGTTGATTGGATAATACTATAGTAGTGCATTTTACTTACCGTTAATAGCTATGGTTACTAACGCTCTGTTCTGTGTAAATGATTACATTAACATTTATATCGGTTGGGAATCAGTGTGAACTTATATAAATGCTGGAAGATTTGCATACGTTGGTATGACTTTGGAACTTTTCTGCTCTGTCATTAACGAATATTAACGCTCTGTTATCGACAAGCAAACTACGTCATTCTTAAGAAATAAATGGAACTTATGTTCATCCAGAAAGGATGGTATTTGTGCAAATCAAAGATTATTCGGTTGTATTATATATGAATCTAAGGTCATTCAGGACCTATAATATGAACACAAAGGTCGGCCACCGTTATATGACCCACGTTCTGATATGAATTATTCTGTCTCTATTGACCATACTGTCATGATACATGCGTCTTCTGTTACTAAATGTTATTGATACTCTGTTATCTGCAAAATAGCTATATTGATTCACAACGAATAAATGGAACTATGGTATCTCCGTATCTCTGGAATGTATTACCTTTTGCTAACAATTATCAACAACGTTCTGTTAAACTTATATTACCGATGGTAATTCATGTAAATAATGAGAAGAATGTATGTACTTTCTGTATGATGTTGAAGTTAATCTGTTCGGATGATTTCTAGTATGGAGCAAAGTGCTGTACGGAACTAAGTGCTACACTTTGGTGGGAGCCACCTCTAGAATCCGTACGAGCCACCTCTTGAGTCCATACATATATATTTCTGGGCCGGTAGGCCGTTCTGTTATTTCTGGGCCGATGGCCGTTCTGTTATTTCTGGGCCGATAGGCCGTTCTGATATTTCTGGGCCTATGGTCGTTCTGTATCTGTTAGGCCCATGGCCGTTCTGTACATTACTAGGCTTAAAGCCACTCTGTTAAGAAAACTGGACCCATGACTGTTCTGGAAGTAATAACAGAATGTAGTTAATCGTATGCCTTTGCAGTTATATGCTTTATTATTCAAGCTAAACATTACATTATTTATGTACTATTATTCACTGAGTTTCACTCATTCTGTATTTTGTCTGTTTCTGTAGGTAATCAACTAGGAGACCAATCCTAACCCTTAAGGCTCGTCTCTCTCTTGTCAACCTCGGTGTGTCCAGGCACTTAGCTGAAGCCGTGCATTTTGTAAAGTGTTGTTAGTTTTTTTGGCTTATGCTTTGGTTGTCCTTCATTAATATTTTTGTTATACGCCCAATTGTGGGGCTGAGTCGGAGTATATGTGTGTAAGTTTTCTGTATATTATTTACCTAATGTGATGTTGTGATCCTGGCATAATAGTGGTAGCTCAATGGAATAGATTTTTGTTATCAAGTGCTTCCGTTTAGGCCCCATATATTACGTATATCAGGTTACGTGTCCGTTTCTGAATAAGTCATGCCCGAAACTTTTAGGGGCGGGTTTGGGGCGTGACAGGCCACCAGTGTTTTCTGTAGATATTTTATGCCAGCTGTTTGCACAGATGTTTGCATCTGTCCACACGTGGAGGGTTGGATAACCTTGTATAGATTTCATGTTTTCTATATATGGGGACCCCCTCTCTCATGTTTAGGGGTTAGAAAATTTTAGACTCAAAAATTTTCCTCTCTCTCTCTACAAATACTCTACACTTTTGCCTACTTACACTACACTCTTGCACATACTTCCTTAACCAAAGTTGATCACCTTTAAGTTGAGGTTCCTTGAGGCCTTCTTGGAGCTCTTAAAGTTGGTTTTGGCTTGAATTGTTGCCTAGAATCATTCTTCTCTTTAAGAGATATAATACTACCTTTGTTAACTTGCTTTGAATACTTTTTTTTCTCTCTTTTCAAACAGTTTTTGGGCTATTTTTGAGTTGTAAAAAACTCTGTTTTTATGGGCTGAAATTAGTGTTTTAGGCTATTTAAGGTTAGGGGGTGGCTCACCTTTCTTGATTTCTTATTTAAAGCACCTTTGTTTCCCATTTTCAAACCATCTTTTTTTGGGTCTTTAAACACTGAATTTCAAAGTATTTTCAGTGGTGAAAATCATGTTTTGAAGTCCAAATTTGGAGAGGTTAGCCTCCCCTCCTTGTGTCTTGTTTGCTAGCCTAGTTGGTGCCATGCTTTAGCTTATTTTTCTAGCTTGTTATAGCTTGTTATAGCTTAATGCCAGCATGTTTTAGCCTCTGATTTAGGCTATTTTAACTCTGTTTTAGGTTGGTTGTTGCATTTGAGTCTTGTTTTGCATACTTGTAGTGTAATAGTCCTCATAAGTTTGGTGTTTTAGGCCATTAGACATCACTTGTTTGAGTTGATTGCATGTTTTTAGAGCTTTTCATACTTAATTTTATCACTAATCATCTTTGCAACCTCTCTCATTTCTTGGCTTTTCATTTTGCTTTGAAAGTGGTTTCAAGTCATTTGTTTGCCTAAGTGTGAAATTGAGGTTTCATACTTAATGGTTTAATCCTTTAGGGGGTTCATTACCAACGGTATGGTGCTTCTTTCATACCCGAAGCAACTTGTGTTTTGAGCCCTCTTTCCATTAGAGGACTTTAATTCACCTTTTGGACTTAATTGGATTAAAGAATGGTTGGTAAGTTAAAATAAGTAACTAACAACTTTGGACTAAAAGATGAGCAAGATAATAACTTGTGTGTTGTGTGTTCAATCAAACGTTAATTGAACACAAGGAAAATTGGGACATTTCATACTCAAAGTGATGAAATGTATCAAGTTTCCTAGGTCTCCATTGCTCTTGATCATGCATGATAGGGTGATGGTTTTTGTGTGTTTTGTGTTACATTTATTGAGCTTGCACATCTTGAATCACAAGCCATCATTCAATGAAATTGCTTGAGTTGGTGGTTTGTGACTTAAGTTCATAACTCCTTGGATTTGTTCATGAAAAGGAGGGGTGAGTTGTGCAAACAATCTATGAGAATACCCTCTTTTTGCTCTGTTTGTCCTCTGTTGCAGCAAGATGAACCACTGTATCAGTGGCCGGCAGGCCACTCTTCATAGCCGACAGAGCACCATTGATAGCTGGCAGGCCACTTCCATGGCCGGCATGTGGTCGGCAAGCTTTACCAGTGGCCGGCTGGCCACTGATGCAAACCTCAGTAGAGTGTTGGCAAGGTGGAGCAAAATGGTTCTGGAAATGTTCAACTCTGCAAATAGAGGCTTTCGGGAGCAAAACGGAGGCCTTTTCAGTTGGAGATCGAGCATGCACATACACATCTTCCATTTCCCGAGGCGAAGTAGTGGCAAAGTAGTTAAATACTTTAATTACTTAGCTTACTTGCATTTGTGTAATTTAATTAGCTTACTAGTTAGTTGGTTCAAAGTGTCGTAATAATTAGTTTAGCTATTTATTTCATTTGGTTGTAATAGTTAGCTTAATTTGTTTAGCCTAATTAGCTTAGCTTAGCTTTATTCATTTGGACTCTCCTTCGTGAGAGCAAAATGTTGTAATAATGTGTATGTCTTCTAACCCCACGTCTTTCTCCCTTTTATTTAACTGCTTTTGATGGTTAGTTTAGGAGCATCATGTTTCAATTAGCATACCTTATGCTTGCATCCATTCATTTTGTATTGCATGCACCGAGGCTTGACACATCATTCAAACTGCATTGTCATTTCAATACTTTCTTTGAATACGTGTTTAAATGCACGCTATGAAATCGTTGCAAATGCCATATTAGTAGCCGAGCCTATTAATTGCATTCTTTGCATGTGTTGCATTAGCCATTTTGCAAAGTTAGGAATCATGCATTTTTCTAACTCTTTTTGTTTATCTTAGCTTGGAGTACTAGGTAAGTTTTTAGTGCTTTAGCATACTTGCATGAGTATAAGTGATTGCCATGACTGGCATACTTGCCATGGGACTAAATGCTTACTTGATAAACTGCTTGAATGCCTGTGGATGAAGGCTTGTTGCTTGAATTGGAACGATTTAACGAATGTACGTTTTAAGCCCACTATGTCTCGTGGCAAATTCACAGCTTTAAGCCTATTTTGTTGAGAGGCAAATTTGCAAACTTTAAGCCCACTTGAGGTGGAAATTCAAACCCTTTTTGCGCAAAACAAACATGAAATTGAACTGTTCCAATTTGAGCAAACTAGTCTATACTTATAGTGCGCATTACATAGTAATGCTAGCCTAATAACCGGAACAAGAACATATAATGTTGATAAAAAATCATATCATGATTAGTAAAGGCCGATCTTTGATTGGGCGAGTAGGGGTGCTCAATTCACGACCTTCTCCTCTCATACTTAAGTTCCCGATCCAAGGCAACTTTGGTGATGACGGACACATGGCTTTTAGCACGAGTCATGGGTTTCCTAAATTTTTCCAAAATAAAATATTTAGGTGGCGACTCTATATCTGGCAAAGCAGTCCAATTTTGGCATTTTTGATTCAAAATCGATTTTCCAAAAGATTTGCCGGATTTGGACTCTTTGATGTTTATCAATTTCACATTGCACTTATGAGATTAGATTCAGAACCGCGGGAGTCTGAACTGTAGGGCTTTCTTTCAAACTTCCGAAAGAGGGCACGAAAAAGCCGAGTACAGATGTACTCGATTTGATTCATCGATTTTCTGACATCGAAGATAGAGGCGACCTTCTCTGGCGAGGCTTTCGGCAACATGCCATCTGTTTATGTATGCTCGAGCATTTTCTTCTTGCCCCCAGTTACGGCGGAGCCAACATTAAGCTAGTCGAAGTGGCCCAATGCCTGGAAGAGGGTAAGAGTTGCATTGGTATAACACTGGCCAAGACCTTGATGGGTTTGGACGTCTTTCATCGGCGAGAGACCACCAGGTTTGCGGGGAGTCCACTACTACTCCAGGTATTGTTTCCCACTATTTCTTATGTATGTGATTCTTACATCACTCGACACTCACGCTCTATTTTCCTTTCGAAGCCCTTTTCTTACTTTTCTCTCAACGTACACCTCTCCATTCTTTAATCTCTCTCATTTTTCGTTCCTTCCCAGGTATGGCTCATGGATAAGCTGAAAGTAGTGGATCCTTACCCCGAATATTCAGCCCGAGTCTAGTGGATTTTCCCAATGAGAGATGGTGGTGCAACTGGATGTGCAATAGAATGGCAGTTAACATAGCTTAGCATTACCCCTGGCTTGACTTGGCTGAAATGAGCTACAGCATGACCCGACAATCGAGCCTACAGTTGATTGGCCTCATGCACAGTGCGTTCTACTTCTCTTTTCGGTTTAGATGCGAGCTTGGACATGATCAGACCCGGCCAGATGAGGAGGTAGAATACCCGGCTTCATTCCCACTTCATGGTTCACACTTGCCTCGATACCTCATTGCTTGGAGGACGAGAGAGCTTCTAGCCCCAGCCCCTAGCTGCAGTTATGCCTTTTCTGGCGAGTGCTTGGCTTGGCTCGAGGACGAGGCACAAGTTGGGCCAACTTTGGCGGCAGAGACTTCCACCAGCATGAGCAGATGACGCAGGAACACCTGATCTCCTCTATGTCCCTAGTTTATTGCTTTGACCTTTTTTTTTCTTCCAATTTTTGTGATGTAAAAACAACTTTGATTTGCAATCAGAGAGTTGGAGAATGTACTTGTGTTGAAATCAATGGAATTAAAGTTGTGAGCACTAAAAATTTTCCTTTTGTTCCCAAAATGGTCTAAGTTGTAAAAGGTAAAATATGAGACAAATCCACTTTTATCAAAACTTTTCAAAACAACTTTCAGAAGTGAGCACTATTTGACACGCACAGAATCAGCCCGCAAGATGTACAGCCCCGAATCAACAGATCACAATTGCCCATAACCGCATTCATACCGACCCTTCTGCCACCATACTGAAGATCACATAACCAAGCTGATAATAGAGAAAGATGGACTGATGAAAATGAACGAATAGGACAATTGAGTTGGAGATGATTACGGTCGAACTTCGAGATGAAATTGCCTACGTATCCCAAAGATGTGAATCAAGCCTTACGTAGTTCGGTTCAAGTTCACTTGAGTATTAACTCTCTCCTTTTGTACTCTAACTTTTGCCAAAGTCGCCCTTTAGGGTTTTCAACCTTGTGACCTTTATTTATTTGATTTCTCATTTTTCATGCTCTAACTTTTGCCTAGGTTGCCCTTTCGGGTTTTCGGTCTAGTGAGCCTCTCAAGGGTAATATTTCTTAAACTTGTCCATATTGATCGGCTGTGAAAACTCTAGGCCATTTAGGTCCATGAGAATAATCGCCCCTCCCGACCAGATAGATTTGATGATGTAAGGACCAGTCCAATTGGGTCGGAACTTGCCTCTAGGGTCGTGGATGGGAGCCCGGTTGTCTTTCAATACCATGTCTCATTCCTTGAGATTCCTGAACTTAAATTTCTTGTTAAAAGCCCTAGCAATTCTACGTTGGTAGCCCTGGACATGATACAATGCCCCTAGCCTTCTCTTATCAAATAGCATCAGCTCCTCAAACCTGCTCTACTGCCAGTACGCCTCCGCTATCTGGCACTCGGCCATAACTTGCAGCGATGACACTTCAATTTCGATGGGCAGAACAACCTCCATTCCATAGATGAGAGAATAAGAGGTTGCCCCTATAGATGTTCAGATTGAGGTTCTGTAGCCCCAGAGCACGAACGACAGTTTATCTTGCTAGTCCCTGTACATTTGCACCATCTTCCGCAAGATGTTCTTGATATTCTTATTAGCGGCCTCAACAGCTCTATTAGTCGGTGGTCTGTATGTCGATGACTTGTGAAAAGCCACGTTATATTTCTCAAGCAGATCCACTACCTTTTCTTGAAGTATGAGTCATTATCTGATATAATCTCGTTCAGAACTCCGTACCGACAGATGATGTTATTTCTTATGAATTTGGCCACATGTTACGCTTTCAACACCGCATAAGACTGAGCTTCCACCCACTTTGTAAAGTAGTCAATCACCACCAGGATAAACTCATGTCCATTTGATCCCTTTGGCGAGACTGCACCGATAACGTTGATTTCTCAGACTGAGAAAGGCTATGGTGAAGTCGTATTGTAAAACTTTGACGGTAGAAAATTCATGCGATTGGCATGAATTTGACATTTGTGACCTCGCCATACAAAGCCAATGCAATCCTCCTCCATGGTTGACCAGTAATAACCTTGTATGAGTATCTTCCGGGCTAGCATCACACCATTTATGTGTGCTCCACACTCTCTTCTGTGGATAGCCTCCATAAAGCGCTTCGATTTCTCTTCTTCCACACACAACTTGTGCATTCCCAGATCCCTCTTTTGTAAAGCTTACCTCCGTAAATGATAAATTGGATGGCCAGAAGCTGTATTCCTCGTTTATCTTTGGCACTTGCCCCTAGTGCATACGTCTTTTTTTCTAGAAAGTTCCAAATATCATAATACTAGGGGTTTTTGTCTTGCACTTCATCTATTGCACTTCATCTGTTTGATAATGATTGGAAGCATCTTCACTTCCAACGGGATGTCTACTATAGAAGATAGAGTTGCCAGTGCATCAGCGAACCGGTTGTTCTCTCTTAGCAGGTGCGTAAACATCAACTTTTCAAACCTCGGAATTAGAAGATCCAAAGTCTGATGGTAAGCCTTCATTTTCTCCTATTTGACTCTCCAGTCTCTGTTTGCTTGACAGACAACCAAGTTCAAGTCTCGGATTACGTCCAACCTTATTGCCCTAGTCCTAGGGCAGCTTCTAAACCAGTAATGCACGCTTCATATTCTGTTTCATTGTTGGACACCTTAAACCGGAGTTTAAAAGTTAAAGGTATATGGGAATCATCAGGTGCTATCAACAACACACCGATCCCATAAACATACTGATTGAACGCTCCGTCAAAGTACATCGTCTAAGTTTTCTCTTCGACTTGCAGAATGTCTTCATCTGGGAACAAGTATTCCACTGCCTCATCTCCTTCTACCGGGTGGTCTGCTAGGAATTCCACTACAGCTCTTCCTTTAATGGACTTGCGCATAACATATTTGAGATCAAATTTAGAGAGAAGAAGCAGCCAACGAGCTAGCCTACCCATAAGTGCTGGTTTCTCAAAGAGATATTTGATGGGATATAATCTCAAGACCAGGATTACGGAGTGAGGTAACAAGTAGTGCCTTAACTTCTTGGTAGCCCATACTAAGGCTAAGCAAGCTTTTTACAAGGGAGTATAGCGGGTTTCGTAGTCTAGCATCTTCTTGCTCAAGTAATAGATGGCCTTCTCCACTTTATCTTCAGATTCTTTAGCTAACATGCAACCCATGGTTAAGTCTGTTACCAACAAATACAGAATCAAAGGCTTCCCCGCCGCTGGTTACGACAACACATGCGGATTCTGGAGGTATTGCTTAACCTGCTCAAAGGCAAACTGACATCGATCATCCCATCGGAACTTCTTTCCTTTCTTAAGGAGACCAAATAGTGGTTCACAAATCAAGGTTAATTTGGAGATAAACCGTCTTATGAATTACACTTTGCCCAGAAAGCCGCGCACCTCCTTTTCAGTGCTTTGTGGTGACATTTCTAGGATGGCCTTGATTTTGGAAGGATCTACTTTAATTCCCTTCTGGGTGATCAGAAATCCCAGCATTTTCCCTGCCGTTACGCCGAAGGTGCATTTTTACGGGTTTGACTTCAACCTGTATTCCCTGATCCGTTGAAAGAATTTCTCCAGTGCGGTGTAGTGGCCTTCTTGTTCTTTGGACTTGACGATCATATCGTACACATATACCTCAACCTCGTTGTGGATCATATCGTGCAAAATGGTGATCGCAACCCTCTAATAGGTAGCCTCGGCATTTTTTAACCCAAACGGCATAACCCGGTACTAGTAAGTACCCCATGGTGTGGTGAAAGTGGTCTTTTCTCTATCCTCGGGTGCCATCAGAATCTGATTGTACCCAGAAAACCCATTCATAAATTAAAGCAAGGCATAGCCAGTAGTAAAGTCCACCAACTCATCAATATGCGGCAGTGGAAAGTCATCCTTCGGACTGGCTCTATTTAACTCTCTGAAATCGATGCAAACCCGAATTCTGCCATCCTTCTTCGGCACTGGGACGATATTGGCCAACCAGGTCGAATACTCGGATACTAACAAAAATCCCGCGCCAATTTGCGTGGTAACGTCTTCCTTGATTTTCAGTGCCCAATTCGGATTGATTTTGCGCAGCTTCTGCTTGACTGGTCAAGCCTCAGGGTCAAGAGGGATCCGGTACTGTACAATCTCAGGATCGATTTCAGGCATGTCTTTATAGGACCACGCAAAAACATCTTTGAAATTTTTTAATAAAGCGATTAAACGCTCCCGTTCCTCTGAAGACAATGTGGACCTGATCTGGACCAAGCGTGGATCCTTCTCAATACCCACATTAATGGCAATGATTTCATCAAAACAAGGCTTTGCAAACCTCTCCTCCTTTTGATTAATCAAGTTTTTTAAAGCTAGAGGAATTTCTTCCTCTTTATTTTCGTTAAAATTCTGAAAATCTTGGTCAATGCAATAAATAAGTGGTACAGAGAAGTACACAGAATCCGCAGAGTCCTCATTCAAAAGGTCCAGATCCTCAGTTACAAACTCAAAAGAAAAGCTAAATGAAGACCTAGACAGGACTTTGGTATCCGGGTTACCACCTCCAAAAATACCAGACTCAGACCCCGAAGAACTCGAATCTGATCCCAACTCCACAGACTCAGTGGAATCAGATTCTGGTTCATCACCCAATTTAGAACTGGATTGAAAGCCTTTCTCCAGCTACCAAGTAAGATGCGATACCCTTGATGCATCCAAAATTCTAGAGATTGGGTCCACACCTGGTTCTTCCCCGATCATGGAGACAGTAAAGTTATCCCCCAAGTTCTCTAGGTCAACCACAAGATCTGTTAGGAGATTGGCTAGTGCTACCCCTACTCTAGGCTCGCTATCGTCTGAGTCATCTTCCGTGCTCTAGCTAACTTTGATGCTTGGTTCATCCCTTTCCTCATCACTATCCTGCAGTTGCAGATCAAAGAAAATCTCGAATCTGGGGATGTATTTCTTTGAGGAATTTACCCAAGGCTTAGGAAAGCCACAAAAAGGGAAATCCTCTCCCTCTTGAACATAACGGCAGTTGAGCCTCCCCCAGATTGGCCTGTGGACGAGCTCATAATGCTTCCCAACTCTCTGGGCCTTGGCTTTGCCCTTCATCTCTTAACTTTTCCTTATCTAATCCTCTTTGGTGGGCGCATAGCCCAGTCCAAAGGTATGTAGGTTGTGTGGCACCTCCGTCGATGCTGCAACACTTTTTCGTCTGCTCTTTCCAAGTCCCATTCCTGGAACATGTCGTAGCTTGTTCATAAAGTATATAGACTAGGCACTAACGTGCATGCCTTTATCCACGGCCAGAATGGTATGCACTACCCGGGCTTTAGCCAGAGTGAATCCCAAGAGGAATACATCTTCATCGCCATAGTTGATTTCTAGGACTGGCGTAGTTACCTTCGGAGGCGGATGGATGGATGAGTTCCCAAAAACAATTGTCACTCCTCCCTCATGAGGGTACTGCAACATTTGATGGAGGGTGGAGGATGCCTTTACGTGATGTAACCAAGGCCTCCCTAGCAGTAGATTAAAGGTAGCCGGTACATCCAAAACATGAAACTCGATCTCTTGCTCAGCTGGGCCTACCTAGACTCGCACTTTAACTATACCCATGACTTAGTTGCTTGTATTGTCATACGCCCGTATCACTTGGGCTGTGGGGATAAAGTCCACCAGTTTAAGACCAATTGCATAGGCAGTATGGGACGGACATACATTAATGGCAGAACCGGTATCTACCAACAGCACCGGCACCCACTTCTCTCTGTATTCCACAGATATGCATAACAGCTTGTTGTGAGCTAAGCCTTCCAGTGGCAGCTCTTTATTCGAGAAAGTGAGCATTAGCTTGGCACCACCTGGAAAGACCAGGCCTACATGTTGCTCGGGCGTAGTATCAATGGACAATTTAGCCTTGTCCATTGCTAACAATACTGCCTGTCGATGCACCCGTGAGGCCATGAGGAGTCCCCAGATAGAGATGTCAACTTGGATTTTCTTGAGTTGCTTCAGCACCAACTCTTCTTCTAGTTGCTTCTCCTTTTGTTTCTCGGCCTCTTTGCCCTTTCCAGACGTCTCTGCTTGATTCAGGTGCGGCGGTTTAAAATACAGTCCATTGCGGGTAAAATGGTCTATTTCCTTAGTATACCACGTATTATTCGAGAGACAGCCTCCCCAATCTTCGTCGATATGGGCCAGACACAAATCATTGTCATCCCACCACTCGCTGTCAGTTGTTGACAAGTAGTTGCCAGGCTTCACTTGAATCATCTTCACATCATAAGTGTCCCCCACAAGGTGCCAAGTAATTACGATTTTTCGACTGTCTTCATTTCTTTCTCTTTCAAACTGCCTCAATGCAGCTTCCTGTTCAGTATATACAGTGTTCACAACTCTCACTTCTTGACTTGGGTTCACAACACATATGCCCTCTGGCAGTTTTCCTTTATCAACCTTTTCGGCTAGTGCAGCTACCTCTGCTTCCTTTCCCTTTGATTTCATCCCAATTTCTTCTTTCTTGTCTGGCTCATCACTTAGCCATCCGGTGTTATTAGTCGATCCATTCAGGTCAAGCCACCCGATCTATACATCACCCTAATCATGCTCGTTAAAGCACTACAGGTTGTCTAGATTTTCTTCAAAATTTGCCAAATCATCTAACCCTTGGTTCGGGCCATCCTCCCTGACCACATTAATGCCTACCGAGGTTGGTAGCACCACTTCGAGCCTAGTTCAAGTGGTTGGTACGATATAGCAACTTGGGTCATACACCCGCTCAGATAAGTCCCCAGGACACTCTGACAACGGACTAGTACCTCCCTCTAAGGCCAAACCTTCCTTTACCACGGGTATTGTCACCATATTGTGAGGCTTAGGTTGTGGCAAAAATGTGTCCATTATGCACAAATTTGTGCCCTCAAGAATGAATAGCATTGGTTTCGGTAGGTGGGACGGAGTAGTATAGCATTTGTGCCCTCAAGAATGAATGTATCCGTTTTGGTTTGTTTTTGGTACAAACCTTGTTTTCCTTGTTTGGAAGGTGGTACAAGGGTGGGAGACCAATTTTTCCCCTTGGAGACCACTTTTCCTCCTGCCAGCCAGTTTTCTAGTCAGTAAACTGGTTTTCTTGGTCTTTGGGCCACCTTTTCTGGTCGGCCACCACACCACGGCATTGTTTTCATGCTCTAGACCATCTCCCACCATAGCTGACCAGTTTTGTTTCTGGGAGACCACTTAAAGTGGTTGGCCAACCACTTTAAGTAGCTGGCCGACCACTTCAAGTGGTCGGCTGCTTTTTGTCACCTTTTTGGAGATATTTTCAGCCAGCTGTAACAGCTGGAAGTCACCAAAACCATCCTCCATACACGTGTATAGAGGGATGGTTTTGAACCTTAAGCTTGCTCAACAAGCTTAGCTTTTGGTTCTCTATAAGAGAGAACCACCTCCTCCCTCCTCTAGGTTCAGAAAATTGAGGCTTGAGAGTTATACATACATACTTGTATCTATCTTGCTCTTGTTCTTCATTTTGTGCATTAAAAGTGTAGTTTTGTCATACTTTAACACACAAACACACACCCAAACACTATACTCTTGGAGCTGAGGTCCCTTGAGGTTGTTTTTGAAGCTTTTGGACTGGTTTTAGATCAAAAAGGGTGCTGGAGTTGCAGCCTTGAAGGTGGTCATCAAGGGTGAGAAACTAATTTCTTAAACCCCCATTCTTGCTTAAGCTTTTGAACCTATTTGCATGCTATTTTAGGACTAACTTTCTACTGCAAAAAGTTTTATTTTTTCATGCTTAAAAAGTTTGTTTAAGGTCACTTTTGTGTTGGGGGTTTTCTACCCCCTCTTAGGCCTTGTTTGGCCTTGCTTTTGTGCCTTCTTTGTGAGCTTTTGGGACCACCTTGTTTTGGCCTTCTCACCACTGAAATCCAGAGGAATTTTAGTGGTGGGGATGGTGTTTTGAGGTCCTAAATGGGAGAGGGTCATCCCCTCTCCTTGTGTTTTGAATACTTGTCTTGAATGCCTCATGTGTGAGCATGTTTGTTAAGTTTATGTTGGCCATATCTTAGTTTGTATTTGAGCTTATTTTGCTGTGGCATACCACTATTTTTACTTGGTTTTGTCACTCCATGCATGCCTTATACACTTGTAGTGTAAATCTCATAAACTAGTCTTGTATGCTTCATGAAGTAGCATGTCATTCTAGCTTGTTTTGAGTCCATTTCGGCATGTTTTTGGTGATGTTTTGCCATGTCATACCTCTATTAGAGTTTGGTTTGGTTAGCCTTTGCATGCTCTTTGCACTTGTAGTGCAATTCCATAAATTAGCCTAGTGTGTCTCATACTTTAACATGTCATTCTAGCATACTTTTGGCTTAACTTTAAGAAGCTTTTATCCATGTTTTGCCATGCTCTAGCTCTGATTTGTGTTGTTTTGGTCATGCATGCCTTGCTTTGTATGGCTATAGTGCATTCTAGCTTATTAGCTTTGTGTATCAAGTCCACTAGCATGCATTACTTAGACTATTTGAATGATTTGGCATCATTTATAATGTGATTTCAATCCATGTTTCATGGTTATGCACTTGCATTTTTTGCTCTTTCAATGCGTTGGAGGGTTTGCCCCTTTATGCCTTAACATGGATCATTGCGTATGCCTTCATGCCTAAGCTTGCAAGCTATCATTTCAATGTGTTTTTGGGGTTATTTTTCCATGATATAACTCTAATTTTTGTTGGTTAAGTCATCTCATGCTTGGTCTTATTAGGTGTAGTGTAATCCTCTCTTTTGGCCTTGCTTATGCATCATGCCTTATGCCCCTCATGCTAGCTTGTTTCGGCTTCCTTCCATACATGTTTTAGACTCATTTTGACATGTTCCAGGACTATTTTGGATTGCCTTTGCCATATCCTTCATGCTTTGTATAGCTGTAGTGCAATTGGCCTTGCTAGCTTTGTGTTTTGATGACTCATGCATGCTATCTTTGAGCTATTTAGATGATTTGGCATCATTTAATACTTTATTTCAGAGCTCATAGCATTGCCATGTTCCCACTTCTTTCATGCTTTGAATGCCTTTAAGTGTTGTGCATTGTTGCCTTACTTGTGGCCTGCCATCTTGCCTAGGTATTCGGGCCTTCATCTTAGCATGTTATGGTTTTCGTCTTGACCCATTTCAGCTCTGTCCATGGTTGGTTCATGCATATTCGCCATGTATTGCATGCTTCCTTTGTAGTCCTCTTTATTAGCTTTCATGCTTTAGGATTCTTGCATGCTTTACTTGCTTTGTTTGAATGATTTGGCATCATTTCTTACTTAATTTCAGTGCACTTAGTGTTGCTACACTTCCACTTTTGTCACTCTTTGAGCACTCTTGAGAGTTGTGCTCTTAAGCCTAATTGGTGAGCCAATTGGCATGCATGCTTATATATGCTTTTGGTGCCTTCATTTTGGTGTTATGGCCACTGATTTGGGCATGGCTGAGGTCTGTCCATTTTGGTTTAAGTCCATTAAGCATGTTTGATTGCATGTTGTTTGCATGCTTATATTACATTGCATTATGTATGCCATGTTCATCGCATTGTGTATGCCTTATACTTTGCATTGTGTATGCTTAGGTTACATCGCATTGTGTATGCTATATTGTCCATTGCTTTGTGTATGCCATTTTGTTGCTTTGCATTAAGTTGTGCATGCCATTAGCATTGAGTATGCCATGTTACATTGCATTGCATGTTTGCATGCTTGTTTCATTGCATTGCATGTTTGCATGCTTAAGTTGTATTGCATACTTGCATGCTTGAGTCGCATTGTGTATGCCATGCTTATATTGCATTTTGTTTGGAATAGGTGTTAGTCCAAACACGAGGAACGAGGGACGTTTCATACTTAAAGTGATGAAACGTGCCTCAATTCTCGGTCGCCGACGCTCTTAATCATACATGATAGAGTTTTAGGCCTTATGTGTTTATGTGTGCATTCATTTTTATATTGAATTGTGCAAATTGGCTTCTCGACCATCATGCATCGAGATGCGTGATTGGTGGCCCGAGGATCGAAAACTATACTCCCTTGATCTTATGAAATGATATGGAGGGTGGTTGTGCACACATATCTTGCAAATACATTGTCATGCCCTTTCTTGCTCTCTGTTGCAGAAAAGTGGAGTCTAGCAGCAAAAACTGGTCGGCCGACCAGTAATACTAGCTGGCCGACCACTTTTTCTGGTTTTTAGCAACAAAAAGTGGTCGGCAGGTGGTCTCCCTCCTCAACAACTGGTCGACAGCCCTCCCACAGGTCCCCAATGTAAGTTTGAAGCTTTGTGGAGCTTGGTGCAGTGTTCTGAGAACAATTGCAAACAGAGGCAAATTGGGGCATCGCGACGGATTTCCGAACGAGGGGACCGGGCATGCATGCATTCTTCTCCCTCTGAAGCTCCTGCTTTACTGCTTTACTTAGCTAATTTGCTTAGCTAGTTTATGCTTTGGTTTTGTAATTAAGTAGTTAATGCGTTTAGCTGCTTATTTGTTTTGTAATAGCTTAATTAGTTAACTAGGATTAGTTAATTAGTTTTGTGATGTAATAATTAGTTTAATTAGCTTAGATTAGCTAGTTAGCTCTTTATTCGGACCCCCCGTTGAGAGGGCCTACTGTTGTAATAAGCGTGCGTGTGTGTGATGCATGTCTTCCAACCCCCATTTCTTTCTCCCCTTTACTTAACCGCTTATGATGGTTAGTTTTAGGGTCATATTTCGATTAGCATCCTTATGCGTGCATGCGTGAATTCATTCATCTGTCTTGCATGCACCGGGCTCGGCACATCATGCTAACTGCATTGTATTTCAATACATTTACTTGAATACGTGTTTAACAACATGTTATCAAGTTGCATTTCATATGACATCTTAGAATAGCCGAGCCTATCTGAGTTGCATTTTTGCATGTGTTGCATTAGCCATCTTAACATGAACTAGATCATACATGATTTCTAACTAGTTCTTTGTTTTGGCTCGGAGTACACTGTGAGTGTTTACGCTTTAGCATACTGCATGTGTGTTATTGATTGCCATGAAAACATGCTTGCCATGAGGCTAACTGCTTATTTGATATAACTGCCTGAATGCCTGTGGGTGAAGGTTGGATTGCTTGAATTGGAACAATTCATCAAGTCCCTGTTTTAGCCTACTTGCGAGTAGCAAACTTCAAACTATTTTCAAACAAACAAATATGCAATGTTTTGTTCCAACTTAGGCGATCTTGTCTATACTTGTATGTTGTGCGCATCACATAGTAATTCTAGGTTTAATAACCGGAATAAGAACACATGTGTTTTCAAAAACAAAATATCATGCTTAGTAAAGGCCGATCTTTAGATCGGGCAAGCGGGGGTGCTCATTGCATGACCTTCCCCTCTCGTACCCAAGTTCCCGAGCCGAGGTAACTTTGGTGATGACAGACATGTGGCCTTAGGCACGAGTCAAGGTTTCCTAAATTTCCCCAAAATAAAATATGTAAGTGGCGACTCTGTATCTGGCAAAGCAGTCCATGTTTGGCACTTCTTTATAAAAATCAGTTTTCCAAAACGATTTGCCGGATTTGGACTCTTTGGTGATTTATCAATCTTACATTGCACTTTGTAAGATCAGATTAAGAACCGTGACATTGAGTCCGAACTGTAGTAGCTAGAGAGCAAACCGGAATTTCGCGCCCTCGCAACGCGGAGCTCGGGGAGTTCTCCGGGCACATCTACATTATGTGTTGCACACAAGTATAGACTAATTTACAAAAATTGAAATACTTTGATTTCATGTTTGTTTTAAAAAAAAAAAAATTGAATTCGTATCACTTTAAAAAAAAGTGGACTCGTATGTACATTCATCAAATTATCCCAATTTGAGCAACTAGCCTACATCCACAAGCATTCAAGCAAGTATAACACTTAAGCACTTAGCCTCATGGTAATCATGCTTGACATGACAACAATCGCACATATGCAACATGCTAAAGCAATGAAATGCTCACTTAGTACTCCACGGTAAGCCAAAACAAAACAAAAGAATTAGACAACATGCATGTTCCTAACTAATGCAAAATGACTAATGCAACACATGCGAGATACAATTAATAAGCTCGGCTACAAATATAGCATGTGAATCAATTTGATAGCATGCGACTTAAGCATGTTTTCAAAGAAGTATTTAAACGACAATGCTTGCTAGCATGATGAACCAAGCCTAATGCATACAAGACAAGTGAATGCTTTATACATGGAAAATGCTAAACAAAATATGATGCTCTAAACTATCCATCATAAGCGGGTAGATAAACGGGAGAAAGACGTGGGGTTGGAAGACGTACACATTATTACAAGTTTGCCCTCACGTAAGAGGGTTCAAATGAGTGAATTAGCTAAGCTGGCTAACTAATTATTACAACACCGAATTTAACTAACTATTCTAGCTAATTAAATAATTGTAACACACTCTAATTAATTAACACAAATTAACTGATTAGTTACATTACGAAATTAATTAACTAAGTACAAGTTCACTAACAACATACTACTGTTAACAAAAATCTAACGGGTCCCGAGGAGTAAGGAAATGGCTTATGCATGCACATGAATCCCCCCTCCCCCCGAGAATGCCTCTGCACTGTTTTTACACCTCAATCTCTGTTCTGCTCTGTGAAGAAAGTGGTACTGCTTGGCTGAAAGAGGTGGCCGACAAGCTAGAAGTAGTGGCCGGCTGCCCACTAATAGTGGCCTGCTACCTAGTAAAGGTGGCCTGCCGGCCACTAATGTTAGGTTTCTCCTGCTGCAACAGAAAACAAACAGAGCATTCTCAGGGGATGTCTCTCCACCCTACCT
The DNA here is from genome assembly GCA_030407325.1 of Camellia japonica. NCBI lineage: Eukaryota > Viridiplantae > Streptophyta > Magnoliopsida > Ericales > Theaceae > Camellia > Camellia japonica. The sequence continues at coordinate 35,328,258 of JAPPVO010000014.1, forward strand.
CTCATTATTATCAAACAACTCAAAGGAGAGAGAGACTCGATTCAAAAGCCATCAATCGGCGCAAATTCATTACGTGATGACTTATGAACCAAGGGATACAATTTCAATAAATACATAATTAGAGACTCACAAACCTCCTCCTCGTCATGACATTGATCGAGGGAAGTGGTTGACGTTGAAACTTGAACCATTTTCATCACTACTTAGTATGAAATGCTTCAAGACTCAACGGGTTCAATTAACATCCGATTGAACCCAAACCATTTTATTATCTTTCTCCATTTTAAGCCATTGATTACCCCTTTTAATTTACCTTTCATTCATTAGTCGATTAAGTTCAATAATGAAGATTAAGTCCACTAATGGAGAGAAGTATCAAACAAAAGGTTGTTTTTTGCATGAGAGAGATGTCATGCCGTTAGTAATAAACCTCTGAGGAGATTAAACCATTAAGCATAACGATCTCTATCTCTATCTTAAACAACTAATCGGTTGAAACAACTCTCAACGCAATGAAAAGCCAAAAAATGAGAGAGATGGAAAGGTGATTAGAGATGAACACAAGTATAGAAAGCACTAAATAAATGCTATCAACTCAAATAAGTTAGTGTCTAATGACTAAAACACCAAACCTATGAGGACCATTACACTACAAGCCTATCAAACAAAGCATGAATGACATGAACAACTTAAAATAGTCCTAAAATAGGCTAAAACAATGCTGGAATTGAAGTCAAAAGAGCTAAAGGAGTAAGCTACAATAATGAAGAATTTAAGCTAGTAAACAAGCCAAGGGAGGGGTGGCTAACCCCTCCATTTTTGGGACTTCAAAGCCACTTTTTTAGCCTCTGAAAACCTCTGAAAATCAGTGATAAAAAGCGCAAAAAAATTTAATGAAAATGTGGGAAACACAAGGGTGAAAGCCTAGAAGACAAGGTTCAAAGAAGGGTGGTCCACCCTCTACCTTTAATGGCTTTAAATCACAAGTTTCAGCCCACAAATACAGGTGAAAAACAACCCAAAAATAGCAAAAAATGATAAAAATAAATAGGGGAAAGAAGCTTAAAGTTATACCTCTTGAAGAGGAATGATCTTTTTGAATTATAAACCACTAATTCCACACCCTCAAGAGCTAAAATGCAAGCTCAAAACACCTCAGCAATGAATCCTCTAGGTTTAGTTTAGAGTGTCTAGGCCAAGGGTATAGAAGTTGTAAGGGAGAGAGAGAAGTGTAGAGAGAGAAATATTTTCCAAGATTTTTTACTCCACAATTTTTTCTAACCCTAATTTTTTAGAAGGAGTCTTTATATATAGAAATATATCAGACCATCTCAAAAATATCCATACAGATATAGCGAAGGTAGTGCATGTATCTGTGGAGACAGTTGGCACAACTGGCAAAAATATCTGAAATTTTACACAAGTGGTCGACAGGCCACTAATAGTTGGCGGCCGGTCACTAATAATGGGCAGCAGGTCACTAATAATGGGCAGCAAGCCACTAGTGGGTATGCTGGTCCCTTGGATGGTCAGGTTTGAAAAACTGCTGTTTTGGTCCAAAAACAAGGCACAAGGTTTATAGGTTTTTTAGGCTCAAAACTGAGGTTTCCTGCTAAAGACGTCGAACATTTGGACAAGCGTATAAATTAATCACTGGGTGATCAAATCAGTGGCACCCAAGTCTTAAGGGTGGTAAAAAATGAGGTGTTTACACCTGCGTACTGGGCCGAAGTGGGTGATGCACCTATGTTAGGTCCAGAGTTAGTCTGGGAAACGACGGATAAAGTTACACTTATTCGTAAGAGGTTGTGTCATGACCCGAACCCGCCCCTATGGGTTAAGGCCATAACCGGCCAGTAATCGCGAGATTACCTACGGCCTCAAAACAAATAAGATAAGACTCATCAGAGTAAAAGGGGCCAAACGAAAGCAAATTTAAAACTTTGTCCATAGAGCCGTGCTTATATGCACACCATAACATTCCATACGTACATGTGTTAATAACTCACAACAGAAAGTGTAATGACATAAGACTCTATACAGACAGGATCATCCAAACTAAGTCAACCCATGAAAACTATATACAGACGTATTCAAAACTTCGCCAACCTGACAAAATGTATATTCCGAACGGCCTTGGGCCCAATCCATATTTCTATTTAACGTATATATACAATTTAAGTCAAGTGACTGTGGTTCCAAACATACTGGCCTTTGGCCCATTTATCTTTCCACAACAAACTGGCCCTTGGCCTATTCAGACTTTCGTTCATGTCAAAACGGCCTCTGGCCCATTCGTTCATGTCAAAACGGCCTCTAGCCCATTCATTCTATTATTCAGATCGAACTGTTATTCGTGTCAAACTATTACTTATATCAAACTATCATTCGTGTCAAACTATTATTTATGTCAAACTATCATTCGTACCAAACTGGCCTTTGGCCCATTCAGACTTTCATTCATGACAGAACGGCCTCTGGCCCATTCATTCATGTCAAAACGGCCTTTGGCCCATTCATTTGTGTCAAAACGGCCTTCGGCCCACTCGTTCATGTCAAAACGACCTTCGGTCCATTCATTTATGTCAAAACGACCTTCGGTCCATTCATTTATGCCAAAACGACCTTCGGCCCATTCATTTATGCCAAAACGACCTTCGATCCATTCATTTATGTCAAAACGACCTTCGGTCCATTCATTTATGCCAAAACGACCTTCGGTCCATTCATTTATGCCAAAACGACCTTCGATCCATTCATTTATGTCAAAACGACCTTCGGTCTATTCATTTATGCCAAAACGACCTTCGGTCCATTCATTTATGTCAAACTGGCTCATAGGCCTTTCATATCAAACTGTGTCCACCATTCAAATTAATGAACTTTACAAAACTTACATAGAAGTAGCCATTGGACAATAACATATGTCAGATATTACTCACAGTGATCGGCTTGTGGATTTGCCCTGGAGTTTGACCCTACATATCACATAACACATATGGGTCACAATTAATTCAATCCGTTCTTTAGTTCACATATTCTCTTTAGGCTTCATTCTTATCTCTTTAATTCAATTACAATGCTCAATGCATGCCTAAGAGTGCTTGAAAGTGAAAGGGAACGGAAAATAGAACACAGAATGCATAAACAAAATTTCAGCAAAACAGGGTCCCCGCTCGAGCGTGGACTTCCCCGCTCGAGCAGACCCTTAAGCCTGCAAAAGTGCTGGTTACCTCAAATTCCAGCTCGAGCGTGAACTCGGCCGCTCGAGCGGACTGCCTGTCTACATAGCTCCCCGCTCGAGCGTGAGGTATCCCGCTCGAGCGCACATCCAACTCTGCAAAAAGTGCTGGGAGCACGATTTTCCCGCTCGAGCGCCATGTTCCCCGCTCGAGCGGACCTCAAAATTCTGGAAAACCCAGAACTGTGTTCTTGAGCTTCATTTCGACTTTCCAGCCACAATATTTGCATGCAATGACTCAAATCCCAATATAATCATACTAACATGGCACCAATGCAAGATTATAACATTATGGAGCTCAATTTCTTGATTTATCTACATGCATGTTCCAAAATGTGTTAAACTCAACACCAACATAACAAACTCATGCATTCAAAGTTTCCATTTTCAATAAACAACATGCATGCCCAATTTGACTTTCATTTTCACTTCTAATAATGCAATTAGTGCTCATTCCCATGAAACTCAACAAAAACATGCTTGCATGTATGATTCAACTCACAATCTTTCATAATTCATATATTACATGCTAGATTAGGTGATTTCATAGGAATCCTTTACATGCATGCTCATATCAACTTAAATCTTATTTAATCCATGGCCCAACTCACTAATTAATCTTCAATTCACAAAATTACAACTCAAACCCATGAACCAAAGGTTGATTACTCACCTAGGAGCTTAATCTTTCCAATTTATGATAAATTCTTGAGTGTGCCTTCAAGGTCACCAAGTCTTCTAGCCAAATCTCTACTTGGAGCCTTCCCTCTCTCTAAATTCGGCTCCTTTCTCTCTCTATAACATAATCTCAGATGTTTGAGCTTCCAAAGAACAAAAATGAGAGTGTAGTGGCCCTTATAAAAGCTCCCTTGGTCACATTATTTTATTATAAAATAACTGAGCACTAATTCACTAATTAAATCAATTTAATCTGATCCGAATCAATTCCCAATTAAATTTCACCGCAGGCTCTAAAAATTATGCCAATCACATTGGCGTAGTCAATTTCGAGTTTTATGGCCAATAAGGCCCTCAATTTAATTTTTGAAGCGGAAAAATCAAACAGATATTCCTACGGTGAACAGATAGAATTTCAAAATCACATATTATCACACAATGGCACACAAAATCATGCTAAACACATTATCATATTTAGATTAAGGACCAATTAGCTAATTACGAAACAGGGGTATCATAGTCTTCCCCCCTTTAGGAAGTTTGGTCCTCCAAACTTAATTTACCTTTAGTCGAACACAATTCGGAACACTTTTCATTCGACGGTTCCAATCCTTTTCGATAGCCATTCACTTAGTCTCAAAATCAAGCAACATTCTGTTCTCAAAGTCAGAGACTCACCTTTTCTGCCATACAAAGCTTGTATGGTGCCATACCGAAACTAGAGTGCGAGCTGTTGTTGTAAACAAAGTTTGTCAATGATGGATAGATCTTTCCAATTCCCGAAAATCTAACGCACCCATTTGGAGCATTTCTTCCAGAATCAAAAAAAGTTCTTTCTGATTATACATCAATTTGCGGACGGAAAGCAGCGCCGAACCATAATTCAGTTCCCATTGCCTCTTGAAGGCTTGTCAGAATTCAAACACATTTTAGGGTTCCTGTCTAAACAATAGATATTGGGACCCCATGCAAACAAGCAACCTTATTGATGTAACAGCGGCTAATCTACAAGCATTATACAAAAATTTCACAGGGAGGAAACGAGTAATTTAGTAATCCCATACACAAAAACTCAAACGGGACTTATACCTTGGGTGTCCGAGGTAGTCTCACAATGAAATTCGTAGTTACATATTCCCATTTCCATTCCGAAATAGACAGAGGTTGCAGTAGTTCCGCCAATAGCTGTTATTCAACTCTGACTTGTTGGCACCGAAAACATTTAGACACAATTTCAACAATTTCCTTCTTCGCAATAGATCGCTAACATATTTATTTCAAAGCCAACTAACTTTATCATAGAAGTTTGGTCCATTTCCTTGTCACAAAAGTTCAATTCATTCTTCAATAGTTCCGCAACTCACAGTCCGATTCGGTATTTAGTTTAGTAGTTCATCACAGTTAATCAAGGTCAATCAAACGTCTTCAGGAATTTAAAGTGGATCCAGACACTGATTCCCGGGTCAACAAGATAACAACGAAACAATCGACCATACAATGTACATAGTTCACATACCCCCATAGCACTGATTGTAAAGTGCAATAACACTGACGCAGTCCATTTCTAACATAATACACGTATTCTCAATTCATTCAACAGTTTACAGTTTACAGTTTCCAATTCAGTTCAGTATTCAATTCTCTGTTCCACCGAGTCTCCCCACATTATCTGATAGTCGTCAAAAGCATAAGGCAATTCATATACTAATCCCCATGGCGTCAAAGGTAATACTAAAACAATCAATCACGTGTTAAACACAATTTACACATCCTCAAAGCCCTAATTACAGGATACAATGGCACTGAGCAGTTATTTACACAAGGCGTACTGAATTCACACACTTTCGGATAATCAGGGTTTTTCAAAGCTTCTTGGATGTTAAAACATTTACATATTACCAAAGGATGACATTCTGAACAAAACAAAGGAATAATCGTCTCGGAATCGAAGCACACCCGTTCGCGACCGTCGGTGGCCGATTCCAGATCGATTAGTCAAATCCACCCGTACGAAACCGTCGGTGGCAAAAGGTATCTCAATCAAAGGTGCTACATAGGCTTAACGTCCCTTAGCACAAAAGGACACTCTAAAAATGTCATCAAAGCAACACAACACCATTCACTATAACCTGATTTCCCCAAAATCTGATAACACTGAAGCAACCACTCTCCCTTACAAAACATGTTCTGATCAGTCAAAGACAAATGTTCAGTACTGCTCAAAATCAAATCAATCTACCGTCATCGGTTCCCATAGCGTCAAACAAACAAAATGGAACAACACTCCTTACGACACCCAATCACGGGGTTTGTACAATTCGGTTCATTTTTAACACATATGTCCTCAATAGTTGGGGATTGGTTCTCAATGGTGCGTTTGGTTAGGTCAATCTGTAAAAGTGCTGGTTACCTCAAATTCTAGCTCGAGCGTGAACTCGACCGCTCGAGCGGACTGCCTGTCTACATAGCTCCCCGCTCGAGCGTGAGGTATCCCGCTCGAGCGCACATCCAACTCTGCAAAAAGTGCTGGGAGCACGATTTTCCCGCTCGAGCGCCATGTTCCCCGCTCGAGCGGACCTCAAAATTCTGGAAAACCCAGAACTGTGTTCTTGAGCTTCATTTCGACTTTCCAGCCACAATACTTGCATGCAATGACTCAAATCCCAATATAATCATACTAACATGGCACCAATGCAAGATTATAACATTATGGAGCTCAATTTCTTGATTTATCTACATGCATGTTCCAAAATGTGTTAAACTCAACACCAACATAACAAACTCATGCATTCAAAGTTTCCATTTTCAATAAACAACATGCATGCCCAATTTGACTTTCATTTTCACTTCTAATAATGCAATTAGTGCTCATTCCCATGAAACTCAACAAAAACATGCTTGCATGTATGATTCAACTCACAATCTTTCATAATTCATATATTACATGCTAGATTAGGTGATTTCATAGGAATCCTTTACATGCATGCTCATATCAACTTAAATCTTATTTAATCCATGGCCCAACTCACTAATTAATCTTCAATTCACAAAATTACAACTCAAACCCATGAACCAAAGGTTGATTACTCACCTAGGAGCTTAATCTTTCCAATTTATGATAAATTCTTGAGTGTGCCTTCAAGGTCACCAAGTCTTCTAGCCAAATCTCTACTTGGAGCCTTCCCTCTCTCTAAATTCGGCTCCTTTCTCTCTCTATAACATAATCTCAGATGTTTGAGCTTCCAAAGAACAAAAATGAGAGTGTAGTGGCCCTTATAAAAGCTCCCTTGGTCACATTATTTTATTATAAAATAACTGAGCACTAATTCACTAATTAAATCAATTTAATCTGATCCGAATCAATTCCCAATTAAATTTCACCGTAGGCTCTAAAAATTATGCCAATCACATTGGCGTAGTCAATTTCGAGTTTTATGGCCAATAAGGCCCTCAATTTAATTTTCGAAGCGGAAAAATCAAACAGATATTCCTACGGTGAACAGATAGAATTTCAAAATCACATATTATCACACAATGACACACAAAATCATGCTAAACACATAGTCATATTCAGATTAAGGACCAATTAGCTAATTACGGAACAGGGGTATCACAGGTTGGCTACTACCCAGAGTCGCTAGAAAAGTTATGCCGCCTATAGGAGGAAACCCTTGTCTTTTGAGGTGAGAGACCATATCTTTTTGAAGATATCACTTATGAAGGGTTTAATGAGGTTTGGAAAGAGTGGGAAGTTGTCCCCTCGATTCATTGGGCCTTTTGAGATCCTTGAGCGGATTGGAGAGGTAGCTTATCATTTGGCTTTGCTGCCACAGCTTTCCGAGATTCATGATGTGTTTCATATTATTAGCATGCTTTGGAAGTATGAGCCGGATCCATTGCACGTGTTGGATTGGACTGACTTAGAGGTAGATGAGGATGCCTTGTATGAAGAGAGACTAGTGAGAATCTTGGATACTTGGGACCAAGTCTTGCGAGGCAAGACAATTCCCTTAGTTAAAGTATTGTGGAAACATGACGGAGTTGAGGAAGCAACTTAGGAACGTGAGTTGGAAGTCCGTGAGAAGTATCCAGACTTATTTGTTAATGTTTGAGCATGTATTGAAATTTTGATCATGTCAATGAACTATGAAAACATTGTATATAATTTGAGAATATGGAAACATTATATATATTGCATGTGTTTTGGAAACATGGATTTTATATAAACATTGTATATGCTTTGGAAAAATGTGAATTGTGCTTTCAATGTTGAAACTTGTGTATTGAGTTGATGAGAATGGGTGACCAGAAGAGGGGACAAGGTAACGGAATTGATTAATTATCTTTATTGTGATCCGTTTAAACATAGTTTAAAACTTGATTTGAAATTTCGAGGACGAAATTCCTTAAGGGGGGAGATTATAGTAATTCCAGCTTTAACCAGACCCTTTTGTATCTTGGACTCGGGTTTCATGGTTTCGTAGTGTTGTTTATGTCTTTTCCCCTTATACTTCCTTGAGTTTGGCTATTGGATTGTAATGATTGCGTTTGGAACAGGTTGGTTGCTTGGTTTTCAAACTTTTGCTGCCTAAAATTTTACTCCTTCGCTCGAGCGGCACTTCTTGCACTCAAGCGAGCTTTGTGAACTCTTAGTACTTTTGTAGGTCTGCAAAACTATTGGGAGTGTGCATTCTGCCCTTGAGTGTCACTTCTTGCGTTCGAGCGAAACAACTTATTGTGTTTGACGTTTGAGCATCACTTCTTGCGCTCGAGCGGACTGTACGTATATCAGTTCGCAACAGCACCTTTCTACATCAATTTTTCACATCTTTTTCTCTCAAAACCCTAAATCTAGAGCCTCTCTCTCTAAAACTCCTTCTCTCTCTCTCTCTCTCTCTCTCTCTATCTACATTTTCACCTAGATCCGTTGGTTTCTCTACCTTAGTGTCTTTGGAAAAGAGGTAGAGCGTCTCAAGAACTTCACTTTGGTCCGAACAAAACTTAGTTTTGGCATTTTTGAAGTTTCTTCCTTGCTTTGCTCGTCTTCTAAACTTGAGATAGAGACTTTCTACACTCTTCTATGAGTTTTAACTTAGTTATTTGTTGATGTGTAAACAATATTGGAATTTGGAATGATTTTGAACAAATCTAGGGTTTTGGTTTAAAATCAAAAAAGGGGTTTTCAAATGTATGTATTAAAAATAGTTATAGGAGGAGATGTGAGGTTGTGTTGTGTTAAATTTGTTGATTTTGATACCCGAGGTGGATTTTGGAAGGAAATGGAGTTTTGCCCTAAAATGTCTTAAATAGTTATTTTGTATAAATAAATTAAATTGGTATTGAGAATATGAAATTGGATGAATGTTTATATAAATGGTGGAGTTAGATATGTGTTACCTCTCACTTATGAAGATTTGGATAATTTATCTGTCTTGGAGATTGTATATCTATTTAGAAATATCTGTTTGGGCTATTGGTGGAGGATAGCTATGATTATTGTAGAAATTGCATGAGAATTAGGTGAATTGAAACTATTCTCTTATCAGTTGTCATTGAATATGACTATATCTTTGATACATTGTAAATGTATGATGTTTGGGAGAAGAAAGGGGATGTATTCCATGTTTGGGAGAAGAAAGTGGGATGGATTTCATTGAATTAAGTTGGCCTGTATGTTCAGAGTGAAAGTTTGAAAACCGTGCGTATACATGGGCGCCGATTCCAGCGGATGAAATATCCGTAAAATAGTAAAATTTAAATATTTGTATAATGGCTGCGTTGGTTAGAGACCCACTAAGTTGTACCCTCAATTTGGTTGTCTGAATGAAATGGTGAATGACTTATGAATTGAGACATAAAACTCGACATAGCATGGTTTTATGAAAAAGTTATAAATGATTTTATCGTAGGCATTGGATATGCATATCATACTTATATCTTTGTTAAGGTTTATACACTGTGTTAGATTGTTTCTACTGGGTTTTGGCTCACTCTATTTGGGAAAAACCATTTTAAAGTGTCGGCGATATGCCTCCGCCAAGACAGTAGCTTGGAGGGATTTGGAGCAAGAGCTTCTCTTTTGTTGTATTTATTTTGCATAGCCAATGGCTTTATTTGTATTAAACTTATGACTCATTTTTAATGTACCCAAGTCTTGGCTTGGAAAGATGTAAGCCCTTAGGACATATGAACATTTGTTTAGTTTTCATTTCTTATCGCATGTATCACTTTTTGTATATTAATTCTAATTAATGAAAGCTTGTCATTTGGATTATGTCATCTTGTATTGGTTGTTTGAAGTTGGATTATTGTAATTATTTTGGGGGGTTACAATTTTTTTTTTTTTTTATTTTACTTCTGACCATTTTTTATTTTTGCATGTCATATTTGATGTATCATTTGTCCCTCTGCTCTCTACTGACCATTTTTTTTTTTTTTTGGCTTATAACAACTTTTTTGTTGGAAAATATTATTTCACTAGAATTTTTATACAAATTTTTGCCCTAAATGACATAATAGTGTCATTTGTATAATAAAAAATACGTCAATGGACTCTTCATTATAAAGTGATAAATCAAAATCTAACCAAATCATTATTAATAATTTTTTTGTATTGATTTTATGTTTGTATATCACTACTTTTTCTTTTTTTTTTTCATTTTAATATTTTGTGACATCATGATGTGTTAATTGACAATAGTTTTTTCTTTAATATTTTTAAAACTTCACTTTAATATTTTTATCTGTAGTTGATTTTGTTTAAAAATATCAATTCAAAAAATATTTACATAAACAAATATTTGTTTAATTTTTTTAAAATATTATAAAAATACAACTGTCTAGATTAAAGTGAAGTTATGACCGTAATTATAACACTACAAAAAAATATTATATTTAATCTATTTTTTCAAAGCTATTAAATATGCATAAACATAAACATTTTATTACGAAAAAAAAAATTACTAATGATGTATGTTAATCGATTTTAAAAATATTTACATAAATAAATTGATCAAGTGGCTCTTTAATTTGTGTTGATTGACATAAATCTAATCTAAAAAATACCTTTACATTTTACAGTCAACTTAAATTTATCATACTCTATCAATTGACAAACAAAATTTTACTAATACGAGAATATTTTTTCTAATGTAATTACTGTAATAAATATAAATATTTAATTTCAATTTTTTTGCCACATCGCCTTAAAAATAAAGAGAGATAGAAGATGAGTGGGAGAGAGGAAGAGAGACAAAAAAAATATGAGATTGTTATATCAATTGACAAACTGTGGTAAGATGAATTACAATTACGAATTTGGTTGATAATGTAATTATACTTGTCTGAAAGTATAATTTTTGTAATTTTAGAAAATTCATTTGTTTTAATTGTACCAATTGAATTATTATATATCTATTTATTATATAATACTTAGGACAAAACATTAATAGCAACAAAAAATAAAACAAAATAAAAATTGTATAACTCATGTCATGTTTGGGATGTTATCTTTGTAATTAAAATATGTTTGGCATGTACCCAAAAAAAAAAAAAGTTCCAAAATCTTTTTACCAGTTTAAAAAGACCAAGCGATTCTTATGAGTGAGTGCATATGTGTTTACGCCTTTAGAAGGTAAAACGGAAAATTTAAATAACAAACAAAAATATTTGCATTTTTCATAAAATTAAAAAAACTCATTTCTAAATACGTTAACTTTTATTATTATTATTGTTGTTATTATTATCTATTAAAAAGGTCAAAAAGTCATTTAAAAAGTTAATTTCAAACACTTTTTTTTATAAAAAAAAAAAGACGTTAAAACTTAATTAATATTATTTGTTTTTTGTTTTTTAAATTATTGTTAATTAATTTAAAAATAAATTTATTAATCATTATTTAATTCCATGCATAGCACGGGTGATATACTAGTCTATATCTATACTATATATTAAGCAAAAGGGAGTTTTTAACCCCAAGTCTTGTGGGAGCTCCAATCTCTCAATCTAAATTTCTTGATTTTTTGATTTTAAAAAAAAAAACCTTAGCATTTATTAACTTCTCACAACCCCTAAGTCTTACCCTCATAATAACACTTTAATGCATGAAGAACAAGTATAAAAAAAATTCGTTGAAATCCAACACATATGAATTCCTTGAAAAGTCCCAACACATATGATTATTATCCTTCATAAGAACATTTTAATGCATTAAGAACAAGCATAAAAAAATTTCTTGAAAAATCTAACACATATGATTATTATCAAAATATTAAATTTTAATATAATATAAAAAAGAAAAAAAAAAGAAGACATTTAAAAATCGCAATTCACATATATAAATAATTGTAAACACAATCCGTGCATAGCACGGGTGATATGCTAGTTATATATTATAGCAAAGAGACTTTTTGTGAGGAGCTTTGTAGAAGCTCCAAAACTTCCAACTAAATTTTAAATTTTTGAATTAAAAAATAATTTTAAAAAATACTATTGGCTAACACATTAATGTAATAATTAAAAAATATTAATTATTCCATGATTTACGTTTTTCAAGAAGAAAAATAAATATGGAATTTTTTTCAAAATTGTATTTTAAATTCTAAAAATATTAACATGGAAAGATTTAGATGTAGGGTTTCCTTTTTCAAATTAAGAATTATTTGCAAATAATACAATATATATATATATATATATATATATTTATATATTTTCAAATAATATTGCGTTGCAATTATGATAACATAATTTAAGAAAGATAATATGGAAAGACTAACATGGAAAGATTTTCAAACATATATTTTAAATTCTTACACAGAAGTACATATGTAACAAAAATTATTAATCATTAATTAATTATTTTTATTAAAAATACACTTATCAAATTTGTTTGGTTTAATTTTTCAAAATTATTTTGAGTTTTTGTTTTTGTTTTTTTTAATCTTCAATAAACTCTTTTTATATTTTCATATTTCAGTCAAATACACCAAACTAAGATATTTATGGAAAAAAAAAATTAAAAAACAAAACACTATAAAAAATGTCAATTTTTTTTTTTTTTTAACCTTTTCATTTTTAGTGGTTTTTTTTTTCTTTAAAAATTCTACTTTTTGGGTGCATTTATGATTAGGGTTATTTACACAAAGACCCCCTAAACTATTGAGAAATATTATTTTGACCCTTTAAACTCTTGAGAAATACCACTTTTCTCTCTAAATTATAAAACCGTACAAATGAACCCCTAGACTCTAAAATTGTATAAGTCGTACCCTCTAATACGCTTTTATAGTTTAGGGATCCATTTTATACAGTTTTGTAGTTTAGGGGGCAAGTGATATTTCTCAATAGTTTAGGAGATTAATTAGTACATTTTTATAGTTTAGGAGTTAAAATGATATTTCTCAATAGTTTAGGGGTTCTTTTTGTAAATAACCTTTTAGATTAGGTGTATCTAAAAATTAAATTTTTTTTATTAAATATGAAAAAAAGATTAAAAAAATGAAAAATAAAAAACTAAAAACTAAAAAAATGTATTTGAGTTTGAAAATATTATGACTTGGCCACCTTCTTTCTTTCTTTCTTTCTTTCTTTCTTTCGTTTTCTTCTTTCTATAGCCAAATTAAATTATACTTATTAATGAACTTAGTTATAGTTAATTTATAAAATAAATAAATAAATAAGTAAATCACATATATGAATTTAGCAAATGCATGTCTAATGGGATTACTGATTATCTTAACATTAATTCTTTTAAGTGCAAATTTACAAAATTATTATTTTGGTTCATTTTAGATTGTTGGAAAATTTGGTTTTATAAGGGCCAACTTTGAGCCCAAAATTGAGTGGGGTCCACTCGTCTTTTGGGATGGATCCGAAGAGGTGACATGTTCCTTGTCGCGTAGCAAGTCACACGGTGAAGACGGTTCGTGAAAACTATTTATGAGTGAATAAGAAGTAGACGTCATTTTTAGATTCGTGGAATGGATAATTAAAGAAGTAAATGCGGGTTTCTTTGAAATGGGTTGTCCCACATTGAAACTTTAAGAGAGTTTGTATTAGTATATAAACTCTAAGTGGCAACACTTGGGTTGGGCCCCAAGGGGCACCCCAAGTTTGTAGAATGGAGGAGTTATAGATAAAGTGAACCTTAGCCCAAACCACCACACACGCACACGCACACGCACACGCGCACGCACCGCCGTAGTCAGTCTGACAGGCCGAGCCAGGCGTGGTTGTGGGTCAATTCGAATATTAATTTTTTGGACAAAATTTATTTGAATTTTTTTCAAATTTCTTGCAGGAAAAATTAATTTAAATTTTAAACAGGTTTTCAAACTGTTCAAATCTAGACAGATGATTGTTTAGACAGATTCAAAATCTGGACAGTTTTGTTGCAGATCTGTTTGAATTTTGAATGATATTTGTTCAAACAGTTTCACATATGTTCATTCAAATATAGAACCTGTTCGGACAGCAGTTTTTGCCTATAAATACCTTTCATTTCCAACAGTCTTCATATGAATAAAAACAATCTGAATTTTCATTTTGCTGTCCAGATTTTTCTCCTTTGCATTATTTATTCTTCATTCTAGTTTTAGGAAAATTAAAGAGAGTTTAGAACACAAGGTTCTAGTTCGCCAGACAAATTTGTTTGGAGTGCTACTACAAATTTGTGAAGATCATTGTATCCTTGGAGATAGATGTCACTTAACCGTAAGCACCGCAGCGGGGCGAATCTGTCTTAAGGACAAAGTGTCACACACTCGACTTGATCTTTAAATATTCATTCAGTTCGGTAAAAATAAATTCGGTATGTAATTTATTTTATTTGTTTGATTTAGTTTCAAATTATTTATTGTACACAGAAGATTGTTCTAACAATCTTAAGACAGATTCGAATTATTCTGTTTGCAGAATTTTTTGTTTATTTCATTTCTTCTTTCTTCTTCTTACAGAAATTATTTTCTGTGATTTTACAAAATAATATTCTTGTTGGAAAACAAATAGTAGTAATATAGTGTTTGACAGATAGTAGTAATATACTGTCTTTTTTCTTTGACAACTAATAGTAATATACTGGTGTCATTAACAATTCAGAATATTTATTTGTGAAGTTTGTCATAAATTAATTTTGATTTTCTTAAATAATTTGAGTGTTCATTAATTAAAAATAAATTCGTTTTTTTTTTTTAATTATTGAAGTGTTACAGAAATTTAATTTTCTGTGTAGAATAAATTTGGTTAAATAAAATTTTATTTTATTTCCAAATTAATTGAAAAATAAAAGTTACATTCTTACTTCTTTTATTTTTACTGAATTTAATTATGTGAATTTGGATTAATTTTCTGTGTAGTATAAATTCTAATTATAATTTTGTTTTATAATTTAAAATTCATAGCTACTGAAACAAATGCCCAAACGAATACTGGAATGGTGGCTACAATTACGCCAACCCCCTCTCCTATTGTGACAATACCGGTAAATCACGATGAGAAGCCAGAGAAGTTCTCAGGAACTGATTTTAAAATATAGCAACAGAAAATGTTGTTCTATCTTATAACTCTGAACTTGGCTCGTTTTCCCCATAAGAATGCTCCTACTCTGAACGAGGATGAAACTGACTGGCAAGTGGTTGCTGCGGTCGATGCCTGGAAACATGTTGATTTCCTTTGCCAGAACTACATCTTGAACGGACTTGACAACACATTAAACAACGTCTACAGTCCTATCAAGACAGCAAAGGAACTTTGGGAGTCTTTGGAGAAAAAGTACAAAACGGAAGATGCCGGCTCAAAGAAATTTGTGGTTGGCAAATTCCTGGACTTTGTGATGGTTGATTCTAAAACTGTGATCAGCCAAGTTCAAGATCTCCAACTCATTCTGTATGACATTCACGCAGAAGGCATGTCTCTCAGTGAATCCTTCCAAGTTGCAGCCTTAATTGAGAAATTACCACAAG
The DNA here is from genome assembly GCA_030407325.1 of Camellia japonica. Classification (NCBI taxonomy): domain Eukaryota; kingdom Viridiplantae; phylum Streptophyta; class Magnoliopsida; order Ericales; family Theaceae; genus Camellia; species Camellia japonica. The sequence goes on from JAPPVO010000014.1 coordinate 35,344,134, forward strand.
GCTGGAAGGAATTTAAAAACTACCTCAAACACAAGCGCAAAGAAATGTCTTTAGAAGAATTAATTGTGCGTTTGAGGATTGAGGAGGACAACCGTAATTTTGAAAAGCGGGCTGGTAAGCATCCTATGGAGTCTAAGGCAAATGTGGTGGAACATGCTCCAAAAGCAAATAAACAGAAGTTTTCTGGAGAAAGTTCATCACAACGCTCTAAATGAGGGGAAATTAAAAAGTACAAGTTTAATGGCAAGTGTTACATCTGTGACAAAGAGGGACATCGGGCTAAAGATTGCCAAAGCAAAGGCAAAAGCAAAAAAAGAACAAGCAAGAAGCCTGCTCAAGCCCATATGACTGAAGTGGATAATATTTCTAATGGTGTAGATGAAATCAGTCTTTCTGCAGTTGTTTTCGAGGCAAATCTTGTCGGAAATCCTAAAGAATGGTGGGTGGACACTGGTGTTACTTGCCACATTTGTGCCGATAAAAAGATGTTCACATCTTATTCTACAGTGGACAACAGTGAACAACTTTTTATGGGCAACTCCTTAACTTCCAAAGTTGAAGGACAAGAGAAGATTGTTTTGAAGATGACATCTGGAAAGGAACTCACACTCAACAATGTGCTGCATGTACCGGATATTCGCAAAAATCTTGTTTTCTGATCTTTGTTGAGTAAGAATGGGTTTAGGCTTGTGTTTGAGAGTGATAAATTTGTACTTACTAAAATTGGGATGTATGTAGGAAAAGGTTACATGTCTGATGGCCTTTTCAAGATGAATGTAATGACCGTTGTACCCTCAGTTATTAATAAAAATACATCTTCTTCTTACTTGCTTGAGTCTTCAAATTTATGGCATGGTAGACTTAGACATGTTAATTATGGATCTTTGCGTAGATTAATTAATATGAAATGTTTACCCAAATTTGACATTGATTTAAATCATAAATGTGAAATTTGCGTTGAGACAAAATTATCCAAAACTCATTTTCATTCAATTAAAAGAAGTACGAAACCACTTGAATTAATTCATAATGACATTTGTGATTTTAAATCAATTCAAACTAGAGGTGGGAAAAAATATTTTATCACTTTTATAGATGACTATACTAGATATAGTTATGTTTATTTAATTCGAACCAATGATGAAGCTTTGGAAACTTTCATTCAATATAAGAATGAAGTTGAAAATCAACTTGGTAAGAAAATCAAAAAAACTAAGAAGTGATAGAGGTGGTGAATATGAATCACCTTTTGGTGAGTTTTGTAAAGAATATGGAATAATTCATCAAACCACCGCTCCTTACTCACCTCAGCAAAATGGAATTGCTGAAAGGAAAAATAGGACTTTAAAAGAAATGATGAATGCCATGTTAATAAGTTCTAGATTACCTCAGAACTTGTGGAATGAAGCAATACTTTCTGTTAATTATATACTTAATAAAGTACCCCGAAAGAAAGTGAATCAAACACCTTATGAAATGTAACATGGGAGAGTAGCATCCTACAAATACTTAAAAGTGTGGGGATGTTTGGCTAAAGTGGCTATTCCTAATCCTAAAAAGACTGAGATAGGTCCTAAAACCGTTGATTGCATTTTCATTAGTTATGCCAAGAATAATAGTGCATATTGGTTTTTGATTCATAAATCAAAACATTCCGAAATGCATGTAAATGCTATTATTGAATCTCGGAATCCATCTTTCTTTGAACATATGTTTCCGAATAAGATTGGACAAGAGACTAGTAATAAGAAAAGATCTTTTGGTGCTATTACTAGTAATGATCAAGAACAAGAGCAAGATCAAAAGGAACCTAGGCGTAGTAAACGTGCTAGAACCTCAAAATCTTTTGGTCCAGATTTTCTAACTTTTTTGTTAGAAAATGAGTCCTTAACTTTTAAAGAGGCTATGTCCAGTTTTGAGGCTTCTTTATGGAAAGAAGCTGTCAATAGTGAAGTTGAATCCATCTTGCAAAATCACACTTGGGAATTAGTGGACTTACCACCAGGTTGTAAACCTCTTGGGTACAAGTGGATTTTCAAAAGAAAAATGAAAGCGGATGGATCAATTGACAAATACAAGGCAAGACTTGTGGTCAAAAGATTTAGACAAAAAGAAGGTTTAGATTATTTTGACACATACTCACCGGTTACTAGAATAACATCCATTAGAATGCTAATTGCTATTGCGTCTTTGTACAATCTAGAAATTCATCAAATGGATGTGAAAATCGCTTTTTTAAATGGTGAGTTAGATGAGGAAATTTACATGAAACAATTATAAGGTTTTTCTATTCCAGGAAAAGAAAAGAAAAGAAAGTGTATAAATTGGTTAAATCATCATATGGTTTAAAACAAGCGCCAAAGCAATAGCATGAGAAATTTGACAAGGCAATGATGTCAAATGGATTTAAATTAATGAGTGTGACAAATGTGTTCATATTAAAAATACAGATAAAAGTTATGTCATTGTATGTCTTTATGTGGATGATATGCTCATCGTGGATAGTAATAATGACATGATTAGAACTACCAAGAAAATGTTGAATAAACATTTTGACATGAAGGACATGGGCATTGCTGATATAATTCTTGGTATGAAATTACCAAAACATCAGAAGGTTATGCTTTGTCACAATCTCATTACATTGAGAAAATACTTGACAAATTTAGCAAAGATGATGATCAATTTGCTAGAACACCTGTATATGTTAATTTGTTTCTTTCTAAGAATGTACAGGAAAGTATTTCTCAATTAGAGTATGCCCAAATTATTAGAAGCTTAATATACTTAATGAACTGCACTCGCCCAGATATAGCTTATACAGTAAGTAAATTAAGTAGATATACGAGTAATCCAGGAATAGAACACTGAAAAGCTATTATAAGGGTTCTTAGATATCTCTGATATACTCGTAACATTGGGCTTAATTATACTAGATGTCCAGCAGTACTTGGAGGATACTGTGATGCAAATTGGATATCGGATACTAGAGACTCAAAGTCCACCAGTGGGTATGTCTTTACTCTTGGTGGGGCGGCTGTATCTTGAAAATCTTCAAAACAAACTTGCATTGCTAGGTCTACTATGAAATCAGAATTCATAACTTTAGACAAAGCAGAGGAAGAGGCAGAATGGCTTCGCCACTTCCTTGAAGATATTCGAATATGGCCAAAACCGGTGCCTGCTATATGCATACATCGCGATAGTCAATCAGCAATAGGTAGAGCACAGTGTCATACATATAACGGTAAGGCACGACACATTCATCGTCGACATAATACTGTAAGACAACTACTCTCTACTCTTTAATGGAATTATTTCCATTGAATATGTGAAGTCTAAAGACAACATAGCGGATCCACTAACCAAAGAGTTAGTAAGAGAGTTAGTTGAGAATTCATCGAGAGGAATGAGACTAAAGCCTATTAAATAAGAGTTACTGTCACGACCCAAACCCGCCCCTATGGGTTTAGCACCGTAACCGGCCAGTAACCCTAGGTTACCGAAGGCCTGCTTAACAGTAATACAATAATACAGAGTACAGGGGCTTGGCGGAAGCCAATACAGTAAATAAACAATGTCCAATGAGCTGTGACAGTCTGTATGCCAAAAAGATTTTCATACATTTATACAAAACGGTACACAAACATTTACAAACATTTAGAACAGGGATCGAGTCCCTATTAACCAGTACTATGCAGTCTATACAGTGTTACAAAACGGTACAGAGACAGACGGGGAAATAAAAACACCCCTAAGCCATAGCTTGGCAGGTTCGGAACCTCGCAGTGAGGCACATTGGTTGGCTTGACAAAACTGGAGTTTACCCCGACGCCTCTAGCTTTGATCCGGTGCCTGTACACCTACATATATATATGAGCAGTGAGCTAAAGCCCAGTGAATAACATAATGCGTAAAGAGGTTTGGAATGAATGTCCTTACAGTAATGAAAACAGTTCATTAAATCAGTATTTCAGTCTTTCAGTCAATCAGTCATATGTGGTACATCCATTAGCATAACAGTACAGTAAGCAGTAGGTCTTAAAGACCGAACGGTAATGATGGCCATCAATCAGTAAACAGTAGTGGTTCCACGAGGGAAACCGACAGAGATCTCTGTAACAGTAACAGTAAACAGTAGGTGCTAAGGATGCCACAGTACAGTTCAGAATATAGGACATACATTCATTCAGTAAACAATACCAGTTCAGTAAACAGTTCAGTTCAGTATTCAAAAGATAATCATTTTGAACATATCTTTACACAATTGTTACTCACAGAGTTCTGGGCTACAGTGAACTAGAGCGTCTCCTCGGAAAGCCAACCCTACACAGTTTACAGATTGAACACACACTAAGCTACCCAGTTGGGAAAGATAATAACTTAATCCCTAATTTGCCTCGGTGTGGTTCTACATCTATATCCTCCTTAAGATACCTTAAATATTCCCTAGGAATGCCTAGGATGGAAAGAGGATGCAAAGATGCACTTTTGAACACTTCACAAAATTTGCTGAAAACAGGGGTCTCGCTCGAGCGAGGGTTCCTTCGCTCGAGCGGACATGCAGACAAAGGAGCTCCGCTCGAGCGTGAATTCCGTAGCTCGAGCGGACTGTGTGTTACAATAAAAATGCTGGATGCTCCAAATTTACGCTCGATGGGCGCTCGACCCTCGCTCGAGCGTGAGACACAAGTCCTCGCTCGAGCGTGAGTTTCCTCGCTCGAGCAGACTGTGAACTCATGCAAAGTACTGGATGCACCCATTTCACGCTCGAGCGTGACTTTTCTCGCTCGAGTGGAAGGCACGATCACAGAGGGTACGCTCGAGCGTGGACTTCCTCGCTCGAGCGTAGGTCCAAAATCTGGAAATCCCAGATTTGAATCTCAAGCTCAAAAATCAAGTTTAAATGCAAAATTTCGATCCTCTTGGGCTAAAAACCTGGAAAACACTTGTAAACACATAACATTAGATATTTCAAAGATCAATTTGGTAAATCAAAGCCCAAGGGTGTTTAATTCAATCTCAATTTCAAACCAATTTTCATGAACATGAAGGACATGCAAACATGCATGAATTCAAATCATTTCAAAGCTTCAATTTGATGCTCTAGTGAGCCAATTGTTCCAAAACAAGTTGAAAACATGGATCATTGCAAAATTATGAACATGCATGAACCAAATTCTATGTAATCAACCTCAAAATGCAAGGATATAGCCATGCATGCAACAATTAAGCTTCAATGCAACACTTTCAACCATTCCTAGGCTCAATTCTTCAAATTAGCATGAAACATGCAAGAATCAACTCAAAGGCACAAAGAAGAAGATGAATTTCCTTACCTAAGTCTTGAATTAGAGGTGTGGAGGCTCAATTGACAATCTACACTTTAATTTCCTTAAGATCACCAAGCAATTTGCAAGAACAATTCAACTCTCTTACTTTCTCTCTCTCTAGTTTGGCTATACACTCAAAATAGGCTGATGAGATGTGTTGAAATAAAGCTCAAGTGATGTATACAAGTGATTAAACAAGTCTAGATTTGTCCACTAAGGGGCAAAGTTATAATTAAGGCCACTTCTTGTAATTGGCTTATTTTAATCTAAGTTAAATATACCTAATCGATTTTCAATCAAGTATACCATAAAATCACGTAAAATCTAAGGATCATAAAACATTAATCAATTTCAGAGTCGGCCGCCGATAAGGCCTTCAATTTGCAGTTTAAACGTATAAACATAAACAGATAATCAAACAGTCAAACAGATAGGAATGCAATTAAACAGATACAGTCAATCGATTCAGTTTCAGATCTTAGTCAGTCAGTCCAGTATTTCAATTACTTCAATTATCAATCTCAATTAGTCTCAGTTTAGCCTTAATCGGTAATCCGTGTGAGGGTCATTACAGTTACCACAACGGCAACCCAACCTAGTTGACTAGAGATCCAAGATCTAGGTTCAAAGGGACAACCGAGTTGTGAATGACTCAGAAGGATCACTGGGGAGTCCAACTCCTACTCATTTCTAGGATGAAATAGTGATGTTTGTAACATTTTAGGTTAAGTAAAATTTTAATGATTCTTATATCTAGGTAAACCTAGTGGAGTATGGCAAGATACTCTTCATAAGAATCACCTATATGAGTGTGAACTGAGCCGGTTCTGTGAGATTTGTGAAGGGCTACAATTCTCTAGAGCACTCATGAAAGACCAGGTTGTTCAGAGCCAAAATGAACACAATAGTGAGAACTAAACTGTGTCTGGGGATATACTGTGTGAGTTCTATTGTCTTAGTTTACACAAACGGCTGAACAGTTCAAGACATCATGTTCACTGGTTAGTTAGTAAATTCGATAGTGTCTCACAATGGAAGGTTCAAAGCCAAAAACTACCTATCCTTTGCAAAATATTTCCAATTTCTGTACTCTCTGTATTTAGATCATGTTGTTGCATTTTCTCTCCGTCAAATTCCATTCATGTGGGGGATTGTTGGAAAAATTGGTTTTTTAAGGACCAACTTTGAGCCCAAAATTGAGTGGGGTCCACTCGTTTTTTGGGATGGGTCCAAAGAGGTGACGTGTTCCTTGCCGCGTGGCAAGTCACATGATGAAGACGGTTCGTTAAAACCATTTATGAGTGAATGGGAAGTTGACGTCATTTTCGGGTTCGTGGAATGGATAATTAAAGAAGTAAATGTGAGTTTCTTTGAAATGGGTTGTCCCACATTGAAATTTTAAGAGAGTTTGTGTTAGTATATAAACTCTAGGTGGCAACACTTGGGTTGGGCCCCAAGGGGCATCCTGAGTTTGTAGAAGGAAGGAGTTATGGACAAAGTGAACCTTAGCCCAAACCACCACATGCGTTCGCGCGCCGCCGCCGTCGTCCGTTCGACCGGCCGGTAGAACCGTGGCGTGCCGGGCGTGGGTGTGGATCGGGTCGGTTCTAATATTAATTTTTTGGACAAAATTTATTTGAATTTTGTCCAAATTTCTTGCAGGAAAAATTAATTTAAATTTTGCACTTTTGTAATTTGAATTTGAATTCAAATTTTTGTCCATAATTTTGTGTCTCTTTTCAGATCTAAATTCCACAACAGATTTTTCAGTCCAAACAGGTTTTCAAAATGTTCAAATCCGGACAGATTCATAACTGTCCAGACAGATTCAAAATCTAGACAGTTTTGTTGCAGATCTGTTTGAATTTTGAATGATATCTGTTCAAACAGTTTCACATCTGTTCATTCAACTATAGAACCTGTTCGGACAGTAGTTTTTGCCTATAAATACCTTTCATTTCCAACAGTCTTCGTATGAATAAAAATAATCTGAATTTTCATTTTGCTGTCCAGATTTTTCTTCTTTGTATTATTTATTCTTCATTCTAGTTTTAGGAAAATTAAAGAGAGTTTAGAACACAAGGTTCTAGTTCGCCGGACAAATTTGTGAAGATTATTGTATCCTGGGAGATAGACGCCACTTAACCGTAAGTACTGTAGCGGGGCGAATTTGTCTTAAGGACAGAGTGTTACACACTCGACTTAATCTTTAAATATTCATTCGGTTCGGTAAAAATAAATTCGGTATGTAATTTATTTTATTTGTTTGATTTAGTTTCAATTTATTTATTGTACACAGAAGATTGTTCCAACATAGATTTCTCTAATCCATTTTAAAAAAAAAATTGTAGTTTTTAATTAAAAAATATTTTTGAAATAATTTATTTTTAACATTCTGACTATTATATTTTTTTTTGAAATAATTTATAAAAAAAAAATGCACAATAGGAATATATATATATATATATATATATATGTGTGTGTGTGTTTTTAGAGATCCAACTCACACATTTGCTAAACTAATTTTCAAATTGAAATTTGCTAATGGTCCCATTTGAAATTATTATTAAAAAATGATAGATTCATTTAAAAGCACTCCAAGACACCCGTCAAATAATAATAATAATAATAATAATAGTCCATGCATAATGGATTAATTGAGCAGGTTTGAAATTTAGAAATATTTTTATGGTCGGATTTAGAATGGCTATATTAATCTTGATGTTTGATCCCCAAAAAAAAAATTCTTGATATTGTGTTGGGGTTGAGTTGATACATAATTATTTTATGTAGTTCAGTTCAATCCAAAACTAGCCCGGTTGATATCCTTATACCAAATATATTTAGTAGACAATTTACCTAACTAATATAGAATATAATAGTTTTTAATGAAATTTGACATTCTTTTAACAATTAAATTTTAATAGTTAATTTAGAATTATTGAATTATTTTTGTTTTAATAGATTTTGCTTTATAGAGTTTAAATAAATATAAGTAAATATTTTTATTCTATAATATTTTGTATTTTTAAAACAATTCATTTTTGCGTAGCACAGGTTTATTGTTATTAATATATATAATTGAAGATGAATTTAAAAAATAATCGTCATCAAATTTTGACATTTTCCATAGAACTCCTAATGTGATGCATATAGCTGTGGGAGCCCCACGCCCAAACACCTCTTTTTCGTGGGACCACCATCTGTCCAAAAAAAAAAAAGTCAATGGAGGTTAGTCAAATTGTTAAGGATGGACACTTAGCCATCACGGTTTAAGTTCGATTTTCGCTGTTAATAGTCTTCTTTGATAGACGATGTATAAATAAGTTTAATATAAGTTTTCGTTGAAACTTGTGACTTGCCTTAAGTCTGGACTCTCCTCACCTACACTTTTTAATACCCAAAAAATAAACAATAATAAATAAATAAATAAATAAAATAAAAGCAAGAATCATGTGACATTATTTTTAAAATTATTAAATCAATTTATTCTTCATTTGATGACATCAAAGGTAAACTTTCGCAACAAATACGAAGAAAGGGGGGTGGGATTCTCTTCGTTGGCCGAGGGATTAAAATCATTAAAAAAAATTAGAAAGTTTGAAAATTATATATAAAAAATTAAGGATAAATTGTAAACACATCTTTTAATATTTGTTTAAAATATGAATTGCCTTTTATAGTTCTGAAAATTACATCCCGTCTCCTAAAATTTCTAATTTCATAACAAATAACTCATTTTATTTAATAAAAGTTAATTAATAATTTTTAATGATGTTAAAAATTTATTTCAATTAATAATTCAAGAAATTTTATTATTGTACCAGAGAGCAGTTAGAAATTTCATTTTTTCAATTAATTCTGTTAAATAAAAAAAATTAACCAAGGAATATTTGTAATTTTCCACACTACAATGGACAATCCATATTTTAAGTAAACCTCTGGGGGTGCATTTATAATTTATCCAAAAAAATTAAAATTTCATTATTATTCTCTCTGCTTTTTGCATTTTTTTCTTTTGTATAAAAAGTCAAAAAATCATTATCAAATACTTTAGTTTATTCACCTCATATTTTAACCCCCCAAAAAAAAAAAAAACTATTATAAAAACTAATTTCCAAACGAACCCTTAATGATCTGAGTTTATTAATTGAAGAAAAATCATATCGCCTTACACTGTGTTTTTTTTAAAAGTACTTTGCCTTCGTTTGAGATGTGAGTTGGCTTTTTAACTATTTTAGTATGGGGTTAAAATGTTTCATTTGAGATGGGCTTTTTGATTTTTTTGACTTTTGTGAGAGAAAAAATGAAATGATTATAGTTTAAATGTGACATTTTATCTTATTAGTTTTTTTAGTCTATTTTTTCTTTTTATGGCTAAAATAGCCAAAAAAATTATCCCAAACATAGCCTTTGTGTATTTTGCTTATGTGTTTTGCTACAATTTTTTAAAAAATATTTTTTTTACTATTTTAAGCTAAAAAAAGTTCGACTGTTTGGCTACGGTATTTTATATTACAATTGTGAAAAAAAAAAAAAAAAAAAAAAAAATTTCTTTTTAACGAGATTCATTTGTATTTGAAAATTGCTAAAAGCCCACATTTTTATCAATTTTTTTATTTGATGAGATATTTTAAAATTTGCATTAAAATTATCTGCTTTTCAGGTCCTTCTAAGCTAGAAAGATCTTCTTCTTTTTTTTTGAAAAAGTACTGAAAAAGTACTAAAAAAAACTAACTTTTTAAAATTTGCAAAACACATCAGCCTTTTAAACAATTTTATCCTAAAAAAGCAAAATAAATAAAGGAAAAAAGGAAAAATAGTAATAAAATAATCCGCAAACCCAACATTAGAACTCATTTTCATAGTTTCTCATTTTCATTGTAAGTTAGTCCCTCATTTTCATTCTAAGTTTTGGTTGATTAATTACAAAGCAATCATAGAGGAAAATATAAATAAAAAAACTTAGAACCATAAATTGGACCGATCAAGAAAATTTGTTTTTAATTTCCTTGCTTTCGAATGCATTGGGTAATCAAATGTCACACTAATATTTTAATTTCTACAAGAAGTAAAAATATAACATAACTAATTTTATTGACTAACCAAAACTTACACTTAAAAAAAAAAAAATACTAGAAAAACTTTTGAAATGTAAGAATCAAATTCATATTACATGTGATCCATTAAATTTAAACCATTAGTTCAAATTATAGGTATTATTTTGAATTTTTTTTGGAAAAAAAAAAAAAAATTCCCATGGCTATCTCAATCTATCGTATTTGTATCACTTTACCATTGAACTCTCAATTTGAACAATTATTTCTTTAAACATTGATATTAGTTTATTTTATCCCAACCAACATTAAAAAAATATTTGTGTATGTGATTTGTTTAATATTTAATTGTATCTAAAAGCAGTAGTTTATTATAATTGATTGTATTTTGTGTTTTATTAAATATTTTAAAAATAATTAATGGCATCTTGTTACATAATAGTGTCTAGATATATTTATCTCCTCATTTGTTTGTCTACTATAGGACAAAACCTCATTAACAGTTTGAATAATGTCAATAGTTTAAAAAGTAATTGTTCAAATTAATAGTTGAGATGGTAAAATGATCAATAATTTGAGCCATGAAAGTAAATTCTTTCATTTTTCCCTTTTTTTTTAAAAAAATTATTATTAATACATTTAGTGTTTTTTGCATGCAATAATTTGAGCCGTGAAAGTAAATTCTTTCATTTTTCCCTTTTTTTTTTAAAATTTATTATTAATACATTTAGTGTTTTTTGCATGCAATGAATAACAAATGCTAAAAATAACATCATAATCCAAAAGTAAGCCTCCAAACAATTTTCCAAAGAGAGAAATTTGAGTCAATAATGCCAATCACCCAAGCAATGAAAAACAACAATACAACATTGTCACGACATCCCACTTTTTGTACACAAATTTTCATTAGATTCCAACACAGTCTTCCAAGCTTATGAAGCAACCAAAAAAAGAAAAAAAAAATGTTGTAAGAAAGTCCGAAAATGTTGCAAGAATTCTCAATAATGAAAACACCAGGTGAAGACATAAAATCACTTTGGGAGTTTACTTTCTACAAATTTTGAAGAGCTTTTTCTTTGGGCGGTCGAAGAATGACGAAGAGAGAAAGAGACATATTTACACTTTTTGGCTTTGTCGGCTGATTGTCTGTTCCATCAAACACACATACATCTATATAAATGTATATATACATATTACATGTCTTGACATATACATGACGCATTGCCTTACATATGCATTAAGAGATTGAAATTAGATGACAAATTTTTTTTAATAAAAATTATCTCAATAATTCTTACATTTTTTTCTTTATATCATTTGATTATGTACTTGTAATTGACTCAATTTTAAATTTTATGTGAATTTAGTTCAATTATTTGTAATTATTAACATTTTTTAAGAAAAATTTGCACGAGTTACATGTCATATTTTTAGGAGGATTATTATAAACTTTCTTAATTAAGTGAGTTAATCTCAACCATTTCAGTGATCAAAAAATCTTAATCAGTATTGTTAATTAGATTAAATTGACACAAAATTAAAAAATAAAGGTTAATTTCAAATTAATTAAAAAAAATAAGGATCAAAATTACACATGGAACAAAATGTGAGGACTACTGATATAATTTGTGTGTGTTTTTCTAATAAGATAAGTTTTGGGCTTTGTACCAACTAATTTCTACATACATATAACTACTATTTCATCATAGAGAATGAAACTCAAGTAATTGATCCACCCTTATAGTCCATTTGGATCGTGTAATTTGGTGAAAAATACTAAAAAACAAAGTGAAAGAGAACTTTATTTTCTCATGATTGTCTTTTAAGTTAGGTAAGAAATTGACAAAATGAGAACTCTCTTACATCACGGATTTTATTTCTTACTAAAAGTGATGATATTTTATGAGAAGTTAATTGGATTTTATTTCTTACTAAAAGTGATTATTTCTTACATTATGCATTTTATTTGTTAGTAAATGTGCACGTGCGATGCATGCGAGCAAACAATTATCAAACCCTTTTATATGAACAAATATGGTAATAATCTCTTTGTTAACTTTTAATGATATTTTCAAATTTAATTGCTCGCCACATCTGCTATATTAATTCACCTTATCAGAGAGATTATTTTAGCAACCAAAATTCAAAAAAATCATTAAGTTTATTTTGTTTTGACAATTACTATTGAATTCTATAAAGTTAGAATATGGATAACTAAATTCTAATTTTAAAATTCGTCCCTAAAAAAATTTAAATTTTCCATAATAATATTTTTTCCCCCTCCAATTTTACCCTCCTCATTAAAAGCGGATTGAGAAATATATAAATCCTTCACAATATTAATTCTCATAGCTGTATTGATGGAATTATACTAAAATCTTGTCTTTTGGATTCATTTTTTTTATTAAAAAAAAAGTTCATAATTTCAAATAATAGAAAATGATGAATTTTAAGCTATAGTTTTTTGGATACTTACGTAAAAGTACTTAGGTGTAGGTTCTAATGGGTGAACTTATTGTTCAATAGGTCTTGTGATAATTAATAATATTTTTCATCAAATACTATTAAAAAAAGTCATGAATTGTTAATTTTCAGTAACAGTTTAAAAAATTTATCACAAAAATTGTCACTAATTATAAGTTTTAGTGTCAGTTTAAAAAAATCAACATAAAAATGTCACTAATTTTTAACTTTTAGCGACAATTCAAAAAATTCGTCACAGAAGAACGTCACTAATGGTAAGTTTTACTGACAATTTATAAAAATTGCGACAAAGAAAAGTCACTAATTGTCAATTTTTAGAGACATGCAAAAAAATCGTCACAAAATATTATTTTTAATGACGATTTTACTATAACCAACTTTCAGTAGAACTTAATGGAAATTAAATCTAACTATTAGGACCTAGTGATAGTTTACCCTATTTTTTTCGATCCAATTGTGATTTATGTCTTTGGTTAATATAATATTCATAATTTTTTTATAATTAAAAAATATAATTATAAATAAATTAATTAAAATTATTTATAAAATTATTATTCATATTAAATCAAAAAGGTAAAATTAGAATGAAATTCATCATTATGGATAATTGAACTTTATAGAAACATTTTATAAAATACATTGTCGTTAGTTTGCTGCCTTAAGAATTGTGGTGTAAATTTCGCGGTTTAGTTTTCAAAATTTGTTTTAGGCTTCTTACATTTTGTAATTTTTTTTCGGTGTTTAGTTAATTTTTTTTCTTCATATTTTAGTCATATTTTATTCTACTTTTTGAATACATCTAATGTAAATATAGATACACTTAAAAAAAGTAAATATATGTGAACAAATCAAGAAAAAAAAAGTTTACTAAAGGTTAAAAAAATAATAATAAAAATCATACAAAAAAAATTTTTGGGGTCATTTTTTTAAGATGTCTTCACAACTTATATCTTTTAGGTGCATCTAAAAAAAATTAACTCAAATACAAAATTAAATAGAATAAAAATGACAAAAGATAATTTTTTTTTCCCTAAAAAATCACAACAACAAAAAAAAGAAGTTAGAAAACATCTTTCAAGACTAAACTAAACTAAACTTCAACTTAATTTTTTACACATATGTGAGACTTGTTCGTTGTATGTTTTTTCATCAATAAAGCGTTCTTTTGCTGATAAAAAAAAAATGTGAGACTTGTTAGGCCAACACATCTTAAAGTTCGACACCAATCAATAATTTTTCAATGGTTTATTTTATGGCAGCACTATCCGTCAATATCTTGCATCTTCGGTATTGAGGATAGCAAAATCTTTGCCTTAGACTTTATGGTATTAGACTCTAAAAATTGGGAATTTAGAAATTTTCATATGCCATCAATTGTGATAAAAAAAAAAAATCTAAACCTGAATTGAAAGAGAAGCCAACAAAGAAAAATTCACAAACATAGAGAGTGGGGGATGAGAAAGAATAATTTCAAAGAAATTGTTGTGTGTTTCAAATGGCTAAGGAGAAGAAATTAACAAAGAACTGTGTTATATGGCTCGAACTATTTATAGATGCTAGGTACCCTTTGGCCAATCAGTCACAACTCTTTGTATGCTTAAAAAAGATACAACTCTAAGGCAATATTTGTTTGGGCGGACTGAATTAGCATTCCCATGACTAATAGTCTTAGGACTACGAATTCGTTGGATTATGTATCCTATCTTAACTAATAGTCAAGTTTAAAATAATTAGTCCGTACTTTAATTGTTTAACTAAACATCGGATTAATAATTTTATTGGACTATTAGTCCAATCCCAAGTTCATGTCCACCCAAACAAACATGGCCTTAAGAGTTGTGACTGTTGATGTTTGAATTTGAACCAAATTTTAAAATCATAAAATAACTTCTTACGTGAGAAATCTTTTGTAATGAGCATAGTGGTTCAGGTTCAATTGTAATTCATATGTAAATATACTATTGAATGATGGATAATTTTAAAATAAAAAAATGTAGAATACGGGTGCCTCTATTTACACACCACATCTGGTCTCAAGGCACACCACTACTTAGTTTACACCTTTAATAATTTGAAAAAACATATAGCTTGTTTGGTTCTGATTTTTAGAAAATTTCTATTTTTTTATTTTCGTATTTTAATGTTTTTAATGAATTTTTTTTTAATGTTGTAGCAAATTTTTTTTAAAAAAATTTTTAGACACACCTAACATAAATACACTTAAAAAGTATAATATTTGTGAAAAATATTTTTAAAAATTTAAAAATATACAAAAATACGAAAATTGTATTGAATTTTCAATTTTTTTTTTTTGTATTTTTTGGTATTTAGTGTATTTTTTAAATATTTTTTTCATAAATATTATACTTTTTAAGTATATTTATATTAGGTGTGTCTAAAAATTTAAAAAAAAATTGTTTAAAACATTAAAAAAATTCATTGAAAATATTAAAATACGGAAAATAAAAGGATAAAATTTTCTGAAAAACTGTTTTTTGAAAATCAGAACCAAACAAGCTGTATGTTTTTTCAAATTATTAAAGGTGTGAACTAAGTAATGGTGTGCCTTAAGATCAAATGTGGTGTGTAAATAGAGTCACCCGTAGAATACACGTTTTACGTTCACTCCTTTTATAGTGGGTTGGGTAGATAGTAGAGTTGATTATATGGGGTACACATTTCATGTGTGAATTTGAGGTGACAGTTTCATGAATCATAGCAGATTAGGGCCTCTCATTTTGGTGATTTTAGTCAACAAATTGAGATGTCAACATTTGAATAGTCAGTAGAAATATGAAAAATGTTTAGGTTATGCATTTTTTTTAATATTATTTTTTTGATCTTAGAGTGCAATCACTGTAGCCCATATCTTGGTTGACAATTATTGGTAGGTATCATTTCAATCATTTGTGTTATCTTTTCTTCATATTTCTTTTCTTAATTGTTTGTTGTTTTGTCGGAGAGAAAACAACAGTAATATTTCTATTTTGTCTAAGTATGTTTGGTTTTCATTTTTTAAATTTAATTTTTTGAAAATTAAGTTTTTTATTTTTTCATATTTTTTGTTTTTGTTTTTAGTAAATATTTTTAAATTTTCAATATTTTTTTTTTTACTTTTTTAGATACACCTTACTGAGATGTATCTAAAAAATAAAATTTTTGTGAAAAAATATTTTAAAAAATTAATAAATACACAAAAATATGAAAAATATATTGATTTTTTTTTTTTTTGTATTTTTGGTATTTGGTGAATTTTTTAAATATTTTTTCACAAATATTATACGTTTTAAGTGTATTTATGTTAGTTGTGTCTAAAAATTAAAAAAATTACTTAAAATATTAAAGAAATTCGGTGAAAACAAAAAAATATGAAAAATAAAGAAGTAGAATTTTTTGAAAAGTGAATTCTAAAAATAAACACCAAACAGAAAACTTTTCTAATTTATTAAGTAATCCGGATTTTTTGAGATTTTCTTTTACTTTCTGAAAAATTGGGGCTTTTAAAGATAAGGATTCTTTGAGATTTTTTTTTGGAAGTCATAGGTGATGGATTAAGCGACCTAATAATTGAGTTACCTCTCATGTATGATACTCATAGTAAATGATGCAAGAAAAATGTGATATTACCAGAATCTTTATATGAAATTTATTTTTTTGAATGACATGACAGTAATATATTTATAAGTTATGATTACAATAATGAGTTTTGTGTTTTAAAATAAAGGCATCATAACACATAGTTATTCTGTATAATTTTTCTATTTTATATAATAATTATATGCTTTTATGTTGCAATGGCTTCTTGAAATAATTTCATTTCGCTCCCATTTGAGTGTTATTTGTCACTTTGATCCAAAATCTTATCTCGCAGCAGATCATTGCTCAAGCATGCATAAACCAAATGTTAAATTACCAATAAGTTTTAATAGTTGAATTTAATTCCCATCAACTCCTATTGAGAATAAAACCTATTGAAAATAAGTTCTTATAAAATCGTCGCTAAAAATAATTTTTTGTGACGATTTTTTGCATGTCGCTAAAAATTAACAATTAGTGATTTTTTTTGTCACGGTTTTTATAAATTGTCTCTAAAACTTACAACTAGTGACATTTTTCTATAACGAATTTTTCAAACTATTGCTGAAAGTTATAATTAATTACATTTTTTGAAAACTTATAATTAATTACATTTTTTGTGACTAAATTTTCAAATTGTTACTGAAAATTAATAATTAGTGACATTTTTTAATAGTGTTTAATGAAAAATGTTATTAATTAGTATAGGACTTATTGGACAATAAGTATACCTATTAGAACCTACACGTAAGTTCTCCTAAACCAAAATGACAATGGGTGTCTTTGAGACTAATGGAACTATATACAAATTGCATGGAAAGAATTATTGAGTATTGTGGACCCTGATAAGTACTATATATTGAGTCTTGTGTTGTCCTAAAATTTGTACTTATAAATAGATGAAAGGGACACATCTTGTATTATTAAAAGAGTTATAATCATTTTCTTATTATAGTGAAAATCTCAACAATCATTGGCGTAATCCTATTATGGGGTAACCCATGTAAATTTTTGTATTTCTTGTGTGCGTGATCGTTTCAATTCGTTTAATTTTTATTGTTTATTATTTTGTATCTCATTGATCCTGATTAGAAATTGTTATTTTCCTAACATTATAATAGAAAAATTATATATATGTGAATTATATTAAAGTTTGACAATATGTATATAATAAACATTGAATAAAAATTTCAAAAAAAGATTCAAGAATAAATATTCGCATCTATGAGGGAGAGTGACATCTATGAATTCATAGTGAGTGTAAGAATTACTAGTATTGTTCATAGTGTATGCTCTTTAAAAATGTACAAATGTGCTTAAAGTTACAATATTCAAACACATCGGATCATTTTAGGTTGCTGTTTAAAGAATAAAGAAATCACTATTGAACAAGAGTGAGTGGTCCCACCATTATTGTTAATCCCGAGCTTGCTAAGGAAGAAAGTAATTTCAAATTGTGACTTGTTAAATATTTCATCAAACCATTAAAAATGAAATATAATATAATTTGTGGGAGCCGAATAAATAGAAGAGTCGGAAGATGCGTGCCCCCGAAATCAGATATTATTCGGCTTCGTATCGCGTGACTAGGATGCCGAATACGTTAGGAAGGCCGAATGGCCGGGGCACAGTAGCTCCAAATAAATAAAGGGGGGAATGGGATAAAAGTAGGCTCAAGTCCCGAGGCCCAAGAAGCAAGTATAAATACAAGAACCAAATATTTGGAAAGGTATGTAAGAATCACTTCACTTAACTTAATAAACAAGCTATCCTGAGTGTCTGAGCTAACTTGTCTATCGGAGTGCTAATTCCGGCACCCCCGACCGAAGTGTTTGTATCTTTTCAGGTGACTAGCTGAGGATCACTAGCGTCTCCCAGGATCTGAAGAGTATTTCCAAACCACTTTCCCACAATTGGCGCCGTCTGTGGGAATACTCAAATACATCCATGGCAGGCGTGACTGAAGATCCTCCGATAGCCACTGACGAGACCGCACAGAGAGATGACCTCATTCCAGCAAACTCGCTTAGACCAAAAACCATCGCAGCAAGACTTGCCTTGGACCTCTGCTCATCTTCAAACCCAACGCAAAAGACAATACAAGCGACCATAGCACAAGCTAGGCAAACCAAACAAATGTTGGACAACATCATCGCTGAGAACGAATGCCTTCGTCGCGATCTGGCCTCGGAAATAGCAAAATCCAAACAAACGGTGCACCAGGCTTCTGAGCGACCCCCGAGGGCAGATGATCAACGATCTCGGGCCCGACAGCAAGAAACTGACGGCTGCTATGCCTCAACAGATCATCTTGAGGAGTTGGCAAAGGACGAACGTCTCCACCAATGCGTCCGGAGAAGTGTGGTCGAAACACCTGCCCTTCTGAATGATGCATTTCCGCTTGACACCGTCCACATGATACAGCCTGCCAGCAGCCCCGGTCGTGCATGCGATCCAATCACATCCAGGCCCCCAACAGCAACTCACGCCAGCAAAGCGGCCCCGAGAAACGCCAAGTATCACCTTTGACGATTCTGACTTGATCGATGTAACACTCCCTCACATCGATCCGTTGGTTGTTGAGCTACGCGTAAACTGGTTTACCGTCGAACGCGTTCTTATCGACCAAGGCAGTACCTCGGAGGTTATGTATTATAAAACCTTCACCAAACTCGGATTCAGCGATCAGACCTAACTCCGGCTCCTTATCTACTATTCGGCTTCAATGCCACTCCAGAGTACCCATTGGGAAAGATCAGCTTACCCGTTCGAGCAGGTTCCAGAACGGTGGACGTGGAATTCTTGGTCGTCAGGCTGCCATCGCCGTACAATCTCATCATGGGGCGATCGTGGTTGCATACCTTGCAGGCCGTCCCAAGCACCTATCATCAACTGCTACGTTTCCCAACAGAACACGGCATTGAGCAAATCCGCGGATCCCAGAAATCGGCACAAGCATGTTATCTCCTTGCCGCCAGAACGCCAAAGGAACTGCAAGTAAACTCCATTGAGGTGCCGAATCGGGAGATCCTGGATGACGTTGGGCGACATCCAAATGAGAAGGCCACGGAAAATTTAGACCGAGTTGACATTGATGGAAGCCCAGAAAAGTTCTTTATGATTGGCGCCTCTCTGAATCAGGCCGACAGGCAGCAGCTGATCTCTTTCTTGCTCAACAACCTTGACGTCTTTGCGTGGACTCCGTACGAAATCCCGGGAATAGACCCGTCAGTTTCACAACACCATCTGAATGTCGATCCGAAATGTAAGCCGATCATTCAGAAAGGCCGACGGTCAGCCGCGGAGCACATTGCCACCGTTGTTAAGGAGGTAGACAGACTTCTTGACGCCGGGGCAATTAGAGAAGTCACTTACCCTACGTGGCTCTCCAATACAATGGTGGTGAAGAAGAAAAATGGGACTTGGCGAGTGTGCGTCGACTTCACGGATCTGAACAAAGCTTGTCCCAAAGACTGTTTTCCTCTACCCAGAATCGACCAGCTTGTCGATGCGACGGCACGTCATCAACGCATGAGCTTCCTCGATGCTTACAGAGGCTTCCATCAAATCACCATGCATTCAGATGACCAGGACAAAACTGCCTTCCTCACCCCAAGAGGAACTTATTGCTACAAAGTTATGCCCTTTGGGCTGAAGAATGCAGAGGCAACCTACCAAAGACTGGTCACCGCCATATTCAAAGAGCAACTCGGCCACACTATGGAAATATACATCGACGATATGGTGGTCAAGTCCAAAGAAGAACAGAATCATATAGCCGATCTAGAAAAGACATTCAGCATCTTACACAAATACAGAATGAAACTGAACGCTTCCAAGTGTGTGTTCGGAATCGGCTCTGGCAAATTCCTGGGTTACATCGTCAATCACCGAGGAATCGAAGCCAACCCGAGGCAAGTCACAGCAATCTTGGAACTCGGCTCCCCCTGTTCAGTAAAAGAAGTCCAAAAGTTGATGGGGATGGCCGCTGCACTTAACAGGTTCATCAGTCGGTTTACAGATCGCTGCCGATAATTCTTTCAGACACTACAGCAGGGTAAGGCTTTTGAATGGTCCGCCGAATGCGAATCAGCCTTCAACGGACTCAAGACCTACCTCCGCTTAGTACCTCTCTTGACAACACCCGCCGTTGGTGACCCGCTCATCCTATATCTGGCAGTTTCCGATAGGGCCGTCAGCGCCGTACTGTTAAAAGAGGAGGAGGGGGAGCAACGGCCAGTGTATTATGTGAGCAAGGCAATAGTTGACGCCGAAACACGCTACCTTCCGCTGGAAAAACTCATCTTAGCCCTAGTCATGGCGGCAAGAAAATTGATGCATTACTTCCAGGGACATAGCATTGGGGTGCTAACAGATTATCCCCTCCGATCAGTACTACGGAGTGTAGAAGCATCAGGACGTGTTTCAAAATGGGCTCTTGAACTCGGCCAATACGACATTCAGTTTTTACCTAAAACTGCAATCAAGGGACAGGTGTTGGCCGACTTTGTTGCCGAATTCACCGGCGGGCTTGCCAACCTCAAACCTGATGAAGTTCGACCAAAGGCTGAAGTTCTACCAAAGCCGAACTGGAGAATTTATGTCGGGGATATTTGGCAATTATACTGTGATGGATCATCTAACCAAAGGGGCAGTGGCGCCGGAGTTGTAATCATGTCTCTAGACGGCGCAGTAATTGAGCAGGCCGTCAAGCTTGGCTTCGAAGCATCAAATAACGAAGCCGAATACGAAGCCCTTCTAGCCGGTCTGCGGAATGCGCACCTTCTCGGCGCTCGGCGTCTGCTTGTGTTTTGTGATTCAAAATTGGTAATCAATCAGCTAAAGGGGGAGTACGCGGCAAGAAACGACTGTATGGCGGCCTACATGAAAACGGCCAATTCCTTGCTGGCAAACACGTGACCAGAACACACACGCGGATGCCTTGGCGTGCCTAGCCTCCGCCATCAATTCTGAGATCAAACGGACCATCGAAGTAGGTTTCGTCCCGGAGCCGAGTATTGGCCCTTCGGAGGAAATCCATGTCAACGTTATAGAATCCGCACCAAGCTGGATGGACCCCATTGCTGCATTCCTCTCTTCTGAACAACTCCCAGAGGACAAAAAAGAAGCACACAAGCTGCGAAATAAAGCCTTGAGATACTATCTGGATCCGCAAGGAGGGCTTTACAAAAAGTCCCTCTCTGGTCCATATTTGGAATGCTTGCACCCCGACAAAGTGGAGGAGCTTCTGACAGAGATACATGAGGGCAGTTGTAGTGCCCATTCTGGCGGACACTTCCTGGCCCATCGAGCTATAACACAGGGATATTATTGGCCGACAATGAGAGCTGACGCGGAGAGTTATGTAAAAAAATGCGAACAGTGCCAAAAGTTCTCCCCATTAACCCATCTGCCTGCCGAAGGGTTGAACTCTATCACCAGCCCCTGGCCGTTTGCTCAGTGGGAACTTGATATCGTAGGACCATTGCCTAGGGCCCCAGGGAACAAGCGATTCTTAATCGTCGCGACAGACTACTTCACAAAATGGGTCGAAGCGGAGGCTTTAACACATATACGAGATGCCGACATTAAACGCTTTGTATGGAGAAACATCATAACACGATTCGGCATTCCAAGAGCTCTCATCTCAGACAATGGCACCCAGTTCGATTGTGGCGTATATCGAGAGTTATGCAGCAAATATGGCATTCGGCCTTACTTCTCGACATCGGCCTACCCCCAAAGCAATGGTCAAGCTGAAGCCTCTAACAAATCCATCTTGGACGGCATAAAAAAGAGGCTAGAAAAAGCTAAAGGCAAATGGGTCGAAGAATTGCCGAGTGTATTGTGGGCTCATCGTACTACGCTGAGGAGATCCACTAGAGAAACGCCGTTTGCTCTATGCTTTGGAACCCAGGCAATCTTACCCCTGTAAATCGGCCTCCCAACTCTGAAATCACAAGTTTTTGATATGGGCTGAAATGACATGATGCTTGCCCTGGATCTGATTCTAATCGAAGAACGAAGAGACCGCGCCCTGGCATCCATGGCAAGGTATCAGCAACAGCTCGCCAAGTCGTATAATCAGCGAGTTCAGTTGCGCCGATACACGCCAGGAGAGTTTGTCCTAAAAAAGGTACTTCCAGCCGACAGGAGACCGACCGATGGAAAATTAGGTCCAAACTGGGACGGCCCCTATCAGATAGAATCCATCGTAGGAACAGGGGCATATCGGCTCTCAGACATGTCAGGAAGAAGCCTGCCACGGCCTTGGAATTCAACACATTTACGTAAATTCTATCATTGACCCGACTTGTGGGCTTGATACTTGTACATGTTCCACCTTTGCAATACAAAGTTTCTCGTTTTCTCAAGCTCGCTCCCAAGCCTTGATTAATAAGGGCCGATTAAGCCTTCTAAGGCCAAAACAAAGACTCCGGATTCGGAGCGCCCTTCGTGGATATCACGATTGACCAAAATAAAGCCTCCGGATTCGGAGCCCCTTTTGGTGCATGACACCTTAGGGCTGATTAAGACTCCGGATTCGGAGCGCCCTTCGTGGATATCACGATTGGCCAAAATAAAGCCTCCGGATTCGAAGCCCCTTTTGGTGCATGACACCTTAGGGTCGATTAAGACTCCGGATTCGGAGCGCCCTTCGTGGATATCACGATTGGCCAAAATAGTCTCCGGATTCGGAGCCCCTTTTGGTGCATAACACCTTAGGGCCAATTAAGACTCCGGATTCGGAGCGCCCTTCGTGGATATCACGATTAGCCAAAATAAAGCCTCCGGATTCAGAGCCCCTTTTGGTGCATGACACCTTAGGGCCGATTAAGACTCCGGATTCGGAGCGCCCTTCGTGGATATCACGATTGGCCAAAATAGTCTCCGGATTCGGAGCCCCTTTTGGAGCATGACACCTTAGGGCTGATTAAGACTCCGGATTCGAAGCGCCCTTCGTGGATATCACGATTGGCCAAAATAGTCTCCGGATTCGAAGCCCCTTTTGGTGTATGATACCTTAGGGCCGATTAAGACTCCGGATTCGAAGCGCCCTTCGTGGATATCACGATTGGCCAAAATAGTCTCCGGATTCGGAGCCCCTTGCAGTGCATGACATCTTAGGGCCGATTAAGCCTTCCAAGGCCAAAACAAAGACTCCGGATTCGGAGCGCCCTTCATGGAATTCACGATTGGCCAAAATAAAGCCTCCAGATTCGGAGCCCCTTTTTGGTGCATGACACCTTATGGCCGATTAAGACTCCGGATTCGGAGCCCCTTTTGGTGCATGACACCTTAGGGCCGAATAAGACTCCGGATTCGGAGCCCCTTCGTGGATATCACAATTTTTTTTTTTTAGAGATGCATTCGGACCACTTCATTGGCCGAATAAATATTCACTGAGAATCGTTCTTAATTCAAGCCGGTCAATGCATGTTTAAACATTTACGCCACGCAACACAAAACTTGCTAGTAGAAATAATACGATTAATTAAGCACATAACATTTCAAGACCAAATACAAGCGTTGAAAATAAAAGAAATTCTATTTATTCGGCGCGAAGTCTTCTCGCGTTCCAAAGTCTATTCATTCGGCACCCTCATCGTCGCTCTTCTCAATTTCGAAATCGGAATAAGGTAAGTAGTG
The DNA here is from genome assembly GCA_030407325.1 of Camellia japonica. Classification (NCBI taxonomy): domain Eukaryota; kingdom Viridiplantae; phylum Streptophyta; class Magnoliopsida; order Ericales; family Theaceae; genus Camellia; species Camellia japonica. The sequence goes on from JAPPVO010000014.1 coordinate 35,368,234, forward strand.
GCGATGATATAGGGGTGAGGCCGAATCAATGCCCACGGCTTCGAGAGCTTTCTCGGTTTGAAGGGCCTTGATCCAGCCATGCTTGAATCCACGATTTTCACATCGGCAGACCTCCTCGGTAAGGTCTTGTCTGGTCTTCTCTATCCCAACCTTCAGGCCATCTTGAAACCCCTTTTCATAACCCGAGGTCTGTGGGGTCACTCTCTCCGAAACAACCAATTTAGATTGACCGGCCGCCACCAACGCACTCGTTTGAACATTCTTCAGCTCCCGAAGCTCACGCTCAGCCTTTTCCGCGCGAATCTCCAGACTGCGATTCCTTTCGTCATTTTTCTCGCTCTCACGTCGCACTTCCCGCAGACGCATGCCGACTTCGTAAGCAGTATATAGTCCTTTCACAGCCCTATGTATGCCGTCTCGAAATACTTCGAAATCTCGATGTCCGACCATCGATTGTTGGACTTCCGGCGGGAATATCTGTCGAGCGAACTCGACTGCCACATCTGGGTCTTTAATGATAGAATCCGCCTCCGTCATTGGTCTATTCCTCACAGAAACCGCAAAACTCAACGGTCGTGGCGTCGCATCAGGCTCAATTTTCAGTCGCGGGCGCGGAGAATTTTCCCGTTGTTGCCTGTCCTTTTGGGGCGATCTGCTTCGATGACTAAGGGGCTGCTGTGTTTCCCGATCCTTGGACGTTCTTCTTCCCGTACGCGTAGGCTCGCTACTACGACTCATTTCGGCGTCTAATTCAGTCAATCTTCGTACCTCCCAAGTTGCCTGAATGGAAATAAGTAGGGCCTCTGGCGTGCACCCGCCCCTTTATCCTTCAATGTATGCAGCTCTCCCGAGGCAACGTCAGTAATCCGAAACGTCAACAGTCGGATGACAATTGTCCAGCCCACGAGCTGGGCCAACTCGCGCCCTGGCTAAGGCAAGGGCAGATTTACTAATCTGGTCGGCCATGTTTTCAAGCGCAAGCGCCGATCAATCTATGCCTCAGCCAACCCACAAGTTAGGCTCATTCGGCTTCTTGAGCTTGCGCCCTGGCTAAGGGCATTCGGCTTCGCAAGCTCGCGCCCTGGCTAAGGCAATGGCAGATTTACTAATCTGGTCGGCCATGTTTTCAAGCGCAAGCGCCGATCAATCTGTGCCTCAGCCAACCCACGAGTTAGGCCCATTCGGCTTCCTGAGCTCGCGCCCTGGGTAAGGGCAAATTTACTAATCTGGTCGGCCATGTTTTCAAGCGCAAGCGCCGATCAATTTGTGCCCCAGCCAGCCCACGAGTTAAGCCCATTCGGCTTCGCAAGCTCGCGTCCTGGCTAAGGCAAGGGCAGATTTACTAATCTGGTCGGTCATGTTTTCAAGCGCAAGTGCCGATCAATCTGTGCCTCAGCCAACCCACGAGTTAGGCCCATTCGGCTTCTTGAGCTCGCGCCCTGGGTAAGGGCAGATTTACTAATCTGGTCGGCCATGTTTTCAAGCGCAAGTGCCGATCAATCTGTGCCTCAGCCAGCCCACGAGTTAGGCCCATTCGGCTTCGCAAGCTCGCGCCCTGGCTAAGGCAAGGGCAGATTTACTAATCTGGTCGACCATGTTTTCAAGCACAAGCACCGATCAATCTGTGCCTCAGCCAACCCACGAGTTAGGCCCATTCGGCTTCCTAAGCTCGCGCCCTGGCTAAGGGCATTCGGCTTCACAAGCTCGCGCCATGGTTAAGGCAAGGGCAGATTTACTAATCTGGTCGGTCATGTTTTCAAGCGCAAGCGCCGATCAATCTGTGCCTCAGCCAACCCACGAGTTAGGCCCATTCGGCTTCCTGAGCTCGCGCCCTGGGTAAGGGCAGATTTACTAATCTGGTCGGCCATGTTTTCAAGCGCAAGCGCCGATCAATCTGTGCCTCAGCCAGCCCACGAGTTAGGCCCATTCGGCTTCGTAAGCTCGCGCTCTGGTTAAGGCAAGAGTAGATTTACTAATCTGGTCGGCCATGTTTTCAAGCGCAAGTGCTGATCAATCTGTGCCTCAACCAGTCCACGAGTTAGGCCCATTCGGCTTCCCAAGCACACGCCCTGGCTATGGCAAGGGCAGATTTATTAATCTGATCGGCCAAATACCTAAGCTAAGCAGCCGATCTAACCATAACCGAAAGCAATATCATTCATCAACAACATTTTCCTTAGCCAGTTGAGCACAACTCATGAATAACCGAAAGCAATATTATTCATCAACAACATTTTCCTTAGCCAGTTGAGCACAACTCATGAAATTTTATATACGCAAATTACTAAACAAAAAGCTACAAGCCCGCATAAAAATGCCTAGCAAAAAACTATGACTGTAGCAACAGACGAAAAATACTAAATTAAAAACTGTAAAAATACATTCGACATCCTAAAAACTATGTCGGTCGGCCGGATCAGCCATCGAAATCAGACTCTAATGGCTCAACATCCACTTGCTCATATGGTATTGGCATAATCAATGAAGCGTTAGCAGCAACAAGGGCTTTTGTGCCAGCCATGTTTGAATCCCCGATTTTCAAACTTGGGGACTTGGTCCAAATACTCGGCGAGTCCAGCATTTCTCCCGGCCTCGAATACTTTGGAAGACTCCGAGTCGGCTGTTTCCTTCGCCGCCTTTATTTCAGCCAATTCAGCCTCCAGTTTGGAGACCGCCTTCTGGGCCAATTTCAGCGCATCTTCGCTCACGTCCGCCTTCTTCTCGGCATCCGATCTCAATTGATCCGCGCTACGAGCCCTGTCCATCTCGGCGTCAGCCCTTGAGGCTTTCTTGTTCGCCCTCAAAGCTTCGGCCTCGGCCCTTCTCCTCTGGCCCTCAATTTCCTTTCGTAAACGACCAATCTATTTGACGGCGTCGCGATGGCGACGGCCCATATCGGCTATCCTTCCGATGGTCTGCAAAATGAGAATTTAAAACCATAACTTCAACAGTATTTGGATTAAGTGAAGCAAAGTCCGAATACGTACCAAAAGTGCCGATTGGGCAGCTAGTGCTGTCGCGTTCAGATCTGTTTCCACACAGAAAGCCTCCCTGTCTGACGGCAACGACACGGACGTAGCCAAGCTGAATGCGACTTCTGGATCTTTAAGCGCCGAAGCATCAGAAGAAACCGGCATATTTTTTATCATTGGCTGAATGACAAAATGAGCGATCACATCCGATCCCTCTAATCGATGACGTTTGCCGCCTTGTTCTTCTAAGCCGGCCTCAAACTCGGCAGGGCGTTTCTGTGCTTCAACTTCTTGGCCGGCCTGTACGATCAAAATAGACTCGGTATTTCGATTTTTTGCCGTCTCCACCTCAATAATGCGCAAGGACTCTGATTCGCTGACAGGTAGGGAGAGTTGAGATTCGGTGGCGGGTGGTACTTCAGACGGAAGGGCCTCCGCTCTTCGCTGCGCGGCCAACCTTTCCGCATTCGCCTCCCTGGCAAGTTTTGTCAAGCTTAACCCGGTCATGTCTTCGGAAAATGCGGCGGGAAGATCCCCTAAGCCGTGAAAAACACCGTCAAATGAAAGATCCCCTCGGCCCGAAGTGGATGGAGGATCGGCCGAATTCAATACCTCGTCAGACTCGGTTTCGGACTGATCTGATTCGATAACATTAGCTACATCCCGCTCCGAATCAGACCCTTCAAAACCAACCTGCCTCAAGTTTTTGAAGTCGGACAAAATAAGAGCGATAAGAGAATCTTCACCCTCTGGAACCGGGATATTTTCCGCCGCCGAGAAGGTCGTATATGTCGGCTCGTAACGAAGCAGAATGTGGGCTGCCCTCCCTTGTTTTTGAAGACTTCGACGGCCGAAATACTTGAGCGCGACTTTGATATCCGAAAGAACGACGTCGTCAGTTGAAGGCAGGACTTTCTTCAAATGGTTCCCTGCTCAAGCCAAGCCGTAACAATTCAAAGAAGAGGCTTTACTACAAAAACGAACAAATAATAAAAACGAGAAGGCAATCGGCCACCTGGCTCGCCCCTCCGTCTAGGAATAAGGTCAACGTGATCCTCCCATTCGCCAAATTCCCAGTTACCCTGGACAACGACCATAACATCATCAACTCGTTTTCCAGAACTGAAAAGCATAGTAATTAGCTGATGGTCGACATCCTTGGCCCTGAGAAAGAAACGCCCATGTCGACCAGAAGACTTAGCCAAGGCATAGCAATGCCGGATGGCTGGAATGCCAAGATTAATTCTAAGGCGACGGTTGAGCGCTATAACCCCCAATTATAATTCTAAAGAAATTCACATTGGGTTGGGAAGGGATTAAACCCCAATGGCGAAACACAGCCCTAAGAAACGGAAGAAGGGAAAAACGGACTCCGCCCTCTGCGATTGACAAAAGAGGAAAGGCAATCGTGGTTTTGTCCTCCCTCTCCATATCAAGAGTGCCGTCTATCACAAGCGACAGACAGACGTCATCAGGAATGGAGAAATGACGTTTAAAGCCAGCAATTCGATCTGACGAGAGAAGGTCTTTTAAATGTTTCGCCATACCCTACAGTTTATAAGAATATGCCAAGGAAGAAACAAACCAGAAAGAGTCTTCGAAGCAAGGAATGAGAGAACTTACAAAGGACGAAAAGGATATCGGAGAAGAGAGCTGCAGAGACGATTCAAAAGGCAATCCAGTGACGTGCATCATAAAATACGTATTTGAAAGGACGTCAAAATTTTAAATCGCAATAAATAGACACGTACGAGGGGGCGGGAAGTCGACACGACAACCGAAAGGGAAGCGCTTAGATATCCGCGTGAGGATGAGGCCAACCGCCGAATTTTGGCTCTGAATTTTCGAAATTCAGAACCAAGCACTCCAGCCCACTGTCGTTGGTAAAGTGCTTGGGGGGCAATTGTGGGAGCCGAATAAATAGAAGAGTCGGAAGATGCGTGCCCCCGAAATCAGATATTATTCGGCTCCATATCGCGTGACTAGGATGCCAAATACATTAGGAAGGCCGAATGGCCGGGGCACAGTAGCTCCAAATAAACAAATGGGGGAATGGGATAAAAGTAGGCTCAAGCCCCGAGGCCCAAGAAGCAAGTATAAATACAAGAACCAAAGATTTGGAAAGGTATGTAAGAATCACTTCACTTAACTTAGTAAACAAACTATTCTGAGTGTCTGAACTAACTTGTCCGTCAGAGTGCTAATTCCGGCACCCCCGACCGGAGTGTTTGTATCTTTTTAGGTGACTAGCTGAGGATCACTAGCGTCTCTCAGGATCTGAAGAGTATTTCCAAACCACTTTCCCACATAATCTATACTATATATTAAGCAAAATAGAGTTTTTAACCCCTAAGGCATGTGAGAGTTTCAATATCCCAATCTAAATTTTCTAAATTTTTTATTAAAAAAAAAAAAAATTCAGCATTTATTGATTTGGTCAAAATCTCCTGATCAACATTTATTAACTTTTTTCAATCCACATGTCTTTCCACATGCCTGCATTTATTGATTTGGTCAAAATTCCTAATCAACTTTTAAAATCCCCTCATACAAATAATTATAGATACAATCTGTGTGTAGTTACTGCAGTATTCTTTTCAACTTCTCTCATACACTATGGTTAGTGATGAAATTGTTAAATTATTTTTGTAAAAAATCTTAAAAAACATAATTTATATATTAAAAAAATCTAAAACAAATATAAATATCTATAATTATCCCGTGCATAGCACGGATTATAGACTAGTTAAAATATAACTTAAAACACAGCACATCGTAATTTTACAAATCTCTCGTTATAATCAAAAGGACATTTCGTCATGTGAATCTCTTTCGATTATGCATCTTACTTTGTGAATCTCTTTCGATTATGCATCTTACTTTGTGACTAAGGGGTATTTTGAAAAGATAATTAAAAGATAATTTTTGACTTTTAATCAAGTTTTTTAATTTTTTTAGAAAGTGATTTGAAAAATTAATAAAAAGTTATTTTTGACTTTTTTGTTAATATTTGTTTATTACATCATAATAAAATAACTAAACTATCCCCACTTAATTTAAAAAATTTACAATTTTACCTATATGTAATTTATTTTGATCCATGAAAAGTATGGTTGTAATTTTATTAGTAACTTTTTTTTTCACCTCCCGAAATGGTTTTTAAGGTAGAAAGCCATTTTGGCTTTTTTTTGGAAAGAATAGCAAAACGCAATTTTTTTTTTTTTTTTATTATTATTTTTTTTTAAGTTGTCAAAACGGCACTGAATTATTTAGGTTACTCAACATTGTCATTTCTTAATGATTACATTAATCATTAAGAGCAAAAACTTCCTTCTACTAGTGCATTAATAGGTGACAAAAAAAACTTTATCAATGGATAAGAGATCCTGGTTGCCACCGGGTCAACCGGTCACCAAGTGGGACCCACTTGTCTATGCATGATTGATCCAAGTGTCTAACATGCTGACGTAACCCCATTTAAGGCTGTGTTTGACACGGCCAAAAAAAAAATAATTGCAGGTAAGCGGGTGGTGATTGAAAAAGACAATAAAATTGCCACAAGAACCATGCCATGGTTTTCAATAGAGCAAAGACTTTTTAAAGTGGTCCCCACACACAACCTTATCCACCGCTGATAACCTGACACGTGCCCTCTTTGTCAAAAGCCTTATCACCATACTTAATATGTTAATATTATAATAAAATATACTACGAACTTAAAATTTTTACGTGAAAAATTATTTAAAAATAGTAATGTATGATTTAGATTTAATTTTATAGGTAAGTTTTATAATTTATTTATTCAATCTTCAACACATTATAATTTGGGTAAACTATCAATAGGTCTTATTTTGGAGACTTATTACCCAATAGGTCTTACTTTGGAGACTTATTATCCATTAAGTCTTATTTGATATAATTTATTAAGTGATAAAGATAAATTTATCAGTCTTTTTTTTTATGAATAATTTTATAGTGATAAATTTATCAGTTTCTTTGTTTTATGAATAAATTTTTAGTGATAAATTTATCACTCTCTTATTTTTATAGTGTTAAATTTATTAATTAGGACCTATAAATAAATAAGTCTAGTTAACAGGACTAATTGATAAGTACCCTTATAATTTTAAACACAAATCTAAATAATAATTATTATGAGTTTTCAGACTTCTTAATTTCATTATTATTTTATTAGGAAGCAAAAAGTCACTTACCCGTGACGGAAACACGTCACCGGTGTCTGACTGTTGGCATCTGTGAAACCACTTTGATTTCAATATAGTTTTAGCTAAGCCTCCGTTTGGCAAGGGTTCATTGGGCTCATGAGCCACAAAAAATAAAATAGGCTTATGAGTCACAACAGACAAAACATCACATTCAACCCCATAATTATTACACTCTTCTCTCACAAAAAAAGTCAAAAAAGCCAAAAAGTCAAGAGCCCTTCCCAAACCAAGCTTTTGAGCCCAGGCTCATATAACCAAAAAATCCAAAAAGTCAAAGAGCCAGCCTACTTCCCAAACGGAGGCTTAGTTAGCTTAGATTTTAGATGATTATTTGTAAATTTACTAGTATAAACTTACTTGAAAGAATTGTTTCTTGTTGCCAAGCAAACAACATATATGGGTTTTTTTTTTTTTTTTCTTATAATAAAAAATGATTTATAAAAATAAAATTTATACAAAATGCACATTTTCCATTTGGGAACAGGCTAATTTAGTAACTTTTTGGCTATTTGGCTAAAATATGAGTTAAAAAAAACTAGTATGTTTGGGATGACTTTTTGACTTTTTACGAAAAGATGTGCAAAAAGTAGAGAGAAAAAAGAATCTTTGACTTTTTGGTATGGGTGGTTGGTTTTTTGGCTAATTTAGTAACTTTTTGACTTTTTGACTAAAAGGAAGGGTTCCCAAACGAGAATATTGTGTCAATGAGATTTGCAAAATTATGAGAACAATGACAGTATTTTGATTTGAAATCAAAGGATCACAAAAAAATAATATCATATTGTATGAAAATTCAGTACAAAAATTTTGTTAGTATACTATTAGTTTTTTTTTATTAGATAAGTAAATATATTCGAGTGATAGACATGAAGAGTTGTTAATGTTTGTCTATCCATGCAAATTTTTTTTTGATTTCATTGTTAATATTTTATATTTCATGGTGTTTTTAATATTTTGGATGATAGATAGACAAGAAGGTTCTACGGTTTTAATACTATTGATGGTCTATCCATTTGACATCAATTGAATTCAATATACAATGAGTTACCAAATGAAGAGAAAAATTTATAATAATAATATATCAATAATGGAAAGTTCACAGGAACAAAGAACAAAGTATGGTGCAATTTGGGAGACAAAGAGCTTTGACAAAATTGCAACAAATTATTAAGAAATTGTACACGAAACATCAACAAAGTGAAATCCCCATAGGATCTCATTTTAAAAGGGCAAAAAAAAAAAAAAAGCAAAAGAAAAATCAAAAACTATTTGATTGATCAGTTTGATTTTCAAATTACATGTATTCACTAACATCAAGCATGTCTGGGATTTCGAATTTCAACATGCCGCTGCAATAGCTTTCCCTCTCATCTTCAGTAACAGTACTGCTGCTGTTGATGTATGTCGAATTTGAATTCAACGGTGCCGGGCTCGATGAAGGTGTTGTTAGAGTTGATAGCCCAGATGCAAAGCTGAAGTTATTGCTGTTGTAGGATTGGAAATTTGAGTTTTGATCAGATGGATGAGGGTCCATGATGCTTTGATCAGACGCGTAATAGCCGTAGCTTGATAGAGCTCCATAGTCTTCTGTCAAGTTAGAAGGCATTTCATGGCTTTGCCAATGATTTAACTGACAATTTTGGGAGCTAAAGTCGGTTAGATTTGATGAGAATTGGTGCACATTTGGTTCCATGAGTTGGGCATCACTAGCAAATGGGACACAAGGTGTACTCAATGTGGTACAAACCGGAATTTCTTGATTTTCTTCAATTTCTTGAATTAGGGTTTGATTTTGGTTAGGTAAAACCAATTGATTTTGGACTTGATTGGGACTGCAAACTTGGTTTTCTTGAACATGTTGCAAAAGAAAATTAGGGTTAGGGTTTTCGCATTGCTGAGACGATAAAAGAGAAGAGGCTAGCCTTAGGATTTCCGGGTTAACAAGGGGCTGTTGGAGACCTAGCAACCTTGAAAGATTCATTTGAGAGGAGTTGTGGAGAGATGAGCTTAGAATTGAAGAAAGTTCAAGAAGATCAAGACGAAGACGGTGAGTCACCGGATCGATTCCCATTCGGAGAAGCCTTTTCCTAATGTGGGTATTCCAGTAATTTTTGATTTCATTGTCGGTCCTTCCGGGCAATTGAGCAGCAATGGCAGACCACCTATGGTCAAACAATGACAGTACAAAATTAAATTAGTGCACATGAACAAAATCAAAGCTAGTGCAACTTAATGCTCACACAACAATGCTACAAAAAATACTAAAAAATGTTCAAAATTCGAAATTCATAAACCATATCATTCCGGATTTGACCATGTAACAAGAAGTTCAAATCTATGCCAGAAATTTCAAATTCTAAAAAGTTTTTCTTTTAATATATAACACCATGTTTGGTTGAATTTTCAAAATTAGATTTGTTTCTCCTTTTTGGGATGAAAATAATTTTTAAGAATGTTTAATATTGTTAAACTAGTTTCAATTTTTTAAAAAAAATAATAATTTGAAAACTCAACCAACTAGAGTGAATATTTTTTAATATTAAAAAAGTGTATGAATTAGTAAATTGAAAAAAGAAAAAAAAAAAACTTACTTGTTTCCCAAGATGCTATGTAGTTGGACTATTGTTTCTTCCTCTTCAAAAGAGAATCGACCTCTCTTGATATCAGGCCTCAGATAGTTTGTCCAACGAAGCCGACAACTCTTTCCACACCTTTGGAGCCCTATTATTGCATCAACAACAAACTTTCAACACACAAAACCCATAAAAAGCAAACCATGAATTTAGTAATGAAAACAACACTTCATCTACTTACACAGAAACCAATAATCACATAATCGAATAGAATAGAGTTATTTTTCGTTCGGTGATTGATTTTTGAGAAAACTAATGATTAAGAGAAGGAAGAAGAAGACGTACCGGCATTCTTGGGAAGTGTTCTCCAATTTCCATAGCCATGCTTCTGAATATAATCAATGAGCTTCTGATCTTCTTCAGGAGTCCATGGACCTTTTTTCAATCCATTTTTTTCACAACAAGGTGTTCTTCCCATGGTGTTTGTTACCAATTAACACTGATCCTTTGCTAAAAATTTCTTTGATGAGAGAGAGAGAGAGAAGACGTAGTAGGTCCGTAAGAGAAGTGCATGTTGATGGTGTGTATATATATACAAGAGAGAAGGGTAAGAAAACAATGGTGGAAGTCAAAGGGATTCGGTACCGTCCTCATAGGACGTGTCCCTTCTCTTTTGAACAAAAATGTGAAACCTTAATCTCTCTCTCGCTTTAGATTTAAAATAAATAAATAAAAATAAAAGTAAAAATAAAAATAAATAAAATAAAAAAATCTCTCTCTTGATCTCTCAAGATGGTAACGAGTTACTATTTTTAAAACAAAATTTTCAAGCACTAGTAATAATTCATTTCTGTCTTTTTTTATTCATGAATTTAGGTGAGAATTATGAATCAAACACAATCTTCAAGTACGCTATAATATAAATGTCAAAATATATACTATAAATTTGAAATAGCTGACATTGTTCTACTTTTTTAAACTAATGTAATTACACAACTTACATGAAGTGGTATTTTCAAAAAATATTTTTGGCTAAAGCCTTGTTTGGGAAGACTAAATAAGTGTACTTTTTGTCTTTTTTGACTAAAAAAGTGAGGTTGAAAATATGGATGTTTTGGTTAACTTTTTGACTTTTTATGGAAAAATGTGTAATAAAAAATTGTAAAAATTAGTTTTTAGAGAAAAATTTGAATTGGGAGTTGTACAGCCGTAATTGTTGACTTTTGGTGAATAGTGGTGAATAGTGTTAACTTTTTAACTTTTTGAGTAACTTTTTGGCTTTTTGGATTATTCTCTACATTCCAAACTTAGCCTAAATTTGATGTAGTTTTATGGAGGTGGTGGCCATTTCTAGGAAAATTATTAAGTGGTCTTGGGCGTCACGTGACAATATTTTTACCAATCATCAAATGTCATGCTATTTACTGTTTCTCATTGCCTACCACTAAATTGTGAATCCTACTTTCTTTACCAATCACAATACTTTTAGAGCACTACCTAATCATGCCTCAAGACCACCAAATCACTTCTTGTAACTTTTTTTTTCCTTTTCCTTTTTTTTTTTATATATGTTTTTGACTATTTAGTGCAATTTTTATTTTATGAGATACATATTACTTAAATAAATTTTAAAGAAATAATTATTGAGATATAAGTGAAGAGGTGCTATTAACTTATAATTATTTATTATCAATTTTTACCTGACAAAATATTAAACAAAACAACCCTTTAATATCTTTAATTAACTTAATATTGAATTTTTTAAAACAATCTTTTCAAAATTTGCCCTCAAATTTACAAATTTAAGTCTAAATTTTTTATACAAAATGTCCAATGCTTAATTTTGACCATTTCACATCTCTCTCTCTCTCTAAAATAGATTTATATTCTCTCTCTCTATAATTCACAAGCGATACATCATTGTCCGGCAGGGTGATTCTCTTTAGTTTCTGGATTCATATTAGCTGTCAATCTGCATATTTATGCCACGTACCCCACTCTACTTTTTCGTAGACTTCGCGTTAAGCCGCGTTTGCATGGCTCCATTTTCAACCCGCTTGGCTTAGCCATGTACGTACCTTATGTGAAAAGACCATATAATCCCTCACGAAAAAGCCAACAACATAAAATAAAAAATATATTTTTTTAGTAATTAATGGATCAAAATTTTCAGATTAAAAAAACACACAAATAGTACCCAAAAAAAAAAATTTGTCAAAATTGTATCTTTCAAAAATTTATATTAAAAATCATTATAAAATTTTGTTTCAAAATGATGTAATACAAATATATTTGTAAATTATAATCACAGTGATAGACATTATGACTTTAAATGAATGAATTACAAGTCATATTATTCTATTAAAAAACCTTAATTTGTAATCACTGTAGTAAATTTTTTTATCAAATAATGTGGTATCATTGCATTGGTGCAACGAATCCATATTCCAAATATTGTATATCCATAGATTGATATAAAGTATCATATTAGATGATAAACAAATTTAGTACAAAAATTTGATATTCATAACATTATTCTTGGAATAGAATAGATTAATAGACTTTGATATACAAATTTATAATGATTGTATAATTTTTTTATGAAGATACTTTTTTTAAACATTGTACACCTATTTAGTTTTCGTTTGAGATGTGAGTTGGCTTTTTGAATTTTTGACTATTTTACCCTAAAGCTGAAAGGCTTCATTTGTGATGGGATTTTTGACTTTTTTGACTTTTGTAAGAGAAAAAATGAAATAATTATGATTTGGATGTAACGTTGTTTTATTAATTTTTTAGCCTGTTTTATCTTTTTTGTAATTAAAATAGTCAAAGTAGCCCATGCCGAGCATAGCCTTAATATTTTATTAACTAATCCTATGATAAGATCCAACTTCTCTCAGTATCTTTTTGTGACTATTTTACCCATCACGTGGTCCACTTTGATGACTCAATCCATTTATTTTTAGACTTCTATGTGTAGATCATTATAAAAATAAATAAATAAATACAAAAATTATTTGATAATTACTGCCTTACAATTTCTTCGCATTTTGCCTTTAAAAAAATCAAAAATTTATTTTTAAAAAAAAAAAAAAAAAACGACAACAACAACAACAAATGTGATATAACTATACAATTATAATCATCAAATCATATTAAATTTTCAGCAGTGATTGGGGCCCCGAAACAGGGAGTCCCGAATGCCCCTAAAAAAAAAAACAAGGCATAAGGAAAAAAAAACAAAAAACAAAAAAACAAAGAAACAAAGAAAAATGCCCAAACGACGTCGTTTTGGGCATTAGGGACATTAGGGGTAGTTTTTTTGTGGACAAAAAACATTTCTGTTAAATTTTTTCATGAATAATCTAGGCTTAGGGACTAAAATGAATGGACATATCTTAAAAAATGAAACTTATATATATGGTGGGTCCAAAAGAGTCCACGTGATCTAGTCTTCTCTCCTAAGTAAAAAGAAATGAGACTTTTTACAAAAAAAATTTATTAAAATGATATAACCGTGTTATTTTTGAAAATTTGATAAGTTTTTTTTTCTTTGAAGTGATAAAATTACAATTGCTACATTATTCTCTCCTATATATTTACAAAGGGTTTGATTTCTTTCAAATTGTCATCTCAGCTTGAGAGAACATTTAGACTTAGTAAGCTTATTTTGAGACCAATTTCGATATTCATGTGAAAAATTAAAATAATTAGACATCAGTAGCTACATGTTTGAATCATAATTGTTTTTACAAAATAGACGACAAATATAATTTCAAAAATAGTCATTCATTTTTTGTAAAATAAATGTAATTCAAACATATAATTACTTATTAATATCTGATCAAAATGAACAATTTAAATCATCAAAATCGATATCAAAATAAACCTATCAAAGTAGGAACTCTCAAATTAGGAAATGACCAATGTAAAAGAAATCAAATCCATCGAGAAACACACAACATATAATAAATGCTTGGAGGTCGAAGATCAGCATTTATAATACATGGTGACAATAATGGAGTTCGGTGTTTGCCGAAATATGGGATCATTTATTATCAGCACCCCCATGACCAAAAAGGTTTCAAATTGAATTTCAACATAAATTTTCACTTAGATATTTTATTTTTGCTCGTTGATATTTGTTTTAAAGTAATATATATATATATATATATATATATTTTTTCAAATTGCAAATCAATTTTTCCAAACGACGAATAATTCAACAACACCTTTTGCTTCCAAATTGCAATTGCTTTGGAAAAAATAAAATTAATAAAAGGTTAGCAGCAGAAATACCCATCGGCTTCAAGCCAATCTCACCTATCGGCTTGAACACATATCTAGTACATCACTTGCATGAATTTTCATCAAATCAACAATTAAATATCTTTCTAATATATATATATATATATATATCCTTCTTCGAAATTATACAATTATTTTTTGCATGACGGTCTTAAAGTATATGACCCAATCTCACTTATATCAAAACCTTATACAAGTCATTATTATAGATATATCAATCTAAAATTAATGTGATATTGCCTCAGATCTTTACCTTCAATTGACACACGTCTTTCTGTAAAACACTAGTCCATTATCGATAGTGATATCATGTGACAATATGTATCAGTAATAAATTATCTATATTGATTTATTAGATTAATAGGAGATAAAGAAATTCTCGTACAACTTTATAACATGATACCACTATTGCATTTAATTTTTTTTTTTTTTAAATGATATATAAAATATGATAAAAAAATATAATCATCCTAATATTAATGCATTTAAAGAAAGTCAAGAATTATAGCCAATCAATAACAAGCCACGTGGCAAGTTATCGACCTTTCTTAACTTCGATGTGAGTCTCTTATAGTCCTAATCTAACTTTAATTGTCAATTATTTTAATCTTTTGTAGTAAATCTCATTTTAAATGGATTAAAATTTCTACTAGTTTACTCTGTTGCCATCTGTCCTTCTGAGGGGTATTTTAGTACTTTTAATATGTTTTTGGGATCATGACAACAAATACACCAACTTGGACAGGTGTCCACCATTGCCAGTATTTGGGTGTTTGATTTACATCACAGGAAATTAAGAGCCCAATATATAGAGATTTGTTTTTAATAAAGTAAATTCATGTGAAGGCTTTTGAGTGTCTCAATCTCATCAAGCTTTATCTGTTTTTAACCTAAGGTCAAATATTATTTTATTCATCTACTAAGATTGGCCCTAGGTTCTGTTGTTATACCAACTGTTTGTTTTTGACCTAACCCTCCATCCTCTTATATATACTTGCTTGTTTGTCCTTGGGGCATGTTTGTTTGTTTATTTTATTTTATTTTATTTTTTTAAAAAAAAATTATTATTATCAAATCAAATTTTATCTCTTCATAACCCCAAATCCCATGTTTGGAGATAGAGCTGGCTATTAATCCCATAAAAGCGTAGGATAATTTACTTTTAGATTAAATTATCTCATGCGTCAGATTGTGAAAAATAATTCCTACTTTAACTAAACATAATATAATAATCTCATGGTAAAAATATGTGGGACATACAATATTACTTAGTGTTAATTGTACGAACACCCCTCAATTATCACCGAATATCACTTTACTCTCTCAACTTTAAATTGTACATTTAGACTGTTCAATTATTAAAAATCCAAGAAATACCCTATTTCTAAATAGGGTGAAAGTGATAAAATTTTATAATAAAGCTCAGTTTTAGGGTTAAGAAGCTAAAATGATAGTCAATGATAATTGAGGGGCTTCCATGTAATTAATCTTGCTACTTACCCTCTTATCTCATCATAGCAAACAAACGTTTAATTATATATACATTTTTTTTTTTAGATGGTGATTAATTATATATGCATTACTCAGTAGGTACTGAACCTTCCATTAACATTTCTGAATCTAAAACTCACCTAAAAAGAATGAGTGGGGATCATATATAAATTTATCCTAATACTATATGGTTTAGTATATTAATATGACCATAATCTTAGGTTAATGTCCCCATGCGCGGTATCAAGCAAACACGAGTGTCACTAATTAATAAAACAAAACCCAATATTGAGATCACTAAATTAAGGAATGGTTTGAATCATTATACTCGATCAAGTAATTACTTGTCAAAATTCTAGGGTTTGCTTGTTCTAATTTACCAGATTAAGTTGCCTACGTTTTAGTTGACTATCAAACGTATATGTATTAGGTATATTTTTATATTATTTTTGTATATAAATGAAAACAAATGCTTGTTTGTTAGTTTCTATTGTGAGCTGTTCGATTGCTCCAACAAACTTTGAATATTGAGTAATTCTTGTTTGTTGTCTCCACAACCATTTGTTCAACATGGATTCACATAGTTTGGGGCTATTTTTAGATATGAAATCCGAAATAATTATTCAGTAGTTTCAAAGTATCACATAGAGCTCTTAATATTAGAAAATTTTAAGATAAGATAATGCTAACCACTCAACTTTTAATAATACTAGAAGTGATGGCACACACAATATGTGTGGATGTGATCATTTTATTTCATTGAAACTGTATGACTAAATTGAAAATTTGAAACCAGAAGTTAAAGAGATTTGAAGCCCCAATTCAGGACATAAACTACTCACCTAATTGTGTGTGGATGTGATCATTTTATTTCATTGAAACTGTATGATTTAATTGAAAATTTAAAACCAGAAGTTAAAAAGATTTGAAGCAACCCCCCTCCCCCCTCCCAAATTCAGGACATAAACTACTCACCTAATTGTTATAGGGGTTTTTTTTTGTTGGGGGGGGAGGGGGTGGTGGTTGGGGAATGAGGGTGTTTGGGAAGGATTTTTTTTTGTTTTTTTTCATTAAAAGACAAATTGGTTACAAAATCAAAAAAAAAAAAATTCAAACAAAATATCACATCAAACTCAAACCCTATAATCATTTCACTTTTTCTCTCACAAACATCACATTCAACTACAAAAAAAGCCCAACTATCTTCCCAAACACAAAAAAAAATTTCTCCAATAATATCCTACAACTAAAAAAATCTACAAAAAATTCACTTTCCAAACACCCACATAAACACTAGGTTGGGCATTCTCTTCATAATAGTACTAGTGGTCTGCACACGTGCTGTGTGAACAATTCTAAAAATGTAATATTATACGAAATGCACACATAATATATGTTGTTCAAATGATAAGTGCCTTATTTATAAAACCAATAATCCCACTTTTGAGTCCTACCTTAATATAATTTTTTCATAAACACCAACTATACCATAGGGGCATTTTGGAAAAATCTAAAATATGCGACATCAATACCACCAACAGCCTTTGCATATTAATAGTTACAAAAATGCTAGAGATTCCAAAAGTTCTATCAAAATTTCTACTAAATGTCTCACATGATATATCCGTTTGAGACATTTAATAGAAATTTTGATAAAATTTTTGGGATTTCTAATATTACTCTAATAATTATAATAATATTATAGATAGATAGGTGATTTATAAAATTTTATTTATTAAAATATCATATGAATAATGTCACATGATACTACGAGACTCTCTAATAAATTTTATTTATTATTATTTTTTGAGATAAGAAGGTTGTGTTGATGATGTGCTTTGTGTTTACTATTATAAGAAAGTCTCGTACAAATTGTTTAATAATTTGTGGATGTTATGAGATATTACCTATATTTATGTAAGCAAGACCATGCATATTTGTTTATTACCACGTAGTTAATTAATATACTATTGTGGATATGAGGAGAGCATAAAAATGATATTATTATAGAGAAGATCACACCAGGCTTATTTTGGGCATCGAGAACTTTCCCATAAAATAGGGTCCTCTAAATGCTGATTGTATAAAATTTGAACGATACGGAGAAGATTAGCATCCACTTGGCGTTGTCGAGAACTTTCCCATAAAATAGGATCCTTTAAAAGCTGTTTCATAAAATTAAAATGATAAATTATACTGATCACTTTTCATAAATAAATTGTGTAAGTTTGCTATTATTACATGATACGTTTTTAAGATTTTAATTTATATAACATTTTAGTCATTCGTTGGTCGTGTTATGTTGATGAAAAAATAATATTATTATCTCTTTTATACTAAGATCATGTTTGCTTAGCAGATTAAGTTGATTGGACTTATGAATGTAGTAAGATTGAGTGATATAATTACTAATGTAGTGATATTAGGTTGGAAATGTAAAATAAAGTATATTTATTTATGCACTAATGTGATAATATTAGGCTGTATTTGGTGTCAGTTTCTAACCAATTTCTTACCCTTATATTTGAATGTTATGTTTGGTTTTAATTTTTAAGAATCAATTCCAATGCCACATTTGAATACACATTCTAATCCATATTTTTTTTGAATTTTAAATTTGCAAATTGGGTCGTCTGCTTGGACATACTCGGACGTCCAACTAGTTGACTGAAACAGTGTTTTTTTTTTTTTTTTTTTTTTTGCAATTACAACCTATTATTTGAAAATAAAAATTTTATATTTGTTTTTGATATTTTTTAAACATACAAATTATTTTTTTTAGATTGTTTTCAAACAAAACAATTGAAAAGAAATTCGAACCAAATATACAATCAAAAGTAATTTTAAAACACTAGCTGAATATTTTTTTAATGTTTTAAATAAAAAAAATTTCGGAATTTTTAAAAAAAATTTAAAAAATTATTTTTTGAATAATTATTTTTTTGAATTAAATTTTAAAAAGAGTTTGATTGTGAACTTTGAATAGAATTTTCAATAGAGTTTTGAATTGTGTGTTTGTTTATAAGTTATAAGTTTTTCAATTAAATTTTGAAAACTCTTTTTAAAACTCATAAACAAACAACTTTTCTTATTTCAAAATTCTTTTGAAAACTCTTTTCAAAACTCATTATCAAATAAATTTTCTTTTTTCAAATCATAATTCAAAAACTCGCAAACTCAAAATACAACTTCACACTCAAATCATAATTCTAAAATTCAACCAAACGTTACCCTAGTTTTTTCTACAATGAAGCTCAATGAATTAAAATTGTGACAATGAAAATCAATACAAGACAACATATAATCAATACAAAGAAACTCTCAAATGGAAAAAAAAAAAAATACACACCAATAAATAAACGGGGAATAAGAGTGCAGGAATTTTCATCAATTGGGTTAGTCTCCTAGTTGTCTGGTAGTATTAGTCATCGAGAATCTATATAAATTTTTGTAAAAGTCTTCAATTCATAAAAGGTTGTTTTGTTTTTTTTATACAGTGGGAATAAAATTGTAATTTCGCCTCCAATTCTATGAGATTGGATCCCACCC
Source organism: Camellia japonica (assembly GCA_030407325.1). Taxonomy (NCBI): domain Eukaryota; kingdom Viridiplantae; phylum Streptophyta; class Magnoliopsida; order Ericales; family Theaceae; genus Camellia; species Camellia japonica. Next base: position 35,387,356 of record JAPPVO010000014.1, read on the forward strand.
ACCATATTGCTGGCCCTGCAAATGTGATTGGTAATTATAATAAATTATGCACATTAATTTGTACATCAATTAATATATTAATAGATGATATAACATAAATTTATTGACTTTAAATCTTTCTAATTTATATAATAGGTGAGATCTATAATTTTAAAATTGCAGTGTTATAGCATATATTGATACATAAATTAATATAGTAATTGGTGTATATAACACTATTGCGTATATTAATTCTAATTAAACACTTTAAACTTATTAAAAAAATTATATTTAAATTATAATCATTTTATTTTTTCTCTCACACTCATTACATTCAAATTATAAAAAAAGCCAAATTTTTATCCCAAATAAATCTTTTTTAATCAAGTTAAATTAATTAAAAAAAATAAGATTAAATTAGCTCTTCCCTAACGAAAAGTAAAAACGAATACGGAGTTGGTGGTGTTTGATTTTCATGTTAGGCTAAATAATCACAAAAGGACAAAAAAAATGTCAAAAAATCACAAAAAGTCAAAAAAAATAATCTACTATTTCAAAGCTAAAAAGTCAAAAAAATCAATCAAGAATACCAAACGAATAAAAAAATTCCAGGCTAAAAAAGTTAAAAAGCTAACTAAAAAAGTCATTACCGAACGAAGGCTAAAGTTCATTATAATTTTTTTTTTTTTTCAAACTTCAATAGTCAACGTAATTTACCCAAATTCAAAGATACAGAGAAAATAAACATGCCCCTTGGCCCACTTGGGTGTTTGAGAAATTTCCCATAGAATAGGATCCTTTAAATATGTTTATACAGATAAAATTAACATAACATTTGGGAAAAGAATGACACAAATGGTGTTGCATAAAACGTAAGCATTTTGGGGAGTGGGACTTATGGGGGGAGACGGATGGTTGTAATCATTATTCACTGAGCTTGAAACGTGTCCAAATCAGATCAATTTGAAAACATGTGTTTTGTTTAAATTTTTTGAATTCAATTTTTTTAAAATTAATTTTTTTATTTTTAGTAAATATTTTTAAAATTTTAAACATTTTTTTTATTTCTTTAGATGTACCTTACTTAAATATATCTAAAAAGTAAAATATTTTTAAAAAATTAATAAAGACACAAAAATACGAAAAATATATTGAATTTTTATTTTTTTTATTATATTTTTTATATTTAGTGAATTTTTTTAAAAAATATTCACGAAAATTATATTTTTTAAGTGTATTTATGTTAGGTGTGTCTAAAAATTAAAAAAATTACTTAAAATATTAAAAAAATTCAGTAAAAAAAATACAAAAAAAAATAAATAAATAATTTTTTTTGAAAAGTGTTTCAAAAAACTAGAAACAAACATATGATTTTTTTTGGAAGTTATCATGACCAATAATGTAGTTGATATGTTGAAAAGGTTAAGGTGGGAGTAGAGGTCAATTGCAGCAACAGATCCAATATGTAAACAAACTTGCTAAATTCAAAAACAATATAAGAATAAGAGACAACACTGGGATTTTGTTAGAAGCACACAAAAGTCAATTAGTTATGTGATTTGAAACTGCACCACCAGAACACAAACTCGAACCCGTGTTGTGAAGATCCATACAAGAAGCTACCTTTTGGGATCCCTCAAGAGTCACATTGTTCAAGACTTGCTTTGGATGAGGGAATTTGAAATCGAAGGATTTAAGCTTAAATTTTAGGGTAAATTATAAATATACCCCTAAAATTTGCTTAAAATACAAATTAATCCATGTGATTTGAAAAATTATAAATATCCTCTTATTAGAATTTTTTATTTAACAGAATTAACTGAAAAAAATAAAATTCAAAATTGCTCTTATATACAATAATAAAATTACCTAAATTATTAATTGAAACATATTTTTAACATCATTAAAAACGGTTAATTGACTTAATGATTTATTAATAAAAGGGACAATTTGTTATGAAATTAGAAACCTTAGAGGATGGAATGTAATTTTCAAAATCATAGGAGTGATTCGTATTTTAATAAAAGCTCAGAGGGTGTATTTGTAATTTACCCTAAATTTTACAAATATTTTAAGAAAGTTAGCTATTAAAAATAGTTGGATATAAGATCTGTTGAAAAGAAGAATTTCAAATAATTATTTTTACCATGTTATTTCAAATCCATCAATATAGAATTCTCAAACCCATTCTTGAAATTTAAAATCCAAAATATTATATTGAATTGAAGGAAATTTATACTCAAAATAGTAATGCAAAATTCATTTTAATTTCATATCCATAAATCCAAATGTGACCTAAGAGTATGATTGGAATGCTTCTCCAGAAACCATGTATGAAGTGCATGCAGCAGCTGCTACTGGACATGGAAGAAAGCTTCTACAATTTCAAGCAACTGAGGGGCCATTTGGATAGATAAGAATTTCAAATCAAGGTTGAGTGAAAGAAAGTAAGTTAAGATAGAAGAAATATATACTTTAATTGAATCCTTAAAGCTAGAAAATGAATCCTTAGCATGATTTCAAATAATTAGTTTTCTATAATTATTTCAAATCTATCATAATAAAGCTATTTAACTCAATCTAGAAATTCATAAGTAAACTCTCAGAATATCTAAATTTCAGTCAAATCCCTTGATTTGAAATTCAAAACCATCCAATCGGACCCTAAAGAATCTAAGTGATCACTTATACCCTGCAAATGAAGTTTAAGGGTACATTCTTACAAAAAAAAACTCCAAATAACTAGTATTTACAAAAGCCAAATTTGGAACAAGAAATCTAAACCATAGTACTCTGTAGAGGCATTTGCTAGATGAAAATAACTGAACATGGGCTCGGAAAAGTTTCAAGCTAATCAGAACACCAAATATTGACCTGCACTTCTCTATTTCCAGTAATTCAAAAGTTGTAAACGTTAACAATATTCCTGATATATTCTAGGAGAAAGGGTGTCCCATATTAGATTGATTGAAATGCAGAGAAGGGTTCCAGATCAAAGAGAAATCAGTGACAAACTTACACGTCAATAAGCAATTAAGTTTAGGTACTATAGAAACCACCGCCCTCTCATTTGTCTCAAATCCCCTCTTTACCATATGATCACGCTAGAGAGGCTTAAGAGAGGGAAGAATGTGCCTTTCATAGACACATATCTATAACTTGTATTCACATCTTAGTTTAAGCATTCCATGCCGATGCATATACATTATTGTCTTTCTTTCTTTTTCTTTTTCTTTTTCTTTTTCTTTTTTTCTTTTTTCCTTTTTTTTTTTTTTTCCTCTCTTGGTGAGGGTTCAGAACATACAAGGTATATCATATTCATTACCCACCTTGGTAATCACTTGTAAAACCAGCCACTAGTAAGTGGATAATATACAAGGAGGAGCCACATTTAACTAGCTTCAACAAATTAACATAAATATTATGGCCTTGACAATGCAAATATTTTTCTTCATAACTCCCCTTTTTAAATATAAAAATGACCCACTATTGGACTGCAAGAGTTTTCATCTACTTCATTTACTAATTTCTGATCATTTCAAAACTATAGCTAGCAAACTAATGTCACAGACCTTTAAAAAATAAATAAATAAATAAAAAATAAAGTAGGAGCTCTACATGTTAAACTAAGCACATGGGTGAGAAACATAACTTGATTTTGAACAGTTTTGGCCCAACAGCTCAAAAATTACAATAGGATGTTCATATGAGTCTCATGTGAAGATAAAACTATGGCTTTTACATAACCATGTGACAAGTTGAAAGCAATGAGCACTATCCAGCTTTTGTTCCAAGTTAATAAGTGGACTTCTCAAAAAATCAATAACCCTTCTCTTACCATATGGGATAAATCACAGAGATCTTAGTATTAAATCTTGAAGAAAATCAAAACAGGTATATGGTTGTTATCATAACCATAAAAGAGCCACTTCAAGTCCTCTATCCACAGCCAAAATGAATTGGACTCGGGAGTTCATGTTTCCTCATGAAAGGATCATAATATGCTGACATCCATTCTAGGCAAATTGCCAGCAGTAAACTGTTTAATGATTTCTTCTGTCAACTGAGACATTATAATGATAGCAAAGTTTTCAAGTCTTCACTGTTTTAGGTTAATGGTTTTCTTATTCAAATAGCTAGACAAGGCAAGAGTCCTAGGCTGCAACTCTTGTGATCTTTAAATTTTACTTTCTTATCAATAAATTCCTACAATATCCCCCTGTTGGCTTCTCATGTTTTCAAAAAATATGAGCAAGTCAATTCAAGACCCAAACTGGACTGAATATTTCTTATAATTTGTGTCCTCCATATAAAAACTTAACAAGTTGTGCACTACCATTGTTTAGGTGTTAGTGAACTACGTGTGCTCAGACGATGATACAAAGAAGGTGTAGGGAGGTTATAGAAAAGAACAAAACAGAATAATAATAATAAAAAATTCTAAGCAACTATAACTAAATCCTGGACTTCATTTTAAAGGGTTAAGTTTAAGCCAAGTTTAACCCATTATGGTGCAAGGTTATATATCTAATATCCTGAAGCCAAGTTAGGGTTTTCTTAAATTCTCAAATGTATAAAATCACCCAACTCTGTATTTTGATCCCTTAAATTTCGGTACAGTTGCCAAAGTTGGATATAATAAGTAACCAATAATTGCCCCCACAAGCTAACTCTGCATTCAAAGTCATCCTTCATTAAATTCTAGAACCTTAACTGTGAACTAGAGTTTACAGATCTACAAAGCTCAGTCCATCTTTCCCTCCAAAGTTATAAATTCTTTCCATACTCGAGTTGGAAAGGGGCTTTTATAACTTTCCATACTCAAGTTGGAAAGGGGCTCTTACGATAACCCATCTTACCATTATTGAACAAAATGACTTGTTTTTTGTCATAAAGATATAAAGGCTTTTATAACTTTCCATACTCGAGTTGGAAAGGGGCTCTTATGATAACCCATCTTACAATTATTGAACAAAATGATTTGTTTTTTTATCATAAAGATATAAAGATCTTAGACAAGCCATTACAAGCATTTAAACAACAGTCCTCTTCAAGCTACTTTCTTTTCCATTCTTAAGCAGACTAATTTTGGATTTGAAATCACCAGCTGCCGACACTTGACAACTGATTTTTATAACATGAGCCCCACCAAAATTCCTTTGGTTGACTAAATAGCAATAAATTTCTGATTTTTGTAGGGTTCAATTGAAAATTATTATGATTGATTCAATTGCATGGAAGTATTTTTAGTGCTCTCAGTGCAGGTATGAAAGTTTGGCATACATGAACTTCAGCTAATCTGCCCTGTACTGAACATTTCCTTCTCCTTTAAATGAAGATGTGGAGTTCTGTTACCTATCATAATTCTCTCTAAAAAACAAGTTTACATATTAGTTAGAATTTATTTTTTGCATAATTTTATTGGTACACAACATTTTACATGAACGATTTTGTTTAAAAATTCAAAAGTCAAATAAAAATGAGGATCTCAGAAAAACTGACATAAGGGAAGCCACAAGAATTGTATAAATCACATAATTGATTAATGGAAATAAAAATAAATGAATGATAGGATTGAGTACCCGATGCCATCAAACAACTGACGAACTAGATGAGATCAACTCTAGTAGTTTGCTATGTAAGTTGCTATTTGCAACAAGAACACCACCTGAAGGATATATGAACCTCCGGTCAACTTGATCTGCTGCAAGATCAAGTTGACTCCCTCTCCAGTCAGTCACCTGACAACAGATTAATCCCCATGTCAAACTTAGAAAGAATTAAATTATTTGGAAAATATTGTAATGACCACCCAAACATAACTATAATAACCATAAACAGACTTGAGACTTCTTAATATGATATGATCATGAATGGAAGGAAGAGAAGAAAATCTCCTGCTGGATTTATTTTCTTCTTCACTTGACATGCCACATAAATGCAATAAACATAAAAATGCTGAAAATCAAAGTGCTATACTGGTTTTTTTTAAATCAATAGCCAAGTTGCCTATGTGTGAGCATGTGTGCATTTTCGTCTGTTTATTTTATTTACCAAAAACAAGATGTTCTCTTCAATTATTATTATTATTATTATTATTATTATTATTATTATTATTATTATTATCTATAAATTGTTCTTGTATGAGCAATAGAAGTAAAACCATTTAGCATTCAAACATCCATAAAAATAAATAAAAATAAAGAAAAAAGAAAAAAAGAAGCCCCGTGGGGAGATGCACACCTTTCCCCCTGCTTCATGCACGCATATCATCCCAACAGCATGATCCCAAGCCTGTAATTTTAAATGAGATGAAGAATCAAGTCATGCCTGGGAAAATTTTGTACTTGGTGGTGCCTAGAGATTAATAGGATACCTGGACAATTGTTTGAGCCCTTTTACGAAGGATAAAAACAGATGCCCTACCACAGGCCACCATTAAGTACTTGCACAAACTACAAACAAAAAACACCCAGCTGTATCAGATGCAATGCATAAGAACACCATAAAACAAATAGTGAGACGATAATCATCTGGTTCTCTTGAGAAAAAGTTTTAAGAGTGTCATGCAAAGACCACGACAAAGCAAGTGGTACAAATCTAATATGCTCTCTAATTAGGGAACAAAAGAAACAAAGCCATTCCTAAGTTTATTTGCAAGAAGTGCAGACAGTAAACTCATATTGACTCTAAAAAATGCTCCACATATTCTGGGTACCTAGTTTGCTGTTGCAACTTCCTATGTGGTAGTGTGACAAAATTAATTAAAAGTTAAAACAAAAAAATAAAAACGAAAAAAAAAAAGAAGTCTCCTTTTAGGATTAGAGTGGATGGTTGAGGGTGAGTAGGCCAGCTTTGGAGCCCTCTACAAGTATGGTAGGCATCTATGAAGCACGGACGCGAACACAAATACGGACATGCATTTGCATACGGACACGGACACGGACACGGACACGGGACACGGCAATTTCTAAAAAATGGAGACATGGACACGGCAAGGGACACGGCAAATTTTTTAATTTTTTTTATAAATATTTTTATTTTTATTTATTTATTATATTTTTTAAATAATGTGTTATTATTAATTTATTTTTTATTTTTAAATGATATATATTCTAAATAAATAAATATAACAAATAAGCTATGAAGCATGGGTACTTCGAAAAACAGGCCGTACCCATACCAGGCACTTGCCAGCATATGGTACCTCGTATGGTACTTCTGCATACGTACACGAAACATGCCATACACAAAACACGCACCCAAGTTTTTTTTTCTTAATTTTTGGCGTACCAAGACATACCTAGTATACATTTAAGCCGTACCGTACCTCAGTTGAAATAATATTTTCTTCTACTACTAGATTTCTTTTTTATTTTTTGTTTTATACTTCGCATGATTTTAAAATTAAACTATTGTTTATAAGTTATTTAATATATTGACATTTAATTTTGATTTATATCTTTACTTTTGACATTCAATATTAATTGTAGGTTGAACCTTAACAAATTAAACCATTTAATTAATTTTTACATTACTCTAAATTAAAAATAAATATTTTTTTATAAGCATACCAACCATGGTTATCAGAATCCCGATCCGGATCTTACGATCCTACGATCCATTTGGGTACAATCGATCCAGATCGTATAAAAAATTCCTTATAGGTAGGATCTTTCGATCCTAGTAATGGGATCTTATAGGATCATGGAATCCCGATTCAAATCCGATCCTATCCGATCCAATTTACAAGTCTTGTTTTGTATAATATGACATTTTATTATAAATTTTATGTTTGTTGTCTAAATACCAATTCATGTGGTCAAAATAAATAATAAAAATTAAGAAGTATTGAATCAAATAGACTAAGAAAAACAAACTAGGAAACAATCATTCAAATATTGCGATAATTTAAGAAAATTAACTAGTTGGAAAAAACATACTTAGCTTTAGCGGAGTCTAAGGAGGGTAAGATGATAGCAACTTTATCTCAATTTTTTGAGAGATTATTTTTGTGACTCGAATCTGCTCCACCAAAGATACTAACGACAAACCTTATCGTTCGGTTAAGCTGCTCTTTTGAGTTCTTAATCTATTTTCATATCAAACTTTGTCAAATAATTTTGCTTCACTTTTTATGCATTATTGTAGATTGTAAAGTATTTTGTTATAGAGTTCTTCTTCTTCACCTTCTTTTTTGATGAAATACAAAACTTTTATCATCGAGTTTTCTATTCTATAATATTATATGTACATTTTACATGGAGTGTTATATTTTTCACCTCCCTCTGGAGACTTGCACCTTCGCTGGTCTTGGAGAGAAAGCTCCACTAGAAAACAAACTCTAGATCATGACAAAGATGTGGCGTGTTCTAAATCTCTCCATAGTTGAGAAGCACACCCGACCACTGTTGCATCCATTAAGGCCATTGAGTATTTCAACATCTATGACCCCACTAGTGGCTGCTACCTCCAGGTTGTCGAGTTAAAGAGGACAAGCCACCCGTATCCTTGTATCCATTTGAGCACCTGACCACTGTGCTCTCAGGTGAGTTGGTCTCTAGGATTTGACCCTCCTATAAAGAGGTCACTTGCACACAAATCTAAGACCACCTCAACTCTCATCCCTTTCACCTCTAGTGGTCCTCCGCCATCTAAGTGCCTACCTATGAAGCATGGACACACCAAAATGGAAGCCGTGGCGGTGTCGGATACGGGGACATGCTGGGGACACGTGGCGTGTCCCTTTAATTTAATTTATTTTTTTGCAAGGGACACGCGTGTTCAAATCTGGATACGCCATGGGCTTAGTTGCATCTTTGCTCTAGCCTAAGATGGGATCGTAAAGGAGAGAGAGAGAGATGAACCCTAAACTCTAGCCACCAAGCCACATATGCCAAGAAGTCTCATGGAAGGAAGGATCGGTTGCTCGAGCACTCCATGACCGCAACACCATTCTCAACAGGGTCCCCTAGGCTAGGCCCTACATCCAAGTAGGCTGACATGAGAGCATTAGGGTGCCTTTTGGAGGTAATTGGAGATAACCTTGGAGATAAGGAACTGAGGCTTAGGCGGAATACGTTCAAGTTGCGGTCATTTGGCAGAGCCAGGGATACCAAGCATGTCATGATGAGTGGGAGAGATAATGCACTCAAGCATAGTTTCCCTTGGCTGAGCCAACAAGATGCCTGAAATGTCTTTGGGCGATCAAACAAGGAGTTGCCTCTAGAGGTGCTAAACAACTACAATCAGGGCTGAGGCAACACATACATTAACTTGGGCCGGCATGGCTCAACCCCAAAGGGCAGCATACAAAGATATATAATTGGTCCATGTGTCACTATGAGACTGACATGTGAATGCCAAGTCCATAGAGATAGTGACTTGGTGATTATGTGGCTTGCCTTGGAGATCTAGATACATGTATCCACAATTAGATCATAAGAATAACCAAATCAAACCAAACCAAACCAAACCAAGCCTTAAGTCCTATCAAATGGGGTTGGCTACATGAATCCTTTTTCTCCACGCGGCCCTATCAAAGGCCATTTCATTAGTCAAATTAAGTAGATCCATATCTCTATTTACAACGCTAGCCAACGTTAATCTAGGCCTACCCCGTCCCCTAACACTTCCATCTACCGTTACAGCATCGCATCTCTTCACTACTGTCTCTGTCGGTCTCCGTTGAATATGACCAAACCATCTCAATCAATTTTCTCTCAACTTATCTTCTATCGGTGTTACTCCTACCCATTCTTGAACACACTCATTCCTAATTCTGTTTAGTCTAGTCTTACCACACATCCACCTTAGCATCATCATCTCAATCACTCATCTTATCTACATGTTGCTTCTTGGTTGCCCAACACTCCGTCCCATACAACATAGCTAGTCTAATAGTCGTTCTATAAAACTTATCTTTTAGTCTAGTGGGTATTCGTTTATCGCACAGTACCCCAGACGCACTTCTCCACTTACACTATCCCGTCTTAATCTTATGGGCTACATCCGCATCAATCTCCTCCATTATTGTGATAATTGACCATAAATAACGAAAATGTTCACTCTTAGGCAGTTCTTGGTTCTCAATCTTCACTTCTCCTATGCTTTCATTGTTACTGTTACTAAATTTACATTTCATATACTCTGTCTTAATTCTGCTTATCTGGAATCCTTTAAATTCAAGAGTTTTTCTTCAAATCTTCAACTTTGTGTTAACTCCTTCTCTAGTCTCATCCACTAGCACGATATCGTCTGCAAAAAGCATACACCATGGCACGCCATCCTGAATATTTCTCATCAACTCATCCATAATTAAAGTAAAAAGATAAGGACTTAAGGTAGATCCTTGGTGTAACCCTACAGTGAAAGGAAATTCATTTGTCTCTCCAGCAGGCTATCTAATAGTGGTCATCACCCCTTCATACATGTCCCTAATTACATCAATATAACCTTTTGTCACCCCTTTATTCTCTAACACCCACCATATTATATATCGAGGCACTCTATCATATGCTTTCTCAAGGTCGATAAACACCATATGAATATCTATTTTCTTTTCTCTATACTTTTTTATTACTCTCCTCAAAAGATAAATTGCTTCCCTTGTTGACCTGTCAAGCATAAACCCAAATTGATTCTCTGATACTTCTGTTATATTTCGCAAACAGCGTTCCATCACCCTCTCCCACACTTTCATTAGATGACACATTAGCTTGATTCCTCTATAATTGTTGCAATTCTGGACATCTCCTTTATTCTTATAGATTGACACTAAAATACTCTTCCTTCACTCATCTAGCATGTTCCTAGTCAACAAAATTTTGCTAAACAACCTAGTCAACCAAGCAACTCCCTTTTTACCCAAACACTTCCAAACTTCAATAGGGATATCATCGGATCCTAAAACCTTATTTGATTTCATCTTTTTAAGTGTAATCTCCACTTCAAAGTTCCTAATCTTGCGATAGAACCTATAGTCTTGGTATATCGTATTACTAGCTATTTCTTCCCCTATTGCCGTACCTCCATACTCCTCATTTAATAGTTTCTCAAAAATAATTCTTCTATCTTTCCTTAATCTCTTCATCCTTCACAAATACCTTAGAATCCTCACTCTTCAATGCACTTAACTTGATTAAAATATCTTGTTTTCCTCTCCCGTATCTTAGCAAATTTGTATACCCTATTCTCTCCCTCCTTACTATCTAGTCTAGTGTATAGGTCATCATCAGGTTTCAACTTAGCCTCTCTCACTATTTTCTTGACCTCCTTATTAGCCAATCTATAGCTCTTAAGGTTTTACTTAGTTCTATCCTTCTGCCACTTTTTAAAACACTCTTTTTTTGCCTTAACTACCGCTTGGACCTCTTCCCTCCACCACCAAGTTTCCCTAGAGCTGGGTCCCGTTCCTTTCGACTCTCCATGCACTTCCCTTGAGATTCTCCTCATACAATTGACCATCGAGCTCCACATAGTGTTAGCATCATCTTCCAAATCCCAAGTACCTTCCTTATCTATTCTATTCTTAAATATTTCTAGTTTATCCACTTTTAGGTCCCACTATCTTGTCTTACAACGCCCACCATCCTTCCTAGCTTGGTATTGCCCACTAAAACATAAATCTAGTACCCAAATCCTATGTTGAGAAGCCAGGCTTTCTTCAGGAATCACCTTACAATTATTGCATTTTAGGCGGTCTACTTTTCTCACTAAGAAGGAATCTATTTGGCTCTTACCTGACCCACTCTTAAAGGTTATCAAATGCTCCTCCCTTTTCTTATACATAATTTCACAGATTAGGACATGTTTTGCATAAACATAAAGGTTGTGACAACATCATTGAGCTTAGCAGGAACTCCATGTGTCACAGAAGTTCTTGTGTGCAAATATATATATATATATATATATATTTTGGCAAATGTTCTCATGTGCAAATTATTCCATCCTTTCTTAAACTTGTGGAATTCCATGTCTAGAAGAAATGACAACCAGTGAACTATATATCACGGTATATAAGCAATCAAAATTTCAAGCCAATGCAAATACCTAGGCGTGGGTAATATACACCATTTCACAGCATATGACAATAAAAGGTACAAGTAATGCAAATGATTAGAGAATGTATTCTAATGGAGGAAAAGCAAACCTTCCACAACATGCAGGCAGAAGGAGAACCAGTTTATCATTGATACTCTCAGCATCAGTAGTTGCATCAAATGAAGTGGATAGAGGCAATGAGTCCCATGTTTGACTATCCGGACCACAAAAGCGTGCCTCATGAACTAAGCAACAGCTATCAACAGAGCATCTGGCCCAATTATTACGAATTTTAATGGTGCTACTCATCATAACAGATAATTGTTTTGTCCATGTTCCACAGCCAATATGAGAAACCATAATGATTCCTGTATTTGCAGACTCCAGGGCTTCTTTCGTGGATTTGCTGGGATTATCTTCCTGCCAATTAGGACATCCCATTACACCTAATACAATCTCTCCTTCAACTACCAGAGCCAAGCCTACCTGAAAATTCTGGTTTACTCTTAGCCAAGGAAGATAACAAGAAACTTGGTGTGACATAGATCCAAATATATCCAATGTATAACTAATAAAAAAATGATAGTGAAATGAAAATATTAAACTAGGAATTAAAAAAAAAAACATAAGCAAAATATCCTCTCTTTTTTATATGTAAATGTGGTCTATTTAATTAAGGAATCTACCATTTTTTGTTCAAAAGAAAAAAAATTCTAATAATTAGAAAGATTTATTTTAGTTTTAGTAACAAAGAGAACAAGGCCACCCAAATTCTGTCTTCTTGCATATTATATACTATTCTCTATTAGCTTTCTCTTCCATTGCTATTCATATTTATCTTTCTCATTTCCTTACCAATTGTTATCTTATAAGTCTGTAATTTCAAATTCTTGGCTCTGTGTATTTGTTCTGGCATGTCATTCTTACTTTTATTTTATTTTTACAGAAACTATATCTTCTTTTACAGAAATTATTGATAAGCTAGTCAATGGATTTTATGATGAAAAAGTTCGAAAGGGTTTTATCTTAATCAATTTTTTTTATTTACATTTTTGCATAGCTCATATTTCACGCAATTTAAGAATGATATTCTCATTTTTATTTTAAGTAAAATACTCTATTGCATGGTCAACAAAATTGAAACCCCACTTGCAACACACAAAAAAATGTGTGCCCTATTTTCTGGCCAATTTTGCATTCAGTGGTGAAAATATGACTTGGACTTGGCCCCAAAATAGAATGCCAGTTCTTGATAAATGATTATCTTTGGCCTCAGTTAGCAGTTATAACTTATATATACTGCCTAGCATCAATTTGATCTTAAACAGAATTTAAACACTAACAAAAAATGCATTCAATTATGTAAGAAATAATTCACATGCAATCCATTACAGATTTGTCCTTCTGGGACAAGTGAGCTAGAGCCAGCCACATATTCCTTTTTCCAAACTCTTAATTCACCGACAATTCATAAAACTAAAGCAAAGATTTTAATCGGAGCAAAAAGAATGACGAACTAAGATGACCAAAAGGTAGTACATACCACGTATAAGGCGTCACCACCTCTGACAAACCCCCGTGTGCCATCAATTGGATCAAGTATCTGTACCAAGTCTATCAACTTAATAAATCCAAAGTAATTCCAAAGACAAAGCTTAAGACTAAGAAATAAATACTTTTTTTTTTTTTTTTTAATCAGCAGGAAAGTAAGTGAATCATGTCGGACAAAGATTCTTGGGGCCATAGCAGAGTATTGCCTTATTCACATGCACGAGAGCAGTCAATATGTAAATTAGGAGGGTTCAAAATATCATAATAGTTAACTTAATACATATGAACAGGCATTACAAATGACCAATTCTCAGCAATCTTTTTGGAACAGAGAGAGTGTAAATTTCTAAACTTTTTGATTGCATAAAATCCTAGGGGTAAAAGAGTTAAAGATTCAAATAAACTTACCCAATAAGTGGCTGGCATAGGTCCGAATGAAAAGGCATCCTTTCCCCCTCTATCAATTGCTTCCAACACATCAGCTTCTGTCAATTGTTTCTCTCTAAAGCTTGTTTTATCAGTAACCGTATTCACAACAGAAGTTACGAGATTATTCGAATGCAAGGATGCAGAGTCCTCCTCAGCCACCAATGGAATAGAAGGAAACAATTTGCTCAGCTCTGTCACCGGAAGTAAAAATAAAATGCAATGAAACGAGATATAGGCGAATAAGCAAATATATAGTTCCTACAAAATATATAGGTATATATATATGTATATGTATATTGTGGAATTTTGAGAGGACTATTGGAAAAAGCATTTGTTAGATTAGATCTAACGACAGCTAAATAAGTATCCTTCACTAAAATGGAGTTTGAGTTGCTTTATTATGTAGCTCAAAAGAGACTCATATGGTGCTGAGGAAAAAGATTTATGCTAATGTCAGAACAAAGCTAGTGAGGGTGGCTGTTCTCCCTTGGTTCCCTGGAATTATAATTCTAGTGAAACCATGGTAAAAGTTCTGTTAAATGAATGTTGGCACAAAAATGCATGAAGCTCGTGAAAATAGTTGTGCATGGAGGAGGCTACATGGGTTACTTAGGGAGCCTTCTGGGAAGTATGACAGTCTCTGAGACGACATTGGGTAACTGGAGATGGTTCCAGAGGCACTGGAGGCGCTGGAGTCTCCCTTCCAGGAACACAACTGTTCTGGATTTGCTGGGAGAGAGCGGATGCAATCTCCAAGTAGGAGAAACAAAGTAGTGATCAAAGTGTGGATATGGACAACTAAGCTTCTTGGGTAAGAGATGGAGAGGATGAACATCTTGCATGCATGGCAAAGGTCTCCTATTTATAGGAGCGTCGACCAACAGAGGTCAGCTTCCTTGGTCACATGCCTAAATGAAGAGAAAGAGACAAGTGGTTCTCTTTGATTGTCCCAACAACCTGGAGGTAACAACCAGTAGTAGTGGCACTAAGAATTCTCATAGGCTATAGCTAAGTGGCTACAATGTTGGTCAAGCGTACCCAATTGAGGCCACGAGGTTGCTCAAGCACCTCATGATTGCAAGTTGCAACACCAACCTCAAGGGGGTTTCTAGACCCAATTCTTGACCTAGGTTGACCTAGGAGCATTGGGGTGTTGTTTGGAGAATCAAGTGTAAATTAGAGGAGGAACACACTCAGGTAGAGAACTACTCAACAAGTAGAGGGAGGGTCAAAGGAATACGTGTGAAGATGGGCACGCTACGGTGGAAACATGGAGGAGTAGTTTGACTGATTGGGAGATAGACAAGCATGCTTGGGGCTTCCTTGCCCCCCAACTGCTTTGGCTTGAGGCTAAGACACTACATATATTAGCCTCAACTGGCACAGATGGCAATGTTTGGTAATTCCATGTGTCAACATAGGAAGGAACACACTAATATGATGCAGCAATATGATAAGTTTCCAATATATCCAATTAAGCTACAGTCTATTAGTGCCAAATTAAGGAGTCAATTCAATTATGATTATAAGTGTTGCCAGGAAAATAGACTAGCAACAACAGCATTTATTTATATTGAATGGAGTGTCCATGTGTCTGGGCATTCTTCCAAAGGCATCAAATTCTATCTCCAATAAATTCACTGTGACTTATTTTCATCTGGTTGGTTGGTATTGTACTCATGGTAAATATAAATTACGGGTTTAAAAGGATTGATTTTGTAAAAAAGCTAACCCCAATAGACAGTTGATCATTAAAACTCAACTATCTCGGCCAAGCCTTTCCCAACTACTTGAGGTCGGCCATATGACTCTAATTTTGCCATTCCCATTATGCTTGATGAGAGTACATAATCTCAGTTAAACAGCAAGCTCAAATATTTTTCTTTCTTATTTCAAGTATCAACCCAAGTTAATTAATGTCTCCATCGCCTCCTAACATTAACCTCAGTACAACTAGTGCCGTTCTTTCTAATTGGGGCATTGGTAGTTGAGCATCAAACTAAATTGGCACTAATACATTAAGATGGAACTTTCCATGAAAAATGAACAGTTACAACAAGAAGAGAAAGAAATGAATTACCCAAACTGATGAGAGCCTGAACGCCAAAATCTGCCACAGTGACAGGAGTTTGGTCATTCTTTTCAAGAATCCTTCTATCACCAGATAACAAAGACTTCTTCACCTGGTCATCACACAAAGAACAACAAACAATTATTACCACAGTCTCAGTTAGGTGGCTCAGAAAATGTGGGAAAAGAAAAAAAAAATTGAAGTTCAAATTTCAAGTTGTTTTGCTGTTTCAGTTTCCATGAATTGTAAAGTTCATCTCAAGTATGCAAGAAGATGCCAATACACCCATTAATTGAAATGGCACTTTTATTTTAAGAGTCAATTTCATTTTTATCCCCTAGACTATTGTCATTTTCTCTGTTCCATCTTTAAAAAACTATCGATTTTCATGTATTTAATCCTTAAAGCTTCTAATTTCAATTCATATGGCGCAATTTTCTACTTCATCCTTAAACTATCGACTTCATCAGTTTAATCCCTAAAGCTTCTAATTTCAGTTTATATGGTGCAATTAGAGATAATCTGTCCAAATCAGTAATGGTGAAAACCTAATCTAATAGGCAAAAAGGTAATTTTACAATTTGGACAACATAAACGATACAAGCAAACATCAATTTTTTTCTCTACCCCCTCATTTCAAAATAGTGAAGAAAAAATAAGTGTTGGATTGTAATTAGGCAGTTACTGATTGGGACAATCTTCTAATTAGATCTAAAATAAAAAAATTTAGGGACTAAATAAATGAAATTGATAGTTTAATAATAAATAATAATAATAATAGTTTATTTAAGTAATAAAAGAGAAATTAATCCTTATTTTCCAAAAATTTCTCGAGAACCAAACAGGGGGCTTAACATTAAAAAAGAATGGGAAGTTGAGAAATTACATCGACACAAATACGACAAGCTCTCTCGACTACATCGACGGCAGCTCGAAGCTCTCTGTGGTACTTGGCATTCTGATCAGGAAACGGAAGGCTCGACCTGAAAATCCATCAGAGAAAACGAAAGTGAAGAGCATCGCCAAACCCTAGAATTTGGGGGAACACGCGAACCACAGAGAGAGATGCTCGAAGAAGAAGAGTCGAATGGCGGAGAGACCTGACGGTGAAGCCGAGACGTCGAAGAGGCGGAGAAGGACGGTGAAGGTGGAGGAAGTGGATTGTAGGGAATCGACAGGCTGATGAGTGTAGGAGATCCATGGCGGGAAAGTTTGGTGGAGCTGGTGACCGTTAGCGGCGGAGGTTGGTTTCCAGGCTGGACAATAGTGACTGGACACCGGACAGTGTAAAGTAATTATCCAGTGGTGCTAGATAATATTCTTGCAAGTAGCGCGGTATGTAATTCGGTTCAATCCGTTAAAATTGTGTTGATTTTTATTAATTTGTAATCTCTATCTGTTAATTGCAGTTGCATTCAAAATCAATCTACTCCATTATAATTAATACATATATATTTTTTTAATTTCTAATAAAATATTAAAATAAAAAAAAATGTGAGAGAGATTTAAGATGTGAAATTTATTACAAATTAATAGTTATGCATATAAAAAATATTATGTAAAATCAATTTGTGTTATATATATGAAAAATATTATACAAATTAGTATTATATATTATTCAAAGGCTTGATAATTAGTTACAATATTCTTTAATCCATTAATCCATTCAAAATCGTTCAAACCACAATTTATTAATCCGTCAATTCACTAATCTGCTATTTAATTTATAATATTACTCTTAAATTACCCGAATCGCATAGCTCGCACCCTTACTTGCAAAGCTTGTTTTGGACACAAGTTATGCACCCTTACTTGCAAAGCTTGTTTTGGACACAAGTTAAAAATTAAACAAAAAGTCAAAAGATCAGTGCAACAAGTTGACCCCCCCCCCCCCCCCCCCACCCCCCCCCCCCCCGGCAAAAAAAATTTTTTATACATTTGTTTGAAAGGAGAAAAAAAAAAATACTTGATCCATAAATCTAAATTTAAATTTTATTTGGTGCTCAAATATTTTGCCCATAAAAACAAACTTGAGCAAAAATGACCAAAATACCGTTAAAAAAGTTAATTCCCAAACAAATATTCTAAATTTTTAGGTTATTTACACCAAGAGAGGATATCATTGTATATTTTTTATTTATGAATTCACACATCTTAATCTACTCAACAATAAAAATGTATCATTTTTACTTTTGCTAACCCCTTTCATAGTCAAGGGGTGTACGAGTTCATATATGAGAGAGTAAAATTATATTTGTTAATAGTGGAAAGAGTTTGGAAAAATTACTCATAAATCTCATTTTGGTAAATGTTACTCTAATTAGTCCTAAGTGTTTTTTCTTAAACCATTTAATCCTTTTTATTTTTGGTATGATATATGTTTTTGATATATTGTATATAGAGTTTACATTTTTACCCATATTGATTTCATTTTGCAGATCTCCCAATCTTTCCAACAATGTTCGCAATCAGAACAACCATAGGAGAAACCTTTGGAAACTGTTCACAACATATATAAATATATATATATATAAAGAGAGATTCAGAGAGAGATAGAGATGTCGATCTGGAACTTGAACTTGAAGACGAAGAAACGATCTAGACGAGGCGGTGCCAGCAGAGGAGAAGGAGAAGCCGAGGCGGTGGCGGCATAGCGGTGGGGAGCCATACCAATAACGACGACACCGCCGACGGAGGAGAAGGCGGCAGTGACAAATCTTATGTAGTTAATGATGTTTCATGATGTTAATGATGCTTGATGATGTAGTTGAGAATGAAAAGCCGAGCCGAGGTGGCAGCGGCATAGCCGTGGGGAGCCATACCAGCGACGTAGTTGATGTTTGATGATATAGTTGAAGTTTGATGATGTTGATGTAGTTGATGTTGCTGATGGTTGATAATGTTGACGATGTTTTGATGATGTTGTTGATGTTTGATGACGTTGAAGATGTAGTTGACGTTGTTGTCTCTTTCTTTCTCTCTCTCTCTCTCTCTCTCTCTCTCTCTCTCTCTCTCTCTCTCTCACACACACACAGAGCATCGTAATTTCTATTCAGATTGGGAAAATGGGATTATGATTTTTTTGAGATTCCATTTGTATCATCTGATCTGGAAGGTGGGTGTGGTCTTAATTGTATATTAGGGCATGAAAATCTACAAGGGGATTTGTTCTTAATCTTTTATCCTCAACTCCACCATTGTTGATTGGTCCGTTTTCAATGAATTTGCTTCAAAATCCTACATTTTAATTATATTCTATATGGGTTTTTCTTTCGGGAGACTTATTTATAAGTCTTTTTTCAGACACTTATGGTAGGTTAAGTCATGTGTAATTTCTTATACAGTCTCAAGTCCTATTTAGATAGGAATGTATTCCACAAGATCCTACATAAACATAACGTGACGTGACACTTACATAAACGTAACATAACGTGACACCTACATAAATGTAATGTAACGTAACACCTACATAAACGTAACGTAACGTGTCACGTTACGTTTCGCAAACTTAATGAGTTTTTATTTTTTTAAATTGAATGTGAAAATGTTGCTGGTTTATGTTGGTGTCACGTTACGTTTCATATAAATATGATCTATGGTAACATTCAATTTCATATAGGAAATTGAATGTTGCCATTGATCATAGGTGTCACGTTATGTTTATGTAGGTGTCACGTTACGTTACGTTTATGTAGATATGATCTATGGTAACATTCAATTTCTTATATAGGAAATTGAATGCTGCCATAGATCATAGGTACCACGTTACGTTTATGTAAGTGTCACGTTACGTTACGTTACGTTTATGTAGATATGATCTATGGTAACATGCAATATAGGAAATTGCATGTCACCATAGATCATAGGTGTCACATTACGTTTATATAGGTGTCACGTTACGTTTATGTAGGTGTCACGTTACGTTACGTTTATATAGATATGATCTATGGTAACATTCAATTTTCTATATATGGTTTTACTATTATTTATGATATTAACAACTAATATTGAGGGTAAATGTGTCAATAAACTTCCCACAGGACTTATGAGAACATAAGTTTTTTAGTAGGACCATATGTAGCATAAGTCTCCCTAATAGGACTTATAAATAATTTTCCCTTTTCTCTTTCTGGGTTTGGATAAATATATATATATATATATATTTAATCTTTCTCTTCATTTTTGGTGGGTACACTTCATTAAATAGTTTATTTGATGATGTTTGACGATATTTTGATAATGTTGTTGATGTTTGATGACGTTGATGATGTTTTGATGTAGTTGATGTTGCTGATGTTTGATAATGTTGAAGATGTAGTTAATGTTTGATGATGTTCACAATGTTGATGATGTATGGTGATGTTTAATGATGTTGTTGATGTAGTTAATGTAGTTGATGTTTGATGATGTTATTGATTTAGTTAATGTAGTTGATGTTTGATAATGTTGTTGATGTTTGCTGATGTAGTTAATGTTGCTGATATTCGGAAATGAGGGAAATCTAAAAAGGCCTATAGTAAGCTTTTTGGGTATTTTTGTCATTACAACATCAGTAAAAACTTACATTTGCCATTCATCAAAAAAAATTATGTGTTAAATAAATGGGTATATATGTAATTAACATTCAAATAAGACTTATTAGTCTACCAAATAAAAGACAGGACCAAATGGTTTAACAAATTAAAATTTGAGATTTATTGGTATTTTGCCCAAAGAGTTTTGATGCAATTAATTTAAAATAAATAACTAAAGATTATTAAGGTGAGGTCTAGAGCTGTGCAAAATATTATCCAATCCGTTAAAATCGTACCGATTTGTAATAATCCACATTGTTCTATCCGCTAATCGCGGATTAAACTTTAAAATTTATAATTCGCTTTTAAAATTGTTCCACTCTGCTGTAGTTGATTCACACACATATATATATATATATATATTTTAACCTCTAATGAAATATCAAAATAAAAATAAGTGTGCGAGAGATTTAACATGTGACATTTGTTACAGATTAATAGTTATATATGAAAAATATTACGTAAAATTAGTTTGTATTACATATAAAAAAAATATTATGCAAATTAGTAGTTACATATGAAAAATATTAAGTAAAATTAGTTTGTATATATATATAAAAAATATTATTCGAATTAGTTTTATATATTATGCAAATATTTAATAATTGATTAGAAATATTCTTCAATATGCCCCAAACTTCGGTTTGATTATTTATCAATCCATTATTTAATTTATAATTTTACTCTCAATCCCTCCCAATCACACTGCATACACTCCTAAGGCCTATAATAACCCTTACGAATTTAATTAGACCAGATTAGACTTCTCTATCAAGGTATGTTTTTTGTTTTTTCAAATTCCTTTTAGGGTCTGAGGCAAAACTCAGTTTGATATATTAGATATGAAAAAAATAATTATTTATTTTATTTTACCTCATATATATTATTACATGTATATATGGGGTTCATCGTATTTAAAAAATTGTGAATCCATCATAGGAAGAAGTAAAAAAATTTGAAATTTTTTTAGATGACATATAGAAATCCTCAAAAAATAATTATTATTATTGTGGATTTGTTGTGTGGGGTTGGAAGCCTTGTCCATGGGCTGGTTAGGGTTCTAAGAATTAAGTCCACAAATTGTAGGAATAGAGAGGCCCAAAGTTAAGTGCTAATGCTATGTAGAATAATCCATATGCACCAATCCATCTCCATTTTTCAACCCAACTTTGTTGTCCAATTGAATAGCTGAATGCAGGGACACTGATTTTAAGGATGAGTGATTGTTCTTTTTCGATCATTACTATCTAACTTGAGAGTAGACAACTAATGTGTTCCACTTGTTGAGCAAATTTTTATGGTCAATCTGTGACCCTTGGATACCAAAGGCATCTTTGGGTTGATCTCGTAGTTCTATCGGCTGAAGATGATGGGGTTAATCTATGAATTTTTCTTCCTTTTGCCATTTCGTTCAAAGCGTTGAACGGATAGTCATTGAATAGATAGTGTATCAAGTTGTTCACAAAGGCTAACTTGATCCACATATGAAAACATTATTCAATATTTTTAAAGTAAATTTGAGTGATAGTCTAAATTAATTGTCATTGGCCTAAATTATAAGATTCACCACTTTTATGTTGAAATTTTAAGAAAATACGTATAATGTGTCAATCGATAAATAAAATAAAATATTACTTTATAAATATTGAATAATTTCTTTAAGACATGTAACAAATGATAAGTTCAAGAGGGAGAAAAAAAAAATATGGAGTTTGCACTTTGCAGTTGTCCTAATTCAGTGGGATGATTCTGAGTTCCAAATTTAAGCTTTTTGTTTCTTTATTGGTTGACAACTTAGTGAGGGGTTGGATTTAGTGCCCACTTATCCATGTACCACTACCTTTGTTTTTTTAGGCTTAAAATGTAAATTTTAACATGTTCCTTATCTTAGAGGGTGATTGAATAGGAAAATGTCTCGTAGTTCAAATTTTGTGGCTCAAAAGTGGCTGAAATGGCCAAAACGACGTCGTTTTAGCCATTTTTATGTTATTCTGTACTCAAAACGACGTCGTTTTGGCCATTTGAGCCACTTTTGAGCCACAAAATTTGAGTTACGTAGCATTGTCGGATTGAATATTGGAAGCAAACCTTAAATTGAGGAGTAGAGAAATGCCTCACACATTAATTTGTAAAAATTATTAGTTTGCATAACATTTTCATAGGAATATATACTTATATTTGTAGCGTCTCTATCTCGAATTATAATAATATTGTCTACTTTGTATTGGGGCTTCGTAATTTTAAAAGTCATTATTAGAAAAAAGAGATGTAAATTTATATATAAAGCATGTTGTCGATGAGAGATGAAATTTAAAGTGGTATGATTCTCACAATTGAAAGTACATCCCGCTTTGATAACAAATTTGTAACTTATTTTTTATTTATTTATAAATATATTAATATTATTCTCATAACTTTAGACAGAAATGATAGAGATCCATTTTTTCTTAACCCCCACAACCCTCACAGACACATGTCAGTGAGTGGTAGAAAAAAAAATAAAAAGTAAAAAGTAAAAAGTTGGTCAATCCCAATATATTAGAAGTGGTGGGAGTCAAAAAAAAAAAAAAGAAATTTCAACATTTTTCCAACTTTAAAATATGTTGGAATGTGAAGTCATATATCTAAATCAAAAACTTTTCATACCAAGCCAACGTTGGGTGAGTTGTTACATATGAAAGTGTTGCCAAACTTTTAGGCCAACTGTCAATTAGAATATGTTCTCATTTTAACTTATTTCACCATTTTATATTTGAAAAAACAGCTACCCCATCTTCTTTTGGAGAAAGGTTAGCAAAGCTCATTAATTTAATTTATAATGGTCCCCTTTTTCGTTTATCATTGTTGGTGTTTTTAACCTTTGTTTGCCGAGGTTCGCAACAATAGTAGTAGCGGAGTTTGAACAACGGCGGTAAAAACGATGACGACAACATGTACGGTTTTTAGTTCGCTGTAGATTTTGCTTCTTCAAATTGTATTTGTGAGAAGATTAGTATTTTTTTCAAAATCGCACCTCTTTGTTGGCCATTTTTGTTATTCGTGAAGGATTTCTTTATTTGTGCCTTTGAGCTTTGTTGTATTTTTATTTTTCTTTGTTTTCATAGTTGTTTGGAAATAGATTATTTTAGTGATATTTCGATTTTTTATGAAAAAATATGTAAAAAAATATAGAGCTGATGTGGCTTAAAAAAGATAAAATGACAACAAAATATGTTATTTTAATAGCATCCCAAATTAGCACTTTTCTCAAAAGCAATTAACTTTTTATGGTTTCTTTTTGGGTAAATCTATTCTCAAAGCAATAACAAATAGGGACATTTATTCATAAACATTTTTTCGCTTACTTATATTTTACTTAATCCAAATTATTTTTTTATATTCCAACAAGTCTATGGATGATATAGTTATCAAAATATTTCTAATAATAATATTCATATTGACAATGTGAATGTTCCGTAATGTGAACATTCACACGGTAAAATATAAACGTTCACATTACCAAATTGCTAAGCGTTCAAAAAATATTTGTAAAGATAAAATTATTCATAAAATAGCTTTGGTGGATCAAATGTCCAAATAATAAGATTTATTGAAATACAAAAATATGTTACAAACTAATTAGAATACAAGTACGTGAATATGAATTTCTTAATAAATCTCCCTAACAAATACTTGTAAGTGTATTTATAGATGAGCTAACAATAGGTGAGTCTTACCATTATATTTAAAAAATAAAATAAAAAATTATCAGAGTCTGTAACCTGTTTAAAAAAAAAAATTTACAAAAAAAAAAAAAAACAATTATCAGAGTCTGTAACCTTTAAAAAAAAATTATAATAAACAAAAAATTATCAAAAAAAATAAATTACAAGAAAAAACTACTATACTACAAGAATTAGAAGAGTATAACTACTATACTAGGTGCATCTAGTGGCGGTTCTAAATTTTTTTTACGGTTTCATGAATCATGTAAAATTGAATATAAATTCTCAAATCATAAATAAAAAGAAATATTAATACATAAAAAAAAAATGCAAATATATGTACGTTGACAATTATTCGGAATGAGGTTTAACTTCATAATCTTTGTTTTTTGGTTAATCGGTTAGAGAAAAATTACAAATATAAAAAATATTATATCAAACAGGCCACAGGTCCCATAATAATTAAAAAGTCAACAATCACTAAGAAAATATTATCAAATCTATTTTTTTTCAATGTGTCATCATATAATCATTCATTCACTGATTATTCTTTATGAATTTCATTACTTTAAAAAAAAAAAAAAAAAAAAAAAACCCTCATTTTATGGTTACAGTCTGATTGGAAAAACTAATGCTAATTTCATAAGTAACCAATGGATATATAATAACTTTCTTTATCTCCACCAACATTTTATCAAGACCATCAATTCTTTGTAGTTATAAAATTTATTGTTTGAATGCATATATCAACAATAGATTCTAAAGTTGATCATCGATTATATCTTCAAGTCTACCAATGAAATGGATTCAAAATTTGACCAAGCAATTTTCTTTTATGAGTAATAATATTTTTATTTTATTTGTTTTTAAGAAGTGTTTGATGAGGTAAGCCAATACCACATGTTTGGTGCTGCCACTTGGTGTATCATCACCTCTATCATCTACCTCAATGTGGGTAAATTTAACAAAGACTACAAATTCATAATTTTTTACTCAAAATTTATTCATAAATAGTAATTAATAATTTAAATTCATTTTATTTATAGATTCTATATTTTATCAATTTAATTTTTACCACACAAACTAATTATGGACAAATTCTAAATTCCTAAGCCTCCATTTAGGAAGTAGGTTGGCTTTTTGACTTTTTGATTTTTTTTGGCTATTTTAGCCTGGGCTAAAAGGATTGGTTTGAGAAAGGCTTTTTGGTTTTTTTGACTTTTTTTGTGAAAGAAGAGTGTGATGATTATAGGTTGGATGTGATGTTTTTTTTTTTTTTGGCTAAAATAGTCTATTTTGTCTTTTGTGACTAAAATAGCCACTTTAGCCCTTCCCAAACAACACTTAGCCATTTATGTATTTATGTATTCAATTTTTTTGGGGGTAAATTTATGGTTTCTAACTTTTTTGGGGGTAAATTTATGTATTCAATTTTTTGTTCTCAAATTCATGTGTTTTAACTAATAGCCAAGACATAATTTCGTTGCTAGTGAACTTTAAACATGATAATCCATTATTATGATAACCATTTTAGAGACCTAATATCAAATCATGTTTTAGTCCCATTATAATAAGCCCATATTAGATGTCTTAACTTTGCAGTTAGAAGTTCTTATTTGATAACGTTTTTACCTTTTTTTATTCCAAAAAAAAAAAAAAATGAAACAAAAAATCGTTTGGCGATTATTTTTGTTGTAAAAAATTGGCAATAATTTCTAAATATATTGAAAAAAAAATGTTTTTTTATTAAAAAAAAAAGAGCAAGTTTTTACTCTTTTGTTTTTTTTTGTTCAGGAAGTAATTTTTTTAGTGACTTTTTCGTTAAAGTATGAGGAGAAAAAAGACCAATACATTTAGGAAGCTTTTTTTGAATTTCTACGAAAAAAAAAGTGAAAAAAATTAAGTGAATGAAAAACAATCTTTTATATTGCAGAATGAATATGAATGAATCTTTAATTTTTTTTGTACAGGTTAAAAACTTTTAAATTTTGTAATAACTTTTTAAATTTTAACTAAAATAAGAGAAAATTGGTGATAAATTTAATCTAAAGAAAGTATAAGGCAATAAGTGCAGTGAATATTTTCTATTAGTGAGAAATCCACCATTTGTGAAATAGTTTCGTAAAAAGTCCTTTTATTTGTTTTGAAAAATATTTTGTTTTTAATTTTACCCCTTAATTTATCTATTGAATTTTTTTTTATGTGTTAACTTCTGTTGACTATTTGTTCAAATTTATATCTATTTGTTTAAATTTTATTTTTATCTATTCAATTTTTTTGACTATCTGTTC
Source organism: Camellia japonica (assembly GCA_030407325.1). Lineage (NCBI taxonomy): Eukaryota > Viridiplantae > Streptophyta > Magnoliopsida > Ericales > Theaceae > Camellia > Camellia japonica. The sequence continues at coordinate 35,413,997 of JAPPVO010000014.1, forward strand.
AAATTTATGTCTATCTGTTGAACTTTGTTTCCTTATATGTTCAATTTTTTCCCTATCTGTTCAAATTCTATGGGTTTCTCTATTTATCTGTCCAATTCTATGGATTTCTCTTTATTCTTATCTGTTAAAACACTATCTGTTGAGAATCTATATCATAACTTTTTTGTTTATCTATGGCAATCATCAATATCAATAATAACAACAACAACAATAACAAAAAAAGGTTCTCAATAAATAAATAAATAAATAACAGAGAAAGAAAGAATTTTCTATCTCTTATCTGTTGAAATTTTTTTATCTGTTCAATGCAACAATGGTGAATCTAATTTTTTTTATCTGTTCAAATTTTATATATGTTTTGTATCTATCTATTGAACCAACTGTTTCTTTTCTCTCTCTATCTCTCTTTCTATCTGTCAAATTAAAGAGAACAATCATCATTAGATTACAAACTGTTGAAATTCTAATTTTTATTCGTTCAAATTTTTTTTCTCTATCTAATTTCTTATCTGTTGAAATTCTTGTTCTATTTTTTTCTATATGTTGAAATTCTTGTCTTAATTTTCTTATTTGTTCAAATTCAACACACAATTCTATTCAAATTCACACACAGATCTTATATGTTCATCATCAACAACAACAACCAAAGCTACAAAGTAAAACTAAATAAATAAGTAGATCTGAAATCCAAATCTACAACATCTCAGATCTATCATATCATAAAATATGTTTCTTCTATAATCATATATACATGTATATCATCATCAACCTAGGGCTTACATATGCCTTCCATAGCTCTGTATACAGATCTATGTTAAAGTTTTGAGTGTCGGATCTGCGAATTAACTTGAAAACTGAACATATCGGAGATATATGAATAATTTAATAAGCATCAACTAAACAATTATCAAAATATTTGAAACCAAAGCAGAAAAATATGTATATATATGCATCTGAACTTACACTATGTTCGGGAACCTATGAGAGAAAAGAAAAGAAATGATTACTTAAGTAATAAGAGAAAATAAAAGAAAAGAAATGATTGTGATTTCTCTTCTTTTTGTTTGGATAAGGAATAAATAAAAGAAAAGAAATGATTGTGATTTCTCTCATTCTTGTTTGGTTAGATTTCATTAAGAGAAAAGAAAAGAAATTATTTTATGTTATATTACCAAAATAACATTTTTATATTTTCAATCATTTTATTTCTTTTATTTTTATAGGGACAAAATTGGTATTATGAAAATAGTGATTTCTTTTCTCTCCCAATCTCTCCACTTTTGGAAAGATTGAAAATGAGGCTTATAAGAGAAATGAGTTTCTCTCTATTTCTCTCTATTTCTTCCCATTTCTCTCTACTTAGGTTATCCAAACAAATAAGAGAAATACATATCACTCCATTTCTTTTCTTTTCTCTCCAAATCACTCAATCCAAATACATAGTTACTTATTTCTAAAGCATGGAGATCATTAAAACCCTAATAATCCATCATCATTACCCAACAAAAAGGCATAATTACAATACCATACATTAGAGAAAACAAAAGTAGAGAGAGAAACATATACATTTCTAAAAAGAGAGAGAGTTCTTATAGATAAGAGAGAGAAGCAAGATCAGCTTTTTCATCATCGACGGCGCCTCTCTTAGCTCCATCGCCAACTCCGATGGTATTTTTAGAGCTCCGGCACGGTTGTGTTAGTCCTTTAATCTCTCGAGTTCTGGATTTGAGCGGAGATGGCATTGTCTGGTATGAGAGGTCTCTCTGTCTTTATTAACAACATTCGAAGGTAGCGGCAAACATCACCATTGCCTGGAGGAGCCTGCGACATCGACAGTCCGTCCTTTAGTGATAAAGAATTGACATTTCAGTGACAATCTTCACTCAGATCTAGTCGAGAAAAAGAAGAGATGAGAACTTACGATGGTGATGAAGAAGGCGTTGCGACAATGACAGTATCCACAAAGCAGAAGGCAATAGCGATTGTGTTGCCATGGTAGGTGGAGAAAAGTGAGTGTGATTTGTTGACCATATATATGATATATATATATATATATAAGGAATGGTATTTTGGTTATTTTGTTTGGGTTTACGCTTTTGGACAAAATGTTTCAACGCTTGGACCTTTGGACAAAGAAAATTGAAATTTAGACTTTTGGACCGAATACCCAGAAACGGAAGAAAGTAAAGACTAGGGGCACGTGCTTAGGAGTGTAAAAATGGCTCGCGACCTGTGGATGGCTCGAAGCCTACCCACGGCTCGAGGGTGGGCCCGGCCTGGTTAGGCCCAAGCCCGAGCCCAGCTCGAGACCCTGGCCCTGGGCTGTCATTTTGAAGCCCGACTTGGCCCATGGGCTCGTCCATCGGCCCGCTCACGGGCCGCTCAAGGCCTACTTAAAGCTTAGCCTAATGCCCATCCTGTCTGAGGCCTACTGTCATTTTTAGTAGAAAATAATAAAATTTTGGTGGAAAAAATAAAAATAAATGTTCATGCTTGTCCAAGCCCCGCCCAAGTTTGAGCCCAAGCCTAGGCCCACTAGCCCGGCCTACCCGAGGCCCAAATACCCCTACGTCTAATTTTCTGACCCCAGGGAGGTCCAAATTTTGGCAAGAGCCTGCAATGTCCGACGTGGGCCAAGCCAGGCCAAATTTACACCCTTACACGTGCCTCTCCTCTATTTTCTGTACTTACACTATATATTTGTAATTTTTTTTTATTTATTCCCTAAAAAATTATAATTGTCCCCACCCTAATTTATTTAAGATCTTTTAAAAATTAAGATTTAAAAATCCTTATTAATTGAAAAAAGATTGACATGGGTCTTACAATTTATTTACAATGACATATCAAGTTATGTATAAACTTTTAATTTATTACAATTGCATAAGAACTTTGAATTCATAAATGACTATTTTTCTCTTCTTTCTCTTTTCTCTTATTTTTCTTATTGGGTAAATTACACATGTGGTCTTTGTAGATTGTCCATTTTTGTCAATTTAATTATCTACTTCCAAGTTCCAACTACATCAATTTTTTTCATTTTTCAAATTATGTCAATTTAATACAATTAGTAATGACTGTTAATAAATTGAACATAAATTAAGAAAAAAATGATTTATTCACTCTCTTCAAAATGATTAAGAGATTGACATGTAATTTGAAATATAAACCATATATGTCAATAATGCTGCATCAATCATATATATATATTTTTAATCATATTTGAAATACCATGTGAGTTGTTACTACTAGATTGGTTGAACAAGTCCCATCACTTATGCTTGTTTACAATATATGTTGAGACCTTAATAATAAAGTAAATATAATATAAAAATGTAGTCATTATAATATTATTTTTTGAATTTTCATAGTTTCGCAAAGTTTTTTTTTTAAAGAAATATTTATGGTTTGTATTATATTATTGTTACTGATTATTAAAATTTTTATTATATTTTAAATTTGTGATTAACCAGTGCCATTTCTAAAATAATTTACGGGTTCCGCCATTGCAAATACCCCCTAAAATAACTAGTTATCAAATGATCCCCCGATGTTAACCAGCATCTCCGGTAACTATTTGTATGCATCAGTGTTTTATTTTTATCTTTTTTCCAAAAAAAATAATAATAATTTTTATTTTATTTTATGTATAAAAAAATAAAAAATAAAACAGAAAAACTGATAAGTCTGGTGTAGCGTAGCTTTGATTTTAGCAAGACTTCTTCGAACACATTCCACTTCCTATTAATTAATTAAATTCCCTAACCAATATGCTAGCTCCTTTCCTTTGTCATTGTCAATGACTCGAGCTGACTTCTTAGGGGCTTGTTTGGTTATCTCCTAAATATCCAGTGAGCATTATTTTCTAATTGAAAGCATGTAGCCTCTGAGGCAATTTTTTTTTGAGCGAATTAGACTAACCGTCTTTGTAATTTAAAATTTGTGGTATTTTAGTTTTTGATTTTTTAATTGTTATACATTTGATTTTTAATTTTGAATCTTATTTTAAATAAGGACAATAAAAGATATTTCCTTTACAAACGGTCTACTTGAATGGCAAAATTGCCATATAACGTATTTTGTGTTAATTAATTTGTATGTTGTTTGAAATGTAATGACTTTTTTTTTAATGAATAATATTGAAACTTTCTTGGTTATAGAGTTATATTTGGTTTGGTTTTCAGAATCTATTTTCAATTTTTTTTTTTTATAAGGAACTAAAAATTAAATTGGTGAAAAAAAAATTAAAAACACATCATTTTTATATAATTTTATCTTTTGAGAGGATATAAATAATTTTTTTTCATATTTATTTTCGTTAAATTAGTTTCCATTTATTTAAAAGTCAAACATGGCGATAATTTTGATGTTATTATTAAACCAATTCATTAAATCAAAAAATTCAAAACTAAAAACATTTCATATATTAAATATATCGATTATACATTAAAAGCCTAATAACCATCTATTACATGATACCCATCAAAAAATATCTATTAACAACAAATACAATAATCTATTACATGATAATCATCAAAAAAATCAACAAAAACAACTACATGATCATCTATCTATCTATTATCTATTATCTATCTATCTATCTATTATTATTATTATTATTATCTATTATAAAGTGAACACCTCTTATGGTGTCCTGAAGATTTGTTTCTTATGTTGCCACGTGTCCGCTTTTTTTTATTTAAAATTAAAAAAAAAAATTAGATAGATGAGTCGAGGGGACTTGAACTAAGACTTATATCAAATGAATAAGACTCTTATCACTTGACTAACACACAATATATAATAATTTTTTATTTTATTTTTATTTATTTGAATAGCACACGCGATATTAGTCATCTAAACACATGCCCTAACTAAGGGATTGTTTGAGGATTAATTTTTTTAGTGATTTTTAAAAAAGATTCACAAAAAAAATTATGTAAAAAAATAGAAAAAAAAATGAGTTGATTTGACTAATTTAGCATATTCCCAAAACAGGCTTAAATCTCAAATTGATACTTTAAGGTTTATTTAGTAGTCTCAAAGAATAGAGTTAATATTTTAAAATTATTTTAATTAGTTATTTACTAAAAGATCATTAGAAAAAATTATGTTAAATTGAAAAATAACAAATAAGAAAAAAAAAAAAAAAACTTTAAACAGCTTGTTTCAATCTTCCTAAATATGCCATGTAAAATAAAATTAAAAATTAAAATTTTATTTACAAAAATAATTTTGTCATTATTTACGTCAACACAACATTATTATGAAGTCTAAAACCACCAGCTTTCAATTTTGAATTAACTCATTTATATAGTTTTAAAAATTAAAATTTTATTTTAAAAAAATGATTTTGTCATTATTTACGTAAACACAACATTATTATGAAGTCTGAAACCACCAACTTTGAATTTTGAATTAACTCATTTATCAATTTTTTTTTTTTTAGATGCAAAAAAAATTCGGTGAGAATTGTATTCGATTTTATAATTAAATTTCACGCACAAAAGTTTTTTATTTTTTATTAATTGACACAAAACTAGTTAAATGTTGTTTAACACATAATTAATTAATGTTACGTTTATTTGAACGGAACGTATTTTTTAACAAGAAATATTTTTTACTTTTTTTTTATGTTTAGTGGTGGCATTAGAGTGAAGGTGTAGGAGGTGGTGGCGTGGTGGCGACGATGACGGTGACGGTGACGGTGGTGATGGTGGTGTGGTAGTGGAGGTGAAAATAGACATGATAATGATGGTGTTTGGGAAGTGGGTTTTTATGTAGATTTTATTAGATGTAGGATATTATTGAATAAAAAAAATTTTACGTTTGGGAAGATAGTTAGATTTTTTTGTGGTTGGATGTGATGTTTGTGAGAGAAAAAGTGAAATGATTATGGGGTTGGATGTGATATTTTGTTTGGATGTGTTTTTTTTGGTTTTGCAAAATTTTTGTCTTTTAGTGAAAAAAATGAGAAAAAACCCAACTCATTTTCTTCCCAAACACCACCAATGTGGTAATATGGGTAAAATTTTAATTTGAAAAATATTTTTCACCATTTAAAAGTGAATAGTTTCTATCCAAATAAATTTATTTTTTGTTAACCATAGTTTATGTTTTTTTTTAATTTTTTTTTCATTATACCAACTCTAAAAAAATATAGTAAAAAACATTTTATATCCAAACAAATAGAGCTTAATTTAAAATGGAACAATTGATATATATATATATATATAAATAAGAAAATTCCTTTACCAAACAAACAGGCCCTTATTGACAACTGTTTAAAATGCTGAACCTTTCTCGGCCAAGATCAAGTGTAGTAACTGTATAAAATGCTTTTGTGCGGACGTGAACCCCACCAATCAAATTCACTTCAATCCTCTTCCTCATCTCCAACCCCTCTCTCTCTCCCCGTTTCCATTTCCTGAACTCAACGAGACCTCATACTCAAAATTCCAAAACTCGTCTGTGAAACAAGGATCGACAAGCTCAAAACGACGACGTTAGACCCCGCCGATGGTCTGAGAACCACCGACGAAGACCAAGTCGACTCAGTTTCCGGCGATGGCGATCGACGATCAGAAATCGTCGTCCGACGGTAAAATCTTGGGGTTGTTTAAGCTACCGTTTCGGCAATCGGTGAATTCGCATTCTACGACGTCGTCTTCGTCTTCGTCTCACATTGCTCATCATCAGAGTTCACAGGTCGAAGGATCGAATCCACACAGCAACACTTCAAGCTCAAGCTCAAGCTCGAGCTCGGTCTCGTCTGCGGCCAGATCTCTTCTTCCGACACGACGTCGTCTTCGCCTTGATCCGTCGAACAAGCTCTACTTCCCTTGTATGCGCTCTCATCTCGATCGTTTACTTTCGTAATTGTTGTTGACTTGTGCTTTTGATCTTACTTGTTTACGCATTTTATGATATTTGTGCGATCTAGTTGATTTAAAGTTGATTGACTGTTAGATTTGCTTAGCACACTTAAATTTTTGATTTTGTTCAAAAAATTTATAGGTGATTTAGGCGAAATTAAAATTTGTAATTTAACAAGGTTTATGTGGTGTTAAATTTGCACAATAATTTTAAAATTATTGAATTAGTGAAATAAAGTGGCATTAGTAATTGAATTTGGGAATATTGGTGTGCTGGTAACTAATGTGAGAACAATTGGAGGAGAGAGTTGTGAAATTTCAATTGCATTAAGCTTAAGCTCTGTTTGGATAAGTGGATTTGAAATGAAGGGACTTGAAGTTACTTTATAAAAAGTGTAGGAAGGTTAATTATTGGATGTTGATTGATGACATAGAGATAGGAGAGATGCATTTTGTTGATGATTTTGTACAATATGATTTCAAATAATTGTTTTCATCAATAAGTATGTTAATGAAGTTATTTCAAATTCAATAATCTGAGACTCTCACATTCATTCTTGAAATTTAGATATAAAATAATTCATTGAATTGAAGATTATAGTCACTAAATGAGTGATGCTATATTCATTCATTTCAAATCCATAAACTGAAAGATGTGTAGAACAGTAGAGAGGTGATGTGACTAAAAAAAAATAAAAATGCAATAAGTATGCTATTTTAGGAGGTACCCAAGCAACCCCTCAAACTTGGTTAAGTTCAGCATTATGGCTTCTCATTGGTCATGGATGAACTTACAAGAAAGTTTGGAGGAACTAAAAAAAAAAAGAAGGGCTTTTCGGAATCTAGGTTCCCCCCGTGCAAATTCTCCTTTATATGATGGATGAGCTAGGCCTTTTATTTTGAGTTGCACTATTGCATTTATGTGTGTTCTACACTGGATTATCTTCCTGTCTGGATTTGTTAATTTTGAAAGTCTCATTCCTTTTCTTATCATTGAGTCAAGTTTCATCTCTTTTGCCAAGAGTTGATCTCTCCATTTTGGTATTTTTCTCCCTTTGACAAGATTGCATCGCGCTTTTCAATTATTGAAAGTTCATATATTTGACTGCTATAAAGTATTTGTAACTTGTGGTCAATATGGAGAAATATGTTGTTTTGAATTTTCATCAATATGGATGCGTTTTCTTTTTTGGGGCATTCTTATTTATGTGATTCCTTTGAGTCTTTTTTCTGTTAACAGTTATGTATTTAATTATGAAAAAATGCTCTCTCTCTCTCTTTCTCTCTCTCTCTCTCTCTCTCTCACACACACACAGAGTATGTGTATGGTGTCAGGGACGGGAAAATGCCAACACTTCTTATTTTTTTCTTTTGTTTTGGAAAATTGATCTTCTAATTTAATATATATATATTTTAACCCTTTTTTTTTTTCTGGATTTATTCAGCTGTTCTTACAATCTATTTCTTTTGCTTCTATATTGTCTTCAAGATGAACCTGGTAAGCAAGTGCAGAGCGCTATCAGGATTAAAAATACGAGCAAGTCTTATGTAGCATTCAAGGTATGATCAAGAAGTTGTAACTTGTTTCAATCCATAGTTTGTAGTTTTCAGTTCTCTGATGCCCAGTGGTAGGTTCTTAAGATAGTAATATGAATTGAATATAGATGTTCCTTTAGGTCCTTGTAAAGTGAATCCTCAGTGATATCATATCATGCCATAGTACTATATTTGTTATTATCTTTCTACCTGATTAATGCATTATTTATTTCTGTTGTTTTAGTTTCAAACAACGGCGCCAAAAAGCTGTTTCATGCGTCCTCCAGGGGCTATTCTTGCTCCTGGTGAGACTATCATAGCAACTGGTAAGAACTCCTGTCTAATTTTTTTGTCATTTCTTGTATTTGGTAAAAACGTGTTATGAACATTATAATTGCAAGTATTATATTTACACTGGATTTTTTCAATTTTTACTTCTTGTTTATGGATTTGCTAGTATTCAAGTTTGTGGAGCCTCCAGAGAACAATGAAAAACCATTGGATCAGAAGAGCAAAGTGAAGTTTAAGATTATGAGCCTAAAGGTGAAAGGAGTGATGGACTATGTGCCTGAGCTGGTGCGTCTCACACACCTTTCTTGCTGCTTCTGTTTCTTATGCGGGTTTGAACTTTGAGTTTTCCAATCTTGGTGATCACGTTAGTGTAATTTGGTTTATTTACTTAAATCTTTTCCATATTTGATTTCTTACCAAATCTATAGAGACTACATGCTTTAGCCATGTGAAGCCTTATTAGTTGAAGGGGTTTTCCAGGTGTCCAATCATTCATTAAACTGGCTATCACTAGCTTCCAGGTCTTGCATATGAGAAAATTTCCTGCCTTTCACTTTTTAGAAATAGTTGTGCTCTGTAGTTCAACTTTATTGGATTGGAGATCGCTTGTCCTTACTTGATGGATGGTTTTGCAGAACGTGGAAAAACTAATGGCTATTTATAATAAATCCATGAGATTTAGTTCCAATTAGAAGTTCGAATTGCTTGACTGCTCTTGTCACATTACCTCTATTTAAATCCTCTTCTTTGATGTTATCACTGAAAAAGATCTTGTATTTGTTGTAGTTTGATGAGCAAAAGGATCAAGTGGCAGTAGAGCAGATATTGCGTGTTGTTTTTCTTGATGTGGAGCGTCCTACCCCTGTAAGTACATCTATACATGCCAAATATGAGTGCATTTGCATTCATGCCCTTGCTATTGTGGCTGTGGTTGTGCACATGCTTATGTGCATGATTATGTGTAGTCAATAGTTATATAATATGATATGATAATTCATGAAATTGTGCCTACTTATTTCTTTCAAGGCTCTGGAAAAACTTAAGCGCCAGTTGGCTGAGGCTGAGGCTGCACTCGAGGCTCGCAAAAAACCTCCAGAGGATACCGGCCCAAAGATTATTGGTGAAGGACTTGTCATTGATGAATGGGTGAGCAAGCTAGCTAATGAAACTTATGAATTCCTTCTTTATAAAATTATCACTATTTAAGAGTATTCTCATCTTTTTTGCCTATTCTATCCCCATTTTTTAGAAAGAACGAAGAGAAAGATACCTTGCACGACAGCAGGTTGAGGACTCTGTTTAAATTGGAGCTTTGTTCTACTTTCAAGTGCTTTACCGGGAGTGAAAAACGTTTAGAGTCTGCCTTTGCTTGTTGAGTCATTTTCTACCTGTCATCTTTTGGCTTAGTGCAACGGATGTTCTGTTCAAAGAGTTTGGTCAAGGCTATTATTCTCATGTAAAAGACGCGAGTTGGATCTTGTAAAAGGTATTAATTGGCGTGTTGCCACCAACCTGTAGATATAATGATTTACTTCTTCGATAACAAATATTATTCTCTATGGGATGTAAGGCACTAAATCGTTCTTGTTTATAAGCTCATGCATTGTGATTCAGTTTGGTTTGCAAATTACCGTCATTGTTTTCCTGATCTTTGATGCTGGTGCAATGTTTTTTTATTGTTGGCGACTTTGATGCCGTTTTGTCTTAAAATTGCATGCAAGTATATGGTCATTTTGAAGTGTGATTGAAGAAAATTTTCTTGTTTGACATGGGGATGTTGTGTTGGTTTAGTGTGTGTGTGTTGTCCATCATGGTTGGTTGTGATGCTGCTGTTTTTATTGTTCAGTTAAAAAAATGGGGAATTACCATTCAGTGGTACTTTCAGAAAAATATTACAAATTTATAGAAAAGCTTAATACTTTAATTATAACATTGATAAAGTTTACCATTAGTTTGTATTTTTTATTTAAAAGTTACACTGATTTGTTATTTTCTCTTGCAAAAAATTAGGATTTGTTCAAATAAAAAACTGAAAGATATTTTTTTTTTATAATTTTATAAGATAAAAATTAAAATGATTATAGTTTAGATGTTATATTTTGTCTTATTTATTTTTTTTATTTTATCTTTTAGTGAGTTAAATTAGTCCCAACCATATATAACCTAACCAAACGGGGGCTCAGTTTTTATGAAACCTTTTTCTGCTGGCAACTGATGCTGTTCCATTTCATACACATCTTCTAATACATATGCAACAAAGAAGCTATTCATCCATAAAAAAGATGAATACTCTTTAGCATAGCTAAAAGTAGGTTTTTTAGCAAAAATATATTAAAAAAGTGAACATTTATTTTTTTACACTTCTTTCCGTAAAAAATTAAAAAATTATTAAAAAAATTAATTTTTAAAACAACTGTGTGAATCAAATAATCTAAGTTGATATTGTGTTTTTGAAATCGACTCATTATGTAAATAAGATCAGTTTCAATAATTTTAAAATTTATTAAATTGTCAAATTAAATTTGAACAATACTCAGCTTGACTTGATTATATATATTATAAAAAATCAAACTACTTAATTTGGCCTTATGATTAATTGATTCAAAAAATAAATAAATTAAATTTAAAAACATTTTAAAACTTATTTAGTATTTAAATAATAGCTGACCATTGCAATTGTGGCAAACAGAATACGCATGGTAGTTGCTTGGAAGGAGTCTGGGCTTCCCCGCCCCTAAATCATAAATTAATTATCATTTTAGTTTGATTACTCCGCGTATTATGCTTAAAAAAGTCATTTGTTTTAGTAATATGACAGCTGTCACTTTGACTGAGAAACCCAAAGTGCCCATGTGGCATTGTCAAGTACTTTTCAACTTGAATGCGATTGCTTAAAGATTCTCCATGGATTTGTCTTTCTCTGTAATTCAACGGTTTATATTTCGACATGTTAGAATATCAGTATCAGTCTTTTCAAATTTTTAATTAAATTGGAGCTTAAAAAATTATGGAAAATTATTTTACTATTTTAGTTAATCATATTTTTAGTACTCGCTGTATCAAATTTTTTATTTTAACTAAATCTTATTAAAATATTATTTTTTATTATATTTTTTATTCTTTTTTTTTTTATTAAATTGATGAGCTGCTAGTCAAACAATTCCTAAAAAATGCAAAAAAACAAAAAAAAAAAAATTTGCCGTTGACCGGCCGCACATTCGATCGGTAACACCTAACCTGCTTGTTGCAACGAGATACTGTAACATTAGCAAAAATGAATGAACGTTATACTGAGTCTAATGGAGCACATATTCTTGACTTTTGTTCTCTACAATGACTTCAAAGCCATTGTAGAGAGGCTGATACTGATGCTCTTACACTTTACTTCTTCTATTTCGTTTTAAGTAAATTATAAATACACTTTTTAAAGTTTGCTTGGAATATAAATTATCTTTTATAATTTAAAAAATTATAAATATTTATTTGTTAGAATTTTTTATTTAATAAAATTAATTAAAAAAATAAAATTCTTGATTATTCTCCTATATAATAATAAAATTATTTAAATCAAAAATTAAAATAAATTTCTGACATCATCAAAAATTGTTCATTGACTTGATAATTTATATAAAAAATAGATAATTTGTTATGAAATTAGAAATTTTAAGGGATATGATATAATTTTCAAAACTACAGAAAATAATTCATATTTTAAACAAACTTCAGGGGTGTATTTGTAATTTACTTTTTTTTTTTTTTCTTCATTTTGATTCTTTACGTTTTAAGTTTTTCTCAATTTATTTTTAAAGTTAAATTTTGTCTAAAATTAGACAAAAAAATAATTTTAGGAGTAAATAAGAAAAAAAATTAAACATAAAAAGTCAAAGTGAAAAAAAAAATTAAAAGACCAAAGCAAGAAAATAGTAAAATATTAAAGGTGTAATTTACCCATTTATATTTTAAGTTAAAGCGATACTTTGAGTATGTTAATGTCATTTTATTTTAGTTCTAACTCAAATAATTAACTATATACTTTTCTACTATGTATTGTTGTGATTAAAAAAAAATATATAGTAAAATCATTGCAGAATATATATATATATATATCAAATAAAATAAACAGATGCTCAATTTATTTATTTATTTATTATTTTTATTTTTTTATTTTTTTTCATCCATGGATATTGCTAGTCCTTGAGCAAAATAATAGAAATAAGAAAAAAAAAAAGAAGAAAATACTCTAAACCACTTTTGTAAGGATCACAATTGCATTTAGCATATGCAACAAGCTTTTACCCTAAGTGGAGAAGTATAGTCTCGTGAGGGTTTCCAGAAATGATACCCACAAACGTCAACATATTCATATCTGCTCAACAACAATTAACCACACTGTTCTACTTAACAATCAACTTATGTGCCACTATAGTGTGATATTAAGACATGATGACTCATTGAAGGCACAGTGGACAAATATAAAGGAATCTATTGAGCCAAAACTACAATTCAGTTAATACAAAAGTAAAGTCCCTTGTATTTGTGAATGCTAGTAGACGCATCAGTACCCTCGGGGTGTGTTTGACTGGACGGACTAGATAAGGGGGGATTAGAATCCATCGGACTTGAGTCCTGGGACTGTGAATCTCCCGGACTATTTGGTTGGATTGGATATGTATCCTGTATTTGTTTTTTCATGGGATTAGATGTCTGGAAATGATTATTTTTAGTGAATCTAACGTTTGGTTGGACGGGCTGGATAGGATAAATGAACAAAAGACTATTTTACCCTTTTTCAATTGTTTGCTAAGCAATAACAATATTAAACATATCTTTAATATTTTAATTATTTTTAGCTAGATTAAATAAAAATTTATTTTATTTTATTTTTTACACAATTAAATAAATTTATTTTTTTTAAATTAAATAAATAAATAAATAAAATATCAATAAAAATTTATATTATTTTTTTAATTAAAATTTTAAATAATTTTGTTTTTAAAAATAATAATAATTAAACAATGAAATTAAATAAAACATCTATTAACATTTAAATAATGAAATTAAATAAAATATAAACAAAATTTTAAAATAAAACATCAATAAAATATCTATAAAAAATTATTTAAAAAATAAAAAATAAAACATCAATAAAAATTTAAATAAAATTATTTTATTTTTAAATTGAGACATTTAAATTTTATTAAATTTTTACTAAATATAATACATAATTAAATAGTAGATGGTCAAAATGGTCATTTCACCACCTAATCCCAACAGTAAATAATCCCCCGAAAATTGTCCCACACCCCCCCCCCCAGGATAGTATAATCCCCCATATGGGGGATAAGGAGTCCGGCCGGACTCCATGTCCGGCGGACTAAAAAAAAACAAACATCGGATTGGATTTACTGTGCGGGTTACAATCCGCACAGTAAATAATCCCTCATTTATCCCCCCAATCAAACACACCCTCGGTGTAAAGTGCAATCTCTATACTAATTTAACTGTCCATTACAATAGCCTAGTGTAACTCATAATAACACCTAACATATATAGAAAAATTAAACTGTTGCAACCAAGATTCTCATTTTTTTTTTTTTTGAAAGACTGTGCAATGTTCTGATCCATTAAGTTTTCTAATCAACCCATATAACAAGCATTGAGCCAATGACTCCCTAAAACCAGACGGTTTTAGGGCACTAGGTGTGAAGACACCTCTACAGGCTTAATAACTTAAGCTGAAAAAGTTACAAATCCGAACAAGTCATTCTCTTTATTTTTCCTTAACTCTGTAATGTCTAGGTCCCTTAAGCTTTCAAATTAACCCACGTAACAAGTATTGGGCCAATGACTTCCAAACTAAATGGTTTTAGGGCATTAGGTGTGAAATGGTTTTAGGGCATTAGGTGTAGAGACACCCCAACGGGCTTAATAACTCAAGCTAAAGAGGCTACGAACCCAAACAAGTCAAGTTTTTTTTTTTTTTTATTTTATTTTATTTAAGAATCTTGGTTACTCATTTATTCTTTTCCGCAACCCTAGCAATTATCAATGATGTATACCAAGGATTAGAATAGAGAGGTCACTGTTATGAAAAGTGTGTTCATGTGAATCAAGGCATACCCATGACAAGTATACTAATACCCCAAACATAAACAACTCTCCTAATACAAACATCACATGTGAGTATCTACCCAATAAGCCTACTATGTTTCCCAATTAACATATGCTCATATCACTACCATACTAGCACAAAGTGAATATCAAGTGAAGTGGTGCAATCAAGTGTAGCAAGTACAAACTTGAATTGTTTTTATAAAAACCCTCACCGCCCAACTGGAATACAACATTGTCCTCAATGTAAGCAACCGGAGAGTAGATAGTAAAATGAAAGAGAGAGAATCTTACCAGACGGCGTAGGCGCACATCCAGCGAGGCAAGGACACACCAAAGACACACACACTTTTTTTTTTTGGAACAGTACAGGATAAAAGGAAAAGAAAAATAAAATAAAACAAAACAAAAATAAATAAAGAACTAAAACAAAGAAAATATAACGGATATCACTGATTTGGATCCGGTGGTGGAAAAAAATGCTGCTCGAATAGGGCATGCATTAGCGTCCGAGTTTCAAACGCCTCATCATGAATCTTAGTGCCAAGTTGATCAAACTGTTGCTGGCTCGACTTGTGGTTTGTGTAGAAGTCAGTTTGCAGAGATGCAATTGACTGCTGATACCCATCAAAGACCATCTGCGAGTGATCTAGATATGCCTGACAATCTGCCCGGAGATCAACCACAGATTGCTGAATAGCAGCTTGATTATCCAAAAGAGCCTGATATTGCGCCCGCGTCATACGGAATGGTGGTGGCGCTGGGGTTGGTGCGGCGCTGGGCTCTACCGGAACATTATTATGATTAGTTGGGGCATCAGGGAGGAGTAGTGGAGGCGGTAGGCGAGTATTGATTTGGCGGGATGATGTAGACATATCTGTACAAAATAACACAACTAACATAACAAAAAATGTGGAACTATTATATCAGCACTCATCAAATAGCGCATGCATAAACAAATCTCTCAAAACCTCATTGTCATCACACCATCGGATTATTTTTATTTCAAATTTTTATTTTGTTTTTTTTTGTTTTAGAGAAAATCAAAATAAAATAAATAAATAACTTGAAGAAAAATAGGCAAACCAAAGTATGAAATAAAAGAAATAAATAATTAAGTTAGTAGAGGAAAAGAAAAGAAAAGAAAATAAAATAAAATAAAAACAAAAAATACAAATAAAAATAAAAAAACTACTAAATGATTAAACTAACATTTAAATCACTAAATAAAAATAAAATAAAACTATATCACTAACTAAACAATTAAAAAAAAAAAAAAAACAATCTACCAGAATATTAAATTAACAAGAATCACTAACTAAATAATTAAATTGCAATTAAAGAAATAAGAATCACTAACTAAACAATTAAATTAAACAACTACATTATACAAAAATAAGCTACAACAAGTTAGATGATTATTATTAGTATTATTACTACAATTTTTTTTTTTTGGAAATCCGACGTGCAGCACGTGCGTCAACGGAGGCAGCAGGTGTGGATGTTGCTCCCCAGATCCACTCTTTTTCACTTCTTGTTTTTATATTTATTTTTTATGTGAGGATGAAGATGAAGAACAATGCTTAAAAATCACTATTAAACTACCAATACACTAATGTTACAAGTGAAAACTAAGAGATTTAAACAAAAAGTGGGTGATTATCTTGAAAAAAAATAGGGAGAAGAGAAGATATAGATCCGCCGGAAAAAATGGCCGCCGGAAGGTTGCCGGTCGGAGAAGATAGTGATGCTCCGGTGGGAGGGTGGTGGTGAGTGAAAGTTGAAGGAAAAAGGAAAAAGAAGTTGGTGATGGTGGAATTAGATGGAGTTTGTGGGTTTGTGGGGGTTGAGAGAGAGAGGAGAAGAAGATGAGAGGTAGAGAGAGAATGTGCTGGGAAGAGATAGTGAAAGTGGGTCTAGGGTTTGGCTTAAAGGTGTGTTTGTTTGTTTGTTTGTTATTTTATTTTTTTTAAAGAAAATAAAATAACATAACATAAATAAATATATAAACAAATAAAAATTGCACGTTTTTTTTTTTTATATACAAAATAAGTAAATAAAGATAAATAAAGAAATAAAATTGTACAATTTTTTTTGAAGAAATATAAAATAAGTAAATTAAAATAAATAAATAAATCAATCTGCAGGAATTTTTTTTTTTATTTTAAGAAATATACAATAAGTAAATAAAAAATAAAATCTGCAGCTTTTTTTTTTTTTTCCTCTTTTTTTTGTTGGACCGCTCGTGCGGCAGTTATGCAGAATACTTTTGGGCCTGGGTTGCTCGTGCACTCCATTTTTTTTTTTTTGCATGGGCCGCTCGTGCCGTTTCACACACCAAAATTAAATATTAAATTATACCAAATTCTTTTAAAATAATAACAAGTCCAAGTATCAATCCACATGGACAATTGTGAAATTAAACTAATTTAATTGTTAAATTCCTAAATCAATTTTGATTAAAATGATTGAGGGATGTTATGACTAAACGAGAATTAAATGAAATTGAGTAATTAAATTGACAATTAAAATTAGGGTTTGAGATACTAATTTTTGGGAAAATCTTAGGGCTAAGAATTCACCACTAATCACATAAATAAGACTTAACAACGGCCATCAATTGCAATCTGGTTTGAACTACCCAATATTTCACAACTACAAGTTTGAAATATTGATCAAGAGGATGGTTGTGTTCAATGTACAGGCACGAGTCATCTCAAGTAGCACGAGGCGTTTGTTCTAAACTATGGTAGCAACACGACCCGTCTCTCGTAGCATGACTTGTTTCATACTTTGAACACAACGACAAAGAAAACGAATGTATGCAAAACATTAAACAATTACAGAGAGTAAAACACTTGAAGAGATGAAAAATAAAAATATTATAAACTTCTATAGTATCCATACATTTATTCAAACCGTTTCACAATAAAAGCTTAAGAAAAATCACTGTATATGGCTAGGGTTTCATCAAAACCCTAAAATTGGAAGACTAGCCATTCATGGAGGAGTGAGAAGAGGAAGAGGATGAGGAAGAAATCCCATGGAAGTTGTTCTTCAAGTTTGAGAGAAATCACTCTCTTCAAACCCTAGTCTTCCTTTTTCTTCAAATAATTTTCGAACCCAAAGTTAGCCTATTTTTCTTTCTTTTATTCTTAGCAGAACAAACCCAAAATTCAGCGCACGCATCCCCAAGTGGGCTACTCGAGCGGTGGTGGGCCGCAGTGCGGTGAGGTGGCTGGCTCTAATTTTTCACTTCTCGCACGGAAAATCTGCTTTCGCACCCTTGTTTGATTGAATTTGTGTATTTTCTACCAAATCTGTACAAGTGCACAAAATACATCATCTCTACCAAATAAACAAAGTTGAAAGACTATAAATATAACTTGAGTGACCTTAATGTGGTACCTTTCGGCCTACATTAGATATGTATTGAATGGTGTGGAGTAATATGCTCTAAGAACAAGAAATAATTTTTCAAAAGGTAATGATATACAAATAATAATTTATACAAAATTCTTATAAATAATAATGTGGCTCAATGTATTATTTTTGCTTTAAAACAAAACGCTTATAAAAATGAATTTATTTATAAGAATAATATTGTTACATCATTCGTATAAAATTATTTATATCAATTTTATATGTATAAAAAAGTACCTGGCTTGCAGGTGTCGGGATCCTCTAGAGTGAGAAGCCTACAGTCATCTCCTAGAGTGATCGATCCAACGGTTGACATTAAATCTCACCAAAACGACGTCGTTTTGGTGAGAAATTTGAAAAAAAAAAAAAATCAATCCATGGTTCTTCTCTGCCTTTTCTCTTTCATTTTCTTGCTCAAGAAAATCATTCAAAATCAAGAAATCTCACATTTAGAGATGGATTGATTTGTGAGTTTTTGAGTTTAAATCGAAAAATCAGTACTACCTGAACAATGGAAAAATCAATGGATTGAAAAATGAAAGAGTTGATTTGAAAAACTCAGAAAGGTTCAATAGACAAGAAATCACAGAGAAATCACAACAGACAAGAAATCGAAAAATCAATCCATGGCTCAAGAAATCGAAAAACCATGGATTGATTTGAAAAAAAAAAAAAAAAATTTCGTGTGGGAGAGAAGATAAGACAGAGCATTATGTTTGCCCAGAAACAAAAACAAAAATACAAATACAAATGAAATCAACAGAATTAATACCCAACTGGAAATTGGGTTTTAGATTAATAAAAAAAATCTATCACAAAAAAGGGAGGATGAAGTTGGAGAAAGAAAGTGATAGGAGGATGAAGGAGGATGTTTGCCCAAATCTGTCAATTGCAGGATGATGAAGTTAGAGAAAGAAAGTGATAAGTGTAGAGAGAGAGAAGGGAAGGGAGGTGGAGGAGACGAGAAGAAACAAGATGCTATCTTCAGCGGCGGCAGTGGCGGGTGACGCGACTTCGTCGGAGACGGGTGGCGGGCGACGCGATGGTCTTCTTCCTCAGCTGCTCCTCTCTCTCTCTTCTCCTCTTCAGTTGCTTTGAAACTCACCAAACTCAGGAAATTTTTTTTTCCTTACCAAAATAATCTCTCAACCTTTGATTTTATTAGTGAGGCACGTGTCAAGCTGTAAAACATCACTCTAGAGGATCACTTCACCATATCACTCCAGAGGATTCTTGCGCGGTTTGTAGATGTATTGTTCATATTCTCTATAATTTCTCCATACAAAACTATGGAAACTTACGAGTGTTATTGTTTTGGTTATATTAACAATAAGATGAGACATTCCTCTACACACAATTTTTAAATTAAAAAAAAAAAAATGTGTATACTATATATGTATTCTCAATTTCAGTCCTTTGATTTAAAAAATAAATTTGAGCCATTAATGACAATTACATTGGATCATTACTAATACCATTTAAGTCATAATCGAAGATCACATTGGATATAACTAGCCTTTTGTTTGGTATGTTATTTAGTCTGATTTTTTTATTTATTTTTTATTTTTTGATTATTTTAGCCTAGTTAAAAAAGTTATGTTTGGAATAAATTTTGATTTTTTTTACAGTTGATTTGATAGTTATGAGAAAAAAAAAATGCAATGATTATAATTTAAATGTGAAATTTTGTCTTATTAACTAAATCAAACTGTTTTGTTTTTATTGACTAATTTAGTCAAAATAACTCATGCCAGACAAAGATATAACTAAGTCAGTCACATAATCAACTTTGATTTGAAAATGTGATAGTTGATGACCACAATGGCTCCTAACAAAATACAATAATGATTCATAACTAAGATCAATGTAAATCATAATTTACATGAAACTTGTGCATTTTAATATGATCCTAAGAAAATTTGATAGATTACTATGAGCTTTGTTTCTCAGGATAGTTATGAGCAGATGCAGTAAATTGGATTTATTTATTAAAAAGTCTTACTCTAACTTTCAGTAATAAATTAATCACTAAAAAATATTTTTAAAAAAAAGTACAATTCAATTACTTATGGTTTCGCATCATATTTCAATACAAATTAATACCAAAAAATAAAAATAAAAAATTAATCAAAACTCACAAACAAAAGTCAAATTGTCCTAATTTTTTTTATCACTTTAATAAATTTATCAGTATTATTATCAATATCAAAAGATCATTCTATAAACACAAAATATATCTAAAAAGTTTCGACACTTTCTTATTATTAAAATGAGAAACAAATACGTAAGTAAATAAATAAATAATTTTAAAAACTTGTGAGTAAATAAGTCCATTCAATACAACTTACCAATAATTATCCCTTGTTTCTCATCTGTTTAGAGATGCCGCCGGCCTGTATCAAAATCTCAGACCAATGATGCCTTTGGGCTTATCTGTGTTTTGTCTATTTCTTGAAAACAATCTATACATTCGAGGATTTTGAGGAAGCAATACAAAAGAGAGATTTTTCACATTTTGTGAGTAAGAAGAAGAAGAAGAAGAAGAAGATAGAAAAATGGCCAATTCAAGCAACAAAATAACCATGTTTGTAAACATGGTTTTGATTCTCTCTCTTCTTCACATCATCATCACTATTGCTGAATCCAGATCAATCCTTAGCTGTAAGTCTTGTTGCTTCATATTAAAACAACACAAATGCAAAGAAAATGCTATTTTTACATTACTTTATGTAAAATGTTCTATTTGAATATCATTAATCGACACTTGAATTGTAATTTAAGTAGTTGTGAACGGGCACTTAGATGCCAATAACGTGAGCGTTTGAGTTTATAGAGTGGGGGAAAAAAAAAATTATTTATGTTTTTTTTATAATTTTTTTTTTTGGGATAGATTTGTAAATGGTCTCCTCTAGTCTTTTAATTTACTAAAGATGCAAAGATCTGGATATTTTTTATTCTATTTTTAATAACTAGTAATCTTATGATGATCACATTACATTATCATACTTTATATATCATCTCATATACTGTCATTTTATTGATTTAATGGGTCTACCACTCATGTTTGTTATTAATGTAGTAGTGATACATGTGATGATATATAAAATAAAGTGGTAATTATAACATTATTATTTGATCGATATAGTCACAAAACAAAAAATCTTATATCCAAGATATTTTATATATCATACATTTTGTTTCATCAACTAAGATCATTTTCAAAAAAAATAAGAGATGATGGATGGAATGTTTTACTTACCACAATAATATTATTTTGTGGCTTAGAAAGGAAGATTGAAATGAAATTTGCTTATCTTGACTCTGCAGTTTTGTACATTAAAATTATTTGTCTTGACTCTTAGCTGATTTTGTATGTTGAGAAGAAAATTGAATCTTGACTCTTACCTGATTTTGTATGTTGAGAAGAAAATTGAATGAAATTTAATTCTGAATCAATTTTTAACAATTTTTGAGAATTGAAATAGTGTCGAATCCCACTGATAGCTTAATTAAACTTCTTTGTTCATATTTTGTTAAGGTTGAATATTTTTTATTTTTCATGAATAAACTTAGTCTATAGTCTTAACAAGAAAATGATTTACAAACATAATTTTTATACATATTAGCATGATGACAGTGATATTTCTGAAATTACGAGTCATAATAATGAGTGTTTTAGTTTAAAATGAAATAAGCATTAAAGGCATGTCATTCTATTTTATTTGTATAGTAGGAAAAAGGTTGGGACCCCCTTTTTGGAAAACTCTCATCACCCCGTTGTATTGTGATTGGCTAATTTTTTGTTTTTTGTTTTTTCCTTCTATCTCTGGCTGACATGTGTTTGTGGGGGTTGTGAGGGTAAAAAAAAAAAAAAATGGGGTCTATATCATTTCTGTTTTAGTATTATTGATCTTAATATATTTTTCTTGATTAAACTTGTAAAACATGTTCATATTTAGGAAATTATTATTCAGTGTAAATGTAGAAAAAATTACACATCAATGATAAATTTTATGAATATTAATAATTAAAATTCAAAAAAATTTCATAAATCTGTAAATATTTTTTTAAAACACTATTGAATTGTAATTCCCCTTCATATTTTCTTAGAAATACAGAAGTTTTATTAGTTGGTGAAAATCTCTCTCTTGCCCCTCGCGAAGTTAAAATCATGATTCTGTCCCTTATTCTACTGCGTGACCAGAAATAAAATCATTACTCAAAATACAAACACAATTTTTTCTTTTTCTTTAGAAAAGTGCATCGTGCTGAACATCTTTGGTAGGGGCACATTCCATCAAGATGAATGCCATGTTTTCCATTAACTTTTTTATAATTTTTTTTTCTTCTAGAATAGAAGGCTGCTAGCCTCTCGCGAGAAATATAGTTTAATTTCTCTTCTTTCTTTCTGATTTCGAGGTAATTATTCAGTAATTTCGGAATATAAACACGTGATATTTCATAATATTGTGATTGGTGAAAAAGATGGGTAGGTGGAGTATTATGTTGGGTGATTGAGAAAAATGGAAAGACATTTTAAATGATAATTGGTTAAGGAATACAAAGTACTTTGAAAACATTTTATAATTTTTCCTGATGTCATATCATTACATGAACACATAAGACATTTGTTTTTCTTTTTTCCCCAAAAAAGTACACAAAATACCATGTTGGATAAAAGCAGTGCTTTCTTTATATTTTTCTTTATGTATATTGTATTAATAGCATTACTGATTGTAGAATGTTATGATAACAATACCATATTTCCTAGCATTCTAGGTTCATTTGAGTATGCAATGGTTTAAAAAAAGGGCATCATTAATTAAGACTACAATTACAAGTTTTGTGACATAGTAACATATTTTTGTGTTTTAATCTCCAAATGTAACCACAGTTGACTTCACAAACCCAAATACTCTACCAAGTTGCAACACCGTGGTCGGTGTGGAGATCGGAGACACTTGCTTTGAGCTTATTCAGGCACTCAATTTGACTACCATATTCTTTGACTCGATCAACCCCAATCTCAACTGTTCCAGCCTATTTCTCGGTCAATGGCTTTGCATCAATGGAACTGCAATTTAAGTTGGAAGAACTAATCGATCATCATCGCAACTTTTCATATAGTTTACGTGCACGAAATAAAGAAGATGAACTTTGTTTCTCTGTATTTAGGGTTTTCTTTCTATGAATGGCCATCGGTTTCATGAATTGATAGCCATTATTGTTGTTGGTTTTTTTTTTTTTTTTTTAAATATTGAGTACTTTTATTTCAATTAAAGTGTTATTTTTAGTTAAATCTTACATATTTAGGTTTAAGAAATAGATACTATAAAACAATCCCCTATAAATTAATGCAAAATCTTAAGAAAACTAACAAAAACGCAGGTTCTGTTTCCTCATGAACATGTTCAACATGTACTAAAAACCCTAAACACAACAATGCAAGGAAAATTACAAATTTTAAATTAATTACTTCAAATTCATTGAAAAACTTTTGAGTTTAATTATTAATGTTAGTAAAGTTTACTACTAATCTGTAATTACTTTTTAAAAAATACTAATCTGTAATTTTCCCTAAATTGTATGCTGGAAACCCTAAAATCAACAATGCATGAAGGAGAAGATGGAAATTGTTCTTTAAAACAAAACAAGTCTCTAGTAAGCTCACATAGCACATGAGGTTAGTTTAAATGGAGAAAAATAAATCATCAAAGTAAACAATGCCGCGAATTCTATATAAATTCAGCGTCGGTCACACATAATTAGCGAAATGCCCTCCCTTGCTCATCTCAATGGCTCCACTAGAAGGATAATCAACATCATTGGTCATGAACCTCGACCAGAACCAATGTTCCTTCCATACAATGGCCATCTCTTCGATTGGGATGTTCTTTGTCTCAGGCACAAAGAAGAACACGAAGATGGTCATCACCACCACGAAGAAGGCAAAGAAGAGGAACAAACCAAACTTCAAGTGGCAGAGCATTGTTAAGAAGACTTGAGCAACAGCGAATGTGAAAATCATGTTGACCGACACATTGATACTCTGCGCTGCTGAACGGATTTCGAGTGGGAAAATTTCACTAGGAACCAACCAACCAAGAGGTCCCCAAGACCAAGCAAAACCAGCAACATAGATGCATATGAAAAGCACCACAACAATAGCATACCACTTGGGCAAGTCATCGGGCTTCCCATCTGTTCTGAATTTAGCACCAATGCAAGCTGCAACTACAACCTGTCCATAACAAAAAATAAGTCAATAAATAATGTAGCGGGTTAATTCATGAATTGAATCAAATGGGCCCTTTTATTTTAACTAAGCAGTAGAGTCACGCTCTTTAAACATCAATCAACACACTAGAACAAATGATATCATACCTGGCAGACAAGCATTTGAATACCGCCCTCAATGAATAAAAATCTCCTCCCCCACCTATCAACACCATAAATTGAAACTAGGGTTCCAATAACAAACACTCCACCGGTGATCATAGCAGACATGAGCGAGGCATCGCTTCCAAAACCAATTGTTTTGAATAACACTGGTGCATAGAACATAATCACATTAATGCCAGTAAGTTGTTGAAAGAAGGGAATAAGGATGGCCATGGTAAGGTGGGGTCTATATTTTCTTTGCAAAAGGTTTCTCCACGGATGATCCACCTTCTTAGATGCCTCACTAGCTGCCACAAGATCATTAAACTCTTCGTCAACATCTTCAATGCCCCGAATTCTTTTGAGTTTAGCTTTGGCTTCTTTGTGCTTGTCACGCTCAATCATTGAGTTTGGTGTCTCAGGAAGGACTAACGATCCAATTGTGATTATGAGGGCAGGGACCATGGCACCGCCATCCCCAACCGCCTTTGATCTTGGCGAAGAAGTAATTCAACACATTGGCCACCAATATACCGATTGTGATTGACAATTGAAACCCAATGTTGAGTGCACCTCTGTACTTGTATGGGGCCATTTCAGAGAGATATAGTGGCACGGACTATAATAACAAATTAAAAACAAAATATTAGTACTTCATCCAAATGGTTTTGTCTCTTTTTTTCGTGATTAGCAGTAATTAAGTATTAGTCTTTAAGTGAGTGATATGACAATAATTCTTTAGGTCTGTATGCCTAACATAAAGCAAAGTACAGCACATTTTGATGGTATATATAACAAATTGAAAAATACAAACAATAAATAAATTAGATGAAATTTCTGAAAAATAGTAGTCGTTTTTGGGGACCACATGTCATGTTTTTCTGAGGATAGAATATTTTTATTTTCAATCAAACCAAGAAAAACAGAACATTTTACATCCAATTTTAGTTATAATAACTGTTTTCAAATCATTTTTCAAATTTTGTTTCCACAAAAGCTGTTGCATTCACAGACTCACAGTATACGATGTCGAAAAAGGGCACAGTGAGAAGTCATGTGCCAAGAAAAGCAAGGCACGTCTGACATTTTTTATTTTAAAAAAAAAAAAGGGCTTAACAAATAATAATGGATTAATTTTTTTATTTCAGGGTAACGAGTACTACTACTACAGAGTAAAGCAACATCAAAGCAGATTCAAACTCATCATGAATTCAACACACAAAAATTAATTTGATTATGAACCACTGATCTCCAATACCCAGAAAGAAAGAGTCACAGCAAAACACATCAGAGAGAGATGAATCAAAATATCTGCAAAGAAAGATAGTCGGGTCCGTGTATCGGACTGAAATTTCTAGCAGAAAATACATCTGTCATCTTTTTAACACATTTTTCAATGGCATTTCGGATTCTAATCAGATCAGAAAGAGTGAGTGTGTTTCAAGCACTTCTCTTGCTCTTGAAAATCAGACTTTATGCAATATTTGCTTTAGAAAATTACAAAACTACTTTTAGAATGCTGCTTGTCATTGAAGTTTGTTTAAAAAGCAAATGGAAAAACACATAACAAGACAAACACAAAAAAATCTTGAAAGAATCAAATAACTTTTTTAAAAAAATGCGAACTTTGTAGTGTTTATAGAAAGGATCAGTTTTGAAACTTAAGTGTTGACTGTTGAGTTAACAGAGGTGGAACTTGGATGCATTCTACACTTTAAAATGAATTATTATTAACACAAAAACACTTTGCACAATAGAGTTCCTAATTGAATCATACTTCAAAGTTTTTATATAATTTAATGGTTGAGAATAGATTGAAATAGGAGATGTGTAGAAATAATTAATGTATAGAGAAATAGAGAAAGAGAATAAATTATATGTATTATTGATTGATGTCAATATACATTTTTGTGTGTATTGTGAGTTTACAATGGAGAGAATGATCTCTCTTTTATAGGAGAATGAGTTACAAATGGAGGAATTAAATTAACCTAAAATGGAGCACTAAACAACTTAATGGAGCATTAGGGTAAATGGAGCACTTGCTTCTTGTGGAGCACTAATGGAGTGGAGTAGGTAGATGGTAGTAGGTGGTAGTGGTAGGTGGAGTAAGTTATAGGTTTTTACATTCAACAGCCCCCCTCAAACTCAAGGGGGTTAGGAACTAACCAACTTGAGTTTGGAGAGAGTAACAAAACAGAAAAATAAAATGACAAATAAAATAAAAGAGGATAGGAGACACTGTATGGTCGTGTCAGACCATTGTAGAAGACAGTTTATGGGGTCATGTCGGACCGTTGTAGAAAACAGTTTACGGGGTCATGTCGGACCGTTGTAGAAAACAGTTTACGGGGTCATGTCGGACCGTTGTAGAAAACAGTTTACTGGGTCATGTCGGACCGTTGTAGCAGATAACCGAAATCAATGTCGGGACAGTTTACAGAGTCTTGTCGGACCCATATAGGAGCTAACCGGAATCAAAGTCGGGACAGTTTACCGAGTCTTGTCGGACCCATATAAGAGCTAACCGGAATCAATGTCGGGACAGTTTACAGAGTCTTGTCGGACCCACATAAGAGCTAACCGGAATCAATGTCGGGACAGTTTACAGAGTCTTGTCGGACCCATATAGAAGCTAACCGGAATCAATGTCGGGACAGTTTACAGAGTCTTGTCGGACCCATAAAAGTTGCACCCTCAAAAGGCGTGCCCAATCTTATCAAAAAGCGTGCCATCAAAAGGCGTGCTATCAAAAGGTGTGCCCGACAGCCATCAAAAGTCGAGCCATTAAAAGGCGCGCCATCAAAAGGTGTGCCCGACATCCATCAAAAGTCGAGCCATCAAAAGGCGTGCCATTTTGTCGTCTGGCGACGAGCGGCGCGCGATACGCATGGCTGTTGTGGCTATTTAACGAAGACGGAGGCTGAGGCTTAGACAGAACAAAACACTTGCTGAAAAACCTCTGAAAAAACGCTTCGTTTTCTGAGAGGTGTATTGCTGAAACACTCTGCAACTCTGCAACCAACCCTGAATATGGCCTCTTCTTCCCGTTCAGCGACCCAGAACATAGCCTCGTCGTCCCGTTGTCTTACTCTCTTTCCCGACCTCAACGAGGCCACAACCCAGAATATGGCCCTTGAACCTCAACCAAGCGCCCTTGGACCAAGCCCCCCTGGTTTTGCACCGTTGAACTATCCGATGGTGGTAGTTGAGCAGATAATGGCTGCTCAATCTGATATTGAGGCCAATTATTATACATTAAGGTCATGTGTTGAGACCATGACTGCGGTCAACAACCTGTCGCACCGGCTTCAGAGTAGAACAACTGAGGTGCAGCAGGTAAAAGCCCAACTGGCTCTGCTCCAGCGTATGTATACGGATGCCCGAGCAGAGATCTGTGTGCTCAAGGCAGAAAACAAGGAACTGAAGCGGAAGGCCACCGTGATGCTCAGATTTGGAGGACCGCCATATGTGACGGTTGAGGAGCAACGGGAAGTGAACGTGCTCGGCGGCGTGGGAAACACGGAAGCAGCACCGGCAAGGGAGACCCAAGACAAAGGCAAGAGAAAGAGATCGGCAGAAGAGGCGAAAAAGTAAGGGTTGTGATTGATTTGTTTTTGTGAGGTTTTTTTTTTTTTTTTTTTTTTTTTTTTTTTTGTAAAAATGTGATCGGGGTTGATCCCTGTTATGAATAAAATGAGTGTTGTTTGGTGTTGTTAAAACCTGCAATGGTTTTTTTTTTTTTTTTTTTTTTTTTTTTGTGGAATGAAATAAAAGAAAATTTTGAAAAATCAGAACCGGTTGGAATGTATATAGATATAGATATAGAGAGAAAATAAAAGAAAGTGGAAGAGAGGGATGATTATGGTTTCAAAAAGAAGGGATAAAAAGGAATAAAGAAATAAAGAAATAAAAAGAAAAGAAAAAAGTTGTTACCAATAATAAAGTAAAGGAGAAGATGATAGGTTGTTGTCTGGGTGAGACTGTTGTCATTATTGGAAAAACTGTGTTTCAGCTCTGCACCAACAGCAGTATTGGTCAATGGGCTCACTGTATGATAGTAGGAAGCGACGAGGTCTGACTTTGAGAAACTAAACCCAGCATTGCATTTGGTAATGTTTCCAGAGGCAGTGTCAAAAGAAATATCAGTCCCAAGAGAGACAATATTGTTCCCAGCCACACCAGAGAAATTGACAATGGGACTAGCTGTCAATCCAATACTAGTACTAATTCTGGCATACTCATGCAGGTACTGGAGTTCTACCTTTCCAGATCTCTGATCAGGAACAATAAAGCTAAAGATTGTCTTGAGTCCAGGAGCAAGTTTCATGCTCTGAAGAGAAGCCCATCGGATCTGGTATGCAAGCGATTGCTGGATTCTCGAAAGGATATGGAAACTTCTCTCCGAAATCGAAGATATGCATCTACTCATGGATCCTGACGATTTTCTCCGATTGAAGAACCAGCTCTCGATCAAAGCCTCGTCCGAATCTGAAGCTTTTTGCTTCCGATCGCGAGGACTCATCGAGATCACGAAGCAATGGAAGGATCTGAAGCACAAAGTTCCGTACATCCTGGGCGTGGAAGTGGATCCGATGGGAGGGCCGAGGATCCAAGAGGCGGCGATGAAGCTCAAAGATCTCAGACTGCTATGGAGTATTTTAGTTTGGTGGATACTTCTTTGGATCTCAATGCAAATCCCCTCAGACATATCGATGAAGTTCCGGATAATAAAGAGATCCAAAGCACTTTCTTAGAGCTGGGAAAGAAGATATCAGCCAAAGAAGAGAATAGAGCTTTAATGGAAGAATTGAATCGGGTGAGTGCGGAAAACAAGAAGCTGACAGGAATGCTGACAGTGTTGTGTGAGAACTACAATGCTTTGAGAAGCCAATTGCTGGATTATGTGAGCAAGAATCCAGTGGCGGCGCAAGTGGTGGTTGGGACGAAGAGGAAGGCCGATAGTACCGCCACTGCCACCGCCAATGGTGGTGGAGCTAATGGAGGCAAAAATCTCCAGAGTCTATGTCCGAACTGAGGCCAATGATACAAGCCTAATAGTGAAAGATGGGTTTCAATGGAGGAAATATGGACAAAAGGTCACAAGAGACAACCCTTCTCCAAGAGCTTACTTTAAATGCTCTTTTGCTCCAAGCTGCCCGCTACAATCACCCTCGAGATCGCAGCTCGGTTGGGGTAGCTGTAAGGGACAGTGGTGGTGGCTCGGTGCAGAGCGGAGTTCTGCTATGGAATTTGTGGCAGCGGAGTGAAGGTATGTGTAGAGGTCCGGCGGACGGCCAAGGCAAGGTTGCCGCCCGCCGGTGAAGCAAAAATACTAGGTGCTAAACCCGCTCTGATACCATGTAGAAATAATTAATGTATAGAGAAATAGAGAAAGAGAATAAATTATATGTATTATTGATTGATGTCAATATACATTTTTGTGTGTATTGTGAGTTTACAATGGAGAGAATGATCTCTCTTTTATAGGGAGAATGAGTTACAAATGGAGGAATTAAATTAACCTAAAATGGAGCACTAAACAACTTAATGGAGCATTAGGGTAAATGGAGCACTTGCTTCTTGTGGAGCACTAATGGAGTGGAGTAGGTAGATGGTAGTAGGTGGTAGTGGTAGGTGGAGTAAGTTATAGGTTTTTACATTCAACAAGATGAATGGAACTGAAGGACTATCATTGGCCATCACACAAGCTTACTTGATGCTACTTTGACTACTAATGTCCTAAATTGAAAAGCTCACTTTAACTGTAGTTACCATTTTGTAGGTAAAATGGGTGATGAAAATACCAGTTCTAGAGATATGTGTAAACATTGCGAATCTCTTGATCCAAAAGCAGAACACCCTAACACTAAACAAGATCAGAAAACAAACAAGCATTCCAGAAGAGAAAGCAAGTTACCTGATTAGCAAATCCATATACCAAAACCAAGCAAAATACGACCAACAATTAGCATCCAGACTGTTTGAGCAAACCCATTGATGAGAGCTCCAGCACAGAACAGTACACCTCCGAACAGCATCGACAACTTTCTGCCCAGTTTTCTGGTCACCGTTGATGCAACGAGCGAGGACAACAGAGCAGCCACGTACAGAGATGAAGTGAACATAGTGAGAGTGAAACTGTCAAATTTACAGTACTGGTTTGTCGAACTATCCGCCTTTTGCTTCTCGTACACAGATGGAAAGAACTTCTTCAAAAATGATTCCATAGATGTCACTCCATCTATACATACACACAGCCCAACGATCAACAATATGTGCATGACAACATAAATTGCTATATATTTATGAAGTTCATACCAGAAATTCCAATATCGTAACTGAAGATGAGACCACCCATGGCTGCAACCATGCATGTTATAGTGACATAGAGGGTGAGGTTGCCAGGATATTCCTTCCCGGTACCAGGACCGGGGCCAAAACCAGCGGCAGGCATGCTTGCTTCTCTGTTTCTGTAACTTCACTGGTGGGAGGGGAAGAGTTCAGGGTGAGAAATGGGTTGTAAAGAATCACATTGGGAAAAAAACAAAATCAGAAAAAGAGAGTTATGTATGTAAATTAGGGCTAATTAACAATGAAGACAAAACATAAATAGAAAAGAAAGCAGAAACAAAGAAAGTGTTATTTGTCTCCCCCACATCTTTTGGAGCCTGCAACAGCTAAATTTTATTGCATATCATGTGCTATATATCTTGTAGATTAAAAAAAAAAACCCCATAAATGAAGACAAAAAAAAATTACTTATAAAAGAAAGGACTAGAGCAAGGAGGCAGTTGTTTTAGATTGAGACTCTTTTGTCCCTCTCGGATTCAAATGTGGCCCTCAGATCCCTCTTTTCAAATGAAAACACAACAATGTGAAAAAGGGAGAAAATAGAAATTGCTTAAAAATGAATCTAGAGACTAAACCGTAATGAGCTCAGATAGCACAAGATATTCATGCTCAAAACACACTTTAGTCATTGAATTTTAGCATAAAAAGCTGTCTGCTAATTGTACAAATTTGCTTGAGCAAACCAAAAGATGCTTGTAAATTATGACATTCATACAATTCGAACCAACTATACTTCTCCACACTGAAATCAACAGTATCCGCTGATACCAAATAAGTAAAAATGAAGAAGAGATCGAGCAATGATCATCATCAATCAGTCATTTCAGAAATAAAGAAAAACTAATTCATCACCCTCTATCCAATGATGATTGTACACGTATGCAACTATATATATATAAATTCGGAGTAGGTTACACATATTTAGCAGGCTTGCCTTCCTTGCCCATCTCAATGGCTCCTTTAACAGGATAATCATCAACATCGGTCATGAACCTTGACCAGAACCAATGGTCCTTCCATATAATCGACATCTCTTCAATTGGGATGTTCTTTGTCTCGGGCAAAAAGAAGTACACAAAGATGGTCATCACCACCACAAAGAACGCAAAGAAAAGGAACAAACCGAACTTCAAGTGGCAGAGCATTGTTAAGAAGCCTTGAGCAATGGCAAATGTGAAAATCATGTTGACCGAAACATTAACACTCTGTGCTGCAGAACGGATTTCGAGTGGGAAAATTTCACTAGGTACCAAGCAAGTAAGAGGCCCCCAAGACCATGCAAAACCGGCAACATAGATGCATATGAAAAGCACCACAACAATAGCATACCACTTGGGCAACTCACTAGGGTTCCCATCTATTCCAAATTTAGCACCAATGCAAGCTGCAACTGCCACCTGTCCATTAAAAAAAATACTCAACAAATAAAAAAGAAAAATGGTAATCAATGAACAAAGAAGAACAAATGATATCATACCTGGCAGATGAGCATTTGAATACCCCCCTCGAAGAATAAAAATCTCCTTCCCCACTTATCAACACCATAAATTGATACGAAAGTGGCAAGAACATTCACACTACCGGTGATCACAGCAGACATGAGTGAGGCATCACTTCCAAAACCGATTGTTTTGAATAGAACCGGTGCATAGAACATAATGACATTAATGCCAGTAAGTTGTTGAAAGAAGGGAATGAGGATGGCCATGGTAAGGTGGGGTCTATATTTTCGTTGCAAAAGGTTTCTCCACGGATGCTCCACCTTCTTAGATGCCTCACTAGCCACAACAAGATCGTTGAACTCCTCATCAACATCATCAATGCCGCGAATTCTTTTGAGTTTGGATTTGGCTTCCTCAGTCTTGTCACGCTCAATCATTGAGTTGGGTGTCTCAGAAAGGACTAATGATCCAATTGTGATTATGAGGGCAGGGACCACAGCACCCCCTAAACTCAAACGCCATCCCCAACCGCCTTTGATCTTGGCGAAGAAGTAATTCAACACATTGGCTACTAGTATACCAATTGTGATGGACAATTGAAATCCAATGTTCAGTGCACCTCTGTACTTGTAGGGGGCCATTTCAGAGAGGTATAGTGGCACAGACTGTAATTTAAAAATATATCTGTTAGTACTTGGGTAAATTTGGCAAAAAGTCCCTCAAATCCAACAGATCTTAATTGATAAGTTCCCTTAGTTCAGTTTTTTATTTTTATTTTTTTAAAGGATATCTTTCTAGCTTGTTGAACAATTTTACCTTTTTCTATATTGAATGGTGCAGAGACAATGCAGTCCTCCTGTTTCTGATTTTGTATAGAATTTTACTGTTAATGATATGAAACTTTTCATTTGAAATCAAAATACCAACAATTTTAATTTGCACTTTTTTTTTTTAAAACAAAAAAAATTCACTGCCACATTATGATTGTAAATAATTTTTCTAAAAAATTGGAAAAGCAAATATAAACAAGACAAAAAATCTTGCAAGAACAAAAGCTAAAATCTTTACACAAAACAAAAATGAGAAACATCCTAGAGAGAGAAAATGAGTTACCTGACCGGCGAATCCAATACCGAAACCAAGCAAAATACGACCGACGATTAGCATCCAGACAGCTTGAGCAAAGCCATTGATGAGAGCTCCAGCACAGAACAGTGCACCTCCTAACAGCATCGACGATTTTCTACCCAGTTTTCTCGTCACTGTCGAAGCAACAAGCGACGATAACAGAGCAGCCAAGTACAGAGAAGAAGTGAACATAGTGAGAGTGAAACTGTCAAATTTACAGTACTGGTTCGTCGAACTATCTGCCTTTTGTTTTTCATACACAGATGGAAAAAACTTCATCAAGAATGAATCCATAGATGTCACACCACCTAAATTATATGTACACAGATATAGATTAGATCAGTACATGTGTATGTATATAGTATGAAGTTGGAGTGGTGGTGGGTATTTTTCATAATTATTACCAGAAATTCCAATATCGTAACCCAAGATGAGACCACCCGTAGATGCAATCAAGCACGTTATACTGACATACAGTGTGAGTTTGCTTGGGTATTCCTTCTTCTCATCAGCGACGGCCATGTTTGCTTCTCTCTGTTTCTTTCTGTAAATTCAATGGTGTCCTCAAAAGAAAAGATCATGGTGAGATATGGGTGGTCAAAAGTCTTAATAAAAATAAATAAATAAAAACACAAACAGACATATTATTAGCTATGATTCATCTACACAGTTTTTTTAATTTTTTTTTAAAATTTTTTTTTGGGTCTGAATTAGACTAAAACCAGACTCTTGCTAAACAATCACATTCAATATAAATATTATTATGAGGTTTTATAACTATATAATTATATGTATTTAAGTCTTAATACCTAAGTCCTATATATACCGATGGTTTTCTAAAGGGAAGGAGATACACAAAGAAGAGATGGAAAAGATGAGAGATTGTGGATAGAGTTTTCTATATATTTATATGTATTTTATATTGTTTTGACTAATTTTGGTCCATAGCTTGGTTTAAGTCTCTTGCTAGTCATGAACACTAGATGAAGAACGTTATGAGCAATATAATTTTTTTTTTTAAAACTGTTTTACTCCGGTTGTACTTTTACAAGGGAAGAAAGACGGTAATAACACGATACCTAAATTCTCCTTACATTTACTTTTTATCTATATATATTATTATTTACCGTCATTATCATTCTAATATTCATACTAATTATTTAATTTATTTTATTGCTAGACTAACAATTGAAAAAAAAAATGTAAACGAATCATTAATATGTGTTATACAGAGAGTTGGAAAATAGAAGCGGGATTTTGATCCACTTCAATTATCCAAAATGCTTATCCTGTCCCACTACTCTCGACCAAGTAAATTATTTCATACATAATTGCACAGTTGCATTAAACATAGACCAAATCATACATTCTTTTTATAATAAATTTGAGATTTAAAAAAAATACTATTAGTTATATATTTTTTAGTAAGACTAAAAGAATTAAAATTATTGTACATAAATATGCATTATAATTAAAAAATAAATGATTATATTATTTTTTATTCATACAATTAAAAAATTATTAACAAAAATAACCTAATTATATGAGGTTAACTATATTTTTTTAAATTTTAATAATTGTGAGTGTTATTTATCAATTTTTGAAGATAAATATAATTTAATTATATAACTATAAGTATTTGATTGATCTGTATAATTTTTTAAAATAAATAATTTATTTAAAAATTATTAAAAGATTAATGATTAAAATCATCAAGACAAATTCGAAATAATGAACCACAGCTAATGAAGTGGACCCTTTCTGATCTACTTGGATTGGATTGGAGGAAAACTGATCTCATTTATATCATTATTTTTTGTCTGATAATAAAATATTAGATTAAAAAAATATTTTATACGTATTATTTAATAAAAAAAACATTTAATACAGAAAAAAGAGTATGGGTGGGTAAATAGAATAAGGCAAGAAGCCTAAAAAAAATTAAAAAAAAAAAAATCAAAAAAGAAAGTACATGTATTTGTGAAGAGAAATATTGGATGGAACCTGATATACATGGGTGGTATTATCAATTCTTGATTTGTGATAGGGAGTGGAGACATTATTTTTGTGTTTGGTTCATAAATTTAAGAAGAAATTTAAAAATAAAAAAAAAATATGTAAAATATAAATATAGTTTAATCATATTTGACTTATTTTTTCCAACTTGATAAACCAAACATGGCCTTGATACATTTGTAACTTTTTATTTGGTAGTGGGTTTTCTTCATTTGGGTTTCCTAATTGGAGGGGTTTGTTCAGCCTTCGTGGATCTACTAAGGAGTTCACATTGATCATTCGAACGGTTTAATACGTAAAATTTGTCGAGTAGTTCATTCTTATAAAAAAATTAAGTTAATTAGATATCGATAGACATTTAATCACATCATATTTGTATTAACAATTATTTTAAAAATTATATTTACCGTTGATATAAATGTGATCCGATCAAATAACTATCAATATCCGATTAATATGATTTTTTATAAAACTGAAATATTTGACAAACCCTGCATATTGAACCTATCGAATTATCGGTGTGAATTCTGTAATGAACTCACGGGCACCCAACAATACCATCTAATCTGATTCAAACTGAACAAAAGCCTATTACTTATTATTAATTATGACACTACATGACATTATCGTTACACTCAGTATTTTTTTTGGTGGAGAGAGAAAAGACAAAGAAGAAGCCCAATAACCCCGGTGTGGAAAGGAGCTGAGGAAGACAACAAGGGCGGTGGCGGTGGCGGTGGAGAATGAAAGCATGTTGCTATGTAAATACAACGCGATCTGTTTAACTCGCAATCGAATTCGTAGTTTCTTATTGTAATTTTCTGAACAATTGATTGATTAATTAATCTCCACGATTAAGACTTCGCATGTCCAATATGTCAGACGTAATTGGGATTTTTTTTTTTTTTATAAAATATTTTTTGTATGAAATCAGAAACTTCAAGCGGATTGAAGGAAAGGTAGACAGAGAGGATGACACACACTCACACACTGATCTACGCTTCGTCTCAACCAGAGTCTCCTTTTCTAACACACTCTCATTCTCTCTCTAGAATCAAAGTCGTACATATATATATATTTATCTGAAGAGAAAGAAAGATACATAGAAATTTGAAAGCCTCATACCTTTTTCAGCAGCTTGTTGAAGCAACGTCTCGGACCGGACTTGTCTTTCTGCTTCTAGATTTCTATCCCTTCATCAACTGATGTGGGCGCACATAATTCGTTGCTTTAATAAGAGCAACCCCATTATTAGGCCTTCCTATTTCCACCTTTTTTTTTTTTTTTTTTTTTTGTCATTTTAGGTAGTCAAGTATAAAATAACTCCTTCCAATAGTTTGAATTATTCTGTTTTTTTAGAAATTTCAATTAGATTGTGTATTTTTTTTAATTTTATTGATTGTTTTATATAATATATATAGGAGAAAAAAAAAATAGTATGTATATAATCAATAGAGTTGTAAGGATATATCACGTAAGATATAGAGCGGACCTATGTAATAATTTTCTCTCTAATAGGCTCTCTTCTCAACTCCCAATTTAAGAAGTTATTCAATGCTTTTGGACCAAATCTAGGTGATGCTCTGACTAAAGAGTTATTGGTCTAAACTATAGGATGAACTACTTTTGTATTAGAATTTTAGGAGACAGTGTTAAGTGTCAACCAGTAAATGAAATAGAACATTGCTCTAGGAGCATTCAATAATTGAATAATTTTGGCGCCTAAGAAATTATTTAATACTCCTGAAGCAAGTTTAGATGGTACTCCAAATAAAGAGTTACAGGTCTAAATCATAAGACTCACTACTTTTATGTTAAAATTTTAAAAGATAAAATATTAAGTCTCAATCTATAAATAGAATAGAGTATTATTTTAAGAGCATTGATTTTTAGCTCCCTACATTTAGAGAGGCTTCAATCTCTCCATAATTATTATTATTTTTTTTTTCTCATTCCTCATATTTTTCTCAAATAGTAGAGGAGAGAGAATAAAATTTGGAATAGTATTTATAATAAAAAATGATAAAGAACAAATTTTTTTAAAATATATAAATAAAAAATAAAGAGTATTGTTGAAGATGGTAGTTGAAAAAGTAATTCTCTACCATAGGAAAGACCTTTTTTTAACTAAAATTAAAAAAAAAAAAAAATTAGAAAGATTGTTCAAGATGCCTTTTTTTTTTTGGGAGTTAGCTAACACGCCACTTCGATATCCAATTCGATTAATTAACTATCGATATTTGATCAACGTAATTTTTTACAAGAATAAAGTACTCGACGAATTCTACATATTGACGGTTCGAATCATCAAAAAAGGACCCGTCGTGGACCTCACGAGCCCAACAACACTATCCCCTAATTTCATACTTTTTGAGTCATAATTAAAAAAAAAATTCATAACTAAATATAATATAAGACATAATAAAGATTTCATTAATCATAATTAAAATAATATCATAATTAAAAAATAATAATATAACTAATAATGCATATGATACATCTTTTAAAGGTGTATATATTTGAATTTCCCTAAATAAAAATACAGACATTATTAACAATGATTCATCTATGGGTTTGTTTAGAAATGTTATAGAAAATATGTGATTCCCACAAGTAAATTAATCAATGGGAATAAAAATTAATGCGGAAAAATTAAATCAAAAACAATACAAGAATTTTTACATGATTCCCTCAATGTAAGGTACATCAACGGGATCGAAATCTGATTCCACTATCAACCAAATAGTTTCCAAACGATTATAAACGAGACACGAATGGTCTCATAAAATCACCCTTAGGTGAATTTCAAATAATCACAAATAAATAAGAGGAAAGACCTCACCAAGTAGATAAACCAAAATCTTCAAAGTCAGAGTTGAAGAAGACCCAAAATAACAACTCAAATCAACTTCGAATGAGAAATAAACAAACTGCTACTCACAAAGCAAAGTCCACCAAATTGATTACCCAAGTCCCGAAATCAATTAGCCGTTACACTGTTTCCACCGAATTGAATTGTAGCTGCTACTGTATAGCAGAACGCACACAAAACAATATATATATATATATATATATTGTTAAATCTTAGATTTGTTTCATCAAAATCTAATTGTTATCAAATTGAATTAGATCTCTAAAAAATTAGATATAATATATATAAAATATATTATACCTAAACTAAACCAAATTAGAATTTTTTTAACAAATCAATTGGGTCCCACTCCAATAAGGAGGTATACCTAACAATTCTCCCTTTACCGACTTAGGTGGAGATATCAACCATACCCGCCAAAGTTCGACACTTCAAATGTTTGTCTCTTGACAAAGTCTTAGTCAACATATCCGAAATATTATCATCTGTGTAAACCTTTTCGAGTTGCAACAATTTCGAATCTAACACATCACGAATCTAATGGTATCTCACATCAATGTGTTTTGATCTCGAATGAAAAGTAGAATTTTTACTCAAATGAATAGCACTTTGACTATCACAATAAAGCACATACTTTTTTTGTTTCAAACCCAACTCTTGCAAAAATTTCTTCAGCCATAACTCTTCTTTGCAAGCTTCCGTAATAACAATAAATTCAGTTTCGGTAGTTGAGAGAGCAACACATTTTTGTAATTTAGATTGCCATGTCACAGCTCCCCCTGCAAAAGTCATCAAATATCCCGAAGTAGATTTCCTAGAATCAACATCACCGGCCATATCAGAATCTGTGAACCCATCAAGTATCGGCTTACCATCCCCAAAACACAAACACACCTTTGAAGTCCCTCGAAGATATCTTAAAATCCATTTTACCGCTGCCCAATATTCTTTACCCGGATTAGAGAGAAAACGACTCACCACACCAACGGCGTGAGCAATATCCAGCCTTATACAAACCATGGCGTACATCAAAGAACCAACTGCTGAAGCATAAGGAACTTTCAACATCTCTTCTTTGTCTTTCTCACTTGTAGGACATTGATTCGAACTAAGCTTAAAGTGACCCGCAAGTGGACAACCAACCGGCTTTGCTTTATCCATGTTGAACCTCTCAATAACTTTCTCAATATAGCTTTCTTGAGACAACCAAATCAGCCCCTCTTTGCGATCACGAACAATTTTCATACCAAGTATTTGCTTTGCCGGTCCCAAATCTTTCATAGCAAAAGATTTACTCAACTCTAACTTCAACTTGTTAATCATGGTAGAATCTTGACTCACAATTAACATATCATCGACATAAAGCAAAAGAATAATAAATTTGCCATTCGGGAAATTTTTCATAAACACACAATGATCCGAAGTGATTTTAGAAAAACCATTATTCATTATGAAAGAGTTAAATTTTTTGTACCATTACCGCGGGGCTTGCTTGAGGCCATACAAACTTTTCTTCAATTTGCAAACAAATTTCTCTTTCCTTTTTTCTACAAAACCTTCTGGTTGCTTCATGTAAATTTCTTCTTCAAGATCACCGTGAAGAAATGCGATCTTCACATCAAGTTGTTCAACTTCAAGGTTCATACTTGCAACCATGCCAAGTACAACCCGAATAGAAGACATTTTCACAACCGGCGAGAAAATCTCATCAAAGTCAATACCTTTCTTTTGCCTAAAGCCTTTCACAACAAGACGTACTTTGTACCTCAGATTCTTGCCATCATTCTTTAATTTGAAGACCCACTTATTTTTCAGAATTTTCCTCCCCTTAGGCAACTTCACTAAATCATAGGTGTGATTTTCAAGTAAAGAATTCATCTCTTCTTCCATGGCCTTTTTCCAATCACCTTTCTTTGCGTGCTCAATTGCTTCTTGGTAACTCTCAGGCTCCCCTTGATCGGAAATCAACACAAATTCATTGGGAGGATACTTTCTTGAAGGTTGCCGGTCCCTTGTAGGTTTTCTCAACTTAAGTTGTGGTGGCGGTTCTTGAGTTTGATGCTCTTCCTCAATTTCTGGCTCAACTTCATTAGGATTAGTATCATCCTCTACATCTTCAATAGGTGGCTGCACATCTCCCCCATTTTCATCATCAACAGAAGATGAAGGAGATGGATCCATGTCAATGAGATCACTAGTTTTTGGCTCCGGTTGATCACCTTTGCCAAAGTCTTCAATTGTTTGGTTTTCAAGAAACACAACATCACGGCTTCGAATAACTTTCTTGTCGATCGGATCCCATAATCTATACTCGAATTCATCACGCCCATAGCCAAGAAAAATATATTGTCTTGACTTACTATCAAGCTTGGACCTCTCATCCTTTGGAATATGAACAAAAGCTCGGTAACCAAACACTCTCAAGTGCTCATAAGACACATCTTTATCGGTCCAAACTCTTTCAGGAACGTCACCATTCAAAGGATAGGAAAGAGACAAATTAATCACGTCAACTGCTGTCTTCATTGCCTCACCCC
The DNA here is from genome assembly GCA_030407325.1 of Camellia japonica. Classification (NCBI taxonomy): domain Eukaryota; kingdom Viridiplantae; phylum Streptophyta; class Magnoliopsida; order Ericales; family Theaceae; genus Camellia; species Camellia japonica. Next base: position 35,454,963 of record JAPPVO010000014.1, read on the forward strand.
AAAAGGATCTTGGCAATTTAGCTTGTGAAAGCAAACACCTCGTTCTTTCCACAATGGTGCGGTTCACCCTCTCGGCAACGCCATTTTGTTGAAGAGTCTTCTTAACTGTCTTTTGGTGTCAAATACCTTGACTGCGACAATACTCATCAAATGGCCCAATGTATTCACCACCATTATTTGATCGGATGCACTTCAATTTCTGCCCTGTTTCTCTTTCAACCATGGCCTGAAAATGCTTAAATACTTATAGAACTTGATTTTTAGTTTTTAGTAGAAAAGCCCAAACTTTCCTTGAATAATCATCAATGAAAGTAACAAAATAAAGTGCACCATTATGTGTTCTAACTTTTAAAGGACCATAAACATCCGAATGGATCAACTCCAAAGCATTTTATTTTCTAGAAGCAACATTTTTATGAAAAGAAACTCTATGTTGTTTACCCGCCAAACAATGAACACAAGTTTTAAGATGTATACCTTTCAAACCGGGTAGAAGCTCTTTCTTGAACAAAACTTGTAGCCCCTTTTCACTTATGTGCCCAAGTCGTTTGTGCCACAATTCAGTAGAAGTATCATCTTCAAGTGTATTGACAACACCTTTACAAATTTTTCCTTGCATCGAATAAAGTGTATGAGTCTTCTTGCACTTAGCCACCACCAAAGAACCCTTTGTGAGCTTCCATATTCCATCACTAAATTTGTTGTTGAAGCCTTCATCATCTAGTTTCCCAGTAGAGATCAAATAGAGGCGAATGTCGGGAACATGCCTCACATCTTTAAGCAACAATTTGCAGCCCAAATTTGTTTCCAAGCAAACATCACCCATGCCAATAATCTTGGACAAACCTTCATTACCCATTCGAACAGAACCATAATCTCATTTGGTGTAGGTAGTGAAGAAATCAACTCGAGAAGTCACATGAAAAGAAGCACTGGAATCAATCACCCAATTGCTCTCTTGGCCTACAAAATTGATACAATCATCTTCACAAACGACCATGAGATCATCGGTAGTAACTGCTGTAGTGTCTTCTTCCTTCTTATCCACACTTTTGTCATGTCTTTTCTCCTTGTTCTTGAGCTTTCGGCATTCCCGCTTCATGTGCCCTTTCTCATGGCAATAATAACACTCAATGTCTTTCTTTGAAAAAGAACCATATTCTGATTTGTCACGGCTTTGATCACGACCATGAGGAGTCTTACTCCTCTTCCTTGTTTTGCTTCGACCTCTCACAACAAATGCTTCTGAATGAGAGGAACCTGCTGATTTTCTTCTAGTTTCTTCATTCAACAAGCTACTAGTGACTTGGCCTATTGTGACAACTCCATCGGGTGTCGAATTACTAACTGTCACAACCAAAGTCTCCTAACTTTCGGGCAAAGAACTAAGTAGCATCAAAGCCTGCAACTCATCATCAAAAACAATTTTCATAGAAGCAAATTGGTTAACAATACTCTTTATTTCATTCAGATGTTCCGGAATAGGGCTGCCCTCTTTATATTTTAAATTAACCAACTTACGAAACAAAAAAGCTTTATTTGTGGCTGATTTCCTATCATAAAGGCCTTCTAATTTTTTCCACAAATCATGTGCTGAAATTTCAGTAGCAACATGATGAAACACATTGTCATCAATCCATTGACGAATAACACCAACGACTTTTCGATTAAGCCTCTTCCATTCATCGTCTTTCATATCATCAGGTTTGCCACTATCACCCTCAATGGGTCCATACAAATCTTTACAAAATAATAGGTCCTCCATTTTAGTTTTCCAAGTTACCCAATTCCTTTCATTGAAACTAGACATATGACCCACATTCCCTTCCATTGATTTACACAAATAAATAAACTCAAATAAACCGTAAGCTCTGATACCAGTTGTTAGGGAAAATATGTGATTCCCTACAAGTAAATCAATCAATGGAAATAAAAACTGTTGGAACAATCTTCAGTGTATATAAAAAAACTTGAAATAAATTCAAATAAAATAAATAAATAACATACCAGATTTATTTTGTCGAACCAAATAAAAATTACAAGACTAAGTCGAGTGTGTGACATTCTGTCCTTAAGACAGATTCGCCCCGCTATGGTGCTCATGGATATGTGGCGTCTATCTCCCAGGATACAATGATCTTCACAATATTGTTATAGCACACCAAACAAAATTATACGGCGAATCAAACCTTGTGTTCTTACTCTCTAAATTTAATTCTAAAACTAAAATGAAGAACATATATGTACTAAGAGCAAAATGGACAGCATAACAAAAAATATACAGACTGAATTTTTCCCGGGGTCAAAACTGTTGGACAGGCTGAATTTAAATAGGGTCGAATAGGTGTGAAACACACCTCAAACAGAAATAAGTTCAAGCCGAACATGTGCAATATATTTCAAACAAATATAATTTGAAATTCAAACAAATTCCCACCGTTGAATATGAACATTAATATTCAAACAATGATTTGTCCGTTACTGGACAACCCAAGAAACTGTTGCAACTTAAATTAATCTATTTGGAATATATATATATTAAACTATTTAAATAGTTTAATAAATAAATGAAGAGGTACAAATTTTAGAAAACCACTTACGAATTCAAAATTTGAATTTAGAATTAAATTAAATTCCCACAATTACAAATTTTTAGGAAACCAAAATTTGAATTTAGAATTAAATTAAATTCCCACAATAATTTTTTTATTTAAAAATTCTAAAGAATTTTATCTAAAAAATTAATGTAAAATCCGAAAACGACGTCAACTTCCCATTCACTCATAAATGGTTTTGACGTTCCGTCTTCACCGTGTGACTTGCCACGCGGCAAGGAACACGTCACCTCTTCGGACTCACCCCAAAAGACGTTTGGGGCCTACCCAAATTTGGGCTAAAAAATATGCCTATATTAAACCATTTTTCCAACAATCCCCCACATGAATGGAATTTGACGGAGAGAAAATGCAACAACATGATCTAATCAGAGAGTACAGAAATTGGAAATATTCTGCAAATGATAGGTAGATTTTGGCTTTGAACCTTCCCTTGTGAGACACTATCGGATTTACTAGCTAACCAGTGAACATGATGTCTTGAACTGTTCAGCCGTTTGTGTAAACCAAGACAATAGAACTCACACAGTATATGCTCAGACACAGTTTAGTTCTCACTATTGTGTTCATTTTGGCCCTGAACAACCTGGTCTTTCATGAGTGCTCTAAAGACTTGTAGCCCTTCACAAATCTTATAGAACCGGCCCAGTTCACACTCACATAGGTGATTCTTATGAAGAGTATCCTGCCATACTCCACTAGGTTTACTTAGATATAAGAATCATTAAAATTTTACTTAACCTTTAACACTGCAGACATCACTATTTTCATCAAAGAAATGGGTAGGAGTTAGACTCCCCAGTGATCCTTCTGAGTCATTCACAACTCGGTTGTCCCTTTGAACCTAGATCTTGGGATCTCCAGTCAACTAGGTTGGGTTGCCATTGTGGTAACTCTTATTTAATAGGCTTAAGTCCCATTCCCCTCGATGAATTCTCAACTAACTCTCTTGCTAACCCTTTGGTTAGTGGATCCGCTATGTTGTCTTTAGACTTAACATATTCTATGGACATAATTCCATTAGAGAGTAGTTGTCTTACGGTATTATGTCGACGACGAATGTGTTGAGACTTACCGTTATACATATGACTCTGTGCTCTACCAATTGCTGATTGACTATCACAATGTATGCATATAGCAGGTACCGGTTTTGGCCATATTGGAATATCTTCAAGGAAGTGGCGAAGCCATTCTGTCTCTTCCCTTGCTTTGTCTAAAGCTATGAATTCAGATTCCATAGTAGACCTAGCAATACAAGTCTGTTTGGAAGATTTCCAAGATACAGTCGCCCCACCAAGAGTAAAGACATACCCACTGGTGGACTTCGAGTCTCTAGTATCCGATATCCAATTTGCATCACAATATTCTTCAAGTACTGCTGGATATCTAGTATAATTAAGCCCAATGTTACGAGTAAACCGGAGATATCTCAGAATCCTTATAATTGCTTTCCAGTGTTCTACTTCCGGATTACTCGTATATCTACTTAATTTACTTACTGCATAAGCTATATCTGGGCGAGTGCAGTTCATCAAGTACATTAAGTTTCCAATAATTTGGGCATACTCTAATTGAGAAATACTTTCCTGTACATTTTTAGAAAGATATAAATTAACATCTATAGGAGTTCTGGCAAGATCATCATCATCTTTGCTGAATTTGTCAAGTATTTTCTCAATGTAACGAGATTGTGACAAAACATATCCTTCTGATGTTTTGGTAATTTTCATACCAAGTATTACATCAGCAATGCCCATGTCCTTCATGTCAAAATGTTTATTCAACATTTTCTTGGTAGTTTTAATCATGTCATTATTACTACCTATGATGAGCATATCATCCACATAAAGACATACAATGATATAACCTTTATCTGTGTTTTTAATATAAACACATTTGTCACACTCATTAATTTTAAATCCATTTGACATCATTGCCTTGTCAAATTTTTCATGCCATTGCTTTGGCGCTTGTTTTAAACTATATAATGATTTAACCAATTTACACACTTTCTTTTCTTTCCCTGGAACAGAAAACCCTTCTGGTTGTTCCATATAAATTTCTTCATTTAACTCACCATTTAAGAAAGCGGTTTTCACATCCATTTGATGAATTTCTAGATTATATAGAGATGCAATGGCAATTAGCATTCTAATGGATGTTATTCTAGTAATCGGTGAGTATGTGTCAAAGTAATCTAGACCTTCTTTTTGTCTAAAACCTTTGACTACAAGTCTTGCCTTGTATTTGTCTATTGATCCATCCGCTTTCAATTTCCTTTTGAAAATCCACTTGTACCCAAGAGGTTTACAACCTGGTGGCAAATCCACCAATTCCCAAGTGTGATTTTGCAAGATGGATTCAACTTCACTGTTGACAGCTTCTTTCCATAAAGGAGCTTCAGGACTGGACATAGCCTCTTTAAAAGTTAAAGGCTCATTTTCTAACAAATATGTTAGAAAATCTGGACCAAAAGATTTTGAGGTTCTAGCACGTTTACTACGCCTAGGTTCCTCTTCCTCATTTTGATCTAACTCTTGCTTTTGATCATGTTCTTGATCATTACTAGTAATAGCATCAAAGGATCTCTTATTATTACTAGTCTCTTGTCCAGTCTTATTTGGAAATACATGTTCAAAGAAAAATGCATTCTGAGACTCAATAATAGTATTTACATGCATTTCGGAATGTTCTGATTTATGAATCAAAAATCGATATGCACTACTATTCTTGGCATAACCAATGAAAATGCAATCAATGGTCTTAGGACCTATCTTAGTCTTTTTAGGACTAGGAATAGCCACTTTAGCCAAACACCCCCACACTTTTAAGTATTTGTAGGATGGTACTCTTCCATGCCACAATTCATAAAGTGTTTGATTCACTTTCTTTCGGTGTATTTTATTTAAAATATAATTAGCAGAAAGTATTACTTCCCCCCACAAGTTCTGAAGTAATCCAGAACTGATTAACATGGCATTCATCATTTCTTTTAAAGTCCAATTTTTCCTTTCAGCAATTCCATTTTGCTGAGGTGAGTAAGGAGCAGTGGTTTGATGAATTATTCCATATTCTTTACAAAATTCACCAAAAGGTGATTCATATTCATCACCTCTATCACTTCTAAGTTTCTTGATTTTCTTACCAAGTTGATTTTCAACTTCATTCTTATATTGAATGAAAGTTTCCAAAGCTTCATCCTTGGTTTGAATTAAATAAATATAACTATATCTAGTATAGTCATCTATAAAAGTGATTACATACTTTTTCCCACCTCTGGTTTGAATTGATTTAAAATCACAAATGTCACTATTAATTAATTCAAGTGGTTCCGTACTTCTTTCAATTGAATGAAAAAGAGTTTTAGATAATTTTGCCTCAACACAAATTTCACATTTATGATTTGAATCAATGTCAAATTTAGGTAAACATTCCATATTAATTAATCTACGCAAAGATCCATAATTAACATGTCCTAGTCTACCATGCCATAAATTTGAAGACTCAAGCAAGTAAGAAGAAGATGTATTATTATTAATAACTGAGGGTACAACGGTCATTACATTTAATTTAAAAAGGCCATCAGACATGTAACCTTTTCCAACATACATCCCATTCTTTGTAAGTACAAATTTATCACTCTCAAATACTAGCCTAAACCCATTCTTACTCAACAAAGATCCGGAAACAAGATTTTTGCGAATGTCCGGTACATGCAGCACATTGTTGAGAGTGAGTTCCTTTCCTGATGTTATCTTGAGAACAATCTTTCCTTATCCTTCAACTTTGGAAGTTGAGGAGTTGCCCATAAAAAGTTATTCACCATTGTCCATCGTAGAGCAAGATGTGAACATCTTTTGTCGGCACAAATATAGCGAGTAGCACCAGTATCCACCCACCATTCTTTAGGATTTCCGACATGATTTGCCTCGGAAACAACTGCAGAAAGATTGATGTCATCTACACCATTGGAAATCTTGTCCACTTCGGTCATATGGGCTTGTGCAGGCTTCTTGCTTGTTCTTCTTTTGCTTTTACCTTTGCTACGGCAATCTTTGGCCCGATGTCCCTCTTTGTCACAGATATAACATTTGCCATTAAACTTGTACTTTTTATTATCCCCCCCTTAGAGCCTTGTGATGAACTTTCTCCAGAAGATTTTCGTTTCTTGGTTTTTGAAGCATGTTCCACCATATTTGCCTTAGACTCCATAAGAAGCTTACCAGCCCGCTTTTCAGAATTGTGGTTGTCCTCCTCAATCCTTAAACGCACAATTAACTCGCCCATAGAAATTTCTTTGCGCTTGTGTTTAAGGTAGTTCTTGAATTCCTTCCAGCCTTTTGGTAATTTTTCAATTTAGGCTGCAACTTGGAAGGATTCACTGAGAGACATGCCTTCTGTGTGAATATCATGCAGAATGAGTTGGAAATCTTGAGCTTGGCTGATCACAGTTTTTGAATCAACCATTACAAAATCCACGAATCTGCCAACCACAAATTTCTTTGAGCCGGCATCTTCCATTTTGTACTTTTTCTCCAACGATTCCCAAAGTTCCTTTGCTGTCTTGATTGGACTGTAGACGTTGTATAATGTGTTGTCAAGTCCGTTCAAGACGTAATTCCGGCAAAGGAAATCGGCATGTTTCCAGGCATCAACTGCAGCAACCACTTGCCGGTCGGTTTCATCCTCTTTCAGGATAGGAGCATCTTCACGGAGGAAACGAGTCAGGTTCAGAGTTGTAAGATAGAACAACATTTTCTGTTGCCATCTTTTAAAGTCAGTTCCTGAGAACTTCTCTGGCTTTTCACCGTGATTTACCGGTACTGTCATCACAGGAGAGGGGGTTGGTGCAATCGCAGCCACTATAGTAGTACTTGTTTGGACATTAGTTTCAGTAGCCATCAATTCTAATATATAAAACAAAATTATAATTAGAATTTACACTACACAGAAAATAAAACCAAATTCACATAATTAAATTCTGTAAAAATAAAAGAAACAAGAATGTAGCTTTTATTTTCCAATTAATTTGAAAATAAAATAAAATTTTATTTAAACAAATTAATTCCACACAGAAAATAAAAGAAATAAAAACTATAACTTTTATTTTTCAATTAATTTGGAAATAAGATAAAATTTTATTTAACCAAAATAATTCCACACAGAAAATTAAATTCTGTAAAATAAAAAAAATAAGAATATAACTTTTATTTTTTCAATTAATTTGAAAATAAAATAAAATTTTATTTAACCAAATTAATTCCACACAAGAAATTAAATTCTGTAAAATAAAAGAAATAAAAATATAACTTTTATTTTTCAATTAATTTGGAAATAAAATAAAATTTTATTTAACCAAATTAATTTCACACAGAAATTTAAATCTCTTGTTACACTCCAATAATTAAAATACTGAAAACAGAATTTTAATTAATGAAAACTCAGAAAATAATTTCTAAAACCCAAAATTAATTTCTGAAAAAATTCCACAAAAATATATTATGAATTGTTAATGACACCAGTATCGTACTACTAGTTGTTGTCAAAGAAAAGAGACAGTATATTACTACTATCTGTCAAGTAGCATATAATTACTATTTGTTTTTCCAACCATAATATTATTTTGTAAATCCATAGAAAATAATTTTCTTTCGAAATTATTTACGAAGAATGAAAAAGGGAAACAAATGAAAAATTCTGTAAACAGAATAATTCGAATCTGTCTTAAGATTGTTCCAACAAAAACTAATGCGGAAAAATTAAATAAAAAACAACACAAGAATTTTTACGTGGTTCCCTCAATATGAGGTACGTCCACGGGATCGAAATCTGATTCTACTATCAACCAAATAGTTTTCAAACGATTACAAATGAGACACGAATGGTCTCACAAAATCAACCTTAGGTGAATTTCAAATAATCACAAATAAACAAGAGAAAATACCTCACCAAGTAGATGAACTAAAATCTTCAAAGCCAGAGTTTAAAAAGACCCAAAATAACAACCCAAATCATAACAAACTGCTGCTCACAAAGCAAAGTCCACCAAATTGATTACCCAAGTCCCGAAATCAATTAGCCGCTACACTGTTTCCACCGAATTGAATTGTAGCTGCTACTCGATAGCGGAACACACACAAAACAATATATATATATATATATATATATTTTGTTAAATCTTAGATCAAAATCTAGTTATTATCAAATTAAATTAGGTCTTCAAAAAATTAGATATAATATATATAAAATATATTATACTCAAACCAAACCAAATTAGAATTCTTTTAACAAATCAATTGGGTCCCACACTACAAGAAAGTGGATTGACTTTTTGATTATTTTAGTCTAGGGTTAAAAAGTTTTGTTTGGGAAAGACTTTTTGATTTTTTAAATTTTTTATGAAAGAAAAAATATAATAATTATGAGTTAGATATATATTTTGTCTTATTAAAATAAAAAATTTACTAAAAAAATTAAAACTAATGTAGATAGTACGTAAACACTCAAGTAAAAGAAAAATGTTTGAGGGCCCGAAATCGTTTGGCTCGAAACTCAAAATGACGTCGTTTTGAGTTCTCTTACCGGTGACATGTAATAAAATTCTCTTACCGATAAGATATATTACAATTCTCTTACCGGTAAAATAATCTAAAACGACGTCATTTTAGATTCGAAACAAATTCAAACTTGAAAATTTCAAATCCTGTAACAGTTCTGCAAATAAAAAGACATCCTGATTTAACTTCCCCAACTCCAACTTAGCAGAAGGGGCACCTTCTCACCCCTTATTCAACATAGGGCCCGCTGCTCATGCCCTTTTTGGTCTGATTCGATAGGGCTCTGGGCGATACCCTATTCTAAAGAAGAAGATTCAATTGGCTTTATGCTTTCAAAGCTTTCACTGGGGTGAGGAGTCGGCATAAAGAGGTCTTTTCCTTGCTGGATGGGAAAAATAGCGTAATAAAGAACATAAATATGTATTTTAATTAAAAAATAAAAAATAATATTATTTATTTATTTATACAATTAATTTTTTTTTAATAAAAATAACATAATTATGTGTGATTAACTATATTTTTTTAAAAATTAAAATAAATTATCAAGATAAATTCGAAATAATGAACCACAGCTAATGAAGTGGATCGTTTCTGATCTACTTGGATTGGATCGGAGGAAAACTGATCTCATTTATCATTATTTTTTTTCTAATAATAAAATATTAGATTAAAAAAAATATTTTTACGTATTCTTTAAAAAGAAAACATTTAATAGAGAAACAAGAATGTGGGTGGGTGAATAGAAAAAGACAAGAAGCCTAACCAACCAAAAAAAAATAAGGTGTATGTATTGGTGAAGAGAAGTAAACATTGGATAGAACGTGATACATGGGTGGTATTATCAATTCTTGATTTGTGATACCGAGTGAGAGACCTGAGACCACCATGCTGTCTTTGATGGATAGATTTAAGAAGATATTTAGAAAGAAAAAGAAAAAATATGTAAATGGTGGTGTTAGAGACCACTAATTTAGTGGCAAAACAAAAAAAAAAGAAAAAAGAAAAAAAAAAGATACAATACAAACTGTGGCTGTGGGTGGGTCTCACTGCCACATCACTAGTGGTAGCTCTAATTAGAGCTCCCACTCATTTTCGATATGTAAAATATAGACACGTTTCTATCATATATAACCTTTTTTTTTTTTTTAATGTCAAATCCTTATTCGAATTGATAAAACAAACACGCCCTTCATACATTTGTAACTTTTTATTAGGTAGAGGGTTTCCTCAGAAGAAAAAATTATACAATAATTTCTAAATACTATATAATCATATTCTTTTATTAATCACTATTCATTATGTCTCTTTATATTTTTTAATTACTCAACATAAATAATTAATACTTCACTTTCTCTACTAATCATACTATCATAAACTAATGCGTGGTCATACTCTCAGACTATCAAATAATCACTTTATGTAATTGGATTTCTTAATTGGCAGGTGTTGTTGGACTTCTGTGGGCCCACCAAAAAGCCTGTATTGATAATCTGAACCGTTGAATACGTAAAATTTGTTGATTACTTCATCTCTATTAAAAATTACATTAATTAGATATCGATAAACACTTGATCAGATTTTATTTGTATTAATAATTTATTTTAAAAATTATACTTACCGTTAATATAATTATAATTTAATTAAATAACTATCGATGTTCAATTAACGTAATTTTTTTATAAAATAAATGTACAATAAATTTTACATATTAAATAATTTAAATCACCGTTATAAATTCCGTTATAAATCCACATGGATATGACAATAGGATCCAGTCAAATTTAGACGGAAGAAAAGCCTACCCCTTTCGAATGATCATGACACTATTTGTTATCCCTACACGCAATATTTTTTCGGTGAAGAGAGAAAAGACAAAGAAGAAGCCCAACAACTCTGGTGTGGAAATAATGGGTCATGATTGAGACCCCTTTCAATCACCACCCCATCATTCTCACATACATGTGACGGGTGGTGATTGGAGGAGAAGAAAAAATAAAAAAAAGAAAAAGAAAAACTGACCAATCATATTGAGAGGGGGTAAAGGGGGTGGAGGGAAAGGGAGTCTTGAACATTATTAGGAAATAATTGAATAATTTTGGCTCCAAAACAAGTTTAGGCTGTATTCCAAATAAAGAGTCAGTGCTCTAAATCATAGGACCCACTACTTTTATATTAGAATTTTAAGAGATAAAGTGTTATATGTTAATTTGTAAATGAAATAGAATATTGCTCTAAAAATATCAAATAATTTTGACTCCCTACGTTTAGACAAGCTTTAATTACTCTCTATAATTAAAAAAATTTCTTTCTCCCTCCTTCCTCATATTTTTCTCAAATAGTAGAGGGGAGAGAATAAAATTTAGAAAAATATTTTTAATAAAAAGTGATAAAGAACAAATATTTTAAAAATATTTATAAAAAAATAAATAAGAAATATTGTTGGATATGATAACTAGAAAAATGATTCTCTAAAATGGGAAAGACACTTTTTTAACTAAAATTTGAAAAAAAAAAAAATCGGAAAAATTGTTAGAGATGCTCTAACATTTATTTATTTTGGGAGTTAGCCAACATAACACGCCACTTCGGCTCAAATTATTGACTCATTTTCACTGTATATGTTTTTTTTAGTGAAGCCAAAGTTTGAGAATTTATTTGAGTTTTTTAAAAATTGAGTTTCATATTTTTTATATTTTTTGTTTTTAATAAATATTTTAAATAATTTTTTTTGTTTTTTTAGATGTGTCTGATTTAGATGTATTTAAATAGTAAAATATTTATGAAAAAATATTTTAAAAAATTAATAAATACACAAAAATATAAAAAATATACTGAATTTTCATTTTTTTAAAAATATTTTTGGTATTTAGTGAATTTTTTTAAAAACAATTTCACAAATATTATATTTTTTAAGTGTATTTATGTTAGGTGTGTCTAAAAATGTTTAAATTTTTTTTTAAATATTAAAAACATTCATTGAAAACAAAAAAAAAAATGAAAAATAAAAAAGTAGAATTTTCTGAGAAGTGTTTTTTGAAAACCAAAACAAAATATTTCTTCAAATTTTTTTTTTTTTCACAACTTATTAAAATATTAAAAAGTCAAAAAAATCACTATTAAAAGGTTAACTATTTTTTTTTTTTTTTTCTACACATTTTTTTGTTAAAAATGAAAAAATAACTAAAATAGTTAATTCTCAAAATAACTCATTAATATATAATGATCAGTTTATTATAAATTAAAATTAATAATTACAAAGTAAAAATTTAAAAGTTAATTGTCTCTTAACTATCAAATAATTAGTTTTTTTAGTTTATTTAAAAAAAAATCTTATAAGTTGTAAGTAAAAATTAGAGAAAATTAGTTTAAGATCTCTCTCTCATTTTTAGTAATAGAAGATATCCATAATATTATTTTATAATGTATAAGATCCCTCAACCCCACACCTATATATCATTGAGAAATTTGACTCTCTCAAATCAACTCATAATCTCGATCTCATGATCATCATGTTGCTGACTCCGGCGAATTAGGGACGGAAGAATGGAATCGCGGCAGATCGAGAGCGCCGGAACGAAGGCTCGGTGTCGATGAGGTTCGCCATTGCTGTAAAGCTCTCTCTTCAAGTTGTTTTCTAGGTTTAGAATCATTAACTTCAAAAATCTCTATATCTGACTCCTCAGTGCCATTTCTTTGAGCACAGAGCTTCTTAGTATAATCATCAGGTAAGGAAACCCGCATCTTCCTTTTCACTTCCTCCTTATCTACTACAGTAACATATTGATCAATTACTTCATATTTCCTAGTAATAGGAGGAACAAGGCTTGCTTTGGTCATTCGAGCACCCCATTCACATTCATCAGTCAGAAAATCAAACCCATCATCTGCAATTAAGTATCTATCCCCTCTTGGCCCCCTCAATCCACTTTCTGGTTGGAAAACGGAGTCACTTACTGAGTCCGAGGCACTCTCATTCTCTGGGCTACTGTAATGGTGAATATACATGTATTCCAAATGAAGAACAATGAATTGTTTTGTATTTGTAAAGTCTAGTTTCAAAAATTAACAATTTTGTTCAGAGAAAATTTAATTTTCTCTGATTTGAACCCAGAGTAATTCTCAACAGGCAATAAGGTAAATTTCTCTGAAAATTTCTCTAGTTTGGAGAGAATTTCTTTGGTTTGGACAGAATTTCTCTAGAACTAGAATTTCTCTAGAGAGAATTTCTCTGATTTGGACAAAGTTTCTCTGGAACCAGAATTTCTCTAGTTTGGACAGAATTTATCTGGAATCAGAATTTCTCTAGTTTGAACCAGAATATCTAGCATTGTATACACCTTAGAACTGTAACAATCCCGATCCATGATTACCTGCTAAACTATGATTAAGTATGCCTAATAAGTAATTAAAATTAAACTTTGAATTAATTGCATACAAATAGTATCATTTGTGTTTATATCTGTTTATCGTAGAAATATCTGTTTGCATTTCTGTTTCATTTTTCAAATTGAAGGCCTTATCGGCATCTGATTATGAAATTGACTTGATTTCTGTGTTAGTTAGAATTTTTAGAATTTTATGGTCGGTGCAATTGAAATTCGACTCGGAACAGATTAATTAGAATAATTAATGTCCAATTGATTAACTTAATCAATAATTTAATTAAGCCACTAACTAAGCCTATATAAGGCCCATGTGAACTCATTAATTCACTTTACACTCTTCTATCACCCTACTTTAAAGAGAAAAACATAGAGAGGGAGAGAGAGAGAGAGAGAGAGAGAGAGAGAGAGAGAGAAAAGAGAAGATTGAGCTCATCTTAGGTGAATTACTAGAGAATTTGGAGGGTTTGGCTTGGGGCTTCAAATAATTGACCTTTGAAGGTAAGAATTTAACCTTCTGACTTTGGGATTAAGTCACTTAGTACATGAATTCAAAGAATTGAGTTGTGTAGTGCAAGAATTGAACTTAGATGGTTGACTATAGGAGTGTAACATGCATGCATGGATGCATATATCATACCATTTGAGTTTGATTCTAAAGAATTTTCACATGCATGTATCTATCTTGACTTGGTTTTGAGCATTCATCACATTTCTTACCATTTGACCTTAATTGATCATGTTTTGGAAAGTCTAAGGTCATAGTAATTTATGTATGCCATATTCATGGCATATTCATAAGTTTCAAGTCGACTTTTGAACAATTGGCATGCTATTGGGCCTTGATTTTACGAAATGGTTTTGAATTCAAGATGTTTTCCAAGTTTAGACTTGTTTTCTCAAGTTTTGGGGCCCAAAGGTTGAGTTTGAAGTCATTGAATTCGAGTTTTGGACTTGGGAGTTCAATCTGGAAATTTCAGAATTTGCACCTTTACTCGAGCTATAGATCCTGCGCTCGAGCGACCACTCTGTGGTCTTGCACTTTTGCTTGAGCGACCAGAAGTTCGCTCGAGCGTGAAATGCAAGCTCCCAGAAGTTTTATGCTTTTGCAGATCGCTCGAGCGAGAAGAGGTGCCCTCTTGAACGAGGACCTCAGTCTCACGCTCGAGCGATCGTCGAGCAGTTGTCGAGCAGAGAATTCATACGACCAGTACTTTTGTAGACCGCTCGAGCGACAGAAGTTGCGCTTGAGCGACCACTCACATTTTGTATGTCCGCTCGAGCGGGACCCCTGTTTCCAGCATTTTTGACTAAGTGTTTACAAACGCATTTTGGCATCCACATTGCATCATGGGCATTCATAGGCCAAGATTTAGACATAATATAAAGAATAAAGACTAGAAACACACTAAAAATGAAACGAAATAAGTTAAGTACGACCCAAGCGTGTGTTCCAAAATGTGTGTCTGTTACATTTATGTAGCTCACGCGTTATGAACTGTTGATCCATTGGTTGCTATCAAAGTTACCTATGTAATAATCTGTGAGTAATAACTCTGTAAAGTTATGTTTAACTTTAATTATTTTCTGATGATGTGAAATGATCAGTTTTTTGAAATGCTATGTTTTGTATGAATGAATGATTGTCTAAGTTTCTGAAATGTATTCGTGGCATCCTTAGCATCATATGATATGCGTCCCTTTATGGTCGTCCTTTTATGGGTCATCAAAAACGTCTCTGTGCACATAAGTTATCGAAATGCCTTAAGACTGTCCCTTTATGGGTCATCGGAATACCTTCATGGCCATCCCTTCATGGGTCATTGGATTTGTTATCGCTAATGGATGTGCCACGTACTATGATGTGAAATATACGAACTTTGAATATGAATACGACTACGTATATGAAATTGTTTCTGTTTTGATATTTGATCATGCACAAGACTTTGTTTCTGTATGGACATCATTCAATAAAATCTTTACTCTATTTTTATTCACTAGGCTTCTGCTCACTATTTATATTATGTATATAGGTGAGCAGACGCGTGACCAGGCCTAAGCTGTTGCCTGGAAAGTTTGGGTTAACTAACCACTGTGCCTCCCGTGGAGGTTCTCTTTTGAGATCCGATCAAGTTTTTGAGAAACAAGCCTTTGGGGCTTTTGCACTTTCTGATGTTTATATTTTGTCTGAACATGTTTTTGGAAATTCTATATATGTGGTTTTGGTGACATATGACTAATGTATTTATATAACGTCACTCTTATGTATCGAAATTTTAAGCTTTTGTTCTATGTATGTCTGTATAGCTCTATGGACTATGAATATTTCTATATTTGCTTCCGCAACTCCTTATTATATGATATTCAAGTCAAAGGCCTTTGGTAATCCCAGGATTACTAGCCGGTTACGATGCTAAACCTACAAGGGGCGGGTTTGGGTCGTGACAGAGTGGTATCAAAGCATGAGTTATACCATACACACGAGTCCATATGAGCTATAGGATGTCCTAACAAAGAATGAGGGGTATTTCATTTGCATGTGTGAGTGTGTTAATTTCTGTGAATGCGCAAACTGAAACTGAATATAAACATATGAAGTAGAAAAGTATGAATTGAAACTGGATACTCCAAGCATGGTGAAAAGAATTATTGGCTTATGTTTATTATTGTTTTGTTTACCTATAGCAACATGGAGAATGCAAGGGAAAATGATACAAGTGAATCTTTTGAGGCCCGAATGAATAGAATAGAATAGATGCTTACAGCCCTAACTGAGGCAATGACGCAACAATAGAGGCAACAACCTTTACCTCTCCCGCCTCCGCCGGTATAAGTTGAACCGGATAACAATGACATTGTCAACTTGACCCAAAAGTTCATGAAAATGAAACCACAAACTTTCTTAGGTGGTATTGAGCCGTTGAAGGCTGAAATATGACTGCTTGAGATGGAAAAATTATTTGAGGTCTTTCCCTACTTTGAGACTCAAAAGGTTCTTTTGGCCACCTACACCTTAAAAGATGAAGCTCGTAGATGGTCATTATTAATCCGAAGTAGTAATGGGAATATGACATGGGCTAGTTTCAATGAGATCTTTTATGACAAGTACTTTCCCCAATGCTTCAGGGATCGAAAAATGTCAGAATTTCAAGAACTCAAGCAAGGCAGGATGTCAGTGGTCGAACATGAGGCCAAGTTTACTAAATTAGCTCGTTTTGCCCCACACATGGTGGACACGGATTATAAGAAAGTTGGAAAGTTTGAAAAATGACTGGATCTAGATGTGTTTGATCGGGTACATGTTTTAAAGCTACCTACATATGTGGATGTACTTGATAGAGCCCTTATGGCTGAAGCCAACTTAGCCGCAAAGAAACAGACTAACGCTCCGACAACTGAATGGAGGGGTAACAGATCAGGATCTGATTTTAAAAGGGGTTGGTCATTCTCAAAGAAGCAAAATACGGGATCTTACAGTAGCTCAAGCCAAAGTAGTGGATCTGCACCGACTTGCCCAGAATGTGGTAGGAAACACAAGGGGGTTTGTTATCGAGCAACGGGTGCTTGTTTCAGGTGTGGTAAAACCAGCCATATGATGAGAGATTGCCCTATTAGGCTCGAAAATACTAACTATCCAGCAGCAAGTATAGTCGGAGCCGATTCTGTATCAAGAGCGAATATAAAAGCTAACACCGGGAAGGAAACCTTAAGGCAGGGTTAAGTATTTGTACTTGTGCCTGGTGATGTGCAAAACACCGAATTTGTGGTGTCAGGTATAATCTCTATCTGTGTTAAGAATGCTTATGTGTTGATCGACTCTGGTTCCACACATTCATTTGTATCACATACTTTTTCTCGGAAGTTAACTAGACCATTAGAACCTATGAACTATGTATTGTCTGCGTCCACCCCATCTGGAGGTTCTATGATATGTGCTTATGTATATCCAGCATGTGATATTATGATTGGTGATATGATATTGTACGTTGATTTGTTGCCTTTGAGCATTGATTATTTTGATTGTATTTTAGGTATGGATTGGTTACCGAAATACTATGCCACCATTAATTGTGTGAGTAAATCGGTTGTGTTTAGACCACTTGGTATGCCTGAGTTTGTTTTCACTAGAAATGGGGTAGTTTCTCTGCCGTATATGATTTCATTTATGAAAGCCAAGAAGTTGTTGAGGAAAAGGTGTCGGGGTTACTTATGTTGCATTTTGACTGTGACTTCTAATAACTCTACCGTTGAGAACATCTCTGTAGTGAATGAATTTCCTAATGTATTTCCTGATGATCTACCTAGGGAGTTAATTGATAAGGAAATTGAATTCACCATTGATGTAATACCCGGGACACAACCAATTTTTAAGACCCCTTATAAAATGTCAACTTCTGAACTGAAAGAGTTGAAAGTCCAACTCCAAGAACTCTTAGACAAGAAATTCATTTGTCTGAGCATCTCACCTTGGGGAGCTCCAGTGTTGTTTGTCAAGAAGAAAGATGGGTCTTTGAGGCTATGTATTGACTACCGTGAGTTGAACAAGGTAACTGTCAAGAACAAATATCCATTGCCTCGAACAGACGACTTGTTTGACCAACTGCAAGGGGCACAAGTGTTCTCTAGGATAGACCTTAGGTCTGGATATCACCAATTAAAAGTTAAGCCATAAGATGTAGAGAAGACTGCATTTAGAACTAGATATGGGCACTATGAATTTTAGTAATGCCGTTTGGAGTGACTAACCTGCTACCTTCATGGACCTTATGAACAGGGTGTTTAAATCATATCTAGATGAATTTGTTATTGTGTTTATTGATGATATCTTGATTTACTCCAAAAGCAGGGAAGAGCATGAGAACCATTTGCGAACTGCTTTACAGATTTTCAGAGAAAAGGAGCTGTATGCAAAAATTATCCAAATGTGAATTCTGGCTTGACAGTGTGGCATTTTTGGGACATGTAATCAACAAGGACGGTATCTCTATTGACCCTCAGAAAATTGAAGCCATTGTGGACTGGCCAAGACTAACTAATGTGTCAGAAGTTAGAAGTTTTCTAGAACTTGCAGGTTACTACAGAAGATTTATGAAAGATTTCTCAAAAGTTGCTATGCCATTGACACAGTTGACACAGAAAAATGCACTGTTTGACTGGAACGATCAACGAGAGTCAGCCTTCTAAGAATTGAAAATTAGACTGGTAACTGCACCAATTTTGACTTTGCTAAACAGAACGGATGAATTTCAAATTTACAGTGATGTTTCCTACAAAGCCTTGGGGTGTGTCTTAATGCAAAATGGAAAAATAATTGCTTATACTTCTCAGCAACTCCGTCCCCATAAAAAGAATTATCTGACCCATGCCCTTGAACTCGCCATTGTGGTTTTTGCTTTGAAAATTTGGCGACATTATCTGTATGGTGTGACTTGTGAAGTGTACACAGATCATAAAAGCCTCAAATATTTCTTCACCTTAAAAGAATTGAACATAAGACAGAGGAGATGGCTAGAATTGATCAAGGATTATGATTTGTAGATTTTGTACCATCCAGGGAAAGCTAATACAGTGGCAGATGCCTTGAGCCGAAAATCTATTGGAAGTTTGTCTTGTTTGCTGACCAGTCAAAGAGAGTTATTATGTGACTTGGAAATGAATGAGATTGAAATTGTATTACGTGAACAGGGCGGGATCTTGGCCCCCATTTCTGTTCAACCTACAATCATTGAAGAGATTAGAGAGAAACAACTGCAAGATGAATTTTTTGAAAAAGATTGTGGATGGCATAGACTTAAAACCGAGGCCAGGATTTGTGTTGGAGAATAATGTGCTGAAATTCCAGAATAGACTTTGTGTTCCTAATTGTTTGGATTTGAGAAAGCGTGTTATGATTGAAGCCTACACCTCTAAATTTTCTATGCATCCAGGGAATACAAAGATGTACCATGACTTGAAGCAAAATTTTTGGTGGTCGGGAATGAAGAAAAGCATTGCTGATTTTGTGGTTCGATGCTTACATTGCCAACAAGTTAAAACTGAACATCAACGACCTGCCATATTGCTACAACCGCTTCTAATACCGGAATGGAAATGGGAACATATCACGATAGACTTCATTGTGGGATTACCTCGCTTGTCTCGAGGTATGGACACTATCTGGGTAATTGTTAATTGTTTGACTAAATCTGCACATTTCTTACCTGTCAAATCTTTGTATAATGCAGATAAGTTGGTTAACTTGCATGTTAATGAGATTATGAGATTACATGGTGTGCCAGTATCTATTGTACCTGACAGAGATCCTAAGTTCACTTCAAGATTTTGGCAGAGTCTACAGCAAACTCTAGGGACTAAATTGAGACTAAGCAGTGCTTATCACCTACAAACAGATGGCCAATCAGAACGGATGATTTAAACATTGGAAGACTTGTTACGGATGTGTGCCCTAGATTTCCAAGGTAGTTGGGAAACCTACTTACTATTGGCCGAATTTGTGTATAACAATAAACTACCATTTGAGTATCGGCATGGCTTCTTATGAAGCTTTGTATGGTAGGAAGTGTCGTTCTCTGATTTGTTGGGTCGAGATAGGTGACAGACCATTGTTGGGACCAGAACTTGTGCAAGAAACAACTGAAAATGTGAACTTGATTCAACAAAGATTGAAAACTACACAAAGCCACCAAAAAAGTTGTGCAGATGTTCGAAGGCGAGGTAGAGAATACGAAGTCGGGGATCATGTGTTCATAAAAGTGACTCCAATGAAAGGACAAACTGGGGTTGGTGTTAAGGGCAAGTTAGCATCGAGATATGTTGGGCCATATGAAATCCTTAAGAAAATCAATCTGGTGACGTATCGGGTAGCCTTACCGCCGGTCATGGAGCATATGCATAATGTTTTTCACATATCTATACTTCAAGAGTATTTAAGAGATCCATTCCACGTGATTGAACCAACTCATGTGCTTTTGAAAGATGACTATACTTATGAAGAACGACCAATGCAAATTGTCAACCGAAGAATTAAGAGACTGAGAAACAAGGAAATTCCGTTGGTAAAAGTTGATTGGAAGAACTACGGAGGGACCTATGCAACTTGGGAAACAGAAGAAGATATGATAAAAAGATACCCAGATTTGTTCCCTCTGGATCCGATTTTCTTTCAAAATGAAGGTACTTCGAGTTTGGAGGACCAAACTCTTTAAAGGGGAAAAACTGTAACAACCCCGATCCATGATTATCTACTAAGTTATGATTAAGTATGCCTAATGAGTAATTAAGATCAAACTTTGAATTAATTGCATACAAATAGCATCATTTTTGTTTATATCTGTTTATCGTAAAAATATCTGTTTGCATTTTTGTTTCGTTCTGGGAATTGAAGGCCTTATCAGCATTTGATTATGAAATTGACTTGATTTCTGTATTAGTTAGAATTTTTAGAATTTTATGGTAGGTTCAATTGAAATTCGACTCGGAACGGATTAATTAGAATAATTAATGTCCAATTGATTAACTTAATCAATAATTTAATTAAGCCACTAACTAAGCCTATATAAGGCCCATGTGAACTCATTAATTCATTTTACACTCTCTTATCACCCTACTTTAAAGAGAAAAATGTAGAGAGAGAAAGAGAGAGGAGAAAATTGAGCTCATCTTAGGTGAATTGCTAAAGAATTTGGAGGGTTTGGTTGGGGCTTCAAACAATTGACCATTGAAGGTAAGAATTCAACCTTCTAGCTTTAGAATTAAGTCACTTAGCACATGAATTCAAAGAGTTGAGTTGTGTAGTGCAAGAATTGAACTTAGATGGTTAACTCTATGAGTGTAACATACATGCGTGCATGCATATATTTTAGCATTTGAGTTTAATTCTAAAGAATTTTCATATGCATGTGTCTATCTTGACTTGGTTTTGAGAATTCATCACATTTCTTACCATTTGATCTTAATTGATCATGTTTTGGAAAGTCTAAGGTCATAGTAATTCATCCATGTCATATTCATGGCATATTTATAAGTTTCAAGTCAACTTTTGAACAATTGGCGCCTTGATTTTACGAAATGGTTTTGAATTCAAGATGTTTTCCAAGTTTAGACTTGTTTTATCAAGTTTTGGGGCCCAAAGGTTGAGTTTGAAGGCATTGAATTCGAGTTTTGGACTTAGGAATGCAATCTGGAAATTCCAGAATTTGCATCCTTCGCTCGAGCGACATATCCTGCGCTCGGGTGACCACTCTGTGGTCTTGCACTTCCGTTCGAGCGACCAGAAGTTCGCTCAAGCGTGAAATGCAAGCTCCCAAAAGTTTCACTTTTTTGCAGACCGCTTTTGAGCGACAAGAGGTGCACTCGAGCGAGGACCTTAGTCTTACGCTCAAGTGAACGTTGAGCGGAGAATTCACACAACCAGTACTTTTATAGACCGCTCAAGTGACAAAAGTTACGCTCAAGCGACCACTCACATTTTGCATGTCCGCTCAAGCGAAGGAAGTTGCGCTCGAGTGGGACCTCTGTTTCCAGTATTTTTGACCAAGTGTTTACAAACGCATTTTGGCATCCACATTGCATCATGGGCATTCCTAGGCCAAGATTAAGACATAATATGAAGTATAAGAACTAGAAACACACTAAGAATGAAGCAAAATAAGTTAAGTACGACCCGAGCGTGTGTTCCAAAATGTGTGTCTGTTACGTTTGTGTAGGTCACGCGCCATGAACCGTTGATCCATTGGCTGCTATCAAAGTTACTTGTGCAATAATTTGTGAGTAATAACTCTGTAAAGTTATGTTTAACTTTAATTATTTTTTGATGAAGTGAAATGATCAGTTTTCTAAAATGCTATGTTTTGTATGAATGAATGATTGTCCAAGTTTCTGAAATATATTCGCCGCATCTTTAGCATCATATGATATGCGTCCCTTTATAGGTCATCGGAAACGTCTCTGTGCACATGAGTCATCAAAATGCCTTATGGCTGTCCCTTTATGGGTCATCGGAATGCCTTCACAGCCGTCCCTTCATGGGTCATCGGATTTGTTATCGCTAATGGATGTGCCACGTATTATGATGTGAAATATACGAACTTTGAATACGAATACGACGTATATGAAACTATTTCTGCTTTGACATCTGATCATGTATAAGACTCTGTTTCTGTATGGACATCATTCAGTAAAATCTTTACTTTGTTTTCATTCATTGGGCTTCTGCTCACTATTTATATTATGTATGTAGGTGAACAGGCGTGTGATCAGGCCTAAGCTATTGCTTGGAAAGTTTGGGTCAACTAACCATCGTGTCTCCCGTGGAGGTTCCCTTTTGAGATTCGATCAAGTTTTTGAGAAACAAGCCTTTGGGGCTTTTGTACTTTCTGATGTTTATATTTTGTCTGAACATGTTTTTGGAAATTCTGTATATGTGGTTTTGGTGACATACGACTAATATATTTATATAACGTCACTTTTATGTATCGAAGTTTTAAGCTTTTATTCTATGTATGTCTGCACAGCTCTATGGACTATGAATATTTCTATATTTGCTTTCGCAGCCCTTTATCATATGATATTCAGGTCAGAGGCCTTTGGTAATCCCAAGATTACTGGCCGGTTACGACGCTAAACCTATAGGGGCGGGTTTAGGTCGTGACAAGAACCATACAAAGCTTGCAAACATAATGGGCTTGTTTGGTTTGTGTTTGAGAAATTTTTTTCTGAAATATTCTCTACAAATACATTTTTGGGAGTAATCAAACCAAACAAATTTTCCAAAAAAAATTCTCAGAAATGTGTTTGGTTGTCTTTTTTCAGGATCACTTTTCAAAACAAATTCTCAGAAATCCGTTTGGTTGGTTTTTTGAGAAACAAAAAATACAAACACCCCCAATTAAAAAAAAATAGTGTGTAAACATGTTCATAATTTGGGAATCTCATTTAAAATAAAATTTATCGCTGATAAGTTCCACTATATTACAGTTTGTAGTGTTTGAAAAGCCTATTCACTTGTGAAAATTTCCCAATGATGCCTACATTTTCAAATTCATCAGAAAGACCATCTCCCATCAGTATTCAAACACACTACACGTTGTGGATAAAGGAAGTAAGTTGGTGTTGTGGGACGAACAGGGAGAGTGAAATCAACCCTCATACAGGCCATTTTTCGATTTGGGCGAACCAAGAGAGGGGAGCATTATCATTGACGATGTCGCTATTTCGAAGATAGGACTTCATGATTTGAGATCAAGGCTTAGCATCAACGATAGGACCCAACGATGTTTTACGGTTCCCCTACGTCCACAATTTGCAGTCTACCACCCCAACAATTTGCACTCTACTACCCCCACGTCCACGTCCACGCCCACGCCCATGCCCACGCACACGCGTACCCTTACGAACTCATCCCTGCCAATTGCCATCATTCGTGTTCCTAGCAGTATCCCCACCATAACTCCTTTGATAACCATCAGCATTTCCAATGCTTTGCTGATACCCAACGTCCCCTCCACCATCAGTTCCACCACACTTCTGTTTATAACCATTGGCTCCTCTGTTATTTGGTTGATAACTATTTGCATAGTCTTCCGTCTCAAACTGCTGCACATCATTCCGACCCTCAACGGTTCGACCTTGGCCTCCTGTTCCTCCGCGGCTTTCATTTCTCAGTGAAATCAGTCAATACCATATTGTCATATCACTCAACAGGATTCAACAATTCAAAGGTAAGAAAATAAGCCCACAACATAGTTTTATTTTTAGAAAACTAAATTAAAGTTTAAAAGAAACTAAATGGAAAAAAACCCATTATCATGTTTATCATTTTGACTCCATCAGTTTAAATAGATCAAAATAGACATCAAAATAAAAAGCTTGCCTCCATCTCATGCTGATGCAGCATCAAATAAAATAAATAAATCTCAATTCATGAAAAAGCATTTGTGTAACTTCATTGAATCAGATAAATGAAGTCCAACCCTCAATTCATACAAACGACACAAATAAATATCTACAAATGAGATTGAGTTGCATCAAGTGATGCTGAGCTTAGTCGCATGAGCCTGACACTGAGCAGGGTCAGAAAGTTGTTAAGACTAGCCCCGTCTAGGACAAATACACCAAACACCACCACTTTGTAGTCTGCCAGAGAAAGCATAGAGTTATGCAACTCTTAGATTGTGTTTGGATCTCGAATTTGTTTTGAGGAATTTTAGCCAATACTCCATAGTCCTGTAACAATCATGCCAATTAGATGAGATCAGAAAATGTAGATAAAGAGGAAACAACTTCTGATTGTTCTTTACAAGTAGCAGTTTTTTGACAATTTTCTCAGTAACATATTACAAGAAGTTCAGCTCATTATTGATTTAGGTGAAAAAATGATCAGCTCATTGTTCCGGATGAACTAAAAAGCACCAACAAGGTAATAAGTGGAAAAAAGAAAATAATTATGCCAGTAAAATAAAATTAAACAATAAATAACCTGAATTTGTCTTCTGTTCATTTACTTGCCCGATCTCCTAATTTATCATCCCATGTCGAATTCCTCTGATACCCAACAGGAGGAGACCTTGATATTCAAACCACTGTTGACTATCTGCAATTTGGGTATCCCATGATAATGGGTTTTTGTACAGACGGAAATTTGCCCCCAATTTTCTCCAATTTTGGCAATTCTTGTAGATCAAGTTTATCACCAACGAACACAGCAACAAAAAACAAACATGCAACACATTCTATTCTACACTTTCTTAATCTACACGAATTAAAATAGTTTTAGCTACGACCCAACGATGTTTTAGCTTTAACCATATGAGTGCAAATTGTTGCACTACATTTTTAACTAAGTCATTAACTACTGCATTAGTGTACCTGTTGAAGGAAAAAACGAAAAACCACAAGAACCCCATGGTTTTAAAAAAAAAAGGATCATAATAGTAAAACAACTAGCCCATGGTTTTTAAAAAAAAGGTACCCCATGGTTCTAAAAAACCATACATGACCAAACGAACATTAAAAAACATACAACTATAGTACCGATACATGAACCATACATGCACAAGAAACATTTAACAAACCGTACATCAACACTTCTGACATAAAACAACTACCACAATTTGTTTGAAAATAATAAAAACCAAAATAGTACAACATAATTACTACCAATGGTTGAGCTACCATAACAAAACAACAAGTTCAAGCATTGTTTCAACCACAGTTTGGAATATCCTACTTAAGTACAATGACAAACAAAAGTACCAACAAAAGGATGATAATAGTAAAACAAAGAAAAGCGTTGCATCCACAACAAACCCAAAACAACCACTTCCTGCCAGTACGAGGCACTTGCGCAGGTGTAAAATGCTGTATTCCACCATCATAGTCATCTACCCAGAGGAAGGAGCCCCTATGATTATCCCAATTAGGACAACGAAAAAAATAACGACCATTGTTTGCTTCAGTGCGAGCCATAATCACCAACATTAGACTAGCGCCGCATGAACAATTTGGTGTCACCTTCATCTGCATATGGCTTGAAATTAGCAATCCCATTTTAAAATATATATAATAAAACATTTTATAATGTGAAGTTTAAAACATTAACCTACTTTGATTATGTGCTCCATTTTTTCCAATTATCAAAAAGAATCTACCTACTTGTAATCATATACCTATTGTTGTATGCTTCCCACATAGATGCTGCAACCTCATCTCTCCATTGTCCCATCTACAGTAGTTGTTCACGTGACATGTTCACATGGTTGTGTTGTTGCATAGCTGGTACTCCATCTTCATTTCCGTGGACATTTTGAACTCCAACTTCACCCTGAACTTCACTTGCACCTTCACCTCTACCTTCAGCTTCATCTTCATCTTCATCGTCATCTTCATCTTCGTCACTTGATTCTTCTACATTGAAAAATTCATCCTGCTCTTGCACTGTCCGGATCCAATTGTGGAGAACACAACATGCCATAACGATTGGCCTTTGTCGTACCATATCATACCGTGGCATGTGTCTCAATAATGGAAACCGTTACTTCAACACTCCAAAGGTTCTTTCTATAACATTCCTCAAAGAAGAATGTCTATGGTTGAACAACTCCTTTGGACCATGATAGCGACGCTGACTATTGAACTCCTACAAATGGTATTTTTGGTCACGATATAGGGCTACGTACCCGGGCATGTGTGTATACCCGGCATCAACGAGATAATACTTGTCTACAGTAAAAAACTTTCAGTAAGAACATTTCATGGCATATTTGGGTGTGAAAAAAAGGAAAATACAAAAGTAAAAACAAATACACTTACTAGGTGGTGGGTGTGGAAAGTCAACGGAATTTGTGGTAAGTGCTTCTAGAAAAATTCTCGAATCATGTGCACTACCTTCCCAACCAGTGTATACAAACGTAAACTTCATGTCAAATGAACATGCAGCCATGACATTTTGAGTTGTATGCACTTTTCTACCTCGATATGGCATTTGGTCACCTTTTGGTGCCACAACAACAATATGTGTGCCATCTATGGCCCCTACACAGTCCTAGATGACATAACTTTGAATTAATTTATCAATTTAATCTTTAAGCCATATAAAATAATTCAAATCAACTGCCATTTATGTTACCTTAAACCATGGCCAGTACCGTCTGTCATTCCGAATTTTAGGATGGGTAACGGCTATGTTCGGTGGTTGGATTACAAATGGCGCAAGATTTCCCAACGCTCGCATCATAAGTACGAAATGACGATGAATTGTCTCATTTGAGTGCTGAAATCGATCTCCAACATTTCTTGTGCCTGAACCTTGACCACAGATAAATGTTGGAGATCGATTTCAACACAAGAAATGATCGATCATTTCTTGTGCTGAAATCGATCATTTCTTGTGCTGAAATCGATCATGTACGAAATGATCGATTTCAGCACAAGTACGAAATGACGATGAATTGTCTCATGTCGGGACTTCCATTCGCAATTGGTTACGGATTGATTTAGGATTTCCACTTAGTAAGAATTTTATGTACTGATCACCGGTGTATGGACAATTACGTTGCGGTTGTCTCGTAAGAATGTCGTGTTAGTTGAAAAACCATGTGTAAGTCCATCACATCATCGTCGTCATCACTGTACAGGTCGTACATATTGTTCGGTTGCCCTCCATTGGGTCGTGACGACGACATCTAAAGCGAAAAGTGTAAAACAATCAAGGTATTATCAGTAATGATATGAGTATAGCACTAAAAATTTAATGAGGACATTGCAACAAAGAAAGCATGGCGAAAATAAATTACGACAACATAGTGCTAAGTCTAAATCGAAACCACATAGAAAGCATGAAATATCAAATTAGCTCAACACCCAACATAGTCCAAACCGAAAAGGAAAAACAAAAAAAATTTACAACTTCAAGTTTAACAAAAAAAATAAAATAAATAAACCCAAACAATTCTGTGAGCATCTTCATTTCCTTCACCTCAAACCGAACAGTGGGATGACCATGCTTCTCACAAACTGAGGATCCAAAGGTACCTCATTTCCGATTCCATGGTCATAAACATGGTTCGCCATTCTAGTGATGTGAACATGTTCATGGCCTTCAAAAACAAGCTTGGATCCAGGGCCATTGATTTTAAGATGGCCATACATGCTGCAACGGAGTACGCATCAGCTGCCCTAGCGTTTGCCTCTGCTCGAAGGTAAAACCGTTTACGTGCGTCACATGAACGTTGCCATGATTGCAGTGCATCATCCATTTTTGGGTTCTTGCTGGACTGACCCTAGCCACTAGACTTACGCTTACTTCCGGAAGTGCAAGATTCATCTACTACGCCTTTCCCCGACGTATATGCATGAAAGCGTTCATCCATTTTTCGCTCGTCATCAGATGTGGGTGCACCCTGACGAGAAGAACGGGCAAAAGCACCAGTGGCAAATGACTTGGCAAATATTTCTGACATGAGCTCATAATGTTCAAGGCCTTTGGTTTGGAATTGTTTTGCATTTGGGTGTGCCTACAAGTTGTAAACATTAATGAATCATTTAAAAAAATATTTCTCTATACACATGGTTTTGGTAAATGTATGTGCCAAAATAATTACCTGAACATAATTTTCCCAAACATCATTTGGGGCTGTCACTGTTTGAGTTATTGGATCCCAGCCCAAACCCGTGTGGTTTTTCAGATCAATAAACTCTTTGTAGTTCGCCTTCAAACGCGCGAACTTACCCTTCAATTTTTTTAGCCCAAAATTTTTTCCAACCTTTTTAGTCATCTCCTCATCAATTGTTTGCCACTGCTTTGGGTAAAAACTCCTATCTTTCTTTGACATGGAAGGACCCTCTTTCTTAATTTCGTCCACCAATATTTCTAAAAATATCTTCACAATTTCGGACCTCCACATCTTAAAGTCGTCATTATCGTTAACCATTCTAGCCTAATACAAGTGCAACAAATGACCGTTTATAGTTATGTGAACAACTTAAGTTCCAAAAATATCATTGTGTTTGGCAGTAAGTGAAATTAAGCATATGCATAATAATAGCCATTACGAATATTACGAATATTTAATATGAGATTCTGCGTGCAAAAGTTTACCGGATAAGGACAATCGTTTTTAGTAGTGGAGGAATTAACTGATGGTTGAGGTGATCTCTTCCTCTTATTTGTTGGCGTATTGAACAATGACCGAGGAGTACGTAGTTGGCCTGGTTTAAAATCAAAATGAAAAATTCACTTATTAACAATTTTGTGCACGATAATGGTCTTGCATAGTACATCTGCAGTATTTTACACATTTATTATAAACCCTAGGCACAAGAGCAACGAAGCATCATTATTGTATTGTTTTTTCTCTAGTCATAATCATATAAACCGAGTCATTACTTTTTGTATACCGCTTTACATGTCTATGCAATCACTTACATATTCTTTCAACACAAGCTAGACCCACACTGGTACATTAAAGTCAACAGTTATAAGCATAACAAATCCAAAAAATAGTTTACTTTAAGTGCTTAAAAGAGACATCTTTGCTATTTTAGAAGAAATATACCCAGTGATTAACAAAGTGGAGGGAATGAAAGCAAAAGTTATGTTTAAATTATTTGGCCAAATCGCTAAAGGCAATGCATTAATATTCACACAGAAAAAATAAAATAAACTAATGCAGAGTATGGCATTTAGGATGGTATACGGTGTTTGGATGCTATAGATAATGATATGTCAGATAAAACTACAAATGAAAACCAAAAAATGAACTTCTAATTATTCCAAAAATCATTTTTCAACAAAATAAGAAGGTAACATAAGGATATGGTTCTTAGTTTGCAAACAAAAAAGTTTGTGAAGAGGACAAATGTCTATTAACTAAAAGATGCAGCTAAGCATTCACAAACATCATTTTAACCCAAATATTTAAACCTCTGTAAATGCAGAGTTAAGTGACTCTGGTGTGTTGGTCAATCACACATGCACATGGACAGTCTGTTTTGGTACACTGGGAATGTTACATAAAATCAAACATTGCTAACCTGGACTTTGTGGAGTTTGTAACCACAGGATTAATCGGTGTTTAACCCCAAAATAAATGAGATAGACAGAGAGAGAGGATTTCCACATGCATACACAAAACGAAAAAAAAGAAAAAACTATTTGCTAAAATATTTTCAATCTGCTAAGCTATTTATCACTACAAAGATGTTCTCAAACACTAATGATGACAAGTGTGATGGGTAAAATAAGTTTACTCAGCAGTGCTGAGTAAACTTAAGTTGCACTCGCAGATGATCAGCAAGAACGAATTTGATAACAAATCTATGGACTATTTTCCAATAAACAAGCATGCATTACTCAAAAGGTCAGGTTTGCAGCATTGTTTTGAGGTAGTACCTAAAGTAGACAGCTTTAAATTACTTAGTGGCTAAAATCTGGTTTGTTGATCTGTTCCAGTAGTTGTATTCTACACTTCTGCATATTTGTAGAATTTGTGTACAAATTTCGTTTGGATATAACAACTCATATCAAAATTTGCTTTTTGTTGCATTTTTTATCAGTAAATTGAAATTTCAAGTAATTTCCTCAATGCAGACAGTGCTGCTACAAATTTTCGAAAATTTACTGATTCGGAAATTTCACCACAAATTGACAAACCCACAATCTGTTTGAAAATATAAGCCATGCGAACTTTGTAAACCAAAATCAGTCAATACATTGTTCAAAACGCATGTACCAAATGAAATTTAAAAAACAATTAAAAAAAAAAATATTCGTTCATCAGAAATACCTCTTGCTTGCCTGCTTTTGGTGGCCCTCAAATCCAACTGTCCACAACGAAGTTTTGAGCACGGCCTCTCCGCTTTTGCAGGGAAGGATGAAGTTATGCTTCGTCTTGGTGGGGTTCGAAGGTGGTTGGTTTGCATTTTATAGAGCCCAGAAGAAAAAAATGATAGATATTGATGTTACAAGTCCCGATTGTGTGAAGATTTAATTCAGTTTGACTAAGACCAAAGCTAGGGCACGATTTGGGGGCATCTATGAGGCAGACAAGTTGTGGTTGTTCAAAGAGGACCTGTACGAGCAGATGCCCCCTATTGCCTCAAGCCTGTGTGACACAGAGATGAAGGAGGTGATAGACAGTGTCGGTGCATCTATGGCGGAAGATTTCTTAAATCTTCAACAGCGTACTGATGGAGGGAAAACAAGTGGGTCTCTTCTAAGGCACTTCGACGAGTGCAAATCTTGGCCTACAGGTGTGAATCGTTTTCCTTGACACAGCCGAGAGAGAGCCGTTGGACTGCCTCTGAAGGATTTTCTTTATATCAGAGAGATGAGGTCAGAAGGTTCTTTTGAGAGAGAGAAGTTAATGACAGAAGATGCATATTGTGTTGGGAACCATTTCTCTGAGACGAGTCTTCAGAGAATATTTCAGAAATTTGTTTTGGTACTTTTTTCTCTCAAAAATTGTTTCTGAAACACAAACCAAACAAGCCCAATGACTCTTGTACTTGGCTTATTGTTGGCTTTTTGGCTTTCGAAGGGTATTTTTGTAAATGCGAGCGTGCCAGCAAGGATCAATCAGTCCTTACAGAAATTATAATTACCAACCAATTATCAGACGATTGTATTTTAGTTCTTTCAGCCTCAATGAAGAGGATTTTTACTGGTGGCTTGACTTAGGAGAAATTAAGCAAAATAACAGATGAATGACAAACAAATGAAGTATTTCATTAAGATGAAAACTTACAATGATCCAAACTCAGCCTCGTATACTCGAAACTACTCCTATGAACGAAGTGCAGTGCAGGAATTTAAAGTGCAGGAATGTAAAGAATAGGTATTTAAAGTGCAGGAAATGTAAAAACTGGAAATGTAAAACTGGAAAAGAAAATATGAAGTAAATGACTGGTTTTTTGGATCTGAGTCTGGGGGCTTTTTCTGGGGGCTTCCCTGCTATTTATACTTGTCAAGGATGACCTTCGAACTGCACTTCAAACCGTCGAACTACTCCTTCATGATCGCTGACCATGTTGCCTTATAAGTAGTTCCACTACACCATCATTTGCAGTTAGGCTTCTCTCCTATATTTGAATTTGAATGTGAGTAACAGTTGGAGCCACGTCACCTTGCATCTCTTTACTGATCCAATGCTACTCAAATCACATGAGAACCAATATTAACTACCACGTGTACGATCAGGATCAAAGACTTGACTAGTCTTCCTATATTACCCTTACTCTGCCACGTGTCGAATTGTGATTGGCTTTTACAAAATATGTTGCCAACATTACCCCCCGCACTAATATACCCAATACTTGGTGATATTAGTGGATCAAAGCTCTTTTCCCGCGTTTTTTAGAACGTGCATGGGGTCTAAATTCTGGAAATGCAACCGTCATTTATTGATGATCATTTGCATTAATTCACTTTCAATCTTGTGAATGCCCCAATACCTTAGCACTCGCACAGATTGATACTCCTTCTATGGCCGAATCAACTTTCTCCTCCATTGATCGAGCACACGAAGAGTCATATGATGATGCTGTTCCTCTTCGAAAGAATTTTCATGCATTAATTAGCCACCTTTATTCACCTTTCCATATTCAGGTTATGGATGCCTTTACAAATTATCAAACTTTGGATTACGAACACATTGCTCTTAATCTTTCGATTCAGAAACTTGCGAATATAGATACAAGAAGTTCCTCCTCTGACTCACTCTTGTGCTTCGAACAAACTACTCCCAAATCTTTGATTCAGAAAGTTGCAAATATGGACTTGGGAAACTCTTCTTCACAAACCTCTGCATGGGATAAAGCTGTAACTTCTTCATCTTCTGGGTTTCTGGCTGGACAAGTTGGTCAACCCTTGAGACTTATGATTTGAGGGAACGAATCAACCATCATTTTGTTGAGTTCATTGACCCTTTGGAGTTCCCTTCCTACGCTCGAAGTTCAGTGGTCTACCCCTATGTGCCCATTGACCATCGACGTAGTTTGGAGGAGAATCTGCTTGTGGCATGGTATACATCTTCCATGCCCACAACGACAGTGTTGTTGCCCGACGCCCAGAAGAGGCACAAGGGTACAACCCATCATTCTTAGCCCAGAAGGCGAAGATTTGTTCTTCTGACTGGCTTGATTATATTAATGCCTTTGTTCCTTCCACCCCCGTGCCATCTCCCATAATAGAAGCATCCACACCTTCTTCTCCATCTTCTGAAGCAGAAGCATCTACACCTTCTCCTCCACCAACTCTTTGCTGGACAGAGAAACTGAGGCTTGCCCTCCCCATGAATGAAGTCTTTCCACCTTACAAACCTCCACCATCCCCTACTCCAGCTGAGCGGAAACAAGCTCAACTTCTGCTTGCAGCTTTCTCTCACTTGCCCTTCAATGTTCTTGAGGACGCAGTCCCTCTCAAGAACTTTCAATGGGCTTGTGATATTCTGACTAGGGGCCATGTCCTTAATCCCCTTGCCCAAGCAGAACTTCATATGTTCCTGGACCAACTTCCATTGCTCCTCTACTGGCATCGAAATTCTATGGCTACTACACAATCTTTAGACCAACTTTCGTCTCTTCGAATTCATGCCCAGTACGAAGCAGAGAACTTCATCGAAGAATTCGATGATTTCAAGAATAAAGATTCTGCGTATTGGGATGATTTGGTCATAGACGAATTGGAACAAAGATTGAGAGAGGAAGCTTTCGAAATAAAGTCTGAAGAGCTCTACTACGAAGTGAGAGCACATCAACTCATGCAGCGAACATTAGAAGAAATAGAAGATATAATAAAGAAAGAACAAAAACTCATTGATCACTGTTGGACCAAATTTCATGATCTTGTTATTTATTCCATTCCTTATTTTTATGAACTTGAGTTTATACCCAGATAGGGTTATTCGATGTAATTGCCTTGGCTTGAATACAAACAAAATTCTTTTGTATTTGGCATTGTTTGACCCTGTTTCCTTTTGTCTTCAAAAGCCAATTCATAGCTTCGAACGGAACAAACTCATTCTTCAAAACTGGACACAATTGTTAAAACACTGAAATCAACATGAATTCTTCCAATTTTTGGAATAGAATTGACAATTCTGCTGATTTTCATTTAGAATCAGTGCTTCGAATTTAACAATCTTATCCTTCGAATATAGATCCAATTAATTCCAATAAGGATGCTGAGATGAATTGTCCAATTTATGGACTATGGTTACCAACTCTTGTTGATTTTTGTTTGGAATTGGTGCTTTGAATTTTAACAATCTTTCCCCTCAAAGCCTGTTTTAATCATAACCAAAATATAGTCATGGTTAATACTGACTAGTTTTGCAACAGTCCATACTTACAACAATATGGAAATTGCCCCTTGGGGTACACTGTTTTAACCGAACAAACAATTCTCTGTGTATATACAAACCAACTATTGGTTTAGATGTTTCGAACAACAATTCACATCCTTAAGAGGCCTTAAGTTTTGCCTTAAGGGTATTACTTTTGTTAAGCAACCTATTACAGGTCTTTGATCTCTTTTAAGTAAACCCACCCTTGAGTATTCTTATATTTTTAAGCATCTAGTATGCTTCGAAGCCGGCTTCTGCATTTCGAAGCCGTTGTTATTTGACTTTTGGTGCCAAAATCTGGTTTCGAAGCCAAACACCTTATTTCGAAGCTGATCTCAGCATCTGGGCTGTGTTTTTTTCTCCAAAAGTATCAATATTGAAGGAAACTTTTTGTATTCATACTTCTAGTACTTAGCGACTTACGCAATATATCTTTCAGACACAAAAGCTTTAAAAACCCTTTTGTTTCGTGCTCTGAAATCACTTGCTCTTTTAACGCACAAACCTTCTTTCTACCGATCTTCTGTTAACCCTCTCTTCCTTACTGCTTGCTACCAATGGATCCCTCCTCGCTAAAAGTGCTTGCTGGCGACCGTATTAGCCCTACCATGGCTTTGAAACGATGTATTGATGAAGAAATCGCCAAACTAACAACTGGTGGGCCAAGCGCCATAGATGGACGTCTCTTTGTTCCTCGTCACAGCAACCAACAAGAGTACGTTCTAGGTCCCATCTTTCGGGAAGCTCCTGACCAACTCCCAGCTTTATACCCTCGTTTGGAGGATCACTTTCTTCTCTACGAAGGAGGGCTTGACTGGAGCAATTGGAGAATGACCCGGCCTCATCGCTGCTGGCCGACATTGAGAGCTGAATGGGAGGAATGGTATGACAGGGTTGTGCCTGCGAGAGAAGATGACCTACAGGAGCTCTGCATCCTCGACGCTCTTCGTCTTTCCAGGTTTATCATTCCTGAGGATCCCTTTTTAATCCCTGCTGCTCTATGTTTTTGGAATATGGCTTTTAATTTCTTCCAATTTCGGTGCGGCATGATGGCCCCCACCATTTTGATATTTGCCATCTTTTAGGGCTTTCACCCCATGGTTCTCCTTTTACTCCCAACTACCCAGACCTCCCTGTCAAATTTTCCTTTCCAGCCTTAAACTCTTCTTACAGTGACTTCGTAAAGGCTGAAAATAAAAAAGAAGGCCCCGTGAGAGATAGAGAACTATTTTCCTTCATTTTATACTGGTTGTGCAAATTTCTCTTTTGCACCTCATCTCAGAGGATTATGCCTGAGTTCGCTCCACTTGCGAAGGCACTTGTCTTGAAAAAACATATAGCTCTTGCTCCTTATCTTTTAGGTCATGTTTACAGAGCTTGTTCCTAATTTTGTGAAAAACCTCTTGATGTTAACCAAGGAGGTCCCCTTTGGGTGCTCCAGCTCTGGCTTTTTGCCTATTTCACTGATTTGCACCAAAAATGCCTAAAATTCCTTGTTCAGGACCCTAGCACCTATGGGGAAAAGTATGCTAGGATTTACCCTGCTTCTTTTGCTTATTACTTTGCCTTCTTTTACCAACTCCCTATTTCTCCTCCTGCTTCTCTTTTTTGTCCTTTTGACGCCAATAAAGGACCTGCTTGGCTGCAAACTTTTCTGGCTGATAAAGAGTGCTCCACCTCACCACACAAAGATATGTGGGCTTCAATTTTGTTACCGAGGGAGCTGTTCATTGGCACTTTAAACCCTCAAGGTTATAAACGCATATCTGAGGTGTACTGCCCCTCTTAGTTTGCCAGACAATTTGGGCTCACTAAAGGGATACCTGTTCCACTTTGCAGTCTCTCGAATGTCCACCTTACAGCTAGAGACTTGAGAATATCTAAATCAAAGCTAGAGCCGGCAATACTCAAACTGCTGAAGGAATTGAATGAATTTCAATTTGTCCCTTTTCTCCCATCTGGCTTAGTTTTGAAAAGATTCCAAAACTGGTGGACAGCCAATATGGAAGTGCGCCTATCTGCACACCCTCATGACTTGTTAATAGGGTTAGGAGTGCCTTCGACGGCTAAGTCAGCGACAGTTGAGAACATTCCTCCCTTTTCTGCAGCTACCACAACTTCTCCTGCAGCCTCACCTCCTCTAACTAGAGTTACCAGAGTTGCTTCGAAGAAGGGTAAGCATTTCTAAGTTCCTCTTTCCTTCAACTCTTTTATTTGTCTCCTCTATATTCACATATTTTGGTGCAGGATCTCCACAAGAAGAATCTCCCAAAAGAGCTGAAACTCTAGCTGCTCTCAAGGCCAGACAACAGCAGAAAAAGAAAAGAAAACTGGTACTCACTCCTGAAGAATTTCTGAAGAACTTGATCCCCAAATTGAAGAGAGAGAGGTTGAGAAGGAGCCAGTAGTATCATTGCCACGAAGGAAGAGAAAGAAAGTGACTGTTCTTGCTACTGACTTGATTGAAGATCCTATCCATGAAGCTGCTGCCAAGGTAGTAGAACAA
Source organism: Camellia japonica (assembly GCA_030407325.1). Lineage (NCBI taxonomy): Eukaryota > Viridiplantae > Streptophyta > Magnoliopsida > Ericales > Theaceae > Camellia > Camellia japonica. Next base: position 35,491,863 of record JAPPVO010000014.1, read on the forward strand.
GAACATTCCAAAGCAATGATCGTCTTTGAGAGGGCTGAAAAAAGACGGCAGCAACAATTTCTGAGGGATGAAGCTGCTGCTGCTGAGGCACTACAAAGAGAAGCTGTAAGAAGGCAACAGACTGCTGAACATTACTCTCTTCGCAACTCTCATATTAGTGCCAGCGCTTCTGGAACAAGTAATTTCTTTTATGCTTCTACTGTTTTGCCTTATCAAATTTTGACACTAGAGCTTGACCTTACGTCTCTTCCTTTTGGCAGTAACAACTACTGAGGCTATACTTCCAATGAGGACTCCCTCAATTTCAATTGAAGTTGATCAAATACAGAATGTGAAAGCCATTCAGATAATACTTCCACTTCCTAGGCCCACATTTCATGTACCCCCTTTGAGCCCTAGCATTCCTTTAACTCTTTCTTTTGGTTCGACTCCATATCTTCCTCACTTGACCCTTGATACTTCTCTTTCGAGCCTTGCTCCTCCTTCTTCTTCCAAGGAAATCCCAACTGCTACTCCGTCTACAATGGCAATTAATTCCCCTATTGAGGGTGCTGGTAGCTCTCCAATCCGAGGTTTATCGCCTTTACCTAGCTCCAGCCCTTCTTCACTTGATTCATTGGTGGCTAGGACCATGAAGACTGCTAAAGATGCTCCATCTATTTCTTCTATCCCCATGCAATCCTCTGTGCCTTCCACTACAACTCTCTTTGCGCCTCCCATGTCTATGGATGAGGTTGATGTCTTCGAAGCCAGACTAGCTAGTCTCTTCGACATACCCTCTACCTCTCCAACATTCAATGTTGAAGTTGAGCTATTAATTTTGGCTGACTCCCTGCTGGAAATTTTTGAGAGCTCTTCTTTCTCCAGCAGCAAACCTTCTACACCTTCGATAGACCTGGAGACATGCCTGGATCTGTTGATTTCTTTTTCGAGGATCCCCTTCGAGGCTCTACAAAGGCCTATAATCAGAAATGGGTTCATCCAATGCTGCAAAGTTGCTGAGCAGTCCGGCATGTATGTTTCAAGTCATCTATCTCAGGCAGCAGCTACTGTCGATTTTTACATTAGCATTTGTCAGGCTGCCAAGTGTAATGACCCTCACCACTGTTTACCGATAAACTGTTGATTACTGCTAAACTGGGACTGATTATCATTGATAATTGAACTGATTGAGTTACTGAACTGACTGACTGAAATCTGAACTGAATCGATTGAATATGTATATGTTTGAATTGTATCCTATCTGTTTGACTGTGTGATTATCTGTTCATGTTTATATGTATAAACTGTAAATTGAAGGCCTTATTGGCGGCCGAATCAGAAATTGGTTGATGTTTTAGGATCATCATAATTTATGTGATTTTATGGTATATTTATTGAAAAAGTGATTTGGTATGATTAAATTAGATTAAAATAAGCTAAATTACATAAGTTAGATTTATCTACAACTTTGCCACTTAGTGGACTTTGCTAGCCTTTTGTTTAAGCCTTGTATTGCATTTGTTACAACTTTTCCTTCAGCCACTTTTGAGAGCAAAACCGATCAAGAGAGAGAGAGAGAGAGTGAGAGATTGACTTGTTCTTGAGAGTTTGGCTAGAGAACTTGAAGAATTTGTAGAAGATTTGTGCAATTGAGCTTCCATACTTAGAACTAAGGACCTTAGGTAAGGAATTCAACCTCTTAATTGTGTCTTGAAGTGGTCCTTGCATGATTCATGCCTCATTGTAGAGCTAAGGCTTGAATTGGTCCTAAAATGTTGAATTGGAGCTTGATTCATGCATGCATGTTTACATCCTTGAGTTTTGGTGTTGTTCTTCATAAAAGAGTACATGCATGTTCATGTTTATGTTATAGACCATGTGTTCATCTTGTTTTGAAAAGAATTGGCTCATTAGAGCATGTTTTGAAACTTGAAAATTGTTTAAAGTGCATGCATGTTCATTTGAGATCATGTTCTTGAAAATTGATTTGAAATTGGGTTTAATTAAGCTACCCTTGGGCCTTGATTTTATCAAATTGATCTTTGAATCATGTTATTCTATGTGTTTACAAATGTTTTCCAGAAATTTGGCCCAAGAGGATCGAATTTAGTGCATTTAAACTTGATTTTGAGTTTGGGACTCGAATATGGAATTTCCAGATTTTGGTCTTTCGCTCAAGCGGGGGAAGTGCCGCTCGAGCGGGAAAATCGAGCTCCCAGCATCTTGCACTGTTCATCAGTCCGCTCGAGCGGAGGAATGTACGCTCGAGCGGAGGATTGGGTGACACGATCGAGTGGGCGTCGAGCGTGAATTTCACCTATCCAGTACTTTTTGGTCCGCTCGAGCGGGTAAGTTGACGCTCGAGCGGGAACCGTTGTCTGCATGTCCGCTCGAGCGGGGAAGTATGCACTCGAGCGGGACTCTGTTTTTCTGAAAATCCTGAAAATGTTTTCTGAGTGCATCTTTGCATCCTCATCCCATCCTAAGCATTCTTAGGCCTAGTTTAAGACATCTTGATGAGGATATAGATGTAGAACGCACCGAGGCAATTAGGGAATAAGTTATTATCTTTCCCAACTGTGTAGCTTAGTGTGTGTTCAATCTGTAAACTGTGTAGGGTTGGCATTTCGAGGAGACGTTCTAGCCTACTGTAGCCCAAAACTCTGTGAGTAACAATTGTGTAAAGATATGTTCAAAATGATTATCTTTTGAATACTGAACTGTACTATTTTAATAGGGTTTTAGTCCCTACTCTGAATTGTTGTATATAATGTGCATATTGTTTTGTCACTGCCTGTACAAATATATGAAAAGTCTTTTTGCATACAGACTGTCACAGCTCATTGGACATTGTTTATTTACTGTATTGGCTTCCGCCATGCCCCTGTACTCTGTTATACTGTCTTACTGTTAAGCAGGCCTTCGGTAATCTCGGATTACTGGCCGGTTACGGTGCTAAACCCATAGGGGCGGGTTTGGGTCGTGACATTAAGGCTGAGGATGAGAAATTGGCTGGCGATCAGAGTTTTGTTTCCTATGTACATACTGAAGTGTCAAAGCTTAAGGAACAACACTCCTCTGCCTCCCAGTTTCGAGTCCAGTTGCTGGAGAGGAAAGCTCAACTTGAAGAGGAGCTATCTGCAGTGAATCAGGCCTTAGTCCGAACTGACACTAAACTGCAAATCACCAACCAAGGACTGGCTGATCGAAAGGAAGAAATGGCTGCAGCTATTCAATTGTTTTCAGCATTTACCAATAGGAAATCTGTTGTACAAAAACAATTAAGACACTGTAATGATTTTTGGGCCAGTTTGTGGCAAAATGTACTTAATTCTTTATGAAAAGCAAATTTTGTCCATCATTTAAGCAATCTTATGTTCTTGTACTTGGTGTTTTACTTTATTCCTTGTGTTTCCCAAATGGTTGGAAAATAAGGCTTCAAATATCTACCATTAATCTTTTTGGGATGTATATACCCATTCAAATTTCTCAAATGGTATGCTCCAAAAGGCAGAACTCTATGATTTGATATGGTCCTTCCCAGTTAGGTGACCATTTGCCAAACTTATGGCTTTTAATTCCTATTGGGAGTATTGTTTTCCATACCAAATCACCTTCATCAAAGCCAATATATTTGACCTTCTTATTGTAATTTTTGGCTGCTTTCTTCTTTTGCAAGAGAATGCTATTTAATGTCAAAATTTTGGCTTCATCTATGCCTTCTAATTCTAAGCACATACTCTGATGGTATTGCTCAGGACTTAACTGATCTTGGCATCTTACCCTCAAAGATTTAACATTAATCTTCACAGGTAACACTGCATCATGCCCATATACTAAAGCATAAGGAGTAACTCCTGTGCTTGACCTTGGGGAAGTTCTGTAAGCCCACAAAACATCCAACAACAGGTTATGCCAATCCTTAGGATTATCTTCCACAACCTTTTGTATTCCCTTTTTCAAGGACTTATTGGATGATTCAGCTTGACCATTGGCTTGTGCATAATAGGGTGTGGAATTAACAAGGCTAATTCCAAATTCTGCCACAAAGGACTTCACCATCTTCCCATCGAACACAGTCCCATTATCCACAGTTATAGTTTGTGGGATGCCAAATCTATGGATCAAATCTTTAATGAACCCAATGACCTCTGTCTGGTCTACAGTCTTGTATGGCTTGGCTTCGACCCACTTAGTAAAGTAATCAGTGGCCACTAGAATGAAACAATGATGCTTCGAAGAAGGTGGGTGTATTTTCCCCATCATATCCATAGCCCACCCTCTGAATGGCCAGGGCTTCACTACTGCATGTAGGTCAGTTATGGGCACATGCCTTATTGTGCCATGCTTTTGACATGCCTGGCAACCCTTTGCATACTCTATGCAGTCTTTAAGGATAGTTGGCCAATAGTAGGAATGCCTTCGAAGCAACCATCTCATCTTCACACCAGGCTTGATGAGCACAACAGATGCCTTCATGAACCTCAGCCATAGCTGTTAATGCTTCTTTTGGGCCTAAACATTCCAGCAATAAGCCATCTCCCCCCCTTTTGTAGAGAGCATTGCCATATATCATATATTGCATAGACTGCAATTTAATTTTCTGCTGGCCTTCGAAGATGGACCAGCCAAGTACTGCATTATTGGATGCCTCCAATCTTGTTCTTGTAAGTCATTATGATTGACTTCCAAGACCACATTCCTTTTATTCAAAGGTGGTATCAATTTCTGATATGTTGTTTGGCTTATGTCCCTTTGGGCATTATCCCTTCTCTTGAAGTTCGAAGCTTTTGAGCCACATCATTAGCTCTATTATTCAAGAATCTTGGAACATGAGTTACATTTGCTATTTGAAATTGAGAAAGCAGATGTAATGCAACAACATAGTATGGTAAAATGCTTATGCTTTGACACTTGAAAATCCCTTTCACTTGGTTAACCACCAATTGAGAATCTCCGAAAATGTCAACTGCATGAACTTGTAATCCAATAAGAATTTCTAGTCCCACTATTAAGGCTTCATATTCAGCCTGGTTATTGGAACAAGTAGCTTTATCCACTCTGAAACCATGTGTGGTTTCTACCCCTTGTGGTGATTTAATCACAATACCAATTCCATTTAAGCCATTGGCTTTTGACCCATCGAACCACATTTGCTATGGCTCAACACTAGCCATACCAAGTTCCATTATCTCTTGACTCTTTGTTTGAGATGGATGGTCTGCCAGAAAATTGGCTAAAACTTGCCCTTTTACTGCCCTTTGGGGGACATACTCTAGATGAAACTCTGATAAGGCTAGTATCCACTTGCTAATTCTCCCCCTCAACATAGGTCTAGATAACATGTACTTAACCAAATCGGTGGTTGCAATTACCAAGACAGTTGTAGGTAAGAGATAGTATCTTAATTTCATTGCAGCAAAGTACAAAGCAAGACACAGCTTTTCAACAGCTGAATATTTACATTCACAAGAATTTAAAAACCTACTAAGGTAATAAACAGCTTGCTCCTTGCCTTCTTCATTATCTTGGGCCAAAAAGCTCCCAATGAATCTTCTGCTGCAGCTATGTACAACTTCAAGGGCTTATCACCCTTTGGTGGCATCAGCACTGGAGGGTTGGCCAAGTAGGCTTTGATACCTTCGAAAGCAATTTGATGCTCTGCTGTCCACACAAATTCCTCTTCATCTTTCAGCCTTAACAAGGAAGAAAATACTTTAGTTTTCCCTGCAGTGTTAGAAATGAACCTTCGAAGAAAGTTAACCTGTCCAAGGAACCTTTGTAATTCTTTCTTACTTGATGGAGGCCTGGCTTCAATGATGGCTTTGGCTTTATTCTGGTCAATCTGTATTCCTTTCTTGTGTACCACATAACCCAAGAAGTTTCCAGATGATACGCCAAAAGCACACTTAAGAGGATTGAGCTTCAATTTGAACTTTCTCATTCTTTCAAAGGCTGCTTCTAAGTGAAACAGATGCTCCTCCATGGATTGGGATTTAACTACAATGTCATCAATATAACACTCTAAATACCCTCCAATGAGGTCATGAAAGATAGTGTTCATAGCCCTCTGATATGTAGCCCCAGCATTCTTCAGGCCAAATGGCATTTTAACCCATTCGAAGGTGCCAATATTTCCAGGACATCTGAATGCTGTCTTGTGGACATCCTCCTCTGCAATGCAGATCTGGTTATAACCAGAATGCCCATCCATCATTGATAAAACTTGATGCCCTGCTGAACTGTCTACCAACAGATCCACTATAGGCATAGGGTACTCATCTTTTGGAGTTGCTAGATTTAAGTTTTGAAATCAATGCATACCCTCATTTTACCATTCTTCTTGACTACAGGCACAATATTAGATAGCCATTCAACATACCTGGCTGTCCTAATAAAGCCTGCCTTGAGTAGTCTAAGAATCTCTTCCTTGACTTTCTGAATTACTTCTGGACTCATTCTTCTTGGTTTCTGCTTGTATGGCTTGAAATTAGGCTTCATAGGGAGCCTATGTTCCACTAATGACCTATCCAATCCTGGTAGTTCATTATAAGACCATGCAAAGCAATCTTTATATCTCTTTAGAACAACCAATAACTGGCCCCTGTCCAGATCATTCAAACAAGCACTTATATAGGTGGGCTGTTGCATAGAACCTTCCCCTAAATTTACTTCTTCTAAGGGGTCTTGTGTCTGAGAACTTATTGAAGCTTTTTCCTTGGTTTCTTCTACCTTCGAAGCAACCTTCTCGCTTTGTTCTGCTCCCTGGTTCTTTAGTTCAACATCTTTGCCCTCCTCCTCATAGACAAAGTCTGTCCATAAGGCATCCTCTTCCTGTATCTCCTGGACCTTTGTTTCAATGTCCAATGCACAGTATTTGCCAAGGGTCAAAATTCTGACCTGTTGCTGCTCCTGTCTGTAGCCAATTATCATGGCTTTTCTCTCTTGCTCCTGTACTTTCTGGACTATTGATTTTATCCAATGTTGAAAACTTAATTAGAGCCAAAGACTTGGCTTCTTGTTCTTCATCTCTTTGCCTACAACCAGGCATCATTGTCATCCTTAATGACAATCTCTTCATCAGCACTTTCTTGGACTAAGTGCTTCAGGTGTGTCACTTCCTCATCAGCCGTCACTTCGGCTGAGCCATCAGCTTTCCTCAGTATACTGAGTGGTGTCACTCCCTCAATATACAACTTGGCCTCTGCAAAGTCTGACAGGCTATGAAGGGTTGAGGATCTGCATCAATTTTCTCCGTCTCTCCATTGCCTAAGGCCATCATAATTTTCTGATGCAAAGAGGAAGGCACACATTTGTTAGTGTGGATCCAATCTCTCCCAAGTAAAGCATTGTATTTAGCATTACTGTCGATTACGAAGAATGCTGTCATGCAGTCCCTGGTTCCCACACTCAAGTTAATGGGTAGAATCCCCTGAGCCATCTGTTTGTCTCCAGCAAAGCCAGCGATGGTTGTGCTGGTTGGGATCAACCTAGGATTCTTTTTCCCTAGTTTCTTCAAAGAAGATTTCGGTAGTAAGTTCACTGCTGCCCCATTGTCTATCAGGACTCGGTTCAGTTGTATCCCATCGAAGAAAGCCTTGATGTACAAAGGTTTGACATGTTGTGTCATAGAATTCGAGGGATACTCAAAAGGATACGAGAGATTAATGCTCATCTCTTCTTCACTCTCATATTCAATCTCCATTGGGGTAGCCATCCCAGGATCATCTGTAACATACTTACTTGTGAGTCTTCACTAGAGACAGGAATAGGATCCATGTCTTGGTCATCTTGGTCCTCATTTCCAGCTTGGAACTCATGAGGCAGTATGTGTACCATATTAACTGATACTGGAGGAAATGAGCCAAATTGGATGGCTGGCTGTACCTGCTTCCTCCCTTGGCCACCTTGTTCAGTTACTTCAGCAGCATCCTCCATGCTGCACTCTGGCACTTCATTGTTAACTGATTCCTTCGAAGGATCTTTCTCAACTGGTTTTTCAACCAAAAATGTTTGCTCAGCCATGAAGGCTTCGAACATTTCTTCCTCCACCATTTCTTTCTTTTGGCTTATGCCAATCTCTTCTTCTGTCTCGCTATCACTCTCCATCAGAGCTTTCTCCAATCCTGCTAAGCTAGACTTCTCTCTGGCTTTTAGTTCAGAATGAACCTTGGCCAACTGTTCTCTGCTGCAACCCACTTTGCTTTGTAGAGTTGGCTTTGGAGTATGGTCTGACTTTGGAGTTTTCTTTCCTTCTGTCTGGACCAATGAAGAGCTCTCTCATTTTCTTTCATATCGTTCTGGTACTGAGTGTACCTGCGCTGAATCTTTCTCCTTTGTGATCTCGAAATGACTGGGACCATATCTGGTTCCTTTGTCTTTGGGTGTTTAAGCAATACCCAATTGTTCGGAGCCACCAAAAAAGGCTTGACCATCCTGCCTTGGATCCCAACATCTCTCCGGGCAGGCATTTCCCTAGGTTTGTTTTGTATTACAAACCAGTCTGGGACTCCAGGTACCCACGAACTTGCTGACTCAGATGTTGAACTACTTTTTTCTACCTTCGAAGCCATCTTCGAAGCTGGCTGTAAAGGCAAGTATTTGGCTCTGACCTCATGTTTTGAGCCTGATTCAGACCTTCGATGAAGGTAGCCACTTTCTGTCCTGCGTGAGGCTGGTCTAGGGGGCCAATCTCTGGCTTTGATCCCATGAACTGAGCCTCTCTCCAGTCTTCTTTCAGAATGACTGCTCTCCATTCTGTAATAGTTAGGTGGCCTGGATTCATATAAGGGCCTTTGCCTTTAGCATGCATTCTGTCCATTGCAGGCTCAACCACTGGTGGTCGCTGCCTATCACTAGCCGGATACGGCCTTTTGTTGTAAGCGTTGGTTGATTTAGGACGTCTCTGAACATCCCTGTAGTATTGCTTCCCATCAATTGGAAGCCCCTTCAACCATTTATAACTCAGTCTGCACCTGGGACACATCCTTTGTATCACTACTGCCTCTAAGGAATCATCATCCAGTGATTCTTTATCAGAGTGTTCCCTTGGTGTGAGAAACTTTTCCAATAACTGGTGGGTTTCTAGTGTCCTTCTTGATGGTTGTCTGGTTAGCAACATGCATCTGCACATTGACTTCTTCCAATTCTGTCAAGGACAAGTTCTGGAAGTTTACGTAATGACATTGGCTGCCGCCTCTCCAACTTCTGGAAATGGATTACTGTCGATCCCCATGGCCTTTTCTGTTTTGGCTGGGAACTTCAAACTTCCTTTCCGAATTTGTTCTTGGATCCTGTCTCGAAAAACAATGCAGTTTTTAGTCGAGTGAGACCAAGAGTTATGCCATTTACAATATACTTTTCCCTTAAGTTCATCTGGAGATGGCAGTTTTACTCCTTTAGGTAACTTAAGGAAGTTGGCCGCAAGCAAATGATCAAAAATGTCATCTGCTTTTGTTAAATCGAAAGAGTACTTTCTGTGAAAGTCTTTCTTTTTAAACTGCTGGTCAATTGTTGTATCCTTATGAACTAATGCCTCACAGATCACAGGTTCTTTGCCCACAATCTCTGCTGCATCGATCTCATAATTAGGATCTCTATAATATGTCTTGTACGATGCATTATTTCGATCTTGTTCCTCCTCTAGTAATGCTTCGTATCTAGACACCTTATAGGTTAGTTCCACCAAATCTCTGAATTCAGTTGAGTCAAACTTCTTTCGAAGCCTGAACTCTAGGCCATTTTGAGCCAATCTTACGAATTCTGACTCTGGCAGGATGACTCTACATTTATTTCGAGCCCTTTTAAATCTAGCAATAAACTGAGTAGCCTTTTCTTTAGGCCTTTGACTCAATCTAGCCAAGTCTGCCATAGAAACCTCTGGCTCCGATTGGAAGAATTGGGCATGAAATGCCTCTTCCATTTGTTGCCAATTTTGAATGGAGCCAGGTGTAAGGTTGATGTACCATACAAATGCTCCCCCAGTTAGAGAATTCAGGGAATAATCTCAGTTTCATATAGTCATGATTAGTAAATTCACCGCATTGAGCAGCAAACCTAGCAATATGCTCTATTGTTGATTGATTTCCAGTCCCATAGAAAAGGGCAAAATCTGGTATCCTGAACCCCCTTGGGTATTCATGTACCCTATCTACCCATTCTGGGTATGGTTTTCTGTATACAGGAGTCTGGACCCCCCGAGCCATCGGTCCACACATCTCCCTAACAATATCAGCAATTTGGTCCCTAGGGACCATATTTTGTGCCTGCTGAACCACTACTGGAGGAACAAACACAGGATTTGGTGGACAAACTTGTGCTTGTCCTCTTGGTCCATAAGGTGGTACATTTGGGACTGGTTGCCCCTGTGGTGCAGGTTGCTGTTGGGGGTGTGGGTAACCCTTTGAGCCTGTCCTGCGAAAGGACCTGCGAAAGGTGCTGGAACAGGTGTTGTGTCCCTTCCATTTGCAGGCCAACCTTCCAACCCCCGGGTATAAATTCGAATAAGGGATTATTATACCCCCTAGTGCCAGGTATGGCTTCGAACATGGGATTTGTAACCATTCTTACGCCAGTTTCTTGTACTTGACCAGATCCACCAACTTGTGTGGCTTCATTGTTGAGTACTGAGGCATTTTGGCCTGCTATAGGCCTCGAAATGGGTTCATACCAAGACTGAGGTGATGGTCTTTCATAGTTCTGATTACTAGTTTGACCATTAGAATGTCCATTAACTTGCATAGGCTGTTTATCTCTAGCCAATCTTTGCTGAGGGACATTAAAAACTTCCTCTGTGTGTCTTGTGTTTGTTGGTTGGTGGTTATTCATTCGATCCAAAAAGGATGTTGCCCACCTTTCCATTGTGTTCATTAATTGTTGTCCCATAGCATCTACTAGGCCATCCCATGGATTTGTTGGCTGAGTAGATGGAACAGTGGATGGTCCAATTCCTTGGTTTCGTCCAATATTATGAACATATGGTTCTTGTCCCGAAGTACTGGTCTGTTCGACCATAGGTTCTGATAACATGGGAGTTTCCACAGGATGTGTTACCACATTATCTCTGGATTAGGTATTTCTACCTCTCCTTCTACGCCTTCTTCCAAGCGTTCATTTTCTCCTTGTCGTCTTCGTCTAGCCATTTTAACAAGTCCCACCGGGCGTGCCAAAAATATATGTTGGCTTTTTGGCTTTCGAAGGGTATTTTTGTAAATGCGAGCGTGCCAGCAAGGATCAATCAGTCCTTACAGAAATTATAATTGCCAACCAATTATCAGACGATTGTGTTTTAGTTCTTTCAGCCTCAATGAAGAGGACTTTTACTGGTGGCTTGACTTAGGAGAAATTAAGCAAAATAACAGATGAATGACGAACAAATGAAGTATTTCATTAAGATGAAAACTTACAATGATCCAAACTCAGCCTCGTAGAGGTTTACAGCGATAATCTACTCGAAACTACTCCTATGAACGAAGTGCAGTGCAGGAATTTAAAGTGTAGGAATGTAAAGAACAGGTATTTAAAGTGCAAGAAATGTAAAAACTGGAAATGTAAAACTAGAAAAGAAAATATGAAGTAAATGACTGGTTTTTTAGATCTGAGTCTGAGGGGCTTTTTCTGGGGGCTTCCCTGCTATTTATACTTGTCAAGGATGACCTTCGAACTGCACTTCAAACCGTCGACTGCTCCTCTATGATCGTTGACCATGTTGCCTTATAAGTAGTTCCACTACACCATCATTTGCAATTAGGCTTCCCTTCTATATTTGAATTTGAATGTGAGTAACCGTTGGAGCCACGTCACCTTGCATCTCTTTACTGATCCAATGCTACTCAAATCACGTGAGAACCAATATTAACTGCCACGTGTACGATCAGGATCAAAGACTTGACTAGTCTTCCTATATTACCCTTACTCTGCCACGTGTCGAATTGTGATTGGCTTTTACAAAATATGTAGCCAACACTTATAGAAACCATATATTGTAATAAGTTAATAACATCTGGATTATACAATGTTTTTCTTTGTAGAATTGCATATTTCATAAAAAATAAGAATAACTTCACGCCCTTAATGAAAAAGCCTGTTTGTCAAGTATTTTCTCTTCACCCCACATGTAAAAGAGGTTTATTACATATATTCTAGAATTTGGATGTTCCTGATTATCTACATTTTTTGGGAGGTTTTTTTTTTTGTTATTTTTAAATTTTATTTCTATTATTTTATTTTAAATCTTTATCTTTATTGTCTTTAGGATATGGTTGTGATACTGAAGTTGTGATCAATATTATTGCCCATTGTGATGCAACACAACGTGCTCTGATCCAACATAAGTACAAAGCTATGTATTCTGAGGACCTTCTTAAATAGTAGACTTCAGAAATTCACAGAAAATTGGAGGTATTAATTCCCCAATTCCCTGGCACTACCTTCGAAATTTAAATTTCCTCGCATGCTTCTTGTTTAGTTAAACATATAGAGATTGATTTCTTCCCCTTCCTCGAATTTGGATCTTGTAAAATCTCTTCTATGTGTCAGACATCGGTTTTGTGTTGGATGCATGATCCAGCAGGACATGATGCAATTATATTAAAGCAAGCATTAAGTAGTGGCTCCACTAATCTTGAAGCTGTCACTGAAGTACTATGCTCTCGTACACCATCCCAGACTTGCACCTTGAAGCAAATCTATTATTCCATGTTTGGGATTTACCTTGAGAATGATATTGAACAGCAAACCTCAGGCGATCATAAGAATGTAGTCCCTCTCTTTGCTGTGTGTTTGTGTTTATTGGATTTAGCATTATTATAAACAATGTGCTAGAAACATACAACATAATTGCCCATTTTAGTAACTTATTGGGATTTTATTGCTAGCCTTTTTCACAAAATAAATAAATAAAATTGGGTATTTCATCCATGTTTTGTTGTTCTGGCTGACAGGCTTGCGATTTTTTATTTTTTATTTATTTTTATTTTTTTGTGGGATAATATATATATTGGCAAATAAGAAACAGAATAAATATTTATACCTTGACTACTAATTGTATATATATTTATTTTAAATTTATTTCTTTGTCAAAAAGGAGTTAGAAATCTATCGCTAATCTCGTTGTTCACCTGCACATATATTTGCTAGGAAAAAGATTTTTCCCCCGAAAAATCTATGCCCCGAATGCCCCGAGAGAGAGAGGCCGCAGCTCGTCGTCTCGCCGCCCGATCGTCGCTCGCCGACGCTCGTCGCAGCCGCCCGATCGTCGCCCGCCGTCGCTCGTCGCAGCTCCAGCTCGTCGCTCGTCGCAACTCCGGCTCTGCCTCGCCGCAGCTCCAGCTCTGCCTCGCCACCCGGCCTCCGCCCCTGCCTCATCCCCGAGTTTGTTGGCCCCTCCCTCCCTCCCTCCCCTCCCCCTCCTTATCCCCTCCCCCCCTCCCTCCCCTCCCCTCCCCTCCCCCTCCATCTCTTCGTCTTCTTTTTCCTTCTTCAGCTGAAAAAAAAAAAAAAAATACAAAACGACGACGTTTTGCATATTAGGGGCAGTCGGGGCTCCCATTTTCGAGGTCCCAATCACATTTGTATTTGCTAAATGAAATCAATTAACGTTGAACTAGATCTCTTTGGTTATCATAGCAGCATCTCTAATTTCTCATTGGGTCTTTGAGACTGCAAATATGCTTCTCCTGCAAATCATAGCTTTTCATCACATGGAAAGCAAAGTTTTATGTACATATATATAGATATATGCTTTTGCATATGTGTACACATAAATACATATATTTCCAGTGTTATGAATTTCCCCCCTTTTTACATTCATGGGAGGAAATTGAGAGTCTGACTTCTTAATGTGAAATACTCGTTGCAGCTTTTGCTTGCTTATGTAACCACACCACGCTCTGAAAGCTTCGAAGTTGATAGAGAGATAGTTGAAAGGGATGCTAAGGCTCTTTGTAAAGCAGGGGAGAAAAAATTGGGAACTGGTGAGAAAACTTTTATCTGCATTTTTAGTGAATGAAGTAGGGTACATTTGGCTGCTATAGATTCTTCTTACCATAACATGTATGGGAACTCACTGAAAAAAGGTAATTTGTTCTTAATGTCGTCACCGTTTCTTGTTATCGGAAATTCTTGTTATGATTTTTAACAAATTGAGATAATTACAGGCTGTAAAGAGTGAAACTTCAGGGAAATTTAAGCTTCCCCTTTTGACAATCCTACAGTGTGCACATAATCCTGTAAAGTACTTTGCAAAGGTATTTATCAAGTCTTAAGTTTTTCTTTTCTTATTAATGTAATTAGGACTTCTTAGGATGCATATATATATATGGCTGTATGTAATAGTTTTAGGGACTAGACCATCATTTGAGTCCTGAACAACTGGTTTTTGAGATATTGACTTAGGATTGTGACTTCCCAATTTCTTTGTTCTTCAACAATACTTCTGTGCAACGCCACTAGTGCATAATGTTTTGTCAATTTCATTTTTGGTCAAGACAATATGCAATATATCTTTACTTTTTGTGATGGGATTATAGTTCTCACAACATATAGAGTACAAAATTTTCTTTTTAACATATAAAGGCTCTTTTGTTTTGATTATTGTGTTTGTTTATTTTTATTTATTTATTTATTTATTTATTTATAATTTTCCTTCCATATATATATATATATATATATTAACTCATATGATCCATCATGGAGATTCAAGTTCAATCCATTGATAACTACTCTGGAATGTTACAGGTATTACATAAGGCGATGAAAGGATTGGGAACCGACGACACAACACTTACAAGGGTTATCGTGACAAGAACCGAGATTGATATGCAATACATTAAAGCCGAATACTAGAAGAAATATAGGTAACCAGGCAAATTCTCTACAGGTAATGATGATATCTATCATTATTGACATGATATCAATAATGATAAACCAGAGTTTGAACCCAAGTGTTGCATATCAATAATGATAAACCAGAGTTTGAAAGTTTGAACCCAAGTGTTTCAAATTCTCTACATGTTTGAACCCAAAGTAATTCTTTACAGGTGATGAGGCAAATTTCTCTGTGAATTTCTCTGGAACCAGAATTTCTCTGTGGAAGTCCAGAGAAATTCTCTGGATCGATTCGAGGGACCTTAGACATTATGAAAATATTAAATGTACTTTATGCTATAAAATCTTAATACTAGGGAGCCTAAAAAAAAATCCCCTAAAAGTTATACCCATCAATTTGACACAGACTTTGAAATTAAAATAAACTATGAGCAAGTTATTTCAGTTGTAACAAACACCTCCAATGCATTTTTATACAACATCAAAATTTTCTTTTAAATCCAACAATTTGACACAGACTTTTAAATTAAAATAAACTATGCCTCTAATATATTTTTGTACAACAACAACAATTTTTTTTTTTTATAAATTAAAAAGTCTGAAAAAAGTTAGGAAAAATTAGTGAAACATCCCTCTTTAACTTTTAGTAGTAGAAGAGATCCAATATGTTTTTTTCTTATTAGTTAAAATCCGTCAATAATATTATTAGAGAAATTTCAACTCATCATAAAGAAATTTGTGAAATTTCTTTTTCTCTGTGACGAGTTGAAATTTCTCTGTAAAATTTCTCTTTGAAGAGCTAAAATTTCTCTGTGAAGACAAATTTTTATATGTTGTAATTTCTCTATACCAAAATTTCTCTATGCCGAAAATTTTCTTTAAAAATGGTGAGAGATTTCAATTACTATAAAAATATTACATGTCTCGTATCTTATAAAATCTTAATATCAGACACCTTAAACTAAAAATCAAAAAAGTTAATGCTAAGTTACTTTTTTTTTTTTTTGCCTTTAATTAAGGATTGTTTTATAAATTGACTTTTTACGACAACCAAAAAAAAAAAAAACCGTCTAAAAAAAATTATAAAAAAAAAGTTTTAAATTTTTTTATAATGACTTTTTAACTTTTTAATTAAAATAGTGAGTTGCTAAAACAAATCAGAATTGATTTTTTTAATAATATTTTAATTTTTTACAAAAGGACTTGTGAAAAACAAAAATAATAATAATTTTTTTTTTGGTAATGATTTTTTCACTAAAATGTTAAATTTTGAAAATAGGCCTAAAATGCAAATCATTAACTACAATCAAACGAAACCTAATAAAAATAAGGTGTGAGGATTACTAGGGTCTATTTGGTAACGTTTACGTTTTCAGTTTATATTTACAAAAATTTTATAAACTGGTTTTTGTTTATTTTTTGTTTATTTTTAGAAAAACATAAACTACAAACGCGTTTGGTAATTGACAAAATGTTTAAAAAAATCTTAAAAATATAAAAAAGAGTGAGAAATGGCAAGTGATGGCGGAAGACGGTGGTGGAAAGTGGTGACGGTAGGTGGTGGCGGGTGGGTGGTGGTGGTGGGTGGGTGGGTGACGGTGGCGGGTGGTGGGTGGTAGCGAGTGGGTGGTGGTGGTGGTGGTGGCGGGTGGTGGCAGGTGGGTCGCGGATGGCGGGTGGTGGTGGTGGTGGTTGCGGATGGGTGGGTGACGGTGGCGGGTGATGGGTGATGGGTGGTAGCGAGTGGGTGGAGGTGGTGGTCGTGGCAGGTGGGTGGCGGATGGCAGGTGGTGGTGGGTGGTAGTAGGTGGGTGGTGGTGGCGGGTGGTGATGGTGGGTGGGTGGGTGACGGTGCGCGGGTAGTGGGTGGTAGCGAGTGGGTGGTGGTGGCGGGTGATAGGTGGTGGTGGCAGGTGGGTGGCGGATGGTGAGTGGTGGCGAGTAGGTGGCGGGTGGTGGTGGTGGTGGGTGTGTGGGTAACGATGGCGGGTGGTGGGTGGTAGCGAGTGGGTGGTGGTGGTGGTAGTGGTGGGTGGTGGGTGGTGGTGGCAGGTGGTGACAGGTGGGTGGTGGTGGCGGGTGGGTGGCAGGTGGGTGGTGGTGGTGGGTGGCTGGTGGTGGCGGGTAGTGGATGGTGGTGACAGGTGGGTGGTGAGTGGTGGTGGCGGGTGGTGAATGGTAGTGGTGGGTGGCGGGTGGATGGTAGGTAGGTGGTAGGTGGTGGTGGCAGGTGGGTGGTGAGTGGTGGTGGCAAGTGGTGGTGAGGGGTGAGTGGTGGGTGGTGGCAGAAGACGGTGGTGGAAAATGGTGGCGGGTGGTGGCTAGTGTTGGGTGGTAAAAAAAAAAAAAAATTGAAAACTCAAAACGGAAACACATTTTTTGAGTTTTCATTTTTTGGCCAAATTTATAAACTGAGACCACTGATTTATAAATAAAAAATTTACTAAACAAGTTTTTATTTGAGTTTTTTAAATTTTTATAAATATAAACAGGAAACTAAAAACGTAAGTGTTACCAAACGACACCTAAGATTGCTAAAAAACACTTATTTCCATTTCCAAACATATACTAATAGTGAGAGTTAGGTATAACGATGAGATGAGTGTGATAGATCATCTTTAATGCTGTTTCTATGTACTCTTCTTTCTTTGTTGATATGCCGGTTTTCCTTGCCTTGGCTTGTTGACGTCCAGTGGGCCTTCTTTGTAGATTCAAATGCCCTGCTAGGCTTCCTTTCTTACCGGAGTTCCCAATCAATATAGAACGCGCGGCCGCCCAGTCCGCTTCCAAGCCGTAGCGCGCTAGCGCGACCTGGAGAGAGTATCTACAGAAGCCTAAATAAGCCACACTTTTTGGCTAAGTTAATAAGCAAAATTGTACAAAATCATACTTTTTAGCTAAATTAACCAGCAAAATCGTACAAAATCAATTGTAGTAGACTAGCCAAACCTACTTATGCTACAGTAATCGCCGACATAGGCGAGCCACTGTTCACATGCCATTAATTTTTTTTAATTATTAAACTCTCTTTCTTTGTATTTGGACAATTCTTTTTTTTTTTTTTTGATAACTCAGGGTGTCCGGGTCAGTTTGTGCGCACCTCGACTAATCCTTGGGGAATCAATCCTACCGTTCACTAGCGAGGGGTCCATTTAAAGTCAGAGTAAACCTCTATATGGACTGACCCAACACAATTCCATCAACAAATCTTACCTTTGCAATCCATTGCTACTGAGGGCAAAACAACAAAAATTAAAGATTGTATTTGATAGATCCTGTCATTAATCATCGCAAACCAAATACTTGTCCATAGTCACAAACCAAATATTGAAATCACTAAAAAAAAAACAATAGAATTGTAAATAATTGAAGGTTTGATCAGCAAAAACAACATTTAGGCTAAGTTTGGGAAGTCTCAAAAAAATCAAAAAATCAAAAAGTCAAAAAGTTACTCAAAAAGTTAAAAAGTTATAACTATTTACCAAAAGTCAACAATTACAGCGGCACAACTCTCAATTCTAATTTTTCCCTACAAACCAATTTTTACAATTTTTTATTACACATTTTTTCATAAAAAGTCAAAAAGTTAACCCAAACATTCATATTTTCAACCTCAACTTTTTAGTCTAAAAAGATAAAAAAATACACTTAGGACACCCTAAACAACCCCTTAATATCTTCTTTCAGTCAAAGATTTAAGCTAGTATGCTTTTATAGAGAGAATATCATGTGAATAAAAAAAATTGGAGGAAAATTAATATTTTGAAACATGACAATTGAAATAGAGACTGTTGTTGAAATAGATAAACTAGTGAAGTAAAATTTTGACTAGTTATTTTGCTGAGTATTACTGAAGATGCTTTTAGGGGTTGTTTGGGATGTTTTAAATAAGTGTATTTTTTATTTTTTTAGACTAAAAAGTTGAGGTTGAAAATATGAATGTTTGGGTTAACTTTTTGACTTTTTATGAAAAAATGTATAATAAAAAATTATAAAAATTAGTTTATAGGAAAAAATTAAAATTAAAAATTGTACAGCCATAATTATTAACTTTTGATGAATAGTGATAACTTTTTAACTTTTTAAGTAACTTTTTAACTTTTTTAAAACTTTCCAAATTTGGCCTTAGTTACGATAAAAAGTAGAATCTTCAAAATGTATTCCAATAAGCTCGTGAATGGTCGACCCCACAACTCCAAATAACACAATCCAATTCGTATGTGGATTGAAAAATTCTCTTATGAAAAATGAGGTTTTATCACCGTTGCAAAAAAATTTAAATTTGAATAGATATCACTTAAGCCTCTATTTGGGAAAAGGTTTTTTGGGTTTTTTTTTGACTAAAATAGTCACAAAAGACAAAATAAATTATTTTAGCCATAACAAACAAAACATCACATCCAACTCATAATCATTACACTATTCTCTCACAAAAAAAGTCAAAAAAATCAAAAAGCCCTTTCCAAACCAAACTTTTTAACTCAGGTTAAAATAGCCAAAAAAATCAAAAAGCCAACCCACTTCCCAAACGAATTCTTAAACGCATTCCACCCCACCATGACTAGATTGAAAAATACTCTATCAAAAAATGAGGGTGGTGTTTAGTGCAACATTCTAATCATAATTCCACCCCCTTCTCTTGAAGCCTTTGTTTGGATGGGGTGTTCAAAATTTAATTTCACCATACATTTTAAAACACACTTTTTCTTTCACATTTGACAGAATTTCTTCCAAGCAAAGCTCTCACCTTTTCGTACATACCATTTTTTTTGTACATGTTTGGTAAAGCAGAATTTTTGAATTTTTGGTCTACCCGGACATCCTTCCGGATGTCCAGCCGGTTGACCGAAACAGTAACTTCTTCTTTTTTTCTTTTTTTTTTGCAATTGCCAATCGCCACCTGTTATTTGGGAAAAAAATTATATTTTTTTTGATATTTTTTAAATATAGAAATTATTTTTTTAGATCAAAATAATAAATTATTTTTTTAAATTGAATTTTAAAAAGAGTTTGGTTATAAGTTTTGAATAAGATTTTTAATAGAGTTTTGAGTTGTGTGTTTGGTTATGAGTTATAAGTTGTTCAATTAAGTGTTGAAAACTCTTTTCAAAATTTATAATCAAACAATTTTCTCTTTTCATACGTTACATCAAAAATTCAAAACTCTTTTCAAAACTTATAACCAAATAAATTTTCTATTTTCAAAACATAATTCCAAAACTTATAAACTTAAAATACAACTCTATTCTCAAATTATAATTCTAAATCTCTACCAAATACTACCAAGATTTTCTCCCCTTTAAAGAAAATTTTAAATTTGAGTAGAAATCACTCAAACACCTTACAACGCCCATTATCTCAAATTTATATAAAATTGAGATTTATTCAAATTTTTACAAAAATCAAAAGAGAGTTGAGACTTAAAGGTTTCCTCAATTTTTTTTAAAAATTATTTTGTGATCTCAAATTTACTGTTTTGCACTTAAGGTTTTATTTATGCTTAACAATATGAACAATGTAATTTTTTGTTTATTAGGATGTGTTTGCTTTATTGAAGAAAGAACTAGCGCATGTTCGTGCCTAAAGGCACAGTGTAATTAATAATAATATCAAATATAATTGAATATAAAATTATTGAGTTAAAATGTATTTTATTAAATTGGTTGTTAAAAATTTGAGGTCAAAATATAAATACAGGTCCGATTGATTTCGACTTTTAAATGAATTTTGTAAAATTATACAGACATAAATGCACATGGTGTTTGTGTGTCGTGAGCTTTGTCATCGAGATGGATAACAAAGTTCTGTAAAAAATAAAAATAAAAATAAAAAACTCTTATTTTCAGTTTTTAAACAAATCACACCACCTTCATTATCTCTCTTCTCTCTCTCTCTTGTCTTGTGAAAATATTCCGTAGTAATAAAATATAAACTATTTTATCACATTTTTTTTAACAGAACTCTATTTAAACCCAATTTAAAATTTAAGTTTAAATTTGTTCACCAAAAAACCCAACATTTCCAAAAAAAAAAAGTGGGTTTAAAAAAAACAACATTTAAACCCACTTTTTTTTTTTTTTTTTTTAAATGTTACATTTCTTAATGAACAACCTTATTTATTTATATTTTCAACACACATTTTTTAACATAACCACATTCACAATTCCATTTTTAAAATACTTTACTTATCTACACATAAGCTTGTTTTGGCAATTCGGCTAAAAGTTACTTTTTTAACTTTTTAGTTTTTTTTTTTAAAGTCATATCACATTCTAATTTTTTTTACACGTTTTTCTTAAAAAAAAGAAAAAAGTCAAAAAAATCAACTTTTAATCTACTTCCCAAAACAATTCTTATTTTCTCCTCCGAACATAAAATATTGGGATAATTACATTTTACCCTCCTGTGGTTTAATGCTTTTTCACATTACCGCCGTTACGTTTATAAATATACTCATAAACACCCTGTGGTTTTGACTAAAGTGCAAAAGTGACGGGGCGTGACGGAATGATGGAAAAGACTAGAATACCCCTAGATATTTATATTGCTTATATGTTACAGTCCCTTCAGTTGTTTGACTACGATTTTCAAAGATAGAGACAGAGACAGAGAGAGAGAGAGAGAGAGAGAGAGAGAGAGAGAGAGAGAGAGAAAAGTGAATCAGTAACAATCGAAGGATTTTAAAGGATTTACAAAACATTTGGGTTAGGGTTTCAAAGGATTTACAAAGAATCTTCTTTTTAAAATTTTACTTCAGGTAACAATCGGCGAACCCTACAAAAAATCTGTTTTGTGTGACTATTTGCTGGTTTGATTGCGATTTTATAAATTTATTGTATAATATGTTTGGAAAATGACTTGTTTGATGGTTGATGTTTTCGAAAAGTTTAAAAAAGAGCTTTATTGGTAGGGTTTTTGCTTTATGATGTATGTTTGTTGGCTTGATGTTACCTTTTGTTAAGGTTGTTGTCTGATTATTGGCTTTTTTTGGTAGAATTTGTATTTTGATGCATGACTATGATATTTGTGCATGGAGGTAGGGTTCATAGTGGTCCCCTAACTGTTTGTTGTGTATATCTGGAATAATAAATTGGGTTTTTTTTATAATAATTTTTGATGCAACAATGGCCACAGATTTGGGGTTTTGTTGATTTTGATGCATGACTATGATTTTTGTGGTCCCCCTAACTATTTGTTGTGTATTGGGAGACAATATATCTGTTTAGTGTTGGTTTTTTTTGTTTGTTTGTTTATGTTTTTTCTTTTTTCCTTTTTTTCTTTTGTGTGTTTGTAATGTTGAGGCATTGATTTTTTAATGTATTATTTTTATATTTTGTGTCTTGGATGACTAATTAGGGTAAGGTGATGGCAACAGAGTTTAGTGTTGAGTTACATCATGGAAGTTACTTTACTAAGCCTCCATATAGAGTGTATAAGGGAGAGAAAGTGAATTACTTTCAGTACTCTGATCCATATAGGGTTGGGTTTTTTTGATTTTCAAAAGTTGTACTTGAGCCTAGGTTATCCCTCTACTAGCCAACTGTATTACAGAGTTCCTGGGGAAATATTGGACATTGGTCTTAGAGAGATGAATTTAGATAGGGATGTAATTGATATATTATTCCATTATATAGGTCTGAATGTGGTTGCCATGTATGTGGAGAAAGGTCATGAGACATTTCAGGTCTTAGGTCCAAATGGGGAAGTCATAAAAGGGCCACAAATTCCACAAATAGAAGCACAAATAAAATTGGATGAAAAAGGGATAAATGGGCCTGAAATGGAAGAAGATGAATGGGGAAATGGGACTGAAAATGAAGAAGAAGATGGGGGTGATAAGGAAATGAATGATTCTGATGGTGGTGACAACACAGATCTAGACTGGATGAATGATGGGTTAGAGGGTAGTGAAGATGAAGATACATTTTCTTATGTTGATAAAGATGTAGGGGTAGAATCAAATGTGGGTGTTGACACAAGTGTAGGAAATGAACCACATGCTTCAGGTTCTAATGAATGGTATTCAGATCAAGATTTTGAGATGCATACTTTGTATGGATCATTACATGAGAAGGAAATGGATGATAGGTTTGCAGAATTTAATGAGGATGTGGACATGGTGAAACCTGAACTAAAAGTGGGGCTGAGATTTAAGAATGCACAAGTTTTTAGGTATGCATTGAAGGAATGACAAGTGCAACGTGGATATAATTTGAAGTGGGTTAGAAATGAAAATAAGAGGATTACTACAGTGTGTAAACAAGAGTGTGGGTTTAGAATTCATGCATCCCCAATGCAAAATGAAAGTACATTTTAGATCAAAAGCTTAAAGCCACTTCATTCATGTGGTAGAACTTATGGCAACCATCTAGTTACCTCAAGGTATTTATCACAAAAATACCTTGAAAGATTGAGGAATTCTCCTAACATAGAGAT
This sequence comes from Camellia japonica, assembly GCA_030407325.1. Taxonomy (NCBI): domain Eukaryota; kingdom Viridiplantae; phylum Streptophyta; class Magnoliopsida; order Ericales; family Theaceae; genus Camellia; species Camellia japonica. The sequence goes on from JAPPVO010000014.1 coordinate 35,515,107, forward strand.
CTCATCCATGCAAAAGGACATTCATAGAGAACTAATGGTTGATGTAAGTAAGAGTCAAGTGTATAGAGCAAAAAGAAAAGCAAAGGAAACAATTGAAGGGGATTTAAGGAAGCAGTATGCTAGACTATGTGATTACTGTGAGATAGTCAAACAGCATAATCCAAACAGTTGTTTAGTGATTAAATTGGACAGACCTATAGTTTATGAAGATGATGATGAAGTAGAAAGGCCTAATAGACAACTTACACCTGTTTTTAAGAGGTTGTATATCAGACTAGATGCACAGAAGTAAGGTTTTGTACAAGGTTGTAGGCCTGTTGTTGGGTTAGATGGTTGTTTTTTGAAGGGCATATATGGTGGCCAGCTTTTAGCAGCCATTGGTGTTGATGGGAATGACAACATGTTTCCCATTGCCATTGTTGCAGTGGAGGCTGAATGCAAGGATTCATGGGTATAGTTTCTGACCTAATTAGTAGAGGACATAGGAGCTGGCAGTGACATTGGGTGGACATTCATTTCAAACAGACAAAAAGGATTGGTGCACACCTTTACACAGATTTTGCCTAATGTTGAGCATAGGTATTGCTTGAGGCACTTTTATACCAACTTCAAACAGAAGTTCAAGGGAAAAGAGTTTAAGGAATTGATGTGGAAAGCTGCAAAGGCTGGGACAAAAAGGGAGTTTGATTATCACATGAAGAAGTTGGGGGATGTGGATAAAGAAAACAAGCCAAATGAGTGATTGATGCAAGAGAATCCTGAAACATGGGCCAAGTCTTACTTCAGCACAAGATCCCAGTGTGATATTCAAGTGAATAATATAAGTGAGTCTTTCAACAAGTACATTTTGCTAGCAAGGGATAAATCAATTATCTCAATAGTGGAGTGGATTAGGAGGAAGCTAATGAACAGAATACAAGTGAAGAAAAATAGAATGGAAAAATATAGTGGCTCTATTTGTCCAACTGTGCAACAAAAATTAGAGTTAAACAAAGAGGATGCTAGGAATTGCTTTGCTAGCTTTGTAGGTGACTTAAAGTTTGAGGTGGATTATTATGATACAACTTATGTAGTGGACTTGAGGGCAAGAACATATGGGTGTAGGGATTGGGATCTAACAGGTATACGTTGTAAACATGCCATAAGTTGTATATACCTTACTAGGGAGAAACCTGAAGCTTATGTGCATAATTACTTTAGCAAGGAGACATACTTGAGGACATATTCTTTCATGATAAATCTTGTGCCAGGGGAACATGATTGGATTGAGACTGGATATGATGCCATAGCCCCTCCTTACTATAGAAAACCAGCAAGAAGGCCTAGAAAAGAGAGGAAGAAAGCTGTTGATGAGGCCAAGAATGTACATAGGGTGTCAAGGAAGTACAAAACAGTGCAATGTGCAAAGTGTATGGGTTTTGGACACAACAGAAAATCATGCAAAGGTCCAGTACACAAGAAATCCACAATGTTCAAGAGGAGGAGTGGACCAACCACCAGTTCTAGAAAATCTGCAAGTCAACCAAGCAAGGTAAATTCATTTCAATTTCAGTAATTTCATTTGTATACAAACTAAATTCATTTCAATTTCAGTGATTTTATTTGATGCATTTCAATTTGAATTGAATTGTTATTGCAGTTCTCAAATGCTTCATTTCAACAAGCTGTAAGACACACATCTTCATCCCAACCATCTTCTATTCATCATGTTTTTATCCCAACAAGCTGCTAGTACTTACCCATCTTCATCCCAACCAGCTACCACTACTCAATCATAACCAACAATGCCTTGTGGAGCAAGTGCAAGTGGAAGTGGATTTGCAGTAGCTGGAATGAATGCAAAGGACAATGCAAAGGGTTTGAGGGATTAGGTTTAGATGGCCTATCTTATGATTCAAACAGAAGAAGTTTTTTGTAATTGAAATGTTGTTGACATGTTGGAATGTTATTGAATTGTACTCACAGCACCTGTTCTTTTTGTTTAGGGTTTAGATTGTTATCTTATGTTGGAATGCACAAGTTTTTGTAATTGATATGTTGGAATGTTGTTGACATTAAAACAAGTTTTGTAAAGGTTTTGTAATTCAATTGTTGACATGCTGGTCTTAAGAGCAGGTTTTGTAAACATATGTTGATATATTGATGCTTAATGAACATGCTTCACATGTTGGAATTGAACATGTTTTGTAATTGAATTGTTGAAATGTTGGTCTTAGATAGTCAAACATGTTAAACTTATTTATTTTGATGATTTATTTAATTATGTTTTAATTTATTTGAAAAAGAAAAATAGAATCCAAAATTTATTTTGATGATTTATTTGAAAGAGAAAAATAGAATCAAAATTTATTTTATCCCATTAATTCTCACCTAAACCTTTATCCTAAATGTTATTAGAATGTATTTAATATTTGATTAAATCAGGAGTTCAAACAGTCCAAAATAAAGGTTCAAACAGCCTAGCACAGCAGCAGGCCAAAATGTTCAAAAGGTTCAAGTAGAAGATATTCAAATTGATAATGATGGAAGTACGACGGCTATATTCAAAAGGTTCAAGTAGAAGATATTCAAATTTGTAATGATGGAGTGGAAGATATTCAAATTGGTAATGATGGAAGTACAACGGCTATAAATTCAAATGAATACAACGGCTATAAACGGCTATAATTTGCATTATATATATCAAAGCCTCTAATGTAAACAAGTGACAAAAAACTTGAAAATATTCTTTGATCTATAATTACTCACATCTATTCTCAGAAATTATACACTGAGCCTTATAGCTTTAAGCCCATCTTTCCTGTGTGAGATTTACAGAAAAATCAAAACTTCATTTTATATATCTATCTTTGAGAGATATTTATTGTAAGCTTTCTTTGAAAACAAAAATACCATTTCATCTTGTATAAGTGTTGCAAACACTGTATTCTTGAAATCTTGAGAGTGATTGTGAATCACCTAAGATTTGCAAGGGTTTGGACTTGTGTCTATGTAAAATCCGTGGAGGATTGCTCCATTTGTAAAGAGGTTGCTAGCACCCCTGTAAAGTTAGAAGATAGTGGAAAATCTCAAGTGAAGCTTGAGGAGTGAACATAGGCCGAGTTGAAACCGAACCACTATAAATTTATTTGTCTCTCTCTCCCTTATCTCTTTATTTTATTTTAAATTGCCATAGCTATATTTCACATTTTTACTGTGCTAAAATTATTAACTGACATAGTTGTTAAGACACTTGTTTTAATTATTTTTATTTCATTAATTATATTTATCTATTATGCTAGTCATAATTTTTATTAGGGTATTATTAATTTTAATTGTAAAAACCTAATTCACCCCCTCTCTTAGGTTGTCTTTTGGGTAACAATTGGTATCAGAGCCTAGACTCTTGTTTTAGATTTAACCATCTAGGAGTTTCGATCCATGGCAACCTTAGTTGAAGGACAAGCCACAAATAGGCCACCACTGTTTGACGGAAACAACTATAGTCATTGGAAGGATAAGATGACCCTATACCTACAAGCCACTAATTATGCCATGTGGATTATTGTCACCAAAGGTCCAAAAATTCCTACCAAATTAGTAGACAATATTAGTGTACCTAAAACTGAAGATGAATGTGATGAAAGAGATCATAAATTATTGCAAGCCAATGTTAAAGCCAAACTCACCCTTGTTTGTGGATTAGACTCTAAGGAGTATAATAGAATTTCAAGTTGTGATTCGATAAAAGAAATTTGGGACAAACTTGAAGTAACTTATGAAGGTAAAACCAAGTGAAGGAATCTCGTATTGATATGTTTGTTCATAGTTATGAATTGTTTAAAATGAACTCTGATGAATCTATTTCAAGTATGTTTACTAGATTTATTGAAATTGTAAACTCTTTGAAATCTCTTGGCAAAACTTATATTAACAGTGAGTTGGTAAGAAAAATTCTGAGGTGTTTACCAAAGAATTGGGAAGCAAAGGTCACTGCCATTATAGAAGCCAAAGATCTCTCCACACTTGGATTGGATGAGCTTATGGGTTCCCTTATGACTCATGAGATCACCATGAAAGGACATGAGGATGTTGAAAACAAAAAGAAAAGTGGAATTGCATTCAAAGCCTCATCAAATGAAGAAGAACATGAAAACTCCAGTGAAGATGAAAGCTCAAGTGATAAAATTGAAAATGAAGTAGCCAACTTATGTCTCATGGCTCTTGAAGATGAAGACTCTACTCAAGAGGAGGTAACTACTCTTTATGAAGAACTTGAAAGTGCATTCCATGAACTATCAAATGAATTTACAAAAATTTGTGCCAAAAATAATGTGTTGAAGAAATCTCTTGCATTTTTATCTATTAATGTAGAAGAATTAAAGAAAGAAAAAATTATTTTGAAAAATGATTTTGACACCATCTCTAATGAGAAAACTGCTTTACAAAACAATGTTGATGATTTAACAAAAACACTTGAAAATTTTGTAAAAGGTAGAGATAATCTTAACATGTTTCTTGGAAATCAAAGATGTGTTTTCGATAAGGCGGGCATTGGATATGACCCTATTAAAAAACAAAAGAATCTCAATACAATTTTTAAAAAAGCACCTCTCATGACTCACCCTCATATTACTTGTCATTATTGTAAAAAGAAAGGCCATTATATATCTTCTTGTCCATTCAAAAATAATATAAACATGGGAATTAAAAAGATTTGGATTGTTAAGGGATCTAACAAAACTAACCAAGAAGGACCCAAGAAACTATGGGTACCAAAAACCAACACTTGATTGTCATCTTGTAGGTTTATTTTAAGTCCAAAGCTAAAGAACGGAAGTGGTACCTTGATAGTGGATGTTCCAGACACATGACCAGAGATAAATCATTCTTTACTAAACTATCATCGAAAGATGGAGGATTTGTTACTTTTGAAGACAACAAGAAAGGAAAAATCATCGATATTGGTAGCATCAGTATTTCTCCTAACCCTTCTATTGAAAATGTTTTACTTATTGATGGACGTAAGCATAACCTACTTAGTATTAGTCAATTATGTGATAAAGGTAACCGAGTTATTTTTGATAAATCACATTGCACAATTGAAAGCACAAATGATCATAAAACTTTATTCGTTGGTAATCGCCATGATAATGTTTATGTTTTTCATCTTAATGATCTTTATGCTAGTGATGTTAAATGTTTATGTGTTAATAATAAAAATAGTTGGTTATAGCATAAAGGACTTGGTCATGTTTATATGGATTTAATTGTTAAACTTTTGAGAAATGATTTGGTCATTGGACTTCTAAAAATTAAATTTGAAAAAGATCATCTTTGTAGTGCTTGTCAACAAGGAAAACAAACTAAAACATCATTTAAATCAAAATCTCATATTTCCACAACTAGACCTTTACAGCTATTACATATGGATTTATTTGGTCCCTCAAGGACATCTAATCTAGATGGTAAACGTTATTGTCTTGTTATTGTTGATGATTATTCAAGATTTACATGGGTTATGTTTTTAGCACACAAAGATGAAACATTTTCTTCTTTCACAAAACTCTGTCGAAGAATTCAAAATGAAAAAGGCTTTCTTATTACTAATATGTTAATTCCTTTTTTATTCATATCTTTGTAGAATCAATTTTGATGTCATAGCATGTCTTTGAGATGTATACTATCTATATTTTGAATTGTACATTTATGATCTCAAAAATATGCTCAATATGAAAATTTCATGCTTATATGCTTTACATTGGAATATTTGAATGAGTTATGAAATTCGTTGATTATGATCCATCAACAATGTCTAAATGAAAAGAAGTATCATATGTTTGTAGAGACATTACATCTATCCTATTGAATATCTTTTGAATATGGATTATATTGGCATACATCTCATGAAATGCTTTTGATTGATAAATTGTTGAATTAATTGTTTATAACATTCATGTTGTATTCCACATTAAGTAAAATGTTTTATCACACTTGAGTATGTGGATTGAATTGATGAAAATGCCTCTTGATAATGCTATGTGATTAAATGAGATTGTTGCATCAGTTTTTAATAAAACAAAGAGCATAACACTATTTTCATATGCATATTATGCTATGTGTTACAACTTGAAAATTATGAAAAATAGCATTCAAAAACTCTTGTTTGACCATTGAATTATTTTTCACTTTTTGAGTTTGTGATAGGAAGTGATTTGTATTGTATTTTTATTGAGTAGTAGTGTTTGTTCTATGAATGCTATATGTACACAAATCACATTAGAAAAGGGTAGCACCAACTTAGGGGGAGAAATTATTTTGCTAACATACTTGTTAAATCCTTTTGAGATGAACTCTTCATGAAAGAAAATTGAAGATTAAAAAGCTTCCATCTCTTGAACCTAACGTATGCCTCATATACTCTCTTAAGCTTTTGAGATAAAAATTCTATCTTATATCCCTTGAGCTAATATTGTTATTACTTTGATATGAAAAATATTGATTATACTTCATATGATTTGCAATGTATACTCTTTGATGATGCTCTTACCTAAAAATCATGCATATGCTTAAATGTGTGGTACATATTGAAATTCATGATTTTTCTTGGCATATTGATTGCTATACCTTGAACATGTTTCATTTTTTTTTGGAATTATATTAGCTTTATGAGATTATATTAAGTTTAACCTATTATGAGCAATATTTAGTATTCTATATAATGCTTGAGCTATGATTGTTAAATCTTCTAGATTGCATATTAGTATCCTTGGTAGATTGCATGTTGGTATCATTTTGGCATCTTATTTGATATTATTGACGAGAACATTTCAGTTAGGAGCTTTCATTTATCATATCTCCTATTGATTTTGCCAAATGAAACAAGGGGAAGAATTTAAACTTGATTATTTTTTAAAATCTCCTCAGTTTCTATTCTGTTTTTGATATCAAACTTATGGGCTTGCACCTTCACATATTACTATTTTTTTTGCCCATTATTGTCAAATGGTTTGAGTTTCAATTGTATGATCATTATGTGCTATAATGAGACTTACATTCTTTCATCCTATATGCTGTACCATACTCCCTCATTGTGCTTGATTCTGTTGAAAATGTCATCGGGGAAGAAAAAGAGACTTGATTGTTTTAGTATTTTTGATTATTTTGGTATCTCTATGCTTTTGGTATCTTAATTCTTACAACATGACCTTCGAGCTGATTAGTTGTTGATAATGTAAGAGGAAGATCGTTTTCCTCAAGGAAGAGTGACTTGAACTTTAGCTCCATATTTATGCTCTTGCTTGGCAACCTTGTTTGATCTATGCACTGTTATGTCTATTATAGTCTTGAGATTGGTATGCTCTTGCTAAGAAATTGAGAATTCAATCATGCTCAAATGCTTCTCATATACTCATTAACAATTTGGTCTCTCATTATTATTATTATTTTTTTTATTTTGCTATTAGGCTTAATTTCTTTTTTTTTAATTTTGTTCTCATTCTGCTTTTTAATTTCATTTTTCAGTACTTAAACATAAAAACAAAAACAAATCAAAATACAAATATTTACATAAAAAAAAAACACCCTTTATTTTTTTATAGCCACACGCGCGATCAAAATAAACATACAAAAAAAAAAAACTTTATTTTTTTCTAGCCATACGCTGATCTTACTTACTCGCCTCTTTCATCGTTTTCTTCTTCTTTTTATCACCTTGGGCGACTTTTGACGCCCCTGCCCCCGTGCTTTTGTCGAGAGTGACGACTCCCCGCTGACTATCAAAGGCCAAGAACGACGTTGCTCCAAATCGGGCCATTGAGGTGGTCTTCCGTTTAAACTCTTTATTTTCGGCCTTCAGTGCGCCTATTTCTGCTCGCGCATCCTTGTACATGCGCTGGAGCAGAGAGACTTGGGCGTTGACTTGATGGAGCTCATTCGTCATGTTCTGCAATCGGTAAGCCAATTTTGTGACTGTCGTCACCGTCTCCATATAGGACGTCAATGTGAAATGATTGGCTTCTATGTCAGATTGAGCTTCCATGATTTGCTCAATCGACATCATAGGAAGGTTAGGAAGAGGAATGACAGGAAGAGTAGGAGTAGGGGCACTCGGTCTAGCAGAGCTTATGGGATCGTTCAGGCCTGGAAATAGAGTGAGGGGACGGGATGAGGAAGCCATAGTTTAGAGGTGAGAGGTGTAAAAGAAATTAGTTGCAGAGTGTGTGAAATGAGTTTCGATAAGGAAGACAAAACAGACGAGAGTGGTGAAGCAGAGATAGAAGAGAATGGTGAAAAAGAAAATGGACGAGTGTGTGATTTAGAAGAAGGCTGAAGAGAAGAGGCTGAAGAGAAGAAGACAAGGAGGGCGAGATAGCCGAGGCGAGCGACAATCGAGGAGAGCTGCTTTTGTTGGCCAATGAAGCAAAAGCCAAGCCGCGTGGCAACCGCGTTTTGCAAAAAACGAGAGCGACGAGGGAAAGTTGTATATGTAATATATTTATATTTGTTGATTGACCATTGATTGATATATATATTTTTGCTATATATATATTTTTGATGCCATTTTTCACTATCATTTTCCTCCTCCTCCTCCTCCTCCTCCTCCAGATTCTGACCCATGATTTCTTTTTGATAATGTCACAGGGGGAGAAATTATATGATGTTATGTATTATGGTATTATTTTCAAATTATGGTATTATTTGAAAACTAATATGATGATTATATATTTATAGTTTGATACCTTAGTCTCATATCATATCTCTAATTAAAACTTAGTTATTACAGATATGCTAACTTATGTATTTAGAAATGAATTCAGGGAGCATGACTTGAGGGAAAGCTTTTCTTACTCCCAAATCAAATCAAATCAAAACATCATTGTGTGCCATCATCAAAAAGGGGGAGATTGTTAGACTTATTTATTTTGATGATTTATTTAATTATGTTTTAATTTATTTGAAAGAGAAAAATAGAATCCAAAATTTATTTTGATGATTTATTTAATTATATTTTAATCAAAATTTATTTTGATGATTTATTTGAAAGAGAAAAATAGAATCAAAATTTATTTTGTCCCATTAATTCTCACCTAAACCTTTATCCTAAATGTTGTTAGAATATATTTAATATTTGATTAAATCAGGAGTTCAAACAGCCCAAAACAAAGATTCAAACAGCCTAGCACAGCAGCAGGCCAAAAGATTCAAAAGGTTCAAGTGGAAGATATTCAAATTGGTAATGATGGAAGTACAACGGCTATAAACGGCTATATTCAAAAGGTTCAAGTAGAAGATATTCAAATTTGTAATGATGGAGTGGAAGATATTCAAATTGGTAATGATGGAAGTACAACGGCTATAAATTCAAATGAATACAACGGCTATAAACGGCTATAATTTGCATTATATATATCAAAGCCTCTAATGTAAATAAGTGACAAAAAACTTGAAAATATTCTTTGATCTATAATCACTCACATCTATTCTCAGAAATTATACACTGAGCCTTATAGGTTTAAGCCCATCTTTCCTGTGTGAGATTTACAGAAAAATCAAAACTTCATTTTATATATCTATCTTTGAGAGATATTTATTGTAAGTTTTCTTTGAAAGCAAAAATACCATTTCATCTTGTAAAAGTGTTGCAAACACTGTATTCTTGAAATCTTGAGAGTGATTGTGAATCACCTAAGATTTGCAAGGGTTTGGACTTGTAAAGTCTGTGCAAAATCTGTGGATGATTGCTCCATTTGTAAAGAGGTTGCTAGCACCCCTGTGAAGTTAGAAGATAATGGAAAATCTCAAGTGAAGCTTAAGGAGTGGACGTAGGCCGAGTTGAAGCCGAACCACTATAAATTTATTTGCCTCTCTCTTCCTTATCTCTTTATTTTATTTTAAATTGCCATAGCTATATTTCACATTTTTACTGTGCTAAAATCATTAACTGACATAGTTGTTAAGACACTTGTTTTAATTATTTTTATTTCATTAATTATATTTATCTATTGTGCTAGTCATAATTTTTATTAGGGTATTATTAATTTTAATTGTAAAAACCTAATTCACCTCCTCTCTTAGGTTGTTTTTTGGGTAACAAAACAGCATAATGCTTCAAAAATATATTTCAAAAATAGTTTTCAATATTACATATCTTCCTTCCTCATATTAGGTTACATAACACTTTTTTTTTTTTTTTTCATTTGAGAGTACTTGCAATATAGCATAAAAATAGTATCCAGGTTCCTAGTAACATTCTTCGATACAACTTTTCTTTTCTTTTTTTTGAGCGTTTTCCACTTCTAACTCCATATGATTTATTTGTTGCACGAGTCTTGGTAGTAGATCACACTAGCGGCGGCAAAATGGTGGGTCAATTCACTCAAAATATTCATAAGTAGTATGAATCTGAAATTTTTAATAAATAAGTTTAGATTTTTTTTTCAATATTATATAACATAACAAATAAATTAATTAATTACTTAATTATTAAATATTGAAAGTAATTACCCCATAATTTGCACATCCTATAAATCTTCTTCCCATATTTGCATTTGTCCAAGCTATTTTAACCGAGATCTTTGGCCACAGTAGCATCTATGAGCTAAACTTTGTCCAGTATAGTGGGAACCTTGAGAGGATGACATCTTTAACAATGGAAGTGGTCTCAGAAATTTTTTGGTTGGAAAAAGTGGGTTTGGAATTTTTTTTTGGGCTGGAAAAGTGGATTCGGAATTTTTTTTGGTTGGAAAAATAGGTTTGGTTGCTTCATGTTTATATAGGCAAGTGGCTGGCCAAATTTGGGGCAAGTTGGTCATTTAACACTTCCATTTTGGCGCCAAAACACTTAAAGCCAGCGAAGACACACTTCTCTGGCGCGTGTTCCACACGCACTGTTAGGGGTGAGCATGGTCTGGATTGGACCGGATTTGAGTAAAACCAGGACCAATCCGTTATCTACGGATCCTGAAAAATTGAAACCAATCCAATCCGTTTAAATTGTGGAACCAATCCGAACCAATCCATTTAAACACGGATTGGATCGGTTTAGGACCACGGATTTACATAATTAAATAACAAAAAATATATATATAACACTTTAATTTCATAAAAACATAAATATAGCACCATATTAGTTTCATAATAGCAATATGTCTTTTCGTAATAGCGACAAACTGTTTTAGAATTTAAACAACCATAAGAAAACTAGTTCCACTATAAGCATTTAGACCATTACAAATTAACACTAAAAACTAGCAAACAAAAGTAATAAAAGAAAATACTATGCAAGTTTAGGTTTGGATTTAAGTTTTATATGAAATAAGAGAAGATACTATGCAGTAGGGTGTATAATAAAAATATAAACTATTTGTATACGATCCGATTCGGTTCCAATCCGGAACCGTGGGGTAAACTACGGATTTTTAATTTTTCAATCCGGAACCGAACCACGAATTCAAAAAATTAATCCAAACCTAATGGATTGGACTGGACTGGATCGGATTACGGATTTCACGGATTCCTTGCTCAGCCCTACGCGCTGTTAACTCTACCAATTCCCGCCACTTTTGCACTTTAGTCAAAACCATAGGGTGTTTATGAGTATATTTATAAACGTAAAGGTGGTAATGTGAAAAAGCGTTAAATCACAGGGGGTAAAATGTAATTATTCCTAAAATATTAGACATTATTGCCTTACCAGACTATGTTGATAGTATTTTAAAAAAAAATTCTTTTCTCCAATTTTTTTTTTTTTTTTTTGGGTTTTCAAAAAATATTTTTCCAATAAGATAAAGGAATTGAAAAAATTGTTTGATCTTATGTGATATTATTTATGTATACATATATACATAGATATATGTGTGATTGGGTGAATGTGTCCCAAAAAAAAGTATTTGTATATATATAAAATAAAATATTATTTTTTTTGTAGGGTGTTGTGCCGAGTGGTCGGCGTGGGATAGAACCCACATGGGGTTGCCCATCAATTCCCCAATTGACTATTTTTTTATTATTATTATTTCTTTCCCTATTTTTTCTGTCACTCTCCCCCACTTCTCTCTCTCTCTCTCTCGAGCAAGTCCAACTCTCCCTCTCTGGCGATACTCTCTCTTTCTCCGTCGAGTCAATGTCTCTCTCTTCCTCTCTCTCTTTCTTCAGCGAGTCAATGCCTCTTTCCCTCTGATCTCTTAATATTTTTGAATATAACAAATTTGTGAATTTTTTATTTTATTTATCGAATCAGAAAATAAAATTCAATCTCTACAATTTTTTTACTTTCCTTTTAATCTCATTTCCCCTCTCTTTAAAGCTTATAACAGATTGCAATAAAAACATAAATAAACACACAAAAATTAAAAACTAAGAAATCAAAATATAAAAAATGAAAAAAATGGTCTCATAGTTCTCTCCATGTTCCACCACTCATTCTCTCTCTACCTATTATTTCTCCATATTCTCCCATTCATTCTCTCTATACCTATGAGATACATATTTCCTACTCTCTCTCATCTCTCTAGAAACTCTCTCTCTCTCTCTCTCTCTCTCTCTCTTCTCTCATCTCATCCTCTCCTAGATCAAATAACAAACCCTTATATCTCCTTTGTTCGATCTTCCTCTTGAATGGTGGTGGACAGTCGCGGAGTTGTTATGGCATTTCAACGATGATGATGAGCAGCAGTAGTGGTGATGAGCAGCAATGGTTGCGATGATTAGAGGATGTGGCATTGAGCTATGGCGTTGAACAGCAGCGGTGGCGATGACTGAAGGAGGTGATGAGCAGCACCCATGGCTGGGTTGCGGAGAGAGTCGTCAGAAAGAGATGTGCCAGTGGTGTGGTAGGAAGTGAGGTTGAGAAACAAATGAGAGAGAGAGAGAGAGAGAGAGAGAGAGAGAGAGAGAGACGGGGGTGTTTTGAAATTTGAAAATTGGGCAGTGAGGTTGAGAGACAAAGAGATGAGAGTTTATAGAGAGAGTGAGATGAATGTGGTCTCTCTTCTTGGGGGAAGAGAGTAAGTAAGTGTGTTTTGAAATTTGAAATCTGGAAAAGTGAAGTGAGACTTGAGATTGAAAAGAGGGAGGATGGATGGGCAGGAAGTTGAAGTAGAGTGAAAGAAAAGAATCTCATCTTTATCGTTCATCCCAGACAAAATGAATTTTAACCGTTCAAATGTCCTAGTAGAACAAATGTGTTTAGGATAAATTTAAAATCCGTTTTGTCATATTATATAGATAACATTTGGGAAGAATTATTTTTCAAAGAAAAAAGTGGTAGGAAAAATTAATTTTGGTAAAGTTTCCAATATTTGCTCTATTTTTCAAAATTAATTTAGTGAAAATAGTTACCAAACAGAAAATGAAAACATATATAACGGGTGTGGAATGTTTAGACTTGATAATTTTTATAGTGGGCTGGCTTTTTAGTAGACGGGCTTTGTTTTCTTCGGCCCTCCAATCAGCATTCGGCTTTAGTTTAATTTTAGTTGTTACATATGTAATTGCAACTCTTGCCAATGCAATTTGCAATTAATTCTACTTAAATGGTGTAAATATTATTAGTATTTTTATTCTTCACACAAAATACAAAATAATAATCACTTTCTTTGATTTTGAATTTTTAAAAATAATTTGTAAGTTGTTAAGATTTTTATTTTTTGTGTTTTGTTCTTTTTACTAAATTTTTTTTCTTCATATTTTAGTTAAATTTTCTCTTATATTTTAGGTATACCTAATCTAGATGTATTAAAAAAGTAAAATATTTTGTAAAAAATATTTAAAAATTTAATAAATACAAAAAAAATAAAAATATAGTTATTCTTTTCTTGTATTTAGTGATTTTTTTACAGATTTTTTTTTATACAAATTTTATTCTTTTTAAATGTACCAAAATTAAAATATTAAAAAATTCACTTAAAAAATTCTAACTGAAAACTCAAACATTAAATCAGTGAATGCTATTTGTGCATCCCATCATGAGACAAATAGAGAGAACTTTGCTAAAAATAAATAACAAATAATAAAATTTGGTCCAATTCAAAATAATAATAACAATAATAAAATTTGGGAAGCGCTATTCTTCTAAAAATAAATTGATAGAAAAAATGATATCTGAGAATTTTCATTGATCTGGCCAATATTATTATTATTTTCTAGGCTAATTCTGTGAAATTAAAAGCTCGTACATTAGATTAATGTAATATGTTCATACAATTATATCTAAGATTGGATAGCTTGTTTTGTCTAGGGAAATTGACAAGACACTAGACTCACTATTTATTATTATATTAGTAGTTGTTTGGAATGTGTTATATAAGTGCATTTTTTATTTTTTTGGTTCAAAAAATAAAGAAAAAAAGATTTTGACTTTTTTTAATTTATTCCAAATAACGTCTTAGTATGGATAAGATTATCAAAAGGAAATGGGAATGGAACAAATTGTGTTAAACTCAATACGATCATAATAGAAAAGGTTTGAACCAAAATTGATAGGATAAAATAGGTAAGTTAAAACTATTAAAAGTATGAAGTTATATTAGTTTAATATTACTACTGTTGTTGCTTTAAACTCTCTCTCCAACTTCATCAAAAAAAAAAAAAAAAAAACTGTCCAACAGTAGAATACATTGATGGCACTTAATAGTAAGCCTTTTGGATTAGATTTTTCTCAAATTTAAATATAAATTTGAGATGTCCACAAGACTCATCACGAGTTTTGTTTTGATAATTCAAATTTTTCATTTTGTAGAGCTCTCCATGTAAATATATCATTCATAACAAGAATTAGATCGATTTGATAATCATACTCTTTTCATTTTATTGTGCTTACTTACTTTTTGGTATGAATTATGTGTCTGATTATTTTTTTTAGACAAATGTGATCCGATTTAGTGTCTATTGATGTCTAATTGACTTGACTTTTGTATGAAATAATGTACTCGAAAAGTCCCACAAGGTAAAAAGATTAATGGTTCAGATTATCGAGATGGGCCCTATGTGGACCCACAATGGGCCAAACTAGACTTCTATAGTCCGACCATGGATTGAAAATGAGTTGCTCCCAAACAAGTAAAGAGATGCAAAGCCTAACAAATATCACAGTTATCCGTTTCTATCCAAAAATATTTGTATTTAAATCATGAATTTGAATAAAAATCTACAAAATAGTAATAATAATCATTTCCCTTTCTACTTTTTTTTTTAATTTTTTTTTTTTTGATCCTTACTCAAATTCATAATTCCAGCACAATCTGACCAAGCAAATACCACATTTATCCACTTCTATCCAAAAACATATCCACAAGGGCAAAGGTGCTCCAAATTGAATTTTAAAGTGTGGGCGGTGAGTGTCATGTGATATGATACCTCTTCTTTCATGATTTGCAAGACCGTGACCAAAATGACTATCCTAACTACTTTCCTAACGTTAATAGAGGCGAAAAGGTGATCCAAATTTGATTGAAATTTGTGGCTTGTGTTGTGTTTTGTCCTTCGCTTCATTTGCAAGACCGTGACCAAATTGATTAGTGACCCTTTTTCTTGAAATGTCCCAGGCTTAACTCACTGTTGTGTTTTGTTATCCGGAAGGTCCTTTTAATCTAATTAGTTCTCACGCACACAAACAAAAAGAAAAGAAAAAGGGTGATTCTTTATTTGAAAAAAATGACAATTTGATCCCCCACTTGGGATTAAAGTAGTGGATTTTAGAGTTTCTTGTTGAATGATTTTGAGGGTGGATGTTAGCGCAATGGTACGATTGCTTCACTACATTTTGTGTTCGGTAGTGTGAATTCTTGTATGTATTCAAGACCCCTTAACAGTGGATCCAATCCAAATTTTGAATTAAGAATATTTTTATAGATTTGACTTCTCTCGGATTATCATTTTAATTTGAGAGAATATTTATACTTAGGCCTGATTTGGCATCTTCAAAATAATCGAAAAAGTAAAAAAAATTATAAAAAAAAGTTAAAAAGTTATCACTATTCACCAAAAAAAATAAATAAATAAATAATTTTACACAAAAAATAATAAAATCCAGTTTGACGTCCACGGGTGAAGCTGATTTTTTTGGAAAAATTATATAGGTGGGGTGCACAAACAGCACGCTATTGTTTGGCCCGTGGGGGGCCATCACGTGTCCCGTTTTGATAATCTGAACCGTTCAATGTGTAGAACTCGTCGAGTAATATATGTCTGTAAAAAATCACGTTGATCGGATATTGCTAACTATATGATCAAATCAGTTTTGTATAAAAAAATAGATGGTGTTATAGTTAATAGTTGAAAAAAAAATAATCTGATCAAATAGCTATCGATATCCGATCAAAGTGATTTTTTATAAGTATATAGTACTCGACGAGTTATACACATTGAACGGTTCCGATTAGCAAAACGGGACCCATGGTGGGCCCTCAGGAGTCGAACATCACAATCCAATCCAATGTCCGCAAATGAGGCAACCATTTCTTATGTTACCCAAGACAGTATGGCCGTACGGCTATTCTCTCCAACTTCTTCTGCACATTAATTTATATAATTTTTTAATATACGTTTTTTTTGTAAAAAGTCAAAAAGTTAACCCAAATAACTATATTTTTTTCTTCAACTTTTTAGTCTAAAAAGTCAAAAAGTACACTTATTTAGAATATCCCAAATAACCCCTTAATAGGCCAATTTTTAGAGTAATTTCAGTATCCAAACTTTTTTATTTTTTAGAACTCGTTGAGTAGAATATACATGTAAAAAAAAGATGATTAGATATCGGTAGTTATATATTTGAATCATATTTATTTTTTTTTAAAAAAATGAACGATAAATATAACTTCAATAATAGTCATCTATTTTTTGTAATAGAAATTTGATTCAAACATATAACTATCGATGTCTGACCATCTTAATTTTTTGCATGAATATTCCACTTAACGAGTCTTAAAAAGTTAATAGTTTTGATCACTGAAATTAATCTCAAAATGAACTTACCAAACCCAAACACTCTCTCAAGTTGAGATGACTAACTTGAGAGAAGCTGAACCTATTTTTTATATTTCACAATTCTACCCTATTATTCTAAGACTATGTATTTATTAGTTGAAGTGTCGTATTTTTATATAGTTCTGTCGAAACTTTTTTCATATTATGGTGAAATAGCAACGACGGGCAATTTGGGAGGCTAGTAAAAAGTTAGTTTTTAACTTTTAACTTATTTTACGTCACATTATCTCTCAATTTTTTACACACATAAGGACAAAAAAGTCAAAAAAAGTCAAAAAGTCAATTTTTAACTAACTTTTCAAATCACCCCGTAGTCTTAGACAAATGTTTTAGACCACTAATACACCACTAATGATGTGGCACCATGTGAACCCCACTACTGATGTTATAGTTTGGCCTTTATTTTTTTATTTTTTTCTTGCACTGCCAGCTCATTAGAGCTGGCATTAGTACTGTCATTTTAGAGTACTGAATCAGTGCTGATAATCTTATTTTGAGATGGATCGCATAAATTTGTGCGCTTGATTTCAATTAATGTTTGATTTCTGTCGCCATATTATCGATTCAAATTATGAAAAGAGAATCTCTATGAGTAAGATTATGTATATTCACCTCTCACAAATCCTACAATGACAAAAATTTTGTATACTGAAAGTATCTTTCTTGTTAATTGATTTTATGATTATTTTTCTGCGTGACATCATCCATATCAACTGGGAGTTATAAAAAATGAATTTTGTAAAGAAAGATTACGAATGTGACAAAAGTAAGAGGATAAAAACATGATTAGTTTATTTATTTATCCAAATTTGATTTGGTGCCTAGTTTTGTGCTTTTTTAATTGTCTTGATCTCTCTCACCTTCCAAAAGTTCGTTCACTCCCTCTTTCTCAAGCAATTAAGTAATGAATCCAAATGAGTTCACTATGTTAGAGGGGCCGAATTGTGTAGGGGCGGGACGCGTGGCTCCTTCTAATTTTGATAATTTATTAATAATTTTATATTTATAAATATTTATTTATATATTTATTTTTTAGTGTTAATGGGGCCGAAGCCAGGACTGCAACTTTACGATACGAGGATAACCTACACCATTATTGTCACTGTCTAAAGTTAAGGCCAACCAAGAAGAAGAAGTGTTAAGACCACTAGTAATCAAGCTCAATCCACAACAGCTCAGCTCACAACAGTCCAATCACAGGTCAAGCCACAGTACGTGGCTTCCTTTTCTAAGGGTCACAGTTATAACAGCAAAGTTAGTTAGGCAGTTAGATTAAACATATGCAGTTAGATTAATCATATCAAGAGGAAAGTTGTTAGAACTCTAGTTAAGTGTAACCTGAGTTAGTTAGCTAGTTACTCTCTTTCTCTCTGTATAAATACTGTGTAATATCTGTTGAACAAGTATTGAATAAAAAGTAACAAGATATTCTTTATGGTATCAGAGCTTCAAACTAGAGATGCAAAGGTAAAGAAACATGATGCATTAAGGTAATGGTAGTCTCAATGAGGTGCCCGTGCTCACATTCAGCCACCCCATTCTGAGCTGGAGTGTGAGTACATGTAAGATGATGTAAAATGCCTTTGGTTTTGAGAACAGTTTGAAATTCATGGGATAAGTATTCCCCTCCATTATCACTGTGAAGAATCTTAAGAGAAGTAGAAATTTGATTTTCAACTAAAGCTTTGAATTCAAGAAATTTAGAGAACACCTCACTCTTGTAATATAGAGCAAATAACAAAGTAAACTTGCTGAAATCATCAATGAAAACAACATAGTTGTGACAACCACCTTCTTGATTAATTAAGTTAATTATGTGATTTGCATTGATCATGTGATTATGTGTTAATTATGAATTATGTGTTATGTGTTATATGCATTGTATTGTTATTGTGAACAGATAAGTATAGATATGAATTGAACTTATTTGATTCAGTAAGTTTAACAAGTTAGAATTAAATATTTGGATAGGCAATTAGAATCTAATTCACATTGGTATAATTAAATTTAGTTTGATTTAAGTCATAATGATGAGGACTAATTTAATTGAAGTGAATTTGATTTAATTAGTTAAATCTATAATTAATTAAAGAAGAAAGATTAGAGCTTAAGTATATTCCTAAGCTACTCATCAAATTGAATAAAGAAATAAGAGAGAGTGGAGGACTTTGTTGGAGACATAGAGCCACATACACTTTGAGAGAGAGACTTAGTGGGTGTTTGAGAAGTTGTTATTTTAGTAGGCTATTTTAGTAAGTTAAAAATTTTGTGTTTGGGATGTAATTGAATATGATGTTTGTGAGAGAAAAAGTGAAATGATTATGGGTTTGATGTGACATTTTGTCTTATTGACTATTTTAGCCTATTTTGTCTTTTTGTGGATTTTAGCCTAAATTAGGCTAAAATTTCACTTCCCAAACAGCCCCTTAGTGTATTTTGTAAAGAGAGCTAGAGAGAGCTCAAGACTAAGGAAAGAAAGGAAGAACTTGTGGAACTCTTGACTTGACCAACATTTGACTACTTAAGGTAAGGATTTCATTCAAATTTCTTGAAATTGAAGCTTATACACTCATTACAATTGTTATTCATTGGACTCTAACTCATTGTTTAATATATATATGTAGGTGATTAAGCACCAGATCGGTTTTAGCGGCGTTGACCCAGATCCTATTTTGTCAAGCCAACTACTGTGCCTCATTGCGAGGTTCTGAACCAACACGTGTCAAGGCTTTTGGGTGTTTCTACTTTGCCCACTTGTAACTGTGATCATATGTTATGAAGTTTTGTTTTAGACTTTTGTTTTGACTGTTTTGTTATTGGGATTTAATTCCTTAAGTTATGGCATGTTTGTACATCTGTTTGGACATGGACTTTTGTGAATATCTGTATATACAAGTTTGTTTGTTTATTTAAGTCCTCATAGCTCTTTAGACATTATATTTTATTATTTACAGGCTTTCGTCGGCCTCTATTATTGTATTATTGTTATTACTGTTAAGTAGGTCTTTGGTAATCACGAATTACTGGTCGGTTACGATGCTAAACCTTTAGGGGCGGGTTTGGGTCGTGATAATAGTACTTGTGACCAGATATAGATGCAGAAAAAGGACCCCAAAGATTTGAGTGAATAAGAGCTAGAGGCTTATTAACAGTGGAATTAGACAAACTAAATGGTAATCTATGTGTCTTAGAAACATAACAATCAGTACACAAACCAAATGAAGTGTGTGAAGACAAATGATAAATGTTAACAATGTGCTGAAGCTTCTTAGATGAGGGATGACCAAGTCTGAGATGCCAATTTGGACTTGGATTGTCGACTGAAGCAGGTACAGGTGGGACAGATGCAAGAACAACAGAGGTACTAAACCAAGATTGAGGTTGAGCAGCCGTGGAAGCCATAGAAGTGGATGGAGCACGGTAAGACAATGAAGCATGATAAAGACCTTGAGAATGATGACCTCTATACATAATGTTCTGGGTAACCTTATCTTAAACAAGAAAACCATTAGCATCAAAGGTAATAAAACAATTATTATCTAAGACTGACTTATGCACAGAAAGAAGGTTAGAAGAGATGTGAGGAACATGGAGAATATTATGAAGATGAAGTGGAAGAGAATGAGTATGTAGAAGTCCATTACCAATGTGATGAATAGGAAGAGTAGAACCATTACCAATAGTAACTTGATCAGTACCTTGATAGGGTTGATAATCAATCCTCTGCCAATGGTTTTTTTTCTTACATCAAGCCAAGTATGCCACTGATATTTTGGTCAAAGCTGGTATAACCAACTGTAAGGCCTCTTATTCTCCAATGCCTACTAAGTCACCCATTCTTGCCACATCAAATCTTCTCTTTGATCAGCTTGATTTGTATCGTAGTCTTTTTGGTGCACTTCAATATCTAACAATTACTCGCCCAGACCTTGCTTTTGCTGTCAATTCTGCTTCTCAATACATGCATTCTCCTTTGGTTAGCCATTTCAATGCTGTCAAACGATTGTTGAGGTTTCTTAAGGGTACTTTTCATTGTGGCCTGCATTTTTGCCCAGGTCCTTTAATTCTTAATGCATTCTCTGATTCAGATTGGGCTGGAAATACTTTTGATTTCCGATCTACTACTGGGTTTTGTGTTTTTATTGGTCCCAACTTGATTTCTTGGTCTGCCAAAAAGCAACCAACTGTTTCTTGGTCTTCCACTGAAGCTGAGTATAGAGCTTTTGCTCAGTCCTCAACTGAACTTAGCTGGCTTGGTATGCTTCTCAAGGATCTTCATGTTCTCTTTGTTCCACCTATCTTATGGTGCAACAATTTATCTGCTATTGCTTTATCTAGTAATTTTGTTTTCCATGCTCGTTCAAAACACATTGAAGTCGATTATCATTATGTTCGCGAGCGTGTGGTTTCCAAATAGTTGATGATCAAACACATTTCCACCTCTGATAAATTTGCAAATATTCTTACTAAATCCCTTTCTATCTCTCGGTTTCAATTTCTTCAAACCAAGCTTCTGGCTCATTCTTCTCCTATCAGCTTGACGGAGGATGTTAAGATCACTAGTAATCAAGCTCAATCCACAACAGCTCAGCTCACAACAGCCCAATCATAGGTCAAGCCACAATACGTGGCTTCCTCTGCTAAGGCTCATAGTTATAATAGCAAAGTTAGTTAGGCAATTAGATTAATCATATGCAGTTAGATTAATCAAATCAAGAGGAAAGTTGTTAGAACTCTAGTTAAGTGTAACCTGAGTTAGTTAGCTAGTTACTCTCTTTCTCTCTGTATAAATACTGTATAATATCAGTTGAAGAAGTATTGAATAAAAAGTACCAAGATATTGTTTAAGAAGAAACAACCCCATCCACATTGATTTTGACCCAACCATCCGCTAGTCGTGACCAAGCAATTGCGATAGTGGATGAAACCTTGTTGCCTTGGAAACTAGCCTTTGCATTTTGAAATTCCCGAGCTTTGCACCTCAATTGTTCCGCAGGACGATATGATTCAAGGAACTTGCATCAAGCAGTTGCTTGTTGTGCCAAACCTAAAGTGATGATAGTGTAGCCATGAACAATAAAGGCCAATGCATATCACTCGAATCAGCCCATGGCGGGAAACCAAGATTTAGATCCACCCATTGGATTAGAGGTAATGAAAAGAAGAATATCCAAATGAGATGGATGAATAAGCTCATGCCAAACTTTCTTGGACCTTCGACAGTCGCGCAGCGCATGCAATGTAGTTTCACTGCCGAGCCCACATAACAGGCATATAATATCTAAGCTTAAGTGCCTCATTTGTTTCATCACAATTGTTAGAACTCAGTCATACCTGACTAGCCATGTGAACTACTTCCATGTATGAGGTCCCATCTATTTCCAGATTATGTCCCAACGACCTTGAGGTGCTGCAGAGGATGGTTGTTGTTTACAGAGGCACACAAAGGCTGATTTTGTGGAAAACACACGATTTGGAGAATGACCCCAAATTAATTGGTCCTCATCTGCAGGGGAGGTCTGAAGTATGATAGTAATCAAGACACTCCTAAGGCCCCGTTTGTTTTAGGGTGTAATGGATGGGAAGGGATTATGATGGAGGTGGGGTTATTTAGGCCTCGTTTGGGAACAGGCTAATTTAGTAACTTTTTGGCTAATTGGTTAAAAAAGTTGGTATAAAAAACTTGTATGTTTGGGATGACTTTTTGGCTAATTACGAAAAGATGTGCAAAAAGTAGAGAGAAAAGGGAATCTTTGACTTTTTGGTATGGATTGTTGACTTTTTGGCTAAAAAAGTAATTTTTTGGCTAATTGGCTAATTTAGCCACTCCCCAAACGGGGCCTTAGTATTGTGTTTGTTTGTAGAGTTGGGAAAGGGATTAGGATGGATAAGGGGATATAGATGGAAGTTGGAAGGGGGATTGGGATGGAGGAAGTGGAGGTGGTATTAGAAAAATAGTGAGGGGATTAGAATTTTTTTATTTTTTATATATTGAGAATTTTTTTTAAAATATTAATGTTTAATTTTTTATATTTTTTTATTTGTTTTATTATTTTATATAAAAATAATTTAACAATTCCTACACTAACAACTATCAGCAAAACAAACACAATTTTACTTAATCCCCTCACTAACAATCCCCTCACTATTAATCCTCTCACTATAAATTTCTTCCATTTTACCTCTGAAAATAAACGGGCCCTTAAGTCATTGGGCAGCCACTGTGATAACTTAGGCCAATACCATCCAAGATTTTCAACCCAGTTTTCATGAACGAACTTGGTGGTTTCTTCGGGTGGGAGAGGAGAAGATACAATCTGGTTTAGAGGAGACTCGTTAATCCAAATATTAACCTAACATCTAATACGTTTCCAATTACCCACGTGCCACTTTAACCTAGTCTTAAGAATTTGTGCCTCTTTGTTTATACTTCGCCATGTATAAGATGCATTAGAAGGGCAGGGATCCTGTAATTGTCTATCCTTGAGCAGATATTTGTTGCGAACTGCTGAAGCCTAGGTAGAATTCTCTCGAGTTAAACGCCATCCAACCTTAGAGAGCAATGCCATATTTGTATCACGCATCTGTCTTAATCCTAGCCCTCCTTCATCTTTAGGCTTACAAACATTTTCCCCACCCCATAAGAAATGCTTGTGGCAGCTATCAATAGCAGAACATACCTTCTTTGGGAGCATAGTTGTTTGCATGGAGTACGTAGGGATAGAGGAGGTTACAGATTGAATAAGAGTGGCTCGACCCGCTAGTGAGAGTTGTCTAGCTTTCCATCACACTAATTTATTACGAACTCTATCAATGAGGTGGTTGTAGGTGGAACCTGAGACTCGGCCGTGAAGTAGAGGCACACCCAGATATTTTCCCAAGTCCAAAGTAACTGGGATACTACTTTCCAGACTTAAGCCTTGTCCCTTGCTACGTGAGATATTTTGAGAGACATATAGTTGTGATTTTTGAAAGTTAATTCTTTACTGTTTTTCTATTTCATTAGTATTTCACAAGATGCACATGTCACATATTTTTTTTATTTCAAAAGTCAAATAGTATGTATACGTTTTTGTGAGTAATGTTGGAGCACCTAAAATTTTATTTCTAAATTTATCCACAGAGGTATGATAGAGGTTGAGTCTTAGTTGATTGATTTATAAATAAATCAACTAACAAGTAACATTCAACGTCATTCAGTGTAAATTCGAGAGTTATGTTTTAGGGGTATAAAATCATTTTTTACTTTTTATTTATTGGATTATATTAGTCAATAAAATAGCTAAAAGTAATGTTTTAACTGATTGTATACTAAGTTCTAATATATAGTTTAAAACTTTTAAAAACTTAAAAAATTATTTGTTAGATTTATTTAGTTTTCTTGTGAAATACTTCTTCAGTAACACTTGTATAAAGGATTATGTTCAATTAGCAATGTATTAAAATCAACTCTCTCTGTCTGTCTCTCTCTCTCTCTCTCTCTCTCTCTATATATATATATATATATATAATGTATATACATTGATCACTCCAGGAAAAAAAAAATTCTTGGTTCCACCCCTAACTATGTTCACTAAAGTCAAGCTGGTGTAATTGAGTTAATCCAATTACCTAGCTCTCTCTCTCTCTCTCTCTCTCTCAACATTTTAATAAGTTTTCACTATTTCAATAACACAAGGGACAAACCTCTTTCTAGTGAGGTAAACTGAAATAGTTTTATAATTAATAGGTCCAAATAGTAAAGTGATAACTCATAACATAATTACAAATAAAAATGATCAGAATGGTTAATCACATTGAGTTTAATATGGAGAAACTCAGTTGGAAGTATAGCCAAAACCACCACTAGTTGTCAAAGTGGTACAATCATTTGAGTATTTGCTATTTTTATACCTTTTTGATTAATAAGTCGTATACATTTGATTTATATTATTTTTGTTTATTTATTTATTATTTTGTTTTTTTAGTTGGCTTTCCTGTCTTCATTTATTGTCATTGTCATTCTCATTGACCCTTTATGGTTATACTCTGACAAGCTTTGATGAGATGATGACTTCAACAATGCAAAATTTTCTCATTTTGATTAGGATGCTTAACCAAATTGTGCAGGGTCACATTGAATCCTAATGCAATGCTTAATTAATATGACCAAAAGTCCTTTCCATGTGCCCACAATGAAACCCCAAATATGTAATGGAATGGAGCCATTGAAAAGTTGAATGAGCATACATACTAAGAAAAATGCTTGAGCGCGTTAATTTGGTAAACTCGATCTACTCTTAATAATATGGAATGAAAACCTTATTAGAGATCAAAATAGAAGTGCTATATTAAGAAATGTAGCATGGTTAGGGGGTTCATGTGCCAATCTTGATAGTCTCATTCTGTTTGGTTTTCATTTTCAAAATTCACTTTTCAGAAAATTTTATTTTTTCATTTTTCATATTTTTATGTTTTTACTGAATTTTTTTAATATTTTAAATAATTTTTTTAATTTTTAGACACACCAAACATAAATACATTTAAAAAGTATAATATTTGTGAAAAAAATTCATTAAATACCAAAAATACAAAAAAAAAAATTCAGTACATTTTTCATATTTTTGTGTATTTTTAAAATTTTTTAAAATAATTTTTCACAAATATTTTACTATTTAGATACATCTAAATAAGGTGTATCTAAAAAAGTAAAAAAACATTGCTTAAATTTTTAAAAATATTCACTAAAAATAAAAAATACAAAAAATAAAAAACTTAATTTATAAAAAATTAAATTCAGAAAATTAAAACCAAATACATTCACGGTCTCCTCCCACACCTCTTCGACCCTATAACTGCTAACTTAATTTTATTGCATAGCATGTGCTCTATATCTTGTAAATTAAAAATATATAGAGATGAAGATAAAAGAGTTGCATATAAAAGTATAATTTTGTGAAGATTTTATAGAGTTTGTTAATGGATTTTACTAATGCAAGAAGGCGGTTGTTTAAGGTTTATTCGGTTATGTTTTTTTATTTTTTTGTTCTTTTGTTTTCATTTTTTGAAAAACGTATATAGATGTGTTTGTCTCTCAACACCCCACCACCCTCTTTTTAGAGAAAAGCACAACAATGTGAAAAGGGGAAATATGAAAATTGCTACAAATGACACTAATGTTATGTTTATGTGGGTGTTTGGGAAGTGAATTTTTTTTGTAGGTTTTTTAGTTGTAGGATATTATTAGAGAAAATTTTTTTGTGTTTGGGAAGATAATTGAGTTTTTTTTGTGGTTGGATGTGATGTTTGTGAGAGAAAAAGTGAAATGATTATGGGGTTTGCTGTGATATTTTGTTTGGATTTGTTTTTTTTTTTATTTTGTAACCAATTTGTCTTTAGTGAAAAAAAACCAAAAAAAAAAACCAAAAATTTTCTTCCCAAACACTGCCTATCAAGAACTTGAAAAAGGATTTGTATAACAAAAAAAAAAAAACATTTCATTCATTTTTTACTTTTTATATTTATGATGCAAACAAAATCTAAACTGCTCACACAATAAGACTTGAGTTGGTACCAAAATAGCAAAGAGACTTCTAACAATGATATTCATAATCAAAACATAATTTAATAAACTCTGTTTTACAAATTTGCATTATATCCATGCTTGGAATTTCATTTTCAACAAACCAAAAGATGCTTCTAAACTGAGAGACACATACAATTTGAACCAACTTATAATTCTAAACACTGAAAATCAACAGTATGTACTACTACTACCATAGAAATAAAAATGCAGAAGAAATCCAACTAGCTGTTACATAATATAATGATATCATCAATCAATTATTTCAGAAATGTCGAAAAACTGAGATGTGAGAATTCATCAACCTCTATCCATATCCCTCGCGGATTGTATAAATATGCAGCAATATGAATTCATCACGGGTCACCAATTTTTCGTAGCCTTGCCATCCTTGCCCATCTCAATGGCTCCATTAGCTGGGTAATCAACTTCGGTTATGAACCTCGACCAGAACCAATGTTCCTTCCATATAATTACCATTTCTTCAATTGGTATGTTCTTTGTCTCGGGCACGAAGAAGAACACGAAAATGGTCATCACCACCACGAAGAACGCGAAGAAGATGAACAAACCAAACTTCAAGTGGCAGAGCATTGTCAAGAAGACTTGAGCCACCGCAAATGTGAAAATCATGTTGACTGACACGTTGATACTCTGTGCTGCTGAACGGATTTCGAGTGGGAAAATTTCACTAGGTACTAACCAACCAAGAGGTCCCCATGACCACGCAAAACCGGCAACATAGATACATATGAAAAGCACCACAACAATAGCATACCACTTTGGCAAGTCACCCGGGTTCCCCTGGACTCCGAACTTAGCACCAATGCAAGCCGCAACTGCAATCTGTCGTAACAAAAATTAAATCAAATAAATAACATGTAAACATAACCAAAAAAAAGAAAACACGAAAAACAAAATTATACCTGACAAAGGAGCATTTGAGTACCCCCCTCGAGGAATAAAAACCGTCTTCCCCACTTATCGACACCATAAATTGAAACTAGTGTTGCGAGAACATTCACACCACCAGTGATCACAGCTGACATGAGTGAGGCATTGCTTCCAAAACCAATAGTTTTGAATAAGACCGGTGCATAGAACATAATGACATTAATGCCGGTGAGTTGTTGGAAAAAGGGAATGAGGATGGCCATGGTCAGCTGGGGCCGATATTTCCTTTGCAAAAGGTTTCTCCATGGATGTTCCACCTTCTTAGATGCCTCGCTAGCCGCGACAAGATCATTGAACTCCTCATCAACATCATCAACACCGCGAATTCTTTGGAGTTTAGATTTGGCTTCATCGGTCTTGCCACGCTCTATCATCGAGTTGGGCGTCTCAGGAAGGATTAATGATCCGATCGTGATAATGAGGGCAGGGACCACCGCACCCCCCAAGCTCAACCGCCATCCCCAACCGCCTTTGATCTTGGCAAAAAAGTAGTTCAACACATTGGCTATCAATATACCGATTGTGATCGACAATTGAAACCCTATGTTGAGTGCACCACGGTACTTGTATGGAGCCATTTCGGAGAGGTATAAAGGCACAGACTGTAATTACAAATCAAAAACAATGTTTTAGTACCTAAATTAATTCAAATTAAAAACAAATTAAGAGTAACTCATTATTAATCTCATTACAAAATTGAATAATAAATTAAATGAGTTTTTGGGGAAAAACAAATAACAAAAACAAAAACTGTACCACATGTTCTTGTCATGTTCTAAGAATAGATATTAAAATGTTATTTTCAACCCAATCAAGAAAAACAAAACACAGCGCAGCACACTTGACATATATTAAAAAAAAAAAAAAAAGTTATTTTCAAATCAATTTTCAAAATTTTTGTTTCTATTCAATGCCGTTGCATTTACGAGTAAACTATGGCGTAAAAGGGGCACACAGAGTCATGTCCAAAGAAAAGCAAGGCACATGTAAAGACTTTAAATTAATATCATTAAAAAAAAAGTGTTATCATGTATTAATTTTTTTATTTCAGGTATTGACTTGACTTGTGAGGACTGCTAGTACTACAGGGTAAAGCAATAAAGCAATATGAAAGAGGATTCAAATCGATTCAATTGAAGATAGAAGTTTTAGTTTGAAAAAGATGACTTGGAAAAAAAAAATAATTTTGACTGGGAAAAAAACTCCTAAAATTACATAAAAACTTCAGAATGTAGGCTTTGTAATAAAATAAACATTAAAATTTCAATTTTAACAAATTAAATTTAAATTTTTTGATTTATTTTCAATATAAATCATTTTGTGTAATTTTAGTAGTAGATAAAATTGATGAAAAAAATATATTTTAATTATTAAAATTAATTTAACATGTAAGAGTATAATAACTAAAATATTATTTTTTGTCAATTTTACTTAATAAAAATACACAAGTAATTTAGATTTAAAACGAATTATAATATTAAAATATAAATTAACAAAATTCAAAATTTAGAACTTAATTTGTTAGAAATGACGAATTTGAGTTTTTTTTTTTTTTTTTCTCTCAAATAATTTCATTTTATCATTGATCTGAAAAACCAGAAAGAAAAAGACAAGTCAAAGGCTTGGTTTAAGAATAGATTATTTTAATAATTTTTTTAATTTAAAAATATATATATATATATATATATATATGTAATATAAAAAATAATATGACAATTCATAATTTTTTAGCTAGAACTTCAGTCAAGCAAGGCCAAAGTACATCAAAAAGTATGGAGAATTTAAAAGATCTGCAAAAGAAGATTACTTGGAACAAAGTATCAGACTGGAATTTCTAGCACTTCAGTCCTTTGTTTTTGGATTACTAGTCAGATCTGAAGCAAATAGCCACATGTTTTTGTTTCAAAAACAAAAAAAAAAAACAAAACAGAACAAAATGCAATGTTTGCTTCAGAAAGTAACAAAATCACTTTTGGAAAAGGAATTTTTTTTAACAGAAAACAAAAGATCTTGGAAGAATCAAACAAATTACTTAAACACAAACTCTGTTGTGATTTTAGAAACCATTGAAACATCTGAATGCCTTGATCCAAAACACTTCTTTTGGTTTTAAGAATCAGAAGAAATGCAATATTTGCTTCAAAAAATAACAAAATTACTTTCAGAGAATGAAGAAGACAAACAATGATTAAAAAAAAAAAACATATATAACAAGACAAACACAAAACAAAAAGAGATCTAGGAAGACTCAAACAAATTCCAAAAACATATACTCTGGTTTTTAAAAACAAAAACCAAAACAGAAGGGAATATTCAAACATCATAGAGAGAGAGAGAGAGAGAGAACAGGGTACCTGATTGGCGAATCCGATGCCAAAACCAAGCAAAATACGACCGACGATTAGCATCCAGACAGCTTGAGCGAACCCATTAATGAGAGCTCCAGCGCAGAACAGTACACCTCCGAACAACATCGACAATTTTCTTCCCAATTTTCTCGTCACTGTCGAAGCAACCAGCGACGATAACAGAGCAGCCAAGTACAGAGAAGAAGTGAACATAGTGAGAGTGAAACTGTCAAATTTACAGTACTGGTTCGTCGAACTATCTGCTTGTTGTTTCCTATACACAGATGGAAAGAACTTCTTCAAGAACGAATCCATAGATGTCACTCCACCTGTAAATACACAAAACCCAAATCGAAAAAACCAAAACCCAGATCAAAAAAATTGTAGATAACAGTATACATTGATATATGCAGAATCAAAGAGCAGTGTATGTATGTGTACCGGAAATTCCGATATCGTAACCGAAGATGAGACCACCCATGGCTGCAACCATGCATGTTAGGGTGACATAGAGGGTGAGCTCACCGGGATATTCCTTTCCGGTACCAGGACCAGGGCCGAAACCGGCTGCTGGCATGTTTGGTTATCTGTTCCGGTGACCGGAGTAGAAAAGAGGGAGAGGGGGATTGTGAAGAGGCACAGTGGAGAAAACAGAGAGAGAGAGAGAGAGAGAGGGAGAATGGTAGAGTATTGGCATGGAAACATCATATATAGAGAGAAGGGTAATACCAAAGGGTTATTTTGGGTATGGGATTTTTTTTTAATAATTTATAATTTATTTCATTTATTTATTTGTTTAATTTTTTTGTAATGAAAATATGTATAAAAAATAGAAAATAATATATAAGACTAATTTTTTAGATTCAGTGATGTGTCAAGAAAATAATTGGTCGATAATTAGAGAATATTTAATTATCAACCAATTATCTTTCTTGTCACTGAATTTAAAAATTGGATCTAATTTTTTTGTCTTAAATATCAACACTCATAAAAAATAAAGAGGTGATATAATAAAAATCAACCAATAAACATCTTATTTGAGGTGTTTTCAAACCAAGCCTAAAGAATCTCTCCTGACATTT
Organism: Camellia japonica; assembly: GCA_030407325.1. Lineage (NCBI taxonomy): Eukaryota > Viridiplantae > Streptophyta > Magnoliopsida > Ericales > Theaceae > Camellia > Camellia japonica. Next base: position 35,546,018 of record JAPPVO010000014.1, read on the forward strand.
GTGAGTTTGATTTTTACAAATATGATAACTCAACACTATAGAGTTATAATTAAAAAATAAATAAGTTATAATTAAACAACATATAAAGGTACCGTTTGGAAAGAAGGTTTGTAGGCTTTTTTAGCTATTTTAGCCACAAAAGACAAAATAAGCTATTTTAGCCACAACCAACAAAACATCACATCTAACCCATAATCATTATACTCTTCTCTCACAAAAAAAGTCAAAAAAATCAAAAAGTCAAAAAGCCCTTCCCAAACCAAGCTTTTTTGCCCAGGCTAAAATAGTCAAAAAAGCCAAAAAGCCAACCCACTTCAAAGTATAATTAAAAAGTTGTTAGATAAAAATTAAAACAATGTTATAATTAATATCACAATGAATCATAATTAATATAATAATAAATTGTAATAAAAAATCATAAAAGTCATAACTAAAGGTATAAAAATTTTCATTTTTTGAATAAATTGTAAGTATATTCCTTGAGATTTATTTAAAATATAAATTATCTTTGTGATTGTCAAAATTACAAATACGTTGTTTTTAAAATTTGTCATGTAACACAATGGATTAGAAAAAATAAAATTTATGACTATCTTCTTATACAATAATAAAATTATCAAAACTATTAATTAAAAATATCATTAAAATTTATTAATTGACTTAGTAATTTTAAATAAATTTGAAGAAATGTATTTATAATTTTTTTATTTAAAAAAATAATAGTATACAAGTCAACTCTTTAGACTTATTTTTTAAATCAAATGATGTGTAAGTGATATGATTGCTTGATGATTAGATAATATATGAGAGAGAGTATTGTCTTAAATATTTTAATTAATTGCTACATAATTAAATTTAAAAAATAAATTTAATTTTTGGACCAGTATGCCAATGGTTTTTTTTTTATTATTATTGAGAGAGAGACACAAAGTTATTTATGTTTTTTTTGATAGAATGAAATGGGGAGTAAAGCTTAGCTGTGTGTGTAATGATGGTTTGATTATTGAAGAAAGCAGATAACATTAAACGTGGACGTGATTGGTCCGAAAAGTTGAATTTGAATAAACCCATCGGACGGTGGGAAACGAGTTGCTGCTGGGGCTGAGTCAAATACGGGGATAGATGAATGGAGCTATTATGTGACTCGTATATTGCCCGCTGCGGCGCTGACTTATAACTTGATTGGTCCGTCTAAAAAAAGTAAACTATGTTAATAAAAAATGAAAAATGCCTGCTAACTCGAAGCTGTCAGGCTCGAATGGCTCGAGAGGGAGAGGGAGAGAAAGAGAGGGAAGAGAAAGAGGAGGCACCACCGCCACCGCCACCGCCTCGCCCCGCCTCGCCGATCGCGATCAGAGCTCGTCGCCTCGCCGCCGCCTCGCCTCGTCGCCGTCACCGCCTCGCACAGAAGCTCCGATCGTCGCAGCTCCGGCCCTGACTCCTCCTCCAGCCATTTTTATGGCCCCTCCCCTCCCTCCTCCTCCTCCTCCTCCTCCTCTTCCCTTCTTCCCTTCTTCTCCCTTCTTCTTCTCTTCTTCTCCCTGAACCAAAAACCAGAAAAACCAGGAAGAAAAAAAAAAAAAAAAAAATTCGACACCAAAACGACATCGTTTTGGTGTCGAGCCGCGATTTCGAGCCGCGGTTCGAGCTACGTAACATGATCGATAAAAAATAATCAAAAAAATTTAAATCAAAAAATCAAAAAAAAATTAGGAGAATTACAAAGGTTTGACCCTTGTGCAAAATAAATATTTAATTTTTTTAATTTAAATTCTAAATTTTTGATATGTTTTCAATTTAAATTATTTGACAATTTTCGTTAAGTAACATTGTAGAATAATAAATATTTTAGTCATTAAATTAAATAAAAATGATATTTTAGATATTTTATATATATCTATATTGAATTTTATAAGAAATATATATATATATATATATATATATTTATCAATTTTACTTAACAAAAATAAACGAACAGTTTAGATTGAAAATAAATTAAAAAATTAGTGTTTAAACTGATAAAATTAAAAATTCAGAATTTATTTTATTAGAAGGCTCAAACCTTTTTTTTTTTTTTTTTTTGGTGATTGTCTCAAAAAAATTAAGCGCACACAAAAAATAATTAAAATTTTTTTCCCACTACTCCATTTTTTGTATTTTGTATTTTTTGGGTAAAAAGTCAAAAACTTCTTTCTAAACATCTTGATTTCTTTTCATCTCATTTAGTTTTAAAAAAAATCACTTTTCAAATAAGTGCTAATTATAGTTTAAGTAATACTATAATTTCATAAATTTTTACCTAAAAATAACAACTTTATGGCTTCGATTCATTTCATAGTTAGACTCCTCCAACATCAATTCTTTCTCCACTGCAAACACATTACTCCAAAACAATTGAGAATTTTTTCTAGCCATGGATCACACCTCGATAATCTAAATAATTTATTTTTTTATATCACAATATATAAATTATTCTTGTAAAAAATTAGGTTGATATGTGTGGGTGTTGATTTTTTACACCACAACCAAACAAAGAACTTAGCTGTAGAGAACGAGGTATAATAGATTAAGCCAACCACCTGCTAATAAGAAAATGAGAATATCGCGGTGGTTCGTCCATCCAAGGGCACTTCGATGATCAAGTCAGTCAAATAATCTCTCAAAGATATCGCATAAGTACTCAATGCACAAATTAAAGCATCTCAAATAAAAGCATACCTTAGACCCACGGAGATACCTCACTTTTATAATGATCAATGTCTAACTTCCCCCAGAAATCTTACTTCATAAGACTCTATCCTTTACAATGATAACATCTATCATAACTCACACTATTCAGATTAAGATGAACTTCCTCAAGAGTCTCATCTCTATCCAAATAGGTAGCTTGATATCATTTAGGACTCTTGTCCTCTATCCGAATATCTCGAATTTCGGCATAACCGCACTGAACCTCGGCAACGTCGCAATCACCTCGGCAAACATGACTCGCCCACATGACACCTCTGCCGACATCTTGAAGGCACCTTGGCCACATGGCATCATTCTCAAAATACTTCTCCACAGCTGTCCTCTATGTTCTATTACCTCGGCAGCTTGAGGTGATGGAACCTATATCGTCCGATCTTTCAACATGTCAGCTAAACAACATGCTAGAAATACTCCTTCGACTGAGATCATGACTCGCCGGCATAAAGAAACAAGGACTCAAGTGTCCACTCGTCAAGAATAAAAAACCAAGAATATCCTAGTATCAACTCATCAGGAACCAAAAACAAACAAATTTTGTCCTATCCAAATTCAACATCTCAACCAAGACCAACATCTCAACTGAAATCATCATCTCAACCAAGATCAACATCTCAACCGAGATCGTCATCTGTACTGAGATCAACATCTTAACTAAGATTGCACTTCTCAACTAAGATCATCATCTCAATTGAGATCGCATTACTAGTTGAGGTCATAACTCGCTAGTTCAAGAACATCAAGATTTGAAATCTATTATCTCAACCGTCATACCAACATCATGACGTGTCACCTCTTCATTGGTTCCCAATATGTCCCATAATTGACACACATCACCCCATTAGACGTCATTAGCCATCACACATCTCCTAAAAAACTTGAATCATTACAATCTGTCACATCTTTCCATTCCAACAAAACCTTTTCATTTTCCCATTTCGTCTTTCCCAGTGTCTCCAGACTCTCTCTCTCTCTCTCTCTGTCTCTCTCTCTTGGCTTGTGCAAACTATTATCGTTGTTCTTGAAGCATTCATTGCTATGAATAGTCTATTCGTGCCCAAGGTTCAAACTCTACTAGTTGAACCAGACTAGCAGCCAAGCACTTCATCAGGTATTTCACGCATTAACCCACTATCTCAATGGCAGTGCAAACATCGACATAACGACAATCTTGTAGCTAGAACCAAGAACAAGAAACATTGAGGTCCTGAGCTCCCAGCCTTAGACCTTGACAATTCATCAATCGCCCTATCTGCAAGTAACCATTGCCGTAACCAATGATAACATGTCTCGCCGAACTCTTGTCGTGTAAGACCTTCTTGCTGACATCCCTAATGTCATAGCTGTGCGATCCACTCCATCTCCTTATAGTCAATCCAACATGCTCATGTCCCCAGCAACTCAACATCTCATAAGAGAAGCATATGAAGAAAAAAGGACCAAGTTACAGCAAGGAGTAGATGCCAAGGCCTATCAAGAAGGCCTAGACTCAAAATTTTTGAAAATTTCACCAAATATCACTTTCAAATCACTGACTCCGTTTTCATTAACTCATCTTTGCTCTCTGCCTCCTAATGCGAATATAAATACAACTTAGGTTCACATTAGGAATACATTATCTGAATATTGTCTGTTAATCAACATTTATTTTGATGATTTATTTAATTATATTTTAATTTATTTGGAAGAAAAAATAGAATCAAAATTTATTTTAATGATTTATTTGAAAAAGAAAAATAGAATCAACATTTATTTTGATGATTTTATGTTTTAATAAAATGAAAATTTATTTTGTCCCATTATTTCTCACGTAAACCTTTATCCTAAATATTGTTAAAATGTATTTAATATTTGATTAAATCAGGAGTTCAAACAACCCAAAAACAGAGGTTCAAACAGCCCAGCACAGCAGCAGTTCAAAATGTTCAAGTGGAAGATATTCAAATTTGTAATAATGGAGTGGAAGATATTCAAATTAGTAATGATGGAGTACAATGGCTATAAACGGCTATAAATTCAAATGACTACAACGGTTATAAACGGCTATAATTTTCATTATATACACCAAAGCCTCTAATGTAAACAAGTTACAAAAACCTAAAAATATTCTTTGATTTATAATCACTTACATCTATTCTCAGAAATTATACACTGAGTCTTATAGTTTTAAGCCCATCTTTCCTGTGTGAGGTTTACCGAAAAACCAAAGCTTCATTTTTATATCTGCCTGTGAAAGATAATTCTTGTAGCTTTCTGTGAAAGCAAAAACACATTCTTTTTAACCTTGTAAGAGTGTAGTGCACTCAGTATTCTTGACTTAAAAAGTCTGTGTAAAATCCGTAGAGGATTGCTCCATTTGTAAAGAGGTTGCTAGCACCCTCGTGAAGCTAAAGCATAGTGGACAATCTCAAGGGAAGAGAGTGGACGTAGGCCGAGTTGAAGTCGAACCACTATAAATTTATTTGCTTCTCTCTCCCTTATCTCTTTATTTTATTTAAATTGCTGTAGCTATATTTCACATTTTCACTGTGCTAAAATCATTAACTGACATAGTTGTTAGAACACTTGTTTTAATTATTTTTATTTCATTAACTATATTTATCTATTGTGCTAATCATAATTTTTATTAGGGTATTATTAATTTTTAATTGTAAAAGCCTAATTCACCCCCCTCTTAGGTTGTCTTTTGGGTAACAATTGGTATCAAAGCCTAGGCTCTTGTTTTAGATTTAACCATCTAGGAGTTTCGATCCATGGCAACCTTAGCTAAAGGACAAGCCACAAATAGGTTACCATTGTTTGACGGAAACAACTATAGGCATTAGAATGATAAGATGACCCTATACCTACAAGCCACTGATTATGTCATGTGGATTATTGTCACCAAAGGTCCAAAAATTCCTACCCAATTAGTAGACAATATTAGTGTACCTAAACCTGAAGATGAATGTGATGAGAGAGATCATAAATTATTGCAAGCCAATGCTAAAGCCAAACTCACCATTGTTTGTGGATTAGACTCTAAGGAATATAATAGAATTTCAAGTTGTGATTCGGCAAAAGAAATTTGGGACAAACTTGTGGTAACATATGAAGGTACAAACCAAGTGAAGGAATCTCGTATTGATATGCTTGTTCATAGTTATGAATTGTTTAAAATAAACTATGATGAATCTATTTCAAGTATGTTTACTAGATTTACTGAAATTGTAAACTCTTTGAAATCTCTTGGCAAAACTTATGCTAACAGTGAGTTGGTAAGAAAAATTCTTAGGTATTTACCAAAGAATTGGGAAGCAAAGGTCATGACCATTATAGAAGCTAAAAATCTCTCCACACTTGGATTGGATGAGCTTATGGGTTTCCTTATGACTCATGAGATCACCATGAAAGGACATGAGGATATTGAAAACAAAAAGAAAAGTGGAATTGCATTCAAAGTCTCATCAAATGAAGAAGAACATGAACGGTATGTTTGGTTTGAGTTTGGGAGATGTGTTTTAGAAAAAAATTTCCAAAAAATGGTTTGGTTTGAGTTTTTCTCAAAAAAATTTCAAAATCACTTTCTCTCTCTTACACATCAATCAATCACTTTTTCTCTCTCCTCTCTCCTTCTTAATTACTTTTTCTCTCACACACATCTACTCAAATCATCCCAAACTCCCAAAAATATCAAATCATCCAAACTTCCAAAAAAAACAATTCTCCCAAAATATACAACCAAACAAACCAAAAAAATTTCTAAACTCTCTCCCCAAATTTTTTTTCAAAAACAACTCTCCCAAAAACAAACCAAACAAGCCCGAAAACTCCAGTAAGGATGAAAGCTATGCCATGTTTAGTAGAAATCTCAAAAAGCACTTCAAGAAAAACAATTATGGAGGAAGAAGACCTTTCAAGAAAGAGTACAACAAAGATAACAAGAAAGAGCCTATAATTTGCTATGAGTGCAAAAATCCTGGACATATGAAGATGGATTGTCCAAAATTGAAGAATCATGGAAAAGACTACAAAAGAAACAAAAAGGCCATTGTAGCAGCTTGGGGAGAAAGTGAAGATGAAAACTTAAGTGATGAAATTGAAAGAAGTAGCCAACTTATGTCTCATGGTTCTTGAAGATGAAGACTCTACTCAAGATGAAGTAACTATTCTTTATGAAGAACTTGAAAGTGCATTCCATGAACTAAAAGATGAATTTAGAAAAGTTTGTGCCAAAAATAATGTGTTAAAAAAATATGTTGCATCTTTATCTAGTAATGTAGAAGAATTAAATAAAGAAAAAATTGTTTTGAAAAATGATTTTGACACCATCTCTAATGAGAAAACTGCTTTAAAAAACAATGTTGATAATTTAACAAAAATACTTGAAAATTTTGTAAAAGGTAGAAATAATCTCAATATACTTCTTGGAAATCAAAGATGTGTTTTCGATAAAGTGGACATTGGATATGACCCTATTAAGAAACAAAAGAATATCAATATAATTTTTGAAAAGGCATCTCTCATGTCACACCCTCATATTAGTTGTCATTATTGTAGAAAGAAAGGCCATTATTGTCTATTCAAAAAGAACATGAACATGGGAATTAAAAAGATTTGGATTATTAGGGGATCTAACAAAATAAACCAAGAAGGATCCAAGAAACTATGGGTACCAAAAACTAACACTTGATTGTCATCCTGTAGGTTTGCCTTAAGTCCAAAGCTAAAGAAGGGAAGTGGTACCTTGATAGTGGATGTTCCAGACACATGACCGGAGATAAATCCTTCTTTACTACATTGTCATCCAAAGATGGAGGCCTTGTTACTTTTGGAGACAACAAGAAAGGAAAAATCATATGTATTGATAGCATCGGTATTTCTCCTAACCCTTCTATTGAAAATGTTTTACTTGTTGATGAGCTTAAGCATAACCTACTTAGTATTAGTCAATTATGTGATAAAGATAATCGAGTTATTTTTGATAAATCACATTGCACAATTGAAAGAACAAATGATCATAAAGCTTTATTCGTTGGTAATAGCCATGATAATGTTTATGTTTTTCATCTTAATGATCTCTATGCTAGTGATGTTAAATGTTTATATGTTAATAATGAAAATAGTTTATTATGGCATAGAAGACTTGGTCATGCTCATATGGATTTAATTGCTAAACTTTTGAGAAAGGATTTGGTCATTGGACTTCTAAAAATTAAATTTGAAAAAGATCATCTTTGTAGTGCTTGTCAACAAGGAAAACAAATTAAAACATCATTTAAATCAAAATATCATATTTCCACAACTAGATCTTTACAACTATTGCTTATGGATTTATTTGGTCCCTCAAGGACATATAATCTAGGTGGTGAACATTATTGTTTTGTTATAGTTGATGATTATTCAAGATTTACATGGGTTATGTTTTTAGCACACAAAGACGAAACATTTTCTTCTTTCATAAAACTCTGTCGTAGAATTCAAAATGAAAAAGGTTTTCTTATTACTAATATTTGAACCGACCATGGTAGAGAACTTGAAAATGAAAAATTTGAATTGTTTTGCGATGAGCATGGTATTGGACATAATTTTCCAGCACCTAGAACCCCTTAACAAAATGGTGTAGTAGAAAGGAAGAATCGAACTTTAGAAGAAATGAGTAGAACAATATTTTGCGAAAATAATCTTCCAAAATATTTTTGGGCCGAAGCCGTTCACACCACATGCTATATTTTAAATCGTGCATTAATTAGACCTATTCTCAAAAAGACTCCTTATGAACTTTGGCATGATAGAAAGCCTAACATTAGTCACTTGCATGTTTTTAGTTGTAAATGTTTTGTACATAATAATGGTAAGGATAACTTAGGTAAATTTGATTCAAAATCTGATAAAGCAATTTTTCTTGGCTATTCCCTAACTAGCAAAGCTTATCGTGTTTTTAATAAAAGAACTCTTGTTGTGGAAGAATCTATACATGTGGCATTTGATGAAATTAACATCTCTGCTCAAAAGCAAATTATTAGTGATAATATAGATTTGGAACCAAATGTGGAAGATTCAAGTATCTACAAAGAAGAGAACCAACCATGTAAGTTGAACAAAGAGATTAAACAACCTATTCTCCCACCTCAAGAAGAATGAGAAAACAATGATGATTTGCCAAGAGAATGGAAGTTTGTTCATAATCACCTTAAGGATTTAATCCTAGGTGACCCTACAAAAGGTATTGAAACTCGCTCTTCACTTAGAAACATTTGTAGTAACTTGGCTTTTCTCTCACAGATTGAGCCTAAAAGCTTTCAAGAAGCCGAATTCGATGAATATTGGATGATAGCTATGTATGAAGAGCTTAACCAATTTGAGAGAAACAAAGTGTGCGAACTTGTGTTAAAACCTAAAGATCATACCATTATCGGTACCAAATGGATCTTTCGAAACAAGCTTGATGAATCCGGCACAATTATAAGAAACAAGGCTAGATTTGTTGCACAATGATACAATCAAGAAGAATGTATTGATTTCGATGAAACCTTTTGCTCAGGTTGCTAGATTAGAAGCCATTCGCATGTTACTTGCATTTGCATGTTTTAAAAATTTCAAACTTTATCAAATAGATGTAAAAAGTGTCTTTCTTAATGGTTTTATAAATGAGGAAGTTTATGTTAAACAACCCCCATGTTTTGAAGATCATGCTTTTCCAAATCATGTTTTTAAACTATCAAAAGCTTTATATGGTTTGAAACAAGCACCTCGTGCATGGTATAAACGATTAAGTAAATTTTTGATTGAAAATAATTTTTCTAGAGGAACAATGACACAACACTTTTTGTTAAAACTAAAAATGATGATTTACTTATTGTGCAAATATATGTGGATGACATTATATTTGGTGCTACTAATGAAATCTTGTGTAAGGAATTTGCTAAGTGTATGCAAGGTGAGTTTGAGATGAGCATGATGGAGGAGCTAAATTATTTCCTTGGGCTTCAAATCAAACAATGTAAGGAAGGAATTTTTATCAACCAAGTTAAGTACACAAAAGAACTACTCAAAAAATTTGGTATGTGTAGACACCCCATTTTTGACCATCCTCAAGACTTGGTTGTACTTGTAGGTACACCCAACGGCTGGTTCGATTGCTCGCCCAGCATTCGACTGTCGCGGCGGGACGTCACTGGTTCGGGTTTCCCGAACCTTGTATCCTTTTTGTCTCATTTTTGGACCCTGACCTGGTCCTTTCAGGGTGGCCCCTGTGGTGCACTACCGGCCATGGCTTGGCACTGCCGGCCATGGCTTGGCCCCTGCCGGCTACTTGTGAACACCTGCCGGCCATCAATGTGGCACTGCCGGCCATTGCTGATGGCCGGCACCCCCCCTATTTCAGCTGGTTTCCGGGAAGATCTTTTGTACCAGCTGGATTCCTCATATCTGCCCTCCATACACGTGTATGGAGGGATGAAGCTCTTGCCAAGCTTGTTCAAGAAGCTTTAGCTTTGCATTCCTCTATATAAGCAAGGGGCTCCTTCATTTCAGAGGGTTCTGAGTTTTTGAAGGGCAAAAAACTTCATCTCTCTCTATATTGCTTGTGGTTAGAGCTTGGAAGTTGGATTTCTTTGCATTTTTGCACTATACCTCATAGCACAAGCCCTCCATCACTCATTCAAACACCTTGAGGCTGTCTCTCAGAGGTTGGAAGCTCAGATTTTTGGACCAAAAGCTGCTGGAAAGATTGTTCTTCAAGGGTAAGCACACTTTTCCCCTAAACTAGTCTTTTCTTGCTTCACTTATAAGCTTTGCTTTTAAGAATTTTTGGGCTCCGACCCAAACTAGAAATGATCATATTTTGAGCCCCTTTTCATGTTTGATCAAGGGTCTTTTTCTGTTTGAGGCTTCCTTCTATCACTTGCCTCTTTAACTCTCTTTTAGGTTTTTTTTTGCATAATATTTTAAGCTTATTTGTGAGCTGTTTTGGATTTGGTCATAAATTGGAAAGAGGCTTGTTTTGAGTCCCTCGTCAACTTTGTTGAAGGGCTCTCCTCTGTTTGAGGACAGCAGCTACCACTTGTCTCTTTACCCCTCTTTTAGGCCCATTTCTTGCATGCTAGTTTAACCTTACTTGTGTTTATTTTCGTGGCTTGATGTAAACTGTAAAGTGTCTTATTTTGAGCCTCTCTTCAACTTTATTGAAGGGATCTTCACCATTTGGGGCCAGATGCTGTCCATTGTCTCTATTCTCACTTTTAGGGCCATTTTTGCATGATAGATTAGCCCTATTTGTATTCATTTTTGAGGCATGTTGTAAATTGGAAAGAGGCTTTTTTGACATCATCTTCATATTTTATTAAGATTTCATTTTTGTTTAAGGTCACATGCTATCTTGTATGCTTGGTTGCCTCCCATTTTGAGCCTTATATCCTAGCTCTTGTTGCATGCTTTGTTTGGCCTTCTAGCCACTGAAATCCACTGGATTTTCAGTGGCTTGGCCATTGTTTTGAGCTTCCAAATCAGAGGGGGGTGACCCCCTCTCACCTTGACTTGTTTGGTAATCATTTTGGCCTTCCAAAGAGGCCCTATCTTGCATGCTTTGTTGACTGATTTTGGAGCCAATTTGGTGAGTTTTGGGACTATCATATTTGATTTTCAGAGTTGTATATGTCATGTCACTTGTCTATCTTGTATGTGCCTAATAACTCTTTGTATGGCCATCTAAAGGAGCTCATCATTTTTGCATACCATGGTTGCATATCAGTGGTTATTTGGGCCTATTTTTACATGTTTTATTCACTGATTTTCGACAGTTTGGTGAAATTCCATGTGCATCATACACTTGCCATGTAAACCATGTTTGCTAGTCAAAATCGCATACTACTTTAGTCCATCTTACTAGCACTTTTTGGCCTTGCTTTAAACTGGAAAAGTCCATGTTTTAGGACTGCCTTGACTCTGTCTTCATGCTTCATGTTCAAATAATGCATTCTTTGTATAGCTGTAAGTCATTCCATGTGCCTAGTTTTGAGTTTCAGGTCTCACCTCATGCATCGGGTGCCATGTTTTCATGATTCGGGGCTGTTTAGCATCATATTTCAGTGCTGAAATTTGCATGTTTGCATACCATGTTCCATGCCTTACCATGCTTTGGTAGAGTGGCATTCGTGCCTTAGGTTCGGTCCTCAGTTTGCGTGCACGTGTGCGCGCGTTTCGAGTGTCTCATTTTCATCTAATGGCCACTTATGTGAGTGTGGCTGAGGTCCACTCGTGTTGGTGTAAGTCCATTATGCATTGTGTATGCCATTTCATTTCATAGCATTGTGTATGCTAGGTTGTATGTTAGCGCATTGTGTATACCATGTTACCTCGTGCATCGTGTATGCCATTTCATAGTATTGTGCATGTTAGGTTATATCTTAGTTGCATTCATGCATGTTATGCATCTTGCATTGTGTTTGGGGGGTAGGAGTTAGCCCGAGCACGGGAAACGAGGGGCGTTTCGTACTCCAAGTGACGGAATGTGTCTCAATTCCCAGTCACCGACACTCCGGATTATCCATGATGGAGTTTAGGTATTGTTATATTTTCATGTGCATTCGTTTCATATCGAGTTGTGCAAATCGACTCTTCGGCCATCATGCATCGATATGCGTGATTGGTGGCACGAGGATCGAGGACTACACTCCCTGAAGAGTAGTCGTGCATACATAGGTGAAAATACATTGCCATGCCCCTTTCCTGCTCTCTATTACAGCAAATAAAAAACCAGCAGCCTTCCGGAGCTTGGCGCGCTTTCCAAGAACAATTGCAAATAGAGGCTAATTGGGGCATCGCGATGGATTTTCGCGCCGAACATGCATCATTCATCATCCGAAGCGAAGTCGAGGCAGTCCCTAGCTTGTATGCTAGTTTTAATGCTTTCCTAGATTAATTTGTAAATTAAATTAGGGTTTTGTGTTTATTCGGACTGTACTATTCATTTGGGACTGTATTATTTATTCGGACCCTCCGAGCGAGGGTAATGTTGTAATAAGTGTGCGTGCATGTGATGTATGTCTTCCAACCCCACGTCTTTCTCCCTTTTATTTACCAGCTTATGATGGTTAGATTAAGGCATGTTTCAATTAGCATACAGTATGATAGCATGTTTGAATTCATTCATCTGTTTTGCATGCACCGGGCTCGGCGCATCATACTAACTGCATTTGTATTTCAATTCTGAGTTGAATACTTGTTATCTGTAGCGTTTCATATGCCATGTTTAGAATAGCCGAGCCTGCTATAGTTGCATTTTTACATGTGTTGCATTAGGCATTTTTGTATAGTTAGGATCATGCATGATTTCTAATTAGCTTCTGTTTTGGCTTGAAGTACTCGGTGAGTTTTTATGCTTTAGCATCCTTGCATGTGTGTGAGTGACTGCCATGATAGCATACTTACCATGAGGCTATGTGCTTATATGATATAACTGCCTGAATGCCTGTGGGTGAAGGGTGGGTTATTTGGAATGGGACAAATCATCAACTGTGAGTTTTAAGCCCACTAGATAGTGGCAAAAACATCTTTTCTAAGCCCACCCGAGGGTGGCAAAATCTACATTTTAAGCCTACTTGCGAGTAGCAAACCATCTTTCAAAAACAAACATGAGATGTTTTGTTCCAATTCAGGCGACCCAGTCTATACTTGTATGCTGTGCGCATCACATAGTAAATCTAGGCTAATAACCGGAATAATAACGCATAATGTTTTCAAAACTAGATATCATGGTTAGTAGAGGCCGATCTTTGATCGGGCGAGCGGGGGTGCTCATGAAGTGACCTTCCCCAATCGTACCCAAGTTCCCGAGCCGAGGCAACTTTGGTGATGACGGACACGTGGCCTTAGGCAAACGAGTCGGGGTTTCCTAAATTTCCCAAAAATAAAATATTTAGGTGGCGACTCTGTATCTGGCAAAGTAGTCCATGTTTGGCACTTCTTTCAAAAATCTGTTTTCTCAAAACGATTTGCCGGATTTGGACTCTTTGGTTCTTAATGAGTCCTGAACTGTAATGAGCCCAAAATGAACAGAACGGGGGACTCAACCCGCCCGGGGCGTTCGGGGACGTCTACAGTATGTATGACTTAAAAATAGTTGGAACACCTAAGAGGACATCCATTAAGCTAGACTGGGATGAAAAAGGTAAGTCCATTGATCAAACAAAATATCGAGGTATGATTGGCTCATTTATTTATTTAACTGCAAGTAGACCTAATATTATGTTTATTGTTTGTATGTATGCTAGATATCAATCAAATCCTAAGGAATCACATCTCGGTGCTGTTAAAAGAATTTTTAGATATCTTGTTGGCACTCAAAATTTGGGACTGTTTTATCCTAGAGGTGTTGCATTTGATTTAATTAGTTACTCGGATGCCGACTTTGCCGAATGCAAACTTGATAGAAAAAGCACCAATGGCACTTGTCACTTTCCTGTTAACTCATTAATATCTTGGTTTAGCAAAAAGTAAAATTCTGTTGTTTTATCAACGGCCGAAACTGAATATATAGCTTCCGGAAGTTGTTGTGCCCAAATACTTTGGAGGAAACAACAATTGGAGGACTTTGATTTGCATTATGATCATATCCCTATTAAATGTGATAATACTAGTGCCATCAATTTAAGCAAAAATCCGGTTCAACACTCACGAACAAAACATATTGAAATTCGACATCATTTTTTAAGAGATCATGTTCAAAAAGGGGATATTGTACTTGAATTTGTAAACACCGATAAGCAATTAGTGGATATTTTCACAAAACCCCGCAACGGGGATTACTTCAATTTTATTCATAGCGAGTTTGGAATGTCGATTTCTACTTAAAAAGTTTTGTTATGACTGTGAAATTTGAATTTTTGTTAAAATGATATATGTGTATTGCTACATTGATATGGAAACATTTATATCAGTTGAATGCTTTCAAGTCCTTCATACATTTATTCTACTTAATAGTTTGCTATTCTCAACTGTGTAATTTTTTTTGGGTTTTGCATCTTGAGGTAAAATTAACTTTACATACATTGATTTTATTTTTTATTTTTTATTTTTAAACCCTCATGGTATTTTTTTTGCATTATCATTCTAGCAACACCAACTTCCCATTCAGTTTAATTTCTGCTGGTATTATTTTATTTTAATTTATTTTAATTTTTTATTTTTATTTTGCTATTAGGATTAATTTCTTTTACTTTTATTTTTTTCTCATTATTATTTTTTGTTTGGGCTTAATTTTCTTATTTTTTTTTGCTTTTTCTTTTCATTTTTCAGTACTTAAACATAAAAATAAAAACAAATCAAAATCAAAATACAAATATTTACATATAAAAAAAAACTCCCTTATTTTTTTTTTATGGCCACATGCCGATCAAAATAACCATAAAAAAAAAAACAAAAAACCCCATCATTTTTTTTCCGGCCATACGCCGATCTTACTTACTCGCCTCTTCCATCGTTTTCTTCTTCTTTTTTTCATCTTGGGCGACCCTTGACGCCCCTGCCCCCGTGCTTTCGTCGAGAGCGACGACTCCTCGCTGACTATCAAAGACCAAGAACGACGTTACTCCAAATCGGGTCATAGAGGTGGTCTTCCGTTTAAGCTCTTTATTTTCGACCTTCAGCGCGCCTATTTCTGCTCGCGCATCCTTGTACATGCGCTGGAGCAGAGCGAGTTGGGCGTTGAGCTGATGGAGCTCACTCGTCCTGTTCTGCAATCGGTGAGCCAATTTTGTGACCGTCGTCACTGTTTCCATACAGGACGTCAGTGTGAAATGATTGGCTTCAATGTTTGATTGAGCTGCCATTATTTGCTCAATCGACATCATAAAAAGGTTGGGAAGAGTAGGAGCCGGGGCACTCGGCCCAGCCGTGCTTACAGGATCATTCAGATCCGCAAAGAGAGTAAGCGGACGGGACGAGGCCATGTGGTCGCAGAACGAGGTGTAATCGCAAGAAGGGTAGTTTTTGGCAGCCTTTCTGCTTTGCTCAGTCTCTCTATTCTGTCTCTCGAGGAAGAAGAAGAAGCAGACAAGTGTGATTAAGAAGAAAGTTGAAGAGAAAAGGCTGAAGAGAAGAAGACAAGGAGGGAGAGATAGCCGAGGTGAGTGGCAATCGAGGAGAGATGCTTTTGTCAGCCAATGAAGCAAAAGCCAGGCTGCGTGGCAACCACGTTTTGCGAAAAAAGAGAGAGACGCGGGAGAGTTGTATGTGTATATATATATATATATGTATATATATTTTTTGATTATCTATTTTTTGATGCCATTTATCACTATCATTTTCCTCCTCCTCTTCCAGATTCTGACCCATGATTTCTTTTTGATAATGTCACAGGGGGATAAATTATATGATGTTATGTATTATGGTATTATTTGAAAACTAATTTGATGATTATGTATTTATAGTTTGATATCTTAGTCTCATATCATGTCTCTAATTAAAGCTTATTTATTACACATGTGCTAACCTATGTTTTTAGCAATGAATTCAGGGAGCATGACTTGAGAGGGAGCTTTTCTTACTCCCAAATCAAATCAAAACATCATTGTGTGCCATCGTAAAAAAGGGGGAGATTGTTAATCAACATTTATTTTGATGATTTATTTAATTATGTTTTAATTTATTTGGAAGCAAAAAATAGAATCAAAATTTATTTTGATGATTTATTTGAAAGAGAAAAATAGAATCAAAATTTATTTTGATGATTTATTTGAAAAAGAAAAATAGAATCAACATTTATTGTGATGATTTTATGTTTTAATAAAATCAAAATTTATTTTGTCCCATTATTTTTCACCTAAACCTTTATCCTAAATGTTGTTAGAATGTATTTAATATTTGATTAAATCAAGAGTTCAAACAATCCAAAAACGGAGGTTCAAACAGCCCAGCACAGCAGCAATTCAAAAGGTTCAAAAGGTTCAAGTGAAAGATATTCAAATTTGTAATAATGGAGTGGAAGATATTCAAATTAGTAATGATGGAGTACAACGGCTATAAACGGCTATAAATTCAAATGACTACAACGGCTATAATTTTCATTGTATATACCAAAGCCTCTAATGTAAACAAGTTACAAAAACCTGAAAATATTCTTTGATCTATAATCACTCACATCTATTCTCAGAAATTATACATTGAGCCTTATAGTTTTAAGCCCATCTTTCCTGTGTGAAGTTTACAGAAAAACCAAAGCTTCATTTTTATATCTATCTTTGAGAGATAATTCTTGTAGCTTTCTGTGAAAGCAAAAATACCTTCTTTTCAATCTTGTAAGAGTGTAGTGCACTCAGTATTCTTGACTTAGAAAGTCTGTGTAAAATCCATGGAGGATTACTCCATTTGTAAAGAGCGTGAAGCTAAAGCATAGTGGAAAATCTCAAGTGAAACTTGAGGAGTGGACGTAGGCCGAGTTGAAGCCGAACCACTATAAATTTGTTTGCTTCTCTCTCCTTTATCTCTTTATTTTATTTAAATTACTGTAGTTATATTTCACATTTTCACTGTGCTAAAATCATTAACTGACATATTTATTAGAATACTTGTTTTAATTATTTTTATTTCATTAACTATATTTATCTATTGTGCTAGTCATAATTTTTATTAGGGTATTATTAATTTTTAATTGTAAAAACCTAATTCACCCCCCTCTTAGGTTGTCTTTTGAGTAACATTGTGTAAGTCTGACTTAGACATCCATGACCGAGGTCATCGCGTTTGGCTCGCCCAAACTAAACACTTAAGGCTTGACCTTAATATACCGAGAGTACTATCTACTTCGGCTTTTCGCACAAACCGATCAAAACATGGCTAGTTTTACCTTGTTTCACATTGAAACATCACCTTATACTTAGTTCAACTCTATCAATATGGCAAGTCTAAGTTAATCGTCTTGTTTACTATGGGAACATCGCCTAATTCTTGCCTAAGTCTAACTTAGACATCCATGACCAAGGTCATCGCCTTTGGCTCGCCCAAACTAAACATTTGAGGCTTGACTTTAGTGTACCAAGAGTACTAGTTACCTCAGCTTTTCGCACAAACCGACCAAAACATGGCTAGTTTCGCCTTGTTTCACATTGAAACATCTCCTTATACTTAGTTCAACTCTACCAATATGGCAAGTCTAAGTTAATCGCCTTGTTTACCATATGTCTAACTTAGACATCCATGACCGAGGTTATCACGTTTGGCTCGCCCAAGCTAAACACTTAAGGCTTGACCTTAGTATACCGAGAGTACTAGCTACCTTTGCTTTTGGCACAAATCGACCAAAACATCGCTGGTTTCTCCTTGTTTCATATTGAAACATCGCCTTATACTCAGTTCAACTCTACCAATATGGCAAGTCTAAGTTAATAGCTTTGTTTACCATGAGAACATCATCTGATTCTTGCTTAAGTCTAACTTAGGCATCCATGATGGAGGTTATCGCGTTTGGCTCGCCCAAACTAAACACTTAAGGCTTAACCTTAGTGTACCAAGAGTATTAGCTACCTCGACTTTTCGCACAAACCGGCCAAAATATGGCAAGTTTCACCTTGTTTCATACTGAAACATTGCCTCATACTTAGTTCAACTCTGCCATCATGACAAGTTTAAGTTAATCACCTTATTCACCATGGGAACATCGCCTTATACTTAGTTCACCTGTGCCATCATGGCAAGTCTAAGTTAATTGCCTTGTTCACCACGGGAACATCACCTTAAGACTTTTTCAGTCTTATCTTCAAATCATAAACAACATTTTGTAATGAACAAAGTCGATACTAGTATTTTATTAATACTTCAGCCGAGGTTATTGACATCATTAGAGCCGAGCTCCAAATTTCGTCAAGCCACATTCCAAGGCCTAGACAATTTCTTACCATCAAAATCTTCTAATCTCAGGTAAGATTTGTTTTATCTCAACTCTGTTCACCTCCAGTAAGTTTTGATCTTTTCAAAATTATTTTCCTAGGTCAAACTCTTGTCTTCTCGGACCTACTCATTTAGGCCAAGATCTTGTCTTTTGGATCTGGGATCTGCTTGCTTAGGCTGAGCCCTTGTTTTCTCAGACCTAATAATCTAGGCTGAAATCTTGTCTTCTAGATCTGGGATTTGCTTGCTTAGGCTGAACCCTTGTCTTCTCGGACCTGATAATCTAGGTCGAGATCTTGTCTTCTGAGATCTACTCACTTAGGCTAAGCTCTTGGCTTCTCAGACCTATTCATCTAGGTCGAGATCTTGTTTTCTAGGATTTGGGATCTGGGATCTGCTCATTTAGGCTGAGCTTTTGTCTTCTTAGACCTACTCATCTAGGCCAAGATCTTGTCTTCTGGGATTTGGGATCTGGGATCTGCTCACTTAGGTTGAGCTCTTGTCTTCACAGACTTACTCATCTAGGCTAAGATCTTGTCTTCTGGGATCTAGAATCTGCTCACTTAGGCTGAGCTCTTGTCTTCTCGGGCTTACTCATCTAGGCTGAGATCTTGTCGTCTAGGATCTAGGATCTGCTCACTTAGGTTGAGCTCTTGTCTTCTCGGACTTACTCATTTAAGCCGAGATCCTATCTTCTGGGATCTGGGATCTACTCACTTAGGTTGAGCTCTTGGCTTCTTAGACCTATTCATCTACGCCGAGATCTTGTCTTCTAGGATCTGGGATCTGGGATCTGTTCACTTAGGCTGAGCTCTTGTCTTCTGAGACCTACTCATCTAAGCTAAGATCTTTGTATTCTGGATCTGGGATCTGCTCACTTAGGTTGAGCTCTTCTCTTCTCAGACCTACTCATCTAGGCCGAGATCTTGTTTTCTGGGATCTGGGATCTGGGATCTTAGGCTGAACTCTTGTCTTCTCAGGCTTACTCATCTAGGCCAAGATTTTGTCTTTTGGGATCTGAAATCTGCTCACTTAGGCTGAGCTTTTGTCTTCTCGAACCTACTCATTTAGACCGAGATCTTATCTTCTGGAATTTGGGATCAACTCACTTAGGTTGAGCTCTTGTCTTCTCGGATCTACTCATTTAGGGCGAGATCTTGTCTTTTGGAATTTGCTTCACCTAGACCATGCTCTTCCATCTTGGATCTGCTTTACCTAGGCCATGCTCTTCTATCTTGGATTTGCTTCACCTAGGCTAGTGTCTTTTCTACTTGAAGATTGTCTTCATCTCCTCGAGAGAGCTCAAGCCCCATTAATTTTGCATTCATCCATTCTAGAAGGGTCTTCATTCCGCCGATGTTGATGCATTCTCTATCTTCGCTGAATTCGTCGTCGCCGACACGTTGATCTTGTACGATGATGATGGCCATCTATTCTAACTAAGTTCCTACAGATGATGCTAGATTATGGGTGTTGATTTTTGACCACACAACCAAATAGGGAATTTAGCTGGAGAGCACGCGGCAAAATAGATTAAGCCAACCACCTGCCAATAAGAAAATGAGAACACCGTGGTGGTTCGTCCACCCGGGGGCACTCCGATGATCATGTCAGTGAAATAATCTTTCAAAGATATCGCACAAGTACTCAATGCATAAATTAAAGCGTTTCAAATAAAATCATACCTTAGACCCATGGGGGTGCCTTACTTTTATAATGATCAATGTCCAACTTTCCCCTAGAAGTCTTACTTCATAGGACTCCATCCTTTATAAGGATAACATCTATCACAATTCACACTATTCAGATTAAAATGAACTTCCTCAAGAGTCCCATCTATCCAAATAGGTAGCTTGATGTCATCTAGGACTCTTGTCCTCTATCTGAATATCTCGAATTTTGGTATGACCGCACCGAATCTCGGCAACGTCGCAATCACCTCGGCAAACATGACTCGCCCACATGACACCTCGACCGACATTTTGAAGGCACCTTGGCCACGTGGCGTCATTCTCAAAATACTTTCCCACAATATGATACGATAATCACGTTAGTTTATTGCATTTGTCTCCCAAAAAATTGATAATCTAGTTTTCAGATAATATTTATTGTTTATTTTTTTGCAAATAAATGTTATAAATTAACATGAATATGATTATCGAATCGACTTGATTTTTTTATGAATGATCGTTGCAGTCTAAACAATGAACGATTCAAATCATCAATGTGAAATCCATGGTTGGCCCTACAAACCCAAATAGCAATATCCAATCCACAAGCCATAATTTGTTAAGGGGACACAAATTTAATTAAAAAAAAAATTTGGAAAGATAATGTATATTAAGAGAGTTGGTGGTGTGCAAATAGAACCACCTACTATTCCCATCTCGTCACCATCACCATCACCGCCACCGCCACCGCCACCGCCACCGCCACCGTTACCACTATCCGAACTACTAAGACTAACATATCAATTTTAAGTTCGCAATTAGTCGTAAAGAATAGTTTTTACAAAAAATATTTCTTTTTTATAAAAAAGTTTTTTAAATAAAATATTTTATGTTGGAACAAATAAATAAATATATTCTTTCTAATAAAAAAAGAAATAAAAAAACATTAATGGCCAAGGTTTACATCAAAGAATCAAACGCACATATCAAAGGATCATTCACATAATGACGATAGCACACTGATGTTGACGTAAATATTGACCATAAGACTTTTAAAAGGCTTTGATTAACTAAATTTGTGTATTGTCCATGTCACATCCTAATGCATTAGAAAACTTGATTATGGAAAAATAAAAACATTAGAAAAAAGTGTATGGGCTTTCGATTCAAAGATGTTGCTATATATGCATGCCTCATCACCTTTGACCTTTCTATGCTTTGATTTGAGCCAACAGATTCACACGTACACTAAACGTTAATGTTTAACTTGTTACGTCCCTCATAGCCTAGCTGGCCACAAGTTGGTTTTTGGGTATCATGGATAAGATAAGTTTAAATTCGAAGGGTCCAAATTAACTGCCATAACTTGATTGAAAAACCATAAAACTATATTAGTTTATAAGACTAATATATATTTTGGGAAGTATATTAAAATTTGATTTTTATGACTTTTTTTTAAAAAAAATTATGTACAAAAATAGAGAGGTGATGTGACTCAAAAAAATCAAAAAGCCAATAAACTGGTTTTTAATCTTGTTTCCAAAATAGCCCAACTATCTTCTTTTTTTTACGAACACAGTAAATTGAAAATGTAATAATTATTAAATTGATCCTTTTTTTTTATGAAATATATAAAGTATCCAATAAAATGAATGATTCGAATTCTTAAAAAAAAAAAAAAACTCGTAGTGGACTTTATAAACCAAAATAAAAGGAATCCACCTCCCAAATGATGGAACACGATTTTTTTTCTTTTTGAGTCATCCTAACGTTACTCTAATTTTTAGCTAATGAATATACATAGATACATGTATGTATGTATCAAATTAAATATGACATTAAAAGAATCGAACCGGCCTCTCAAGTTGGAGAAAAGTCTAATTTTGGCCTCTTTTGACAAGAGGTTAAAAGCAATTTTTTTAGATTTTGGCCTCTTTTTCTGTATATTATTTATAAAAAAAATAGTCAAATTAATTCAATAATTATAATATATGAATTCATCAATTTTGTTTTTTTTTTTTTTAAAATATATATATATTTTTGAAAATAGCCATTACCTTTATGAAAAATTTGATAAAAAGTGATTACAATTATTAGATCGCCTATAAATAATTTACACAAATATATAAAAAATAATAATTTAAATTATGAAAATAATACTCATGAAAGAACCCACGAATTCAACTACACATATCGAGGTTTTCTCTAATTACAGACAATTGGAGATAAACTATATCCTTAAAAGTATGATTCGGGTTTTCAACCAACAAACATATCCAAATCCAATTAAGAAATTGAATCGTTAACCATGTAACATCATGTACACACATTCAATACAATATGATATATATTTAATGCTTACATTAATGTGTAGTGGTTGACTTAAGCTTTTACATTTTCACCCTTATCTTGTTATATATTTCTAGACGAGACCAAGAAGATTGCAGAAAATCAATATAATATTTTGACGGAAAATGAGAAAGAGAAAATGATAGGTCACATTTGAAACGGCACCGCTTTGTATGGTGACACCAATTTATTACTTCAGTAACTCGTTTTGTTCATGCATATCATGCTAAGGTGGGGGAAATACTAGTATGGAGCATGGTGGCACCATTTAAACATACAACCTTTGCTGAAAAAAATGAGTCATTTACTCCCTCAATTTTAAAGTGAGAACCTTAAAAAGTAAACTAATTGTTAAGAGTTTGTATGGTAATAGTTATATTTATCATTTTCTGTTTATAATTACAAAAATTTTGAAAATTATAATAAAAAACTCATTTAGTATCTATTTTTGTTTTCAAAAGCTTATAAATTGCTTACAAAATTTATTAGATTTTTGTAACCATAAAATAGTTTATTTCACTTGTTTAATATAAAAATTGTTCATTATTCATTCACCATTCTCCCACTACCTTTAGTCACCACTTACGTCTCATCACCATCACTAGTCATCCCCATCTTGGGCTACTGTTGCTACTAACTTCTATCAACAGTCACCGTTCGCCACAACCTCCCATTGACAACAACCACCCTTAGCACCAGCTCTTACCACAACCAACCATCCGGCAATTGGCAACAATCAAGGGTGGAGCCACCTAAGGCATAGAGGGGTCACGTGTCCCCCTTAAACTTTCAATATTTATACTATAACCCATATAAATAAAGATTATGTATTATTTATCCTTTATAAAATTTAATAGTGACCCTCCTTAAATTATGTAAAATTTCTTGTATTTTTAAAATTTTATATTTTATTATTTTGATTATTCTTGTACACTTTTAATTGATAGACAAGAATTGAATCAATTGATAATTCATTTCTTATTATGGGATTTGTTTAGTTGCTTATTTCTCCTCATTGTAGGGCACTTTTTTTTAGTTGATAGGATTGAACTTATTGATTATTTGGTTAATAGAATTTAATTATTGATTGTGGATTTATAAGTCACGTTAATGTAAATTTTAGGATAATTGTAATAAAAATAAAAATAATAATGTATAAGTTTAATAATATTTTGTTGTTACTTGTTATGGGAGAAAAAAATTCACTATTATAATTAATATGTGTCCCTCCACATTAAATTTCTGGCTTTACACTAGCAACAATCCCTAATTAGCATCACCTTTGCATAGCCGATAAACATCCAGCCATTATCTGCTACCATCAATAACCACCTATGACCACTACCCCCACTAATCATCTTTTTTATTTATTTCAAAATAAAATTTTAAAATATATATACACCAAACATTGTTTTTATCAAAAATAAATATAAACATGTTTAATATTTTTTATAAACTTAAAATAATAACTATCAATATTACCAAATTGTATCTAAATATTCCATTTCTTACTCTGTTGAAGTTTTGACTTGATAATTACATGATATTAATCAATATGAAATCAAAAACACATCCAAAAAGAAAATTAAAAGAAAATTTAAACAGTATAATCTTGTTAAAATTGTTCACTAAGGGCATATTTGATTGGGTGGATTAGAGCATGGGATTGGAATTATTAATCCGTGGGTCCAATTATCCTATATTTGTTTTAACATTTTGGTTTAGGATTATTAATCCAATGAATAATTAATCCAACAAATTTGTAGGATTACTAGTAATGGGATAAGCGTGAGATTATTAATCTAATGGATATTAATCCAATTGGATAGTGAATACCACACTAATTTAATAAGATTATTAATATTTCACTATTAATCTTGTGAATCAAACATGACGAGTCAAATATTTCTTAAAAATTATAATTTCAAAACACAGTTTTTTGTAATTTTTATAAACTTCTATATATTTTAATTATTTTTTAAAATATTCAAATACATGCAACACAATACGTAGGTCTTACGACACCTATAAAGTTCAGAACGTCTCAATGTCCAACTATCCTGTGCGAATGCAACAACATACCGTCTTACTTTCAAGTACGCAAGTGCGAGTTGGAAAGCGGCATGTGGGTCCTACGCCTAATCAAGGAGAAGTTATTGGTTGATTCACGCCAAGGCCAGTGTCTATATGTAATGTGATTGGTAAATGAAAAAGTTTTACGATTTTATCTTAGGTAAGTGAGAAATACGAAGACATATAGGAATTTGTAAGTTGTCTGGAATATAGTCATGTGGTGTCCAATAGGATTAACCAATAATTTTCTTTTGTAATCAAGGCCCAATTGGTAACAAGTGGAGACATTTGAGAAAAATTATTTGGTGTTCTTGAGACGTCGCGTAGTGGTATTTCTCATCAATCACAATGTATTATGTCTATTTTGTTTCTCAATCACTCAATATAAAATTGTAAATATAACATCTTTCACCAATCATAACACTATTGGGGCATCACCTGACGATGCCCTAAAACTAATCAATAGCTCCTCGCCACTTTGTCCAGTGAGCCTGTCCACATGGCACTCTGCATGTATTGTAATTGGTGAAAATGGTAAGGCTTACGATTTTGTATTAGGTGATTAGGGAAATATGAGGATTTGTGATTGACCTGGAGTATAATCATGTGATACTTCAGGATTAACTACTAATTTTTTTGTAATCAAGACCCAATTGCCATTCAAAAAAAATTATTTAATGCTTTTGGAATGTCACATAACTGTACTCCTTATTAATCATAATACACTATGTCTTTTTTATTTTTTAATCACTTAATATAAAATCATAAATTATATATTTTTCACCACTCATAACAGTAGTGTCCCAGTCAATGGCTTTTCGTCACTGGCCGGTGGGCCTGTTCAGCCAATAGCTTCTCGTAACTTGCCCGGTGGGCCTGTCCAACTTACTTGACTTTTAATAGTGAGTCCATCAAGCCCGCCATGATTGAAAGACAACTCAGTCCTTGCAGTTTTTATATTTGTACAATCTTGGCCTGTTTTGCCAATTCATCCGGTGTCAGATTGTTTTCAGAAGTACAATAGAAGGGGTTGGTATTAAAAATATTAATAGTGACTAAAATATTAATGAAGAGATTGATAATAACAGAATTAATAAAATTATATTTATTTTGATAATAATTGTTAGTATAAGAATTGTTAAATTAAATAAATATAAAATAATAAAACAAATTAAATTATAATTTTTAATTAATAAAAAAATAAAAAATTTAAAGATTAATGTTAAAAAAAATACCCAACATGTAAAATAAAAAATAAAACAAATTTGCAGTTGACCGGTTGGCCGAAAATTCAGACAGACGACCAATAACACCCTAAGCTAAACGGACTATTTTCTAATATCATCTTCTAGTCCGAAGGGACTGCCAACCTGGAGTCCCATAAACCAAACAAACATGATTTATGTCCATTGTTCATCACTAGGAGTTCGAAGTGGACTCCTACAACGGAAAACAAACAGGGCCTAAAGTCATTATAAAGTTAGAAAAAAAAATTATTATAACAAATTGGACAATTTTTAACCTTATGTTTGGTTGAAGGATTTAAAAAGGAATTTAGAAAGGGAAAAAGAAAAAGGCATGTGAAATTAGATGAAATATAGGTATATTTTATTCACATTTCACATACTTTTTCTCTTTTCCTTTCCAAATCCATTCTCAAATCCTCAAACCAAACACAGTTCGATTGGATTGACTTTTTTGATTTTTTTTTTAATATTTTTGTGAGAGAAAAAATAAAATAATTATGGTTTAGATGTGATATTTTGTCTTATTAACTTTTTAATTTATTTTAGTGGCTAATATAGTCCCAATCTCTTTAGTCAAACGAAGCCTATTATGTAAGTACATATTATATATACTTGTGTAAATTTTCACAAAATCGTGTAAGTTTTCACAAAGGCTTTGTTTGGGAAGTGGGTTATTTTTGATTTTTTGACTTTTTTAGCCTAGAGCTAAAAAGTCTCATTTGGGTTAGATTTTTTTGGGCTTTTGACTTTTTGAGAGAAAAAATGAAATGATTATGAGTCGGATGTGACATTTTGTCTTATTGATTTTTTAGCCTATTTCGTGTTTTTATAACTATTTTAGTCTGATAGCCTCATGCCAAACGAGGGCAAACATATGTAAATTAACCTATAAAAATTTGAGAAATTAGAACTTACACGATTTTATGAAGTAACTTATATATATTTGTGAGAACTTACGAAAATGCATATGGTATGCATCTTGCACACCTAAACACTTTCTTAAAAAATTTATTATTATGTTTTAAGTGTTGTTTGGGATGACCTAAATAAGTGCACTTTTTGTCTTTTTAAGAAAAGATGTTCAAAAAAGTAGAGAGGTGATGTGATGGAAAAAAGATAAAAAGATGGATTATTTTGTGTATGCCAAACTTGGCCTCAATTTTTTAAATATCTTTTCATGAAAAATTAAAATAATTAGTTCCCAACTAGAAGTCAACTCTTTTTTTCTTTTTCTAAGCTTGTTTGGGGTGTACTATATAAGCACACGTTTTATCTTTTTATCTTTTTAGGTCATATCACTTCTCTGCTTTTCTGTACATCTCTTTATAAAAATTCAAAAAGTATACTTATTTAGGTTAATTTCTTTTAAAAATTCAACTGATGCATTTGGTTTTAATTTTAAGTGATAACTTATTTTGACTCTTTAAATTTATTTGGCCCAAAATAATAAGATTTCTTAAACAGACGTGATACAGGCCCCCTCCCCCACTCACCCCCTCCACCCCACACACACGTGGGGGTTGGTGAGTGGGGGGAGAAAAAAAAAAAAAAAAAAAAAACAGTTTTCAGCCAATCAGAGGCAAAAGGGGGTCGTGGGGTGCCTGCAAAAGGGGCCTCAGTCTTTTTTGTTTCTTAAATTATAATTTTTAACTTTTTAAGATTCCTAAAACATGTATGACCATTAAACGCCTATCTCTTTTGTTATAATTATAGTTTTAAGGATATTATGGATATTTTACCTAACAAAAAAGTTATTTGACTGCTTATTTAACCAAATATGCTCAATTTTTTTCATAAATTAATTATTTATTAGTTGTGCCAAACAAATTTTATAACTTATTTTAAGTTTTTTAAACAAATAATCTAAAAAACTGTATCATGATACTTTTTGAGTTGTGGGTTGGCATTACCTCACTATTTGGCATCCCCCTATATTAACACACTTTTTTTTATATTTTTTTGGATTGCATCATTTCTCTATCTTTTTGCACAATTTTTTTTTATTATAAAAAAAAGTCAAAAAACATATTTATTTCAATCATTACAAACAACATCTAAGTACAAATAATAGAAATGTATACAAAATAATAATGTTAAGCTTATCTTATATTCACATTTTAATATGAGAGAACTTGAGAGTCTTGTGGGGCCCATCACGAGTCTCAGTTCAATGATTCGAACTATTCATTTTGTAGGCTCTTCAATGTGTATTATCTATATAAATTAAAATTAGTAATCTTTTTCATTTTATTGTATTTGTCTCCAAAAAAATAGACGGTAAATATATTTTTAAAAATAGATCATCTATTTTTTAGAGATAAATAAGATAAAATAAAAATGTTAGAATTATTGGATCAACATAAATTTTTGATAGATAATATACATCAAAGGTATTACTGTTGGAACAATCTTCTGTGTAAATAAAATAAATTGAAACTAATTCAAACAAAATAAATAAATAACATACCGAATTTATTTATCGAACCGAATTAAAAAATAAAAGACCAAGTCGAGTATGTGACACTCTGTCCTTAAGACAGATTCGCCCCGCTACGGTGCTTACGGCTGAGTGGCGTCTATCTTCCAGGATACAATGATCTTCACAAAATTGTTGTAGCACACCAAACAAATTTGTACGGCGAACCAAACCTTGTGTTCTATACTCTCTTTGATTTTTCCTAAAACTAGAATGAAGAAAAATGCACACAATAAAATTTGGACAGCAATGAGACAATAATTTCAGACTGAATTTTCGGGTCCCTAGATTGCTGGAATCATGGCTGTATTTATAGGCAAAATTACATAGCCCCGAACAGGTGCAACAAGTGACAACAGATACTGTTTGAAATTCAAACAAATTCATTGCAGTTATAAAACCGAATCTGTCCGTTGCATCTTGGAACATTTTTTCAAATTGTTTGAAAATAGTACCATTGGTGGAACAGTCAAAGGAACTGTTGGGATATATTTTATTATTAAACTATTTGAATAGTTTAATCAAAAATGTTAATGGTGGAAAAGTATTATAAAACTGTTTGGAATTTATATATTAAACTATTTGAATAGTTTAATTAATAAAGGAAGAAGTACAAACTTTAGGAAGCCACTAAGGAACCTAAAAATTGAATTTAGATTTAAATTAAAATCCCACAATAATTTTTATTGAAAAAATTCAAATGAATTTTATCTAAAAAATTAATGTTAGACCCAAAAACGACGTCAACTTCACATTCACTCAAAAATGATTTTGACGTTCCGTCTTCACCGTGTGACTTGCCACGCGGCAAGGAACACTTCACTTCTTCGGACCCACCCCCAAACACTTTACCTCTTCGGACCCACCCCAAAAGATGTTTGGGGCCCACTCAAACTTAAGCTAAAAAATATGCCTATATTAAACCATTTTTCCAACAATCCCCCACATGAATGGAATTTGACGGAAAGAAAATGCAACAACATGATCTAATTACAGAGAGTACAGAAATTGGAAATATTCTGCAAATGATAGGTAACTTTTGGCTTGGAACCTTCCTTTGTGAGACACTATCGGATTTACTAGCTAACCAGTGAATATGATGTCTTGAACTGTTCAGCCGTTTGTGTAAACCAAAACAATATAACTCACACAGTATATCTCCAAACACAGTTTAATTCTCACTATTGTGTTCATTTTGGCCCTGAACAACCTGGTTTTCCATGAGTGCTCTAGAGAATTGTAGCCCTTCACAATTCTCATAGAACCGGCCCAGTTCACACTCATATAGGTGATTCGTATGAAGAATATCCTGCCATACTCCACTAGGTATACTTAGATATAAGAATCATTGAAAGTATTACTTAACCTAACACGCTGCAAACATCACTATTTCATCAAAAAAATGGGTAAGAGTTAGACTCCCCAGTGATCCTTCTGAGTTATTTACAACTCGGTTGTCCCTTTGAACCTAGATCTTGGGATCTCCAGTCAACTAGGTTGGGTTGCCGTTGCGGTAACTCTTATTTAATAGGCTTAAGTCCCATTCCCCTCGATGAATTCTCAACTAACTCTCTTGCTAACCCTTTGGTTAGTGGATCCGCTATGTTATCTTTAGACTTCACATATTCAATGGAAATAATTCCATTAGAGAGTAGTTGTCTCACGGTGTTATGTCGACGACGAATATGTCGTGACTTACCGTTATACATATGACCCTGTGCTCTACCCATTACTGATTGACTATCGCAATGTATGTATATAGCAGGCACCGGTTTTGGCCATATTGGAATATTTTCAAGGAAGTGGCGAAGCCATTCTGCTTTTTCCCCTGCTTTGTCTAAAGCTATGAATTCCGATTCCATAGTAGACCTAGCAATGCAAGTCTGTTTGGAAGATTTCCAAGATGCAGCCACCCCACCAAGAGTAAAGACATACCCACTGGTGGACTTCGAGTCTTTAGTATCCGATATCCAATTTGCATCACAGTATCCTTCAAGTACTGTTGGATATCTAGTATAATTCAGCCCAATGTTACGAGTGAATCAGAGATATCTTAGAACCCTTATAATTGCTTTCCAGTGTTCTACTCCCGGATTACTCGTATATCTGCTTAATTTAGTTACTGCATAAACTATATCTGGGCTAGTGCAGTTCATCAAGTACATTAAGCTTCCAATAATTTGGGTATACTCTAATTGAGAAATACTTTCCTGTACATTCTTAGAAAGATATAAATTAACATCTACAGGTGTTCTAGCAAGATGATCATCATCTTTGCTGAATTTGTCAAGTATTTTCTCAATGTAATGAGATTGTGACAAAGCATATCCTTATGATGTTTTGGTAATTTTCATACCAAGAATTACATCAGTAATGCCCATGTCCTTCGTGTCAAAATGTTTATTCAACATTTTCTTGGTAGTGTTAATCATATCATTATTACTACCTATGATGAGCATATCATCTACATAAAGACATACAATGACAAAACCTTTGTCTGTGTTCTTAATGTAAACACATTTGTCACACTCATTAATTTTAAATCCATTTGACATCATTGCCTTGTCAAATTTCTCATGTCGTTGCTTTGGCGCTTATTTTAAACCATATAATGATTTAACCAATTTACACACTTTCTTTTCTTTCCCTGGAACAGAAAACCCTTCTGATTGTTCCATGTAAATTTCTTCCTCTAACTCACCATTTAAGAAAGCGGTTTTAACATCCATTTGATGAATTTCTAGATTGTATAGAGATGCAATGGTAATTAGCATTCTAATGGATGTTATTCTAGTAACCGGTGAGTATGTGTCAAAGTAATCAAAACCTTCTTTTTGTCTAAAACCTTTGACCACAAGTCTTGCCTTGTTTTTGTCAATTGATCCATCCGCTTTCATTTTCCTTTTGAAAATCCACTTGTACCCAAGAGGTTTACAACCTGGTGACAAGTCTACTAATTCCCAAGTGTGATTTTGCAAGATGAATTCAACTTCACTGTTGATAGCTTCTTTCCATAAAGGAGCTTCAGGACTGGACATAGCCTCTTTAAAAGTTAAAGGCTCATTTTCTAACAAATATGTTAGAAAATTTGGACCAAAAGATTTTGAGGTTCTAGCACGTTTACTACGCCTAAGTTCCTCTTCCTCATTTTGATCTAACTCTTGTTCTTGATCATGTTCTTGATCCTAACTAGTAATAGCATCATGAGATCTTTTATTGTTACTAGTCTCTTGTCCAGTCTTATTTGGAAACACATGTTCAAAGAAAGATGCATTCCGAGATTCAATAATAGTATTTACATGCATTACGGAATGTTCTGATTTATGAATCAAAAACCGATATGCACTACTATTCTTGGCATAACCAATGAAAATGCAATCAATGGTCTTAGGACCTATCTTAGTCTTTTTAGGACTAGGAATAGCCACTTTAGCCAAACACCCCCACACTTTTAAGTATTTGTAGGATGATACTCTTCCATGCCACAATTCATAAGGTGTTTGATTCACTTTCTTTCGGGGTACTTTATTAAGTATATAATTAGCAGAAAGTATTGCTTCCCCCCACAAGTTCTGAGGTAATCCAGAACTTATTAACATGGCATTCGTCATTTCTTTTAAAGTCCTATTTTTTCTTTCAGCAATTCCATTTTGCTGAGGTGAGTAAGGAGCGGTGGTTTGATGAATTATTCTATGTTCTTTACAAAACTCACCAAAAGGTGATTCATATTCATCACCTCTATCACTTCTTAGTTTTTTGATTTTCTTACCAAGTTGATTTTCAACTTCATTCTTATATTGAATGAAAGTTTCCAAAGCTTCATCTTTGGTTCGAATTAAATAAACATAACTATATTTAGTATAGTCATCTATAAAAGTGATAAAATACTTTTTCCCACCTCTAGTTTGAATTGATTTAAAATCACAAATGTCATTATGAATTAATTCAAGTGGTTCCGTACTTCTTTCAATTGAATGAAAAGGAGTTTTAGATAATTTTGCCTCAACACAAATTTCACATTTATGATTTGAATCAATGTCAAATTTAGGTAAACATTCCATATTAATTAATCTACGTAGAGATCTATAATTAACATGTCCTAGTCTACCATACCATAAATTTGAAGACTCAAGCAAGTAAGAAGAATATGTATTATTATTAATAATTGAGGGTACAACGGTCATTACATTTAACTTGAAAAGGCCATCAGATATGTAACATTTTCCTACATACATCCCATTCTTAGTAAGTACAAATTTATCACTCTAAAAAACTAGCCTAAACCCATTCTTACTCAACAAAAATCCGAAAACAAGATTCTTGCGAATGTCCGGTACATGCAGCACATTGTTGAGAGTGAGTTCCTTTCCAGATGTCATATTGAGAACAATTTTCCCTTGTCCTTCAACTTTGGAAGTTGAGGAGTTGTCTATAAAAAGTTGTTCATCATTGTCTACTGTAGAATAAGATGTGAACATCTTTTTGTCGCCACAGATATGGCGAGTAGCACCAGTGTCCACCCACCATTCTTTAGGATTTCCAACACGATTTGCCTCAAAAACAACTGCAGAAAGATTGATATCATCTATACCATTGGAAATATTGTCCACTTCGGTCATATGGGCATGAGCAGGCTTCTTGCTTGTTCTTCTTTTGTTTTTGCCTTTGCTACGGCAATCTTTGGCCCGATGTCCCTCTTTGTCACAGATGTAACATTTGCCATTAAACTTGTACTTTTTATTCTCTCCCCCTTTAGAGCCTTGTGATGAACTTTCTCCAGAAGACTTTCGTTTCTTGGTTTTTGAAGCATGTTCCACCATATTTGCCTTAAACTCCATAGGATGCTTACCAGCTCGCTTTTCAGAATTGCGGTTGTCCTCCTCAATCCTCAAATGCACAATTAATTCTTCCATAGACATTTCTTTGCGCTTGTGTTTGAGATAGTTCTTGAATTCCTTCAAGCCTTGTGGTAATTTTTCAATTAAGGCTGCAACTTGGAAGGATTCACTGAGAGACATGCCTTCTGCGTGAATGTCATGCAGAATGAGTTGGAAATCTTGAACTTGGCTGATCACAGTTTTTGAATCAACCATTACAAAATCTAGGAATCTGCCAACCACAAATTTCTTTGAGCCGGCATCTTCCGTTTTGTATTTTTTCTCCAAAGACTCCCAAAGTTCCTTTGCTGTCTTGATAGGACTGTAGACGTTGTATAATGTGTTGTCAAGTCCGTTCAAGATGTAGTTCCGGCAAAGGAAATCAGCATGTTTCCAGGTATCAACCGCAGCAATCACTTGCCGGTCGATTTCATCCTCTTTCAAAATAGGAGCATCCTCACGGAGGAAACGAGCCAGGTTCAGAGTTGTAAGATAGAACAATATTTTCTGTTGCTATCTTTTAAAGTCAGTTCCTGAGAACTTCTCTGACTTTTCATCGTGATTTACCGGTACTGTTACAACATGAGAGGGGGTTGGCGTCATTGCAGCCACCACAGTAGTACTTGTTTGGGCATTAGTTTCAGTAGCCATCAATTCTAATTTATAAAACAAAATTAGAATTAGAATTAGAATTTACACTACACAGAAAATTAAACCAAATTCACAGAATTATATTATGTAAAAAATAAAAGAAACAAGAATGTAACTTTTATTTTCCAATTAATTTAGAAATAAAATAAAATTTTATTTAACCAAATTAATTACACACAGGAAATTAAATTCTGTAAAATAAAAGAAATAAGAAAATAACTTTTATTTTTCAATTAATTTGGAAATAAAATAAAATTTTATTTAACCAAATTAATTCCACACAGAAAATTAAATTCTGTAAAATAAAAGAAATAAGAAAATAACTTTTATTTTTCAATTTATTTGGAAATAAAATAAAATTTTATTTAACCAAATTAATTCCACATAGAAAATTAATTTCTGTAACACTTCAATAATTAAAATACTAAAACAAAATTTTAAGTAATGAAAACTCAGAAAATAATTTCTAAAACCCAAAATTAATTTCTGAAAAAATTTCACAAAAATATATTCTGAATTGTTAATGACACTAGTATCGTACTACTAGTTGTCAAAGAAAATAGACAGTATATTACTACTATCTGTCAAATAACATATAATCACTATTTGTTTTCCAACCAGAATATTATTTTGTAAATCCACAGAAAATAATTTTCTTAAAAGAAGAAAGAGAAAAGGAAACAAACGAAAAATTCTGTAAACAGAATAATTCGATTTTGTCTTAAGATTGTTGGAACAATCTTCTGTGTAAATAAAATAAATTGAAACTAATTCAAACAAAATAAATAAATAACATACCGAATTTATTTATCGAACCGAATTAAAAAATAAAAGACCAAGTCGAATGTGTGACACTCTATCTTTAAGACAGATTCGCCCCGCTACGGTGCTTACGGCTGAGTGGCGTCTATCTCCCAGGATACAATGATCTTCACAAAATTGTTGTAGCACACCAAACAAATTTGTATGGCGAACCAAACTTTGTGTTTTATACTCTCTTTGATTTTTTCTAAAGCTAGAATGAAGAAAAATGCACACAATAAAATCTGGACAGCAATGAGACAATAATTTCAGACTAAATTTTCGGGTCCCTAGACTGCTGGAATCATGGCTGTATTTATAGGTAAAATTACACAACCCCGAACAGGTGCTGTTAGACTGAACAGGTGCAACACGTGACAACAGATACTGTTTGAAATTCAAACAGATTCATTGCAGTTATAAAACCGAATCTGTACATTGCATCTTGGAACATTTTTTCAAATTGTTTGAAAATTGTACCGTTGGTGGAACAGTCAAAGGAACTGTTGGGATATATTTCATTATTAAACTATTTGAATAGTTTAATCAAAAATGCTAATGGTGGAAAAGTATTATAAAACTGTTTGGAATTTATATATTAAACTATTTGAATAGTTTAATTAATAAAGGAATAAGTACAAACTTTAGGAAACCATTAAGCGACTCAAAAATTGAATTTAGATTTAAATTAAAATCCCACAATAATTTTATCTAAAAAATTAATGTTAGACCCGAAAATGACGTCAACTTCACATTCACTCAAAAATGGTTTTGACGTTCCGTTTTCACCGTGTGACTTGCCACGCGACAAAGAACACTTCATTTCTTCGGACCCACCCCCAAACACTTCACCTCTTCGGACCCACCCCAAAAGACGTTTGGGGCCCACTCAAACTTGGGTTAAAAAATATGCCTATATTAAACTATTTTTCCAATAATTACAAAATGAACAATTTGGATTATCGAAATGAAACATATAGTGGGTACGCTGGCCCTTTAGATTGTTTTATGTTGAGATGTGATTATGAGAGAAAGTAAGCCGAAAATTATAATAATAGTTAAAATAATATAGCCGATTCAAATTATCATTTGACTTGTTTTTTAACCTGTTTATATGAAGATTGGAAGTAAAACCATATTAGTAATATGAAGAAGAAGAAGATGAAGGTACAAATTTCAAAAAATTATTTAAAAAATTATTCAAAAAAAAGAATCAATAGTCTATAATATTAATTTTCGTGGATATAGTCCACGTCTCACTAACTTTAAATTATCTACACGACACACTTCTTTTTGTGGTAAGATTTGGAGTACAATTTATGGTTAATAGCATCTTCATGGTCCAAGGATCAAGTGTAAACTTTATTAGAAATGTTACCGAGGATAAAAAAAAGTCATAAAGTTTAGCCAAAAACAAATTATGTTGTGTAGATTTAAAATTAGTAGAATGTGAGCTCCACTTAAAATAAATGTGATTTATTTTTTTTAGTACTGTATTTTGTCCCAGTTCACCCAAGTCAAGTTGCAAAGATTCAATTTTATCAAATTAAGAAGTGCAAAGGTTTGGGACAATGCTTAACATTGAATTTTTTTAGTTTACCACAGCATGGACCTGCCAGAGACTAATCAGCATATATTGTTTCACCCAAGTCACCAACTATCATGCAATGCAAAGACTCTATTCTATCAAACCAGCAAGTGGCAACACTAGAATTGAAACAATTTTATCAAATTAGGAAGTGGCAAAGGTTTGGGACAATGCTAACATTGAAATTTTGTAGTTTCCACAAGCATGGACCTGTCAGTGCCAGAGACTAATCAGTACTAAAGTGTATATATATATTTTGTTTCACCCAAGTCACCAACTAGCATGCAATGCAATTATTCTACTACCAAATTAGCAAGTGGCAACACTAGAATTGAAATTTATGAAGCTTTGGGTGTTAATTCTTTGTTTAATTTTTCTTTACAAGGAAATTGAAGAAAACTTCATTTAATCTTCTAAAATAAAGGGAAAATACATTGGGTTACAAAATTATTACCCCACCCAATAGAAGCTAAGGATTTTGTTAATTTAGTACCTTAAGAACACTTGTTAAAAAAAACTTTAAATTGTTATACATTTTTTATAAATTAAATTTTGTACATTTTTTATAAATTAAATTTTGTTTATGAATGTTCTGAAAACATTTAGGTTGTGTTTGATTCATAAATTTGAAGAGAGGTTTAGAAAGGAAAATAGAAAATGTGTGTAAAACGTTAGCCAAATTTAGTTATATTTCATTCACGTTTCACTTACTTTTTCTCTTTTTCTTTCTAAATTTCTCTCAAAATCTATGAACTAAACACAACTTTATTTAACTAAAAAAATAAAAAGATTTGAGAACTAGAGAATCCTATTATTTGTTTGAATGATTGAGCAGGGGAGAAACGAAAACTGTTGACTATAAATTTTCATATTGCTTAATAGTTCATTAAAATAGAAACAGAAAAGGAAAGGTCACATCTGCCCCTTTTCTTTCATGTTACTTCAAATAAAATTGATAAAAACTCACAATAATTTAAAAAATAATAATAAAAAAAACTAACATAGTTAAACCACTTTTAATCTTTGGAGGAATTACTTACAGGTGGAATAGAAAAAAAAAAAAAAAAATTACAAAAATATTAGAGATATAAGTGATTTGGTGATGAGCTGTAATAAAAAACTACGAGTTGCAAGTCTAATTTGCATGCCTCCGTATTTGAAATTTTTTTTTTTTTGGGTCCAATGAATAAGTAACTTCCCTTTAATCTTTTTCATTTTCTGTTCTCCTACTTTATAAACAAACTAATCAAATTGAGAGATGAGAAGTGTAAAATTAAATAAAAGGGAACGAAGATGAGATAGATTAATGGTGGCTTAATTTTAAAGAATTGATTGAGCAATAAAAATTTTGAAATAAGATTTGAAATTTCAAATTCAAGCCACTTTAAAATGTCACTAAAAATTTATTCAATCATCTAAGTTTAAAATTAGTTAACATACACACAAACTAACCCAAATATCTTATTATTAAAAAGATTAATGGTGGCGTAGACTTCATGAGAATGACAACTCATAAACAGAAAATGATGGATCATATCATATATCTATATATATATTCATTACAACCACGTATTTTTGGTATGTAAATATATTGACGGGTCTATAGTCTGTAGATATACATCCGAGGTGAACTAATAATGACAACTCATGTGTAGAGTACAAAATTTTACTCTCCATTTTCCTTGGAGTTGCAACAAAATATTGAATAGTTGCAATCATCATAGTCTCCATGACATTTATATATTCCCCATTTCTGTGCATTATGCACCTACTATAGGTTGGTTTGGCATGTCCTTTGGAATAAAATAATCATATAAAATAAAATATATTATTTTAATTAAATAAGATAAAATGTCATATTTAATATATAATTATTTTATTTTTTCTTTTATAAAAATCAAAAAAAGTCAAAAAATCTATCTCTAGTGAGACTTTTTTACCCCAGACTAAAATAAATAAAAAGTCAAAAAGTTAACACACATCTCAAACGAGCTCACAATAATATTGCTAAGGTCTCTTTTGAGAGGGAAAAAAAAAAAAAGAAGTGAATTTATTACTTTCTCCATCTTAAAATAATAGTTTCTGTGGAAAAATTTAATTTTTTTTGATAGTACAATTATTACGTTTTAACAATGTTAATTTTTTAAATTTATCATTTGATAGTACATTTTTTTGGGAATATCAATTGTTATAATTGTACTTTGTATGTTATTCATGAATCTAAAAGAAAGGCAAAATAATAAATTCATATTATTTTATTTATTAATTTTTGAAAAGGGACTAAGAGCATCCACATTAGCTTCATCAAAATAGCAAAAAGGTTAAATATAGCTAACAAATCATAAAATTCTTACTCCATCAGTCTCAACAAATTATTTCTAAATTAGCTTTTAGTTGAATTTGCTACAGTACCTCAACAAATTTGTTGAGATACTATTTATTAGTTATTCAATATTTTATTATTTTTTTGAGACAGGTTAATTTCTTATTATATTTTCTCACCCACCGGACGTCCTCTCGGATGTCCCTGCAAAGAAAGAAGTTTTGTTGAATTTTGGCCTGATCGGTCGACCACCAGGTCGTCCGCCCCTTAGTGGGTTTGCCTCCTTCAGCTACTGCTCTCTGCTACTGCTATAGTGCACTAGAAAAAAATATATTCAAATTGAAAAAATAAAAGAATAAAAAATAATATTTTAATGAAATAGAATTTTAGAATAGAGAGTTTAATAGAGTGTGTACATAAAAAATAGATTAGCTAAAATATAAAAGTGGATTTTGGGTTATGATTTAGCTCAAAATTTGCGAAGGCTGATGCAGATGCTCTAATATTTTGAAACAATAAAAAATAGAATAAGGGACTCATAGTTTGGGACGGAAGGAGTAATTTATTTAAGTTATATTATTTATTTATTTATTTTTATATTTTTTTAAAAAAAGTTAATAAAAAATTATTTCTCAAAATAGGCCTAAAAATACATTAAAATTTCTATAATTAACCACTTAGAGTGATTGGGGAGATATTTAATCCCAAAAATGTATTGAGATTAAAAGGGTATGTGAACCAACCCTTTTTTCAAATATATATATACTAAAAATTCATAAAAGATAAAAGTTAATTTTTAAATATATAAGTATTTGAATATATTAACATTCAAACAATTCCTCTGACTAAATTAAGGAAAATGTTTGGGACCTCTTTTGGGGATGACCCCCACACTTTTAAAATGATCATGGCCCTCCATATATGTGTGGTTCCCACTCATATATGTGTGAGGTTCACATTATGAATGGTCTAGATTTATGAAAATTTTGTGGAGACGGGAATCTCAATCAATACTCATAAATTAAATCCAACCACTTTACAACCCTACTAATAAGGGTCACTTAGTGTGATTGTATCATACTGGAATAGTTATACATGTGGCAATCATTATTATTATTATTTTATTGTTTCTGAGAGAAAAACATATAGGTAATCATAGGCGTCGTTTGGAAAGGAAAAGGCAGGCTAAATTAGCCACGTCGCGACAAAGTTGGCTATTTCAGCCACGTCCCGACAAAAATGCATTTCACGGGTATGGGAGAGGCTTAGCCGTGTAAATTTACCCAAATGCCCCGATAGGTTAAACTCTCTTCCATATGCAAAATTCGGCTCAGATTAAACCCAACACACACCCATTGCAAAGCAGAAGAGAAGAAGAACGGAGCTATCCGAGGCCATCGGACCGACCTTGGCAGAGGAAATCGCGACCGGAGTACGCATCCGCGGCGGCGAACAACAACGAAGCCTCTCAAACTCAAACCGATCTGCAGGTGATGATCTATGGCCTATCTGATTTCTCTTTTTCTTCTTCCCATCTGCATAGTTTAGGTTCATAACAGCATCGGTTCATGGCCGATCTGTTGCTTTACGGTCGTTATTGGGTTGATTACGCTTACATTACAGACAGACGGGGCACCGATCTGTCTCTGTGAGAAATATGGGTTTCTGGATCTGTTGGTATGTTCAAAATCTATTCGGTAATCAGAAATTTGGGATAGATTTGTATATATACATATACATATATATATATATATACATATATAATATATCTGTTCTGATTAAAATATTTGTTCTGATTTATGAAAATCAGATCTGTTGATCTTATATATCTGTTCTGAATCACACATTTGGGGTAGATTTATGAAGGCACCGTTGTTTAAACTGAAGGAAATGCATATGTTATATATCTGTTCTGATTTACAATTCTGTTCTATATTTTTTGTATCTGTTCGGTTATATTTTGAAATGCAGATCTTATATATCTGTTCGGTTATCACAAATTTGGGGCAGATTTGTTATATTTTTTGTTTATTGTCAATGCTGCACCCTGAATTTTTGCTACTAGAAATGCTCAATTCCCATTTGTGAAAAATATATTAATTACATAAAAAATATAATTCCAACTCAATTAGGAAAGGAAGTTAGATATATTAACAACAAATTACAAAATATATAAAACTTATAGTACAAAAAAAAAAATAACAAAAATTGTCAACAAGTACGCAATATATGAAAAATTTTTACCAAGATATTAAAAAAATATATGTCAAATGTATATTACAAATTTAGATTTAAAAAGTAAAGACTGTAAAAATTTTATTAGACATATATGACAAAATTGAATTATGAAAAACTATATCATAAATATATTCACAAATGTTTTCAAAATTTTTTAAAAAAATATATTGAAAATATATTACAAATTAGATGTATTAATTTGTATATATTTTTTACTCAAGACGAAATGCTCAATTCTCATTTCTAAAAAATAAATTAATTAGATAAAAAATATTTTTCGAACAAAATTTGGGAAGGAAGGTAGATATATTATCTACATATATTAACAACAAATTACAAAATATATGAAATTTATATTACAAATATATTAAAAAAAAAACAGTTTATTAACAAATATATGAAAACAATATTAGAAAGATATTAATCATATATTAAATTATATATTACAAATTTAGAGTTCAAAAGTAAAGACTGTAAAAATTTTATTAAACATATATGACAAAATTTAATTATTAAAAAATATAGTACAAATATTTTCAAAAATCCATTTTCAAAATATCATAAAAAATATATTCAACATATATTACAAAATAGATTTATTAATTTCAGTATATTTTTTACTCAATACAAAATGCTAAATTCTCATTTCTAAAAAATATATTCATTAGATAAAAAATATATTTCGACCTAAATTTGGGAAGGAAGGTAGATATATTATCTACATATATTAACAACAAATTACAAAATATATGAAATTTATATTACAAATATATTAAAAAAAACAGTTAATTAACAAATATATTAATAAAATATTAGAAAGATATTAATAATATTTTAAATTATATATTACAAATTTAGAGTTAAAAACTAAAGAGTGTAAAATTTTTATTAAACATATATGACAAAATTTAATTATTACAAAATGTAGTACAAATATATTCAAAAATCCATTTTGCTGGCTATCATAAAAAATATATTCAAAATATATTACAAAATAGATTTATTAATTTGAGTATATTTTTTACTCAATACCAAATGCTCAATTCTCATTTGTAAAAAAAATATGTTAATTAGATGAAGAATATATTTCGAACTAAATTTGGGAAGGAAGGTAGATATATTACCTACATATATCAACAACAAATTACAAAATATATAGACATGATATTACAAATATATGACAAACTTGGGGTTATTACCAAATATATGAAAAATATATTACAAAGATATTAATAATATATTAAAATAAATATTACAATTTTTTATTTAAATAGTAAAGAGTGTCAAAAATATATTACAAACTAAATTCGGGAAGGAAGGTAAATATATTAACAAGTTCTTAGAAATATATGACAAAATTGGGTTTATTAAAAAAAATATTAAAAATATATTAAAACGATGTTAAAAACATATTAAAATATAAAATTGCGTTAGTACTCAATCGTGTTCATGTTGATTCATGTAAATTTAATGTATATTAAAGCGTAGCATGGCGTCGTTCACCTCTACTGCAACTTCCAGTACATGGCCACGACGAACGTGTGCCTGTGGACATGGCCCGTGTATTGTTAAGATTTCCAGGTCCATCAAAAATCCAGGGCGTTCCTACTTTGTCTGTCCCTGCCCTGTGGTGAGTGACCCAATCTTTACCGGTCATAACTTTATGAACATTAACAACCCATGAAACTAATAGTTCCATAATTTTCACTCATCAGCCTTGTGTCAGTTGGATTGGTTGGTGTGAAGAGCGAAGGCAAGAGAACCAATGCTATGCGTCACCCGGAGATGAAATTGCCATGCAATTGCGGGCAGATGTCATAGACATTCAACAATCCTTGCGTGTCCTTAAGACCATTGTGTATGTGCTCTGCATTGTCGTTGTCATTTTGTTGTGCCGTATGTAAGCACCGTTACCATGTTCTTAGTATGTACAAAGACGTTAGTATGTTGTCAGTATGTTGTTAGTACGTAGTTAGTATGTTTGTAGTATGTTGGTAGTATGTTGTCGCATATGGGAGCCGTAATACTAACTATCATATTTTTGTCAACTACTAACTTCCATGGAACTTGTTTACGTACGTTAGTAATTTTCAATGGGTATATGCAAATTTAACTTTAGCATCATATATCTCTGTTTGTTGTTATTAATGTGTCATGGCTTATGCATGTGTATATAACAACCAAATTTGTGATGGTAATCTTTTGTAACCGTACATTAGTAATGGCTTCCACACGTACTTCGCCGCGTAACCACTCGAAAAGCAAAGACATTGTCAGTGACAAGTCAAGCAGTCTTGAGGAGACACAAAATCAGTTAAGCTACAAGGCCTCATGGGACAGTAACTCAGTCCGAGTTTTCCTCCAGTTGATCGCAAATGAGATTAGTAAAGGAAATCGCCCATTCTTAGCCCTCAGCCAGGCAGGGTACAAGTCGTTGGCAAGGAAATTTGAGAAAAAAACAGGAAAAAAACATGGACTGAAACAGTTGAAGAATAAGTACATGAGCTTGAAAAAAGAGTGGCAAGCGTGGACAAAGTTGATGGATTCAAGCAAGGGAGTGTCCGGGATAGGCTTTGACTATGACACCGATTTGTTTCAGGCACCTGACGAGTGGTGGGACAAGATGGAATCAGTAAGTACATGTTTTTTCAAGTTTCATATCTGTCATTTACCAGTACATTTTTTACTTCTTCATTTAACTACAATACAATTTATTTATATGAAATATAACGTCTGCCTCTTTTATACATCTATATTTCTGCAGATCAACAAGGCGTGTGCGAAGTTCAGGAAAAAAACTTTGCAACACCGTGACTTGATGGAGACGGTTTTCATGGGGGCATCAGCTACTGGGAAGCACCATTGGACCCCGGGAGAGACCCTTCCTGCAGCTGATGAGGACTCATCTGATTTAGTGCGTAGTTTGGGAGCCCAGCCATTTGCTGATCCGATACCCGCAGGAGTACAGGACGTGGATTCTGATTCTTCACTCGAGCATGTTCCGATTGAAAAGCCAAAAAGGAGAAAGACGCCATCAACAAGTGTTTCAAAGTCGAAGAAGGCAACAAGTGGTGCGTCCGTTATTGCGGAAAGCATGAACAGAATGACAGATGTGGTTCGTTCGAAGAATCAGCAGGTCACGGTTAGGCACCTCACAGGCAACGAATCACTTTACACTATTTCCGAGTGCATGCAGAAACTGAGCAGTATTCCATCCCTGATTGGTACGCCGTTATTCCACTTCGCCTCCACACTTATGGATAACGCCGATTACCGGGAGGTCATGATGTGCCAGCCTGATGATGACCACAT
The DNA here is from genome assembly GCA_030407325.1 of Camellia japonica. NCBI lineage: Eukaryota > Viridiplantae > Streptophyta > Magnoliopsida > Ericales > Theaceae > Camellia > Camellia japonica. The sequence goes on from JAPPVO010000014.1 coordinate 35,590,235, forward strand.
CATTGGATGGCTTACATAGAAGCAACTCCAGTGTACTGCGTCGGCGCCTTTTGCAAACCTGTTTGGGGGTCGCCGGATGTGATGTAGTGGTGTTACGAGTGTTGCAGATGCATGTCCTTGTCTTCCTTTTTAAAACTTTGACTTATGGTATTGTTGGCAATGTACTAAAACAGGATGGTGCTGTGTGAATGTTTTCATTCTGTCGTTTTTGTTTTTTTCTTGCTAGCTACGGGCAGCAACAAGTTTTAGGTAAGTGCATGGGTTGACGGACCGGAAGCATGGTTGTGCTTCGTTTTTGGGAAATGAATGGGATGTGTATGTTTTAATATTTTGTGTGGCTACGTTTAAGACAGGGAATTACGTTTTACTTGCACGCTTTTGAATGCCTATATGTCGCAAGTTCATTTCTTAGTGTAGTTTGCTGGCTAGTTTTGTGGTTGTTACCACCATGGCCCTCCTGTAAAGCATAAGTTGAACATCTTAATTTTTTGTGCAATTCATATGAGCATGCGTTCCAAATGACATTGGTGACGGCATTGCTTTGATTAAAAACAATGTCGGCATTTTTTAATTGCAAACTTCAATATAATTTAAGTCAATGAATCACGTGCCAACTGATTGAAAGGCTGCCACTTTTGTAGGTTTCGCATGAACGAAGACACGATGAATCCCTGGGATGGAAGCAATCATGATGAAATAACGGAAATGCTTAATCAAATGGCGGTCCAGGTGCAACAAGAACAGAATTGCACATTTCTACAAGCATGCCAGTGGGCGACAGAATGGTACGAAAAACACATGAATAAAACGCCGTGTCACACTTCTATACTAACCGGGAATGCATGGATATGCGAACTATATGTGGGCCATATGGGTCGATTTGAGGAAAATGTTTGTATGCCGAAGGAAGTTTTTGCCGCATTGTGTGAGGCATTAGTAAATGATTTTGGGTTACAAGTCCCACAACGTCCACATGGCTTAGCTGTTGAAGAAAGCGTTGAGATGTTTATCCATGTGTTGAAAGGGAAGCAAAATCGGGAAATCCAAGAACGGTTCCAACATTCCGGGAAGACTGTGTCGAGGCACATGCATAACGTATTAACTTCCATAAAAGAGTTCACTGTTGTTCATTGCCGGCCCACATACAGTCAGCATCGTATACATCCATACGTGCGGTCTAGATGGAAATACCTACCGTTCAAGGTACTTCTGAAAAACATGATTGACCTATAAATGAAAATAATATATTTTGTTTTTGTTATTAACTACACGTGACGCTTGGCAAAAACGAAACACTTGTTACCAATTTACGGAACAAAACAATTTATCCATGTTTGCAGGACTGCATTGGCGCAATAGACGGAACACATGTCAGTGCATGGGTTACGGGGCCAGATGCGGCAACATATTTCGGTAGGAAATACTGTCACACACAAAATATAATGGCCGCTGTCGATTTTGACATGTGTTTCATATTCATTTCTTGTGGATGGGAAGGAAGTATGCATGATAGTCGCATATTCAACGAGATACTAACAAATGACAATGTCCCCTTCCCACATCCTGACGAAGGTAACACATGGTCCTGTTATTAGATTTATTAACAAATACTTTTTTCCTGAGAAAGCGTTATATGAAAATGACGCAGAATGTTCGTTTTGGTGTCATACATTGTTGTCATGTCTGCAGGCAAATATTATCTTGTCGATTCTGGCTATCCAAATTGGATTGGTTACTTAGCACCATTCAAAGGCCACCGTTACCACCAACAAGAATTCTGATGTATTGCACGGAACGCGATGGCAAACACGCCAAGGGAATTATTTAACAAAGTGCACTCGTCCTTACGCAGTGTGGTGGAACGCACTTTCGGTGCCTGGAAAAATCGATGGGGGTTTATTCGAGACATGCCTCGGTATGACTTTGCAAATGTGCAAGTTCAGTTAGTAGGTGCGTCAATGGCATTACATAATTATATACGGCGAAACACAGGTAACCCAACAACTGTTCAGCCAATCTGTGACGTGGAAGAGGCTATGACAATAGTAAATGCCATACCAGAAGTTGAACATGACGAGGATGGTTTAATGGTTGGAGATGAGGACCCCCATATGGCATTGGTCCGCCTTCACATACGCGACAAATTATGTTACATGCATAATAACGGAATGTTAGGAAATATATAGTAGTCAAAATAATTTTCGTATGGTTGTCACATAATGACACACGTGGAACAGACTGTATTCAAATATATTATCATGTACAATATGTATGAGTTTCCACGGGAATGTAACCCCTTCTAGTTGCTGACGTGCCTAACTTTAAAAAACAACAATCCAAACGAATTTTGCTTTTGGAAAAACAAAAAAAGGTGAAACAAATAAAAACAAATGAAAAAGAAAACTAATACACAAATTGTCATGTGCGACGTAAATTACAAATAAATGAAACACATAAATATATTTAAAAAAAGTTATTGTATACCAATTAAAAAAAACAAGACATAGTTAAAAATAAAAATCCAAGACAAAAAAAAAAAACATAGTTAAAAAAAACATAGTTATAGTAAAAAAAAAAAAAAATTAAAAGACAAAAGCATAAATTCCCAAATAAAAATAGAAAAATTTAAGCACAATACCCCAAATCCAAACCCAAAATTAAAAAAAGTAACAGGAAAAAAAATTAAGCAAAATACGAAAAATCCAAGCGCAAAATAAAAAAAATTCAAACAAAAAAAAAAATTAACGCAAAATCTGCCAAACTCAAAAAAAAAAAAAAACAAATAAAAAATAAAAAATTTGGATTTACAAAATTCGGGAGATCGAAACCCAACATACAAAAATTGTCAACAAAAAAACATAAAGCAAAAAATGCCAAAGCGAAACCCCAAAAAAAAAAAACAAAAAAAACAAAAAAAAAAGGCAAAATTGAAACCCCAACATAAAAAAATTAAAATAAAAAAGAAGAACCAAAATATGGCAAATTCAAACCCAAAATAAAAAAAAAATAAAAAATAAACAAATTAAGCAAAAGTCGGCAGATCGACACCTAATATACCAAAAAAAAAAAAAAAAACACACACACACACACACACACACACAAAAAAACAAAAAAGCCAAACCCAAACCCCAAAAAAAAAAAAATTTAGCAAAATACGCAAAATCGAAAGATAACATAAAAAAATTAAAATAAAAAAATTAACTAAAATATGCCAAATCCAAAAAAAAAAAAAAATTTAAACAAAAAGCCAAAATTGAAAAAAAAAAAACCAAAAAAAAAAAAAAAAAAAAAATACACCGAAAATATGCCAAATCCAAACCCAAATTAAAAAATAAAAAAAATGGAAAAGGGCAATTTGGTCATTTAACAAGATGACACCTCACCAAAAAGCCAAAAAAGTCCTTCCCAAACCAGGCTTTTTAGCGCCAGGCTAAAATAGCCAAAAAAGCCAAAAAGCCAAAAAGCCAACCCACTTCTCAAACGGAGGCATAGTATTTGATACGGAAACGGTTTGAATCAGATACTTAAATTATGAGTTTTTGTCTGGAAAATCCCCGTCAATTGAGAAGCTACTAGAGTTTTTTAATATTTATCCACACTCCAAATTTCTAGACTTTCAAAATGATAGCCTTAAGATATATGAACAGATAGAGAACTTATTATTTTTGGTGTGTTTATACAATGTTGAGCATGGGCCCTGATATATAGGCATATATGGCAAATTATGTGTACCTCATAGTTAGGTCACATCGTGTGTACCACATGTCCAAGACCATGTGTCTCTCTTGGTTTCCAAAACCATGTGTCTCTCATGGTTAAGCCATGTGTGGATGAACCATATGTACCATGTGGCCTTTAAAAATAGGTCACACCATATGTACCACATAGGTTCCAACATATAATTTCCAACCGTTCCTATAGTATTCAAATTGCATTTGCCTTTTAAGGAACTCACAAAGCTTTTATGCAAATTGCAATTATTGTAAACAAATAGAATCAATTTCCAAGTCAGATATATGAGTATAGATACATATATCTACTAGAAATTTATAAATATCTAAGAACATCTAGAATTATTTATTATTATTATTTATAATTAAAATATAATTTAGTAAAAAAAATATTAATTGATTTATAAGATTATGACTTTTGGGGAGTGAAAACAGAGGGATTTTCGGATGGAAATTCTTGTTCATTCATAGGTGATTCCACGCTTCCCGTAGCTTGTTAATTAAATAGTAATACGTTATACTTAAATTAGTTAATTCCTTAGAACTTGTGATAGATAATTACTTAATTAATTAATTCCGTGTTGTAATTAATTAATTAGATTTATTCAACTTGTAATAATTAGTTAGAATTTTGGTGTTGTAATAGTTAGTGAAGTAGGACATTTATTCAGACCCTCCTGAGCAAGGGAAAAATTATAATATTGTGTATGTCTTCCAACTCACATTTCTTTCTCCCTTTTATTTACTCGCTTATGATGGTTGCATGTAGCACTCATATTTTTGATTTCATATTATTACTATGTGTAAATATCCATTTTTGCATGCATAAGATTTAGTTCATCAATCTAACAACATTGTCATTTATTGCTTCCTTGAATACGTCTGCTACTGCATGCTATCAAATTGATTCACATGACATGTTAATAAACCGAACCTATTAGTTGCATTTTGTATGTGTTGCACTAGACATTTGCATATTAGGAGCATGCATTTTTTTTTTTTAACTATTTTATTTTGGCCTGTCACGGTTGAGTACTAGGTGAGTATTTTTGTTTTAGCATATTGCATGCATGTTAGTGTTGCCATATCAAGGATATTACCATGAGGCCAAGTGCTTAGTTGATATACCTCTTGAATGCTTGTGGATGAAAGCTTTTTCGCTTAAGTTGGGATAATTTAATTAAATGTACATATGAGATCACTTTTTCAAATAACACATATTCAAAACACTTTTCAAACAAATACGAAATAAAAGTGTTTCAAATTTTGTGAATTAGTCTATCCTTGTGTGCATCATATAGTAAAAATAGCATAATAACCAGAACAAGAGCATATACTGTCACGACCCGCTCCCTGTACCCAAGGGTTAAGTATCGTGATGGCCAGTAATTGAAGTAACCTACAGCCAATTCTTGAACAAATAAATCAATGCGAGTGGAAATAATATTTAAGTGAGGGTACCAAAATAATCATTGGAGCTTTTACTTTTATAACAAAATTTATTGACCAAAAAGGCCGATATTTACATATGAAGAATAGAATTATAAATGCTATAAAAGTGCTATGTGTGTCTATTCCGCAACCCCGCGTCTAAGACTCTCCAAAAACTATTTCTGAATTGTATTGTGTCCTGAAAATTGGTAAACAGCTATAAACACATGGCATAATGAGAAATATTATATCAAAAGTATAAGGGACACAAAATAACCATGGACAGTTATTTAAGAGAAAACATTTACATAACTTAATTTGAATAAACAAATTATTTAAATGACAGAAATTGAAATACAGAAATTATAAAAATAAATAACCATAACCATGGTACCGAACAGAACAGAATAGAGGTCACAGAAATGATAGTTAGAAGAGAGGTCAATGGATTCATAACAATACAGAGGTACGGATTCAAGAGGTGGCTCGTACGGATTCTTGAGGTAGCTCCCACAATAGTGTAGCACTTAACTCTGCACAGCACTTTGCTCCGCACAGAATAGAGATCAATAGATCTATGACAAACAGAGGGCCACAAAGTGACCAATTAGAAGTCAATAGTTTATTTAAGTCTCCTAAGGCGTGGGACTCCCATGGTGGTACTTACAGAAAATAATAGTTTATAAAATCAATGTCAAATAAGTTCAAACATATCCATGGGCTTTATTTTAAACAAATGGAGTTCAAAAAATAATTAACATAATTGAAATATAAATATAAGTTATAAAACATAACTTGAATAAAATAAATTATAGTAATTCAAATTATACGTAAAATATATTATGATGACTCAAGGTATAAATAAAAAAACACTAGATAACATAGAGAGAATTAGAGAGTTTGGGAAGATGAGGATGCTGTTGATGATGGATAGCTATATACATATATAGAGTGAAGATGGCGTACGGAGCAAGATGGCTAGGGGCGCACGTAAGTTGTTGTATAGAAAATGATGTATTTTAGTATATTTTGGTCTAGGAAAATATATAAAAAAATATAATAAAAATATCATAATACTCAGAAAATAATATTGAATAATAATATAAAGTTAAAATTATTTTTTTGAAAAATTTAAGTTGTCCATTAAATTTTATATTAATATTATTTAATTATAAATGATTTAAAAAAATAATTTTACCTTCATATTATTATTCAATATTATTTTTGAGTATTATGATATTTTTATTATATTCTTTTCTAAATCAAAATACACTGAAACATAACATTTTCTGTACAACGAAACTACGTGTCCCCCAAGTTGTCATGCTTGCTGCCCACGCCCTCTTGCCTATATATAGATGCAAACCTTTGAGTTTATCCTCACATTTTCACCCAAAACTCTCTGAGTCTCTCTGCTATCTAGTGTTTGTTTTTATATATAAAACTTTGAGTTCAGTTTGAAATATTTAGTGGGTAGTAGTAAACAAAAGGTAAAAATTAGAATTAACATTAATGTGGGTTATATTATACCTTGAGTCACCATAATATATTTTACGTATGTTTTGAATTACCATAACTTATTTTATACAAGTTATGTTTTATACCTTATATTTATATTTCAATTACGTTGATTATTTTCTAAACTCTATTTGCTTAAATTGAAACCCATGTATATGTTTGTTTAAATTTTAATAATTATTTAACAATGATTTTGTAAACAATTATATTTTGTAAGTACCACCACAGGAGTCCTATGCCTTGGGGGACTTAAATAAACCATTGGCTTCTGATTGGTCACTTTGTGGCCTTCTGTTTATCATGGATCTATTGACCTTTATTCTGTGCGGAGCTAAGTGCTACACTATTGTGGGAGCCATCTCTAGAATCCGTACGAGCCACATCTTGAGTCCGTACCTCTGTATTGTCATGAATCCATTGACCTCTGTTCTGATTGTCACTCCAGTGACATTTGTTCTGTTCTGTATCGTGGTTATGGTTATATATTTTCGTATAATGTCATATGATTTTTTAAACGAATTTCTATTATAATATGAGTAACTTATTTACTCTAATAGAAAAGTATTCTAGTTTATCTATTTTAAGCCTAAAGCTTATCCATGGTAACTATGCTCTCAGTATAATATTTCTTACTCTGCCATGTGCTTATAACTGTTTACCAATTTTTAGGAAACAATGTGATTCACAAATAACTTTTGGAGAGTCTTAAACGCGGGGCTATGGAATAGACACACATAATACTTTTATAGTATTTATAATTCTATTCTTCATAAGTAAATATCAGCCTTTTTAGTCAATAAATTTTGTTATAAAATAGAAACTCCGATGATTATTTTGACACCTTCACTTAAATATTATTTTCACTCGCGTTTATTTATTTGTTTAAGAATTAGCCATAGGTAACTTCAGTTACTGGCCATCACGATACTTAATTCTTAGGTACGGGGAGTGGGTCGTGACAAGTATAACCACGGTACCAAATAGAACGAAAATCTTAAAATTAAAAAAAAAAAAAAAAATACATCTTGACTTTTTAGAAGTGGATTCAAATCTATCATCTTTCCAAATTTATAAAAAAAAATTATAAAAATACTGATTTTCAAACTATTTCCCATCTTACCTACAACCAATTATTGAACAAATAAATAAACACGAGTGAAATAATATTTAAATGAGAGTACCAAAAGAATCATTGGAGTTTTTACTTTGATAACAAAATTTATTAACCAAAAAGGCTGGTAGTTACACATGAAGAATAGAATTATAAATGCTATAAAAGTGCTATGTGTGTCTATTCCGCAGCCCCGTGTCTAATACTCTCTAAAAGCCATTTCTGAATTGCATTGTATCCTGAAAATTGATAAACAGCTATAAGCACATGGCAGAGTGAGAAATATTATGCCAAGAGTATAAGGGACACAAAATAACCATGGACAGTTATTTAAGCGAAAATATTTACATATTTTGTTATATTTTTCTTTATATTTTTCGTAAATCAAAATATATTGAAACATAACATTTTTTGTACAACGAAACTACGTGTCCCCCAAGTTGTCGTGCTTGCTGCCCACACCCTCTTGCCTATATATAGATGGCAAACCATTGAGTTTATCCTCACATTGTCACCCAAAACTCTCTAAGTCTCTCTCACTACTATCTAGTGTTTGTTTTTATATATATAAAACTTTGAGTTTAGTTTGAAATATTTAGTGGGTCGTAGTGAACAAAAGGTAAAAGTTAGAATTAACATTAAGGTGAGTTATATTATACCTTGAGTCACCATAATATATTTTACATATGTTTTGAATTACCATAACTTATTTTATACAAGTTATGTTTTATATCTTATATTTATATTTCAATTACGTTGATTATTTTTTGAACTCTATTTGCTTAAATTGAAACCAATGGATATATTTGTTTAAATTTTAATAATTATTTGACAATGATTTTGTAAACAATTATATTTGTAAGTACCACCACGAGAGTCCCATGCCTTGGGGGACTTAAATAAACCATTGGCTTCTGATTGGTCACTCTGTTTGTCATGGATCTATTGATCTCTGTTCTGTGCAGAGCAAAGTGTTGTGCGGAGCTAAGTGCTACACTATTGTGCGAGCCACCTCTAGAATCCGTACGAGCGACCTCTTGAGTCCGTACATCTGTATTGTCATGAATTCATTGACCACTATTCTGATTGTCACTCCAGTGACCTCTGTTCTGTATCGTGGTTATAGTTATATATTTATATAATTTATGTATTTCAGTTTCTGCCACTCAAATAATTTGTTTATGCAAACTACATTATGTTAATATTTTAGTTTAAATAACGATCTATGGTTATTTTGTGCCCCAATACTCACAATATAATATTTCTCACTCTGCCATGTGCTTATAGTTGTTTACCAATTTTTAGGAAACAATGCAATCCAGAAATAGCTTTTGGAAAGTCTTAGACGTGGAACTGTGGAATAGATACATATAGCAATTTTATAGTATTTATCATTCTATTCTTCATATGTAAATATCGGCTTTTTGGTCAACGAGTTTTGTTATAAAAGTAAAAGCTCCAATTTAATATTTTGGTACTCTCACTTAAATATTTTTTTTCGCTCGCGTTTAGTAATTTGTTTAAGAATTGGCCAGAGGTAACTTTAGTTACTGGCCATCACGATACTTAACCCTTGGGTACGGCGACCGGATTGTGAGAAGTGGTATTAGAGCCTAGGTTTTTAAAATTATTTTTATTAAAGCATTGAAGCATAAGGCACATGCACAAATAGTATGGGGGAAACGTTGAGCTAGATTACAGATTGTATTTAAAGTCACCCATTGTTTCTCATTTTGGCCCAAAACAGTTTTTGACAAATAAACAGTGAGATGTTTTTGGTAAAGTTTTTGAGGTAATATTTTATATCAGATTAATCATCAAATATTTATTTATCAAAGTACATAGCGGATAGCTTACATATATGACAAATTTCGAGGACGAAATTTTTAAAAAGAGAGAAGATTGTAACAACCCGAAAATTTAAGTTGTCCATTAAATTTTATATTAATATTATTTAATTATAAATGATTTAAAAAAAATAATTTTAACTTTATATTATTATTCAATATTGTTTGGGAAGATGAGGATGCTGTTGATGATGGATAGCTATATATATATATATATAGAGTGAAGATGGCGTGCGGAGCAAGATGGTTTGGGGCGCACGTAAGTTGTTGTACAAAAAAATGATGTATTTCCCTATATTTTGGTCTAGGAAAATATATAGAAAAATATAATAAAAATATCATAATACTTAGAAAATAATATTGAATAATAATATAAAGTTAAAATTATTTTTTGGAAATCATTTATAATTAAATAATACTATAATAAAATTTAAGGGACAACTTAAATTTTCGAATTGTTACAATTTTCTCTCCTTTTAAAAATTTCGTCTTCAGAATTTGTCATATGTGTAAGCTATCCGTTGCGCACTCTGATAAATATATATATATATATATATATTAAGAATAAATTTGATGATGAATCTGATATAAAATATTATCAACTCATTACCTCAAAAAAAAAAAAAATACTAAAAACAACTCACTGTTTATTTGTCAAAAACTGTTTCAGACCAAAATGAGAAACAATTGATGACTTTAAAAACGTTTCATTGGTTTTGTTTCCGAAAATTAAAAAATAAATAAAATGAGAACACAATTAAACAAGCTACTAGAAATGAAATGACAGAATCATATGCAAGAGTTGAAGAAATTTGAGATGAACTTCTATTTCTTTTATCCGTGAACTTTCCATTGATGGGAAATAGTTTCAAAATCAGTATTTTTAAAAGTATTTTTATGAAACCATTGGAGCATAAGACACATGCACAAATAGGATGGGGGAAACGTTGAGTTATATTACAGGTTGTACTTAAATTAAATATTTGTGTAGCAATAATCGAGATATACATAATTATGGTATTTAATTAAATTTTCTAATTAAGATGAAAATAAATGCGAGTGGAAATAATATTTAAGTGAGGGTACCAAAATAATTATTGGAGCTTTTACTTTTATAACAAAATTTATTAACCAAAAAGGCCGATATTTACATATGAAGAATAGAATTATAAATGCTATAAAAGTGCTATGTGTGTCTATTCCGCAACCCCGCATCTAAGACTCTCCAAAAGCTATTTCTGAATTGCATTGTGTCTTGAAAATTGGTAAACAGCTATAAACACATCTCGGAGTGAGAAATATTATGCCAAGAGTATAAGGGACACAAAATAACCATGGACAGTTATTTAAGCAAAAACATTTACATAACTTAATTTGAATATACAAATTATTTAAATGGCAGAAACTGAAATACAATAATTATGTAAATAAATAACTATAACCATGTTACCGAACAAAACATAACAGAGGTCACAGAAGTAACAGTCAGAACAGAGGTCAATGAATTCATGATAATACAGAGGTACGAATTCAAGAGGTAGTTCGTACAGATTCTAGAGGTGGCTCCCACAATAGTGTAGCACTTAGTTCCGTACAGAACAAAGGTCAATAGATCCATGACAAACAAAGAGCCACAAAGTGACCAATCAGAAGCCAATGGTTTATTTAAGTCCCCCAAGGCGTGGGACTCCCATGGTGGTACTTACAGAAAATAATGGTTTATAAAATCAGTGTCAAATAAGTTCAAACATATTCATGGGCTTTAATTTAGGCAAATGGAGTTCAGAAAATAATTAACATAATTGAAATATAAATATAAGTTATAAAACATAACTTGAATAAAATAAATTATGGTAATTCAAAACATACGTAAAATATATTATGGTGACTCAAGGTATAATAGAACTCACCTTACTGTTAATTTCAACTATTACCTTTCGTTCACTGCGACTCACTAAATATTCTAAATTAAACTCAAAGTTTTATATCTTGTCATGACCCGCTCCTCGTATCCAAGGGTTAAGCATCGTGATGGCCAGTAACTGAAGTTATCACCGGCTAATTCTTAAACAAATTACTAATATAAAATTTAAGGGACAATTTAAATTTTCGGATTGTTACAATCTTCCCTCATTTTAAAATTTCATCCTCGAAATTTGTCATTTGTGTAAGCTATCCGCTGCGCACTCTGATAAATATATATACCAAGAATAAATTTGATGATTAATTTGATATAAAATATTGTCAAATCATTACCTCAAAAAAAAAATATTAAAAACAACTCACTGTTTATTTGTTAAAAACTGTTTCAGACCAAAATGAGAAATAGTGGATGACTTTAAAAGTTTTCATTGGTTTTGTTTCCGAAAATTAAAAATAAAATAAAATGAGAAAACAATTAAACAAGTTACTGGAAATGAAATGATAGAATCATATGCAAGAGTTTAATGAATTTGAGATGAACTTATATTTCTTTTATCCGTGAACTTTCCATTGATGAGAAATAGTTTTAAAATCTTTATTTTTATAAATTTGGAAAGATTATAGATTTGAACCCAATTCTAAAAAGTGAAAATGGATTTTTTTTTTATTTTAATTTTAAGATTTAGTATACTTGTTTGTAATTTTTTTTTTCTTCGAATTATTCAGCATATACATGAAAGATATATACACTTATATATAGAGTAACAAATGACTCATCTTAATTACAAAATTTAATTAAATACCATAATTATATATACCCCGATTGTTGCTACACAAATATTTAATTTAAATACAACCTATAATCTAGCTCAACGTTTCTCCATCCCATTTGTGCATGTGGCTTATGCCCCAATGCTTTTATAAAAATACTTTTAAAAACCTAGCTCTGATATCACTTGTCATGACCCGCTCCCCGTACCCAAGTGTTAAATACTGTGATAGCCAATAACTGAAGTTACATACGACCACTTCTTGAACAAATAAATAAACGCTAGTGGAAATAATATTTAACTGAGAGTACCAAAATAATCATTGGAGTTTTTACTTTTATAAAGAAATTTATTGACCAAAAAGGCCGATATTTACATAGGAAGAATATACTTATAAATGCTATAAAAGTGCTATATGTGTCAATTCTGTAGCCCCGCATCTAAGACTCTCCAAAAGCTATTTCTAAATTGCATTGTGTCTTGAAAATTGGTAAACAGCTATAAATACATGGCAGAGTGAGAAATATTATGCCAAGAGTATAAAGTACACAAAATAACCATGGACAGCTATTTAAGCGAAAACATTTACATAACTTAATTTGAATAAACAAATTATTTAAATGGTAGAAACTGAAATACAAAAATTATGTAAATAAATAACTATAACCATGGTATTAAACAGAACAGAACAGAGGTCATAGACGTGACAGTTAGAACAGAGGTCATTGGATTTATGACAATACAGAGGTACGGATTCAAGAGGTGGCTCGTACGGATTCTTGAGGTGGCTCCCACAATAGTGTAGCACTTAGCTTTGCACAGAACAGAAGTCAATAGATCCATGACAAAAAGAGGGCCACAAAGTGACTAATTAGAAGCCAATGGTTTATTTAAGTCACTCAAGGCGTGGGACTCCCGTGATGGTACTTACAGAAAATAATGGTTTATAAAATCAGTGTCAAATAAGTAAAAACATATCCATGGGTTTTAATTTAAGCAAATGGAGTTCAGAAAATAATTAACGCAATTGAAATATAAATATAAATTATAAAACATAACTTGAATAAAATAAATTATGATAATACAAAACATACATAAAATATATTATGGTGACTCAAGGTATAATATAACTTACCTTAATGTTAATTTCAACTATTACCTTTCATTCACTGCGACTCACTAAATACTCCAAATTAAACTCAAAGTTTTATATTTTGTCACGACCCGCTCCCCGTACCCAAGGGTTAAGCATTGTGATGGTCAATAACTGTAGTTTCCTCCGGCCAATTCTTAAACAAATTACTAATATAAAATTTAAGGGAGAACTTAAATTTTCGGGTTGTTACAATCTTCTCTCCTTTTAAAAATTTCAAAATTTGTCATTTGTGTAAGCTATTCGCTGCGTACTCTAATATATATATATATATATATATCAATAATAAATTTGATAATGAATCTAATATAAAATATTGTCAAATCATTACTTCAAAAAAAAAAATAAAATTTTACTACAAACAACTCACTGTTTATTTGTCAAAAATTGTTTCGGACCAAAATGAGAAACAATGGGTGTTTTTAAAAACTTTTTATTGGTTTTGTTTCCAAAAATTAAAAAATAAAATAAAATGAGAATACAATTAAACAAGCTACTAGTAATGAAATGACAGAATCATATGCAAGAGTTGAAGGAATTTGTGATGAACTTCCATTTCTTTTATCCGTGAACTTTCCGTTGATGGGAAATAGTTTCAAAATCTTTATTTTTATAAATTTGGAAAGATTATAGATTTGAACCCAATTCTAAAAGTCAAAATGGATATTTTTTATTTATTTTAATCTTAAGATTTAGTATACTTGTTTGTAATTTTTTTTTTCTTCAAATTATTCAGCATATATATGAAAGATATATACACTTATATATAGAGTAACAAATAACTCATCTTAATTACAAAATTTAATTAAATACCATAATTATATATACCCTGATTGTTGCTACACAAATATTTAATTTAAATACAACCTGTAATTTAGCTCAACGTTTACCCCATCCTATTTGTGCATGTGTCTTACGCTCCAATGCTTTTATAAAAATACTTTTAAAAACCTGGCTCTGATATCACTTGTCACGACCCGCTTCCCGTACCCAAGTGTTAAGTACTGTGATGGCCAATAACTGAAGTTACCGACACCCACTTCTTGAACAAATAAATAAACACGAATGGAAATAATATTTAATTGAGGGTACCAAAATAATCATTGAGTTTTTACTTTTACGAAGAAATTTATTGACCAAAAAGGCCGATATATACATATGAAGAATATAATTATAAATGCTATAAAAGTGCTATGTGTGTCTGTTCCGCAGCCCCGCGTCTGAGACTTTCCAAAAGCTATTTCTGAACTGTATTGTGTCCTGAAAATTGGTAAATAACTATAAACACATGTTAGAATGAGAAATATTATGCAAAGAGTATAAGAGACACAAAATAACCATGGACTGTTATTTAAGCGAAAACATTTACATAACTTAATTTAAATAAACAAATTATTTAAATGACAAAAACTGAAATACAGAAATTATGTAAATAAATAACCATAACCACGCTACCGAACAGAACAGAACAGAACAGAACAGAGGTCACAGAAGTGACAGTCAGAACATATGTCAATGGATTCATGACAATACAAAGGTACGAATTCAAGAGGTGGCTCGTACGGATTCTAGATGTGGCTCCCACAGTATTGTAGCATTTAGCTCTGCATAGCACTTTGCTCCGCACAGAACAGAAGTTAATAGATCCATGACAAACATTGGACCACAAAGTGACCAATCAGAAGCCAATGGTTTGTTTAAGTCCCCCAAGGCGTGGGACTCCCGTGATGGTACTTATAGAAAATAATGATTTATAAAATTAGTGTCAAATAAGTTCAAACATATCCATGGGTTTTAATTTAAGTAAATGGAGTTCAGAAAATAATTAACGTAATTAAAATATAAATATAAGCTATAAAACATAACTTGAATAAAATAAATTATGATAATTCAAAACATACGTAAAATATATTATGGTGACTCAAGGTATAATAGAACTCACCTTAATGTTAATTTCAACTATTACCTTTCGTTCACTGCGACTCACTAAATGCTCCAAATTAAACTCAAAGTTTTATATATAAAAAACACTAGATAGTAGAGAGAGAATTAGAGAGTTTGGGAAGATGAAGATGCTGTTGATGATGGATAGCTATATATATATATATATATATAGATTGAAGATGGCGTGCAGAGCAAGACGACTTGGGGCGCACGTAAGTTGTTGTATAGAAAATGATGTATTTCAGTATATTTTGGTATAAAAAAAAATAAAGAGAAATATAATAAAAATATTATAATACGTAGAAAATAATATTAAATAATACTATAAAGTTAAAATTATTTTTTTAAATTATTTATAATTAAATAATACTAATATAAAATTTAAGGGACAACTTAAATTTTCGGGTTGTTACATATACTGTACATAAGAATCATATCATGATTAGTAGAGGCTGATCTTTGATCGGATGAGTGGGGTGCTCAATTCATGACCTTTCCCCTCTCATACCTAAGTTCCCGAGCCTAGACACTTTAGTGATGATGGATAAGTGGTCTTTGGCATGAGTCACGGGTTTCCTAAATTTTCCAAAAATATTTAGTTGTCGACTCTGAAATCTGGAAATGTAGTCCATTTTTAACATTTTTTATTCAAAATCAATTTTTCAAAAGATTTGCCAGATTTGGACTCATTTGTGTTTATCTATTTCATATTGCACTTGTGAATTTAGATTCAGAACCACAGGAGTCCCAACTGTAGGGCTATCGTAACCGAGGAGACTAAACCCCTCCGAGGACCACGAAAAGCAAGCTACAATCGTTATTGAGGTGAACGTAAGATCTCATACTTCAAACAACATAGCATGATTAAAACAGCTAACTACTCAGATCAGAAAAACACTAGACAATTCAAATGAACTGTTACATGTAAAAACTCATAAGAAAGTTATCGAAAGCTCATAGAGAAACTCATGTCATCTAGATCTACACAAAAAACAAATAAAAAACCTCATGAAGGAACAAAAACATGGAAAACAAAGAATCAATCGGTCAAAGCAAATCAAATGCAAAAGATGCACAAAATTCAGAGAATTCAAATAGAAAATGACTTAGATGAACCAAAAGTTACCAGGTAGAAATAGATACAGATAGATCGAAACACGGATCATGAGCAGGAACGATGAAGAGATGAATCAATAGATATACATAAAGACAGATAAACATGCATATACATATGCATATAGATATATATATATATATATAGAGAGAGAGAGTTACAGAAGAATTTCCAGAAATAAACCCAAGTGAACACATCAATTTTGACTTCTCTTCTAAGCTGTCTTTTATCTGTTAATTTTCTTTTAGTTTACATGATGCTTCTTAATGAAATAATCTACATTGATAGTGCTTTTTACAAAATCTAAACCCAATGCTTGAAATTCACTGTTTTACAAATTTTGAACCTTCTTTCCTTATTTTGGAAATTTAGCTCACCATTTCTGATTGAAGTAGTGTCACATAAATGTTTATAGGTAGGTAGGTAGAATTAAAGCATAATAGAAATGTTTATAGATAGGTAGGTAGAATTAAAGCATAATAGAATTAAATTATTGATAATATTGATTTCAAAGACAGCGCAATATTCCCCTTACAAGTATATTCACTCATATTAACTGCAAAGAAAATTGCTAGTAAAATTATATAGAAAGGAAAAAACAAAAAGAACGACCAGTGTACAAGCATGAAATAATCTGTCCTGTATAATCCTGTTGATTAAGCTTGCACTCCTCCAAACGTCGTCGTCTTATTACCTGAAAACACAAATGTGAGCTGGCCGGTGGGTGTGTGCCAGAAACCCCTCTGATGCTTAAGTTAGCAAATAGACAAAAGACACAAAAGCTCTGTGTATTTGAGAATAAGAATTGTGATACTTGTACATAGGTCCCGTTATGAGCTTTTATAAATTCCGCCTGGCACAATCCTAGTAGGACTCCAACTCTCCTTAGCAGAGTCCTCATAGGAATCACACTCCCAAGGATAATATCTATCCTGGTAACACCCTATCCACTGCTAACCAAGTGAGATGGTTGCCACTCTTATACTCAGGTTTGGTAGTACGATCAACCGAACTAAAGCAGCCATGCTCTGAGTATTGGACAACAAAAATGACGCTTTACCGAATTAGACCAAGTTCGGTCCTCTGCCACGATTGTATCCCAGTCCTTCTTGGATCACATATAATCACCTCGGTCCAAGTGTTTGGCCAAATATCTGCCCAGTCTAGGACCGAGCTATTCCATTCTCACTTCTGCCCACAACACGGCTGAACGACCAAAAGGCTGTACCTAGCTCGATCCATTCCAACAGATGGACTTAGCTCGACCCAATTTATATATAAATTACCTTCTCAATTGCCCCTCAATTCTATCTGTGCAGCATGATTGAGATTAGTCTTCTCAAGCCATGCTAAGATATTCAAACCAACTGAACCAAAATAAGTAACCCAATCGAGCTAAAATACTCCACCCAACCGAACTACAGACGCGTCTGTCACTAGGTAGCTCGGTCTTTTTATAACCGCGCCTGTCACACAGCCCGTCATTTTACGTACTTGACATCGTGTCCTTACTGGGACACGTGGCACGCACTCATTGCTCCTCCGTACTCTGACAGCTGTCTCACATTTATCAAAAAAGTTCGAAAAGTCCCGTCATTTTTGTGTCTATAGAAAACCCATTTCTCGAATCAAACATTCTCACTGTTCATCTTCTTTCCCTTGCATTTTGAGTTCCACATCTGTACCTCCTGTGCTCCAGTCCCAACCCAAGTAACTACATCACCTGCTCCGCTCGCCTTCTTGCTGGTGATCTTGTAGATTGGATTTCGTCTTCACGCTCTAAATCTATAAGTCGCTCATGCCTCTTTCTCCTTTTTGCTGATGTTCCTTTTTATTTATTTCTAAAGTCCAACACTTTACCTCCATATATGTGTGTTATACCTACCAGAGTTTTGAACAAATATCACAAACCCAAAACCACATGCTCAAACCTAAAAACATACTGGCTGGATTTTGAACCAGTCTAAAACATGATTTTTGATCCAAAATCGTGTTGTGACCAAAATAGGAACTTGTTTGCAACCGTTAGGCTTGCACTTGACCGAACTAGAAAAGCTTTGATCAACAACCGAGCTATAATCCTTGAACTGGTCCGGTTCTCTGGCCGAACTAGGCACGGCTTGTGACCCACTTGTAGCCGAGCTAGGCTTATTTTGCTTTGACTATTTACTTAGCCCAGTCTATTAGCTAGGCATAACACTTTTTATTTCCACTTTGCAGACTTGTAGGTTAGCCAAGCACACCCTTGCACTTTGCCCCTGGGCAGTTTGGCTCAACTGGGCCAACCAAAGTCACATCAGCACTGAGCTAGGCCACTGTGTACACTTTAACATGGCAATTTTTAAGTTAATGGGCAAATACTGATTTCTAGTGGACTCCCTTGGAGCCATGGCCAAATTTCGAAGAGATTACCACATTCCAGACGACGTCCACTTTTCCTTAGCCAAGCTAGACACCATACCATGGGGCAAGTCAGGCTTTGTTCCTTTCATCGTGGTGTCCATTGTAGAGGGGGGACTTCGGTTCTCAGTTCAACCCTTAATCTGTGAATTCCTTAGACAAACTAGACTATGCCCCACTTAGTTGTCAACCAACACCTATAGGATCATTAACGAGATTGCCGAGCTAAATCGACGCCTTGGTCTCAACCTTGGTTTGGTCGAGTTGTTCTACCAATATTCGCTCGGCCAGAATAATGACGGCTGGGTTTATTACCTCATAATAAGAAGAGGCTGAGAAAAAATTATGAAAAATACACCAGAAAAAGATTTGAACGATGATGATTTCCTCTGGGTTTCTGGCCATTTTGAAGATCAGGAAGTCTAGATTCTAGGCTACAATATCAACTAGAGCAAGGGAACAGCCGGTAAGGATAGTTTGGCTTTAATCTTTTCCGCTATCTTTACGCTTGCCATGTTAACCCTTGTGAATTTGCCCCTGTTTTGCAAATTTAAACCAGCTTAAATCCATACGCGCATACGCGAATCAAGCCGCCCTGCAAACCGTGCTAGGCTACTGGCATAGATATTGGGCCGAACTGCTTGACGTGCAACCGACCTACCACTATAGTGGCAAAAGAAAGACCAGAGTAACCGATTTCCTCCTAGAATCTTCACCCAAGCCAGATCCCACCCTTCCCTAAATCAACTTAATCCCACTCATCAAAGAACAAGAGATGGCCAAGAGGAGAGCCGTCCAGGGTTTGATCACTGAACAGGCATCCAACTCGAACGCCGAGGTCCAGACCAAGCAAAGTACAACTGGTCAAACCATGGAACCCATTGTTGCCTTGCCTTTCTCCCGGGCTACTTCATCTCGGCCCAGCAAGAGGCCGCGCACCTCGGCCTCTCAACCGCAGTGGCTGTTAGACGAAGAAGACGTCGAGCCACCCGAGACTGAGCTACCTTTAAGCCAACCGCGACAAGGGGGAGGCGCACCCGGTTGTGCTAGTTCTTCCTCGGCATGGGCGTCGGCTGTGACTTTCAAAGGCCGCACTGTGACCACGACCAACTCCGTTACCGCAAAAAAAGATCACCTGTTAGCGTTTGGTTTATCCAAAAGCTTGTGCCTTCCAGCCGACATAGAAAGGCATGAGAACCTGACCGAACTGAAGGCGATTCGGTCCGCCACAAAGTCGATGGTTCTGGTAAACTTTGGACTTTTCAATATAACTGCTACTTTTCGCAATCTCTTAGTGCGGTTAAACTTACCTTTTTGTACACTATACAGGCTATCCAGAAAAATCACACTATCCACTAACGTGTGATCGAATTGTGAAAAATGGCTAAGGCGGCTATCGCCGAGTTAAAGGTCCTGAAGGCTTCTCTGGCCGAGCTAAGTGCTGAGAATGAGAAACTTGCCGAGCAGGTTAGCGCGGTTGAGGCTAAGAAGCAAAAGGCTTTAGCCGAGAAAAAAGATCGGTATTTGTGCGAACTTGCCAAGTTGGAGAAGAAGAAGGACGCCGAAATAAAGGAATTGCAGAAGAAAATAGAGGATGCAGAGGATCGTGGTTTCAAGGAGGGTGAAAAAACCTATGTCCAGCAACGCGAAGCTGGAAAAGACATATTCTTCAAGTGCGGCTGGAAGGCCGCGGCGAAAAGCTCGGTCAGTTGCACGACTCCGAAGTGTTCCCGAATCCTCCTTCTCACTTCATACCAGTCTATATGACGGACTACGCAAATGCCGTCCAGCAAAAATTCCTTTCGGTGGAAGTGAATGAGGAGGAAAAGATCCCAGATCCAGTCAACGTTCCCCCCGCCAATACCAACCTCAGTCGCCAGCCTTCATTGCCAGCTCAGTCGGAGCTGCCCAGCCAAGCCGTGCTGAATCTTTTTGATGAAGCGGCCGAGACCGATCAAACGCGAGAAGGTGAAGTTGGAGAGGTCCGGGTTGACTTGGATGCCGAGTTAGATGACCTCTTTGTTTGATCAGGAGACCTTTCTCCTTTTTGTTTTATGAAATGTAACCGGGCTATATGCCCCACCTTTTGTACTTAATTTCCAATGAATGAAATAAACTTTTTTTTTTCCACATCTTCTTGTTCGGTTACAGCACTTTTCCGCTTTATAGTGTATCATCTTTATTGCAAGCCTAGCCAGCCTAGTTAGCTCGGCCTTTCCTTATCATGCCCACCTTTTTCGGCTGAGATACTTATCTCGGCTGAAGAACAACTTGAGAAACTGCAAAACCTAACCAAGATTTTTTCCTCAATCCTTATCTTGGCTAAAAGAAAAAGGTGTTTGATCAAACCTGCCCACCTTCTTGAGCCTAGATCCTTATCTCAGCAAAGGGAAAAAAAAGTGTTGGTCAAACCTGCCAACCTTCTTGAGCCTAGATCCTTATCTCGGCTAAAGGAAAAAAAAAGTGTTGGTCAAACCTGCCAACCTTCGTGAGCCTAGATCCTTATCTCGGCTAAAGGAAAGAAAAAGTGTTGGTCAAACCTGCCAACCTTCCTGAGCCTAGATCCTTATCTCGGCGTGAGGAAGAAAAGGTGTTGTTTAAATCTGCCAACCTTCCTGAGCCTCGATCCTTATCTCGGCTAAAGGAAAGAAAAAGTGTTGGTCAAACCTGCCAACCTTCTTGAGCCTAGATCCTTATCTCGGCTAAAGGAAAGAAAAAGTGTTGGTCAAACCTGCCAACCTTCCGGAGCCTAGATCCTTATCTCGACTAAAGGAAAGATAAAGTGCTGGTCAAACCTACCAACTTTCTTTAGTTGCCCTCCAGTTGGGCTGTGTGTACGAACAATTTATACAAATAGAGGAAAGAATTTTCACTGAAAAAATGTCTACTTATTTTATTGAAAAAGAAAAACTACAAGTGTTTTAAGAAAGAGCTAAAAATAAAATATTTTGAGATTGGCCGTGTTCCATGGCCTTGGAATAGCTCTATCGTCAACATCTTCTAGGTGATATGCCCCATTTCCTGCCAAACCAATTATTCTATATGGTCTTTCCCAACTAGGTCCTAATTTGCCATCTCCAAGCACCAAAGTGTTTCCCATTACTTTGCACAGTACCCAATCTCCAATCTTAAATTGCCTCGGGTGCACTGCTTTATTGTATTTCTTGAACAACTCCTGTTGATATGAGGCAATATGTACCAATGCCCTCTCTCTTCTTTCTTCTGCTAGGTCGAGTTCTAGGGCTATGGCCTCTCCGTTTAAATCTGGATCAAAAGTTTCGCTTCTGATGGTGGGGAGGCCAACTTGCAGAGGAATTACTGCCTCCATGCCATAGGCCAAAGAAAAAGGTGTTTCGCTAGTTGACCGTTGAGGTGTAGTTTAGTAGGCCCATAAGACAGGGAAGCTCCTCAGCCCATTTGCCTTTTTCTTTTTCCAGCCTCTTTTTCATACCATCTAAGGCCACTTTGTTGGAGGCTTCTGCCTGGCTGTTGGCTTGGGGGTACGCCGGTGTAGAGTTGTAAAATTCTATCTTGTATTCTTCACAAAAAGCCCTAAAGATTTTTCATCAAACTGAGTGCCATTGTCAGATATTAAGGCCTTGGGGATGCCAAACCGTGTTATGATGTTCTGCCTGACAAACTTCTTGACGTCTTTTTTTTTTTTTTTTATGGACGCGAGTGCTTCTACTTCCACCCACTTTGTGAAGTAATCTGTTGTCGTAAGAAAGAATTTTCTGTTGTCTGGTGCGGTTGGGAGTGGTCCCACTATATCTAGGCCCCACATCGCAAAGGGCCAAGGGTTGGTCAAAGGTAGGAGCTCTCTGGCCGATTGATATATTTGATGTGCAAACTTCTGACATTTCTCACACTTCTTGACATATTTCTTTGCGTATGCTTGCATATATGGCCACCAATACTGTCACGCCCCAAACTCGCCCCTAAAAGTTTGGGCATGACCAACTCGTAACGGACTCGAAATTCTCTAATTATATCATATGGAGCTAGAACAGAAGCAATTATCAATTTTAAACATCATCCATTGAGCGACTACTTATATGCTAGGATCGCAAAATATTTCCTCAAACAGCCCAACACAAAAGAACATGCACATAAGAGACAATTATATACATATATATACATGTACAGTCCCATCCCCGCACCTGGGGATATAACAAAGCATCGACAGTAAAGGATTTACATGTTTAACTACACATGACAAAAGCTAGAGACCAAAGCTGAGTAAAGGAAGGAACATTTCAAAAATAGGTAATTCCACTAGAATGCTCGGACACAACGGAGTGAGCAAAAATAGTTGTTAGGATGGACTAAGACTGACCTCCGGGTTGATTACCTACAGAGACAGAAAAAACACAGAGTGAGCAAAGCTCAGTGAATAATAGTACTTAAGAATTCAAATGAATAAACTTGAATTACAACGTATATAAGTGCATAAGTCGCATATTTGATCTTTTTCAGTAACCATTTCCAAAACGGCCTTGGGCCCAATATTTATACAGAACGGCCTCCGGCCTAATATCATACAGAACGGCCTCAGGCCCACATAACAACAGCTATCTGAACGTTAGAGGGTAGATGGTACATCGTCATGTACACCACCTCCCTTAGCCATAGGCCATGAATCACATTTAATTCAAATCACATTATGGTTGGTGAGGCATTGGCATGCCTTCACCCTCCTCTTCTTTAGTTCCGTTCACACGTGGTGGTTTATGATTGAACGGCCTCGGGCCCATCTGTAGCAAAGGATATCATTATTCGTGATGCACATAAATTGTCTAATTGTTCGTCACGAATTGACATTGTTAACTTACGAATAACAAAATGTTAGCAATAACTGTTAATAGTAGACAAAATATATCACTACAGTACTATTACTCACAGTGCTGTGACGGAGCGCTAGTCCCTTCCTGTATGTGACCTACATACACATGCAATTCAGAAATTAGTCTATTTTCCTTTTTAATCAATATCTGATTCGTTTAACCTCTAGAAATTTACAAGCATTTTAAAAGCATCAAACACAGATTTTAGCAATCCCAGAGGGTCAAACAAGGGAAATGGAGCAGACAAAATTTTTCCACATGGGCCGCACGTGCGGAGGCCCTTCGCTGCACGTGCGGGAAGGTGGCCGCATGTGCGTCCCGCACATGCATATATTTCAGTAGCTTCAACTCGAAATCCCCTGTTTTCTGCACGTACGACTGTAAGCCCTGCATGTGTGGTGGTGCTTCCCGCACGTGCGGTCATTGTCTCTGTTTTGTGCACTTCGAAACAAGGCAAAGTTTCAACTTGGTAAACATATTGCTAGGCACAAAATAGGAAAAATTAATGCAAGAATAAGGCTCAACGTCATACAAATATAAATCACAAGTTCAATTAAGCCTTCATTACTCTTGAATTCATATACACAACTCAATTTCTTCAAGGTTCTAATTATTTTTGGTTTCAATTCAATATGTATATAACCATCTAAGTATATAAATGAACTCAAACATGTAAAACCAAGGAATAAGATGTATTTCCTCCATACAACTCCAAATTAACTCCAAATCAACCAAACACACAAGATATTCTTCCAATTAAGCAATTAACACACACTTGGTCTCAATTATAAGCCCTAACTTACATGATGTAGAGAAATTCTTACTTAAGTCCAAGAGAGGGGTCAATTAAAGTGAGGTATACCTACCTTAAGTTCAACTCTCTAAAAATCTTCTCAATTCTTCAATCTTCTCCTTGTTGATCTTCTTCCCTCTTAGTTCTTTCTCTCAACTCCTCTACACTATCTCAGGAGATATTTTTGAAAGACTCACTAAGTTAAGAGTATTAGAGGAAGTATATATATAAGAGTTGATTAAAACAAAAATTAATCAGTTTAATCATTCCGAATCGAATTTTGACAAAAATTCATACTATGCTCTAAAAATCACGCTGATCTCAATTATTAAGTCAATTTCAGATTATCAAGTTCCTAAGGCTTCCAATTTCTGATCCGAACATCACAATTGTAACAGATATTTTTCATAATTGACAGATATCAATCCATAACCATGTAATTCACACAATTAAACTTACTTTCACATGGAATTTCACGTTAAACATATAAATGCACATGGTAAAGGACTGAAAGCTTACCAGAAAACATGTACGAAGGTCAGGTTATTAAAAATACCCTTGTGAAATTGCTCGGTAGGCCAGCGATCTTCCCCCTTGGTAGCTTCCGCAAACGCCTTCGTGTATTTCGAACAAAAATGCCTTGACCTTGCAAAGATGGACACGCTTCAAGTATGGTCCTGTGAAGGACTTTCTGTACAATGCTAGTGATGGAGAGAGCCAAAATCGCTATGACTTTGCTTTAATTTTGTTGGCTTCTTTCTTTTCTTCAGGTAAGATGTCATCTTTTAAAAACACTATGATAGGATCCATCCAAGAAGGACCTAGATCGGCGCAACATGCTTCGGCCACTTCCAGCTCTTCAATACTTGGCCTGGGTAGGAAGTCAATTAACAATGGGTATGGGATAGACATATCTGTCATTGACGCAAAACCGGCTAGCTCATCTGCTTGACTATTTTCCTCTTGACCAATTTGCTCTATCCGAACCACTTCAAACTTCATGATCTCCTTTCTAACCAACTCTTGGTACTTGGCCATTCTATCATCCTTTGCTTCATAGTCGCCCGAAATTTGGTTGACGACCAGTTGGGAGTCACTGTATATCATTAGCTCGGTAGCCTTTATGCGAAATGCTGACTTCAAACCCGCTAATAATGCTTTATACTCCGCCTCGTTGTTGGATGCTGGAAAGCCAAGGTTGACTGCTTATTCAATTGTTAGGCCATCTAGCGAGATGAAGACAATGCCAAGTCCTGCACCGTGCCTGTTGGATGCTCTATCCACGAAGAGTTTCCACATCTCTCCGACAAATAGTTTCCAGCAAGTGGAGGGATCTGATGATGTTTTGGGATCAGGGACGTTGATGATGCCTTCTTCTAGGTTATTGTTTGTCATTGGGATTTGATCCTTATCGTTTGACTGTCTTAGAACTTTATTTTTGGGTGAGTCCTTGCTGGTAGTACTGCGGTCTGTTCCTTCTTCCCTTTGTACAGGGCTGAATGGCTCGCTATGCAGTTGAGTGTCCTGCTTTAGGGGCTGCGCCATCCCTACATCACTTTCCCCTCTTTTTCCGGTTGCCTCGGTCAAGTCGATCGGGTAAACATGATGACTGCCTGGTGCAAACTTGCCTACGAAGTCTGCTAAAGCTTGGGCCTTTATCGCGATTCTTGGTTGAAACTTAATGTCGAACTGTCCTAACTCCACAGCCCACTTCAAAATTCACCCAGAAAAATCTGCCCTTTCAAACAAGGCTTTTAAGGGGAAGGTCGTTAAGACAATCACAGTGTGGGCATGGAAGTAGTGCGATAATTTTCTTGAAGCCATCATCAAAGCTAAGGCCAGCTTTTCCAGCGGTAGGTACCTTGTTTCAGCGCCTAACAATGGTTTGCTAACATAAAAGATAGGCAGGTATTGTATTTCCTCAACTCTTACCAACACTGTGCTAACTGCATACTGGAAAACTGCTAAGTATAAAAAGAGTTCCTCTCCTAGTATTGGGGTTACAAACAATGGAGAAGAGGTCATATAATCTTTCAAGCTTTCCAGAGTACGGTCGCACTCGTCATTTCACTCAAACTTGGCCTTCAGTGCCTGGAAGAACGGTCGACACTTATCTGATGATCGACTTATGAATCGGTTTAGTGCGGCTGCTAGGCCAGTGAGATGCTGTACTTCCTTGACTATGTTGGGCCTCTCAAGATTTTGAATGGCCTTAATCTGAGACGGATCAATTTCTATACCTCGGTTGGTCACCAGAAAGCCAAGAAATTTTCCTGACCCTACGCCGAATGCACACTTAGATGCGTTCAGTCGCAGCTTGTGGGTCTTCAAAATTTGAAACATCTCATCTAGGTCCTTGAGATGGTTTCCCTCATTCTTACTTTTGACTACCATATCATCTATGTAAGTCTCCATTGTTCTACCTAACAATGGCTCAAACATTTTGGTGATCATCCGTTGGAATGTTGCCCCCGTATTTTTTAAGCCAAAGAGCATGACCTTGTAGCAATATAATCCCCTGGGGGTTGTAAACGACGTGACCTCCCAGTCCGGTTCATACATAGCGATCTGATGGTAACCATAATATGCATCAAGAAAGTTAAGTCGGTTATGCCCTGCAGTTAGGTCCACCAGTTAGTCTATTCGTGGCAGAGGAAAGCTGTCCTTCGGGCATGCTTTGTTGACTGTTTTGTAGTCCACGCAAACACACCATTTGCTGTTCTTTTTTTGTACCACTACCGTGTTGGAAATCCACCTAGGATAGTGTACTTCTCTAATTGCCCCTGCTTCCAGTAGGTTTCCCATTTCTTTCACTACTATTTCTGCATGGTGAAGTGTCGATCGGCGAGTTTGCTGTATAATTGGTTTGGCGGTTGGGTGGACATTGAGTTGATGGCAGATGAAGTTGGGGTGAATGCCAGGCATGTCATACGGCGTCCAGGCAAACACTTCGATGTTAAAAGTCAAAAATTCCATGATCTCTATTCTCTCAATGCTGGACAGAGACGAATCGAGCAAAAAGAACCCTTCTGGGTTTTTCTCATCTATTCTTACCTCTACTAGGTCCTCCACTGCTTTCTGTTCGGTTGCCTTGCCGACCAGCTCGTTGCTTTCTGGCTGCTCTACTATTTGCACGAACCCTTTTGCAGCTCGGCTGTCGTTTACTGTTACGAAGCACTGTTTGGACATGATTTGGTCTCCTAAGACTTCTTCAATCATTCCGGCTTCGTTGGGGAACCGTAATACCTGGTGATAGGTCGATGCTACTACTTACATGGCATGCAACCATGCTCTTCCCAAGATTATATTGTAAGTGGATAGGACTTTCAATACCCAAAATTCCACTTGTTTTGTCATTGTTCCTGCTTTGATTTAGCAGAATTATCTTGCCCACTGGCCATTTTGGCATCGAGTTGAAGCCGACCAAAGGGGATGTCG
This sequence comes from Camellia japonica, assembly GCA_030407325.1. Classification (NCBI taxonomy): domain Eukaryota; kingdom Viridiplantae; phylum Streptophyta; class Magnoliopsida; order Ericales; family Theaceae; genus Camellia; species Camellia japonica. Next base: position 35,618,252 of record JAPPVO010000014.1, read on the forward strand.
CGGGTGCCAAATCTTTGTCCTCTAATTTAAGTTGCTTGAAGGTCTCATAGTACATTATCTTGCATAAGCTGCCTTGGTCAATCAGGATCCATTTGATGTCGAAATTCTTGACGCGCAGAGTCACCACTAGTGCTCAGGCTTTTTGATCATCCTTCTTAGCTCACATATTCGTTCAGGCTCGATGATTCCAGGTATCACATTAATTATGCCTTGGGGTGGACCATCAGCTGGCGTTCCATCTAGCCTGTTGCAGTTTTGGAGGACTGGCTGTGCTCCCCCCCTCAATATATTGGTCCAGGTGGCCTGCGGCCACTAATTCCTCCAGATGTTGCCTTAATAGCGTACAGTTTTCAATTTGGTGCCCCTTTTCATCATGGAAGGTGCAATGGTACCTGTCATCGTAATCCTTCTGCGTTTCTCCCAACTTGGCTAGCCGCCGAATGAAGGGTTCGTCACGTATCTTGCTAAGGATTCGATAGATAGGTTTATTGAACACCGTGGTAATGGCGGTTCAGACTCTCAACTTCCTTGCTTAGGAGTCCTCTCGCCTGTCCGTACCATTTTTGTTCGGTCGTTCTTCCTTGCCGATTGTGTTGATCTTTGTCGCAGGTTTTCTGTCTGACATTGTTGTTGTGCCAGCTTTTGCTTTGGCGCGAGCGCCATCTTCTTCTACCCGGATGTGCTGATTCACTCTTTCCATCAAGGCCTCCATTATAAGGGGTGGTGACATCGTCATTGAATCCCTCAACTTATGACCTGCAGACAAACCCCACTTGTACTGTGTGATAGCTAGGTTCGTAGGGCAGTCTCCAATCTGATTAAAGGTCTCCCAGTATCGGTTGTTGTAAGACTTCAACGTTTCCTTCTCGCTTATGTCTATGGAGAGAAGCTGGTCAATCTCCACTAGTGTCTTGGTGTTTGTTCTAAACCTGGTCACAAATGCCTCCACTAGTTGCGCCCATAAAGCTATGCTACCTTCTGGCAACCTCTCGAACCACGCTAAACCCAGGTCACCTAGGCTAGAAGGAAACAGGATACACATCAGAGCCTCGTTTCGACGATATACAGCCATAACCTAGCGAAAGTGGCTCAGGTGCATGTAGGGGTCCGACTTCCCCTTAAAGTTGTGAATTTAGGATGGTGGAAGCCAACGGGTAATGGCGCGTTCTCAATCGCCAGAACGAACGGCGATCTCTGCAACCTTGCTAATACTTTGTCTGCTGGTTTGTAAGCAAGGCGTGGTACTGGCATCCCGACCTCGACACTCCCATGTAACCTTGGAGCCAACCGTTGTAGAGTTGAGACGCTGCGGGGGTCACGAGCCTGGGTGTCCTCCCTCCTTCGAGCCCTTTCCTCCAGTACAGTTCGCAAGTCTGCCGACCTAGGAAACTCTGTGTATCTAGATGTCATTTGGTGCAAATACGAGGGCCGATAACTTTTTCCCTCGGTACAAGACCTTTCAGTCCTCATTCTCTCAGACCTGGAGAAACGAGTCCTGGAAGTCCTTGATTGTGTGTCGCCTGTCCTAAGGCTTTTACTTTCAGCATATGACGGTGTGACTTCCCTGTCACGATCTTCTGAGTGGCAAGAGTGCGACCTGCTTTTGCGCATCTTTTCTTCTGCCACCCCTTTACCTTTTATCTGGCGCTTCATCGTCTCCATGTTAGCCGCTATCCTCCGTATTAATTCATCTTGCTCCCTTACGCGATCTTCTAGAACCTGAGGATCTATCCTCCACCTCTGTTTGTCAGGGCTTTGGGAGCGACGAGAACTTGAGCCCCGTCTTTCTCGTGTGTCACGTCGTGGGTTCCGTCATTGGGGATCTAATTCTGCTATAGGCAGGATAAAAGGTAAACCTTCGCGCCTCCCGTCCCCTTTCGGGGTTTGCCCATCAATAACAGAGTGTGGCAAGTCTTTATTGTGTGCCATAGAATTTAATTAAAAAGAAAACTTAATCAAAAGGTTTGTTCTTTGTGTGATTTCCCACAGACGGAGCCAATTGTACGAGCACGAAATAATCTGTCCCGTATAATCCTGTTGATTAAGCTTGCACTCCTCCAAACGTCGTTGTCTTATTACCTGAAAATACAAACGTGAGCTAGCCGGCATGTGTGTGTCAGAAACCCCTTCGATGCCTAAGTCAGCAAATAAACAAAAGGCACAAAAGCTCTGTGTATTTGAGAATAAGAATTGTGATACCTATAAATAGGTCCTGTTATGAGCTTTTATAAATTCCGCTTGACACAATCCTAGTAGGACTCTAACTCTCCTTAGCAGAGTCCTCCTAGGAATCACACTCCCAAGGATAATATCTATCCTGGTAACACCCTATCCACTGCTAACCAAGTGAGATGGTTGCCACTCTTATACTCAGGTTTGGTAGCACGATCAACCGAACTAAAGCAACCCTGTTCTGAGTGTTGGACAACGAAAATGACGCTCCACCGAATTAGACCAAGTTTGGTCCTCTGCCACGATGGTACCCCGATCCTTCTTAGATCACATATAATCACCTCGATCCAAGTGTTTGGCCGAATATCCGCTCGGTCTAGGACCGAGCTATTCCGTTCTCACTTCCGCCTACAACACGGCCCAATGACCAAGAGGTTGTACCTAGCTCGGTCTATTTCAACAGATGGACTTAGCTCGGCCCAATTTATATATAAATTACCTTCTCAATTCCCCTTTAATTCTATCTGCACAGTATGATCGGGATTAGTCTTCTTAAGCCATGCTAAGATATTCAAACCAACCGAACCAAAATAAGCAACCCAACCGAGCTAAAATACTCCACCCAACCAAACTACAGACGCATCCATCACTAGGTAGCTCAATCTTTTTAGAACTGCGCCTGTCACACAACCCGTCATTTTACGTACCTGACATCGTGTCCTCTAAAAGGAGAACCAGTCAAAAGGAGACCACATACTAGATTTTTGCTTTGGTACTCTTCACTCTAAAAGGAGACCACATACTCGATTTGAATTTCTCAAAAATTAGACACACTTCCAAAAGAGAATAAAGTTTAATGAACTCTAGAAGGTTCAAAGGACATAAAACTCATTGAATACAGCCTATACCCTGTATTGTTTTGACAGTTTTCTGGAAACAACGTATGCTATCACAAGGGAGGATGCAAAATTGCAAAAAGTCCAATTGAGAACCAAAATCCCAGTTTCTCTTATATTCAGATATTGTTTTATCCCCTGCAGACTATCTATATCAGTAAACAAAAGACAATGTTTTCAGGCTAACTTAATGATATGTACCAACATATTGTGCTCTAACCTTGGGTGAACCTAGACTGAACTAGTTATGCAATGCCGAAAACAGTAAGCCACAATCTGCTTACCCTTTTTAAAGTAATATGCTTGCCATTTGAACCAGAAATAGAGCAACATTTACTTTGAAAATGAATGGAAGTTTTCCACAATGTCAACAAATGATTGTCAAATGGTAAGGAAAGAGTGCCATATGAAATTACAAAGATGAATGCAAGTTTAATTTTCATGAGGAACTCAATAAGTCACAATTTATACTCTAAATTTCTCCAGAGAACCAAAATGAAGACAAAACTCAGATCGGAAATGGTTAACAAACATTGAATGAAGACACTTGCGTTCAAAATTAATCCAATCAAATCACAAAGAAACATCACAAAAAAATCACATTATTAATTCCAATCCATCATCGACAATCATTTCACCGTCATTTAACCTAACACACAAATTGCATCAAATAGAAACTCACAAAGAAATCAAATCCATGGAAGGGGCTTAGAATTAGAATCGAACTCCAAGCTCGGAATTAGAATCAAACGCCAAGCTCGGAATCAATCGATTGGTGCTCATGTAACTAACATCATCGGAGGGGCAGTGGCTGGTAGTGGTGCTCGTGTGTTTGTATGAGATGTCGATGGAGAGAAAAGAGAGAGAATGAGAAGAGAGAGAGAAAGAGACGTATATACAAGAATGGAAAAAATGTGTGAGCTATTAAATTGTTCAAACTCTGATTAAAAAAACTATTATTTTAAAACAAATTGCTAATAAATCTATTAAAAAAAAAACAAATGACAATATTAATAAATAAAAAATTTGGGATGCAAAGAATGTGTAATTTTAACAATATTAATAAATAAATTGAAGTAGAAAATTTTAGACAAAAAGATTTAAGTATAAGTTTATAAATTATTTTTGTATTAAAAAAAATCTAGATTATAAATAGAATATCTAGTTTATTGGAGAAAATAAAATAAAATTTTCTCATATCAACTAGAAATTTATAAATATTTAAGAACATCTAGAATTTTTTTTATTTTATTTATCATTAAAATATAATTTCTCTAGAGAATGAGAGGGTTTGGGACCAAAACATGTATGGATCTAGAATGAGAGGGAGTGTGGCATAAATTTTTAAATAAATTTTTTTTTTTTTACTTTTTAAATTCAAATAATTTACATATACGTAGAAGGAAAATATTTTTTAATTATCTAAAAAAATACTAAATTCAAAAAATATATAATTTAATATTTTATGATATGAAATGTATGTTGTTTTAAGTGCAAATATTTTATAACGTATTTTTGTATGCCGTGAAAATATACATTTTTTACGGCATACTTTTACATGTCATAAAAAAATCGGATTGAATTTTTTTTTTTTTAGAAGTTTTCACGACATTAATTAGAATGTCATGTAAAGTTATAATATTTTACACATGAAATGGATGTCATCTTAAGTATAAATATTTTACGACATATTTTTATAAGTTGTAAAAATATTCATTTTTTACGGCATACTTTTGCATGCCATAAATATATGAATTAACGACTTATATGGTATGTACGCTGTTATTAACAAACACTATAGGAAATTACACTTTTTGCGACCAAATTTGGCGACTAAAAAGAATTCAGTCGCCAAAAGTTGTGGAATTGGCGACCAAAAATTATATTAGTCGGCAAAAGTACAAGATTTAGTTACGAATTTTTTTTAGTCAGGGTATATTGATTATTGGCGACTTAAAAAAAATTTAGTCGCTAAAAATAACACAATTGGCGACTAAAAAAATTTTTAGTCGCTAAAAATGGGACAATTTGGGACAAAAATTTTTTTTAGTCGCTATACAGTTAGGTTTGGCTACTAAAATTATTTAGTCGCCGAATGAAAAAAAAAATTATATTTTATCTTTGGCGACCAAACTTTTGGTCGCAAAAAATTTATTTTCAACGACAAAATAAATTATTTAGTTGCTGAATGAAAAAAAAATTATATTTTATCTTTGCCAACCAAACTTTTGGTCGCCGAACATTCATTTTCAATGACAATTTTTTTTTAGTCGCTGTAGAGTTAGTTTTGGCTACTAAAATTATTTAGTCACCAAATAAAATCAAAAATTTACATTTTATCTTTGGCAACCAAACTTTGGTCGCCAAAAATTTATTTTCAATGACAAAATTTTTTTTTAATCACTGTAGAATTAGTTTTGGCTACTAAAATTATTTAGTCGCCGAATGAAAAATAAAAATTTACTTTTTATCTTTGCCGACCAAAAGTTTGGTCGCCAAAAATTTATTTTCAGTGACTAAAATATCTTTTAGTCGCTGTACATTTATTTTTTGCTACTAAAATTATTTAGTCACTGAATGAAAAATAAAAATTTACTTTTTAATCTTTAGCGACCAAAAGTTTGGTAGCTACAAAATTATTTTCAGCGACAAAATAGTTAGTTTTGGATACTAAAATTATTTAGTCGCCAAATGAAAAATAAAAATTTACTTTTTTTCTTTGGCGACCAAAAATTTGGTCACCAAACATTTATTTTCAGTGACTAAATTGTTTTGGTCACCAAAAGAACTAAAATATTTGACATTTCAAATTTAGCGCCCCTGTTTAATATTGGCGCCCTGTTTAAGTTTACACCTCCTTTTGTTCTCTCTCTCATACACAGAGTATGTGACCACCAAACCTCACCTAATCTCACCTCATCGCAGACTAGTTTCGCACGCCACTGCTACCGTCACCGCCGTATCCTCACAGGTTCTCTCCCTCAGTCTCGGTCTATCTGTCTCTTTCTCTCTCTCTCTCTCTATATATATATATATATATATCTCGCTGTCCCCCTTTCTCTATTCCCCTTTCTGTTTCTATTGCACATTCAGGTATTCATTTCTCTCTATCCCTTTCTTTATTTCTCTCTCTCTCATTTCCCTCACTATCACGGATATAGGGTTTAATTTTATTTTTGATGTTATAGGATTTTGATAAAATCATTTTAGGGTTTTAGTCTTTTTCTATATTTGAAGCATATATGTGCTTCAAGTTCTGTTTAATTCCACACTTTTGTTGCTCCAATTGGTAAATTCAATCATTGTGTATATTTGATGAGAGAGAAGAGCAATGGGAGCTGTAACTTAAGAAGCAATTGATCAGTTCAAATCATTGATGGACCAAGTGAGTTCCTTTTGCTATTGTTATTGTTCTCTATCAAGAATTTCTGATTTTACCTATTTGCATATGTTTGGTTGTTGAGAAATTGATATAAAAAAAAAAAGGAAGAAAAAAAATATTTGTGTTAAGAATATTTCTTCTATGTATTCGGTTGCGGAGCTTCGGTTTTCTCTAGCCCTAAATAGTGAAATTTATCTATGATTCACATGTTTGAGTTCTTATCTTTTTACTCGATTTTCTCAGTAACTGTGCTACATGTATTATATTCGAGTCCTGTGAATTCGTCATGAAGGTTCCCCACCCTGACAATTTTTTTTTGAAAATTATTGTTCATAAATAGCTTGTTTGGTTGCAGAGCTTTTCCAAAAGTAACTTGGGGTCCTTCAAGTTATAATGATTCAATGGAATTATGGTAGTTAATATTCACTTTGGGCTCTGTTTTTATCAAGGGAAAGTAACGCCGCATCTGTCTCTTTTGCACTAGAAAATACTCCATGGAAAATATGTTTATACTTTATAACATCTTAAAAAAGGAGGGGAAAAAAAATGAATTATTGTTGATGAATGGTTGATTAACAAATTAACAGTTTATTATGTATTTATGTTGGGAATTGGAGTTTACATGAATTGTTGTTATGGAGTTATGTCAATCAAATTTACTTGGACTGCTATTATGTTGATGGATGGTACTTCAAAAAGGCAGTTTATTGGGACACATTACTATCCCAAGTTATTGCATTGCTACCTTTTGTCAAGCCAGGGAATAAACAATGTCTCTATTTATAACACCTTGGTATTGATTGATGTCTGAAATTTGGAGTAACATTTTTTCTTTTTAGCATGAGGTTCTCTTACAAAATCCTCTAATTGCATTCTGGAAAGATGTCAATATTATATTTTAGGATCATAATGTGGCTTCTAAATTAGGATCAAGTAACTAAAGGACAGATATTCAAAAACAATTCTAGTTGTAGTTGGTGCCACTATAAGAATGTAAATATAGAGTTTAGCCCCATCAAGGTCAGGGTTGAATAAAAATGTGCTCTCATTAATGATTGGCCTTGGCATAATTATGCTTAGTTGCATTGTTTGCTGCAACATATCTATGATATTGTTACTTTTATGAGTTCTTCATAATAGATAATCATAGAATTAGAGAAGTTCATTGTCTAACCACTTGGTACAAAGCATTGTAAAATGTAATGTTGTTTTTATACTAATATTAATGAATGAAGTTCATTAATGTTTTTCGAGTAAAAAGGTTACTTATTGGTTTTTGGTGAAGACGGAGAGACCAAATTGTTGGACAATCTTCACTGTATTTAAAATAATAAATTCTGTTTGGGTACTAAACAACAAACATAATATAAAAGAAAATAGGAAAGGAGAGAATATGTTTGATTACAAAAATCAAACCAGTAAAAGAAAAGAAAATAAATAAATAAAACGCAGATTTTATTTTGTTACAAAAACAAAATTAAAATCTAATTTAAATAAATAATAAAACAGAATAATAAATTAAACAACTTACTTGATTAATTTCTTCTAATAAATATCTGATCAAATCCAGTGTTTGACACTGTATCCTTAAGACAGATTCGTCATCTCCATGGTGCTTTCAAAATGTGGACGTCTATCTCCCAGGATGAAATGATCAACTACAAACAATAGCAGCACTACAAATTGTTTGCCTAACGAACACCCTAAGTGTTTATACTCTCTTACAGAAGAAGAAAATAATGCAGCAATATGAAGATAATGTTTGCAGAATTATGAAGGACGAAAATAAGAGTTACAAAATCCAAATGAGGGCTATCCTATTTATAGATGGATTGGTGGCTGCAGGTTTTGAATTAAACAGGTGCAAACCTGTTTGAACAGGTATGAAACCTGTTTGGTTTTGAATTTAAACAGATTTGAATTTGTTGGGTTCATAATTCAAACAGATAAAAACGGGAAGGGCCCTGTTTGGGTGTACAGTAAAACCGGACTAGTTTATTTCCGGAATTAATTTGAATTCAGGATTTTATTTTACCAAAAAATAAAATCCAAAAAGATAGGTATTGGGCTAGACAAGCCCAACTCAACCTCACACCACGCACTCGCGCCCAAGCCAAGCCCAGCCCAGCCCGCCCGACCGGACGACGACGGCGGCGCGCGTGGTGATTTTTGGGTCTAATGGGTCTAGCCCATTTTGCCCATAACCTCCCTCTCTAAAACACTTGGGTACCCCTTGGGGCACACCCCAAGTTCCAATCCCATGTCTTATAAACCTATTCAAAACTTCCCACCAAATCAATGTGGGACAAGCCTTATTCAAACCTTTAAGGATTTTCCACCAAAACTCCATTTCCATGGAGCATACTTTGGCTTCAATTTCTCATTCACTCGGTAATGGTTTTGAGCAACCAGATATACCACGTGAATCACAACGCGGCATAGAACGCGTTACCACTTTGACCCGCAAAAATCGACGCACGGGACCACCTAAAAAATAGACCAAACTTAGGAAAAAATTCTATTATTAACCCAGAATTTCTAAACCATTTCCAACAATCCCCCACATGAATGGAATTTGATGACAACAGAAATGCAATAATATGTAGACTTTATCGAAAGAGTATAAGTCGAAAATATCTTGCATCAGGATAGGTAGCTTTCGGCATTGAACCTTTCCTAGTGATAACCTATCGGACTTACTAGCTAACCAATAGACGCGATGCCTTGAATTGTTCAGCTGTTTGTGTAAGCCAAGACAATAGATTTCACACAAAATATTTTCTAACACATCGTGGTTCACATTGTTGTGTTCATTTTGGCTTTGAACGCTCCTGGTTTTCATGAGTGTTTCTAGAGAATTTAGCCTCTTCATTCTCATAGAACCGGCCCCAGTTCGACACTCATATAGGTGATTCTTATTGTGAGTATCTCCTTATACTCGTCTTGATTTTATGCCTCAATCAAGATATAAGTAATCATTAAAAGCAAAGCTTATCCTTATACTCCTGCATACAACATATGTTGTAGATATCACTCTCACCATAGGAATAGGTAGGGAAATTTAATCCCTTGGTGATTTCTGGCGAGCCATACATAACTTAGTTGTCCCTTTGAACTTAGTTCTTGGGATCTCCAGTCATATAAGTAGGGTTACCATTATGATGACTCTTATGTAATAGGCTTTAATCCCATCCCCTTCGATGAACTATACACTAACTCTTTTGTCATATCTTTTGTTAACGGATCCACAATATTCTCTTTAGATTTTATATAATCTATTGAGATTATTCCGTTTGACAACAATTGCCTTACGGTATTATGTTGACGACGAATATGTCGTGACTTACCGTTATACATGTAATTTTGTGCCCTGCCTATTGCAGATCGACTATCACAATGAATGCAAATAGTTGGCACAGGTTTTGGCCACATTGGAATGTCTTCTAAGAAGTGACGAACCCATTCTACTTCTTCTCCTGCTTTGTCTAAAGCAATGAACTCGGATTCCATTGTGGATCGGGCAATGCATGTTTGTTTCGTGGATTTCCAAGAAACAACAGCACCTCTCAGAGTAAAGACATTACCACTTGTGGATTTTGAATCTTTGGTATCCGATATCCAATTTGCATCACAATAACCTTCAAGTACTGTTGGATATCGAGTAAAGTTCAAACCACGATCACGGGTGAATCTTAGATATCTAAGAACCCGAATGATCGCCTTCCAATGGTCTTCTCCGGGGTTACTAGTGTACCTACTCAATTTACTGATACCATAAGCTATTTCAAGACGAGTACAATTCATTAGGTACATTCGGCTTGCAATGATTTGGGAGTATTTTAACTGAGACACTGCATCACCTTTATTTTTCGATAAATAAAGACTGATGTCTACAGGTGTTCTAGCTACATTCAAATCATCCTTGATAAGTTTATCAAGAATTTTCTCAATATAATGAGATTGAGATACTGCATATCCGTCAGATGTTTTAGTAATTTTCATTCCTAATATAACATCTGCGACCCCTATATCTTTCATATCAAATCTTTTGTTAAGCATTTGCTTAGTTGATTTAATCATGTTTTGACTACTTCCAATGATAAGCATGTCATCCACATAAAGACAAATTATGACATATCCTTGGTCAGTGTTTTTAACATAGACGCATTTGTTACATTCATTTATCTTAAACCCATTAGTAAGCATTGCATGATCAAATTTTTCATGCCATTGCTTAGGTGCTTGTTTTAATCCATAAAGAGACTTTACAAGCCGACAAACTTTCTTTTCTTGCCCTGGCATTACAAACCCTTCGGGTTACTCCATATAGATCTCTTCATTTAGATCACCATTTAAGAAAGCTGTCTTAACATCCATTTGATGTATTTCTAAATTAAACAACGCTGCTATAGAAATAAGCATGCGAATGGATGTTATTCTTGTCACAGGGGAATATGTGCCAAAATAGTCCAGACCTTCCTTTTGTCTGTAACCTTTTACTACAAGTCTTGCTTTATACTTGTCTATTGAACCATCTGCTTTTATTTTTCTCCTGAATATCCACTTATATCCAATAGGTTTAGAACCTGGTAGAAGATCCACCAATTCCCAAGTATGATTTTGCATAATGGATTCAATTTCATTATTAACAGCCTCTTTCCACAAAGGTGCTTCAGGACCTGTCATTGCTGCCTTAAAGCTTTGAGGTTCATTTTCTAACAGGTATGTTAGGAAATCTGGACCAAAGGATTTTGATGTTCTCGCTCTCTTACTTCGTCTTGGTTCATCATCAATTAAATCCTGTTGGTCGAGACCATTACTAGCTTCTTGTGTTTGATTGTCATTAGTCTCTTGACTTTGTATACAATCACAAGTTCTTTTCTGTGAACTTAATTCACGTCCTTTATTGTAAGGAAAGACATGTTCAAAAAACACAGCATTCCTAGACTTTATAATAGTGTTCACATTTATATCAGGTATTTCTGATTTATAAGTCAGAAACCGATATGCACTACTATATTGAGCATAACCAATAAATACACAATCTACTATTTTTGGTCCAATCTTAGTCTTTTTAGGAACAGGAACTTCAACTTTTGCCAAACACCCCCACACTTTTAAAGAGTGCTGTTGGTTTTCTTGTGGGGTATTCTGTCAAAACATAATTAGCAGACCATATTGCTTCCCCCCACAAGTTTTGTGGTAAGCTTGAACTTAGTAACATGGCATTCATCATTTCTTTTAGGGTTCTATTCTTCCTTTTAGCAATTCCATGTTGCTATGGAGAATAAGGTGTTGTAGTTTGGTGAATAATGCCATGTTGTGCACAAAATTCATTTAATGGTGCATTATATTCACCACTCCTATCACTTCTAATATAAATCAAAATATAGCATCCATCACTTGTTGTCTATGATGTGCTTGATTCATAAATTTCAAATCATGATTCATTAATTTCAAATGAAAAATCCAAAATAATTATGACTACACAAATCAGAATTAATGTTTTGACAAAATCATATCTTAACAAAAATTTTGCTTAAGAATCAAACAATTCAAAAAACCCATAAATAAAATTCAACGCGTTTTGAATTTTAAACTCCAAAAATGACAAAACATACCTTCATTTAATCAGTTTCATTTGTACATAAATAAACTAATTATATACACATTAAAATGTTCTTGTATTTCTTTTCCAAAGAATCCCACAATTCTTTTGCTGACTTTAAAGGACTGTAAACATTATACAGCATGTTGTCAAGGCCATTGAGGATGTAGTTTCTACACAGGAAATATAGCGATCCCGGGTTTTAACCCTTGTTGTACAGTGATTCGGACTTAGTTCCGTAGATGTTAGCAGTTGTTCATTTCTAGTTTACATCATTTCATACTTTGTATTTGAATTATAGGATGCGTTGGACAGGTTTGTTTCAAGTTGGTTGTGTTTGGGAGCCTTAGGTTGCTGCCCAGAATTTTGGACCTTCGCTCGAGCGAGAAGTTAGTCGCTCGAGCGAGCGTGGAGTTTTGTGTCTGGTGGCTCGAGCCAGAGTGGCTTCGCTCGAGCGAGAGATTGCGCCTAGTTCTGGACCTGGGAGTTGCATTTCTTGGCTCGAGCGAGCTTTTCTTCGCTCGAGCGATCTGGTTGTTCTTCGCTCGAGCGAGCGTTCCTTTGCTCGAGCGTACATCTAGTTGCAGACCTGTAGGTTCGAGTTGTTGGCTCGAGCGAGCAGTTTGTCGCTCGAGCGAGGTTCTGGGTTGTTGGCTCGAGCGAGACCTTTTTGGCTCGAGCGGGGTTTTCTGTGCCTGGTCACTCGAGCAACCAAGTCTTCGCTCGAGCGAGCCTGTTTTATATCAGCAGGCAGCAGCGATTTTAAACATCACTTTTTCATCTCTTTCTTTTTGAAACCCTAGCAGCCGACTCTCTCTCTCTCTAAACTTATCTTCTCTCTAGGATTTCATCTCTCTCTAGTGTGAATCTATCCTGAGTCCTTTGTTAAAAAGATAGAGGGTGTCGAGATCTTTGTTTTAATCTGAAAAAGTTGAGGTTTGGAGTACGTTGGGTCTTGGTCTTCATCTCCGTTGGAGCTCAAACTTCGAGGTAGGGATAACCTACTCCATCTTATGAGCTTTGTCTTTGAATTTTAGCATTTTGATATGTTGGGGGTTGTTGGGTAATTTTGAGAAAGTATGGGCCTTTGTGTAATTTTACAAAAGTTGGGGTTTTAATTATATAAACCTATATGCAAGTTAGGCATAGAGAAATGAGATTAATGTTGGAACATTGATGGAAATGGAACCTTAGGGTTGTTTTGTGAATTATGGCTATTTGCCCTAATTGGTTTAATTAATTAATGTGTATGATTAATTAAAGAAAATGAGGAATTGAATTGAGAATGAATGTATGGCACTAAAGGGTGTAGTTGAATCATTTATTGCTCACCTAGTTGAAATGTTGATATATTATCCATTTGTGCATTTATTTTCTGTTTAGAAATAATTGCTTGGGCTACCGGTGGAGGGTAGTTTTGATTGTTGTAGACAATGCATGATGATTAGGCAAACTAAAACTAATCAATTGGATGTGTCATAGAGTATGACGGTTGATAGAATACATTAACTTCATGTATTGATAGATTGTGCATATGACCAATGTGTTTATGTGCATTATGTGTAGACGGTTGATAGAATACATTAACTTTATGTATTGATTGATTGCGTATATGATTCTGTGTTTATATGCATTGCTTGTGTATGGGAGGAGATGGGGGATGTACTCCACGGTTTAGGGGAAGATGGGGGATGTACCTCTAAACCGGTTAATGGTTATGGGAAGATGGGGATGGACCTAGGGATGCAGCTCATATGCTCTCCCATTGTAGTAGTGATATAGCTCATATGCTTATCTGTTGAAGTGTTGATATAGCTCATATGCTTATCTGTTGTAGTAGTGATACAGCTCATATGCTTATCTGTTGAAGTGTTGATATAGCTCATATGCTTATCTGTTGTAGTAGTGATATAGCTCATATGCTTATCTATTAAAAAGTTTGTTTGATTTGATATAGCACTAAAATGTATATCATCATCGTTTGTGAAGTATGGAAGTGGTTTATGTGCTATTGATACAACACCAAAATGTGTATCCACCTTAAATTTTTGAAAGTGTTCTAGTGATGAACTATAATCTCATCAAAGGTTTTGGCCAGAGTACTGAGCCTTGTTTTCAAATTCAATGTTGAATAAGAAATGGAAAGTGAATTGTAACATAGACTTGATTGTCATGAAATTGTAATAAGGTGTAAATGAATGTATAAGGGTTGACCATCTATTAACTGCTAATCTTTTAGTCATTGTTCATAGTTGGTTTAGTGTATTTCTACTGGGCTGTGGCTCACCCTATATGGGACACCATTTTCAGGTACATGAAGCATGCCACCTCAAAGGACATCGCTTGGGAGGCTAGAGGCAGGCAGACGTTTGTGGTTTTGGTTATCCTTTATTGTATTACATGTAATTTCAAGCCAAGGGCTTAATGTGTATTTGAGTTAGTACTCTCCTCTTTGTAACCAAGTGTTAGCTTGGAAAGCTGTAAGCCCATAGGGCATTTGATTCTGTTGTTAACATGTAATGCTTCTTGTAAAGAGTTACTCTGTGGAATAGAATGATGTTTGTCTCTTATATCAATGCATGTCTAAATTGATGGGTTTAATGTTATTATTTTGAGGGCGTTACAGGAAATCTGAATGTTTCCAAGCATCTACAGTGGCAACAACTTGCCGATCACTTTCACCCTCTTTAAGTGCTGGAGCCTCTTCATGGAGAAACCGGGCCAAATTAAGAGTTGTAAGATAGAACAGCATCTTCTGCTGCCATCTCTTAAACTCAGTACTGTTAAATTTTTTCGGTTTTTCTCCATGATTTATTGGTACATGAACATGGTTCTGGATAAGGACCGGTGTTGGTGTAACAATTGGAGTACCACTTCCAGTTGCAGTTTCAGTAGAAGTAGCCATAATCTCTGATTACAAAAATTAGAAAAATTAAAACACAAATTAATTTTCTAGTTACTAAAACCAGAAAATAAATTATTACACAAAATAATTTTAGTTTCTTTGTTACTAAAACTAGAAAAATAAAATATCACAATAATTTTCTGTAACACAAAATTAATATTCTGCAATTGTTAATGACACCAGTATATTACTACTAGTTATCAAAGAAAATAGACAGTATATTACTACTATCTGTCTAATAGCATAAATCACTATTTGTTTTTCCAACCAGAATATGTCTTTTTGAAATCACAGAAAATTAAATACAATGAAGATACCAAAATAATCTGTTTTAAGATTGTTGGACAATCTTCACTATATTTAAAATAATAAATTTTGTTTGGGTACTAAACAACAAACAGAATATAAAAGAAAATAAGAAAGGAGAGAATATGTTTTATTACAAAAATCAAACCAGTAAAAGAAAGAAAATAAATAAATAAAACGCAGATTTTATTTTGTTACAAAAATAAAATTAAAATCTGATTTAAATAAATAATAAAACAGAATAATAAATTAAATAACTTACTTGATTAATTTCTTCTAATAAATATCTGATCAAGTCCAGTGTTTGACACTGTGTCCTTAAGACAGATTCGTCCTCTCCACGGTGCTTTCAGAATGTGGACGTCTATCTCCCAGGATGAAATGATCAACTACAAACAATAGCAACACTACAAATTGTTTGCCTAACGAACACACTAAGTGTTTATACTCTCTCACAGAAGAAGAAAGTAATGCAGCAATGTGAAGAGAATGTTTGCAGAATTATGAATGACGAAAATTAGAGTTACAAAATCCAAATGAGGGCTGTCCTATTTATAGATGGATTGGTGGCTGCAGGTTTTGAATTAAACAAGTGCAAACCTGTTTGGTTTTGAATTTAAACAGATTTGAATCTGTTGGGTTCATAATTCAAACAGATAAAAACGGGAAGGGTCCTGTTTGGGTGTTCAGTAAAACCGGACCAGTTTATTTCCGGAATTAATTTGAATTCAGGATTTATTTTACCAAAAAATAAAATCTAAAAAGATAGGTATTGGGCCAGACAAGCCCAGCCCGCCCGATCGACCGCCGGCGGCGGCGGCGCACGTGGTGATTTTTGGGTCCAATGGGTCTAGCCCATTTTGCCCATAACCTCCCTCTCTAAAACACTTGGGTACCCCTTGAGGCACACCCCAAGTTCCAATCCCATGCTTTATAAACCTATTCAAAACTTCCCACCAAATCAATGTGCGACAAGCCTTATTCAAACCTTTAAGGATTTTCCACCAAAACTCCATTTCCATGGAGCATACTTTGGCTTCAATTTCCCATTCACTTGGTAATGGTTTTGAGCAACCAAATATACCACGTGAATCACAACGCGGCAGAGAACGCGTTACCACTTTGACCCGCGAAAATCGACGCACGGGGCCCACCTAAAAAATAGACCAAACTTAGGAAAAAATTCTGTTATTAACCCAGAATTTCTAAACCATTTCCAACACAAATTTCATTCATTAATACATACATATCTGTCGCCGGCAGTGAAGACGAAAAGACCATGGCTAACGGTTGAGATTTGAATCATATTCGATTTGCTATTCACAATATATGGAGAGACCATGCTCTACATTTGTTTGTTAAAAAAACATATGGTTTAATCTGATCACTTCTTCTTGAACCTCAGAACGATTTCACTTAAATATGTTTGGTTTTGCTATTTAAATCATAAAGAATATTTTATGTTATTAACCTTTTTCTCTCTATTATTATGTTGCATTCCATTTCAATTTCAAGTTTAGAGTTTGTATCTATGAAGAATTTATATCTACTTCATTGTGATAGAATTTTCTATGGACTAATTTTCTTGTATGTCTAGTTTCAATTTTTCTGTTGATAAACGATATGGGCACAAATTTGTATGAAAAAGGAATTTGCTTATAAGAAGATGAAAATCTTCTCAGCTTTTTTGTAGGTTGTTTTGTGTTCAAATTGAGTTATGACAAAATGTTAATTATTAATCTTTGCATAAAGGGGGTTTCAATGTTTTTCTTTTTTTCCTTTTTTGCTCTATTCTTTGTTTCTATTGGTGTGCTTGAATTTCCTTGTGGTTAGGCCACTGCTTTTGTCTCTCTTATATTATAAATTTTTTGTGATTATTTTCTGTTGAACATTAAGTTTTTTGTTTTTTCCCATTTTGATTTTATGGAGAATTGAATTTTTCAGAAAGATCATCAGGCCATTGATATCCTTCTAGCAGAGATTGATATATATAAGCTTTTTGCTTTCAAACATTGCAAGGGAAGGAAGTTAAGCTTGCTTTTTGTGAAGGTAATTTCCAATCTTTGAATATGCGGGCTTGCATTATTAGGGAAATTCTATTTTTGTCTCAAATAAATTTCATTCATTTGCAAAGTGAACCTCAATCAATATTTGGGAAGTCCAAATCTGATCTTCTGATTTTGCTTGCTTTTGGTTTCTAGGTTGCTATGTTTGGGATGAAATGTTAACACTTTTGAAAATTTCTCTTTGTAAATATTGAATAGCGAATGTATAATAATTCTTAAGAAGTAAGGATATAAAAAAATTCAGCCCAATCTGGTATAAGAAGTAAGGATATAGAGAAACAGATACTGAAACTAGTTGATTCTTAAATCCTGTTTTTGTAGTTAGGTGAGGCCAAACACTCATGTCCTCACCGAGTTGACGATTTGTCAGATTGGGATTAGGTTGTGGTTAGCATGCATGGAGATATAATCATTGCACTGGTTTATGTTTAGGTTATTAGAAACTTTTGGTTACTTAGTGGCGTGTATAAGTTACAATGCATAACATGATTGCCTGTAGACAAATCTTAATATATTGTCAATAGAGATCACTCTGTTGTTAGTCTTAAAATATTTGCTAAGCTAGTATGTTTTCGAAACTATTTCGCGATCTAGGTTCAATTTTTTCACATCATGTCACTTAGGCAAAAAAAATGGGCCAACAAAAAATTCTCAAGTGAAGCCTTTACTTTTGACAGCGGGCTTTTAAAAGCCTTCAATTTGAGTGGAGGCTTCATGAAAAATATATGAAATTGCTGTTTTGATTGATGATTTTTTGATAATAAAAAGAGCCTCTACTTTGATCAGAGTATTTTCAAATATATAAAAAGTCTTTCTCAAGAATTTACAATTCTTTTTCTTTTCCTCAAGTATTTATAATTTTTTTTTTCGAGCTTTCATATTGAGTAGAGGATTTTAAAGCCTTAAACTGCAATGGAGGCTTTAACTTTAGAGTTCTTTTCCACCTATTCTGTCTCCTAGATAATGCATAATATGGCAAAACCAACCCTAGATTGAGAAATAGTTTATATCTACGCTAATTTGGGTATTTTTTCCAAAGATAACATTATTTTGGTCAAAAACCTTGTGAACCAAATCTAAAACCTTGTGACCCATTTCTATTATGTTCTTGGGAGAGGGCCTCAGAGAGGAGTATTGACATAAATACTCCATATGTGGCTGAATTGGCCTTTGTTTTACCTAGCCTAATTCCTTTATATTTAATTTGAGTTCCACTCTAGGCCTGATGTAGCTCTTTTCCACTCTATGGTTTAATCTAATTTCTTCTTGAAAGTAAAATTTTAAGTGTTTTGCCACATTTTAGACAAACAAGGTTTAATGATTGCTCAATTCTTGACATTCTTTTTCTTTTTCTTTGGTATATATGGATAAACTTGTGCACGAAGCTAAATTGTACAGGTCTCATTGGCACCATAAGCATTTTTGGAAGGATTATATATTTTTGGATAGATGTGTATGAAAAATGTTTCGATAGACTAGTAGTTATATTTTTGGATGGGAAAATATTTGGGTAGACTACTAGTTATATTTTTTGATAGATACACATGGATAAAAATTTAAAACATAATAACAAGTACTTGTTATGTTTTAAATTTTTATGCTAGTCAGGATGTGAATCGGAATTTTAATTGGAGAAATATGTACTTTGGAATTACTTGTGGATGCAAACTTATAATAGTTGCTAATTTTTATTAAACAAGTTCTGGATTGAATGATTTATGTATTTCGTTGAATGTTCATGATTCAGATACTTTGTTGGTATGAATGATTCTTTTTAATTACAGATTATATTGAATGGATTGGATGAAATATTTGTCTTCAATTACAGGTTTATTTTGTTGGATGTTGGCAACCAAATTGTGGTTTTGCCGACCAAAATGTTGGTAGGCAAAAGGGTACATTTGATGACTAAATAATTAGTCGGTAAAATTGTTAATTTTGGCAACCAAAGAGCTTGGTCGCGAATAGGTCTACTGCCGACTAAACTTTTAGTCGCGCAAACATTACTTTTGGCGACTAACATGTTTGGTTGTGGAATGTGACTTTTGGCGACTACTCTATTGGTCGTGGATTGTGACTTTTGGCCACTAACATGTTTGGTCGTGGAATGTGACAACTACCGACTAACATGTTTGGTCGTGGAATGTGACAACTATCGACTAACATGTTTTGGTCGTGGAATGTGACAATTGGCACCTACATGTTTGGTTGGGAATTTGTCACTTTTCTTGACTAAAGTGTTTTAACGACTAAATGGATTAGTCACAGTAATGATATAGCGACCCAAGTTTTTACCCTGACTTTCGTTGTGTTCCGAACTCGGATTCCGTGATTGTATACTGTTGTCTATGTCTTGTTTCCTTCCTTTAACTCTTTGTATTTGAGTTTGGGATTATGTTAGGCGTGTTTGGAACAGGTTGGTTGTTAGTTGGTCTAGAATGTTATTGCCCAGATTTTGGTTTCTTTGCTCGAGCGAGGCTTCTTGCGCTCGAGCGAGCCTTGTGTAATCTGCTTCGTCACTCGAGTGAGGCTTCTTGCGCTCGAGTGAGCCTTATGAAATTGTTTCTTCGCTCGAGCGAGACTTCTTGTATTCGAGCATGCGTCTGCGTTGGTAGCAGACCTGAAGCTTTGCATTATATGCTCGAGCAACGCTTCTTGTGCTCGAGCGAGGCGACTTGTTGTATCTTGTCACTTGAGCGACAACTCCTTCGCTCGAGCGAGTCTGTTTATATCAGATCGTGAATGAGATATTTCAGAACACTTTTACAGCTCACTCTCTCTCTCTAAAACTCTCCAAAAACGTAGGTTTTCATACTCTCTCTCTAGAATATACCTTCTCTCTAAGATTTCATCTAGATCCGTTGTGTTCTTGACCCTAGTGTCTTTGAGAATAAGGAAAAGGGCTTCAAGAACTTCGTGTTGATCCAAGTAAGAGTTGGTTTCGTCATCTTTGGAGTTTCAATCTTGCTTGCCCATCTTCTACATTTAAGGTAGGAATTTTCTATACTCTAATATGGTTTTTAGCTTAGTTATTTGCTATTGTGTATAGATGTTGAGATTTGGTTGTGGTTTGGACAAATCTAAGATTTGGGCATTATATGGAAAAGAGGGGTTTTGATGAATATGAGATAAATGAGTATGATGCTTGAATATAAGATCATGGTGTGCCAAAATAGTTATTTTTGGTATTTGGGTTGATATTTGGTAAAAAGATGATTTTTGCCCTAATTTGATTAAATCATTATTTTGCATAAATAATTGGGATTAACATTGAAAATATGAAATTAGAAGGTTGTGGTTATAAATGGTGATATTGGATATGTATTATCTCACCTATGTAAGTTTTGAATAAAATATTTATTTTGAGATTGAACATCTCTTTAGAAATAATTGTATTGGGCTATCGTGGGGGATAGCTATGATTGTTGTAGAAATTGCATGAGGATTAGGCGATTTAATGTTAATCCATTGTTGGTGTCATTGAATATGACCATGGTTATAAATACATTGCATATGTATATTTGTTTAGGAGAAGAAATGGGATGGACTCCACTTAAAGCAAGTTGGCCGGTGTGTCCCGGGGGAAAGACCCAAAATTTTATATATAAATGAGTGCTGATTCCTTCAGACGAAATATTCGTAAAATGGCATATTTGAGAAAATATAAATGGGTGTCGATTCCTTCGAACGAAATATCCGTAAAATGGCAGGTTTGAAGTGTTTATGTATGTTTTGCATAATTGGAAAATCATTAAGTTGTAGTCTCATTTTGGTTATTGAAAGATAACGATTTTAACTCATGAATTAAGTAGCATATATGAACTGTAAATGAATTGAAGGAAAATGGAATAAGGTTGGTCTTAGTAGCATATGAATATGCAGGCCTTGTGGATGTTTCAGTATCGGAATTATTTATGCACGTGGTATTTATACCTTTACTAAACCTCATAAATAGTGTTAGATTATTTCTATTAGACTGTTGGCTTACCCTATATGGGAATACCATTTTCAGGTACATGTGAGATGTTTCCTCCAAAGCAATAGCGTGGATGGGCTTTTGGGAAGCAAGAGTTTCTTAATTATGTCTTGTTGTGTGTACGTTCGTTATTTATAAAGCCAAGGGCTTAAGATGTAATGAGTGAGACTCAATTTGTGTAACCAAACAATGACTTGGGAAGATGTAAGCTTATCTGGCATTTAACTGGTTGTTAAACAGTAAACTCTGATGTATGAAAGTATGTTGTTTCTCATATTTATTTCGCATATGAGTTATCTTTATTGTAGTATTTTGGGGGTGTTACAAATAATATATTTAGCGACCAAAAATTTAGTCGGCAAATCTAACTTTTTCCGGATTAAAAAAAGTTTTCGTCGCTAATTACTTTTGCCAACTCTCAATTGGCGATCAAAGTGGCGGCCAAAAAAATTAGTTGCGGATAACTTTTACTGACTAAAAATGCACTTTTGCCGACCAAATTTTTAGTCGGCAAAAGTGCGATTTCTTGTAGTGAAAACATTAACGGCTTGCAAAAAATAAAGTGTCGTAGAATTTACTAACTACAACATGCCGTAAACATAATGCCGTAAATAGTTATTTTTGTTGTAGTGTAAGACTGAACGATAAAACAAAGAATCTGAGGCAACATTAAAATTTATCAACACAATACAACAAAATGTATACAAATGCATCACATGCGACCTATATACACATACATATAGAGAGAGAAAGAGAGTGTAGAGAGAGAGATCGGAGCGAATCTTCCTCTGATCAGTCCTAGAAACTCACAAAGAAAATCAAATCCGTGGCTTAGAATCGAAATTGAACTCCAAGCTTGGAAGATATTAGTGGTGATCAAAGGGACAATGGCTGGTGGTGGTCGGTGGTGGTGCTCGTGTGTTCGTGTGAGATGCCGATGGAGAGAAAGGAAAAAGAAGAAAAAGAAGAAGAAGAGAAAGGAGAAGAGAGAGAGAGAGAGGGACGAATGTATGAGAATGCAAAGCAAAAACTGTGTGACTAACAATATTAATAAATAAAACAAATCTGGAAGGTAAAGATTGTGCAACTTTAACAATATTAATAAATAAATAAATAAATTGGAGTAGAAAATTGTAGATAAAAATTTTTTAGGATATGTTTATAAATTATTTTTGTATTAAAAAATGTAGATTATAAGTAGAATATGTAGTTTATTGGGAAAAAAAATTATTAATTTTTTTTTTTTTTGTCATATCTACTAGAAATTTATAAATATCTAAGAACATCTAGAATTTTTTTTTTATTATT
Source organism: Camellia japonica (assembly GCA_030407325.1). Taxonomy (NCBI): domain Eukaryota; kingdom Viridiplantae; phylum Streptophyta; class Magnoliopsida; order Ericales; family Theaceae; genus Camellia; species Camellia japonica. The sequence continues at coordinate 35,640,871 of JAPPVO010000014.1, forward strand.
TATAATTAAAATATAATTTAGTAAAAAAAAAATTAAAAAAACACTTATTGATGTATAAGATTATTACTTTTTGGGAGTGAAATTTTTTTTAAAAAAAATTTCTAGTAAGAGTTTTCACAACATACTAATGCATGCCGTATAAAGTTATGATATATTATAACATCAAATACATGTCATCTTAAGTATAAATATTTCATGACATATTTTTGCAAGTCCTAAAAGTAAATATTTTTAACGATATATTTTTGTATGTCATAAATATACTCGTTTGGGAACAGGCTAATTTAGTAATTTTTTGGCTATTTGGCTAAAATACGATGTTAAAAAAATAGTATGTTTGGGATGACTTTTTGACTTTTTACGAAAAGATGTGCAAAAAGTAGAGAGAAAATAGAATCTTTGACTTTTTGGTATGGGTTGTTGGCTTTTTGACTTTTTTAGTAACTTTTTAACTTTTTGACTAAAATAGCCTCTTGCCAAACGAGGCCTAAGTATTAACGACTTGTCAAAAATAAATATCGTAAAATACACTAATTACAACATGCATTTGATACATGCCATAAACACAAAGCCGTAAATAGTAACTTTTGTTGCAGTGCTCAATCCATATACCTCCCGGATTGTATACGTATGTAGCAATATGAATTCATCACGGGTCACACATTTTTCATAGCCTTGCCATCCTAGTCCATCTCAATGGCTCCATTAGCTGGGTAATCAACTTCGGTCATGAACCTCGACCAGAACCAATGTTCCTTCCATATAATCACCATTTCTTCAATTGGTATGTTCTTTGTCTCAGGCACGAAGAAGAACGCGAAAATGGTCATCACCACCACGAAGAACGCGAAGAAGATGAACAAACCAAACTTCAAGTGGCAGAGCATTGTCAAGAAGATTTGAGCGACCGCAAATGTGAAAATCATGTTGACCGACACGTTGATACTCTGTGCTGCTGAACGGATTTCGAGTGGGAAAATTTCACTAGGTACTAACCAACCAAGAGGTCCCCATGACCACGCAAAACCGGCAACATAGATACATATGAAAAGCACCACAACAATAGCATACCACTTGGGCAAGTCACCCGGGGTCCCATTGACTCCGAACTTAGCACCAATGCAAGCCGCAACTGCAATCTATCCTAACAAAAATTAAATCAAATAAATAGCATGTAAATATAACTATTAAAAAAAAAACACGAAAAACGAAATTATACTTGACAAAGGAACATTTGAGTGCCACCCAAGAGGAATAAAAACCGTCTTCCCCACTTATCGACACCATAAAAAGCGTTTAGTGTTGCGAGAACGTTCACACCACCAGTGATCACAGCTGACATGAGTGAGGCATTGCTTGCAAAACTAATAGTTTTGAATAAGACCGGTGCATAGAACATAATGACATTAATGCCGGTGAGTTGTTGGAAAAAAGAAATGAGGATGGCCATGGTCAGGTGGGGCCGATATTTCCTTTGCAAAAGGTTTCTCCATGGATGTTCCACCTTCTTAGATGCCTCGCTAGCCGCGACAAGATCATTGAACTCTTCATCAACATCATCAACACCATGAATTCTTTGGAGTTTAGATTTGGCTTTATCGATCTTGCCACGCTCTATCATCGAGTTGGGCGTCTCGGGAAGGATTAATGATCCGATTGTGATAATGAGGGCAGGGACCACCGCTCCCCCCAAGCTCAACCGCCATCCCCAACCGCCTTTGATCTGCGCGGAAAAGTAGTTTAACACATTGGCTGTCAATATCCCAATTGTGATCGACAATTGAAACCCTATGTTGAGTGCACCACGGTACTTGTATGGAGCCATTTCGGAGAGGTATAGTGGCACAGACTATAATTACAAATCAAAAACAATGTTTTAGTACTTAAATTAATTCAAATTAAAAACAAATTAAGATTAACTAATTATTGGGAGCTCTAATAAAAAAGCTTTAATGAGCTCTAATGGGATTGGACCCTACTGTGATGTGATATTTTAGGCTTAATTTTATTTTTTTAAATTTTTTTATTCCCTGCCACATCATCAGAGCTCAATTAGAGCTCCAAAATTAGAGGGATGTATCATTACTCAAAAACAAAACACATCACAACAGACTTGACATATATTTTAATAAAAAGTTGTTTTTAAATCAATTTTTAAAATTTTAATTTCTATTCAATGCCGTTGCATTTACGAGTAAATTTTTTGATTTATTTTTAATGTAAATTATTTTGTATAATTTTAGTAGGTAAAATTGACTAAAAAAATATATATTTTAGTCATTAGAATTAATTTAACATGTAAGAGTATAATAACTAAAATATTATTTTTTATCAATTTTACTTAACAAAAATAAACAAGTAATTTAGATTTAAAACGAATTATAATATTAAAATCTAAATTAACAAAGTTTAAAATTTAGAACTTATACTTGTTAGAAATGACAAATTTGAGTTTTTTTTTTCAAATAATTTCATTTTAAAAAGACAAGTCAAAGTACATCAAAAAGTTATGGAGAATTTAAAAGATCTGCAAAAGAAGATTACTCGGAACAAGTATCAGACTGAATTTCTAGCACTTCAGTCCTTTGTTTTTGGATTACTAGTCAGATCTGAAGCAAATAGTCACAAGTTTTTGTTTCAAAAAAAAAAAAAGAAGAACAAAATGCAATATTTGCTTCAGAAAGTAACAAAATCAATTTTGGGAAAGGATTTTTTTGTTTTTTTTTTTTTGTTTTTTTGGAGGAAAAACAGAAAGCAAAAGATCTTGGAAGAATCAAACAAATTTCATAAACACAAACTCTGTTGTGATTTTAGAAAGCATTGAAACATCTGAATGCCTTGATCCAAAACAAATCTTTTGGTTTTAAGAACTAGCCTATCACTCGTGCTATGCACGGGATAATTATAGATATTTATATTTGTTTTAGATTTTTTTTAATATATAAATTATGTTTTTTAAAATTTTTTTCTTATCACTAACCATAGTGTATGAGAGAAGTTGAAAAGTGTACTACAATAACTATACACGAATTGTATCTATAATTATTTGTATAAGAGGATTTTAAATGCTGGAAAGATATGTGGATTGAAAAAAGTTAATAAATGCTAATTAGGGGATTTTGACCAAATCAATAATTGCAGGCATGTGGAAAGATATGTGGATTGAAAAAAGTTAATAAATGCTAATTAGGGGATTTTAACCAAATCAATAAATGCTGAGTTTTTTTTTTTTTTAAATAAAAAATTTTAAAAATTTAGATTAGGATATTGAAGCTTCCATAGGCCTTGGGGGTTAAAAACTCCATTTTGCTTAATATATAGTATAGATATAGATAGATAGATAGATATATCTTTTTATTTTTATTTTTATTTTTGTGTAGTTTCTATTCAGGTATTTTTTTTTTTCAATTTATTTAAGATGGAGTTGTACGTATCTTTTTTTTTAAAATTTAATTTATCTGTGGTTTCCATTTGTTTTTAATTATTATTATTTAGGTAAGTTATGATGTGAGTTAGATATGTGATAGACATGTGAGTTTTATTGATTTAGCGTTTATTTAGATAAACTTTAAAGATTTTTTTTTTAGTTTTTTAGTTTTTTATGTCATGTTATAATATAATATATAAAATATAGGTAGATATCTACAACTTTAATAGAAAATATTATCTGATTTTTTGGGGAAGAGAAAATGAATGCAAGTTTTAATAATTTTTTTTGAAAATTTGTGAGAGAGATTAGGAGGGAGAGATTATGAAATATTTTTGTTATTAAATAAATAAATCAGTCAATAATTTTTTTTAATCTATTTTATAAATTAAAAATCAATAATTTTGGAAAATTAATTAATTTGTCCCATTAAGTAATTTAAAATTTTGATAGATATACATAAAAAAAAATACATAATTATATTATTAAATCACAATTCAAATTTAGGTATTATATCTTTTTTAGATCTATAGCTAAATTCTTATCTTTTTTTTAATTTTTGTGTGTAACCATAGTGTATGGGAGAAATTAAAAAGGATATTGCAATAATTATGAGAGAAGTCAAAAGGGATTGTGGGTTGGGAAAAGTCAATAAATGCTGAGGTTGGGTTGGGAGAAGTCAATAAATGCTGAGGTTTTTTTTTTTTTTTAAATCAAAAAATTAGAAAATTAGGATTAGGAGATTGGAACTCCTATCTGATTTTTTGGGGAAGAGAAAATGAATGCAAGTTTTAATATTTTTTTTGAAAATTTGTGAGAGAGATTAGGAGAGAGAGATTATGAAATATTTTTGTTATTAAATAAATAAATCAGTCAATAGTTTTTTTAATCTATTTTGTAAATTAAAAATCAATAATTTTGGAAAATTGATTAATTTGTCTCATTAAGTGATTTAAAATTTTGATAGATGTACATAAAAAAAAATACATAATTATATTATTAAATCATAATTCAAATTTAGATGTTATATCTTTTTGAGATCTATAGCTAAATTCTAATCTTTTTTATTTTTTATTTTTGTGTGTAACTATAGTTTATGGGAGAAATTGAAAAGGATGTTGCAATAATTATGAGAGAAGTCAAAAGAGATTATGGGTTGAGAAAAGTCAATAAATGCTGAGGTTGGGTTGGGAGAAGTCAATAAATGCTGAGTTTTTTTTTTTTTAAAATCAAAAAATTAAAAAATTAGGATTAGGAGATTGGAGCTCCCACATGCCTTAGGGTTAAAAACCCCCTTTTGCTTAATATATAGTATAGATCCGAAGAAATGCAATATTTGCTTCAAAAAATAACAAAATTACTTTTAGAGAATGAAGAAAACAAACAATGATTAAAAAAAAAAACATATATAACATGACAAACACAAAACAAAAAGAGATCTAGGCAGACTCAAACAAATTCCAAAAACACATACTCTGGTTTTTAAAAACAAAAACCAAAACAGAAGGGAAGGGAATATTCAAACATCATAGAGAGAGAGAGAGAGAGAACAGGGTACCTGATTGGTGAATCCGATGCCAAAACCAAGCAAAATACGGCCAACGATTAGCATCCAGACAGCTTGAGCGAACCCATTGATGAGAGCTCCGGCGCAGAACAGTACACCTCCGAACAACATCGACAATTTTCTTCCCAATTTTCTCGTCACTGTCGAAGCAACAAGCGACGATAACAGAGCAGCCAAGTACAGAGAAGAAGTGAACATAGTGAGAGTGAAACTGTCAAATTTACAGTACTGGTTCGTCGAACTATCTGCCTGTTGTTTCCTATACACAGATGGAAAGAACTTCTTCAAGAACGAATCCATAGATGTCACTCCACCTGTAAATACACAAAACCCAAATTGAAAAAACCAAAACCCAGATCAAAAAAATTGTAGATAACAGTATACATTGATATATGCAGAATCAAAGAACAGTGTATGTATGTGTACCGGAAATTCCGATGTCGTAACCGAAGATGAGGCCACCCATGGCTGCAACCATGCATGTTAGGGTGACATAGAGGGTGAGGTCACCGGGATATTCCTTTCCGGTACCAGGACCAGGGCCGAAACCAGCTGCTGGCATGTTTGGTTATCTGTTCCGGTGAGCGAAGAAGAAAAGGGAGGTGGGTTGTGAAGAGGCACGGTGGTGGAGAAGAGAGAGAGAAAGGAGCATAGTGAGAGGGGAGATTTGATCCAAAAAAAAAAAAAAAAAAAAAAAGAGAGAAGAGAGGAAAATAAAAAGCAACAAGGGCAGGAAACAGTTGGTCTTCAGTCAAGATTGATCTTGACGGTTTGCTCGGCAGTCGTCGTTGTCTGCTCGGTCAAGCCCTCCTCAGTCTCATCTTCTGCAGTAACAACTTCCTGCTCGGCCTCGCCATCTTCGGCCGTCTCAGAAGTTTCATGAGGGGTTTGGTCGGCGGGCTGTGCAGCGGCGGCTTCTTCCTTGGCGGCTTTCTTCGCCTCTTCGATGAGCCTTTTTTGAGCGGCGGTGGCATACGCCTGCATGTAGACCGGGATATAGGCAGCGGACGGATGCTGGAACATCTCAGCGTCTTGTCCAAGGCCAACTTTTTCCACGGCAGCTTTCCAGTCGCACTGGAAAAAGATGTCCTTCGTCGCCTGAACCTACCGCTCATAAGTCTTCTCGCCCTGCGCGTATCCCTGGTCTTCGGCGTCGTCAACCACCTTATCCTTCTCTTCCTTGTGGGCGTCGCGAAGTTTACGTAGCTCGGCGAGGTACCGAGCTTTCGTCGACTTCACGGCCCGCTGTTTGTCCACCTCAGCTCGGTCCAGCTTCTGGCTTAGCATGGCGCGCTCGGCATCTGCCGCCTCCTGCGCGGCCTTCAACTTTGCTATCTCGGCCGTTTTGGCCTTGTTCTCTGCGATGGCGTCCCGCAGGCTCTGCCGCACGGCGATCATGCGCTCGTGGGCTAGGTAGTTCTTTTGCGCGGTCTGAAAACAAATGAAGATGGTCAAAATTCAGAGAACCGAGAAATAACCGAGCAATAACTTGAACAATAAGCTGAGAACTTACCAACACGATCGATTTTGCCACCGAGCAAAGTAGTTTCAGGTCGGACAGCTCGTTGTGCTTCTTCATATCGGCGAGAAGGATTAGCTTCTTGGTCATGTTGAAACCAAGGGAATAATCCTTGTCCGCGTACACTGAATCGGCCGCAGAGACAGCTCGGCCCTTGTACTTGATCTCGGGTGCCCAGACCGGGGGGGCACTTGGGGTTTTGGATGGCCCGCTCAGTGGTTGTTCGGTTTGGTCACCCAGCTCGGTGGATGCGTGCTCGATTGAGTCTTCATCCACTAGGTTTTGCCCGGTTTGGTCTCTCATCAGCCGCTTCTTCGACCGGCCAGCTGCTTGTTCACTGGCAAGAGCCAGCACAGCCCCCTCATTCTATGCGACCGGACTGGAAGAGGTCCCTCCAGATGCCTCCGGTGGTTGCGAGTCGCTCGGCTCACCAGTGATCATCGATTTGATTGCCCGGATTTTTGTCATTCCTTGCTCGGCAGTGAGTGGAACAAGCTTGATCGGTGGGAGATTTGGATCTGGCTCTGGAGAAGGCGCACGCAAAAAGTCGGTCACCCTGCTCTTGCGCGGTGCGGTGTAGTGATAGGTCAGTTCGAAGCCGACCAGTTTTGGGGATTCGCGCTCCTCGCCCAGATGGCGCAGTAAGACTCTTATGGCCTCTTGGTTAGCCCGGTAGTAGTCTTCTGCCAAATGCTTGTAATCTGCAAAAAGAAGACAACTGTTAGGTCGGCAAGAAGAAAATCAATGCAAAAAGAAGATGACGCAGTTTGCTGAGCTACTCACCAGCACTGCCAAAATCTTTCCTAATATACCAGCCCAGTATGGGCGCCTCGGTGTCCTCGTAATGACCGGACATCCACAGGAAGTCATCGTCATTGGTTTCCTTATCCGGGTTACCCTCAATGAGTTTTGCTCGACCCTTCTTTACCTTCAGGTACCAGCAAAACCCACCTTTATTCTTGCCGAGGCTGTACTGATGAAATATCTCAGCGAGGCCGAGATTGAGACGGAGCCTCCTATTCAGCTCGGCCACGCCGTTTATTATTTTGTACGTGTTGTTTGAGACTTGGGTCAGGCAAAGCCTTGTCTGCCTCAAAAATTCGCAGATCAAGGGCTGGACAGGGAAGCGAAGCCCTCCCTCCACTATGGATACGACCGTGAAGGGGCACCGGTCTAGGTCGCCCCAAGGGGTATCTCCCTTCTTCGCCAGCTCTAAAATGACATCATTTGGAATGTTGTACTCTCTACGAAACTTGGCTAGCGCACCGGGCGAGCTCACCATGAATCGGTACTTCCCCATCTATCTCGGTTTTATTCGGTGATTTAATTTGTATATCGGTGAAAAATTTTGGTGTATTTGCTCGGACTTTGAGCTCTACCAATGATAGTTCTGGACTGGCCTGGTCGGTCCTAGTTTGTTCTGCATTTTTAAGAAACAAGTCCAAGGGTTAGCACGGCATAAATTGCACGGCTTCAATGTGGATTTTTTGGCTCGGTGAAGGGTTTTTGGGTGTTTGACCGGTTCGACCCCTATCTTGGCTAGACTACTTGGCCGATTGGGCCTTCCTAGTTCGGTTCTGATTCCCTATTTTCAGCTCGGTTGCGGCCTCAACGAGAAGCCACAAACCAGTTTTTGCTCGGCTGAAGTTTTATTTATGGATCTAAGTTGCCTACTTAGCTCGGTCCTACCCAGATTCAAGTTGTTCATCCTAAGTTCAAGGTTCGTTCATTCAAGCAAGGAGAAATAGGGGCACGAAGGCCCCATCCATTCCTACAGTTTTCATTTTGCCCTAGTGTACACGAGCTCTAAGCAAAGAGGGAGAGCACAAATGGTCCCAAGTAAAGAACACGAAGAACAGTAGCACGAAAATGAAGAACAGATATAAAGTTCTGGGAAATGGAAACAGAAAATGCAATGGAGGAGTAGAGGAACTCACCAAAACCAGATGATAAGCAAGTTCCGAATCCACGAGCTTGTTGGCAGCTTGAGAAAGAACGGAAACGGTGGGTAAAGCAGGGGGCAGCAACGGCAGTGAAGAAAATGAAGTTTTGAGAGCTAGGGTTTTGGCTCAAGGAGAAGGTGAACAGTGAAGAGCTCGAACGACCCTTCGTTTGTGTATAAAAAATGGGGGAAAACCAAACGGCTGCGTCGTCGTTTGAATTTCGAGCATGGGAGGACAGCTGGGCACGGCTGTACGACCCTTAACAAGACTACTGAAGCAATTCAATGACCGACCAAATGGGGCAGCTCGGTAACGACTCTGGCCCCAATCACGCTCGGCTTGGTACTGGCGCAACTCAGCGACCGTTAGCTCGGTCATGGTGGTAACCCCAATCACGATTAGCTCAGATGGGATTAAGGGCAATTGAAAGGGGATATTTGGACCGGACTGTACGGCCGAGCTACGGTAACGCAGGTTCGTTAAGCCCCACGGTGCCGAGCCGTGTTCTCAGTTGGCGCGGCTCTAGCCTGTCATGTACGTCCAAGGGGATTGGCCGGCCAGGCATGGATTGAGGCCTGGCCGAGCTATGACTTGGAAGGCATCCGGCTAGACGCGCAGTGATGTGAGGCAACCGAGCTAAAGCAGCCCGGGCTAGACTAAGGACTGGGTGAGGGTCGGCATGCCTCCAACCCGTTAGCCGGGATGGCCCAGCTTCATGTAATCAAGATTGAAGATAGAGCGGGGAAATACCGGCTTGCCTCACAGCTGGTCAGCCAGGACTGACCGGTCCTACGCAGCTCGGCCATGAGCATCACACCTTTGCCCCTTGCCAAGGGACAACTCGGCGGTACATAGGTCGGTTGTGTTGCTTGTGGTGACGGTTCTCCGTAAGGGATAGGCCGGTCGCGGTACTCCGGTGAAGTGTGCCACCTGGGCCAATGGCATGAGGGAGAGGAAATCTGCTCCAGGCACGCGTCAATACCGTTTGGCAGTTCTGCATGTACTGGTTGAAGGATTAGGCATTTACACGCGTAAAGTGGTGAGAGGCGAGCACTGCCACCTGTTCAGGGGAGGACAGCAGGGGTAGTGCGCGCACAATCCTAAGTCTGCATAGCCAGCCTAGAAATAGGAATGGAAGAGGAACGTTAGAGGTAAGCCATTGATGCCATCTGAAACACACACTCTCTCTCTAACTGCCTTCTTCTTCCTCAAGTTGTCTGACTTGATCGTCGGAGGGTCTATTCGGCAAACCACCGCCGGGCAGCTCACCGTTTCTGTGTTGTCAGGTTAGACGCCGTCACGAGAAGCTTGAGTCCAAGGAGTACAGAAAGCACTGGATATTTCACCTCCGTACAGTAGGGTTGCGGCAATAACCGTTACGTAACGTCGTTACGGTGTTTATTATCACCCGTTACGACTGTTATAGTAGTATGATGGAAACTTACACATGTAATGGTTATTTTGGTGTTAGGTAACAGTCGTAGCAGTATTGTAACGGCCATAACAGTACTATAACGATCGTAACGGTCTGTTTTACAATATTTTGAATAATTTTCTTTTTTCCAACAAACAAATAAAAATGCTTACAAAAAAAAAAACAAATACTCAAGTAATCTAAGCTTATAGAAAAAAATCTTATATGAATTTTTTTTTCTTTATAATTTTGTTTTTTTAAAATTTATGGTACAATTTTTATTTTATAATCCTTTCATTTAATAATTGTGAATATTTTTTATTCAGTTAGTTCATGTATTGATAAAAAATAATTTGTAGGCATTTAAAATCAATTATTCTTAAAATCATTAACTATTGAAATAAAATGTAAAAAACTCATTTTGCAATGATTTGAAAATATGAAATATATTGAATCATACTTAAAAATTAACAAAAATTGATCAAAATTTATTTTAAACCCCAATAAATGTGATTTTGAAAAAAAATATATATACACATCGGTAAGTTTTCTTCAAATTGTACGAAAAATTTAAAAAAAAAATTACGGTTCCGGTTACCACAACCATTACGTTACGGCCTTTACACTTTGTAACTGTTACCGCTTCACCGCAACCATTTTTCAAAACCTGATAGAGTATTGGCATGGAAACATCACAAACAGAAAGAGGGCTAATACTAAGGGTTATTTTGGATATGGGATTTATTTTTTTTGGTTTATTATGAAAAGATGTATAAAAAAAATAATATAAAAGTCTATTTTTAAGACTCATTTTTCAAATTTAGTGATGTGTCAAAAAAATGATTAGTCGATAATTAGAGAATAATTAATTATCAACTAATCATCTTCTTGACACGTCACTGGATTTAAAAATTAGATCTAACTTTTAGATGTAAATAGCAATACTCACAAAAAAAATCGAGATGTGATATAATAAAAATAAACCAATAAGCATCTTATTTTGGGTATTTTCAAACCAAGCCTAAAGAGTCTTATGACATTTGTGAGTTTGATTTTTACAAATATAATAACTCAATACTATAGAGTTATAATTAAAAAAATAAATCAATTATAATTAAACACCATATAAAGTATAATTAAAAAGTTGTTAGATAAAAAACTAAAATAATGTTATAATTAATATCACAGTGAATCATAATTAATATTGCAATAACTCGTAATTAAAAATCATAAAAGTCATAACCAAGGTATAAAAATTTTCATTTTTTTGAGTATATTATAAATATATTTCTTGAGATTTGTTTAAAATATAAATTATTCTTGTGATTTTAGAAATTACAAATATGTCGTCGTTAAAATTTGTCGTTTAACACAATTGACTAGAAAAAATAAAATTTACAACTATTTTCTTATCTATATAACAAAACAAGGGTGTTGATGGGACATTTGTCTTAGGTGACATACAAATTGATGGCTGAGATTACACTTCTTGCCATCCATTTCAAGGGCTGAGATCACATTTCTCTTTTGTTTTTCTTTCTCTCTCAGGCTCTGTTTGTTCAGGTTTCAAAATTCAAACATTTCAAAGGTTTGATACCATTCTCTCTCTACCAAACGTTCTCTTCCCCATTCCACCCCCTCTCTCTCTCTCTCTCTCTCTCTCTTTCTCTCTCTCAAACAAACTCTTTGGTTCTCTCTCTCTTCTACCCGATCTCCCCCATCAGAGCCCATCCTATGCGGATATCCAACCTCAACCCCCTATTCATTCTCGATTTTGCCCATTGCAACCCCGACCGAAGGGTTTGATTTTGCCCATTACAATATGAAATTGCCTATTTCAATCTGAAATCGAAGGGTTCGATTTTGCCCATTGCAATATGAAATTGCCCATTTCAATCGTTCAAAGTTGAGCGAGTCGTCTTCGATCAAATGATGGGTTTTGCAAATCAACTGATTTCAATTTCAGATTTTCTTCAGTTTCATATTTCAGGAGGTCAGATTTTCTTCCAACAAAACACTCTTTCAAACTTCGAACTCAATCTACAGTATGAATCTCTTCATCATCTATGTTTTGCAAATCACACCAGAGAACCCATTATGTTATGGAAGTAACGATCTTTGTTAGAATATGATTTATTGAGTTCCATTTAATTGAAATTTTGTGTTGGGGTTATGAGTTTTGTTTCCACATAATGTGTTTAACCTGTGTGTTTCTAATTTTTTTTTTTAAAACATTTATTATCAGCATTGTGTATGTATATTGTTTTAGATCAATTGTTAAACAAATTTGCGGGTTGGAATTTTGGAGATTGTTGTAGAGCTATTGGTGTTTCTATTTTTTTTTTTAAAATTTTTTATTAGGCACGAGCTATTGGTGTTTCTAATCTTATTTAAGAAGATTGGGCAATTTTTTATGTTCTTTTTTTTAGAAAAAAAAAATTTGTGTTAGTTTTTTTAATTGTTTTTTATACTGATTTAGTTATTTATTTATTTATCTATTTTATAGCTTTAATTATGATTGATTCTTACAATTCGTATCTGAAGCATTGCTTTCAATTTGCTTAATAAGCTCACATTAGAGAGCTTGATAAAAAGTGAAGCTTCTTAAGAATCTTTGCATCCAAACATTGTGGGTGGAATTTTATTACATTTATGTGTTCTCATTGCCTTAAAATTTGGTAGGCTCACATTAATTTTTTTTTTTTCAATTTAATTCGACATTGATTCATTTGACACTTTGTTTTTTTATTGACAAATAGTAACATTTTATCAGCAATCTCATGATTCTTTAATTTTGAATTGTGTGTGTGTGTGCTTTTTTTTTCTTTTTTTTTGGTTGACTTAAATGTACTATGTAATTTCTTTCTTTTTGTATATTATTTGAGTGAGAATTTGTACAGCCATGACCATATCCATTTGCAAATGGGTCAAAGAAAGGTAGAGATTGGTTTTTTGGGTCCCACATTATCATCCAAATTCAAAATAATATGTATAATTTTTTAATAGAGGGATAATTCTTCTACTTTCTCGACCTTTTTTTTTTTTTGTTTTTCCCCGTCTCATACGCAAAATCAACAACCACCTCAAACTGAAATCCTATTGTTGAAGCATATCATACAATCCAATCCTATTGGTGAGTTGGCCTTTAAAATGAAGTGCTAACCACCATCTTCCCAACTTTGCCGATCTAGTCTAGCCTTGCACGATCTCCCCTCCTAAAGCTCTAACTCCCTCTTCCTAATCCCTAACTCACTCCCCTTTCTCTCTCAGGCACAATTTTTGTTCTTTATAGTATCATTGTTTGTATAATTTTGAATTTTTTTTGCGTGATTCATGAAATCTGTTTGTATTTTTGTTAACCATCCCCATTACTGATATAATTTTCTATCTATTTTTTTATTTAATTTGTATTATAGGAGAATTTGTAATGTCCCTTGGTTCTTCGGTCGTAGAATGGTGAAGTTATGTCAAAGGTATGAAAATTTGGTATGGATTTTTTCTAAATCAATTTTTGAAATTTGATTTCTTCTTGCTTGAAGACTAACAATTTTCGGTGTTTCTAATATAATCACTATTTGTAAGAATATTTTTTTTATGTGATTCATGATTTTTTGGATTTTTTCTAAATCTATTCCTGAAATTTGATTTCTTCTTGCTAAAGGTCAACAATTTTTGAGGTTTCTAATATAATCACTATTTGTAAGAATATTTTTTTATGTGATTCATGATTTTTTGAATTTTTTCTAAATCTATTTCTGAAATTTGATTTCTTCTTGCTAAAGGTCAACAATTTTTGAGGTTTCTATTATAATCACTATTTGTAAGAATATTTTTTTATGTTATTCATTATTTTTTTCCTATGTATTTTTTTATTTTTTATTTTTTTGTTTTTATCATTTGAATACTCATGAAATCTGTTTGTATATTTGAGGTTCATGTAATTTTAAAAGCATTATAACAAGAAGAGGACTCATATGGCTGAAGTGATTCACAATCATTTTAGTAACTCCTATACTGTTGTTTATTTCCTAACTACACTTTTTGTTATTTCAGTCAATAATTCCCAAGCCTACTTCACAATATTTCCTGCACATTTTCACATTCAAAAGCTGTTGTGCATGGTTTTCTAGAATGCCTGCAGGAAATAATTGAAGTAATTCTGATTATGCTTTTACAAGATCATCCAAATAGTTAAAGGTATTCATTGACATCTACTTTTCATATTATGCTTAATCAATCATTATTTTTGTTAGTTGTTGATTTTGATGTTTTGATTTTTTATTAGTTGATGCGCTTTTAAATTTCTTTAACACATTAGCTGGTTTACTTTTGTTTTACTGAATTTCTATCTTTATGGATTTGGTAAGTTGTTGGTGAGGCAAAGAGGGTGTGCGGTAGGGGAGGGAAAGACAAAGAAGGTGGTAACAATGCGATAGGGGAATAAATTTGAAAAAAAACCAAATATTTAGTTTTAGAGAAAATTCTATATAACAAGTAAGGGTAGTATTTGATCCAATGGTTAGGATTGCTTCTTCCTTTCATACACGGTCCATTTCCAACACTGATTTTGAAAATGTATTTGTCCTCTGTGGCAATTTGGATGGTCTAGATTAATTTAATCCAATGGTCTATTTTTTAACACTTCACCCATCTCAAATTCTAGATATCTCTCAATCCCTCCTCAGCTTTGCCCCTTCCTCCTAGCCACCGCCTCATCAAAGTCTAATTTTTGTTGTCTAGGTTTTCTAATTTTTGCTTTCACTATTTTTGTGCCTCTTTCATTACATAATGAGCTTTTCCTTTTTTGGTTTTTTTTCCTTTTCCCATTATGCTAACTAATAGATCTCTAAAAACATTACATAATGAGCTTTTCCTTTTTTGGTTTTTTTTCCTTTTCCCATTATGCTAACTAATAGATCTCTAAAAACATTTCTATCTTCAACTCAAGCTGTGATGAGATCCTTAGGTGCCTTTGTTTTCTAATTTGATTTTGATTTGGTGTTTGTTTACAATTCTATTTTGGGTTTGTTTTTAAACATCTGTATTCCTAGCATTGTTGTTTAGATCATATGAGAGCTCCTTTATTCAGATTTGTATTTGTCTGCTTGCTTTCTTTTCTTTTCTTTTTTTTATTCTTTGTTTTGGACTTTGTTGTTAACCATTTAGAGTGAACTTTTTTTTGGGTGAATATTTAGAGTGAACTTTGTTGCATTAATATCCTTAATTTGATTTTCTTGGGAAAATTGAATATTTGAGGATTAAAAATGGAGTGTGAGGCTAACAGTGAGTTTAAGGAATATCAGATGTTGATAATTTACGCTTCATTTTGGTTGGGAAGTGCCTTAGGCACAGGTCATTCGCTAGATTATTTTGATATGTTCTTCTTTTTGGTAATGTCTTTTTCTCACAGAAATGCTTATTTTTCTTTTTTAGTGAGATGCTGAATTTTTTATTTTGTCACAAGAGTTTTTTATTTTTTATTTTTGTAATTTTAAAAGAGGTTTAACAACCTTAAAAGTGTTGACATCGCAGTTTTTTTTAGTCCCAGGATGGTCCTTGAATAAAATTCTCATCAACTGGTATGGTTCTTTAACATTTAAAATATTAGTATGATTCAAGACTATAAAACACTTAATGCTTCATAATATTAATATTGTTATACTTTTATTTGGTGTTACCTGTAGGTTGTGTTTTGTCAAGTTTATATGTGGATCATAAGCTGGTTTTTTGGCTTATTATGAAAAAAATGTATATAAAGTAGAGAGGTGACGTGACCCAAATAAGCCAATAAGTCAATGTTTTGGTTGATCTAGATGTTTTGGCTTTTGTAGATTTTGTGAATGATTTGATTTCTTAGCTTTGTTATCCCTTTGGGGGCTGAATTTTTGTGTTCTTTGCATCATCTTGATACTTTTTAATAAAGTCTACTTATTTATGAAGGAAAAAAAAAATTTGATGCTAAAAGCTCCTCATGTTCAAATAATTGAATGCAACATTGTGGTCTTTTCTTAATTCTGACACTAATACATACTTAGCAATGTAGTAATAGGTGTAATATCAATTTTGCCATGGACTACTAGATTTGTCACGTTCATCAAAAACAAAGAATTTAAACATCACAGTTTTTTAAGTCCCAAGATGGTTGTTGAATAAAATTCTTATCAACTGGTATGGTTCTTGAAGCATTTTTATTTATTTAACAATTAAAATATTAGTATGTTTCAAGATTACAAAGCATTTGATACTTCATAATATTAGTATTGTTGTTACACTTTTATTTGATGTTACTGGTAGGTTGTGTTGTGTCAAGTTTCTATTGTTGTGCTTCTAATTATGTCGAAAGCTCCTCATGTTTGAATAATTGAATGCAACATTGTGGTCTTTTCTTAATTCCGACATTGATGCATACTTAGGAATGTAGTAATAGGTGTAATATCAGTTTTGCCATGGACTACTAGATTTGTTATGTTCATCAAAAACAAAGAATTTAAATTTGTTCCTGCATGCATGATTTTTTTTTTGGTTTTCATTTCCCGGATTTTTCTTCCAATGAAAAGCTGGATAAGTGAATATTGACCCAAGGGCACAACAAGATGGTGACTTTGATGGCCATGGATTTTTTTTATTAGTTTAAATGCGTTCGTGATTTCTAAGCTTATTTCTTTTAATGGGATTAAGTGAGAAACAGGGGATAATGTACTATTAATGATTGTGTAAGATCTTAGATTTTAAATATTCAAGCAGTCTCATCACTGTCTAATGAAATCATGCATCATGCAGTCAATAAACTTTTACTTCAATGCCTATTTATTTATTTAACATGCTTACTTCAATTAACTTTTCTTATGTGGCTTTATATGAACAAATTGTAAAGGTTCTTCAAATCAGGGAAGGCGAAGGAATTGAACCAATCTTTTATAATTACTAACTCACTGATTGTAGTAATGGTTGCATTTGGTAATTTTCGAAGGCATTTGGAAGTATTGTCCTTTTTTTTTAACACTACATAAAAGGAAGTGTAGGAATTCATATTGCTTTTCCTATTTAGTTCTATGATAGTCCATTACAACTCAAGGAAAATTTTTTTGAAGGGAATAAACTGGTTATCTACATTACACTTTCATACTTATAAAGGTGAGGAAGCTTGACTAGGTGTCCTATCTTTTTAGTTTTAATACAATAGTTTGTTTTACCTCTTAGCTTTTGTCGGCAATAGTCAGTTTGGATTGTTTAGATTTTCTCAAGTGTTACTTTTTTTAAATGGTAATTTTTTTTAAGTGGTTTTTTTTTTTTTTTTTAAGCTTTCTATGAGGAATCATGTATTTTGATCATGAAAAAAATTGCTGGTATTTTGTCACACCCCAAGCTCCGTGACAACGCCGCACACTCATTTAAGTGAGCATGCAAGGCTAAGAGTCCAATACATAACTAACAATGTAAAATACTCAAATTAAATCCTTAAATATCATAATGCTAAAAACCATACAAATAGATAATTCTTATCATATGAAATTGTCCACCAAGTCCACTAATAAAAATAATAATAATAATAATGATCCAAGTACTTAAATCATAGTCCTACTCTCGGCACTCTCATAAGTAAAAACCCCGCGCAGCTCTACTCCTCAGAATCTGAAAAAATAAAATAAGGGTAAGCTAGACAGCCTAGTAAATAACCAACCATCACTGTTAGCTGGATCAAGTATACAAAAAAAAAAATAGTCGATAACCAATAAATATATTTTTTGCTACCATTCAATAAATGAACAACTATTTTGTAAGATGGTTTCGTAGCTGAAAATAAACAGTGTAGCAATACATTTTAATTGAAAAAACAATGAGATAATTCGATGAAATTTCGTTGTTCAAAATTGATAGTTCGATATTCAAATGGTTCAATGATGCAATTCACAAAACCCAAGTCTTAGTGACTACGGTCACTTAGCCTGTGACAAGGCCAAAACCACACATAGGCCGGTGGTAAAGCCCCAAAAGAAACTAGTTTATGTGCCAATAAATAACCCCCATTGGCTAGGGTCCAAATCATAGTCAGACTAGAGTGATGTTCAAAATTCAAACAATACACAACTTTTAAATAAAACATTCGATATTTTCAAAATAAACGTTTAGTACAATTTTCAGAATAGTTTCACCAAATATTCAAATAATTTTCATAATAATATTCGACGTTGTCTTATACTTGACCCATATTTTATTTTAAGAGAACAGGAAAGCTATGAATAAATATTTATGATTTTAAACGGTTCGATAGGAATAAAAATAAACCAACAGTGATAGAGGGTTACTTACCTCAAAAGCTTAGAAATAACACTCCAACACCAACTCCAAACACTCAGCTCCACCACTTCAATCACACAAACCTTAACCAATGGGTGTCCCAAAATCACCAACGTGCTGCCTCCAATCCCTATTGTAGCCTCACTTGAACCTCTCTTCTCTTTTTCTTTTCTTTTTTTTTTTTTACCTTCTCAAACCCTAGCCGCCTATGGAGCAATTCACAGCCTCTGTTTTGTTTGTTTTCCAAGACTTAAAGCCACAATAGGTGGGCTTATTAACCTAATTTCTCAAAGTTACAAAATTACCCATCTAAGTAATAGGAAATATAATGCCATCTCATAACTAATTCTTTGATATTAATAAATGACCCATATAAATTAATTTAATTACTAATCTATCCAATAAAATAATCCTACACACAACTTGGGTTTTACATATTTAGTCTGATAATTGCAAGTAAATTGGGGAAGACACTGGTGCTTTTATCAAGAAGAGTTACGTTATGAATTTTTTTGTGTTCAATTTCTCTTAATTCATAATTATTGGTTTTCCTGTTTTTCATAAATATTTTGAATGAGTTTTCTTGTTATAATTTCTTTTAGCTGATTTTTTTAAGTCGAATTCAAGTGTTGGAGTGATTTTGTTATAGGTGACTGATAAGCATTAGAAACGTTGTGGTTGTTGTTCTTTTTTCTGTGTGTTAATAATTGGTTTTTCATTCTTGACTGGACGATTAGTTTTTTTTGTTTTTTAATAAGCTATAATGATTATTCTTTGGAACCAAAATGTTCATTCACCATTCCTCTTATGCTTGAAGTATGTCATTTTGAGTTGATTTGTCATAATTGAGTTCTATAGCGCAGTGAAATTGTTGTCATTCTGAATTGATTTATTTTAATTAAGTTCTATAGTGTAATGAAATTGTTGTCATTCTAAATTGATTTATTTTAATGGAGTTTTGTAGAGTGTGAGGTACCAAAAAAATTGTTAAGAGTGCCTTTAGGCATGAGTTATAAATTTTTATTTTTTTTTACTTTACATTTTACTATTTTGATTTGCAATATTACTAAACATTATAAATTTTATATATTTATTCCTTAGTTTGTATTAAGACTATGGGGAGTTGTTATTTGAATTGAGTTCTATAGAGTGCGTGAAAATTCTTTAAGAATCATTAAAAAATGCTATAGACTTTATAAATTTTAACATGATACGTAGAAATTATAATTATATTTTGATCACAATATTATTTACACCGTGCCTTTAGGCACGCGCATACACTAGTACAATAATAAAATTATCAAAACTATTAATTAAAAATGTTATTAAAATTTATTAATTGACTTAATAATTTTAAATAAATTTGAAGAAATGTATTTATAATTTTTAAATTTTTTTTAAAAAAAAGTAATATACAAGTCTACTTTTTAGACCTATTTTTTTGACCCAATGATGTGTAAAGTAATATGATTAATTGATGACTAGAGAATGTATGAGAAAGAGTATTACCTTAAATATTTTAATTGATTGCTACATAATTAAATTAAAAAAAATAAATCTAATTTTTAAACCTGTATAGCAAATTATTATTAATTTTTTTTTTTAATTATTGAGAGAGAGACAAAGTTATTTATGTGTTTTTTTTTGATAGAATGAAATGGGGAGTAAAGGTTAGCTGTGTGTGTAATGATGGTTTGATTATTGAAGAAACTAGAAAAGATTAAAAGTGGATGTGATCTGTCCGAAAAGTTGAATTTTAAACCCATCGGACGGTAGGAAACGAGTTGCTGCTACGGCTGGGAGTCAAATACGGGGATAGATGAATGGAGAATTACAAAGGTGACTCGTATATTGCCCACTGACTTATAATTTGATTGGTCCGTCTAAAAAACAGGAAACTATGTTAATCAAAAAATTTAAATAAAAAAATCAAAAAAAATTACGAGAATTACAAAGGTTTGACCCCTATGCAAAATAAATTTTTAATTTTTAATTTTTTTAATTTAAATTTTAAATTTTTGATATGTTTTCAATTTAAATTATTTGACTATTTTCGTTAAGTAACATTTGTTGAATAATAAATATTTTAGTTATTAAACTAAATGAAAAATGATATTTTAGATATTTTTTATATATTTATATTGAAATTTATAACAAAAATACATTTTTTTTTTATCAATTTTACTTAACAAAAATAAACGAATCGTTTAGATTGAAAATAAATCTAAAAATTAGAGTTTAAACTGATAAAATTAAAAATTAAAAATTTATTTTGTTAGAAAACACAAACCGTTAAATTTTATTTATTTTTTTTTTTTTTGTAATTGTCTCAAAAAAATTTAAGCACATACAAAAATAATAATTAAATTTTTTTTTCCCACTACTCCATTTTTTGTATTTTTTATTTTTTGGGTAAAAAGTCAAAAACTTCTTTCTAAACATCTCGATTTTTTTTTCATCTCATTTAGTTTAAAAAAAAAAATCACTTTTCAAATAAGTGCTAATTATTGTTTAAGTAATACTATAATTTCATAAATTTTTACCTAAAAATATCAAGTTTATGGCTTAAATTCATTTCATAGTTGGACTCCTCTAACATCAATTCTATCTCCACTACAAACACATTACTCCAAAACATTTAAGAATTTTTTGGCCATGGATCACACGTCGATAATCTAAATAATTTATTTTTTTATATCACAATATATAAATTATTCTTGTAAAAAATTAGGTTGCTATGTGTGGGTGTTGATTTTTTACCACACAACCAAATAAAGAACTTAGCTGGAGAGAATGCAACAGAATAGATTAAGCCAACCACCTGCCAATAAGAATACGAGAATACCGCAGCGATTCGTCCACCCAGGGGCAATCTGATGATTAAATCAATCAAATAATCTCTCAAAGATATCGCACAAATACTCAATACACAAATTAAAGCGTCTCAAACAAAAGCATACCTTAGATCCACGGGAGTATCTCACTTTTATAATGATCAACGTCCAACTTCCCCTAAAGTCTTACTTCATAGGATTCTATCATTTACAATGATAACATCTATCACAACTCACACTAGTCAGATTAAGATAAACTTCATCAAGAGTCTCATCTCTATCCAAATAAGTAGCTTGATGTCATCTAAGACTCTTGTCTTCTATCCAAATATCTCAGATTCTGGCATTACTGCACTGAACCTCGGCAACATCGCAATCACCTTGGCAAACATGACTCGCCCACATAACACCTCGGCCAACATCTTAAAGGCACCTTGGCCACGTGGTATCATTCTCAAAATACTTCTCCATAACTGCCCCTTAAGTTCTATTACCTTGGCAGCTAGAGCTGACAGAACCTATATTATCCGATCTTCCAACATGTCAGCTAAACAATATGCTAGAAATACTCCTTCGACCGAGATCATGACTCGCCGGCATAAAGAAACAAGGACTCAAATGTCCACTCATCAAGAATCAAGAACTAAGAACCACGAATCATCATGTTCTATCTCATCTAAGTCCAATATCTCGACAGAGATCGCACTACTAGTAGAGATCATGACTTACTAGTTCAAGAACATCAAAATCCTAGTATCAACTTATCAGGAACCAAAAACAAACAAGTTATGTCCCATCCAAATTCAACATCTTAACCAAAATCAACATCTCAACAGAAATCATTATCTCAACCAAGATCAACATCTAAACCGAGATCGTCATCTCTACTGAGATCAACATCTTAACTGAGATCGCACTTCTTAACTGAGATCATTATCTCAACTAAGATTGCATTACTAGCCGAGGTCATAACTCGCTAGTTCAAGAACATCAAGATTTGAAATCTATTGTCTCAACCGTCATACAAACATCATGACGTGTTACCTCTTCATTGGTTCCCAATACATCCCATAATTGGCACACGCCCCATTAGACGTCATCAGCCATCATACATCTCCCAAGAAACTTGAATCATTACAATCTGCCACCTCTTTCCATTCCAACAAAATCTTTTCATTTTTCCATTTCATCTTTCGCTTGTGTTTCCAGACTCTTCTCTCTCTCTCTCTCTCTCTCTCTCTCTCTCTCTCTGGCTTGTGCAAACCATCATCGTTGTTCTTGAAGCATTCATTGCTATGAATAGTCCATTCGTGCCCAAGGTTCCAACTCTACCAGCTAAACCAGACTAGCAGCCAAGCACTTCATCAAGTGCTCCATGCATCAACTCACTATCTCAATAGCAATACAAACACTAACATAGTGAAAAATCTTGTAGCTAGAACCAGGAATAGGAAACACCAAGGTCCTAAGCTCCTAGCCTTAGACCTTAACAATCCTCTAATCGCCTTATCTGCGAGTACCCATCGCCATAACCAATGACAACATGTCTCACCAAACTCTTGTCATAGAAGAATTTCTTGTTGACATCCCTAATGTCATAACTGTGCGATCCACTCCATCTCCTAATAGTCAATCCAATATGCTCATGCCTCTAGCAACTCAACATCTCATAAGAGAAGTACATAAACAAAAAGGACCAAGTTACAGTAAGGAGCAAACGCCAAGCCTATTAAGAAGGCCAAGACTTAAATTTTTTGAAAATTTCACCAAGTATCACTTTCAAATCACTGACTCAATCTTCATTAACTCATCTTTTCTCTCTGCCCCCTAATGTGAATGTAAATACAACTTAAGTTCACATTAAGAATACATCATCTAAATCTTGTCTAAGTCTGACTTAGACATCCACGACCGCGGTCATCACGTTTGGCTTGCCCAAACTAAACACTTAAGGCTCGACCTTATTATACCGAGAGTACTATCTATTTCGACTTTTTGCACAAACCGACCAAAACATGGCTAGTTTTGCCTTGTTTCACATTGAAACATCGCCTTATAATTAGTTCAATTCTACCAATATGGCAAGTCTAAGTTAATCGCCTTGTCCGTGGGAACATTGCCTAATTCTTGTCTAAGTCTGACTTAGACATCCACGATCGAGGTCATCACGTTTGGCTCGCCCAAACTAAACACTTAAGGCTTGACCTTAGTATATCGAGAGTACTATCTACTTCGGTTTTTCGCACAAACCGACCAAAGCATGGCTAGTTTCACATTGTTTCACATTGAAACATCGCCTTATACTTAGTTCAACTCTACCAATATGGCAAGTCTAAGTTAATCGCCTTGTTCACCATGGGAACATCACCTAATTCTTGCCTAAGTCTAACTTAGAGATCCATGACCGAGGTCATCGCATTTGGCTCGCCTAAACTAAACACTTAAGGCTTGACCTTAGTGCACCGAGAGTACTAGCCACCTCAACTTTTCACACAAACCAACCAAAACATGGCTAGTTTTGCCTTGTTTCATCGCGTTTAGCTCGCCCAAACTAAACACTTGAGGCTTGACCTTAGTATAATGAGAGTACTATTTACTTCGGCTTTTCGCACAAACCGACCAAAACATAGCTAGTTTCGCCTTATTTCACATTGAAACATCGCCTGATACTTAGTTCAACTCTACCAATATGGCAAGTCAAAGTTAATCGCCTTGATCACCATGGGAACATTGCCTAATTCTTGCCTAAGTCTAACTTAGACATCTATGACCGAGGTCATCGTATTTGGCTTGCCCAAACTAAACACTTAATGCTTGACCTTAGTGTACCGAGAGTACTAGCTACCTCAGTTTTTCGCACAAACAGGCCAAAACGTGGTTAGTTTCGCCTTGTTTCATATTGAAACATCACCTTATACTTAGTTTAACTCTACCAATATAGCAAGTCTAAGTTGATCGCCTTGTTCACCATGGGAACATCGCCTGATTTTTGCCTATGTCTAACTCAGACATCCAAGACCGAGGTCATCACGTTTGGCTCGACCAAACTAAACACTTAAGGCTTGACCTTAGTGTACCGAGAGTACTAACTACCTCTTCTTTTCACACAAATTGACCAAAATGTCGCTAGTTTCGCCTTGTTTCACAGTGAAACATCGTCTTATACTTAGTTCAAATCTACCAAAATGGCAAGTCTAAATTAATCGCCTTGTTCACTATAAGCACATCGCTTGATTCTTGCCTAAGTCTAACTTAGACATCCATGACCGAGGTCATCGCGTTTGGCTGGCCGAAACTAAACACTTAAAGCTTAACCTTAGTGTACCGAGAGTACTAGATACCTCGGCTTTTTGCACAAACCGGCCAAAATATGGCAAGTTTCGCCTTGTTTCATACTGAAACATTGCCTTATACGTAGTTCAACTCTACCATCATGGCAAGTTTAAGTTAATCACCTTGTTCACCACAGGAACATCACCTTATACTTAGTTTAACTCTGCCATCATGACAAATCTAAGTTAATCACCTTGTCCACCACGGGAACATCGCATTTAGACTTTTTCAGTCTTATCTCACAATCATAAACAACATTTTGTAATGAACAAAGTCGATACTAATATTTTATTAATACTTCGGCTGAGGTTATTGACATCATTAGAGTCAAGCTCCAAATTTCTTCAAGCCACATTCCAAGGCCTCAACAATCTCTTACTATCAAAATCTTCTAATCTCACTTAAGCTTTGTTTTATCTCAACTCTGTTTGCCTCTAGTAAGTTCTGATCTTTTCAAAATTGTTTTCCTAGGTCGAACTTCTGTCTTCTCGGATCTACTCATCTAGGCTGAGATCTTGTCTTCTAGATTTGGGATCTGCTTGCTTAGGTTGAGCCCTTGTCTTCTCAAACCTAATAATCTAGGCCGAAATCTTGTCTTCTGGATCTGGGATCTGCTTGCTTAGGTTGAGCCATTGTCTTCTCGGACTTAATAATCTAGGCTGAGATCTTGTCTTCTGAGATTTGGGATCTGCTCACTTAGGCTAAGCTCTTGGCTTCTCAAACCTATTCATCTAGGCCAAGATCTTGCCTTCTAAAATCTGGGATCTGGGATCTGCTCATTTAGGCTGAGCTCTTGTCTTCTCAGACCTACTCATCTAGGCCGAGATCTTGTCTTCTGGGATCTGGGATCTACTCACTTAGGTTGAGCTCTTGTCTTCTCAGACCTACTCATCTAGGTCGAGATCTTGTCTTTTGGGATTTGGGATCTGCTTACTTAGGTTGAGCTCTTGTCTTCCGGGCTTACTCATCTAGGTCGAGGTCTTGTCTTCTGGGATCTGGGATTTGCTCATTTAGGCTGAGCATTTGTCTTCTCAGACCTACTCATCTAGACCGAGATCTTGTCTTTTGAGATCTAGGATCTACTCACTTAGACTGAGCTCTTGTCTTTCCGGACCTACTCATCTAGGCCGAGATCTTGTCTTCTGGGATCTAGGATCTGCTCACTTAGGCTGAGCTCTTGGCTTCTCAGACCTATTCATCTAGGCCAAGATCTTGTCTTCTAGGATCTGGGATCTAGGATCTGCTCACTTAGGCTGAGCTTTTATTTTCTATGACCTACTCATCTAGGCCGAAATCTTGTCTTCTAGATCTGGGATCTGCTCACTTAGGTTGAGCTCTTGTCTTTTCAGACCTACTCATCTAGGCCGAGATCTTATCTTCTAGGATCTAGGATTTGCTTACTTAGGTTGAGCTCTTGTTTTCTCGGGCTTACTCGTCTAGGTTGAGATCTTGTCTTCTGGGATCTGGAATATATTCACTTAGATTGAGCTCTTGTCTTCTCAGACCTACTCATTTAGGCTGAGATCTTGTCTTTTGGGACTTGGGATATGCTCACTTAGGTTGAGCTCTTGTTTTCTCGAACCTACTCATCTAGGGAGAGATCTTGTCTTTTGGGATCTGCTTCACCTAGGCCATGCTCTTCCATCTTGGATCTACTTTACCTAGGCCATGCTCTTCCATCTGGGATCTGCTCCACCTAGGCCATGCTCTTTCATCTTGGATCTACTTCACCTAAGCCAGTGTCTTTTCTACTTGAAGGTCGTCTTCATCTCCTCTGGAGCATTCATGCCCCCTTAATTTTGCATCCATCCCTTATGGAAGGGTCTTCATTCCGTCAATGTTAATGTATTCTCTATCTTCGCTGAACTCATCTTCGCCGACACGTTGATCATACACGATGATGGTCATCTATTCTAATTAAGTTCTTCCAGACGACGCTAAATTGTAAGTGTTGATTTTTGACCACACAACCAAACAGGGAATTTAGCTGGAGAGCACGCGACAAAATAGATTAAGCTAACCACCTGCCAACAAGAAGATGAGAATACCGCGATGGTTCATCCACCTGGGGCCATTTCGATGATCAAGTCAGTCAAATAATCTTTCAAAGATATCGCACAAGTACTCAATGCACAAATTAAAGTGTCTCAACTAAAAACATACCTTAAACCCACGAGGGTGCCTCACTTTTATAATGATCAATGTCCAACTTCTCCTAGAAATCTTACTTCATAGGACTCTATACTTTACAAGGATAATATCTATCACAACTCACACTATTCAGATTAAAATGAACTTCCTCAAGAGTCTCATCTATCCAAATAGGTAGTTTGATGTCATCTAGGACTCTTATCCTCTATCCAA